>OY856412.1:551899293-554299293 GCA_963693085.1 Alisma plantago-aquatica
GGTGAAGTGACCCTAAATTTTGGAACTTCAACATTTGTTATCGAGGTTAAGTATGATGTTGACAGAAATCTTGTATCCACATCCAGTTGGTGCAAGTGGGTTGGGAAGATGCTATTGGGTCGTAGTGATAAGCTTTTTATTTGACCGGTTGGCCATATCACCATCAAGGTTTAGATAACCAACATCAACAACGAGACACCTGATCATCTGGTCTGATTTGAGTACTCGATAGGGGATAGCACATATTTGGACTCATTCGATGAGGAGAGCACACCCGATTTCTCTTCTATTCCTACTGCTGGTACTGACCATTTCCCTATCACCATCAGTTCATATTCATCTAACAACGACGAGCTCTGCGACATAGCAACATCAAAAACATAGGTCCAAGATAGCAACCAATTTACTTTCTCATATATGCACATGTTTAGGGGCACAGCAAGCCCCCCTTGTTTAATTAGCTACTGTCAAGTTATTTTAAAAACTTTGTTGTCATAATTAGTATTTTGATAACATGTTCAACTTTGAAAGACGGTGTCTGAATGCATTTTTTTGAATTGTCTTATCTATATACATGTATCTGTGAAGATGGAATGAATGAATTTTTCTGTGTGTGTGAATGTGAAAAGAAATGAATGGAACTACAGGTTGCTAAATGTGTGTGAACATGAAATGGAACTACATGTTTAATTCTACATGCATGTGTGTGATGCATCATATTTGAAATTAAATGTGCTTATTATACATGTGTGTGAATCACATGATCCATGTAAAATATATAATTTGTATACATCTTGTCAATATTTGTAGGTTTGTGGCTTGTTGTTGGCTGAAATCAAAGGGATGTTGTAAACCTACAGTTCAAAACTAAACTATAGGTTCTACATATCCTACTGAACAATCAGACAGTAGGCATGGGAGTTGATAAGAAGAAAAAAAAACAATCGATGTCAGTTAAATACCATAAACTGAGAATGATTGCTTAACTGTGTCAGTTGTTTTCTATAAACCGATGTCTATGGTCCGACTGCTAGCGCTTTTGGGTTAAATTATAATTGGGAACGGCTTTCTATCATCGGTTATGTAACTGAGATGAAGGATTATACTTTTAGTGTCATCCACTTGGATGTCGCTTCAAAACCGATGACAAATGTCTTACTTAACCGAAGCTAAATGTGTGATCTGTACTAGTGTTTTCTGATAAGGAGGCTTATGGAGAAGTAAAGAAAAAATAGAAGAGATCTTCATATGGTGTTTATTGATCTGGAAAATACCTATGGTCAAGTACCTAATGAAGTAGCATAAAAAGGGTGTGGATATCCAATACATCGACTTGATTAGATACATGTATGATCACTCAACTGGAAGTGATAAGATTTGTGGAGGAGAGATAAAAACATTTCCAATCACTGTTGGGGTACATCAAGGACATACACCAGCCCATATCTATCTATGTTTGTTATGGATGAGTTGACAAAGCATGTACAATATAATATCCCATGGTGAATGGTATTTGCTAATGATATTGTGTTGATTGATAAAAGAAAAAGAATATTGAATGCGAAAGTTGAATTTTAGAGAAATGCATTGGAATCTAATGGGTTTATGATCAGTAGGAAAAAAAATTAAATGTATGCATTGCAATCTTAGGCAATCTAGAATTGTGAATGGTGGGGTCAAGTCAGATGGAATGTATGTACCAATATGTGATAAGTTTTGTTACTTGGATTCGATTATTAAAGGGGATGATGAGGTTCATAATTGATGTTTTTCACAATATCACACCATGATGATTGAATTAGAGGAGTGAAATTGGAGTAGTATGTGACCAGAAGACTCCTCTTAGATTAAAAAGTAAGTTATATAGAATAGCTATACAACCAACCGTTCTATATGGGAGTGCATGATGGAAAGTGAAGAAAGAATGTATCAACAAGATGAATGTGACCAACATGTGTATGTTGAGATCAATGTGTGGGAAGACAAGAAAATGTCATTTGGGGAATAACTATATTAGGAACAAAGTAGGGGTGGTGAGCATTAAGGATAAGTTGTGTGAAGGTTGTCTAAGATGGTGTGGACATGTTTAGTGCAGACTGACAAATACACCTATTTGAAGCATGGTTATTGAGTCAAGAATAATCAAAAGAAGTAGAGGATGATCTAAACTAACTTGGAAAGAGATTATGAAGAAATGCTTTTAATCTTTTGTTGGTATGAATGTCCAAAGAGCTAATCATATGATGATTGTGATGGCATATCTAGTAAATGATTTGATTAATAATAATAATAAAGGCAATCTTCAAATTTCTTATATTTCAAATAGTTATGAGATAATGATGAAATATAATAAAAGTATAAAGAATGATATTACTCAATGACATGTCTTTGGGTTGATGACTTGAACAATGAGATCATATGGATGTTAAGAGTATATGCATTCTTATTATGTCACTAGTCGGATGTTATTATGGAAGGTTGATAGATAACATAACACATACAACTAGAGTGTGTTTTGGTTGATGATAGAATGTCATCAATCATGAGATGTGATATCAAACTAAGTACATAGATACTTGTTCGAGAATAGTGTATCAGATAGACCCACCATGAGAGTGACACATGGAAAAGACCTAAAGTCACTACACTCGTCACATGTTGTTTGATGTACTTAGACATCATTGATCATGACCTTGAATAAGGGTTTCCATAAAGGTGGTGCTCGGGTGTGCTGTGACACATGGGGATGACTATGGGTGATGTATATGGGATGTATCTCTCCTATGGGAGTATGATATCCTAGACACTTGATTAGTGAGACTGGGAAAAGCATGTTTCGGCACATGTAATCTTATATATGATATTGATGTCACACATATCTCAGACAATCTACTTTGGTTCAAGAAACATGGATTGAACATTGGGAGGATGACATATCCATGTCTTGAGTTCAATCTAGATTCCAGTAAAAGGAATTATACAATCACTAAAATACCAATCAAGGATTGTAGGTTGAAGTTGTTCTCCAACTTTCTTATTTACTTAGGTAGCTATGATGTGTTTCTAGATATCTCTCATTGCTTGTGATGTTATAAACTAGTTATGAACATTCATTGCCAATGTAACTTGAAACTTATAAGGTCACACACATAGGATACACCTGGAATAGGAGTTTATCGTGAATGATATTTAAATTGGTTACTTAAGTGTTTAGGTATTAAACTTAAACAGTAATTGACTGAATGGACTTTGAACAGACCGGTTCAAGTGTTGAACCGACTGGTTGGAGTGTCAGATGATTGGAAATTGCATTGGTTGAATATCAATTGAATCATGGCATGAACCGATTGGTTCACAGAGTGAATCGATCGGCTCAACGTTGTCCAAATGACCATTTCATAAGATGAAAAACCCAATTCAATGGATCAATTTGATTGATACAAGGATTATTACTAACATCATGATGGGCATTAATCAAATATTAATATCCAATACAATTGTGATTGGGAAACATGATGAAACGATTGGTTCAAGGGATGAACTGATCGGTTCACCTATGAACCTATCATTTCACCTCTCCTAGGTTGCAAAGATTTTTGAAATTTCAGTCCCTTCCACTCCCACTCGGGCTGGGAACCTTGACTCTAACCCTCCTATAAATAGAGGGGTATAGGGGGCTTCTCAGACACATCCATTGTCTTTGAAAATTGTTGTCTTCTCTAGTTGTGGTAACTGAGAGAATCTAAGAAATTCCTACCCAATAAAGGGAGGGATCATAAGGGAGAACAATTGTGGGAGATCCAATTGGTACTAGTACACTAGCGAGAAGGGACAACTCCTTCTTGTCAATTCTTCTAGAATAATAGGAGTTCTTTTTTGTCCATGTGAATTACTATAGAGGTGAGGAGGTTGTTGCCTACCGCTAGGAGGAAAACATTAGGATGTTGTCTATGATGGTCAACCATGAGTTGATGCAGACACTATTCATGGGAGACTTAAAGAAAGGCACACAGTGCTACAAGAGAATAGTCATTGGACTTGCTCCAGAACTAGGTATAATCTCTCTAAACCATCCTTACCATTACATAGTTATTGACGTGATAGTCTGTTAAAGGGGAAATGTGCCAGTTAAATTTGTATGTTTCTCCTGCCTATATGTCGTTATATTTTCCTACAGTGGTATAAGAGACAAGTTAACGTACTGTGTTTGGGGATAATCGATATGATTGGATTTTTAGTTTTCATTGTTTATTTATTGCATACCATGCAAATATCTAAAATGATTAATTTGCATATCTGATTAAATACCACATAAGATCCCAAATATATATATATACATATATATGCAATTTATAGGAGACACCCTAAAATTGGTTTTGATGGTGGATGGGTATCATGGTTATGACCAATAACCCTAGATGTGCTTGCATGTTTATGGTTGTTTCTTTTCTTGTTTACATCTTGATTTGCATATTGAACCTCTATCTTATCTTCCAAATGTAAAAGTATTATTCTTTCCTTCCCTTGCTCCCCTCAAATGTAACTTTAGGTTTTCTATTACCATGTAATAAGTTTAAATTGCAATACGATAGTTTTATTTTCTTATTATGTTGAAGAAGACTCTCAGCACCCGACGAACTGACCATCTCAGAGACAACCTGACCAGTTGGAGGAATGAGGAAGACAGATGATAGGAGGAGACGAACCGATCTGTTGGATGCCCAACTAAATGTTTGGAGGTGTCCAGACACTGGCTGGACCATAGGTCATATGATCGTTTAGACAACCAACCGAGTGACCAAGAGGCGAGCTAATCGGTTCAAGGGTTGACCTGATCAACCTGGACTGGTTCAAGTATATATGTTCATCAACAATAGGTTTCTACATATGTGTAGACCCTAGGTAGTGTAATTTCTTATGGCTCCAAGGAATTACAATAGTATGATCATAACCATCGTTAATGTTTTATATTGCATATTTTCATTTGTGGGATATAGCATGTATATGATACTTACTAAAATATGTGGTGATTGGATATGCAAATTTATATTTATAAATATAAAATCCTTCAATCAAACACATTAAGTCTAAGATGCTTTATATAATCAACACACATGAAAATCTTGATCGATGATGTGTGGGCATGCCAAGCATAGTGTTATCATCTCGTGGAAGTGTGATGGTAGTTATTTGGGCCTGCCAAGCGGGGTGCCTTTCAACCGCTTTGGCTTTTGAGTCAAACTTAACTAAGTGATCTTAATGAGATTAAGCATTTAGACGCATGCAGATGAATATGGAAAAGAGTTGTGTATAACATCTATCCAAGAATTGCATAAGATGCAATTGGCAACATTTGCCTACCTTAATTATTAATTATGGACGACGATATTGGCCATGTAATAATTCAATCATTTTGGATATTAGCTCACTAGAAGGTTGCTCGTTGCAATCTTCCATAATTAATAAGTTAGGATTATCAATTTGAAAATAATAGTGAGAATGATAACTAATTAAAGGCCTAATTAAATATTGTCAAATTTTATATAAATCAAATCAAAATGTTTTGACAAAATTGCAAATTTCTCTTGTTGAATCAAATGACAACAAACAACACTTTTTCTTTATGATTAGTCCTTAAGAAGGACAAGTTAAATGGAAGTGACTTCCATGACTAGTTCAGGATGATAAGAATTGTTCTCACATAGGAGTGCAAGCTCTATTTTTTGGAGACACCAGAGCCAGATGAAACTCTTCCCAATGCACCTACGGCTAATAGGGATGCTAATAAGAAGCATATTGAATATGTCGTTGATGTCGAATGTCTAATGTTGTACTCCATGAACTATGAGTTGAAAAGACTTCATGAGAACATGGATGTTATTGAGATGGTAACACATCTTAAGAACATGTTCCAAGATTAGAAAAGATGCGAGAGATATGATGTCTCCAAGGCATTGTTCAAATGTAACATGGTAGAAGGAGATCCAGTAGGTCCTCATGTACTCAATCCTATTGGGTATGTTGAGAACCTTGCTCGACTGGGATTCCCCTTGCATCAAGAGTTGGCCACTGATGTGATTTTGCAGTCTTTGCCAGAATCGTATAGTCAATTTGTCATGAACTCTAACATGAATGATTTTGACAAACTGTTGATAGAGTTACTAGGCATGTTGAGGACAGCTGAGGCACAAATGAAGAAAGACAAGCCCAAGACTATGATGATAATCAACAAACTAAAGGGGAAGTCCAAAGGCAAAGGCAAAGCTAAGAAGAGTTCTAAAGTTGTCCAGAAGCCCAAGTCTTCATCAGTCAAAGCAAAGGGAGGGGTGAATAAGGGAGGCGATTGTCACCATTGTCACCAGCTTGGACACTAGAAGAGGAATTGCCCTCTCTACCTAGAGGAACTATAGAAGAAGGAGGAGATAGAGATCTCCACTTTAGGTATAAATGTTATAAGATAAATTTGAATATGTCTTCATCCTTGGGTATATGATATCGGATGTAGACCTTACATATGTTTGAATATGCATTATCTAAAAAGCAATAAGCCTTTATGAAAGGGCTAGTTCGGACTGTACGTCACAAATGGAGCAAGATTTTCTGCCACTACAGTCTGAATCTATAATTTATCTTAGCCCACAGGACATGTAATAAAGTTAGTGAATTGCTATTTCATTTCTTCTAATTATAGAAATGTTTTATCTTCTGCATCTTGTATGGACAAGTATGATTATGAATAATAATGTTTGATTTCCAAAGATGTGACCTTTAATGGAAAGCACCATAGATATCTCATGAGTTTTATTTGCTAGATCCAAAGATAAATGTTTATAACGTAAGTACCAAAAGATTAAGACTTGATGACTCAAACAATCAATATCCTATAGCATTGTCATATAGTGCACATAAAAGAGAAATGCATTTCTAGAATCTATAATGATGTTTATCTAGAATCTTTTAGTTATTGAACCATTAGAGACATGCATGTATTATTTATTGGGAAACATGACAAAAGTACTCTCACTAACTGTAGTGGAAGAGCAAGTAGTATATTAGGTCTTAAACATATTGATGTACGTAGATCTTTTAGAATAAATGCTAAAGGTAGTACCTCATCATATTTACTAATAATCTCAGTAGATACAATAATTTGTATTTAATGAAATACAAGAATGAATATTTTGAAGCGTTAAAGAAGATCACAAATGAAGTACATAACAAGTCTTCATAAAAGTATTAATTCAAATTTTGATATGATCAATGTTTAAATATTTAAACCAAGGTTGAGGACCTTCTAGAGAGGCGGTGATAGTGTATCATAGTAAACTCTACCTGAAACATAGAGATGTGTCATAAGAAGGAATCACGTCCTGATGAGTCATGATGTGATTATCAATGAATCTAATCAATCTTCTAATTTCCTTTGAGGCACATGCTTTTCACTAATACAATCTACCATCTGAAAGAGTTTAAAAGAATTGTATGAGATATGGCATGGGAAGTGTCCAGACATGTATTCGATAAGGATTAGGATCGAAAGATTGTAGAAGGAAAAGTTTCTTAAAAGGATTTATGTGTAAATCACAAATCATCAATTTTGAATACTACGTTTATCTCAATCCAATAATAAGATGTTTGTTACAAGGATGGTTGAATTTCTTAAGTGATTAGTGGGAGTAAAGTATAACTCAAAAAAATCAAGATCAACAAAGAAACATAAACCTAAAGAGGTACAATAAGAAAAATGAGAGTCACAAATTGTTGTGGAATCTCTAAGTTTCTAAGGTAACACACAACCTCATAAATCTAGTAAAACACGCCTTCATATTAGAATATTATGAATCTTATAAAAGGTTGTGAGTTGGTCACTAAGATGATAATTGGCTAGAAGATATTGAGGGTCAGAATCTAAGAAATGGCTTAAGGCCATTGTATCCCAAATGGAGTCCATGTACACTACCAAAGTAAGACCTTGGTCTTTACAAATGAGTCAAAGTAAGACCTTGGTAGTACCACCTAAAGGGGTAAAACCCACAGGCTGGAAACGGGTTTTCAAGAAGAAGACTGAAATGGATAACTTGATAAAGAAGATTGGTTGCGAAGGATTCCAAATAATTTCTAGATGTTGAACATAATGGGAATCACTTTACCAATCAACATGGTAAAATCAATTAGGATAATGCTTGCCATCGCAGTAAAATAAGACTATGATATTTGGCATATGGATATTAAACTATATTCCTTAAATGGAATAATTAAGAGGATGTGTATGTGACATACCCTGAAGGTTTTGTAACTCCATTAATGCAAATAAAGTCTATAAGCTACAAATGGTCATTCAATGTGATTGAAGCAAGCATCTCAGAGTTGGAATCTTTAATTTGAAAAGATATTTAAAGAGTTTGACTTGAGTCAAAATGAAGATGAAATTTGTGATTACAAAAGATTTAGTGGGAGCATTTTTATATTCTACATCTTGATGGGGAATAACATCCCAATATTATGAATATTGAAAACTAGCATGAAAGTACCTTCTCAATAGAGGACTTAGGTGAAGCATCCTATGTGATAGTAATTGAAATTTATAGAGATAAATTTGGAAAGCTTCTTGACCTAAGTATGAACACATATATCAAAGAGATGTTGAAAGGGTTCAGCATAAGGGATTTAATGACTGGAAATTTGGCCATGTAGATGGGATGACTCTCTCAAGAAACATGTATTCCAATTCTTACAAAGAATGGAAAAATATGAGTAAGATGCCATATGCAAATGGATCTATCATGTATTCAATATGTTGTACTCATCCCATTACCTTGTATGTATTGGACATGACAAGATGATATTTATCAGACTCCAGTATAGGTCATTGGAATGTCATCCATAAGTACTTGAGAAGCACTTAGGAATGGTTCCTATTTTATGGAAATCAGGAAGAGTTCAATGTACAGAGTTACACCAATGCAAGTGCCAAATTGATAACTAAGGTTCGCAATCTTAAAATTTGTGTTTGACCTAAATAAGAACTATAAGATGGAAAGGTTCTGAACGATAGATAGATATTTAATTCTACGTTAGAAGTCAGATATCATGGTGTTATGAACACAACATAAGAAAATAGTATGGATCTAGAAGTTCGTATAGATGAACTCATAGGATATTCCAACCATTAATGACATAGTAGAAATACTATGACAACAATGGAACTAATGTTTAGGCATGGAATATCATATAGAATACACAGAAATTTCATCTCATACAAGAAATTGTACAACAGAGAGATGTGAAACATGCAATATACTGACTTAAAGCAAAATGTTGTAAACCACAGGATTAGCACTTGTGCAGCAAAAATATGATGGACATGTTTGGATCACTTGGAATAAGATTTGTGGGTGATTGGCTCTAAGTGCAAGTGGGAGTGTGTTGGTGTGTATGACCAGAGAGCCAATCATATGTTGATTGTGATGGCATATCTAGTAAATGATTTGATTAATAATAGTAAAGGCATCCTTCCAATTTCTTCTATTTCAATCAGTTATGAAACAATGATGAAACATAATAAATGTCTAAAGAATGACATTACTCAACGATGTATGTCTTTGGGTTGATGACATGAACAATGAGATCAGAATGCTAAGAGCATATGCATTCTTGTTATGTCCTAGTCAGATGTTATTGTGGAAGATTGATAGATAGAAATAACACATAAGACTAGAGTGTGTTTTAGTCAATGATAAGAATCTCATCAGTCATGATATGTGATATCAAACTAAGAAAATAGATACTTGTTGGAGAACAATATAACATAAAGACCCACCGTGAGAGTGACACATAGAAACCATAATTGGCAGTCAGATTCATCTCTCATATTGATGGTGGTGTTGTGGTTCTTAGACTGAAGATACTAGACTCTTCAAATGATGTTTGATGTACTTAGACATCATCTACCATGACCATGAATAAGGGTTTCCATAAAGGTGGTTCCCTGGTGCATTGTGGCATGTGGGGATAATTGTGAGTGATGTAGATGGGATTTATCCCTCCTACATGAGTTTGATATCATGGACACACGATTAGCAAGACTGAGAAAAGCATGTGCACGCACATGTGAATCAATATATGATATTGATGTCACACATATCTCACACAGTCTGCTCTGGTTCAAGGAACATGGATTGAACAATGAGAGAATGGCATATCCATGCCTCAAGTTCAATCCATTTATCAGTGATAAAGGAATTATACAATCACTAAAATACCAATCAAGGATTGTAGGTTGAAGTTGTTCTCCAACTTCCATACTTACTTTTTTAGAAATGATGTGTTGTTAGATATTGCTCATTGCTTGTGATGTTATAAATTAATTATGAACATTCACTTCCAAAGTAACTTGGAACCTATAGGTCACACACATAGGATACACTTTGAATAGGAGTTTAATCATGAATGATATTTAATTTGATTACTAAAGCGTTTAGGTATTTGATTTAAACAACAATTGATTGACTAGACCCTTAACTGACTGTTTCAACTGTTGAACAGACCGATTGGAGTGTCAGATTTATTAGAAATTGCATTAGGTTGAATATATGTTGAACCAGGTCATGAATTGTCCGATTCATGAAGTGAACTGATTTGGTCAAGGTTGGCCAAACAACTGATTCATATGATGAACCGCTCAATTCAATGGATCAATTCAATTGAAACAAGGATTAGTGTTGATGTCAAGTTGGGCATTAATCATATATTAATAGCCAATACAATTGTGATTGGGAAACATGATGAAATGACTGATTCAAGGGTTGAACCGATCAGTTCACATGCCAATCGATCAATTCACCTATGAACTGATCGTTTTGCCACTTGCAGGTTGTGAAAATTCATGGGACTTTGGGCCCTTCCACTCCCACTCACACTGGGAACCCGGACCTTGTCCCTCCTATAAATAGAGGGGTATTGGGAGATTCTCAGACACATCAATTGCCTCTAACAATCGTTGTCTTCTTTGGTTGTTGTAACCGATAGAACCCAAGCAAGTCCGACTCGATAAAGGGAGTGATAGCAAGGGAGAACAATTGTCAGAGAGAAAATTGGTGCTAGTACACCAATGAGAAGGGACAAATCCTTCTTGTTAGTTCTTCTAGAATGATAGGAGTTCATGGTGTTTCATGTAGACTACTATGGAGGCGAGGAGGATGTTGTGTGCCCTAGGAGGACAAGGTTGGGCTGTTGTCTGTGGTAGTCAACTAGGAGTTGTTGCAGACATTGTTTGTGGGTGACTTGAAGAAAGGCACACACTGTTGTGAGAGAATAGTTACTAAATTTACTCTAGGGCTACGTATGATCTTGTTAAACCATCATTCCCATTATATAGTTGTTGACGTGATCGTTTGTTAAAAGGGAATATGCTAATTAATTGTTTTGTTTTCTCTACCTATTTGTCACCATATTTCCCTACATCTTTACATATTGATCAGAGTATGACCCATAACAGTGTTGATTGGAAAAAATGATCCATGTAGTTGACCTATATATGGTTGTATTAAGGCTTAGATGATGATGATGATGATGATGACGATGACAACAATGACGACGACAATGATGACGATGATGATGATGATGATGATGATGATGATGATGATGATGATGATGATGATGATGATGATCACTACTACAGAAATAGCATTCAGTGTCACTTTTCTGGGCGTCGGTTATTAAGGAAAACCGACGCCTTATATGTTAGGCGTCGGTTGTTTAAGCAAACCGACGTCTATATTTGAAGACCAACCAGACACGGGTACCGCTTTGTATTCAGCGTCGGTTGTTTATAACAAACCGACGCTTAAAGTCGGCCGCGAAATCCAAATTTTGATTAAAAAAATAGTGTCATTTTCAGCGTCGGTTATGTAGGTATAAACCGACGCCTATGTGCGATGAAAATTTGCGCGAAAAGTGTCACTTTCAGCGTCGGTTATCCTTTTATAACCGACGCTGAAGGTGGTTCCCGCCAAACAATTTCATGAAAATATCGTCCAATTGGACGTCGGTTGTTGCAAACAACTGACGCTAAAGAGTTTAGGCGTCGGTTGTTTGAAACAACCGACGCTATTTGGGAACTTTATTACCCGCGATCGCCCGACTCTTCCCCTTTCTTCTGTTTCATTGCGAGCCGATTACCTTTTCTTCTCTGCTGCCGCCGATTTCTTCTCCGGTGATTTCTTCTCCGGCGCCCCCTTCTCCGGCAATTTCTTCTCTGGCGCCCCCTTCTCCGCCGCCACTCCTGCACCTTCTTCCCTTCTCCGCCGCCCCTGCTGCTCCAGCGCCAGCGCCTGAGATTAGGCACCGCCACGCCTGAGATTAGGCGCCGCCACGCCCCTGGTGCTCCTCCACCGCCGTCGCGCCGCCGCAACCATCATCTCCAGCCTCGCTGCTAGCTACTCCTCCAGCCAGAGCCACCGGAGCCTCTACCTTCTTCCCTCTGACAAGGTTGGTCTTCCCGCTGCTAGCTGCTCTACTTTTTTTTTTGCATCAATTAAATTGTTGTGATAAAAATGCATGTAATGATTTGATTAGAGTTAATCTAATTTGGATGTTCATAATAATGTAGTATGTTAAATATGATGATTAGGGATACATATAATGTCTAGTACACAAATATTAGATGATATTCAAGAAAACTCTAGTTTGATGAGCATGTTGTTAATCATGTTAATTATGATTCTTCTATATATTCTGATTTCATTATATAATTATGTGATCCCAACATATTAAATTGAATTAGAATGATTTCATGAATTATAGGGTTTTAAAGTTGATAAACATGTCCATGCGGAAATAGGGTTATTAAACCAATGGTTATAACATAGTACGATCTTAATCTAATCTGGATGTTCATAATAATGTAGTATGCTAAATATGATGATTAGGGATACATATAATGTCTAGTAAAGATTCCTAGACCTTTTGTTTGAAACTATTGATTTCTTGATTTATTATTTAATAATGCTCTGTTGATTAGGATTAACCATTTTGCCTGTAGTTTATAGACATTTATTATATATAAGAATGACAACACATGTATTTGTTGGCCTAGAAACCCATCCAAGATTTACTCATTAGGAGTAAATCTTGGATAGTCCCCGATTTGGGACTGTTCTTGAACACCTAATCTCACTTAGGATGTAAGTGTATAATGTGTATTGGGTTTTCGAGAAAATTTCGGTAGCATTTCCCCGTTTGTTCTCTAAGTACATATGTACTTAGAGAACAGCGGGGAAATGCTGCCGAAATTTTCTTGAAAATCCAATACACATTATACACTTACTAGTGAGATTAGGTGTTCAAGGATGGGATAGGTGGTACACATTTATTATATATAAGAATGACATCAAATGTGTTTGTTGTCCTAGAAACCCGTCCAAGATTGACTCATTAGGAGTAAATCTTGGATAGTCCCCGGTTTGGGACTGTTCTTGAACACCTAATCTCACTTAGGATGTAAGTGTATAATGTGTATTGGGTTTTCGAGAAAATTTCGGTAGCATTTCCCCGTTTGTTCTCTAAGTACATATGTACTTAGAGAACAGTGGGGAAATGCTGCCGAAATTTTCTTGAAACCCCAATACACATATACACTTACTAGTGAGATTAGGTGTTCAAGGATGGGATAGGTGGTACACATTTATTATATATAAGAATGACATCAAATGTGTTTGTTGGCCTAGAAACCCGTCCAAGATTGACTCATTAGGAGTAAATCTTGGATAGTCTCCGGTTTGGGACTGTTCTTGAACACCTAATCTCACTTAGGATGTAAGTGTATAATGTGTATTGGGTTTTCGAGAAAATTTCAGTAGCATTTCCCCATTTGTTCTCTAAGTACATATGTACTTAGAGAACAGCGGGGAAATGCTGCTGAAATTTTCTCGAAAACCCAATACACATTATACACTTACTAGTGAGATTAGGTGTTCAAGGATGGGATAGGTGGTACACATTTATTATATATAAGAATGACATCACAATATACACTTAGGATGTAAGTGTATACCCTAATCTTTTCCTAATATATACTTGTTTCCTAATATATACTTGTTTTCTCTGATCATAGAATGGATAGATCATGGATGTCCATTCGTAATCGTTGCACCCCAGAGTTTATATCTGGTCTTGATCGGTTTATTAGATTTGCCGAGGAACATAGGAAAAAACCTACAGATAGGTTCTACTGTCCATGTAGGCATTGCGGTAACAACTTGAAAGTCAACACTGGTGAGGAAATCAAAAGTCAGGTCATGTGCAACGGGATTGTACAAGGCTATACAAAATGGCACTGGCATGGAGAGATTTCAAAATTGAAACCAGTAGATGTCGATAGCACTGCTTGGGTGGAAGAAGAAATTGCCTCTGATGACGTAAATGTGAACGAACCAGTTCCAGAAGACATCGTTGATGTGATGTTGGATAGTTGTAGGGTAGAGCACACCGATCCACCTCCTATCTTTAGAAACATTGTGCATGATGTTGAGATACCGTTATACACAGGATGTGCTAAGTTTACGAAGCTTAGCGCTGTGTTGAGATTGTATAAGTTGAAAGCTAACAATAGATGGAGCGACAAAAGCTTCACTTCATTGTTGACTTTGTTGAAAGAAATGCTTCCTGAAGGAAACGAGCTGCCAATCTCAACATACCAGGTAAAGAAAATGTTGTACCCAATGGGAATGGAGGCCAAGAAGATACATGCATGCCCGAATGATTGTGTATTATTTCAAAAGGACTATGTAGATTTGAAAGATTGTCCAAAATGTGGTGCGTCATGGTATAAATTGACGACTTCGGGGGAGTCCAAAACTGGTTCTCCTGCCAAGGTGTTGTGGTATCTACCTATAATATCACGGTTTCAACGCTTGTTTGCAAATCCGAAAGATGCGAAGAATTTGAGGTGGCATGCAGATGTTAAGAAAAATAATGATGGGATCCTGCGACATGCGTCTGATTCCCCACAGTTGAAGAAGATTGATCTATTGTACCCCAAATTTGGTGAAGAAGATAGGAATCTAAGACTTGGGCTTTGTACAGATGGGATGAATCCGTACGGGACATTGAGCAGCCAACATAGCACTTGGCCAGTCATGCTTGTTATATACAATCTTCCTCCCTGGATGTGTAGGAAAAATAAGTATGTTATGTTGTCATTGTTGATATCGGGCCCTAAACAACCCAGAAATGATATCGATGTTTATCTTGAACCTTTGATTGATGACTTAAAGAAACTTTGGGCTGAAGGTGTGATGACCTATGATGCTTCAGCAAGAGAGACATTTTGTTTGCACGCTATGTTGTTTTGCACTATTAATGACTTTCCAGCATATGGGAATTTGTCTGGATATAGTGTCAAAGGAGCTAAAGCGTGTCCTATATGTGAAGAAAACACTGATTCAATAAGACTAAAACATGGCGGCAAGACTGTATATCTTGGTCATCGAAGGTTTCTTTCAAAATTCCATCCGTATCGTAGGAAGCGCAAAGCATTCAATGGATGGAATGATGAACGGAGTGCACCTAAACCTATACCAGGGGATGTTGTTTATGAAAGAGTAAAAGACATTGTCAATGAATTTGGTAAGAAATCACAATGTAGTATGGCCACACGGAGTGACAATTCTTCATTCAAGAAGAAGTCAATATTTTGGGATCTTCCTTATTGGAGTTCTTTGACAGTCAGGCATTGTATCGATGTAATGCACGTTGAGAAAAATGTCTGTGATAGGATCATTGGTACTCTGTTAAATATACCAGGTAAGACTAAAGATGGGATAAAATCCAGACTGGACCTACGTGAAATGGGAATTAGGTCAGAATTAACAGAATTACGTGAAATGGGTAGTAAAAGAACATACTTACCTCCCGCTTGTTACACGTTGTCTAGAAAGGAGAAAAAAACTTTTTGTGAATGCTTGGTAAATGTTAAGGTGCCACATGGTTACTCATCCAACATCCGTAGATTGGTATCAATGAAAGATTTGAAGTTGATAGGTCTTAAATCTCATGATTGTCACACTCTAATGTAACAAATATTACCCGTGGCAATTCGATCTATATTGCCGAAGCATGTAAGGTTTGCAATTACCAGACTTTGTTTCTTTTTCAACAGTCTATGCAGTAAAGTTATTGACCCTGATACTCTCGATAATTTGCAAAGAGAAGTGGTTGTTACCCTATGTCAGCTTGAGATGTATTTCCCTCCTTCGTTCTTTGATATCATGGTACATCTTGTTGTCCACTTGACTAGGGAAGTGAAAATGTTGGGACCAGTTTTCTTGCATTGGATGTATCCCTTTGAACGATACATGAGCGTTTTTAAAGGTGATGTTCGAAACCGTTATCGGCCTGAAGGGAGTATTATTGAAGGTTATGTGACGAGAGAGGTTATGGATTTTTGCAATGACTTTCTCAGTGGTAATGACACTCCTGATAATGACAAGAATTTTGAGGAGGGCAACGGAATTTTGGGATCACGGGTGAAAGTAATCAGCCGTGAGCAGTTGGAACAAGCTCACTTGTATATTTTACACAATATGGACGAAGTGAGTGTTTATATCGAGGAACATACCAATTTCATAAAGAGACAACATCCTCGATAAAGTTCAATGTGGCTTGCTAGAGAGCATAATAAGACTTTTACTAAGTGGTTTGAAGATAAAGTCTTACATCAACTATCTCAAACACCAAATGATATTACAGAAACTATCAAATGCCTCGCCTTTAAACCAAAACCGAATGTTATGTCTTATGAAGGGTTTGACATTAATGGATTCACATATTACACAAAGCGCCAAGATGATAAGAGTGTCATCCAAAATAGTGGGGTCACTCTTCAAACGTCGACTATGTACTTTGCAAGTGCAAAAGATAAGAGTCCACGTGAAGCTAAAATGTCATATTACGGTGTCATTGAGGACATTTGGGAGTTTGACTACATAGATTTCAAAATTCCGCTCTTTAAATGTAATTGGGTTGATAACACCAAAGGAGTTATAGTGGATGAATTGGGTTTCACTTTGGTGAAATTTGAAAAGATTGGCGAGAAGGGTGAACCATTCATATTGGCATCACAGGCAAAACAAATATTCTATATCGATGATCCTGCGAATGATAAATGGTCGGTTGTTCTTCATGGTAAAAGACAATTCATTGAAGATCCTATAGATGAAGAAGAGTACTATGATAAGTATGATGACTCCAGTCCATTCTCAGTTGGGTTGCCAACTCCACAAAATATTGAAGCTAATGATGACTTATATGTGTGCGGAGATCACAATGAAGGATTGTTAATTGATAAAAGATCAGAATTTTAGAGACATGTATGTTTATACAAATGCTAAATGTTTGCCTTTTTCTAGTTAATACAAATGCTAAATGTTTTCCTTTTTCTAGTTAATACAAATGCTAAATGTTTGCCTTTTTAATGACATTTTCAGATGGATGACCATGATGAGCATGATGTCCATGATGAGCATGAAGTCCATGATGAGCATGCTGTCCATGACGAGCATGGCGAGGATACCAATGTAAGTTCTAAAAACATATCTTGTATTTCTATAAAATTCATTATCTTCTAGTTATGTCATATATCCTATATTTCTATATTGGGCTAATTTAGTGTGTTTATTTTTGTCAAATTTTAGGTTGATGATGTACCTGTACCCACTGAAGCACTGGAGCAACTTGATGCGCAGCACCAAACACTTAACAAGAAAAGGGGCATCACTCTGTTGAAGAAGTTATTAGCGCTAAGTGGTAGTGGATCCAAATTGGTGGTGGAGTTTGATAATGGAGGAAATGCAATTGGAGTGAACCGCAATAATTTTGTAAACTATCTTGCGTGTACCACTCGGAGCCATTGTGGTGTTAAGTATGATAATTGGCATAAAGTTCCTTAAGGGAAAAAAGACTTGATATGGAAATATTTATGCGTGAGTTATTATTATTTGCAATTCTATTTTGTAGATTACAAATTCTATTATTTGCAATTCTATTTTGGATACTAGTTAATAACATTTCTATTTTACAGAATATGTTTGCATTGGATGAGAAGTTGCATCGTAAAAGTGTGATGCAACGCGCTGGAAAGATGCTTAGGAATTATAGGACAAATCTGAACAGAGAATACATAAAAGAGGGTGATAAGAAGAAGAAGTCAGCCCTTGAACAATGGAACTTCTTGGACAAAGAAGATTGGGACAATTTTGTTGCTTCAAGAAAATCTGAAGAATTCAAGGTAGTAGGCATCACTCCCAATTTAATTAATATACATTGTATTCACCTATTCAAGATTAACATTTAGTGCTACTCAGGAGTCTGCTCCTACTCAAGAGTCTGCCACACCCATGCCTCGCCATGATATCTGGATAGCTGGCAGGCAAAACAAGAAGGGTGAAATAAAGAAGCATGTAACTGCTGAGGCGGCTGCAAAAATGGTAAAATACAACTCTTAGAGAAATCGTTTGAATATTGATTATTTGTGGTGTTAACTTACCAATTTGTGTTTATGGTGATTAGCGGGAGCTGCACGAGCAGAGGAAACAAGGCACGTTCATCCCTCAGGGCACAAGGGATGAATTGACAGTTGCTCTGGGTAACCCAGAGCATCCTGGACGTGTTAGAGGTGTCGGCGCTGGTGTTGGCATCAAAGCATTCTTTGGGACATCCCAGCGCAAACCCAGAGCGGGACTTTCTCAAGAAGAGGTAACCTATTCTTTTTTTAGAATGTTACTACAAAAGGAAATTCTTTAATAAGAAGCTAATGTTTCTTTTATCCATGTATAGGAGAATAAGAGAGTTGAGGATTTAGTTGCTAAGAAGGTGAACGATGTAGTTGCTGAGAAGGTCAAGGAAGAATTGCTGCGGTGGCAGGCATCTCAGGCTTCCAATCAGCCTATGGCGACCCACTCTTCTCCTGATGCACAGACTGCGAGTAATCCTGGATACCCATCGCCTAGCACGTCTGTTGTAAGTATTGTTTATGACATTGTAGCTAGTCTTTTCAAGATGATATGTTTTCAAGATTATATGTATATGTATAACATTCTTTACGTAAATTTGTAGGCATTGAAGCCATGCCGCTTAAGAATGCAAGACTATGTTGTTGCAGAGGCGCAGGCTTACCAGTCCCTTCCTGGGGCAACGTTTCATTGGACTCCAATGCCGCAGGGCTACATTCGTGTGAGCCCGCTACATGTATCACCTGATTGGAGGGAAGTTGCGTTGCCATATGCCCACCCAGATATTGATACACTTGGTGAGGCAGAAGGCGGGGTCATATTGTGGCCCAAAGCAGATGTCGTCTACACGACTGAAATTGTAAGATAAATTTACATTGATTTAGACTGTTAATGTGTATATACGATGTCAACTGATCTGAAATTATATATACAGGTTAAAAAGAAGACACCAGGAGCACCTAGGCCTCCACCTCCACTTCCCGCATTACCAACTTGGGTACCAACTGACCTAACATACCCGTTAGGTCCTTCTTGTAGGGGAATGGCATGTTGGCTACGGGCACATAATATACATTGCCCTATAATAGTTTCTTTAGATGCAGATTTTGCAGGTCAATCATACGATAGCTCTTTATTTATACAAGATATTATTGAGCTGTTTATGTATGATTGGCTGAATACATCAATGATAGAGACATGGATAAGGTGAGATCTTGTTTATACATCCATATACCTTGTGTAAGATCTGGTGATCTGGTTTCTTATATATTAATGCATACGCCTATATGTTTTGCAGCTACTTAGTCGAAGATCATTGCAAACAATTTGCATATGATCATGTGGGATTTTTGATTCCATCATTGATTAGTTTGGTAGCTAAAGACCCTGATAATGTTCAACAATACTGTATAGATGCTTTTACAATTTTTGGTCAGCAAAAGAAGACGATAATAATAGCTCCATTCAATGTCAAGTAAGTTTACTTTATTTATAATTTGGACTTAAGAAAATTCCATTTTTATTTTGCATTTTGAGTTATTAATTGTTAACTTCTTACCTCTAGCGGTAGACATTGGGAGTTACTAGTTATTGTCCCCGGGACATTCACTGTTTATTATCTAGATCCTGCGGGGAGTACATTGAACACTAAAATTGGACACGTAATGAGAATGCCATTATTCTGGTGAGAAATATTTTATTTTTATATCCGTTAACATCTTTTATTACATTACTATTTACTTATGCAATTTATTGTGTTATATTAACATGTAGGGGTTTAGATGCATTCAAAAAGGCTGGAGGAACGATCCCAAGGAAAAAGAACCAGCCAATAAATTGGCAGAACGTACAAGTAAGTTCCCGACTCGAATATATATATTATTGATGTGAATTGTGCTTAGTTGTATTATTTTGTATGTTTCAATTTATAGTGTGCTACACAAGACAATGGATGGGCATGCGCATACTATGTGATGCGATTTATGCAGATGATTATCAAATATGCCGCATTGGACATCGATACCATACATGAGGTATTATATATAGTCTCATTAGTTAGTATGAAATATATCAATCTTATTTTTATATTATTACTTATATATATCAATCTTATAGTATGAGATATATTTTTATATCATTCTCTTTGCAGGTGTTTAAAACTGACCACACTATAGGTAAATGTTTAAAAATATACATGCTCCATATACGATGGAAGCATTAAATGAAGTAAGAGAAGAATGGGCAAAAGCCATACAAGCAGTGGCAACTATAAGATATAATTGGGATGTTGATAGCGATAATGAATGATACTTTGTAAATGAATATTTCTGAATGTTAATACATGTATTTGAATGTTTCTATATGTGTGAATGTGAGAATTGAATTGATGTCTGAATGTATGTACTTGTGTGAAATTTTCCTTGTGACTTTTGCAGGTTTGCGGCCTGTTTGTAGGCTGATATCAATGGATGTCGTAAACCTGCAGTTCAGAAAACTGAACTGCAGGTTCTCATCCTGCTGACCAGCCACAGCAGGCCTGCAAACTGATATGAAAAAAAAATAGGCGTCGGTTATTTATAGAAAACCGTCAGCAAAGACCTACAGCGTCGGTTTTTTTCAAAAACCCGACGCCTGATGTGGCCAAAGCAGTCCTGGAAATGGCGTCGGATATTCGTATCAAACCGATGCCTATTTAATCTATAGGCGTCAGTCTTTTGGTATATAACCGACACCAAAAGTGTTCGCGCCACAGAAAATGGCGTCATCTAGGGCACTTTATGCGTCAGTTATCTACTAAAAGACCGACGCTATATTCCATACAGGCGTCGGTTGTTTAGTAAATAACCGACGCAGGAAGTGCCCTAGATGACACCATTTTCTGTGGCACGAACACTTTTGGTGTCGGTTATATACTAATCGACCGACGCCTATAGATTAAATAGGCGTCGGTTAAAAAACCGACGCCGAAGTGTTCGACCTTTAGCGGCGCCCACATAGGCGTTGGTCGGAAACCGACGCCAAATGGGGTTAAACGACCGACGCCAAAGGTCATTTCTGTAGTAGTGGATGATGATGATGATGATGATGATGATGATGATGATGATGATGATGATGATGATGATGATGATGATGATGATGATGATGATGATGATGATGGAAGTCCTTCTATACAATGTCATTGAGTGTTTGATAGTGGTGAAATCTATAAAATTTTTAGGAGCTATGAGACATAGTAGGTCCATGATCTAATTGTATGTGTTTTAATAACCTCTTCTCTCATGGTCAATCATGGTGGTTGCACTATGTCATACCTTTGAAAGATCATGGACTTAAAGACCAGCAAAAATGTGGTTGACGAAGTAGTAAAAGGGTTTCCACGAGACTACTATTTATTGATAAGGTTGTGTTAGGACTTCCATATCTGACAAAGCCCACAAATTTGGACTGTGGTTGTGGTAGTTATCTCAATGGTGTAGAGATGGTTTTCATCAAGTAACTCATTTTATAGATCTATCAACTCTAAGGTCTTGATATGCTTCAAAAAAATTCATTACATAACCAATGTGTGATGTAGACCAAGTGGCCAAATTGAGGGTGGGGGCTTGAGTGAGACTAACTATAAATCTTGATTGGTTTTAGTATGGCACAGTGGTAGAGTCGTTGACAAAGGAGGTGGGCTTTCATGAAAGTGACTCAATTTTGGAGATATTGACTCCAATCTCTCCATATACTTGTGAGAAATTCTTGATGTAGAGCGAGATGTCTACAGTTGATGATTGTGATGAAGAATGTAGTGTGTCTGGACCTTATAATGGGAGATGGAGACAATTGATGAGATAATTGCATTGCCTCAGTCAGGAATTGGGAAAAGTATGCAGTCATGAGTTTGATAGATAGTGAAGGTGGTCATAGTGGTTGATTATTGATTTACCTGATAGATTTTACATAAAATGTCCATTTGAAGTAGTCCTTGGCAGTGGCGGAGCCACGAGGGGGTCAGTAGGGGTCATGTCCCCTCAAGAAAATTGTGAAATTCATAAATACCAATAGTTCATGTTAAAACATTATAACATATAAAATGTAATCCAGAATAAAACACAAAGTGATCATAGCCCAAGTGGTTTTGTGACCTGCTTATCTACTTAGTGACTCGGGTTTAAGTAGTTGTCGCCCCAAATTTTTCTTGTTCATGGCAGCATTTTATCAGAAGATCTCATATTTTAGTATAGATAGCAAGTAAGATAGAGAAAAACATATGAACCTAGTACAAGATATTGTTTGACATGTCCACCTTTCAACTAACATGGGTTCAACTAGTTGCTGACACAATATTACTTTTTTTTAAATTTGTTGTGCCATTTTATTTAAAGATCCCAGAATTCAAGAAATTTTTTGACCAATCTTCAAGATTTAAATATACTATATATATATATATATATATATATATATAGAGAGAGAGAGAGAGAGAGAGTCAGGCTAGAATACACTCGAGTGTATCCGGAGCGGAATACACTCAAGTAGTTTTTCATGATGCAATATTTTTTTTGAAAATCTAATCCGTTGATCTTCTTAAACATCTCTTGAACAACTCATACGCAAAATTTGAGCACATTTGGATATGTATAGCTCATTTTATGAAGACCGCAAAAATTATGCATTTGAAATTAGTTTTGTGCGTCGATTTTGTTGCCCTTGGATGAGTGACTTACACTCATCCAAATGAGCTCAAAATTTGTATGTAGCCTAGTTATAGTATGACGGTGAAGATCAACAGTTTACATTTTGCAAAAAATAATCTTGATATGCAAACACACTTGAGTGTATTCGTGCAATCCGTACACTCGAGTGTATTCTAGCCAGACTATATATATATATATATATATATATATATATATATATATATTCCAGTCACTTTTAGTTAGTAGTTCTAAAAGATATTATGATGTTTGATATTAAATATGGAAAATTATATTTAATTCTCAATAGCCAAAATTATAGAATTCAGATACTTATGCTAATTGATAAGCTTTACATTATAATTTTGTACATTTAATTTTTTTAGTACTAGATGTGTATTGATTGGATGAGTGAGAAAGGTATTTTTCTTTTCTGACATACACAAAACAATGTGGTATAATGTGAATAGGGGTGGGCAAATCTTGGTCCAAGCCTATAATATCTGACTCATCTAAGTGAAAACTACTAGAGGGGGGGTGAATAGAGTTTTATAGATAATTTAACAATTAATTAACTCAAGCAACCACAAAGAAAATATTGGACAAGGAGACACAAGGGTTTAGAGTGGTTCCTAGCCTTAGCAAATACTAAGGTAGTCAGTTCACTACCCGGTTGCTTACCCAACCGGGATTTGAAAAGAAATCTATTTTATTACCTCGCAAGGACTTTACATAAAATACAATTTCTTTTCCCAAACCCTTCAAGCAGCATTCACCTAGAAGTAATCGCCCAACCTTGAAGCAGCCTTCCCTTGAAGTAGATGCACCAACACCCGTTGCACCAGCCTTCTGAAGTAGCTTCCCGTGCGATAGCCTTCTTGAAGTAGCTTGAAGTCCCCTTCTCCACCTAAGAAGTCAACCCTCTCCAATCCGCAGCCTCCAACCCTAGGAGTAGCAAGGAGAGTACAAAAGATACAAAGGAACAAGAAAGAAAAAGGAAATTACAACTTATCCTTTAAGCCCAAGGCTTGATTTGCCTATATCAAGCGTGTAGATCTCCTAACCAATGTGTATGACAATGTGATTGTAGTGGATAGGATATACTAGCCTATAGGACACGAAATGTGAGCAATAGGAATGAATGGCAAGTGTAGGAATTGCTCTATTGCTCTAAAACAGATTGCAAGTGAATATTTAGCTCAAGTATAGCACAAGTATAGCTTAGGTATCTTTTGGTGTCCAAAGGCATGTCCTATTTATAGGAATGGCCTATGTATGCTTAAGGACGTTCTAGACAACTTCTAGGGGTTTCTAAGTGCTTAACTAGCCGTTAGGTATAAGTTAGGTGCTTTTGCAACGGCTAGTTGCTTTATTCTGCAGTTGCTGTCAGAGACCATCTCGGTCGACAATTTGTCGACCGAGATACCTACTCGGTCGAAGTTTTGTCGACCGACAGGCTCTCTAGATTAACGTTTATTTGCAACTATCAACTGCTGTGTCTAACGGCTACTTTTGGTCAATCTCGGTCGAGAAGTTTGTCGACCGAGAGTGTCTCGGTCGAGGAGTTTGTCGACCGAGATTGACCCTGTTTCAAGGTTTCAATTTAGGCACTAATTATATGTGTGAGTGTGCATATTGTGATCCTATTGGAAGGGGATGACAAGTCTAACTTTGGTGTTTAGCTAGGGAAAATCTAACGCTTGATTTACATGCACTTCTAAGTACTTGTACATTATATTTTTGTACAAGTTTTACAACATTGATTACATTGCATGAAAATAAATAAGTAAGCTCTTGGATTTTCCCTTGTTACTTTGTCATCCTGCACACTCAAGTAGCTCGTTAGATTAATAAGAATGAAATGTTTGTCATCATCGAAACAAAAAGGGATTTATCATAATATCCAATTTATCCAACAATCTCCCCCTTTTTGAAGATGACAAACATTTCCTAAATATGAAATAAGGAAATATAAAGCATGTGAGTTTCATACCTGAGGATTACCTTTTGTAGCCATTCTTGTTTTACAAGTGAGCGCTGGCCATCAAGATGAAACTCATGTATATTTATATTTTTGATTTTATATTCTTTCTCCCCCTTTGTCATTTCAAAAAGATATCCAGGTTAAACATTTTTATTTCTTCTCCCCCTTAATTTTATATTAAGCTCCCCCTTAAATAGATATCCTATTAGGAACATGGATTTATGTCTAATTTATCCACAATTTGTTTCTCAATCATTTGCAAAGGATGTTAAGCCTTGAAATGATATGAGATTCCCTTAAGCTTATGAGGAATGTATATTTATTTCTCATCTATCAAGGGATGATAAGCCCTAAATTAAATGAGAGTCCTTTAGTCTTAGAGTACATAAAAATGTCTCCAACCAAAACAAGGGATGTTAAGCCCTGATTTGTTTAGAGAGTTCCTTTAAGAGCAAGATATATCATTTTGATGAAATTCTTTTTCATACAAATTACTTTTAAGAATCCGAAGGTCATAACAAACTCCAAATGATGTTAACAATGTTTTTGTAAGCTTCATAATCAAATAATCAAATTTGTTTTTATAAGCTCCCCTTTAATCTTACAATTTAAGTAATTTAATGCTTCTAAGGTCACAAATAATTTTAAATGTTGATTTTGACCTTTATCAAAAATATACTAAGATGAAGTTCAATAAATTGATGTTCAAATAAGCATTTTGTCAAAGCTTATTTTAGGTCGCCTTTGACTACGACCATAGCGCCCCTTGATCAATTTTTAACCAAGAGGCAAATTCTGCAGATTTCCAAGATAGACATTCATTTCTGCAGATAGCTATAAATATCAATTTGAAGCATTTTTAAGATATACTCATTAATATGAGCATCATAGTGAAGTCTTTGACCTTAATTTTTCTAGAATGCATGTTTTTCATGATGTTTCATATGCTTTGCGATGGGTATATAAGTATCAATTCCCATTTCTTATTATACCCTTATCATAAGATTCTTTTAGAAACATATATTTTGAAAGCAAGATTAATATCTTAAAGTCAAGATTTTTGCTTTTAATTTCTTAGAACAAGCAAATAGATAAAAACATTAATATTTTGTTCTAAGAGGTACCGTTTTGGCTTGTCATGGAACCATCATCATCACAAGTTGTGTCCACAATTATTTTCTATTATGTTAAGATGCTTTTATGATATATATATGAATCAAAGCATAATGAAGCATGTTAAGTGATACTTAATATGAAAACATCTTCTTAACAATGAAGGCATGATTAATATCTCAATTTCTTATAGATACCTATTGAGAAATTCTTCATTTTATTTCAAACCTTAAAGTTCTATGTCTAAGCAATAAATCACCAATAACACATTTGCTTGCTATAAATCATCAAGAAGTCATGTATACAATAATCATTTTCCATTTGTTCTATGTAGCATAGCATCATTTTTATGAGTTGAATGATAAAATAGTGAAAGCATACCCATGATGCAATGATAGAACCATAATTATTTCATGAGATACAGTAATTGTACTCATGTCATAACACATGATTTCTATATAGATAGACCAGGAGATACTTTTAGAAAATCATGTGAAATAGTTAATTCTAAACATGATGATATCAAAAAGATCTTCAACTAGTTTTGCATGTAAAATAGTCATAAACAACAAATAGATGGCACATAGATCCGTCAAAAGATTATTCAGCAATTCCAATTTGAGTACTTATATGTGAAATGCATTTGTGCCATTTAGTTTTATCATTTGTGCAGAATGATATCTTCATATGAACTGAATCACAATGATAAAGAGCAATGACTATTCATGGTTTGCATACATGGATCAAGAAATACTTAGGATAATCCATGTGAACCAGTAATTTCCTTAGTTTTAAACTAACATGATTCATTTTCAAATCAATTTGATGATAGTCCAAATGAATCTTATTCATGTTTCATGAGTTTTCAGTTTTAAGACAAACTATGAACATGCTTAATAAACTTTCTTAACCAAGGAGTAAAGTTTGTTCAAAAATCAGTCTTCATATATCATTTTTGCAATATGTTTAAAGATTTTATATTCATGATGTAGAGAGATCAATATGATTTGATTCAAAATATTTCCTGCAATTTAATCTTGATCAAACATTTATAACAAATTGATAGAAACACTAAAAACAATAGATACAGCAGAACTTGAAAACAGTAATCTGCTCGGTCGACTATTGCTCGACCGAAAGTGTTCTCGGTCGAACAGTTTCTTGACCGAGAAAGTTTCTGTATTGTTTCTGAAATGTGTTTCAGTAATAGTTTTCAAGTAAAATTTATATTATTTTAATTAATTATGCAATTTGAAAGTTTAGTTTAATTTAGATCAAGATAACCTTTAAATCAAATCTTTTAAGTTTTGATTTATTATCCCTACATGTTAAGTTGAGATAGACATAAAGATATGCAAATTAAAGGCTTTGGTCATATCTCAACTTAGTCTAATCGAATCAATTTGGGGATTTTGGAACCCATACCAACTCAACATCCTTTTTCTTGTATGGGCAGGAGAAGGAGTAATGTCCAAGACGTAAACAATAGTGGCAACATATAGAATCAACCTCATATCTCTTTCTATGATTTTGGTCTAGGTTGTTCTTTTGTACAAATGTATATTTGCCTCTATGTACATTCATTGATTGACTCGCTTGTGTCCTTCTCCAACTAAGTTCTTGATGAGATTTACTTTTAGGCTTATAACCTAGTCCACTCCTTCCAATTTGTCGATAAGGATTATCTAGAATTTGGTCAAGAATGCCATTGTTATTCAAACTACGAACTTGTTGTTGTTGCTTGGCTATCTCATCCATTCTTTTCTTGATGTCTAGTTTTACTTGATCTAGATTTGATGATAAAGAATTCCTTTCTTTTACTATATTATCATAATCTAGATGTGTACACAAAACAGGTTGTTTTTTAATATCATTTAACTTTGCAAGCAGTTCAGCTTTTTCTTGACATAGAAGATCATAATTTGTTTCTAGAGTGAAAATCTTCACCTCACTACTATTTTGAGATGATTTTAGAGTACGATTTTCAGAAACAATGCTATCTTTTTCAAAACCAAGAGTATTCAATTTGGCATATAAATCGTCATTTTCAGATGTAAGAGCAAGAAGTCTAGCATTTAGATCATCATTTTCTTTATTTGATTTCTTCAATTTCTTCTTGCATTCAATGTATGTTTCATGCATTTCTTCTAGACTAGCAATTAGATCTTCTTTTGATAAATCTAAAAGACTTACCTCTTCTTCTTCCTCACTTATTGTAGCAATGAGACATTCTTTATGTGCATCTTCCTTCTTTGACCTCCATGGACATCTAGATGTAGAGTGCTTTGTTCCTAAGCACCAATTGCAACTTGTTGAATATTTGTCCATGCTCCTTTGGTTGTAGTCACCTCCTCCCTTCATCTCTTCAAGACCTTGTTAGGGATCCTTGAAGCCTGCTCTGATACCAACTGAAAACTACTAGAGGGGGGGTGAATAGAGTTTTATAGATAATTTAACAATTAATTAACTCAAGCAACCACAAAGAAAATATTGGACAAGGAGACACAAGGGTTTAGAGTGGTTCCTAGCCTTAGCAAATACTAAGGTAGTCAGTCCACTACCCTGTTGCTTACCCAACCGGGATTTGAAAAGAAATCTATTTTATTACCTCGCAAGGACTTTACATAAAATACAATTTCTTTTCCCAAACCCTTCAAGCAGCCTTCACCTAGAAGTAATCGCCCAACCTTGAAGCAGCCTTCCCTTGAAGTAGATGCACCAACACCCGTTGCACCAGCCTTCTGAAGTAGCTTCCCGTGCGATAGCCTTCTTGAAGTAGCTTGAAGTCCCCTTCTCCACCTGAGAAGTCAACCCTCTCCAATCCGCAGCCTCCAACCCTAGGAGTAGCAAGGAGAGTACAAAAGATACAAAGGAACAAGAAAGAAAAAGGAAATTACAACTTATCCTTTAAGCCCAAGGCTTGATTTGCCTATATCAAGCGTGTAGATCTCCTAACCAATGTGTATGACAATGTGATTGTAGTGGATAGGAGATACTAGCCTATAGGACACGAAATGTGAGCAATAGGAATGAATGGCAAGTGTAGGAATTGCTCTATTGCTCTAAAACAGATTGCAAGTGAATATTTAGCTCAAGTATAGCACAAGTATAGCTTAGGTATCTTTTGGTGTCCTAAGGCATGTCCTATTTATAGGAATGGCCTATGTATGCTTAAGGACGTTCTAGACAACTTCTAGGGGTTTCTAAGTGCTTAACTAGCCGTTAGGTATAAGTTAGGTGCTTTTGCAACGGCTAGTTGCTTTATTCTGCAGTTGCTGTCAGAGACCATCTCGGTCGACAATTTGTCGACCGAGATACCTACTCGGTCGAAGTTTTGTCGACCGACAGGCTCTCTGGATTAACGTTTATTTGCAACTATCAACTGCTATGTCTAACGGCTACTTTTGGTCAATCTCGGTCGAGAAGTTTGTCGACCGAGAGTGTCTCGGTCGAGGAGTTTGTCGACCGAGATTGACCCTGTTTCAAGGTTTCAATTTAGGCACTAATTATATGTGTGAGTGTGCATATTGTGATCCTATTGGAAGGGGATGACAAGTCTAACTTTGGTGTTTAGCTAGGGAAAATCTAACACTTGATTTACATGCACTTCTAAGTACTTGTACATTATATTTTTGTACAAGTTTTACAACATTGATTACATTGCATGAAAATAAATAAGTAAGCTCTTGGATTTTCCCTTGTTACTTTGTCATCCTGCACACTCAAGTAGCTCGTTAGATTAATAAGAATGAAATGTTTGTCATCATCGAAACAAAAAGGGATTTATCATAATATCCAATTTATCCAACAATCTCCCCCTTTTTGAAGATGACAAACATTTCCTAAATATGAAATAAGGAAATATAAAGCATGTGAGTTTCATACCTGAGGATTACCTTTTGTAGCCATTCTTGTTTTACAAGTGAGCGCTGGCCATCAAGATGAAACTCATGTATATTTATATTTTTGATTTTATATTCTTTCTCCCCCTTTGTCATTTCAAAAAGATATCCAGGTTAAACATTTTTATTTCTTCTCCCCCTTAATTTTATATTAAGCTCCCCCTTAAATAGATATCCTATTAGGAACATGGATTTATGTCTAATTTATCCACAATTTGTTTCTCAATCATTTGCAAAGGATGTTAAGCCTTGAAATGATATGAGATTCCCTTAAGCTTATGAGGAATGTATATTTATTTCTCATCTATCAAGGGATGATAAGCCCTAAATTAAATGAGAGTCCTTTAGTCTTAGAGTACATAAAAATGTCTCCAACCAAAACAAGGGATGTTAAGCCCTGATTTGTTTAGAGAGTTCCTTTAAGAGCAAGATATATCATTTTGATGAAATTCTTTTTCATACAAATTACTTTTAAGAATCCGAAGGTCATAACAAACTCCAAATGATGTTAACAATGTTTTTGTAAGCTTCATAATCAAATAATCAAATTTGTTTTTATAAGCTCCCCTTTAATCTTACAATTTAAGCAATTTAATGCTTCTAAGGTCACAAATAATTTTAAATGTTGATTTTGACCTTTATCAAAAATATACTAAGATTAAGTTCAATAAATTGATGTTCAAATAAGCATTTTGTCAAAGCTTATTTTAGGTCGCCTTTGACTACGACCATAGCGCCCCTTGATCAATTTTTAACCAAGAGGCAAATTCTGCAGATTTCCAAGATAGACATTCATTTCTGCAGATAGCTATAAATATCAATTTGAAGCATTTTTAAGATATACTCATTAATATGAGCATCATAGTGAAGTCTTTGACCTTAATTTTTCTAGAATGCATGTTTTTCATGATGTTTCATATGCTTTGCGATGGGTATATAAGTATCAATTCCCATTTCTTATTATACCCTTATCATAAGATTCTTTTAGAAACATATATTTTGAAAGCAAGATTAATATCTTAAAGTCAAGATTTTTGCTTTTAATTTCTTAGAACAAGCAAATAGATAAAAACATTAATATTTTGTTCTAAGAGGTACCGTTTTGGCTTGTCATGGAACCATCATCATCACAAGTTGTGTCCACAATTATTTTCTATTATGTTAAGATGCTTTTATGATATATATATGAATCAAAGCATAATGAAGCATGTTAAGTGATACTTAATATGAAAACATCTTCTTAACAATGAAGGCATGATTAATATCTCAATTTCTTATAGATACCTATTGAGAAATTCTTCATTTTATTTCAAACCTTAAAGTTCTATGTCTAAGAAATAAATCACCAATAACACATTTGCTTGCTATAAATCATCAAGAAGTCATGTATACAATAATCATTTTCCATTTGTTCTATGTAGCATAGCATCATTTTTATGAGTTGAATGATAAAATAGTGAAAGCATACCCATGATGCAATGATAGAACCATAATTATTTCATGAGATACAGTAATTGTACTCATGTCATAACACATGATTTCTATATAGATAGACCAGGAGATACTTTTAGAAAATCATGTGAAATAGTTAATTCTAAACATGATGATATCAAAAAGATCTTCAACTAGTTTTGCATGTAAAATAGTCATAAACAACAAATAGATGGCACATAGATCCGTCAAAAGATTATTCAGCAATTCCAATTTGAGTACTTATATGTGAAATGCATTTGTGCCATTTAGTTTTATCATTTGTGCAGAATGATATCTTCATATGAACTGAATCACAATGATAAAGAGCAATGACTATTCATGGTTTGCATACATGGATCAAGAAATACTTAGGATAATCCATGTGAACCAGTAATTTCCTTAGTTTTAAACTAACATGATTCATTTTCAAATCAATTTGATGATAGTCCAAATGAATCTTATTCATGTTTCATGAGTTTTCAGTTTTAAGACAAACTATGAACATGCTTAATAAACTTTCTTAACCAAGGAGTAAAGTTTGTTCAAAAATCAGTCTTCATATATCATTTTTGCAATATGTTTAAAGATTTTATATTCATGATGTAGAGAGATCAATATGATTTGATTCAAAATATTTCCTGCAATTTAATCTTGATCAAACATTTATAACAAATTGATAGAAACACTAAAAACAATAGATACAGCAGAACTTGAAAACAGTAATCTGCTCGGTCGACTATTGCTCGACCGAAAGTGTTCTCGGTCGAACAGTTTCTTGACCGAGAAAGTTTCTGTATTGTTTCTGAAATGTGTTTCAGTAATAGTTTTCAAGTAAAATTTATATTATTTTAATTAATTATGCAATTTGAAAGTTTAGTTTAATTTAGATCAAGATAACCTTTAAATCAAATCTTTTAAGTTTTGATTTATTATCCCTACATGTTAAGTTGAGATAGACATAAAGATATGCAAATTAAAGGCTTTGGTCATATCTCAACTTAGTCTAATCGAATCAATTTGGGGATTTTGGAACCCATACCAACTCAACATCCTTTTTCTTGTATGGGCAGGAGAAGGAGTAATGTCCAAGACGTAAACAATAGTGGCAACATATAGAATCAACCTCATATCTCTTTCTATGATTTTGGTCTAGGTTGTTCTTTTGTACAAATGTATATTTGCCTCTATGTACATTCATTGATTGACTCGCTTGTGTCCTTCTCCAACTAAGTTCTTGATGAGATTTACTTTTAGGCTTATAACCTAGTCCACTCCTTCCAATTTGTCGATAAGGATTATCTAGAATTTGGTCAAGAATGCCATTGTTATTCAAACTACGAACTTGTTGTTGTTGCTTGGCTATCTCATCCATTCTTTTCTTGATGTCTAGTTTTACTTGATCTAGATTTGATGATAAAGAATTCCTTTCTTTTACTATATTATCATAATCTAGATGTGTACACAAAACAGGTTGTTTTTTAATATCATTTAACTTTGCAAGCAGTTCAGCTTTTTCTTGACATAGAAGATCATAATTTGTTTCTAGAGTGAAAATCTTCACCTCACTACTATTTTGAGATGATTTTAGAGTACGATTTTCAGAAACAATGCTATCTTTTTCAAAACCAAGAGTATTCAATTTGGCATATAAATCGTCATTTTCAGATGTAAGAGCAAGAAGTCTAGCATTTAGATCATCATTTTCTTTATTTGATTTCTTCAATTTCTTCTTGCATTCAATGTATTTTTCATGCATTTCTTCTAGACTAGCAATTAGATCTTCTTTTGATAAATCTAACAGACTTACCTCTTCTTCTTCCTCACTTATTGTAGCAATGAGACATTCTTTATGTGCATCTTCCTTCTTTGACCTCCATGGACATCTAGATGTAGAGTGCTTTGTTCCTAAGCACCAATTGCAACTTGTTGAATATTTGTCCATGCTCCTTTGGTTGTAGTCACCTCCTCCCTTCATCTCTTCAAGACCTTGTTAGGGATCCTTGAAGCCTGCTCTGATACCAACTGAAAACTACTAGAGGGGGGGTGAATAGAGTTTTATAGATAATTTAACAATTAATTAACTCAAGCAACCACAAAGAAAATATTGGACAAGGAGACACAAGGGTTTAGAGTGGTTCCTAGCCTTAGCAAATACTAAGGTAGTCAGTCCACTACCCTGTTGCTTACCCAACCGGGATTTGAAAAGAAATCTATTTTATTACCTCGCAAGGACTTTACATAAAATACAATTTCTTTTCCCAAACCCTTCAAGCAGCCTTCACCTAGAAGTAATCGCCCAACCTTGAAGCAGCCTTCCCTTGAAGTAGATGCACCAACACCCGTTGCACCAGCCTTCTGAAGTAGCTTCCCGTGCGATAGCCTTCTTGAAGTAGCTTGAAGTCCCCTTCTCCACCTGAGAAGTCAACCCTCTCCAATCCGCAGCCTCCAACCCTAGGAGTAGCAAGGAGAGTACAAAAGATACAAAGGAACAAGAAAGAAAAAGGAAATTACAACTTATCCTTTAAGCCCAAGGCTTGATTTGCCTATATCAAGCGTGTAGATCTCCTAACCAATGTGTATGACAATGTGATTGTAGTGGATAGGAGATACTAGCCTATAGGACACGAAATGTGAGCAATAGGAATGAATGGCAAGTGTAGGAATTGCTCTATTGCTCTAAAACAGATTGCAAGTGAATATTTAGCTCAAGTATAGCACAAGTATAGCTTAGGTATCTTTTGGTGTCCTAAGGCATGTCCTATTTATAGGAATGGCCTATGTATGCTTAAGGACGTTCTAGACAACTTCTAGGGGTTTCTAAGTGCTTAACTAGCCGTTAGGTATAAGTTAGGTGCTTTTGCAACGGCTAGTTGCTTTATTCTGCAGTTGCTGTCAGAGACCATCTCGGTCGACAATTTGTCGACCGAGATACCTACTCGGTCGAAGTTTTGTCGACCGACAGGCTCTCTGGATTAACGTTTATTTGCAACTATCAACTGCTGTGTCTAACGGCTACTTTTGGTCAATCTCGGTCGAGAAGTTTGTCGACCGAGAGTGTCTCGGTCGAGGAGTTTGTCGACCGAGATTGACCCTGTTTCAAGGTTTCAATTTAGGCACTAATTATATGTGTGAGTGTGCATATTGTGATCCTATTGGAAGGGGATGACAAGTCTAACTTTGGTGTTTAGCTAGGGAAAATCTAACGCTTGATTTACATGCACTTCTAAGTACTTGTACATTATATTTTTGTACAAGTTTTACAACATTGATTACATTGCATGAAAATAAATAAGTAAGCTCTTGGATTTTCCCTTGTTACTTTGTCATCCTGCACACTCAAGTAGCTCGTTAGATTAATAAGAATGAAATGTTTGTCATCATCGAAACAAAAAGGGATTTATCATAATATCCAATTTATCCAACACTAAGAAGTTGTTGCCTCTTGATAATCTAAGAAGTTATTGCAAAATTTATCAAGACTACGTTAACCTCTGTCAAAAAAATTCTAAGTCATTTCGTATAAATAGATTTATGGGACATAACAAGTTTTATCAAAATTAATGGAGGACTACATAAATATGAGAACATCGAGAAGCCTATGGTGAACCCATAGATCCATAGATAATTAAACTAAAGGATCATTATCATTTTGAATGAAAACAAATTTTTATGGTATCTCTCTACATTATTGACTATTAGTATTTTTGAAGTTTGATACTTACTTATCTAGAAAAAATTAATTAATAAGAGTTATATTTAGAAATGAATATGTTGAACTGAAGACAACAATTTAGTGTCATCTAATGTTGACAACTAAAATAATATTAATAAGTGCCTCTTATGATCAAGTACTAATCTATTGGTGTGTTATCAAAATGTTTCATTATTTTGTACTAAAATTTAAGATTTAATTTGGTAGTACCATCAGGGAAAAATATAACTAGCTCTCCTTCAAATCGTACACAACTAAATTTGTTACTTTGTGAATTACCTTGTTTATTTTGTACTATATTTTCTTTCATAATTCAAATATTAGCTTTTATTTTATAAGTAGCTTTATTGTTTTGTAATTTAAAAATATATCACTAAAAATTAACTTGATGTTATTTAATAATTAGTGAAATTTCTCTTAACTAGGTTATGGAGTGCCTTATTTTAGTCTCCTAAAAGAAATTCGATATTCATGTAAATTTTCTATTTTACTACTATAAAATGCAATCACATAGTGTGAACACATATATAGTCTTATATATTTTAATAATTTTGTTGGATGCAAATATTCAAGAACATGTATACCTTTTTTATTTATGTTGTATTTTGGTGTATCCTTAGAAGGTAGTTACAACTTATCTTTTTCTTTTTCTTTTGTAAAATATTATCAAGGGTATCCTTAGAAGTGTAATCAAAGAAAGATATTAAAGAGAGAGATATGATTTTAATCTTAAAAGAAAACACAAGCTTTTATATACATGAATCAATGAAAAATATGAAATAATGCACACACTTGTCACCACCCCTACCTACCAATTTTTAGCTCACCAAAGAAAGTCAAATCAGCCCCCACTATCATTCAATCATGGTTCTGCCCCTAGTCCTTGGTGTTCTTGTCCTCAAATTTTCTTGTATTCCTCTGTCATTTAAATGTCAACTATATGTAACCTGTGGAAAGACTGCATTCCATGACCATTGTAGGTAGGCATTTAACCCATTACACATTTCAATTATATGTACTCCATGGTCCCACCAAACATCTATTCTAAATATGTTGTGAGATAGTTTCACTTTTAAGAACTGCACATTGTGTTTGACTAGTTCTCTATTTTGTATTTTTAATATTAATAATAATCGAGTCATTTATTATTCATCTAGGCCCAGATTGGAACAAAACTGTTACATATCAATCTTTAAAATAAATATGACTAAAAATGTCATTCTTTGATTTCCTCTCTCCTTCTGCTAGGATTTAGGGTGTGAAATGCTTTATTTGTATGGCTTATTGGTATCATTCATGTTCTCATGGTGGCAGATTAGTTGGTTAAATATGTATTCCAATTAGGGGAAGAAATTTGTCTTGTGGGGTGCCTAGAGCATGGTGTTTCATAATTGAGGAACTTAAACTCCATGGAACTACAAAGGTAAATCCTGCCTGTTTTTAAGTGGATGTACATAAATGTTATATGAACACATTCATATGTTGACCATATTGATATAATTTCTCCAAAAAACCTTATGGCTAGATATTAGAAGATTTCACATATTGTTTATGCGCAAGCAAAGTGTGAGGGTAGACCCTAAAGTGACAGGATGGAAAGAAAAATTGTTGCAATAAAAATCCAAATTCTTTACTAGATGTTATGTTTTTTGTATTCTCTTTAAATTTATCAATTTCTTAAACCAATGTATAATATTACTAATGACATATGACATCAATACGGTTTTAATTTTTTTGTATGTCTAGTTTTAGTATGCTTAAGGTATTATTTTATCGCAATATTTGACAAGATAGTGGACAACTCTTATAAAATCACAACGAGGAGTTTGTCTGTGTCTCTCTAGGCCATGATGTAGTAGAGAAAAAGGTTTTTTTCCTCTTCTTTCCTCAATAAAACCAATCTATTCATAGTTACATATGAGTTATTAGACATCATTATTCAAGTATTACAACTTGTCTAATAGGAACAACTCTATTCTCACAAAGTATGGCATGTTTTTATGAAATGAAATATCAGATCACATGATCATTCACCAAAAAATATGGCAAAATCCCCTCTCAATTCTTCAATTCAATACAGATAAAAATAAGATTCACAAAGAACTTTGGCTTCCAATTTAAATGTTGGGATGATGCTTCCTGACATGGATGATAAATCTTCATGAATAAACTGCCATGGACAACACAAATACCTCATGCAATATTATGGTATTCTCCCATCATCTTTCAATCATTAGAAGCCTTTGAAGAATTTACCTAAACTGATAAGGAGCAATTAACAAAGGAACAAACACACCATACACATTGAGCCACTACTACAAAAAGGGCTTCTTTCAACAGGGGGAACTTTCTATTTTTAATGCCTGAGCACAATCAACAGTGGCTTCCCCTTATTATAGCCTCCCCTTTATCCACTCCTCCCATCCTTCTCTCCAGAACAACAAAGCATGCCATTTAATATATTTTTCATCAACCATCCCACTCGCACTAGTGGTTTGAAAATGTAAAAAGCCCAATCGAAGTAGTTCCATCTCAGGTCCCTCTCACGTCGCTGCACTCCATGCACAAAAGAGCCCTAACCCCCGCCACTTTTCGTTCTCGCGTTCCACCCACCCGCCCTCACCCTGTGACGGAGTAGCGAACCCCATGGCAGAGGCATGCGAGAGAAGGTCTCAACCGATACAATCCATCTTTTCTAGCTCGACCGACGCCCAGCTCTGAGCCCACCTCTGTCGTCGATGGAGCCTTCCCCGCCACAGCCCATATCGCTGCCTTTCACGCTTATGTTCTCTTATGGGCCATGCCTCGCCCTAGTAGGTAAGAAAATCAATAGTGATCCCATTTTGGCTTCAAATCGTCCTTTCTTAACTTTGATTTCTTCTTCTTCCTATTTTCTTTGTTACCCATGTAGTGATGATCTATTTCTGGTCACTGTCTCGACTTCTTAATTGGCAGTAAATATAGTTGGTATTAAATCTATTCTCTTTTTGGTTTTGGTTACCTATTAGTCAGGAGGATAGGATAGTAAAGATGGACCTTTCTCGTCTCTATGATTTTGTCATGCACTTGAGTCCATATTGGAGTCTAGTAGTGTAAATTGTACTATGAACATTGTTGGGTGATATAAATTCTAGTGCTTGATCTCATTGCTCTGGCCTTGAAGGTAGCGTTGGTAAGTACATTGCTAATTTTTTGACTTGTGGATCAAAGTTCTGTAGTAGTTAATCCTTGATGTCTAGATTTTTTTTCTTCTGATGGTATATGAGAATTATATTCTTATTTTTATGTAGCTTTTGTTTAATTTCTTGGGGGTGGAATGTGATTTTTTTTAGAGAAATATATGTAATGCATATGCCCCCTTTCTTCAATAATCACTTCTTGCTCTTCCAGCAGGCAGCCAGTAGGAACATTAGGACAATGTCTGGTTAAATTGGTGACAAAAACATGTGAAGACAAATGGGCACCCTTGTTGGAGAGGTAGCCACACAACTTTCACCTCCACACAGATATATGTGATATCTATCTCATTATCTCTTAATCTTAAATTTATGCTATGTTTTGTATATAAAACATTTATTATTACAATATTTCTTATAGAAATACAACCACAATTATCTTTATTTGTTATGTTTCTATTCAACAACTGAAAAAAAATCCAAACTTCCAACTCCTATTATGAAAGTTGCAACATATTTCATCAGTTTTCAATCACAGTAGTGGATGACCAAATAACCACACACCTCTCTAAATTCAAATAATAACCATAGACCTTTTCTAATTATGTGTATATCATTGAAGTTATGGTTCTAATGTAATCTTGTAATGTGATATTACACTCTTAGCTTTGCCCCAAGTTTTGATTTGCTTTCTTAGAACACCAAAATCCCTTATATTGTACAACCATGTCATTCACAGACCCCACATACTCAAATCCTAGGTTCCAACCTACTGCAGCCTTTTATTTTAGCTTTGTAATTCCATTTTAACCTATTCATATCAAGATTAAAAAGGTTTCAGTAGTCACAATACCCTTTCTCATGCAGCCTATTATTCTTGTAACTCCAAACATGAAAGATGAGACCCACCATGATGTTATCTTCCTCATGTTGGACTTATAATGACTCACTACCAAAACTCCTCCTCTTGGGCTTATAATGGGTCTTTTCAAGGATCGATTGTAAGTCTATGACCAAGAAAGTAAAAGAAGGCCACCCCACCCACACTTCAAGCTAGTTATGCGGTGATGATGCTTAAAAAATGACACCAATAGAAGATATTGGTCAGGCTACTCATACTCATTATAGAGGAGACATATAGGGTTAGGATCAAGACCCCACTTAAGCAACATGCCAAGGGTAGGAAGTTCCCTAATTGTGGACCTATAATAACTCATACTACATGTACACCCTCAACATGGAAATACATGTTGATGATAGAACTGATATATTATTCTTAGCACCTTCCACCCACCCTCTTCCTTGCATACTCACCGTCATACTATCTCTATTTTCTTCATTTACACCCTTACATATTCTATACATCAACATAATACAGTCCAAACTCATAGTCTTCCATTTTATTGGTCCATTTGTTTGGAATGGTAATATATTGCATCAAAAAGGTAACAGGAGTGTAATCAAGAGCATTACACCTTACAATTGTAGTGAGCACCAAAGGTGTCTATAGATAGTATCATTGTACTTAGTCTTGTACATAGATCTAAAATACAAAACACATCATAAACTAGCTATATCACTCATCTTTTTCATTATTATATTTTTGATATGTTATTCCAAGATATCTTATTGAAAACCCTATTGAGAAAAAATCTACAGGTCCTATTCTTTCATGTTATGCATTTCTTTCCATATTAAAAAACATAAGGTTGTGATGCATGTGATAAAACATGATCATATCCATTTGAATAACGTTATTCTCTTTGACCCAATTGCTGGTCTCCATCATCTCACAAGGCTATGTACCTCCCTATCATTTTTCAGACTAATCCTCAGCCATACCAAAAAACATAAGGTTGTGATACATGTGCTAAAACATGATCATATCCATTTGAATATCGTTATTCTCTTTGACCCCATTGGTGATCTCCATCATCTCACAAGGCTATGTACCTCCCCATCATTTTTTAGACTAATCCTCAGCCAGAGGTACTTGGTCATATTGCACTTAAAAAATAGACGATGGTATGTCTTATTCACTTCTTCACTGAGTAGGCAAACGTGGTCTACCACAATATCCCACATCCTCAATCTATCCCTAAAAGTAAGTTTGCCTTGTATAGCTCCGTAAATCAAGGTGATCTTCATCTTGGAACATGTCCTTTACCCATAATAAATGATACCAAGAAACCTCAATGTCCTAGCTAGAAACTCAAGGTTTTCTTATGGGGTCCACCACATGCCATTCTTCATCTCTTGGTGACATTAGAATTAACATAATTTTAAGTGGTGAGTCTTGTGCCCTCTTGTATGCCTAGATTCCTAATCTAGTGGTTGCAACCAATCAGAGATAGTGTCATGGATTGTGATTCTGTTGGAAACAACACAGACCTTTAGATGTGTATCTGTGGATACCCTAATTTTCCCCTACCTCTGCCCTTGTTGGGTAGTGGTGGAAGGGTGAGGGTGGGATCACATAGTTGATCCCACATTGAGATCATGGACGAAAGTGGTTTCTATGCAAGGGAGAAAGGTCTATCTCAGATAAATCTCACTTCGATGGAGTACTATCAAAATTTTCAACAAAAGTAGGTAAATGAGGATTTTGCATATGAAAATTTCTACCACACGCCATAGGTGCCCTAGATCTTTGCGGATGTATTATTCATTGTCTCATATGACCCCTCCGATCCACTGACTGGTCATGCCACCATATTGGTGAACTCATCATTGTTGTCAGACTAACTCTCTTCCCCCGAGGCCATCAATGTTATTATTAGCCCGATTTGCATTTTCACCACCAAATCAGTTGTTTGAGTGTGATATGATGTCACATGTTAGGGCCAAAAATATTTGTCCAATCATTCTCAAGGCAAAAGTTCTTATTGTCCTCATGAAGCCTTTCAGCTGTTAAGCAAAATACATAATATCTACTTTTGCATTCAGACATAAGATCCATGCAAGAGTACTCAGGTTTCTTGTTGTAAGCATGCAATTATTTAGAGTAAACTTGATGCACAATGTGAATTGTTTACAACAATCCCACTATAGTTGGGCTCTCAGGCAGAGATTTCACATTAAAAACCGACTATAACATTTTAGTTATGATTTGTTTATAACATCCTGCTATCGTCTTTGTTTCTCTTATACTCACCTTGCACCTTCCATGTTTTGTTTTATTAAATTCTTTTACCTTAGGGATGTCTTGAAAATTGGTATTCATTCTATTTCAATTATATTTTTTAACTCATGAAACCAAAATTATCTTTTTTTTAGTTGATTCTACATTTTTTCTTCCTTTCTTTCATTGGTTTTGGTGAAACTTCAAAAATCATCTTTAATGTTATGTTTTACTTTCATTATAATTCATCTTGTTTATCAATTTGTCGATGAGGAGTGGCTCAAGTGGTCAAGCACGGTGTCTCCCAAAAAAGGGACCCAGGTTCAAATCCCAATTATCTCCTTGATTTACCACCCTCCTAGGCATTCGACCTCTTCCACGGGAGTGGGAGAGGGGGAGAGAATGCCTCTCTTAATCTTGTCTTGTTCATCAATCTCATTATGTTTAATCTAGAGCCAAGAAGTGTCGACATAAATCACTTGTTGGAACCCATTTGTAGTTTGCACCCTACAAAAAGTTATGGTACTCATATATTTCTTGTGTCCCAGAATGTTAATCAATATATGACTGGAGAGTGATGGTTTGCTAAGTTTGAATTCTAAGGTTGTTTGCAAGGAAGAGAGACACCATTAAGGAAAGTCTGAATCTCTCTGTCTTTATCACGTAATATCACATTGATACTAAAATGTACTCTTCTCTTATTTATTGTTATTTGATAGCTTATAAAAAATAATTAGTTTTTCTGATGATATATACCTGGTGATGGTTGAAAATTCTTATTAGTTATGATTTCATCAAAATATGTCCAATGCACACTTGTTGGTTTCAATATACTATCAACCTTATCAAATGAAGATATTGTTTGCAAAACATGCTACCATATTATTTTAATTTTATTTTTCTAATTACATGGTTGGCTTATAACTTATATATAATTTCCTATTTAATATGGATGAATATCTTGAATTGTGGTTGTTCTATTCTATGATGGGTTGAAATAACACATAATCCCAATGCCTTCTTCACCTTAATAAGTAGAAACCATAAATCAGTTTTCAACATTTTTCTAAATTATGGATTTTTTGATATATCCTTAAGACATTCAATTGGATATGGAATGCTAAAGGATTTACTATAAGTCAAGTAATGGTCATTCAACTTACCATTATATTTCCTCTCTTATTGTTATTTTTTGTATTGCCAGGTTTAATTGTGTTCTTGTCGTTCTTGACCTTTCTTACACAATGGATGTTATGAACACGTTAGGAGGCGAGTCCACGATCAAACCATTGGTTAGTGTTTTTTTTTTCATCTTTGTATCATGATCAAATTTTAAGTTGACTTAGTGAACATCAAACCTGCCACTTTAAAGAATTTGTTTTTTTCCTTCACATCAGCTGCTACTTTGTTCTTTTTTTTTCTTGAATACTTTTAAAAACTTAAAAACGATGAACCCACTATTTCGGTGTTGTGGTTTTAACGTTTACAGTGAAATTGTGTGACAACTACACTAATCCTAAGAAGTATTGTAGCTATAGATGACATGATTGTGTTGCATTGAAGGAAATGAAAGGGAATTAGAATCCAAATCAGCAAATGATCATTTTCTTTGTACTTTGTATTGTTCCTTCACCGTAGAGATGACAAAATAATCCAAAAACTACTAGATTACTATCTTCCGCCCAACTCCAATCCATTTTTATGGTCACCCAATATATTCATAGTTGACATTGGTATAAATACCACAATACCTGAATGTTACAGTTCTGGGGATGGGAATCCATCATGACGTTCTAATATATTCACAATACGGCGGGTGCAACTGTGTAACTGGTAGGGACGTCTTGTCTTCCTCTGTAGCTAGCGCAAGTGCCACTTCGGGGCGGCAGGATGCCTTCCTCCGTGGCCTAGTGCAGTGACTATCTGGGATGGCTAGAGGACGATTGCATGCCTATAGTCGTGCTTGGAGTCAATGAGTTAGACAGCCTATGGTATGAGGCTTAACATGCATGAGGAACTTAGAAATCTGCATGAGGACTACATATGTCCAGTGCATGTGCAGCGTCGTCACAGATGAATTGGGAATCCGTGCCCCCTACAAAACTTAACCACTTCCCCGAACAAATATTATCCATGTGGTGGTAGGTGTACTAGAAAACTTGTATGGTTCATTGCATGTGGTGGATTCTTGGTTTTTATATTTTGTCATCCTTACTTAACCCATAAAATATGTTCTTGAGATGTGATAAAATATACACAAACTGTGGTCTAACCAACTTGTGAATATAACAATGGAACAATTTTAATATATTTTGGCTTTGATTTTATCTTCTAAGTTTGATATCATCCAAAATGTAGTCTTAAGTTATGAGGTACCTTGATCTTTGGTAACATTTTTGTGGTGTCCTGTCAAAACTAAGTCATTTATGCTATTATATATACTACAATGGGGTGTCGTGTCATAATTTTAGTGTTGCTTGCCTCTTCTTGATAGGGATACCTATCTCTGTTGGATCAATGCTCTACTTTGAAGAGAGAGAAAAATACCTTTTACATAAAGGTATTGCATAAATGACTCTATTGGATGAATGCCTATCTTTGTTGGCAATCCCCACCACCAAGGTTGAAAAAGGCATCAAGAAGAGATACCTATCTCTGTTGGATCAATGCTCTACTTTGAAGAGAGAAAAAAATACCTTTTACATAAAGGTATTGCATAAATGACTTTGTTGGATGAATGCCTATCTTTGTTGGCAATCCCCACCACCAAGGTTGAAAAGGCGTGAGGCGTAACGAGGTGTTTTTGTCTTGGTGAGGTGAGGCGTAAGCCTCGAGGCGGTCGAGGCATAAGCTTTAGAATATACCGAGGCGTTCATATATATATATATATATATATATATATATATATATATATATATATATATATATATATATATATATATATATATATATATATATATATATATATATATATATATATGTGTGTGTGTGTGTGTGTGTGTGTGTGTGTGTGTGTGTGTAATGTTATATTATAATTTACCTACATGTTAGTACAAGAATGTACATTCACATAGGCATACACAAGTATACACATTTTAAAAATTATATACATATAGATATATATATACATGTAACTCCATTACATATACACATAAACATATGCAAGTACATCCAATATACAAAAGAATACAAAATATCAACATATATGCATGTAAATTTATACACATCTTATAATTATATACATATACACATATACATGCACAAATATATACATGTAAATGTATACGATGTGCGACATTACATGTATATGCATATACATTATCGATACATACACAAATGCATAAATGTATAGACACAAATATACATGTTTAGAGACATATGTATGTATACACACACACACACACACACACACACACACACACACACACACGCACACACACACACACACACACACACACACACACACACACATATATATATATATATATATATATATATATATATATATATATATATATATATTATACACATAAATATACATGTTTAGATACAAATGTATGTATATTGTCACATATATATAGATTACATGTATGCATATGAGGCTTAAATTGGGGTCTAAACTAAGGCTTATGCCTCAGAAATGCTTCAACGCCTTTTTACACCTCGCCAAAAATGAGGTGCATGCCTCTCACCTGGATAGTGAGGTGCACGCCTTAGGGCGCATTGAGGGACACCTCGCCTCAAGGCGTACACCTTTGAAGCCTTGAGGAGCACATTTTTGTTCCATGCCCACCACCTATTAAGCTTCTTTTAATCTTTCACATTGTCGCTGAATTCAAACTCCAGCCTTAGCTCCTCCGATCCAACCCCACCCTTCAATTATTTTCTAGCATCAATTCTAGACTTTCTAGGTGTAGCATGTTTCTTTCTTGGAATCTCCTTGCTATCATTATTCAGGAAATTGGTATGCGGTGTACGGGCGGAGAGGGTACTGCATACAGCCATATTAGTTGCATCATATATGTATATTAGCTGATAATTACCCTAAGGAAAATTAGCTGCTGATACTATGTAAAGCATTGCTATCCTTAATCATTGTTATCCTAAATCCCTTATTCAAGTTTAAACTGATATAGGTGTATTACATAACTTACATAAGGTTTATTTTGAGTATTAGTAGAACCTGTAATACACATATTATCACAGAATACAACTTTGCATAATTGCATCCAAGTATAACCTCTAAAATATGTATATATTTGTGTATGTAGTAATGAAATTGTACACATACATGTTTAGTTGTGTTTAATATGTATATATTTATGCACGAACAATAAAAGTGTATGTATACAATAGGGAAATACACTATAGACATCAAGTATAAATAAAGAAAATGTATACCAATGGATTACCTAGACTTTTATGGATTTACCTATATGAAATATAGCATATATATGATGGGGAAATGTTATACAAATCACAACATATGTGTAGATATAGGTAAAATATAACATATATATGAAGGGAAGATGTTATAAAAATCCTATCACATGTATAAATATAGGTAAATTGTACATAAATATAATTTTCTTAAAGTCGCATAAGCGACGCCTAGCCACGCCTTAGCGCGCTTAAGCACAAGGTATTCAAGCATGGTGCCTTGTCGCCTTGCCGCCTTAACAAGTATGGTTGGGAGAAGGATTATAGGAGAGGGATGAATGCATGCAAGACTTCAATAGATAAATAAGGTTTATTGGTGATATGTGTCTACTCACCTTATCCGGTCATTACTTAATTACTGATTTTGTTTTTCACTGTATAGACCCCAAAGGAAAGGTTGTGTTAGTTGGAAGAAGGCTATAGGAGGAGAAATGCATGGATGACTTTAGGAGATGGAATAAGGGTTACTGCTGGTAGGTTATAGAGGTAGCCTAGAATAAGGTTTGTATCCATCATTCTGAACCACCTGAATATAACTTGCTTCCATGTTTGTCACCATTTTTCTTATAACTGTAGTTGAATGCCTATGACTTATAGGAGTTACATAATGTTGAGTTAGTCACATATCGCATCGATTCACCCCTATTATTTAACACCTTGCATTCAATAACATGCTTGAGACCATTTTGTCTATGACTGGAAAATTCATTAGTGTCATTAAAATGACCCCCACTGGAATGAGGGTAGTGAGACTTAAGTTAGGAAAATGTACATTCCTTAATGTTTTAGGGGCAGCATATCACGTGATATCTTTTTGCTCCATTTAGTCGAAAGCTACATTGGTGAAAGTAGGGACATTGTGTCTTAACTTGATCAATTAACCTTTTTTATTGTGAAATTTATTCCCTCCAAAAGTGTGTCCTGTGATGAACCAAAACTGACAGCTGGATTGATATCAACATTTGAATGCCCACAACAATGGATTTTCATTTATAGTTTTATAGTGGTTGAGGTGTTAGAGCAAGAACTTCTTCGTAGCAGTTTCACAGAAGAATGACGATCTTTGCTCCTATAGAAATCCAATAATCCACATTAGCTTTCGTCTAGGTCCTAGGTATTCATTTCAGAAAAATCTTCAGTTGAGAATGATGCTACTTTTAATGCATGTGACAGTCTGCCCACTGCAGGTTTTAGTGTTTGTAGTGTCACTTTATCAAGGATTTCTTTATTTGAATGGATGATCGTAAACTATGCACTTGAAATGGATGCACTTGGGGCGGTGGCGCAATATTTTATGAGTTAGAAACACGAACTTTCTTTCCCATGATGTTTATATTTCAGTATCGAATTACTTGCTCCTCCTAGTTACTAGATAGTTATGTTCTCTTAATTCCTTTCCCAATCGTCACACTTTGAATTAGCTTGCTGCTGAATTTTTTTTGCAAAATCAGATTTTGACCCAAATTGAATGATAGTTTCGGATGTTCTAATGTTGATTAAATCTTTCATAACTGTTTTTGTACATATTATGATTACAGCTATACGAACTTGTACTGTTAGACCCAAGACATGAGGATGAAAAGAATGAAGCACGACCTCCTTAACTTATGACAGGTGCTTCTGCAATCTCAAATAAGAGTTGTTCAAGAAAAAGAAAGGCAAGCCCATTTAGGCCCAAAAGAAGTCGAGACCAACCTAAGTGTTGACGAACACTACTAGAATTAAGAGAAGTATTTTGTATAGACTGTGTTTCAGGGATGTTGTAATACCATTTATACGGATGCACGTGTATTGGCATCTTTATGCGTTTGATGTAGTCGACACTTTTGCATGAAATGAACAATTTTGGCAGCAATTATTATGAATTTCTTTTTTTGCTAAACTGGATTGTTGATGAAAGAAACTGTCTATATGGTATATAATATGTATTATGTGGAATATAAGAGGAGCAGGTTCTAAAATAAAAGGCATTATAACTGAGATTTAATAATGTATTATTAATTGATAGGGATACAGTTCAAATTGGATGGCAGTGGCCGTGGAATCAGACTCTCATGTATTGTTAATTGCCAGGGAGCTCAGATTGAACGGTTCTGTCTAGACAGGACCGTTAAATACGGCAGCATTTTTAATGGAGCCACGGAGGACGAGCCAACCTCAACGGTTGCTCAGTAATACACGGCTTGCCCCGTTTATTCTGCTTCAGATCCGAAGGATGAAACCGTTGGAAGATGGCCTTTTTTCTACTCGTTAACTGTATCGTTTATAGAGTGCATTATTTAATTAACTTGTTGTATGTGATATGTTGTATGAAACACAAGAAGTTTTTATGTGTCTTTGTAATTCGTTAGGGGTAAAGTTTATCTCCTCTCCATTGTAAATGGGTTATTGTCAAATAAATACAATTCTGGCCGTTGGCACGTTAATGTTTCGTGTATGGAAAGTTTGGACCATATTTTTTTAATATTGATAGTTATATATAAGAATATGTGTATACAACATCACGTATTGGTCAAGCTGCTACGTTTTCCACTTCAGGTATTCCCATGTTAGGAGTTAATGTCCTCGGGTACCATGGTTCTACCTGTCATTTTGTTTGTAATACGGTTTATGATGTCGTCCAGACATCAACAAAGTAATGCAATGTGCCATCATCTTTTATGCAAAAGTGTTGTTACAAACGTAATATTTTACATTGGATTATTGTTCACGATGTCAACTATTGCCATTCGTTGTCAGTCTGGAATAGAGAATAGGTGACGTTCTTTACTGACGCTTACGTAGTGTATAGAATTACACTAAATAGAGGACACCCATTGGGTAGGTGACTCCCTTCTACCGTAATCTTTCTTAACAATGATGACATAATTTATGAAGTGTTTTTTAATAGTAGTAGCGGTCAACATTCATCCTTCGTTTACCAAGCACGGTATTATCTCTATAAAGCGATGACAATATCATCGATATGCCATTGCGGTTTGATTAGAAGGAATCTTGAAATATTGGTAAATAGAGAAGCGCGAGAGAGGAAGATGGGTTTACATAATAGGAGTGCCTTGATTTACATAGTGTTTGTGTCACTTGTCACAGGAGCAGCCCCAATGGCAAAGTACGGCTGCAACAGCACCTGCGGGGACCTTACGATCCCCTACCCGTTTGGTATGGGGGTCGGCTGCTTCAAGGAAGGTTTCGAAGTAGCATGCAACCTGACAGCCTCTAAGGCGTTCGTCAGTCACCTAAGCTCCAATATGGAAATCACGAACATCCCCGTCTATCCAGCCCAGCTCCGCTGCATCACCTATGTGGCCCATGACTGCTATAGCACAGCTGGGGTCAACTACTCCACGTTCGTAGAATCTGTGGCTCTCGGCACAACAACCCCCTATATCTTCTCCGACACCGAGAATGTTTTTGTTGGTACGGGCTGTGATACCGCTGCCTTCATCCAGGGAGTTGGAGGCCATAACTACTTAGGCGGCTGCATCTCTGTTTGCAACGACAAAAAGGGAATTATCGACGGCGAGTGCTCCGGCGTAGGCTGTTGCCAGACCCCTATCCCCAAAGGTCTGAAGCAGTACTCTGCCCATCTCGGTAGCTTCAGCAACCACAGCAAATGCATCGATTTCAACCCCTGCAGTTTTGCCTTCATGGTTGAGCGCAAAAATTACACCTTCAAGCTGTCCGATTTGGGAAGTACTGACATCATGAAGCAGTACCCTATAGTCTTGGACTGGTCGATTGGAAATCAGAGTTGCCAGGAAGCAAAGAAGAACCGATTGCCGGAGTCTGACGGTGGCTATTCATGCGTTAGTGACAACAGCGATTGCGTCGACAGCACTAACGGTCCAGGGTACAACTGCAAGTGTTTAGAAGGTTATGACGGCAACCCTTATCTCCCGGGAGGATGCAAAGGTAACCGAGTATTAAGTTTCCTTCACACACGAGAATTGTAGTACTTATGCGTCCAGAAAGTGACCGGTTTTACTAATATTTTCGCTTTTCTGGAGCTCGCAGACATTGACGAGTGCTTATCCAAATGCAAGGCCGAGGTGTGCACGAATACGCCTGGCAACTACACCTGCACTTGCCGACCTGGTTTCCACGGAAATGCTATGGATGGGTGCGTCCCAAACCCCAAGGAAGGAAAACCTCTGCTTCTCAAGCTCGTAGTTGGTATGCCATAATAAACTCAACTAGCTATATAATCTGGTAGTTTTCGCATCGCTGTTTGCATTTCTAACATATAATTCCAGAAAGCCTCTCTTTTGAATGACACACACTACCCCGTTTATTAGGCAGTAATTGCAAAATAAACATTTAGTGAGGTTAGGTGTTGACTTTATTGAAGGGATGAAACCACCCTCACGTTATTACTACTTTTAACTTTTTTCTTACATGTATATTAATCTTAGAAGAAACCATTCGAATTTGTTGTGGCTAGAAAAACTTCCAAAGTACGGTTTCTTTAGATGTCAATACATGCTTCTAGGTTTAAATCGTTGAACTATCCTTGAGGCCTCATTTGAACCTATTCGTGTGAAATCCCAATAGTTTATACTTAATAAGAAAAATGCACTTTGAACTTGTGATAACTACTACATATATATATATATATATATATATATATATATATATATATATATATATATATATAGAGTCAGGCTAGAATACACTCGAGTGTATCTGGAGCGGAATACACTCAAGTAGTTTTTCATGATGCAATATTTTTTTTGAAAATCTAATCCGTTGATCTTTTTAAACATCTCGTGAACAACTCATACGCAAAATTTGAGCACATTTGGATATGTATAGCTCATGTTATGAAGACCGCAAAAATTATACATTTCAAATTAGTTTCGCGCGTCGATTTTGTTGCCCTTGGATGAGTGACTTACACTCATCCAAATGGGCTCAAAATTTGTATGTAGCCTAGTTATAGTATGACGGTGAAGATCAACGGTTTACATTTTGCAAAAAATAGTCTTGATATGCAAACACACTTGAGTGTATTCGTGCGATCCGTACACTCGAGTGTATTCTAGCCTGACTCTATATATATATATATATATATATATATATATATATACTTGTGATAACTACTACATATATATATATATATATACTTAAACAATTGTGGTGTAAGGACTCAGAGTGCAGAGAAATGACAGAGTGTATCACTGATGGCAAACTTTAGAAGCCCAATTTTCAGAGGCTATCATAGAATAAGCGCAACTTATACAAATAAAGACGGAAAAGTAAATTAATTGGCCGCTCTTTTGTATATCAGTGACGTAAGGAACTTGAAGTCCCTACGGGAGAAGATCTTCACCTTCCCCGGATCCATTGAATCTTTGATCAGATCGACCACCAACACTGTCCTCGTGCCTAATTCTCCACCAATATCCACCTTCCAGTCTGTTAATGTGCATGTGTGGTGGGTTGTGTATCATGCCAGGAGGCTCAAGCTTGAGGGTTACAACATATTCTCCGTCAGCAATCACTATTGTTGCCACATCGACCCTCTTGTATTGTAATTTTACTTCAAGAACCTCATATAGGATATCTTCACCATCACTTCCGTCTGGATGTTGCAGTCTGCCCTAGTTGAATACGTCACGATCTACTCAGGGAAGTCATTGTGTAGTGTACTGTTGAGGTGATTTATAAGAGGTTTGGAAAGTGGGAGGAATGCCAAAGTAGTTCACTATTGTGATGCTAGGATCAATTGTGTCATTGTAGGGTGCTCGCTATGGTTCAGGGTGTATGACGTTGATTTTGGGTTTAGGAGCCCTAAGAAGGTGAGGAGTGGGTCTAACAACAATTTCTATGGGATGATGTACCTAAACCAAGGTAATGACGGTGGGGGCATCGATGTTGAGATCATACTTGATGATGAGGCACTAAGCAAGTTGGGCGACGATGTGGAGTCCATGTCTCTAGTGGCAGTTGTGGTGTCGAGAGCCATGTAGAACTGGAATGGTACCAGTCTAAGACTAGCAATAAAGAATGAAATGAATGTATGTACCCGTCCAAGACTAGCAATCGACTTAGCTTCAAGAGTAAAGATTTTAGGTGCCAGTCTAAGACTAGCAATATAGAATGTGATCATAACCCAATGGCTTCGCGTTGCCAGTGTGGTAGGCGTGGATGAGGCGTAAGGAAGTCAAGATAAGGGACTAACTTATAAGGGGACTTACTTATGGGAAGCGAGTAGTGTAGCTAAGTTACCCACGCGAGCAACAAAAAAAGCCTCCAACATATATGAAAATGATGAAGGACAATAAAATATAATGAGCTCAACAGTTATAATGAATTAAATTTTTTATCGAGAAAAGATTGATCATTCATTTTATATAGGTATGAAAATAAAACCAAACGAATGAATTAACCAAAAGTATATACTATATAATTGATTTGGATTGAGATAGGTAAATGGTACAGTTTGGTTTTGTGCAATTTACAAAATTTCTATACTGGTGATCTCTTACTATATGAACCATAAATATATAGAACAATAGAGGTTTATCCTTGCTTACACTCCTCTTGGATTCATAAGATGGTATATAGTAGATGATGACCTAACTCATGGAGTCATAAACATTTACATCTACCATCACATCCACTATGTTCTTACTCTTATTTTTATAAAAATAAGGCTTGTTTTTTAACTAAAAGGAAGTCATTTGTTATTTTTAATCCGACCTCAAAAATTCTTTGCATTGGCAATAAAGAATTCATTTCATTTACCACAAACTTATCAATAAATCTCTTCAAGATAAAACTCAAGGTTATTTTAGGCATAAATCATTATATTTCTTGCCAAGAATGAAGATAAGCGAGAATTTTATTGTTTTAGTTTCTATGTCATTATCGTAAGATAGTGTTTGATTGTATTGCACTAGTTCACATGAAATTTCTAAAGGAGGCGTGTTTTGTTACTACTACAAGGAGCGGTTTCACATTGAAATGATTTATTTTGCTTATAGCATGAATTCAACATGGCATTCTTGTTGTGAATTTGATACATCATCAACATTTTAGAACTATTCTTCTTTTATGTTAAAACACATTATTTTAAGCAGAACTTAAAACCTAACATGCTAATCGCAACGAAAATAATGAAACCATATAGACGTGTTTTTCATTAGAAACCAATAGTTTGTAAGGAATACTTCTATCGTTCTATACCATGAAAGTTAATTCTTAAGACAAGAAAATGAAAACAATAACACTATAAAAACTACAAACATTGATAATAAATGTTTTTATGTTTATAGATATTTCAGTTTCATGAGGAAAATGTCTTTTAAATTTTCGATTCATTAAAACTATTATTTAAGTTGGCATGTTCCTAGTTATTTGGATACATAAAACTAGTGATATTTAATTCAAAAAATAGTGTACCATAAAATGTGAGTGCTTGGTTAAACTAAGGTGGGACGTTGTAATATTTAACATGATGTGTAGAGTGACAATGGAAATGATGTTGATGTATTAAGTAGAGGTGTGAAGCTTTCATTCAAATTTGACTATTAAACTAGGGTTAGAAATTACAATCAAAGTGTGGTGCCAATAGAAACATTGAGTTGACAAGTTTAGAGGGGTGACGTCTAACCCATTGTGGTAATAAGGTGAGAAAATGGTGGGCATGTGTCTTAAAGAGATTGGCCAATAATAATAGGGTGTTTGGTAGTTGTGGGGTGTAATTGTGGAAATGTGAGTACAAGAATTGATATACCACAATATTTAACTAATGGATCAAAAGCTCTGTAATACTCTTTCAAAGAATCGATCATTATATCAAGAAACAAATAAACTATGCTATAAGGTGTCACATCGAGAAATTTGAGCCATAGAACTGAACCATGTCCTCATCGATTTGAAATAGGTTAGTGTAGTGTCTAATTTAGTGAAAAAGTGCACGGGGTTATATATGTTGACTTTTATTGCTTAAGATAAGTTGTGTTAGTTTGTTCCTCTTTCAAAACATGCATGCCAACTACTACTGCTTACGCACTTGAAGATATTCTATTTTGTCACTTAGGTATTTGTTGTTGCAAGTCCATATGGTATTTGTAGTGATGGATTTGATATTATTATTCAGCACAAGACATATAACTAAACAAATGAAAACTATTCACTCGATTGCCATACTCAAGATCAAAAACACATTGTTTGGGAAGTAACAATAAAAACTATATTTACTAGTGGATTGATATTTTCAATATTGTTATTAAAACATTATAAATGCCCAAGTTCATAATTTGTAATGCATGGGCCTACTTTGAGGTTCTTGTTCGATTTCAAAAAAAAATGATGATTGGTCTAATAGACAAACGTTACTTAGTTGTATGCTTTGTTCTCACACATGCATTGTGGGAAAGCATCCTAACATGTTATACTGCTACTCTAGGTCAAGTATGCTTAACTACATAGTTCATATTGTTGAGTTTTTTGAAAAAAGACAATGTGCTTTATTGGTACGGGTAACTCAATCATTCCATTTAAGATCATCCTAATCAACAAATGAAGATATTATAATCTCCTCACTTAGTCTATATTTTGTTATATATTGCCTTATAGTATCGTTCCCAGTTCAGTGCAACTTCATAATGGGTCGGTGTATATCAGAATTTTTTTCGCAACTATCAACAAAAAGGTGGTTCAATATCGTCTCAGCATAGATAGTGATTCCCACGTCTGGCTTGTACGACTCGAGATTGACATATCACACGCCGACATGGGCTCTACACCTACCTATTGAAGGGAATCTAACTCTAACACCATTTCCAACGTCTGACCCTGACATGTGACTCTTATAGAACTTTTCAGAACAATGATTGTCCTCGTGGATGTTGTCCTCACACTCACATTCGAGAAAACTTTCTCAAAATGTCATCTATCCTGATACTATTACAAACGAAACATGCATAATCACAAAATTCTTATCAATGAGCTTATTGAACAAGAAATGCACCTTGCTGGTAATTTAATTATTGCATTCAAGATCATGTTATTTAAGGCTAAAAATCTTGTGACGTTAAAAAATTTATGTTGATTTTGATAATACAATTCATCCTAAACCCTTTTTGCGTGTCATTGACTGTTCTAACATATAAAAATAAACTATTTACATTGATCCAGGCATTGGTGGTGTTGTCATTCTATTCCTCTTCATCATCTCTTGGGTATATTGGGGATATCAAAAGATGAGGTTTTTAAAAATGAAGGAAACTTTTTTCAAAGATAACGGTGGTAAGGTTCTAAGGGAAAAACTCGGAGGGCAAAGCAACAACTTTAAGATTTATAGCATCGAGGAACTGAAGAAAGCAACCAATGACTTTGATAAGAATTTTATCTTAGGAAAAGGTGGTAATGGGGTCGTGTACAAGGGCACCCTCCATGGTCATACAATTGCAATCAAGAGAGCCATAGTTTATGATGATAAGAAAAGCGACGAGTTTGCAAATGAGATGCTCATCCTCTCCCAAGTTAACCATGCTAACGTGGTAAAGCTATTGGGATGCTGCTTGGAAGTTGAAGTTCCTATGTTAGTATATGAGTTTGTCCCACAAGGGACTCTGTTTCAGCGAATTGAAAATCGGTCTGAACGGCCTTTTCCGTGGAGTCTGCGTTTAAAGATCGCTATAGAATCTGCCAAAGCACTATCATATTTGCACCGTGGTGTCTTGACCCCTGTCTCAGCTCCTGATCGGACTCCTATCCTCCACGGTGATGTTAAGTCCTCTAATATTCTTTTAGATGAGGATTTCAATGCAAAAGTGTCAGATTTTGGATCTTCAACTCTGGCTCCTAAAGACAAGCAGAAATTTATGACATTGGTACAGGGAACATATGGTTATCTCGATCCTGAATGCTTGCAGACCTCCCAACTGACATTAAAGAGCGATGTGTATAGTTTTGCTGTGGTCCTGGCGGAGCTGTTAACGGGGAAGAAAGCCTTATATAAAGATGGATCTGAAGAAGATAAAAGCCTAGTACTAAACTTTAGTTCATGTGTGAGGAACAATAGGCTCATTGATATCTTGGATCCAGATATCAACGATGATGACTTATTGCCAGAAATCCAAGTAGTTGCAGAAATTGCAGTGCACTGTTTTAGCCTAAGAGGAGATGACAGACCAGCAATGGAAGATGTGTACAGGGAACTTCATTCATTGAGAAGAGCAGATGTGCACAGATGGGCGAGACAGGATCCTGAAGAGACTGAAAGGCTCATCAATGGAGGTACGGATTCTAGTGTTACAGAATTAACTGGTAACATAAACATGGACAATTATATGGTGAATCTTGGCGGAAGGTGATTGTCAACAGAGTGTTAGAGAAAATTGCAAGTGGTTAACACTAGTTGAAGACGATTGCAATTAGCACCACAGGAAGTAGATACCCGTTCAAAAACTGTATAATGAATTGTTATAAGTAGGTATAAAACACTGATATATTGAGGAATTCATCTTTTTACTGCTAAATGTAATGAATGAACTGCGTGTCCTGAGCTTTCTCTGTGTCGTTAAAGGGCAAGCTCCGAGAGCAATTACCATAGGAGGCCACTGTATAATTAGATTGCACTGCGTTTGTATGACCTGTAAAATTATGCCAATATATAACAGTATTGTACTGCGTTTTTCGGAACTACATAATATTACTACTGTTGTACAGCCATACAAAACTTTAACCGTACAGATTCGTGAGCTATCTTTTTTCGGGTATGCAGATATACTCTCCATGATGTGCCAGATGTGCTTAGCTTCACATGGGATATATTTCGTATCCACCACGTATAGCAGAGCATATTTACAATGCATATTATGGCTTTAGATATATTCCCTCGCATGATAAATTATGTAATTATAATTTTGAACCAACCCTTTACAGTTTTGACTTCAAATGCCAACATCGGTGGGTGTCCTCAACGCTGATCAGTTCCATCCAGCTTTTTCACTTCTTGTTCTCGTCCTGATGAAGACAGGTAGTTATTGCCCCGGAACCTCAACACGCAGAAGCGATCACATCCTAATTGTTTGTCAATCAGAGATAGGGTGAAGTTGAAGAAACCACCAACAAAGAAACACTTTAATTTTCATCTAAGTTTCTGTTGATTTAGTATATGCCCTATTGTAACTCAACCCAATCAAAAAGTTTAGCCTAGAAACCCCACTCCTTGCCATTTGAATTAGTGATTAGCTAATCGCTTGGTTTTATATTGTCCCTGAGGATCAACTTTGCTTGCCACTGTTATACAACCCAAGCTCGTGCACTTGCAAATATGCCTACAGTATACTCTGAGTTAAAATTGTAAGTTTGTGCTTTTTTGGGCACATCGATGACCCTTTTTATAAAATTTTCAATGCGCTCTTCATCTGCCGAGGTAATTTTGACCTAAGAGGCAAATTGCCTTCATGTTTTTTAAACTAAATGGAGCTCTTATACCACGTAAGAAGAAAATTCCATCCACATTCTTCGAACAAGATGGAGCTTCAATTGTCACCATGCTTATATGTCCGCACACTTGGTGATAAGATCCAAGTTACACAAGTAATTGTCACAACTTAGTGGGCCAAATGAATCTTGCATATGAGCTAAATTCAGTGCCGATGTAACTCATAGTTGGGTTGTACCTTCCATCAGTGTCAATTGTGATGTTGTACCTGGTCATTTAAATCAGACCTCCATTTTGGTACAACAATGAGTTTAATATGGTCAGGTGAAGTGAGATTTGTTAACTCTTGGGAAATTCTTTATGAATACCCCTATAGGAGCTTGTATTTTACCTTGTGGTTCTCACATAAGAGATAAATATCGGATTGGGAAATAGGATTTCCCTTTCCAGTATATTGCGTCTCTAGGTAAGGCAATCTTAGGATAGTCAACTCAGGGAGACTTATGTGGGTATACATGAGAATTTAGGGTGACAGTGTGGGGAATTATAAGGAGGATAAAACAACTCATCTACGAGCAGGCATTGGTGTCAAGTTGGAACAAAGAAACCTGGCGATGTTTTTATTTGCATCTAAAAATAGAATCACGAAACATGTATATCTACATATTTGTGATAATATTGTAATACGAAGATGTGCAGGCAAAATTGTTGAGCATGTTTCATGCAGTTTGCCTTTTTGAAAGATTGTACAATCATTCTCCACAGACACCCCTCTTTATGTCCAGCAAAGAGACAACATTATATCAAAAAGAAAAACTCAACATAGACCCTCAGTTCCACTCTCATTCCTAGGGGAAAACATGGAAGTTGCCATTTTGTTCCTTGCCAATGTATGGCATTCTCTAATTTTTTTCTTTTGAATGTCACAAACTTATTCCACGTCCCAACCAAATGAGAAAATAGAACTTTTCACGTCATCAAATCTCGAAATTTCTGTATTTAACATTCTGTCTTCCAAACTCGGAACAGAACTTCTATATTCCACGTCCTGTTTTCTAAACTTCATATTGACCCTTAATATGAATATTTCTATAGTAAAATAGTTACTGTTATATGACAAATTTATAGCTCGAGGTGGTTTAATGTTATAGGTTAAAAGTAATTATATCAGCGATTGATACATTGAGCTATCTCACCCCGTTTTGTAAGGTCGTCCGTCCTACCAAGCTTGACCACAAGATCAGACGGTCTCTTGCTTTTCTTCTTGATGGTGTTATCGTGTCAGAATTTGTAGCTCGTGCTATGGCAAATGATTGTGCAATCCATCTGACTATAATACTGCACTTAGCACACACTCATCCAAACTGATTGCATTTGTTCGTCAATTTCATCCTGTCGAACAGCCATTTTGTATATAACGCATTTTATCTACAAGATAGCTTGAACAGAGATGCCTGAGCTAAAAGGAGTTTAGGCCCCAACAAAAGACAAGAAAGGCTTCTGGCTAACGGTCTTAGAGAACCGTGATCTTTGTTCATGAGGTTGACATCAAACCGCGTTATATATCCAAAGTTTTTTAGTATATGCATTACATTCTGAGATGCTTGTTAGCCCGCTTTCCACGCAGCTTAAGTACATGAATTAGATGAGCAGAGTATCCACCCGTAAGTCTTACTAGCATACTTGGAAAGGAAACATACAGATGGCAGGCAACAACAGTCTTCAATTGCATAATTGTCGTGTGATCTGAACTCCCAAATTGAGAAGCGAAAGTCCTATCATTACAGGACAACTGATTGAGGATAGCATACGTCTACCTCCAGTCGCAGATTTTCCCATGCACGTCTACACCTGTGAAATTTGGCCACCATTTGTGCAAGAAATGCCTCGCACCATTCCTCTTTTCCCCTTCCCAAACTGAGGTCGTACGGTACTGAAAAGCTGTTGTATTTCATTATGAAACCAGTAAAACTAAAAAAAGGACAGATTAAGTTTAATCAATTACGAGAGACCAGAACTAGCAGATCAACTACTGCAGGATTTGGTTATTTATATTCATAAAATATACACGACTTGTTCAACTTTGTTCTGTTGAGCCATCTCCCCAAGTATCTATGGGACGTTTAGTTTGAAGGTTTGTCAAGACATAGCATATATTTAATTCAATTTTGAGAAACTCCTGGTTCTTAAAATTCCAGTAATTTCTTTTTAAGCAAGCAGATAATCTAATAAAAGGAAAAAGGTTTTTCTTATTTTTCCCTATCAAACGGCTGGAACTTTACTGCACTGTCTAGCTCTTTCTAGTAGAAGTCATTAATTACATTACGGCAGAAAGTACCAGGATTAGTCCATTCATCTGACTTCTGCAAACTAGACAGAAATATTATATTTTGATGTACCTGAAAATACAATAAAATCTTACTAATGCAAATTAACCGATTCCTGTTGTAAAAAGCCAGCACAATGTAGGGAGATCTTTGAAGGACACGCACTGTTTATATGACAAAATGAGTAGCAATATTCTGTATGAGATAATCCGTAGGCTGATTCCAAAACTTACCGAGAAAAATGGACACTTTATCATAGTTTGTATATATGTATCTTCAATTAAAAAAGCAGGCCACCAAGCGGTTTCTAGACGAACATGATGGAAACCAAAATGACAGAAGAAACATAGAGTGGCTCCTATTAGCTACTAGCTGGATATGCTTGGAGATCTTTAGAAAGATGACAAAATGGAAGCATTATCACCATGGGTGAGACTAAGAAGACATAGCACAGCAAACGTGAGATCAAATGTTATGGTGAGATGAATAGTCAGAATCAAGGAGTTGCCTAACGTCAAGTGACTACTGTTAGGCAGATACCAATATAGATGCTAGGGCCTGCTTCTGAAAAATGGCACAAAATCATACAAGACTAAAAGGCTATCATTGCACATGTCGACTGAAATTTGAAATTCCACACAAAATTGGGATGGAAAATCTAAGAAGGCGTAGAAGAATAGGGAAACCCAGCATCCAGATATGATATTTTTCAAAACATAAAACCGTATGTAGAATCTGCAGAAAGTTTTGCCACTACATTTTAAAGTTAGGCAAATAGAATAAACCATTTGTTAAATAGTGTTTCATTTAGCTCTTTATATTCACTTTTTATTTCCATATTCTATGTGGACATATATGTAATTGTTCTTTTTATAAATATATGGGGTACACATATTGTGCACCCTAAACCCTTACAGAAAACTCAAGATGGTACCAGAGCAGGCTTACTAGCCGCCACCCACCGCTGCGTCACCGCCCCTCCCCCCCTCCCCCCCCCCCCCCGCGGCCCGTCGCCCTGCAGCCGGCGCCCTCTCCCCGCAGCTGCTGCCCGCCATTACTGTGGCCGGCTGTTGTTGCTGCCGTCGGCGGCTCCTCCCCGTGCAGGCGCTGGCTTGCTAGCCGGAGCTAGCCCTGCCGCCGCCGGCCGTCTTGAGGGTCTTTGGAGCCCTCTTCTTCTATGCCCACGTCGGCCTTTGAGCCGCCGGGTTATCTGCTGCGCCTCGGTGTATCCTTCATGTAAACTGGTCCTTCCAGTTTCTTTTTTGCCTGTTGCTGCCTAGCCGGAGGATCTAGACGGTTTCGTCTTTCTTAGCTGTTTTTTTCTGCTATTGGACTCAGTCTCAGTCATGGCTTCCTCCCATGATGATTTCCGTCGTCAAGTGACTATTTTGAAGTTGGATGGGCGCAACTATCAACATTAGGTCTGCTCCATTGAGATCTTTGCAAAATCCCAAGGCAAGCACTCTCATCTGACTCAGGATCCGCCTCCTGCTCCGCCCAGTACTGCAGAGTCCAAGGATTAAAAGATCAACAATGATTGGGTCAAAGGTGACTCGACTGTGATGACGTGGATCCTGAACAGCAGTGAAACTCACATTAGTGTTACTCTTCTTCGTCTCCCGACTGCCAAGGAGATGTGGGATCAACTGGCCAGCACCTAGTCTCATAGCAAGAATCCGAAGAAGGTGTTTGACTTGAACAAACAGCTGACCCGCCTACATTTCTCTGGGCCCGATATTGCTGACTATTTTTTTACTTTCAAAGGTTTCTGGGCGGAACTTGAGAACCTTCATCCGCTCTCTACTGACTTAGCCACTATGCAGCGACAAGGGCAGGAACTTCAGGTTGTCCAGTTCTTATTCGGATTACCTGACTCATATACTGGAGTGGTTGATCATAGCCTTGCTAGTAATCCACTACCGACGTTGGAGAGTGCATTTCAGCGTCTTCAACGACCGCAGACTTCTTCCTCTGACCCGACTTCTGACACTAGTGACACTACTTCTCTTGCTGCCATGACTGGCCGAGGACGTGGTAGGGGTCGAGGTCGATCTCTGGACAACAGTCCTCCTGCTTCAGGACGAGGTCGTGGTTCATCTGTTGATGTCTCTGGAGGTACCGCAGCTCAGCGATATTGTGACTTTTGTGATTGTACCAACCACATTGAGGACAGATGTTGGAAGAAATATGGCATACCTACGTGGGCCAATGCTGCGTTTGAGGGTGCTTCTCAGACTTCTCCTGCTGCTACCTCGAGTTCCTTCACTGCTGAGTTCATTCGCTCAGACGTAGAATGTCTCCTGTTAGAAAAGATCGGTGCTTCCTCTTGTTCTGTTGTTGAATCTAGAGCTCACGTAGCAACTTACACTGGTTGTGATTCTGCCTTTCTGAGTGCACCCTCTTCTAGTGGGTAATACCAAATGGGTGATTGATCCTGGAGCTTCTTCACATATCTCTGGCAATCTTTTTTTTTCTAAATTATCTAAACCTTGTCCTAAATCTGTTGTATGCGTGCTGACGGATCCAAATCTGTTGTGTTTGGGATTGGTGATATTTATGCTCAAGTTCTTCTGAGATCTGCTCTATATGTGCCCAATTTTCCGCTAAATCTGTTATATGTCAGTAAAATTTTACGTAACCTGAACTGCAGTCTGACCGTTGTACTAGGTACTTGTGTTTTTAAGGACCTTCGCACGAGGATGAAGATTGGTGGGAGCATGAATGACCTGACGGACTCTACTATTTGGATGATTTAAAACAGATCGGCACTACAGCTCAAGCTTCAACATTGTTTTCATCTGTTTCTGCATTACAGTGGCATTATAGACTTGGGCATCCATCAGATGAGAAAATAAACCATATTAATTCTGGTGTAAGAACACAGTTTTCAGTGCGAGTCATGTCAATTAGGCAAACAGTCCAGAACAATATTTCCCAAAAAATCTCAGATTGGTAGCAAAAACATTTTTTATTTTAGTTCGTGTTGATGTATGGGGTCTTTGTCATGTTCCAAGTTTGTCAGGCAATAAGTACTTTATTTCGTTCATTGATGATTACCCCCGTGCTACTTGGTTGTTTTTGATGAAAGACAGATCACAAGTCTTGCCTACTATTAAGTTCTTCTTTGCTGAAATTAAAACCCAGTTTTCTATGCTCATTAAAATTCTACGCACTGATAATGCCTTGGAAAATTATTCAAAAAAAGGTTGAATTATTTTGTCATTCTATGGGTACCATTCATCAGACATCTTGTGCTTACACACCCCAGTAGAACGGTGTTGCTGAAAGGAAAAATAGGCATTTACTTAAAGTTACTAGAACTCAAGGAAGAAGATACCGACGATATCGTCGGTATACCGATATCGACCCAACCTGGCATCGGTTTAAGCATTTCTATCGCTGCTCCCACAAATTTCAGTAAACCGGTGGGTTTACCAGTAAAGCCGACCGGTTTTCGGCGGTAGGGGGGGGGGGTTCAGTGTAAAATGCCCCACTTATGGGCGATATGGGCGGTATACCGCCCCGGTATGCCGGCATTTGCGAGCGTGTTGCTGCTGCTGTTGTTTGTTGTTGTTGGAGTGAAAGAACAAACACATTTGGGGTGATTTTCTTCGTTGGAGCTCAAATCAGCTGTAATCAAGGTATGTTTTCTTGATTTCTTGCATTCTTCATCATTTCCAACCCATCTCCTATCCATTTCCATCTATTTTCACCATAAAATCTCTCCAAAAATCTCTAAATACACCCAAATCTTAGATCTACTTCAAAAAACTTAGGATTAATGCTATTTAACATTAGATCTATGAATATTATATGTAGATCTACTAATGTATAACTAGATCTACTACTTTTAATTAGTATTATCATATAATTTCACTAATTAATATTAAATTCGTCATAATACAATAAGTACTAGAAATAGTAGGTATCTAACTTAGGTTTAGTAACCCGGTCGCTGTGGCTCGGTTGGTTAGGCACGACTTGGCCCCCCCGGGGGTCCCGGGTTCAAAACATGTCGTTCCACAGTGTATTTACAACCTCTTGGGTCATCCGGGCTCTGGCACCTGTTTGGGGAGGGGGGGGGGGCCTAATGGCCCTTTCATATCCAAAAAAACTTAGGTTTAGTAGAAGAAGTTGTACCAAATAGCAATGTGAACAAATACAAACAAAAATATAGTAAAAATATTTATATTTTTCGTTTTTTTATTTATTTAAAATGCTGAAAATAAAAAAAAATCATTTTTTTTTCTACAGAAATGTATGCGTTAGTGTTATGTAAGATGGAATGAGTAAAGTTGTAATACATCACTTGACTTAATACTAGATAATTATCAGATTTTATAATTTTTAAATTAATTTCAGACTTTAATTTTTTATTTAAGCCTTTTTTCTTGTTAATAAATATCTTAAAAAATATTGTGTTTGATTCTATAAATACATTTAACATTTATACACCTAAAAGTGTTGTGTTTGATTCTATAATACATAAAATAGATTAATTTCTTGCAACTTAATGGGTTATAGATTTCATACACCTAATTTTTATTTGTCTTTGTCTTTTTTGCAGTGTGACAGTGTCCACTTTTGACTTTTGACAAGATGTCTTCAAGCGATGGTGAGGGTTCTGGGGCCGGTAATGTTGGTGGAGCTAAGAATGTGATGGATTTTGCATGGAATCACTGCATGCCTTTTGAAGGCAATAGGGCAAAGATAGTTTGCAATTACTGCAACAAGACAATTGGTGGAGGGGGGATTACTAGATTCAAACGTCACATTACTGGCGGTGAAAAAAATGTGGCAATGTGCACAAGGTGTCCCCAAAGTGTTAGGGATGATTTTAGAAATATTATGGGTGCAAAGAAACACAAACAACAAAAGATGAAGGAGGCTGACAGGGGTTACACAGATACATTATTCAATGTTAGGGGCACAGGTTCTTCTGCAGAATTAGATGATGACATTGCATATCCTCCTGATTGTAACACAACTTATTCACGTCGTGCGTATAGGCGTGCCCTTAGAGATTCCCGCAGAGATGAGTGGGAAAGAGAGGAGGCAGCTCGAATTACAAGGAGGTATGGGCCATCTGGTGCAGGTGGAGGCAGTGGTATTGCACGTATTCCTGTTGTTGACGTAGATGATGATGAAGACAGAGCTGGTCATGGAAAAAGGAAGAAAGGCGACATTGATACACTTTTCCATTATGCTAGTACGAGATTGAGGCATGTTGATGAGCCAGGGGTTAGGAGGCCTGAAGCTAGGCAAAAGAGCATTAAAGCAATGTTCACTGGTGCAAAAGATAAGGTCGGCAAGGCAGTGGGTAAGTTCTTCTTTGCTCATGGTATAATTGCACATGTTGCAACTGAACCGTATCTGCAACATATGGTAGATGTGATAGGGGATTCTGGGAGGGGCGTCAAGGCCCCCACTTCATATGAATTAATGAACAAGTATCTTCCCCTAGAGAAGAAGGATCTACAAGTCTGGATTTCAGACCAAAAAAATATGTGGGCTGAATATGGTGTCACACTTATGTGTGACGGGTGGACTAGTGGCAACAGAAGACAAATTATCAACTTTCTTGCACATTGTCGTGGATCCACAATTTTTCTGGACTCTGTTGATGCTTCAGGTGAGGTCAGGAACCACAGGTTCATAAAGAAACTAATGAAGACATACATGAAGCAGGTTGGTGTGGAAAATGTGGTGCAGATAGTTACTGATAATGGTTCTGCCTTCAAGAAGGCCGGGGACAGTTTAATGAAGAAATATCCCATATACTGGACACCATGTGCTGCCCACTGCATAGATCTCATTCTCAAGGACATTGGCTCAACTGAATTCATTAAATCTGTTATCATTGATGGTAGGTTGATCACAGGATTCATCTACAACCATTCTTTTCTATTGAATGCAATGAGGCGACGTGAGTATTGTGGAGGTGATCTGATTAGAACAGGTGCAACTAGATTTGCAACAAACTTTCTTGCCTTACAATCATTAAAGTCCAAAAAGGATGGACTTAGGAGGCTCTTCAATGGAGTGGAGTGGACCTCCATGAAGGAGCACAATACCCCAGTTGGCAGTAGAATTGAGCAGTTGATTGCCAACAGACCTTTTTGGGATAAGGTTACTAGGGTGCTGCGAATAATGGAACCCATTGTCAAGGTATTGAGGCTGATAGATGGTGACAAAACTGCAACAATGCCTTTTTTATATGATGCAATGACCTCAATGGTGGACCGCATCAAAGAAACAGCTCCTAAGTCCAATGAGCAATACATCAGAATTTATGAGAATCGTTGGACAAATATGCTTTGGCATCCATTGCATAAAGCAGGTATATATCTCAATCAATTATGTTCTAAGTTTCTAACTTCTGAGTTATTTGTCTAACTCATAGTCTACCTATTAAAATGTCATTCTAATTTCCTTATTTATATCTGTGACAGCTTACTATTTGAATCTGAGGTTCCAATACTCACGAACGCTTGGATTGAATCCGACTCTAATGACTGCAGTGAGAGATGTCACCAACAAGTTCATTACCTCTCCAGAAGAGCGATTGCTAGTACTGGAAGAGGTATAAGATAACTATATTACTTACATTCTTAATGTCTCATTAGTCATTACTCATTAGTCATCACTTTGATTTCATCATCTAAATATCGTAAATGATGTTTTTTTTTGCAGTTGCGCCATTTCCGTGAAGGCACTGGATGTTTTGGACATCCAAATGTGGTTTCTGACCGAGGCAGGTGATCCTTGTGAGTGGTGGGTTTGGAATGGAACAGGTGCTCCCCATTTAAGAAAAGTGGTTGTTCGTCTCCTTGCTCAAACAACATCTGCAGGGGGTTGTGAAAGAAATTGGAGCACATTCAATCAGATACACTCAAAGAGAATGAACAAGCTTGGGGCAAACAAGTTGAGGGACCTTGTCTACGTTCACTACAACATGCAGTTGAGGGCTAGAGCAATACGAGATGCCAACTATAGGGAAGTGGATTTTGTTGTTGTCCACGATCCCATTGACACCGCATACACTTTCAGCACTGACAGACGTAGAGGGCTGGAGGAAGATTCAGAAAATCCTTTAGAGGAATGGATGAATGAGATAGGTCGTCCTGTTCTTGATAATTTAGATGGGCGTCTAGATCCATACATAGAAGATCAATTTGAGCCAAACAACGGTGATGATATTATTCTTGATAATCCGCCTGAAAGACTTGAGCCTGAAGCTTCACATGTAAATGTTGATATGGAAATAGATAAAAGAGTACAAGAGCAGTTAGGTAGCTCAAATTCTTCTTCTTCAGCTGGTTCTAAATCTAAGTCTGATGATAGTGACAATGATAATGATGGTGGTAATCAAAGTCAACGCTCTCCAGAATATCCTCCAGCTGTGGATCCTCAACATGATGATCGGCCTTATGTTACTAGGGGTGCACCTCCACAACAACAAGAATATCCCATGCCTGAAAAAAAAATTCAAAGAAGAAAAACTCGAACTGGGAAAGATTACAGCGGTGCACCTCCACCAAATGCCGCAATGCCCACAACTCCAAGCCCCTACCCCTACTCCTACCCATCTAATCCACAACCACAACCACAATACCGACTTAATGGGTTATAGATTTCATACACCTCATTTTTATTTGTCTTTGTCTTTTTTGCAGTGTGACAGTGTCCACTTTTGACTTTTGACAAGATGTCTTCAAGCGATGGTGAGGGTTCTGGGGCCGGTAATGTTGGTGGAGCTAAGAATGTGATGGATTTTGCATGGAATCACGGCACGCCTTTTGAAGGCAATAGGGCAAAGATAGTTTGCAATTACTGCAACAAGACAATTGGTGGAGGGGGGGTTACTAGATTCAAACGTCACATTACTGGCGGTGAAAAAAATGTGGCAATGTGCACAAGGTGTCCCCAAAGTGTTAGGGATGATTTTAGAAATATTATGGGTGCAAAGAAACACAAACAACAAAAGATGAAGGAGGCTGACAGGGGTTACACAGATACATTATTCAATGTTAGGGGCATAGGTTCTTCTGCAGAATTAGATGATGACATTGCATATCCTCCTGATTGTAACACAACTTATTCACGTCGTGCGTATAGGCGTGCCCTTAGAGATTCCCGCAGAGATGAGTGGGAAAGAGAGGAGGCAGCTCGAATTACAAGGAGGTATGGGCCATCTGGTGCAGGTGGAGGCATACTACAATTTATCCTATAGCCGGAGTTCCATTACAACCTCCTTTTCCTCAACCTCCAACTCCTCAAGCAAGGGCACCCGCACCTCCTCCCGCTTCTTCTCAGCCTCCCAGGAATTCAGCAAACAAGGCTCAATATCTCAAAGATTTACAAGAACATTTTCCAAAGATTGGGATGATGCAGTATGTGAATCCTGAAGTATATGAGGAGCATGTTGTCACATACAACAAATCGTATAGAGCTTTGATGACATGAGAGCAATATGTAGAACAACAATATCCTTATCAACAGTCGGCGCGCCACTCAACATACAACTGATGTGAGTTAGTACTTAGTAATTTACTATGTTGTTATATGTTTGTTGTAAGTTGAATATTATTGCATAAGTGTGTAAACATGCGTTTATGGATTGTGCTACTAAAATTTCAGATCTTAATTCTTATACGTTGTCATCGATATCCTTCATCGAAATTTCAAAAAAACAGGATTGATTTTTTTACCTCCCACATGATTGACCCCCCCCAACATACCCAATATAGAATTTTATTGCATAGAACGTTGCATCTAGGTATTGAGACCACGCCTGTAAAATTTCATGATTTAATTCGTTCATTTAGGCGTCGATAAGTCCAGGATTGCATCTGTCGATATTTCCGTCGGTATACCTATAAATATCTTTTCCACGTCGTCGATAAGGCGTCGGTATCGGCATTTAATTCCTTGGAACTCTCATGTTGCGTTCTAATGTTCTAAGACATTTTTGGCCAGAAGCGGTTCTCACTGCGTGTATCGCATGCCCTCGTCTTTTATTGGGAATAAAATTCATGTCCAAGTGCTACAACCCCACCTTCCTATTTATTCTGTCCCTCCAAGGATTTTTGGGTCAACTTGTTGTGTTCGTTTGCTTGGACCGACTCAGGACAAGTTGTCTCCTAGAGCTGAAAAATGTATTTTTCAGGGACATTCACATACTCAGAAAGGATATTGCTTCTATAATCTTGTTACTAAGAAGTGGTTCACGAGCAGTGATGTGGTTTTCTTTGAGGACACTCCATACTACTCTACTAAAGGACACCTTGAATTCAGATCTCATTTCAGCGCCTCTGCCTATTATTAGTGATTTCCCTTCTGCTTTGCAGCCTGCTGAGACTACGTCTCCTCCTCTTGTTGTTTACCAACGCAGGAATCGGTCGTCGCAGTCTACTCCTGACCAAGACCCCCCCCCCACAGAAAACCAATCTTCTCCTTTAGAAGGTCATGCACCTGCTGAGGTAACTTCTTATCTAGATTTACCTATTACTCTCAAAAAAGGCACCCGCACATGTACCTCTCATAATATTGCTAACTATGTTTCTACTGCACACCTTAGTATCCATGTTAGTAATTTTGTTGTTGCTCTTTCTGTTGTTTCTGTCCCCAAAAATGTTCATGATGCTTTACAAAGTACGGCCTGGTCACATGCCATGACTGAGGAGATGACTGCTCTTACTGACAGAGGTACCTGGGATTTGGTTGATCCTCCATCTAATTGCAAGCCTGTTGGATGTCGTTGGATGTACACTGTCAAGTATCATCCTGATGGAACTTTTGAACGCCCGAAGGCCCGCCTAGTGGTCAAAGGGTATACTCAGACTTATAGTATTGATTACTTTGAAACTTTTTCTCCTGTTGCCAGGCTAAATTTTGTGTGGGTTCTTCTCTTTGTGGCAATCAATCTGGATTGGCCACATATCCAGCTAGATGTCAAGAATGTCTATCTTTATGATGATCTCCAAGAGGAAGTCTATATGGAGCAACCACCTGGGTTTGTTGCTTAGGAGGAGTCACACAAAGTTTGTCACCTCAAAAAGTCTATTTATGGACTCAAGCAGAGTACACGTGCCCGGTTTGATAAACTGAGCAAGATTTTGTCTACCTATGGCTTTCCTCAGATCTTATGTTGATCACTCTATCGTTATTAAGATCTCCTGTGGTATTGTGGTTTGAATTGTGTGTGTTGATGATATTATATTATCTGGCAGTGATCTTTCTGAAATTCATGCTACGAAAACCTACTTATGCAAGCACTTTGTCACTAAAGATCTGGGAAAGCTAAGATACTTTCTAGGAATTAAAGTTTCCAGTGTTGCTAATGCTCTTGTTTTATCTCAAAGAAAGTATGTTCTAGATCTTCTACAGGAGACTGGAATGCTTGGAGCTCGGACCATTGATACGCCCCTAGATCCTAATGTAAATTGGGATGATGATGAATCTCCCATGTACCCTGACAGTAAAAGATATAGGAGACTGGTTGGCAAACTAATCTATTTGACTGTTACTAGAGCTGATATTTCTACTGTTGTTGGTCTTGTTAGTAGGTATCTTGACAAGCCTAGACAGTGTCACTATGAAGCACTGTGTCATATCCTGAGGTATCTGAAGAAATCTCTAGTAAAGGCCTTTCGATAGAAAACATGGTCATTGCTCTCTTGAAGGCTACTCTGATTCTAACTATGCTGGAAATAAGATAGACAAAAAATCTACTTCTGATTACTGTACTTTTGTTGGTGGAAATCTTGTTACCTGGAGGTGCAAAAAATAGAACGTTGTTGCTAGATCTAGCGCTGAGGCCGAGTATCGTGATATGGCTCACACAGCTTGTGAACTTATGTGGGTACAGTCTCTTCTAAAAGAACTTGATGTGGGGTCTTCTGCTCCTATTCCCATGCATTGTGATAATAAAGCAGCTATTTTTATTGCAAATAATCATGTTATTCATGAGCGGACCAAGCACATTGAAGTTGACTGCCACTTCATTAGAGAAGCTATTCTCACTGCTCGTATATGTACTCCTTTTACTCGCTCAGATGATCAAGTTGTTGATATTTTCACAAAGCTGCTGGCCAAGAAACATTTCAGCTCTCTTATGGACAAGTTGGGCATGATTGATATCTATGCTCCAACTTGAGGGGGGGTGTTAAATAGTGTTTTATTTAGCTCTTTATCTTCACTTGTTATTTCCCTATTCTATGTGGACCTATATGTAATTGTTCTTTATATGAATATACAGGGTACACACATTGTGTACCCTAACCCTTGCAGAAAACTCAAGACCCTTCATTAGAGATTGGGAAAGATTATATTTATCTGATATTATGATCGTAGCACCAACCATATCTTAATTTGATTGTAAAATAAGAATCTAAATTGAGCCTTTCAGTCAAGTAAGCTATTCATGCGCGTAATGAATATCAAAATGGGATAAATGCAAACTCCAAAGATTCGTCATACTTACATTATTCGCACATCTCGTTGCATAGGTCTTAACTAAATTTAAATGCATATTCAGAAACTATTAATCACGTGATAGATGATGATGAGGTCCACCACAAATAGAGGAAGCACACAACAATGCTAACACTCAAGCCATTGCAACAGAATCATTTTTCCACTTGCCAGTAACAACTTAGTTGATGGTGACTTATGCAACTAATGATATCAAACGAATAAGTACTTGCCTCTACTATGCTACTTTGTATATTGCAGATGCAATCGCGACGTTCTCATAGAAGAACTTGATTGGACATCTCACAAGTCAAGCAGCTCCAGTACGCTAGAAGAATCATCTCAAGCATACAGAGTCATGGATGGTAGAGTTACAAGCAAGGTAATTCTTCCATTGTTAACATGTCTTCTTACTGCTTTATGAGACAGCTCACCTAAGTAGCTAAGCATAATCTGACATGGGGTTACTTGTACAATGTACAGTTGTACCTGCCAATGTACCTTCCCCAGTCTATCCATGTACTCATGTAGTCACCAACCACTAGTAGCCACAGAACCATTAAGGTATTGCAGGATCCTCTAATCCCGGATTGCTCTAATAACAAGTCAGATTGCTAAACCAAGGCATGATCAAGTTACAACTTACAACATGGAAAACATAGGACATTTCGATCACTTGCACATGGCATGTGCTACATCTATTACTTTATGAACTTAAGTCTCAGGAGAAAATCCAAAATGTAATCGATGAGTGTCAATATATTTGCAATTTTACAATCAGAAACACTCCATATTATCCATATGAGTTTCCTAAGAGGCTGAGACAAACGAAGAAATTTCTTTAGCAATCAATCGTAATCTTATAATTTCCATAATAAAACTTGCTTCACCCCTGGGCGCTCCTGCTTGTCAAAGGCAGAGTCGGGGTTGCACACTACAAAGACCTATTCAGGAAGATCTCGAAGAGAAGAGGGGCTTGGAGCGGGCGCATGTTGAACTTCATGGGAACGCTGACACTTCTCAAATCAGTCCTTAACTCGGTACCCATGTACGCTCTTCTTAATAGCAGGTTGCCCTTAATTGTCATTAGGAAGCTGGATAGATCCTTGAAGCTCTTCCTATGGGAGTCTAGAGAAGGAAACAAAAGGCAAGTGTGGGTTAATTGGAAGATGGTTTGATTACTTGTGAAACACGCAGGTCTAGGAATACAACCCATGAAGCAAACCCAGCAGCAGGCTTCATGAAAGCCGCATGGAGTGTCTTGGATGGTGACTCGATTCTGGGCTTCCTTCTGCAGGGAGAAATTCTATGTTAGCATATGGAGGGATGAAGCCACCCATCCGTAGTTCCTCAAGCTCAGCTCCTTTGCTTCGCCCTACTGGAGGAAAATTTGGAAGTTGTTCCCTCTCAACATGTCTAACACACAATGGGAGATAGAATGAGGGACATCTCTTTCTGGTACACAAACTGGACAGGTAACGGCCTAGTCAGCAGACATGATCAAGTCGTGAGCTCCCAGCTGACCATCAAGAACAACCTTTCCCCGTCAGCGGTTGGGATCTCATATTCCTCCACACCCATCTCCATGTAGCGGGGATATAGAAGATCTTAGCCAGGCAGATTGAACCCAATCTCGCTCAGCCGGATTCAGCTATTTGGAAACCAACACAGTCGGGTTACTTCTCGTTGGCCTCGGCAACAACAACAACAACACACCCACAGCCAGGCTTCCCTTTTAGCAATGGGTATGGTCATCCCATACACCCTTCAAGGTAGCAACGCATATATAGAAGCTTCTGCACCCAACCCTAGCGGTGGACAATAGAATCATCTCCTGCAAGATTCCACTGAATCTCCAGATGTGAATGTTGGCAGGAGCACATATACAAAGATTTAGAGTATCTCTTCCTCTAAGGTGATATTGCCCGGACCTTATGGACCCTCCTCGAAGAGGCACTGGACCTTCCACTTCTACAGAACAGCCTCTTGGTGGCGGGAGCCCTTAAGCAATGATGGGGCAAAGCAACATGCTACAGTTTCTTGGTTCTACTACCCAGTGAGATGGAGCAAACCCAGCTTGGGTAAGGTGAACGCGAATGTGGCGGCCAAAAGATGGAAGATTATAGAAAATAGGACCAGTCTCACAAAATGGGAGGCATCTTGAGGAACACAATGGAGATATTATTTGGGGTTTCTCTTCTCCAGGCATTGCCATAGGGAAGACTGAAGCCTACCTCGAGTATATCTTCTACACTGCTAATCTGGGAAAGGCTTACGGCACACCCATTGAATCTAGTGAGAGATATCTCCATCTAGTTGTGGATCTAGTTATAGGGACTTTTGACTCCCCCTGGAAGATCGAGCTAGTGGTGGTGGCGATCAAGGGGAGATCGTGAGGGAACGTATCACCGTCGATTGGGTGAAGGAAATAAATCAGACAGCGAGATCTTTGGCGATATACGGGAGTAGTCAACTGGATAGCTACTACTTTGGGACTGTTGAAACGGGCGAGGGGAGACTCACTTTGGGACTGTTAGAAGGCATACCCATGTCCTATATATAGGAGAAAGGGAGAAACATTACAGACTTGGGACTCAAGTAAGGCTATATGAGCCAAGACACTTAAGGCCATTAACTAATTAACCTATTAACTAAATAGGCCTATAATACTCCCTAACACTCCCCCTCAAGCTAGAGCATGGGTGAAACTCATGTCCTAGCTTGGACTTACATGACTCAATTAGACGATAAAAATGTTCATTCCCCATACAAAATTGTTACTCCCCTTTAAACATTACTTCCCAACTAATAAACATATAATAACGCCTCTTTTGAGTTGTTTTTTGTTGGCATGGTAATAAAAAACCCACCTTGAGGCTCTCGAGGCTTACACGTCTTGCCGAGGCTATCCCAAATGCGCCTCAAGGCTTACGCCTCAATGTCTTAGATTGAGGCCCGCCTCAAAGCATTGAGGCTCTGAGGCTTAGCTGAGGCGCAAGCCTCAATTCTGGATGACGTCTTATGTCAACCACCAACTTGTCTACTTTCAAGATTATTACAAAACTTTCTTAAAAAAAGCAGAGTTCTTGTAGTTAATTGCTATTTATTATTAATGAACATTTAATCATCATTCTCTGAGTGACATCTTTCAATCTTCATTGTTAAATTTATCTTTGTTTGCTACCTTTTTATCCACTATGTCAGTTATTTTCATATCATTGTTAACTAATTTTGGCTCCTTGTTACTATTAATTCGAAATTCTATCTCCTTTAATTTTTCTGCCGATGACATCTTTATTGTAATAGTAAAGAATTGATATTTCATTATTTTTCTACATATTTATTTTAGTATTGTGGTGGGTCTTTAGTCTCTATTATCGGTATTAAGTCTCAAAAGTAATTTCCATTTCATTTGGTTGTGCTTGTATATACCTATTTCTTTATACACATGCATATACATACATATATAAATACATGTATAAATTTATCACTATGACCAGTTCATACATATTTTGAGGCTTTACGCCTCAAACGTCTCGACGCTTACGCCTCCTCTCACTGAGACAAAAATGCCTCATTATGCCTTACGCACTTTACAACCTTGTCTGCAAGCAATGCTCGAGCTTTAGAGAAGGTCTTTTGCAGTGAATCTGGAATGAAGAAAATGGAATCTAAACGCCACAACAAAAACTCGTCACAATCAAATTGGAGAAGACGATTAAAAGTACCATGACTACTATGACATCTCCATTAGAGAGGAATGTGTGAGTGATATAAGCGCACAATCAACGCATCCCATGCACATGACACGGCACAAACGCAAAGCCACAATGTCGACGTAGCAACAGAGGTATCTTCAAATCGTCTGGGAAGTGTAGCCAACTAGAATTAGCGTAGAAGACCATATGCATGCATAATGTGGCATGAACACAAACTTGGACGAGGTGTTGATGGCTGCCATGCTAGTTCCATAAATCTAGTGCATGAACCAGTGTTTCAAAATTCAATCTGTGCAGTCGCATACAAGGTGGCATGCAAGGTTCAGACCACCTATTGAACCGCACACTGGAAATCCCTCCAAAAAGTGGACCAGGCTGCATAATCGGCCGCACAGCCGCATAAAAGGTCAATTAATCCCCGGTTTTTAGATATACATATTTTCATTTCTTCTTTTTTACATTTAGATTCATCTATATTTGTTTAGATTTAGATCATATTGCATGTTTGAATTTATTTAAGTTGTAATGATTGCATGATTGCATCCATTATTCTTGTAACTATACTTTTTAGATACGCAAATGTACATATTAATTATGTAAATTTATGACTAATATATATATAGATATAATAATTGATAAATAAAAAAATCTGAAACCGCATATACTCCTGCATACCGCATATACTCTATTCGGTGACCTCTCTGAACGCATAACACATACTGCTCTTTATGACACTGCCATGAACCTTGGGGGCTTGACAGGAATGAGGGGCACCATCAAGGATAAACCCAAGAAGATCAGTAGAAGATCCATCTCAATAGATGCAACTCAGAGAAGACGTAATGATAGTAGCTCGGTGAAGATAAATCTAGAAGAATCCTTGCAGATACAGAATGCACAGTTATGTAAAACTACGACTATTTAAAAATAATCTAGGCAATGACTAATAAGTAATTCTCATTCATAAATTGTGTCTCTACATGGATGCCCATAGAGCCTTTACATAGGTTTCTAAAAGAAAGATTAAACACACGATAGCCAATGTGGGACTAAAACCACATGACTTTACAAAAACCCATAAGAAGAGAAAAGACATAATAAAATAAAACATGCCAATAAAGCATAACTAATGACACGATGACGCCTACGCTCATAAGTGCGTAAAGTTGGGGCTTGTCCTACATCACACGGGCTTGAAATTGACAAGCATCTGATATGAAGAAGAATATATTTGTCCCATGGGTATGGAGTGAGAATGATCAACGGAAACGTCGTTAACACCATAACAAACAAGAGGTCAGAAATAGCGCAGCAAGCTCTTGTACAGACGTACATAATGTGGTACGGACACCAAAAGCTTGGTGTCAATGTTGCAGTTGAGATCCTTCAACGCCATCTGAAAGCGGTAGCCAACTGGAATAGCGCAGATAGCCAACTCACATGCAAAGCGATGCTTAGTGGGAATGATGTGCCACAAAGACATCGAAAGATTTGATGTACTGAAGTTCCATGAAGATAGCCTGAAATATATCACTTTCATCTCTCTCCTCATATGCTCTCTCTCATACTCTCTCCTCTATATCCCCTCGCACACCAAATACAAAGAGAATGAGTAGGCGGTATAAAAAGAGGCATACGACCCCCTCCCGTACAACAAATACGAAGACAATGAGTAGGTGGGGTGGAAAAGACGCATACAACCCCCCACGTGGAAGGAGACGCACACATGATGGAAGGGAGGTCGGGAAAAGAAAACGTAAAATGAGAGGTGTAGTATGTAGAGAAGAGAAATCGATAACCAGAATCAACATGCAAAACGATCTGGTTATAAGATCCAGAATATGGACTAGGTCAAAATATAATAGGATCTGATTATCATTAGGTATTGGAAGAGAGAAAGAACTTTGGAGGACGTCGTAGCTTGAACTGAAAGTAGACGGCTTCATTGGACATGTCGTGTGAAGTTCTAACATGTTGTGTAACTTTGTTGATCTAAGATGAAAGGATCCAACAACAGCCATGTGGAGATTCCGATGCACCATGTAAGATGTCGGAGGCGTGAAACAGATTTCAACCAACACGACGTGTTCGAAATCTAACACGCTGTGTAGGCGTCAAACAGGCTTCCTTAAACGCGCTGCGTTGGAATATGACACGTCATGTAAATTGCCATCTAACCAAAACCCTACACCGTCGGACGATTTTTGAACTGTAATACATCGTGTCATTTGGACAACACATCTCGATGGTCGTTGATGCACAATTTGGACGGGAATTGGCACCGCCCAGGAGATTACAACCTCGGGAAGACGCACTGAGGGGTGACAGGAATTAGCACCGTCACTTGTGACAAAGGATCATGCGGATCTGAGGCAGCAACAGCCCCTAGCTAGACCAAGGACCGATCTGGACGAGAATTAGAGCCGTCCTGGGAAGGACGTCCACGAAATTAGTGGAGGCTTCCAGGATGACAACAGCCAGGGGGGATGACGGCGGCTCTTGCTAGATCACGAACATATTTAAATGGGAATTAGCATCGTCCATAACCAAGAGGATCAAAGGGAGAACTACACAGCTCTCGTGCTGCTATGTCTCTCTTTGATGTTGTGACAGTTGAGAAAGTTGATAGGCTAAAGGCAGGGACGATTTAGGTTTCAATAGACGTTCGAGAACGGCGAGCGACAGTTGATGATGGTTGGGATGAACATTGTCTGTAGATTAGGAAGCACAGACATGGACACGGCCGTGGATATGAACACGGGACACATCGGTTTTGGAAAATATTGGACACAGACACAAGAGTGGATACAACATTTTCTTAATATTTTTTAAAATTAAACTATATATATTCATAAGAAACACAAAATAAGACAATAAGAAACACAAAATAAGACAATTAGACAATCTAGCTACCTTTAAGATAAAACTTAAAAAATGAAACCAATTGGCAATTTTTTTTTTTGATGACCGGGAACCCCCCCTCAGAAAGCGCCACTTTGTGACCCCCCCTGGAAGGGTAAACCCGGGGGCCCACCCAGCCGCATGAATGGGTACCCAAATAGTAGCATCGTTGGCCGGCCGACGCTGCGACAAATTCACTTCTGGGGCATAGCCAGGAGTCGAACCCGTGACCTCTCGCAGAGGCCTTGCGAGCCGCACCGCCTGAGCTACGCCCCACCGGCAACCAATTGGCAATTGTATAGCCACAACAATGAAACATTGAAGTAGAATATCCATAACTGAGGCATTTTTATTTTTATGTCATATATAAGTTCCAAAAAAGACAATTTGACTTCTATTCATGTTCCATGTATAATACCCAAATATGACGAGAGATCAAAGATTAAAAAGGAGAGGAGAGACTGGTAGATTAAATAAGAGATTGAAACATGAAAAGGTGATTCAATTTCAAGATTTTAAGATGTATGATGGGACTCACATGAAATGATGTAAAGAAACCCCAAGAACTTAAGTTGTGTGTATTTTGAAGTCTAAAAGAATCAAAAGACAAAAAGATTGGGGACTTATACAAACAGTAAGCAATTTTCAGTTGCAGTAACCTAGTCTAAGAATGGATTTCACAGATTCACTTCCAATGATGTACTAAGCTGTTGAATTTCGGAATATTGACCGTTAATATATAGTCTCTAAGTCAATAGTCAGTATTCAGTAATTGCAGATGTCATTTTCACTCTGAGACTGTTCATAGGGAATTTAGTTAGATACGCAGCGGCAATTAATATAAATGCACGACTGGATATTCAAGAAAGTAAACATAGAAACATTAATAGAACCAGGTAATAATGGATAAAGGTTGATAGTTTACCTCAGTTAATCAGTTTGCCAGAAAGCGAAGAAGGCCCCAAGCCCAAGAATAGATGAATGAGCCGAGAGATTAAATAAAAATAAGAATAGGGAGACAGTTGTTGTCACTCTAAACTTAGATATGCGATAAGAACAGCAAGAATAAAAACTGCTGCTCTGTTGTGAATAGAGATGGATTTGATCTACAGAAGACATGTTGTTTCTTTTGTGGGTTATAAATGGGCCTGGCCGTGTCCAGGCTGTGTCCAGGCTGTGTCCGCCTATAAAAAACAAACAAAAATGTTGGGCAGGGCTGGAGAAGCGTCCAATACGTATTTGTATTTAGTCGTGTCCACGGAGTATGGGTGTCCAATACGTGTCAGACACGGGTACGGCACCTGTTTTGAAGTGTTTGTGCGTCCTAGCTTGTAGATGACCGAGAAGACAGCCTTAGGGAAGAGACGACGAACACATCTAGACGGGAATTAGCGTCATCTAGAGACTCGGGAAAGCGTAGATGGTCGGGAAGGATAACATTTGCGAATAGATGAAGATCTATGTAAAAAAAGAAGAGAAAGGACCATGGAGGTCGGGAGGATGCATGGTGGCTGGTCGGCCTAAGCCATGGAGAGAAGGCAGTCGCCCATAGGCGGAGGCTCTCCCTCTTTTCTCTCTAGGGTTAGGGTAAGTGCTCCGGTACCATCTTGAAAAGTATGAGGGAAAACTCACTTGGGTTGTTCTATTAGAAGGCACACCCCCTATTGTATGTATAGGAGAAAGGGAGAAATGTTACAGACCTGGGATTCAAGTAAGGTTGTATGGGCCGAGACACTTAAGCTCATTAACTAATTAAGCTATTAACTAAATAGGCCTATAATACTTTCTAACAGATACATTACAACTTATGCCACCAACAACTAGGGAATCATACCACAGACAAATTGGGCATACCTTATACCTATGTGTTACATAGATAGGTGAACATAGTTGTATACACCATTGTGGGTCTCAATATAGGGGCCTCGGTGCCTCATTTTTGCTGAGCCTGGATTGGGGATCCAGGGTGAAAAAATACCGATCCCCTTAAAAAAACTTGCTTCACTCATGCCCTTTATGCCAATCTTGGAGATCAGCTACTTCTAAATGTACTTTCATATTGTTGTCACTTACAGCCATCATGTTATGTCACATGTAACGGAAGGATTAAGAAATTGTCCTTGGGCCATTTAGCATATAGATGTAATATTCTTCTTCAGTCATCGCAAATCCATACACATCAATGTTGCAATGAAATGTTTGGATGGCTGCTTCAGGACGTGAATGCAACTGTTAAGCTTAAATCCTTCACAGTTCCTCTACCTTGAAGCCTTTAGGTTGATATGCGTACCTCGCCTCATCTATACCTCAATTAAGAAAGTAAATTAGGCTTTAAATTTTAAATTAATACTAAATCCAAGTGTACACCATGGCTAGGAGTAGGAATTAGAGCTAGTTTCACAATAGATGAAAATTTCTCCTCCCACCACTAAGGTAAAGGATTTCACAAATGAAGGACCCACTTGTTCATGAAGCCCTTGCGTTCCGCCTATGTGGAATATATTAAAAAGTTCCAGGATCCAGTTCTTCCTCATAGAGTCCAATGCAAGCCATAATCTACTACATGGAGCAATCGATGTATTTCCATCGATAACAGCCACCCTGGGTGATTCCTTTTCTATCTAAAGCAATCACGGTGTCAACCGTCAAGTACTTCGTGACTAGCAGTTCTCATAGGTTTAGTGTGTGGAGCTAAATCATCTATTTGGCCACTGGCCCAGTGACAACTCTACTTTCCATGTCGATTTTTTAGCTAGGGTAGTCATCTTCACTCTCATACTATCATACCGCCCTTCATACTTGGCAACAAAGAGATAGACACCATGTAATGTGGTCAGTAGCAAACCAGCCTCTATAGTCTTGTTGTTGTACAAACATATAAAAAGAGGCTTGTCCGCTAAGTCTAGTTGTCCATGTTGTGACATGCTCATCCAAGACAATATTGATGTATAATCGCCAATAGAACTGTGAAATAATAAATTCCATGATGTGCTCTTATGCTAGGCCTATGAATATCCCAATGAACCAACTCAAAGGGAAAACAGCTCTTAAAGCTATACCCAAGGCTTCCTAGATGACTTTCCCACAAGAAAATGTTCAGATATAGAAAAGTATTTAAGTTTGGCAAGGAAACCCAAAACACCTTTAACTAGATGATGACCCCCCAAATATGATCAAGCCTAGCATGCCAATTCATATTCCCACGAACAACATTCTCAACACTAGCCAAACGGATGAGTAAATAGAACCCAACAATCAATTTTCTAGCCAACCATTTGAAAGTGAACCATATCCATACTCATAGTTGCGTAGACAAATGAGAGCAATGAAGTTAAGAAAACACAAACCCATATGAATTTAAACTGGCAGGTGAAAGTAGGTATCTACATATTGGATTTTATAGCTTGTGAATTTGCTAAGTTTAGCATGTAAACAAAAATAGCCTCACATATTGATCCTGGCCCAACTTGTACACATCTTTGGAGTTATGAATGGAAATAACACGCTCACTTATAGAAAAAAAGTAGGTGTCAACAAATGCTTCTTCAAGCATGTAAATGATTGAAAAATATGTGTATGCCCACTTTGCAATTCTAGCTAGTAAGAGTGTGTCAAAAACATGCCCTCAGTTGGATTTTTCCTCATAAAGATCCCCACTTATTTAGAGAGTAACAGTATTTCGTAGTTTAGCCTATTCTATTGGTTCTTTTTATAATATGAGCCCAGTGTGTTTTCAGCTCATCAGGGCCTTTCTCAAACCCATCATGCTTCTCCCTTCTCTTATATAGAGGAGAGGGGTCTTCCCATCTTATAATAAGAAACACATTGGGGACTTTTCTCAATATATTGTTCTCAATATATAGGAGAAGAGCCCCCCTTGAAAGGGTTGTCGCCCATTGACGGTGCTTGGCTGCTTACATGGATACCCATCGTCTACATCTTGGAGCATCTCTCTTGAGCCATCTCCTTCTCAAAACTACAACTTTCCAGGATGCTACTTTTTTGTTGTTGTTTACATCTAATGGACTGCCCCTAATTGCTTTTCGTTGCACCATGGATGATTTTCCGCCCTCCTATAGTGCTATGTAGCCACCATCTACATTGTTGTCTAGGTCATCGCCATCTACATTGTTGCCCTCAACCATGATGTTAACATACATGTTGTCTCCATTGAGATCTAATGTCAAATCATGGCAAAAGATAAACTTTTATGTTGCTATTGGGGATAACCAATCCCTACCTTGTGTTGGTGGACATCCTAAAAGATTCTCCCATTATTTTGTTGCAACTTTGAGGTTTGGTAATGATGCTCCGTCATGCAACATTGCATGCCTTTATTTGACACGTCGTGTTGGCAATGTCTTGCTTGTTCGTGGCTTGCACTACAAAATTCTATAGTAAGAAATGGTGTCATTATTTGACACGGTGTGTGCTTCAAGCAATGGCATGCCGACAAGATCACACGACACAACATGTCTACATACACAACATGTCTACTCATTGAAACGACATGTCACCTGTTAGCAAACACAGTGTGTCAGCTTTATTAGCATGGTGTGTCTCCTGTTGGCAATGACTAGTGTAATTAGACATGACGTGTTTCCTAACTACCATTGCATCACATTGTCTTTAACAACACAGCATGTCTATTGTTGTTGGCACTATATACAGGCGTGCAGCTTCATCTTCTACTACACTATCACATCGTGGAAGGCTTCATGACATGGCATGTCCCTATCTTTTCCAAACCAGCAACACTTATCTTCTGTTTCCAGAAGAAATAAAATAGTTATTTCTCCCCCCCTGTTGTCCCTACATACATATAGCCTTACCTCCCTCAATCCATGCACTACTCCAATATATAATATGCCTAGTGCTAATTGGATCTTTAATCGGGTCGGATCTGATATTTGACCCAAGTGTTCGCATCTAGTTGTTTATTCTATTCAGCCTATTTGTTATATAGGCCCAAGAGTGTGTTGGCCCATTAGGGTTTTTCTTAAGTTGTTTATTCTATTCAGCCTATTTGTTATATATGTTTCACACATCTTTTTCTGAATATAGAGAGAAAGAAAAGTATATATCCTTACTTCTTCAAATTAGAAAAGAGAGGGTTCTACCCATCTAATGAGAAACACACGGAATTTTCGCAGTATCTAGTTTTTTAACACACTCTTAACCTCTGAAACATTCTAGTCAAGGTGGCAAGGCGGCAAGGCACCAGACCTGAGTGCCTTGTGTCTAGGCGCGCCTTGACGGCCTATAAAAAATAAAAAGGTAGTAATTTTTCCAATAGATATACATATAGTCCATGATGTTGATGAGCATTTCCCCACTCATATACACATATAATAATAGTCATATAGATAGGTATATGCATATAGCCGTGGTTATCTCATATACAAATCTTTTATTATATGAAAACATAACCAAGTACAGTTCTGATAATTTTTTATATACAACAATATGAAAAGCAAGAAAAGAATTGTTGTAAACAATGTGAAAGATAGATCAACAAGTAAATAGACATTTAGTGTCACAGCTTGACCTTTAAGCAACGAAATCATTATCCATCATAATATAGTTGTTGAATATAAAATGAATAGAAGGTGCAAAAATAAGAAAAATCAAGAAGGTGAAAAAAATAAGAAACGTCAAGGAATGTGTATTAAGAGTATTAATTCGAAATAAAAATGATATTTGGCACATAACATGGACTACAAAATTTATTCTGATCTCTACAGTCATATAGAAACTAAAACACATAACTAAATCCTAGGAACCACCAAAACACCTCAAGGTGGCATTATAGGCAATGTGTAGGGCAAGGAGCACCCCCTCGTGCGCCTTAACAAGTATGCTCAGAAATTCTTTGGAGTCCACAAAATCTAATTTTACTTTACCACATGTTGCTTGCTTCTGATTCTAAAATCAAATGAAGATTAAGATCAAGAAGTACCTTATTGTAAGCATTAATTTTCAAGCACTGTCAAGACTCAATTCTCATCTTCATTTACTGATTACAATAGTAAGCAAAGTGGTTAAAGGACACAGTTCTAGCATTTAACGATAGAAAAATGTCATTTTCACCCTGCTTTTGCTTCAATCCATGTCCTTACACCTAGTTTTTCATTGTGACTAATTATTCTGGGGTAATTTGAGCCTTGATCTTGCGCCTACGCTATGAAGTCGTATGTAAGGTAGACTTAAATATGTTAATTAAGTTTTTGTTACTTAGAGCCATATGACCCTTCCAATTTAAGTCAAGGACATGACAATGGTTTTATTAGATAAAAATAGGAGGCTATAGGATGATTCATTTATGCAAAACCCTACTATATACAAGAGAAGGGGACACTTGGACTCAAGACTGTAGTGGGCCTAACATACTTAGACCAAAATACAAGAAGATTCAACTATATATTATCTGATACTCTCAACACTCCCCAACAAGCTGGAGCATGGTCAAATACCATCAACATACTGACAGAAACACAAACATGTCATACAACTGAATTAAATAAGCACAAAATAGATAATGCTCAACCATACAAAAGATCACCCCGGAATCTCATAATTATACAGTTAAGCACTCAAGCACTCCTAAAGCATATTAAAGCATTAGGAATTAGCAAATAACATGTAGCAAGAGAGCTTCAATCACACAAGAGCAGAATCTCAAGCAACGATAGGCAATGGCAGGTACTCACTCGTGTCTTCATCACAGCCGCTAGCATCGTTAAATAGTCCAGAGAATGTTGGCTCACAGGTAGGAAATTGCATAGAGTGTTGGGACACAATACTAAGGAGTCGATGTGCATAAGAGAGCACGGAAAAGTAATATAAAGTCAATGTGCCTAAAGTAAGGAAAAAAGGTAGTGAGACGACAAAATCGGATGATAGCGCTTTAGAAGAAACAAGTTTGCAATATATGCATGTGTAGGTAAATAGCATTACTCCACTCAAATAACAAAGCATAGGGGGTCTAAAATAAAGTAGAAGCTTCATGGTTACATAGATGAATTCGTGCATATTCTTTGTTCAACTGTGTAGATCAGTGTTGGGCCAAGCATGGAAAATCTAAGTGGGCTACAGTATCTGCTAAGGGTGTTGATTATGATGTGGTTCCCCCATACGGCTCCACTACTCCTTTAGTTGACTGGCTTCAATTTGAGTTCGAGAAGATGTTCTAGGCACGTATTCCTTCCCAGAATGTTGTGGCCGGTCCGGATGAAGGTCCAACCTTTCTTGCTTCTCCTGCTGCATACGGTAAACACAAATGGGTGATAGATTCTAGTGTGTCATGCAAATCTCTGGGAATCCGTATTTATTTTCTGGTCTTACTAAAACTACAGACATACCCAATGTTATGGTTATTGATGGTTCTCGCTCTCCCATACATGGCATCCTTGACATTCTGAAATTTACTAAGCTACTGCTGAAATATGCTATCCGCGTTCCCATATTCCCTTTGAAGTATAAAAAATCTTCAGTGCTTGAATATATTTGAGTGATGGTTGGTTGTATTTTTTAGGATCTCTGCATGAAGACGAGGTCTAGTTTGGTTCATGAGGGACCAGATGGACAATATAACTTGGATATACCGTGTGCTAGTACTAATGCTATGTTATCTTCTATTGTTTTTGGATTAGTACGGTATTACCGTCTTGGCCTCTTGGGCAACTATCTGCTGCATAATTAAAACATTTACCTCCTATTTCTGATTCTATTTTTCGCGTGAGGCATGCCAAATTGGCAAACAGACTCGCAATGTTTATCCTTCTAAAATGAGCATTGGTTCTTTTGATATGGTGCATGTTGATAATTGGGGACCTTGTACTATAACGAGTTTATTTGCTTTATCCATCTTGTTATATTCATTGACGACTATCTAGAGCTAATTGGTTGTTGTTTTTTTGAAAGATCGTGCACATATTCTGGACATCATCTAAAACTTTCTTAGCTGAAATTAAAACACAACTCTCAAGGACCATTGGTTGTGTTGATATTGCACTTGAGTTTATGTAACATTTTGTTCGTGATTTTTGTGAGGGTATGGGAACCCTCCACCAAACTTCATGCTCATTTACACCTCAACAGAATGGTGCTGCTAAACTAAAGCATCGCCATCTACTGGAGGTAGCTATGGCGATTATGCTTCATTATCATGTACATAAGCATTTTTGGCCAGAAGTTGTAAATACCACCTACTTTCTTATTAATCAGATGCCCTCTTTTGTTCTCCAAACTAGGTTCCCTATCATATCTTGTATCCAAACGCAAATCTTTTTCCTATACCTCCAAGAATATTTGGCAGTTGCTGATTTGTTCGAAATCTTACCCACACATGACTAAGTTGGACCTTCGTTCCACTAATTGTATTTCCTTGGACTACTCCAGAACTCAAAAACGATACAAGCGTTATGATCCTACTATTAAATAGTGGCTTTTCAGTGTTGATGTAATCTTCTTTGAGAATTCCCCTTACTTTTCTAAGGTCGGTTCCTCCTTGACCACAGATCTTATGGCTGATACTCCATTACCCGTTCATGCTGCACGTGACCAGGCCAGTCCACCAATACAATCGACAGATAAACACCCCTTGGTATATGAGCGCCTAAATCAAGCTATGAATCCTTCCATGGCTCCTCCAACATATAATCCTCTCTCTTCGTCAACAGATCGAAATAACACCTCATGTAAATGCTGGCACGTCTGACTTGGATCTTCCTATTGGATTGCGGAAAGGAGTTTGTTCATATACCTTACATTTGATTAGTAACTTTCATTCCCCTACTAATCTTGGTTCTAGCCTTATCAGTTTTACTTCTACATTGTGTTGTCTCTGTTCCTAAAACTGCATATTAAGCCCTGCAACATCCTATGTGGCAATAAGCAATGGAAGCTAAAAACGAATGCCCTAACTGACCAGAATATTTGGGATTTGGTTGATCCTCCTACTCACTTCTCTCTGGTTGGTTAACTGTCTCTAGGTTTTTACTATTATATATCAAGGGATAGTACTGTTTAACCGTTGAAGGCTCGCCTTGTTCCAAAGGTTATACATAAAGTTACAGGGTCATTTATTTTGAAACATTCTCTCCTATTGCACGCTTAAACTATGTTGTAGTTGATCATGATTTGACTCAACTGGATGTGAAAAATACCTAATTGTATGGACTTCTACAAGTAGCAGCCTCGTGTCTTTGTTTCTCATGGGGAGTATCCTAAGGTCTGCAGCCTCTGAAAGGCGGTTTATGGTTTGAAACAAAGCCCGATAGCATGGTTTAATAAATTGAGACAAAGTCTTGTCCATTTCAACTCAAGCAGCTCTCGTTCTGATCACTTTGTCTTCATAAACAGGGCTTGTCATTCTGATTGTGTATGTTGATTATATTATACCCCCTAGCAGTGACTATGATGGGATTCAAGCCCCAGTAATTATCTGTCGAAGCACTTCATTACCAAAGATCTAAGCAAGCTTCGTTATTTTCTGTGGATTGAGATCTCCCATTCTTCTGCTAGAAACTGGAATGTTGGGAGCTAAGACAGTTAGTACCCCTATTTATCCCAACACAAATTGGGATGACACCTCTTCTCCGACTTACCCTGATGAAGATTGGTTGCCAAACTACTTTACTTGACTGTGGCTAGAGCTAAATTACTTATAGTATCGACTTTGTCAATAGGTATCTAGACAAACCTCGACAATGTCACGGGAAGTTGTATGTCATATTCTTTAATATTTGAAAGCCTCTCTTGGGAAAGGGTTTCTATACAAAAGATATGGACACTATAAAATCACTAGATACTCTAAATTTGATAATGCAGGCAACATGACTGACAGGAAATGTATCTCCAGATATCGCACTTCTGGAGGTCATCTAGTTACCTGGAGAAGTAAGAAGTAGACTATTGTTGCACGATCAAGTGTAGAAGCTGAGTCTAGAACTATGGCTCATACTACTTGTGAATTGATGTTGGTCTAAAACCTTCTGAAAGAATTTGACAGTGTGACAATAAGGCGTCTATCTTCATTGCAAGAAATTCTACCTTTCATGAGTGTAGTAGACATATCGAGGTATAGTATCACTTTGTGAGAGAGGCAATTGTGTCCAGCCGTATCTCTACTCCCTACATCAGGACAGAAGACCAGCTTGCTGACATTTTCGAAAAGCCACTTCTCAAGACAAGATTTGTTGCTATGGTGGACAAGTTGGGCATGATGATATCTATGTTTCAGCTCGAGCAGGAGTGTTAAATTATGTTTGGCATTCTTTGTGTATATTTTTCTCTATTTTAGTTTAGTAGCATATTGCTCATCCATGTACTTGACCTCTCTCTCTACCCTATATGAAAAGAGGTAGTTTACGTTTCCGGTTATCTTATAATAAAGACTCCTAACACCAATCAATAACAGTTTCAATAGAGTTGTTGAGGTAGAGAATGAAGAAAATTGTCAAAAGAGCGTGAGGCGGAGAGGGAAGATGTAGTAGCATTTGGAAATTTGAGTAGTAATGTTGTTGCAAAATTTTGATTCACACCCGCTGATGCGTGCACCTAAAATGTTGCAGGGGAGGAGGGAAGGACAAGCAACAGAACGCTTTTGTTATATGGAAAAGGTGAGGCAACAAGATTATTTATTAGGAAACTCCTACCTCGATATACAGGAGAGAGGATGCTTAAAGACTTGTAATCAGACTATAACGGGCCATATATACTTAGGCCCAAAAACAATAAGACCTGGTTAACTAATTATCTAACACCCTCGAGAGTTTACGACACTAATTCTCACCGATCAAAGGCATGCTAGCCACATATACTTCGCTCAATTATCCTTGGCCTACTTCTATAGTCCACAATCCATATCATTTCAGAGTTTAATTGTTCCTAAAGTGTTAATATATGTGTTGTTTTATTTATGTTATGTTATTTTCCATTATATCTGGACCTTTCTGTAATTGTTACTTTTCTATAAATAGAAGGGTGCACACATTGTGCAACCTTAAGCTCTCCAAATCTCATTATATTTCTCATGGTATTAGAGCGGGCCGATCCACCTTAAACCTAATCCCTTTCTCCACCAACCCTAGCCGCCGCCACCCCCCCCCCTCTTTTTTTTCCGCCGCTACAGTACGACTACAGTAGTGCCGCCGCTACAGTAACACCGTCCACTCCTCCGCAGCCCTCCATCCACCTCTAATCCCCTAATAACCTCCATCCTTCTGGCCAAACCCACCATAGGCCCCTCCGTTTAGCTCCGTTTCTCTTTCCAAAATCTCCGGATAGCCTCGGTAACTTTCCAGTTCTGGCACGTTGACGGCGTAACGGGCTTCATCCTCTCTGTCTGCCTGCGCCTCATGGTGAAGTGACTGATCTTCCATGTTGGCGTAGGTTTATTGTATTCTCTGCTGCCCCTACGTGGGTTTTTTTTAAGATCCATGTGTGGATCTTCTACCTTCTACTACTAGTCCATGTGTTGGACTTTTGCCTCTGACTGCTGACTTCTACCGCCTGTGCCTGACTGCTGCTGCCTGCCTGTAACTCTACGTCTGCATCTGTTTCTTCCTGATGGCGTCTACTCATGAAGATTTGCGACGTCAGGTGACAAGTATCAAGCTGGATGGGCGAAACTACCAGCACTGCTCTATGCAGATATATGTTAAATCACAAGGAAAAATGTCGCACCTGACGCGAGATCCACCACCCGTGCCTCCTGCAACAGCCGATTCGAAGGATGTGAAAGCCTATGATGATTGGGTGAAGGACGACTCCACAGTCATGACATGGATTCTGAATAGTAGTGAGACCAAGATTAGTGTCACACTATTGTACCTGCAGACGGCAAAGCAAATGTGGGATCAACTTGCCAGTACATATTCACACAGTTAAAATCCAAAGAAGGTGTTTGATATCAACAAGCAACTCAGCCGTCTGCGTTTCTGTAGTTCTGATCTGACAGATTATTTCTCTGCTTTCAAGGGATTGTGGGGGGAGTTGGAAGCCTACCATCCCTTGTCTACTGATCTGGCTACTATGCAACGACAGCGACAGGAGTTGCAAGTAGTCTAGTTCCTCTGTGGCTTACCTGATTCCTATGTCGGGGTGGTGGATCAGATTCTCGCCAGTGATCCGCTGCCTACTCTCCAGACTGCCTTTCAGAGACTACAGCGCTAGCCTGCATCGTCATCTGAGACTCCTACTGATACTGGGGATTCGATTGCTTTTGCTGCGATGTCTGGTCGTGGTCGTGGCCGTGGACGCGGTCGTTCATATGATGCTCGTCCTCCTCTTGGTACTGGCAGGGGGAGGAATTCTGCGGGTCGTGGAGCATCCTCTGGATCTACTACTGCTACTGCTCGTCCTCAGACTGGCCAACGCTTCTGCAACTTCTGTGGCCAGTCTAATCATGTTGAAGACAAGTGCTGGAAAAAGTATGGTAAACCTGTATGGGCCAATGCGGCCAGTGACACTACTGCTACTTCAGAGACACCTACCCAGCCTGTTATGTCTGATGACTCGGGTATTGCCACTGCGGATTACATTCGTGTTGAGGTGGAGTGCCTACTACGTGAGCGTACTGGCTCCTCTTCTACTGCCACTACAAGTGGAGCCCATGCTGCGACCTACTCGGGTTGTGATACTGCCTTCCTCAGTACTCCATCTTCTAGTGTTGGTAATACAAAATGGGTTATCGATTCGGGCGCATCGTCTCACATTTCTGGAAATCAAGCTTTATTTAGAAATTTATCTAGACCAGTTACTGCTTATTCTGTCATGCTTGCTGATGGTTCTAAGTCTGCAGTTTCTGGGGTTGGAGACATTGTATCTAAGTTTCTTCTGAAGTCGGCTTTATATGTGCCTCGTTTTCCGCTGAATTTATTATCTGTTAGCAAAATCTTACGCAGCCTGCAATGTAGCCTGACCTTTATACCTAGCTCGTGTGTTTTTCAGGACCTTCGCACGAGGACGAAGATTGGTGGGGGCATGAAGGATCTGATGGCCTCTTTTATCTGGATGATCTGCCAAGACTGGACAAGGTTGCATTGGCTTCTACTTTATCGGCATTATCTGCATCAATCTCTGCATTACAATGGCACTACCGTCTTGGACACCCTTCTTCTGAAAAACTAAGACATGTTATTTCTAGTGTTGGCACTCATAAGTTTCAGTGTGAATCATGTCCGTTAGGGAAACAGACTAGGGTTGTTTACCCTAAACGTCCTCAGGGTAGTAGCAAAAACATTTTTGATCTTGTTCATGTTGATGTATGGGGTCCTTGTAATGTGCCTAATTTGTCCGGCTACAAATACTTTTACTATTTATTGATGATTTCTCTCGGACCACTTGGTTGTTTCTGTTGAAAAGTAGGTCTGAAGTGTTGTCTACTATTAAATTCTTTTTTGCTGAGGTGAAAACACAATATGCTCGGCCTGTTAAAGTTTTTCGTACTGATAATGCACTTAAGTTTGTCCAAAAAGATGTTGCAATGTTTTGTCATTTTGTTGGCACTTTCATCAAACTTCTTGTGCATATACACCACAGCAAAATGGAGTAGCTGAGAGGAAAAATAGGCATTTGTTAGAAGTTGCTAGAACTATTATGATGCACTATCATGTACCCATATTGTTTTGGCCTGAAGCAATATTGACTGCCTGTTTCTGAATTAATCGGATGCCTTCCTCTGTGATAGGAAATAAAGTACGTGTCCAAATTCTACAACCTGATGCACCCTTATTTACTGTACCTCAGATTTTTGGTTGTACGTGTTTTGTGAGATTGCTTGGTCCTACTCATGATAAATTATCTCCCCGTGCTGAGAAATGTATTTTCTTAGGGTATTCTCGTACACAAAAAGGATATAGATGCTATAGTCCTACTGCAAAGAAATGGTTTATCAGCAGTGATGTTGTCTTCTTTGAGAATACCCCATACTACTCATCTAGCGGAGATAGTCTGGAGCCTGATATTATTGCTTCCCCTCTGCCTATTACTACTGAATGTGTCTGAAAATTCTGATCAAATGCCACCTAGGAATACGACACCACCTCTTATTGTTTATCAGCGCAGGAACAGGCCTCCACCTGAACAAGAACCCCCCACTCAACACCAATCTCCTCCTCAAGAAGGTCCTGCCACACCTGAGGTAATTTCTGACCTAGATATACCTATTGCTCTTAGAAAGGGAACTCGTTCCTGCACTTCTCATAACATTGCTAACCATGTATCTACTGCACATCTGAGTATTCATGCTAGCAATTTTGTCTCTGCTTTATCTGTTGTCACTATTCCAAAAAATACTCATGATGCCTTGCAAAGTACAGCCTGGACTTCTGCTATGCAAGAAGAGATGCGTGCTCTTACTGACAGACAAACTTGGGAGTTGGTGGATCCACCTCCTCAATGTAAGCTTGTAGGTTGCAGATGGGTATATGTTGTTAAATATCAACCTGATGGTACTATAGAACGGTTGAAGGCATGCTTGGTTGCAAAAGGGTATACACAGACTTATGGTATTGATTACTTCGAAACTTTTTCTCCTGTTGCCCGCCTTAATTCAGTCAGAATTCTTCTTTCTGTTGCTATTAATCTGGACTGGCCTCTGCTGCAATTAGATGTTAAGAATGCTTTCCTGTATGGTGATCTGCAAGAGGAAGTGTAGATGGAGCAACCCCCTGGATTTGTTGCTCAAGGGAAGTCACACAAAGTTTGCAGGTTGAAGAAGTCTATTTATGGGCTCAAACAGAGCCATCGTGCCTGGTTTGATAAATTAAGCAAAATTTTGATTGCTTTTGGTTTTCTGAGATCTCAAGTGGATCATTATGTTTTTACTAAGAAGACCACTACTGGCATTGTAATTCTTATTGTCTATGTGGATGATATTGTTCTTTCTGGCAGTGACTCTATTGCTATTCTAAATACTAAAGCCCATCTCTGCAAGCACTTTGCTACTACAGACTTGGGTAAATTGTTGTATTTTCTGGGCATAGAGGTATCCAGAACCTCTAATGCACTAGTGTTGTCTCAGAGGAAATATGTTCTAGATCTTTTACAGGAAACTGGTATGCTTGGAGGTAGACCTGCTGACACTCCTCTAGATCCCAATGTCAATTGGGATGATGATTCGTCTCCATCTTTTGTTGATAATAAAAAGTACAGGAGATTGATTAGTAAAATGACATACTTAACTGTGACTAGAGCTGACATATCTACTTTTGTGGGACTTCTTAGCAGGTACCTAGATAAACCCAGACAGTGCCACTGGGATGCACTATGTCATATTCTGCAATATCTAAAAAAGTCTCCTGGCAAAGGACTTCATTACAGGAAAAATGGGCACTGCTCTCTAGAAGGGTATTCTGATTCTGATTATGCAGGGAGTCGGATTGACAGGAAATCCACTTCTGGCTATTGTACCTATGTTGGAGGCAATCTAGTCACATGGAGATCCAAGAAACAAAATGTGGTTGTCAGATCTAGTGCTGAAGCTGAATATAGGGCTATGGCCCATACTGCTTGTGAGCTGCTTTGGGTACGCTCTCTTCTTAAATACTTCGGTGTTGAGTCTTCTTCTGCTATACCCATGCACTGTGATAATAAAGTTGCTATCTTTATTGCCAACAATCCTGTCTATCATGAGCGCACCAAGCATATCGAGGTTGACTGTCATTTTATTCGGGAATCTATTCTTACTGGCAAGATCTGCACACCTTTTACTCATCTGAAGACCAGGTTACTGATATCTTCACCAAACTGCTGCCTAAGAAGCATTTCAGCGCTTTGATGGACAAGTTGGGCATGATTGACATCTATGCTCCAACTTGAGGGGGAATGTTAATATATGTGTTGTTTTATTTATGTTATGTTATTTTCCATTATATCTGGACCTTTCTGTAATTGTTACTTTTCTATAAATAGAAGGGTGCACACATTGTGCAACCTTAAGCTCTCCAAATCTCATTGTATTTCTCATAAAGCATAGCACCACATTCAATTGGTTAGAGACCTTGAGAGATTCTAGATCTCACTGTGTGAAATATAGAAACCCTCTCCATTTAGCATATCTTCTTAGACAAGATCAGCCAAAATAGATTAAGTTGGCATCACTATTCATTTACAGCTAACACACTATCAATAATATCTTTGGCATGCACGCACAATACTCTTCATTCAAACAATTTGACTTCAATCTCACAAATGGATGAGTGATAATATATGATATATTTACAATCATCACTTACCATAGAAAAAATATATATAAATCAATGATAGAGTGAAATATAGGCATTAACTAATTGTTAAGCATTTAGCATTCCCCTTATATTTAAGTATGATGATTGATGAGTACTTAAAGCCCATAATGACAGGCATGAAAGATAATAATAGCAAAAAGAATTTATATGTAGCTTTTGATCAAATTCTAGATTGTTTAACAAGTGAATTGCTAGATACAGCATCATAATGAAATGTTGAATAGGTTGCTGAATTTATGTATGAGATAATAATAGAGGTATAATGGCATTGCATCATCATTGACTATAGTGAATGTTGACAAGAAGATAATGAGGTAGAGCAGCTTGTGTGTTTGTATTAACAGGGCACACCTATATATAGGGACTTGGGCGGTGGCCAATAACCCAATTACACAGTATGGGATTGTTCCCATATACACGAAGGAATAGTATGAAAGAATAATGAATAATAAATACTTGTTATTCTAACACTCCTTTTCAAGCTGGTGTTTAAATATCATAGGCACCAAGCTTGTTACATTAGAATTTGACCTGATAACCATTAAGGGATTTAGTGAATAAATTTGCTACTTGATCTTCTGATCGGAAAGGAACAAGCACGATTTGTTGATCTTGTACCTTTTCCTGATGAAATGACAATCAACCTCGATGTGTTTCGTTCTTTCATGAAAGACTAGATTGGAAGCAATATGGCAGTAGCTTGGTTATTACAACGGAGGTCCATTGCCTCAGACTAGATGTACCCAAGTTCTACTAGGATGTTCTTCATCCATAAGAGATTATTGGCCGCATGAGCCATGGCTCGGTATTCAAATTCAACACTGGATCGAGCTCAGTTTGCGTTTTGCTTTTTTATGATACTAGATTGCCTCCCACAAATACACAATATCCTGAAATAGACCTGCGATCATTAAAACATTTGGCCCAAGCAGCATCTAAGAATCCATGTACTTTGAGATGTCCATGATTTGAGTATTGTATACCTTTGCATGGACTCTTCTTGAGATATCGAAGAATCTGAATGACAGTCTCCATATGACTACTATGGGGTTTACCCATAAATTGACTAACCACACTAGTAGCAAAGGATTAATATGGACGAGTTACAGTAAGGTAATTAATTTTTCCATCCAATTTCCTATACCTCCATTGATCTTCAAGTGGCTCCCTCTGCTCATATAACTTGGCTTTAGGATCTATTGGAGTGTCCGCAGGTTTCGCTCCAAGCAAAACCCGTTTCTTCAAGAAGATCAAGAGTATATTTTCTTTGTGTTATAATAATACCATCTGGGGATCTAGCCACTTCATACCCAGAAAGTATTTCAGGGGACCTAAATCTTGAGTGTGAAATCTATTTTAAAGAAACCATTTCAGCTTTAGAATACCATGTTGATTATCTCAAGTGATAACAATATTGTCAGCAAATACGCTAAGGACAACACCTTAGGACCCTCACTGATAGTATATTGAATGATCAAGATCAAACCATAGAAGATCGAACTCCAGGAGTGTGAGCGAACTTGTTGAACCACGCTCGTGGAAAATGTTTAATTCCACAGAGTGACTTATGAAGCTACAAACAAGATGAGACTCCCCCTGAGCAAAGAATCCAGGAAGTTGCTCCATATAAATTTCCTCTGACAAGTCACCATGGAGAAAAGCTTTCTTAATATCAAGTTGATGCAGAGACCAATAAAATGAGCAGCCAGGGAAATAAAAAGTCAAAAAGATAACATTTTAGCAACTGGAGAAAAGTCTCAAGGTAATCCTCTCCATATACTTGAGTATATCCCTTGGCTACTAGCTGAGTCTTTGAAACAAAAAATAGTAACACTAGACCCTACTTTCACAGAGAAAACCCATCTTTGCCAACAATAACCTTGTCTTTTAGACTAGGATGCACGGACACAGACATGGATACGGATACGGACACGGACACGAGATGCGGCGATTTTCCAAAATTTAGGACACGGACACGGACGCGGGCACCGGACACGGCGATTTTTTTACACATATATATGTATATATTTTTGATGTTCATCCTATTACAGAAAATAAATTGTGGAGTTTGTATTTCATTTACTTAAAAGACATGCAATCATCCATAAAACACATTCATCAAAATAGAAAAACAAACCATCTACGACAACAAACATAACCTATTTATATTCAGAAATTAATATAAACACATTCATGTCCATGTTTGCAATGAAACAAAGCAAATTGAAAATTCAAATTCATAAAGCAAGGACTGCTGACAGTAAATAAACATTAATCAAATCAATTCAATAATAAATAAATCCAACATCGAATGATATCAGAAGATAACAGCAAACATTACAGATTCATATATCACAATTGAACCAACATTGATTATTTTCAACATCACAACAAAACAGAAAAATAAGAAGAATAAGAAAAAGTAGCCATAGGTTGGTAAAGGGGCAGGGCCGCACTGAGAAAATAATGGGAATTTGGAGTGAAATTGGGGAGGAGGAGAAGACATCAGTGAGAATGAAGAAAAAGGGGGGAGGTGAAAAGTCGGACTGAACAGATTTAATTTGAGGGAGAGGGAAGAACGAGAAGAAGAGGATGGGGAGGAGACATTGGTAAGGGTGGAGAGAAATTAAGAGGGAAGAATCAGGAAAAAATTGACATGGATATTGAAACTTTGGTAATTAACAGTAGTGGGGAGAAGAGAGTTGGAGAGAAATGGGGAGAAGGGAAAGAATTGCTGGGAAGAAATATTGAGGGGGGAGGAATAATCAAGGATAGGACAAAGTTAGTGGAAACTTGGGGAAACATATGGGGGGATTTGATAGGAGGGAAGGGTTTAGTCTTTTTTTAACTCAATTAGACACAAATGTGGCTGGACTGGGTTGGCCGTGTCCACGCCCAAAAATCTTTTTAAAAAAAGTTGGACACGCCCGGGCCGTGTCCACCACGTGTCCAGCCGTGTCCGCGTCCGACACGCGGCAGACACAGCCACGGCACCTCTCGGGAAGTGTCTGTGCTTCCTAGCTTTTGGAGTAGGGACAAGTCTCCATGTATGATTTTGTTGGAGAGCATTCATCTCATCTTCCATAGCAAGACGCCAGCCTGAGTGACCCATAGCAACATATACTAAACTAGGAACAGTAATATCGGATATGGATGAGGTGAAGACTTCATATGAGGGAGACAGACATGAAACAAAGTTGGAGATAGGATGAAGAGTACATGACCATTTTCCTTTTCGAAGTGCAATAGGTAGACCAAGAGAACTAATACTGCTGAAAGGATCTCCAGTCCAGACTGAGCAGTGATTGGAGGATTGTCATCTGCTTTGTCTAATACTTGATCCGAACTGTTTGCCTCCGCGTGTGATTTGCCTTAGACAGGGGAGTCGGACAACGAAATCTCAATAAACATGGGGAACATGAGAGCTTCCTCAAGTTTCCTACAGATTGAGAATCTCCAAAAAATGGTGTTTCTTCAAAAAAGGTGAGATCAGCAAAAACTATAAATTTATGTTCAACATGGTCATAACATTTGTATCCCTTTTGAGTCTTGGAATAACCAAAGAACACATATACATAAGCCTTTAGCTGAGTTTATCCCGACCAGGTCCAACATTATGAACAAAACAAGCACACCCAAATATTTTGAGAGAAACACTATAAATGGGATGGTTTGGACAAAGGAGTTGGAATGGTATGTGATTGTTTAAGATGATGGCATGTGGATATGGTTAATGAGATATGTGGCAGTGAGAACGGCATCGCCCCAAAACTCCTTTTCAATAATATGACGGTTCTTTTGTTCGGCCACCCACTTTTGTTGAGGTGTGTGTGGGCAAGAGGATTGGTGAATGATCCCTTTTGAAGACGGGAACTAATTGAGAGCATCACTAAAGTACTCTTTGGCATTATCTATTCGAAGAATACAAATACGTTGAGAAAATTGAGTTTCAATTTCATTGTAAAAACTTTGGATTATAGATAAAACCTTTGAACGATCTTTTATTAATTATAACTGTGAGCGGAGAAGCGGAGGCGAGGAGAAGTCGATCGCACAAGAGAAGTGGCGGCTGCGTGAGCAGCGTGCGTGAGAGGGCAAATAGTTGTCTCATGTCTATTATAGATATGGGGAAATTACAGATAGGCACAGCAGGAATAAGAGGATAACATAACAAATAAATAACACATAATAAAAGACATGTTAACACTCCCCCTCAAGCTGGAGAGTACACGTTGTGTATGCCCAGCATGCCACAGATTTTGAAAAGCTGTTGGACCCAATGGCTTTGTCAAGATGTCTGCCAGTTGTTCTTCAGACTTGACATATGGCGTCACAATAGTACCATTCTTGATCTGATCTCGAATAAAATGGCAATCAACTTCTATATGCTTTGTGCGCTCATGAAAGACAAGATTCCTAGCTATGTGTATGGTTGATTGGTTGTCACACTTGAGCTCCATGGAAGATAAAATAGGAATCTTTAACTCAAAAAGAACATATTTAACCCATTGTAGCTCACAACATGCATGAGCCATAGCACGATATTCGGCCTCAGTGCTGGATCTTGCTACCCCATGCTGCTTTTTGCTTTTCCAAGTAATCAAATGATCACCTAGGAAAGTGCAGTAGCCTGATGTAGACCTTCTATCAATATGATTACCAGCCCAGTCTGCATCTGCATAACTTGTAAGGGCCAAAGTAGATAGAGGCACCTTAGGTCGACAATATGTGATCCCCTTTCCAGGAGCACTTTTCAGAAATCTCAGAATCCGGCAAACTGTTGTCCAGTGTGACTGTCGTGGTGAGTTCATGTGCTGACTCACTACGCCTACAACAAAAGAAATGTCAGGCCGTGTAACAGTCAGATATATCAGCTTACCAACTATCCTCCTGTAATATCCTGGATCTGAGTACTCAACATCATCAACCGTCTCCTTAATGTGATAATCCATAGGAGTAGATACGGTTTAGACTCAGTCATGCCTGTCTCCTGTAATAAGTCAAGCACATATTTCCTTTGAGATAGATTGATACATGCATGAGATCTAAGCACCTCAATGCCCAGAAAGTATCACAGTTTACCCAGATCCTTCGTTTGGAAGTGTCTCTGCAATCCTTCCTTCACACGTGATATGCCTATAGCATCACTGCCAGTAATCACTATGTCATCAACATATACAGCAATAATGATTGAACCACAAGAAGAGTTAGAATAGAATAAGGAGTGATCAGTCATGGAACGAGAGAAGCCCATCTGTAGTACAACATCACTGAACATGTTAAACCAAGTTCGAGGAGACTGTTTCAGTCCATATATGGCTTTCTTCAGTTTACACACCTTCTAACACTCCCCCTGAGCAACAAAACCAGGAGGTTGCTCCATATATACCCCTTCATGTAGGTCACCATGAAGAAATGCATTCTTAACATCAAGCTGAAACAGCGGCCAATCAAAAGTAGTAGCCAGAGAAATAATAATCCGCATAGAATTCAAACGAGCAACTGGAGAAGTGCTACGGCCTATATTTTTCGGGGGTGCTGCCCGCGAGCCCCCGCGAGGGGCGGCCTCCCCTCGACTCCCGCCCGCTAAGGGGCAGCGGGACCCCCTAATTGGGGGGCCGCGCCCCCAAACCCCCCAGCAGTGCTACGGCCTATATTTTTTTCTGGGGTGTTCCTTTATCATTATCCACCCCAACCACTCTTGGTTCCTTGCGTGGTTGGTGTGAGGGGGAGAAATAGAGAAGAAATGAGATGAAGAGAGGAAATTTATTCAACTTATATCTATGAGGACCTTTTCATAGCTCTGTATATATTTGTGAACTTTTATGTACTTCTTGAGGAATTTGTGGACGTATGCTTCTTTGAGAACTTAATTACTATTTGGAGTTTCATGTCTACTGCTTGCTTTTTCAAGTTGATGGTCTTCTATCTGGCTACGTCACCTACTTTTTTGTTGTGCGCCAGCACTCTCTGGCATGTCCGTGTTTTGACACGTTGACTCTCTATTTGTCTATGCTTTATTTGCACGTTGATTGTTGTGACCCTACACTCTTTGGGACTTTGACCACCTGTGCGCCAGCACTCTCTGGTTTGTCCATGCTTTACGCATGTTGACCTTTTTCCTTGTCCGTGCCTTGCTTGCACGTCGACTTTCTGCTACTGTGTGCCAGCACTTTCTGGCTCGTCCGTGCTTTGTTTCGCACGTTGACCCGCCCGTACTTTATTTGTACGTTGACCTCTACTGCCTGTGATCCAGCACTCTCTGGACTTTGTTGCCTGTGACCCAGCACTCTCTGGACTTTGTTGCCTGTGACCCAGCACTCTCTGGCTACTACGACGACGACGTCGATGAAGACATTGGTGCCTATCAGCTATTATATCTTTTTGCTCCAGATGATTGTGTTGCTGCTTATTTCTGCTCCAGATGATCGAGAAGCTTCTGTGACCTGCTTGCCTGCTTGCTTGGAGTATCTACTTGAGGGGGAATGTCTGAGTGTTTGAGTGCTTTAATGTAATATGGAGGGGGAGAAAAATTTTGTATGGGCTTGGTTTATCTTTTTTGTTTTGTTTCTTTATTTTCTAGTTTGACTCTCTGTTTGCAAGCTGATTTGGGATTCTCCCAACTTCAGCTTGAGGGGGAGTGTTGAGAGTTATTTAGTTAGTGTTTTATTATTAGTTTGTAATATGGGCCTAAGTGTCTTGGCCCATTAGGGTTGTCTTATGTCCTGTACGCTTCCCTGTTCTCCTATTTATAGGAGCAGGGTTTCTCCTATCTAATACAACAACTAGCCGTCATTTACTTTTTAAGAGGAGAAAAAGTCTCAAAAGAAATCAACACCGTAAGTCTGTGTGTAGCCTTTTGCTACCAATCTGGCCTTCAACCTTTCAACTGACACATCTGGATTGTGTTTGATGGTAAAAACCCATCGCAGCCCACTGCTTTCTTCTCTGCAGGTAAGTCAATAAGATCCCATGTGCCATTATTCAATAAAGCCGACATCTCAACCTGCATTGCCAGTTTCCAGCCATTGTCCTTCATAGCATCATAGTGATTTCTCGGTATAACCACAGAATCAATCCCAAGAGCAAATGCGCAAGCCTGTTTAGATAAGTGGGACAGACAACACACATTTGTAATAGGATGTCTAATAGTACAAGAACGAGTACCTTTCCGGACAGCAATAGGAATATCAAGATCTGATGCTTCTGCAGGAATCTCGTGAGTAGAAGACGATGAGGAAGGCTCAAAGAGTGGTGTCGCTACCTCCTCTGGATCTTGTCAGCCTCGCCTACTATAAACATGTGGGTAGTGCTCAATAACAGGTCGATCTGCTGCCTGCTCTTCCTGAATAAAAGTATAATCAGGAATGATGGGTGGCGCTCCCTCACTCTGCACAGATGGTGCCACTCTCTCACTCTGAAAGGTTGGTGGCACTCCCTCTCTCAACTGTTCCCCCTTACTCTTAGCATCGGAAAAATATGGAGTGGTCTCAAGCTGTGTTGTACGGGCGGGCGCCCAGGCGGCCCAGGCGGCCAATGGGGTCTCCATATCTAGGCGCCCAGCATCAAAGGCTATGCCAGGCGTGCTAGGCGGGCCAGGCGACCCGCCCAGGCGCTACTTAATTGTATTTACTCATATGCTTATTTTCTATTTATCTATCTACTGTTTTTATTTAGTTATCTACTGATTTGTGTTTATTTATGTATTGATTTTGATACTATATAATCATCTACTGATTTAACTTTAGTTATCAACTGTTTAACTTTATTTATCAACTGAATTTGTGTTTATTTATGTATTGATTTTGATACTATTTAATCATCTACTGATTTAACTTTAGTTATCAACTGTTTAACTTTATTTATCAACTGAATTTGTGTTTATTTATGTATTGATTTTGATACTATTTAATCATCTACTGATTTAACTTTAGTTATCAACTGTTTAACTTTAATTATCAACTGATTTGATTATATTATATTTATTCATCTACTATTTGTATTTATTTATGTACTGATTTGAGAAATGATTAATCATCACTGATTTATATCAGTTAATCAACTTATTTGTATTTATTCATCTACTTATTTGTATTTATTCATCTACTGAATTTATTCATCTACTGTTTTTTATTTAGCTATCTACTCATTTGAATTTATTTATACTGCTTCTGAAATTATGTAAGAATCTACTGATGTAACTTTATTTATCAACTGATTTGTATTTACTTTTCCACTTATGTATTTATTCATCTACTTATTTGTTTTTATTTATTACTGTTTTTATTTAGTTATCTATTGATTTGTGTTTATTTATGTACTATTTTTGATATCATTCAATCATAAACTGATTTAACTCTATTTATCAACTGATTTGTATTTATTGTATTTTATTCATCTACTATTTGTATTTATTTATGTGCTGATTTAGGAATTATTTAATCATCTACTGATTTATATTAGTTTACCAACTGATTTGTATTTAATGTATTTATTCATCTACTATTTTTATTTATTTATGTGCTGATTTAGGTATTATTTAATCATCTACTGATTTATATTAGTTTATCAACTGATTTGTATTTATTCATCTACTTATTTATAATTATTCATCTACTGAATTTATTCGTCTACTGTTTTTTATTTAGTTATCTACTCATTTAAATTTATTTATGTACTGATTTTGAAATTATATAATAACCTACTGATGTAGCTTTATTGATCAACTGATTTGTATTTATTTATCCACTTAGTTGTATTTACTCATCTACTTATTTGTATTTATTTAGCTACTATTTTTATTTAGTTATCTACTGATTTGTGTTTATTTATGTACTGATTTTGATATTATTTAACCATCTACTGATTTAACTTTATTTTTCATAAATTTTACATGTATCCATTAAATTAATCTATCTATCTATCTATATATATATATATATATATATATATATATATATATATATATATATATATATATATATATATATATAAACGCCTGGAAACGCATGAGCTTCCGCCTGGGCGTCCCCAGGCAACGCCTGGTCGCCTAGCCGCCTATACAACCATGGTCTGGAGGAAGGTAACATCCCTAGACACAAACATGCGACGAAGACTAGGGCAGTAACACTTGTATCCTTTGCTAGTACTGGAGTACCCAAGGAACAAGGTTTTAATAGACCTAGGAGAAAGTTTGTCGGTCTTAGGGTCAAAATTATGGACAAAAGAAGTGCAACCAAACACTCTAAGGGGAACAGAGAAGGGCTGATCCGTAGGACGTAGCACAGAAAAAGGGGTTTGCCCTTTAAGAACAGAGGATGGTTGTCTATTAATTAAGAAGCAGGCAGTTAAAAGGGCTTCAGACCAGAATTTCTTAGGCACATTAGACTGAAACATGATAGACCGAGCAACATCAAGTAGGTGGCGATTTTTCCTCTCAGCCACCCCATTTTGCTGAGGGGTGTGAGGACAAGACGTGTGATGGATCATGCCCACAGAACTGCAAAAATCAGACATGGCCTTTTGAACATACTCTAAAGCATTATCAGATTGAAGAATTTTGATATTACAGTCAAATTGAACCTTTATTTCTTTATGAAAATGTTCAACAATAGATAGCACAGACTCTCGGCTTTTAAGTAAATAGATCCATGTCATACGGGAAAAATCATCCACAAAAGTAATAAAATAACGAAACCATTATAACTCTGGTCTTTAACAAGACCCCATACATGTCATACGGGAAAAATCATCCACAAAAGTAATAAAATAACGAAACCATTATAACTCTGGTCTTTAACAAGACCCCATACATCACTATGAACCAACTCAAAAGGACAAGATGTCCGTTTATTGACACGACTGGGATAAGATAATCTATGATGCTTTCCCAACTGACATGACTGACACTCTAAAGATGACACTTGGGACAACTCTGGTTCCAACTTCCGCAGGCTTTCTAAAGAAGGGTGTCTATATCTGCAATGCTATAGTAAGGGGGAACCACTCAACAGGACGGCTGGAGCAGGAGCAGATACTGGGCGAGGCAGACTGTCACCATGGAAAAGGTAGAGATCACCTTTCTGTAATTGTTACTTTTCAGCACTTTGATGGACAAGTTGGGCATGATTGACATCTATGCTCATACTTGAGGGGGAGTGTTAATATATGTGTTGTTTTATTTATGTTATGTTATTTTCCATTATATCTGGACCTTTCTGTAATTGTTACTTTTCTATAAATAGAAGGGTGCACACATTGTGCAACCTTAAGCTCTCCAAATCTCATTGTATTTCTCATAAAGCATAGCACCACATTCAATTGGTTAGAGACCTTGAGAGATTCTAGATCTCACAGTGTGAAATATAGAAACCCTCTCCATTTAGCATATCTTCTTAGACAAGATCAGCCAAAATAGATTAAGTTGGCATCACTATTCATTTACAGCTAACACACTATCAATAATATCTTTGGCATGCACGCACAATACTCTTCATTCAAACAATTTGACTTCAATCTCACAAATGGATGAGTGATAATATATGATATATTTACAATCATCACTTAACCATAGAAAAAAAATATAAATCAATGATAGAGTGAAATATAGGCATTAACTAATTGTTAAGCATTTAGCATTCCCCTTATATATGAACCAACTCAAAAGGACAAGATGCCCGTTTATTGACACGACTGGGATAAGATAATCTATGATGCTTTCCCAACTGACATGACTGACACTCTAAAAGATGACACTTGGGACAACTCTGGTTCCAACTTCCGTAGGCTTTCTAAAGAAGGGTGTCCATATCTGCAATGCTATAGTAAGGGGGAACCACTCAACAAGACGGCTGGAGCAGGAGCAGATACTGGGCGAAGCAGACTGTCACCGTGGAAAAGGTAGAGATCACCTTTCCTAGGCCCCCCACCAATCCTCCTCATACTCTTGAGATCATGTAATACAAAACAAGAAGGCCCAAATGTTACTGTACATTTTACAGTGTCAATCAATTTTGCAACATAAAGAAGATTAAATGGAAACTCAGGCACAAAATGTACAGATTTAAGATCAATCTTGGGTGTTAGAGAAACAGATCCACTAGCTAACACTCTCCTCATTAAACCATGTGCCACTGTAACAGATTGGTGAGGGATATACGAGTCAATAGAGTGGAGCAATCTCCTCATACCAGTCATGTGTTGTGATGCGCCAGAGTCAACCACCCAAGATGAAGTAGAGTCAGAAGCTATAAGAGACGTAGCTTGATTACCCGCAGTAGATGCCAGGTTTGCTGAGGATGACGATCCCATACTCATGTGTTGTGTAGCCTGAATGAACCGATCATACTCCTCCTGAGTAAGAGTGATGCCTGAAGCGCTAGAGCCCACAGCAGAAGACGGAGAGGGCTCAGTAGTAGTGGCATAATGTGCTGCCCCCACTGGTGGTGCAACAGGTCTCCCATGTTTCTTCCAACATTTATCCACTGTATGTCCTGGTTTGTCACAGAAGGTGCACTTAGGACGGGTCTCGCGTCCTCTGCCCATACCAGGTCGTCCTCTCACTGCAGCAGCCATAGATGCATGAGACTCCCCAGAAGATATAACGGAAATAGGATCGGCAGACTCAAAATTGGATTGCGGAATTCTCGAGTAGGCTTCCTCAAAACTAGGCAGTTTATCAGAAGTAAGGATGACACTCCGGGAAGAACTGCAAGAAGAATTGAGTTCAGATAAGAACTTGGCAGTAATCAAGTCATCTCTGTCTTTGACCTGTTCAGCAACTGTCACGGGATGATAGTAACTCAGCTCTTGAGCAATGGCCTGAATCGCTCCAAAATACTCCTCTAGTGACATGTCACCCTGACTCTCTGCAAAAAGACGATCATAGATCATGAACTGGCGAAGAGCATTCTTCTCCTGAAAGTAATGCTTCTTCACTGCGTCCCATATCTCCTTGGTTGTAGAATAAAACATGAACCTTGCAGCTATCACCGGTTCCATACTACCCCACAACCAGGTCTTTACAAGACTGTCATGAAGCTTCCACTTAACGTGTCCTTCATCAGTAGCATCCAGGGGAGCAGAGTCAACATATCTCACCTTGTCGCGAGACTCCAAAACAGTATGGACAGCATTCATCCATAGGAGATAATTCTTCCCGTTTAGCTTGATGGAGGGGATAGGCGACATCTCACTGTAGATCGTAGACATCTTCGTGTCCCCCATGATATAACGGGACCTTGTGACGGACTGATACACGTCACAATGAAGGCTGAAGTGACGAAGAGATACACGTCACAACTGAAAAATGAGATAAATGAGTTACTGACGCATTCATAGCCTCCAAACGATTTTCCTAATCACACATGGAGGAGATGTGACTAGGAGTACAATCGTAGAGAGACGAGTCCTGCGGTTTAGGCTTAAGATGGTCGTCGGATCAGCCGAAGATCCCCAAATAGCAACTTCTGAAAAATTGACCGGCGGCTGCTGTGAAAATCGTCGGGGGAGAAAGAATGCCTCCGGGACTTCGCGGCGGAGCCTACGGCAGCGTTGGAGGGCTACCGAAGGCCCAGCTTGGTGACGGAGAGGGCCTGCTAGCCCTGCGCCTCACACCAAGAGGCGGGCGGCGGATGGCGGCGGCACCTGCCGTTGCCGCTGCTGCTGCGCCGCGGCGCTGCTGGCGGGCAGAAGGGAAGTAGAAGATGGAGGGGAAGATTGGCGGCGGAAGGAGAAGAGGGAGAGGCGCCTAGGCCATGCGCTGCTCTGATACCATGTGAGCGGAGAAGTGGAGGAGAGGAGAAGCCGATCGCACAAGAAAATCGGCGGCTGCGTGAGCAGCGTGCGTGAGAGGGCAAACAGTCGTCTCATGTCTATTATAGATATGGGGAAATTACAGATAGGTACAGCAGGAATAAGAGAATAAGATAACAAATAAATAACACATAATAAAAGACGTTAACAATAATTGCTAATATATTTCATATTTATTCTATTTTGTAATTTCTATATCCTGCTGGACCTCTATGCAAATTATCCAGTTTCTCTTATTAATGAAAAGGGAGAAGGCCTATGGCCTCTCTCAACGCTGCATTGCACGTTGCATTGCGACACCACATTTCACATGGTATCAGAGCAAGGTTCCTAACCTAACCCTACCCAGCCGTCACAACCCAGCGGCGGTGAACAGTACGCGTGAACAGTGTTTCCGGCGGTGAACCGTACTTGCGAACAGTGTTTCCGGCGGTGAACAGTACGACGGAGTGAACAATTATTCATGCGTGAACAGAGCACGTCGCCAGCCTTCCCCGGCCGCCGCGTCGCCAGCCCAAAGCGGGCAGAGCAGCTGTCTCCTGGGCCAGGCGTCGTAGCCGCCGTCCCCCTTCTCTTCTATCTCCGGATCGTCGGGTCCTTCGGTTGATTCAACGGATTTCTAAATCCCAAACCGGAGGGTCCGTCGGTACGTAAGAAATTCCTAATCACATCTCCTCCATGTGTGATTAGGGAATTTTAGTTAGGGGTTGTGGATGCGTCAGATACGCATCTGATCTTGTGACGTGACGTGTATCTCCTTGTGACCCATATCTTCTTGTGACGTGTATCAATCTGTCACTCTTCTTCTCGTCAAATCATGGAGGACACCAAGGCATCTACTATCGACAGTGAGATGTCTCCTATCCCCTCCATCAAGCTGAACGGGAAGAATTCTCTTATGGATGAATGTTGTCCATATTGTATTGGAGTCACGCGACAAGGCGAGACATGTTGATTCTGATTCTCCTGCACTTACTGACAAAGGCTATGCCGAATGGAAGCGTCATAACAGTCTGGTGAAGACTTGGTTGTGGGGGAGCATGGAACCTGGGATTACCTCGAGGTTCATGTTCTACACTACCGCTAAAGAGATCTGGGATGCAGTGAAGAAATATTATTCTCAAGAGAAGAATGTGCTTCGTTGGTTCATGATATATGATCGCCTGTTTGCATAACGACAGGGAGACAGACCTTTAGAAGAATACTTTGGAGTGATTCAAGGTATTGCACGAGACCTAAGTTTCTACCATCCAGTAACTGTCCAGGAGCAAGTCAAAGACAAAGATGACTTGATTACAACAAAATTCTTGTCTGGTCTGAGTTCTTCGTGCAGCTCAGCCCGCAGTGTTATCTTAGCTTCTGATAAACTTCCCAGCTTCGAAGAGGCCTATTCAAGGATTGTACAGGCAAATTTTGAACATGTTGATTCTACCGTAGTCTCATCTCAGGGAGATTCTCATGCTTCTGTAGCTACTATAGTGAGAGGAGGACGGACAAGTATGGGCCGAGGACGTGGAACTCGCCCTAAATGCACTTTCTGTGACAAACCTGGACACAGTTGAGAAATGCTGGAAGAAGCATGGTCGACCTGCTGCACTACCTGTGGGAGCAACAAACTATGCTACCACTACTGAGTCTACTGAGCCTCCTGCTTTGAGTTCTAGTCCTTCTGGCATCACACTCACCAAGGAGGAATATGATAGATTTATCCTGGCTACTCAGCATCTCAGCTTGGGATCATCATCTTCAGCCAATTTGACGTCCGCCACTGGTAATCAGGCTACCTCTTTATTGGCTTCTGGTTCTACTTCATCATGGGTCGTTGACTCCGGAGCGTCACAGCATATGACTAGTATGAGGAGACTTCTTCACTCCATTGACTCACATATCCCTCACAAATCTGTAACAATAGAAGATGGTTCAGTGAGGAGAGTGTTAGCCAGTGGATCCGTTTCTCTGATTCTTGGAATTGATCTTAAATTCGTACGTTATGTGCCTGCTTTTCCTTTTGATCTTCTGCCTGTTGCTAAGTTGATTGATACTGTGAAATGTACGGTAACCTTTGGTCCTTCTTGTTTTGTGTTACAGGATCTCAAGAGTATGAGGACGATTGGTGGGGGCCTAGGAAAGGTGATCTCTACCTTTTTCACGATGACAGTTTTCCTAGCCAAGTTTCTGCTCCTGCTCCAGCTGTCTTGTTGAGTGGCTCTCCCTTACTGTGGCACTACAGATATGGACATCTTTCATTAGAGAGCCTGAGAAAGTTAGAACCAGAATTGTCTCAAGTATCATCTTTAGAGTGTCAGTCCTGTCAACTGGGGAAACATCATAGAATGTCTTATCCCGGTTGTGTCAATAAACGGGCGTCATGTCCTTTTGAGTTGGTCCATAGTGATGTTTGGGGTCATGTAAAAGACCATAGTTATAATGGTTTTTGTTATTTTATCTCCTTTGTGGATGACTTTTCGCATATGACTTGGATTTATTTGTTGAAAAGTCGAGAGTCTGTGCTATCTATTGTCAAACATTTTCATCAAGAAATAAAAGTTCAATTTGACTGCAATATTAAAGTTCTTCAGTCTGATAATGCTTTGGAATATGTTCAAAATGCCATGGTTGATTTTTGTAGTTCTGTTGGGGTGATACATCGTACATCCTGTCCTCACACCCCTCAGCAGAATGGGGTAGCAGAGAGGAAAAATCGTCATATTCTTGATATTACCAGGATAATCATGTTTCAATCTAATGTTCCTAAGCGGTTTTGGTCTGACGCTCTCCTTACTGCATGTTTTCTTATCAATAGGCAACCTTCTTCTGTGCTTCAAGGACGTACTCCTTTCTCTGTCTTACGTCCCAAGGATCAACCACTTCCTTGTTCCTCTTAGAGTGTTTGGTTGTACTTCTTTTATCCACAATTTTGATCCTAAGGCTGATAAGTTATCTCCTAGGTCAATAAGGACTCTCTTTCTTGGGTACTCCAACACTAGCAAAGGGTACAAGTGTTATTGTCCAATTCTTCGTCGTATGTTTGTGTCTAGAGATGTGACTTTTCATGAATCCACTCCATATTTCTCTAGTGTTCCCAGTAAGGGGGAGCAATTGTGTGAGAGAGTGCCACCATCAGATGCTAGTAAGAGAGTGCCAAACCACATCAGAGTGAAAGAGTGCCACCTATCATTCCTGACTATACTATCATTCAGGAAGAGCAGCTATCAGATGGTCCACAAATTCAGCAATATTCACATGTTTATAGCAGACGAGGCAGACAAGATCCAGAGGAGGTAGCGACTCCAGTCTCTGAGCCCTCCCCATCTTCCTCTACTCAAGGGATTCCTGAAGAACCATCTGACCTTGATGTTCCCATTGTTGTTCGTAAAGGTACTCGTTCCTGTACTATTTGGCATCCTATTACAAATGTATGTTATTTGTCTAAGTTATCTCAACAGGCTCGCTCCTTTGCTCTTGGGATTGATTCTGTGGTCATTCCAAGAAATCATCTTGATGCTATGAAGGATATTGGCTGGAAACAGACTATACATGTTGAGATGTTTGCTCTGTTACTGAACAACACCTGGAAACTTGTTGACTTATCTCCAGATAAAAATGTTGTGGGATGCAGATGGGTATTTATAGTGAAACATAATCCAGATGGTTCTGTGGAGAGATTGAAAGCTAGATTGGTTGCAAAGGGGTACACTCAGACATATGGGGTTGATTTCTTTAAGACCTTCTCACCAGCGGCTCATCTGAATTATGTGCGTATCCTTATTTCTCTGGCTACTACATTTGACTGGCCTCTATTTCAGCTCGATGTAAAGAATGCCTTCCTTCATGGTGATCTACAAGAGGAGGTATATATGGAGCAACCACCTGGTTTTGTTGCTCAGGGGGAGTGTCAAAAGGTGTGTAGGTTGAAGAAAGCCATCTATGGATTGAAACAATCTCCTAGAGCTTAGTTTGACAAGTTTAGTGATGTTGTGCTAAATATGGGTTTTTCTCGTTCTGTTACTCATCACTCTTTATTTTATTCTACTTCTTCTGGTGGTTCTATTATTATTGATGTGTATGTTGATGATATTGTTATCACTAGTAGTGATTTCACAGACATATCTCGTGTGAAAACGGGCTTGCAGGGGCACTTTCACACAAAGGATCTGGGAAAACTGAGATATTTTCTGGGTATTGAAGTACTTAGATCTCATGCAGGTACCAATGTCTCAGAGAAAATATGTGTTGGATTTACTACAGGAAACTGGTATGAGTGAGTCCAAGCCTGTGTCTACTCCTATGGACTATCATGTGAAGGAGATGACTGATGATATTGATTATCCATCTCCAGGATATTACAGGAAAATTGTGGGAAAATTGATATATTTGACAGTCACACGTCCTGACATTTCTTTTGTTGTAGGAGTGGTGAGTCAGCATATGAGCTCTCTAAAACAGTCTCATTGGACATCTGTCTGTCGTATTCTGAGATATCTGAAAGGTGCACCTGGTAAAGGAATCACCTATTATAGGTCGAAGACTCCTGTATCCACATTATCTCTTACTGGTTATGCAGATGCAGATTGGGCTGGTAATCTGAATGATAGGAGGTCTACATCTGGATATTGCACATTTCTGGGGAATCATCTTATTACCTGAAAAAGCAAAAAGCAAAATGTTGTGGCAAGATCTAGCACGGAAGCTGAGTATAGAGCAATGGCACATGCATGTTGTGAGTTGCAGTGGGTTCAATCTGTACTTTCTGAATTAAAGATTCTTAATTTGTCTCCTATAGAACTCAGATGTCACAATCAAGCGGCCATATACATTGCTAAGAATCCAGTCTTCCATGAACGTACTAAGCACATTGAAGTTGACTGCCACTTTATCAGAGACCAGATCAAGAATGGAACTGTTGTGACTCCACATGTCAAGTCTGAAGATCAACTTGCAAATGTTCTTACGAAGCCATTGACTCCAACAGCTTTCCAGAGTTTTTGCAACAAGCTGGGTCTACACGATGTGTACACTCCAGCTTGAGGGGGAGTGTTAATATATTTCATATTTATTCTATTTTGTAATTTCTATATCCTGCTGGACCTCTATGCAAATTATCTAGTTTCTCTTATTAATAAAAAGGGAGAAGGCCAATGGCCTCTCTCAACGCTGCATTGCACGTTGCATTGCGGCACCACATTTCACAATAACCATGTGACTCAAGAAAAGTCATCAATAAAGGAAAGAAAATACTTATGACTAAGTATTGATGGAACCTGACACGGTTCCCAGACATCAAACGAATAATCTCAAACTCTGACCTAGCATGCATCTGATCCTTAGCCATAAAGGTGCATTGATGATGCTTTCCCAACTGACATGACTCACATTTTAATTTACCAAGACTAGATAGTTGAGGATGAAGAAACTTGATTTTATCTAGAGAAGTGTGTCTAAGTCGACTATGAATATGAAGAGTAGCTGCCACACACGCTTTGGAAGTTAGACCGAGATAGTATAGACCTACAAATTCATACCCACCACCAATCACCTTCTGTGTTCGGAGGGCTATAATACAATCATTAGGGTTACATGTAACTGAGGCTTGAAGATAACGAATTAACTTGCTTATGGAAATCAAATTAAATATAAGGAACAGTCAGGAACAAATAAGGTTGATGTTATTGTGACGTTAGGTAAGGGTTTTAAGGTTCAAGTGCCTTGTACTGGCAATTCTGAACCATTGGCAATGGTGATTGATAGTAGTGATGACCTGCTGGTGGACAGGTTAGAAATAAGGTTGCTTGTACCCGTAATGTGATCTCTTGCACCTGAGTCAAGAACTCAAGAAGACGAACCAGTATAAGAAGCTTGAGATATGCATGCAGTATGATCACCAGAATGTAGGATGAAGGAAGACATAGCTGCAACATATGATGAAGCTTGTTGAAACGCTTTGTACTGGAAGAACTAATTATATTCATCATCAGTCACTTGAATTTGGCAGGTGGTATCTCCTAGAATGTCATCAGTGGATGCAACATTCACAGATGGGGATCTTGGAGGATATCCATGGAACTCATAGCAGGATTCTTTGTAGTGTCCCATCTTTCCACAATGGGTGCATTCCGAGTAGCCTCATCCTTCAGGAGGTCTACCTCCGCGGCCTCCTTGTCCACGGGTAGTGAAACGAGTATTGGTATGACTATTTGTGGAAGCAACCACGGCGGATTTATCAGAAGAGATGTACAGAATTAGATCTATAAAGACAGGAGAGACTGTGTGATATTCTTCGGCCAATTTAGGAAGTTCAAATTCAGCAAGGATTTGACTACGCACTCGTTCATATTCACATCAGAGACCAACTAGGAATTTGATTATCGTCATTTGATCTCTCTATTTCTGGAGTTGTTTGAGATCCAAAGTCAACAGAAGTAAAGAATGAAGATCGTCAGTGATTCAAGCTACTTCCCCAAAATATCGATTTAAAAACTTATTGTCTTGTCAAAGATTATACATCTCCACAATCATCTCGTACATATGTGAGATATTGGATTCATACATGAGATTAAGATGATCCTAGACATCCTTACCTTTCGTCAAAGTTTACATTCCATGAAATCATGTATGTATGATTTGTTACTAGAATCATTATATCAAGCATGTAAGAACAAATACTAGAATGTTAAATACACAGTAATTTAAACATATGAAATAATGCTATATGCCATAATTTATCAGATGATGATCGTGAACATCATAAATTGTAATAAATAAGACAATATTACTTCAAACATACAATTTTATCTTCCCAGTATAGATTTTCACATTTAGTTGAGTTCCACATGCAATCTAACTAAGCATGCATTGATGTCCTTAATTAAATAAGGAAGCTTTTAAAGAAAACAAAAGAGTTCTTCAAATAATTATTGTTGCTTTCATGGAACAGGACTTTGACTTCGAGTTGACTTCGACAGGTGTGGAAGTGGAAGTTTGTGGAAACATCAAGGAAACTTCGAGGATTTTTACAACCAAACTTCGACGCATCTTTGACAAAAATTAAGCTCAAAATAGTAATTTCATGATGAAAATTGACAGATTTCATCAAATCTATCTTAAAAACTAAATATATGTCTATATATAGCCATCCACACATGTTTACATATAAAGAAAAGCAGACGTGCAAATGTAAAAGATGTCGTCTTAGTGTCAACTTCGACAGGCAAGGAAGTGGAAGTTTGTGGAACATGTAAGGAAACTTTAAGGAAGTTCTGGACTGACACTTTGACGCAAAATAAGCTAAAAGATAGTGAGATTGTGAGAAAATTTGGCATAAAGCATCAAATTTTTAGTAAATACATACTCCGCCTATAATCTTCTATATGAAATGTTTAGAACTTAGATTTGCTCTATATGTGTTCTGTATCTACAGAAATCCCAATCGGATCACATTCTAGAATTAAAAAACATTAGCTTATCTTCAAATACATCAATTTGTCAAGAGGGGAAGTAACAGAGGTGAAATTTTATTAGGTCCACACCAAATTTTGCAAAACTTGTGGACATCTAGTAGAGAAATAAACTTATCATTACTCTCTAGTTAGAAACCAAAGAAATAGTCATCTCAATGTGAAGAATGGTTTCCTACAAGTTCTTTATGCCTTCACTATGTGTGCAACAATAATAACTACAAAGATCATCCAGAAGATGGGAGGCTTTGAGCTAGCTAAGTCAATTTCATCACCAAGTAGGCTGAATTCATTGACACATGTCAACAAGTAGGCAACATCGATGCCGAGGAAGTTAACTAGGTTTCGACATCAACAGGCGTAGATACATGTAACATCGAGGATATATCGCCAGATGTCGAGGATGTTTAGTACCATTGTTGCTTTGGAAAAAGATTATGATTGAGTGTCAATGGCAGTGTTTTGGAGAAAAAAAGTATCTCCCAAAACAATAAATTGAATTAATTAATTAATAACATGTATGATAGCTCAATTGCAAGTATCATGACTCATGTAGGAGAGACGTCAAGATTTTATATTACAGTTGGAGTACGAGAAGGATCAGAGCCCATATTTACTCGTTCTTGTCTTGGATGAGCTGACAAAGCATGCCCACGATAGTATCCCTTGGTTTGCTATTTACTAATGAAATTTTTTTGATTGATGAACTTACAAGAAAGATTGAATAACGATGTTGAGCTTTGGATAATGCATTGGGGTATAATGGGTTTAACATCAACTGAAGCAGAAAAAAAGTATATGCATTGCAGACTTAACCAGGCTAGAATTGTGAATGGTAGTGCCAAGTTGGATGGTGACGTTTAAGATGAAATTAGTTATGGGATCACGTCAAGACAGATGAAATGGGTTGCAACTGGGATATTATGCAACCGGAAGACCCCACTTAGATTGTAAAGTAAGTTTTCCAAAACAGCTATATGGCCAGCCAAGCTGTATAAATGTGAATGTGGGGTAGTTAAGAAACAAGGTATCAACAAGACAAATGTGATATAAATGTCCGTTATGGATGTACCGTAAGCCAAGAAAAGATCATTTGAGAAATAACTATACAAGAAATACAGTAGGGGTGTCTGGTGTCTAGGGCAAGCTACATGAGGTTCGCCTGAGATGGTACGAAAATGTACAATGAAGACTGACAAATGCATCAATTTGGAGCAATGATATTGAGTTTAACATAGTTAAAAGGAGAAGAGGCAAGTCTAATTAACTTGAGGAGAACTTGTAGGGAGAGATTTCGGGACCTTCACATCTTCATGAGAATTTGGCCAATAACAGAGCTGAAAGGAAAAGAAATATCCATGAAACTGAATCCAACATGGTTGGGTTGGAGGCTTCGATGATGATGAAGAAGTAGATGAGGTCATAAGCACGAGGTGATAACTTGTTCTCATCTAGTGAATCCTCCACAAGGAACAGGCCATCAGGGCCATCCAGCTCAAATGCCCAAATATCCTCTTGGAACAACTGCAGTTACTGCCCAGCCTTAGAGAAGTTCAACTAACAGAAGGCTTCTATTTTATGCAACGAATATTTTTAATCAAGGCAATGGCAGTTGAATATCCATGGAAGTTTTTTATACAAATCTGAATCTGAAGAAAATAAAAAGAATGTTACAATAACAGAATAACAATGGAAGGAAAGAATTGTGCACCTCATCAGTTCATCGGAAGAACTTCTGTTTCTGCAGAAAAAACAAAGCTGTTATTCCATTGCCCGACACAAACTGAACAATTGTCTATATATATTGACAGATTTCCTACCTGCAAACTAATATCTTGTATATGTGGAGAGATTTTGTTGAAAGATTGCAAATAGCATCCTCAATGTGGTCCTTACCAAATAAGTAAACTACTGGATAACCAAGAAGCCATCTGCAACCAGTGATGGAGAATTTTGACTCAATAATGCAAATATTAGCAATAGTGATACTAATAAAACAATAGTTTAGAGTCATCTCACTAAGATGAAGGATAGGACGTATTCCACCAAACAACATTTCGATCTTGATCAGGGAAATAAGTTTACACTGGAGTTCAAGTCCTAATTTCCTTTATCACAGGCGGATTTGCTAAGCAGCATGCGTCATTTTGACAGCCTCCAATAGTGTTTGCTGTTCCTGTGAAGCAGTTCAGGCATAATCACCTGGCAGGAAGTCACTGCTGAATTGATTGATGGGACATGAATATACAGTAGAAAATCATCAGATTATCCTATGCTTAGGAAGGCGGAGGGGAGCAATCAAGATTTCTACCATATGTTTCATCAGCGGCAATAGCAGCCTAAATCTCATGCCAAACAGCATCTAAAAGATGCTTCACAAATCTTTTTTAAAGCATGAGTTTGGCTAATGCTCATAATAGATTCTAAAGGTTGTAGTATCACTTAGCTCTCATGTGGCTCACACCTATTAGTATATGAGCTTTATTGCTTTAAGTTTTAGTTATTTTCCTTTGTTATGGGCTTTAAACTTGACGTGTCTTTAGCCTTTTTCTTTTAGCCATGTTGCCTATCTCTGACTATTGGATTACTCTCTTATCCTATAAAAGAGAGTCCATTTTATTTTGTTTTACACATCCAATAATAAACTCTTTTCCTATTCTAAATGGTATCAGAGCACTATGATCCACCCTAACCCTATCTCCATCAACCCTAGCCACCACCCATCCCTTTCTCAAACCTAGCCACCACGCTAACCCTCTCTCCTACCCACCGTCACCCAACGCTCTCTTCTAACCGCCGCCAACCCCTCCCTCCCGCCGCAGCCTTTCCTCCTTCCTCCTCTAGCCGTCTCGCCCTGCCCCTCCTCTCCTCTACCCCGCCACCCTCTCCCTTCGTTGTCCTCTTCTCCACTCCACCCCACCCCACCGTTGCCCCTTACCCGCCGCCCGTTGCCCCTCCATCAGCGGCCTACCTACCACCGCCACCCCCCCCCAATCCTCTCTGCCACCACCGCACCTCCTCCTGCCCTTCCCACTTCTTCCCTCACCTCCAATACATCCACCGCTATTTCCTCCCATCCTCTATGTGCCACATCCACCCTCTTTTCTTCTTTCTTCTCCATCTACATCTCCGGTAACTTTCTAACAATTGCACGTTGAAGTCCTAATCTGCCATCGCCCGCTACCTGCCTGCGCCTCATGGTGGAGTAACTCTCTCCCCATGTTGGCGTAAGTCTTTATCTCTTCTTCTGCCCATGTGTGGATCTTTGCGATCTAATGCGTCAGATTTGCTTCTTCTACATACTGCCCCATTTTAAGTGTTGCCGGATCTGTTGGTCCAGGTTTTTTCTTCTGCCCATGTGTTGGGTTCCTACTTCTTCTGTTGTCTGTTGACTACTGTTACTGCCTGCTGCCTGCTGGTTCTGCCCCTGCGTCAGGTTCCTCCTACCTGATTTTGCTTCGTGCTACCTTCTAAAATACTCTTCTGATGGTGTCCGCCGATCCACTTCGGACACTTTGTGTCACCACTGTCTAGTTGGATGGCTCTAACTTTCACACATGGTTTTGCGGCCTTTGAGCTCTATGTCAAAGCTCAAGGACGTTACTCGCATCTCATCTCTGAAGGCCTGGCTATACCTGTTGAAGGATTTGACGCTAAAATCAAGCAGGCCTACGATCTTTGGTTAAAGGATGACTCTGGTGTCATGACGTGGCTGGTCAACAGTTCTGAACCTAAAATTAGTCAGTCTCTTCTCCGCCTGAAGAGTGAAGACTGTCAAAGCCATGTGGGACCAGCTCTCACATGTGTACTCTCATCAACAGAATTCAAAGATGTTCAAAATTTTCAAACAACTGGCCAAGGAGTATTCTACGGCCAAATCTGTGGAAGATTATAATAATTAGTGTTTTGCTCTCTGGGACAAGTTTGAAGTTTACCACCCTCTCTCTGCTGATATTGCCAAGGTACAGAAACAGCGCACTAAATTACAACTGGTGCAATTTCTTGTTGGCTTACCCCACTCAGTTGTTGCCCTTGCTGCTCGCTTGGGAGATTCCTTTCATGGCCGCGGTCGTGGCCGTGGTTATGGTCGTTGTCGTTCTACCACTGGACATGGTCGTGGTTCATCTTCTTATGGCCCTGATTCTTCTGAACCACGTTATTGTAACTTTTGTAAACGAACCAATCATAGAGAGGATCGTTGTTGGGTAAACATGGTAAGCCTGCAAGAGCAAATTAGGTCATTACTGATCAGCCTGATTTTGCACCATCCTCTTCATCTCAACTCTCTGCAGATTGGATTCGCCCGAGTTCGACAAGCTACTCCAGGCTCGCCTTGCTCCATCCATTACTGATGCCTCTATTGATGGAGGTTCTGCTCTTCTTGCATCTTCTGCACCTTCTGGTAAAAATGCATGGGTGATTGATTTTATCGCCACCTCTCATATCTCTGGCAACTCGGCTTTATTTTCTGATCTACGTAAAAACTTCTTCTATTTTACTCGTTACCTTTGATGATAGTTCCCAAATGCCTATTGTTGGCATTGGTAATATCTGCACTCCTGGGAAATTACTATTGTGTTCAGCGTTTTATGTTCTGAAATTCCTTTTGAATTTACTGTCTGTTAGTAGAACTATGAAGAGCCTCTGTTGCTCTATTACTTTTAACTCAGATGGCGTTGTTTTTCAGGATCTGCGCACAAGGATGAGGATTGATTCGACCATGAGGGACCAGACGGGCTGTATTACTTAGATTTGCCAAAGTTGAATGCTCTGTTGGCTGCCTTTGTTTTAGGACTTCAATGGCATTACAGACTGGGCCATCCATCTGCTGCAAAGTTAAAGCATTTAATTCCTGATGTTTCTGATTTTGTCTTTCACTATAAAACTTGTACTTTGGGCAAACAAACTCATTCTACCTTTTCTAAGAAAAAATGTATTGGGTCCGAAGCACCTTTTGATATAGTACATGTTGATGTGTGGGGTCCATGTTTTGTTCCAAGTACTTCTGGTTTTCGTTACTTTCTAAGATTTGTTGATGATTTCTCTAGAACTACCCGGTTGTTTTATAAAGGATCGATCCCACATGCTTAACACTATCATGACCTTTTTTGCTGAGATTTGTACCCAGTTTGATAAACCTATCAAAAATTTCCCACTAGCAATGCTTTAGAGTTTGTGCAAACATCTGTAAGCCAGTCTTGTCGCCAATTGGTTACTATTCATCAAACTTCATGTTCATATACTCCACAGCAAAATGGGGTTGCCGAACGCAAAAATCAGCATCTCTTAGAAGTTGCCCACACTATTTTTTTGTTATCATGTACCCCAAACTTTTTGGCCTGAAGCTATCTCAACTGCCTGCTACCTGATTAATCGCATGCCCTCGTCTGTTCTTGGAAATCAAATACCTTATCAAATTCTTTATCCCGATGCTTATCTTTTTCATGTGCCTCCTCAGATTTCTGGTAGCACCCGCTTTGTTAAAAACATTCGTCCTGGTTTAACTAAACTAGACCCATGGTCTACCAAATATCTGTTCTTGGGATATTCTCAAACTCAAAAAGGTTACAAATGTTATGATCTTGTTGTAAAGAAATGGTTTTTTAGTGTTAGTGTGGTATTTTTTTAGGAGTCTCCATACTATTCTTCAGCAGGTTCAACATTGACATCTGATCCATTACTTGATACACCTCTACCTGTGTCGATTGAAGTTGACTTGTCTTCTCCGGATGTGGCTCCATCCGTGCCTCCGAAAGTGTATAAACGCCGCCCGTGAAATACAACTCCCTCTATGGCCCCTCTATCTCCAGTTCCTCAATCCTCGTCAGGAGATCAGCCTCCACTTGTGGTATTTTCTGATTTAGATGTCCCTATTAGTTTGGAAAAGGGACTAGGTCTTGTACTCATCATCCTATTGGCAATGTTTGTTCTACTGCTGACCTGGGTATGAATTTTTGCAAATTTTACCTCTGCTTTATCTGTTATATCTGTTCCCAAGAATATTGCTTAGGCTTTACAACATCCTGCATGGCGTCAGGCTATGGAAACTAAAATGCAGGAGCTCACTAATCGCCATATGTGAGACTTATTTGATGCACTTGCTTCTTGCTCCCCTGTCAGGTGTCGTTGGGACTTTACCAGTAAGATACCAACCCGATGGCACAGTTGAACGACTGAAAGTCCGTCTTATTGCCAAAAGATATACTCAAACGTATGGCATTGACTATTTCGAGACCTTTTCTCCTATGGCACGTCTCAATTTTGTTCGTGTTCCGATATCTATAGCGGTTAATTGTCAATGGCCTCTATTTCAGTTAAATGTTAAAAATGTTTTTCCATATGTTGATTTACATGAGGAAGTATACATGGAACAACCACATGGATTTGTCACTCAGGGGGAAGTGCTCCATGTTAGAGTGTCTATTTACATAATTGTTTTGTCTATTTACATAAGTCATTTAGTCTAATATGTAATATGGGCCCAAGTGTGTCCTTAGCCCATTAGGGTTTGTTTAAGTGTTTGTATGTTTCCCCCTTCTCCTATTTATAGGAAAGGATGTTTGCCTCCTATCTATCAAGCAATAACAAAAACCCTACACGAAAGGGGATCTTCCCCATCATATCTCGTTTTCTACATGGTATCAGAACAGTCGGTCATGCGTTGCTCCTAACCCTGAGAGAGAGAGTGCAAAGGAGAGTGTCTCTCCTTGCGGGCGATTGTCGCCGCTGCTAGGCGCTGTTGATGGCTGCCCACAGGGATTTCCCATCCCTAACTCTTGTTGGAGTCGTCTCCATCTTCATTAACAACAACAAGAATGATCCTATGAAGTTGTTGGATCCAGATCTACAAGGGCCGCCATGCCTCCGTCAACCTTGCTTGCTAATGAAGTCGCCGCTATCCTTTTCACTGCCATCATCATAGATCTACACCGCCTTCCATCTTGCCGCCACCGCCACCGCGACCGCTATTCTATCTACTCCATGCATCCACCCCTATTGAGATCAACTCTTATATCAAGGAAAAGATCTCCTATTTCTGCTAATATTGAGGATCCATCATCCTCTACTGCTTTGGTGAAGATTCAGAAAGATTTCCCCCCTATTTTGTAGTTGTTTCTGGGGTTTTTTCTCCTGCAGATCGCCGCTGATACGGCGTGTCATTTTTTTACACGACGCGTAAGCACGTGTCATTTCCTATAAGTCGGCCGCTTATTTGGTGGGCCTGACACTTTTCTTTAAAAAAATTTAACTAATTATATATTACTAATATATATATAACTAATTATATAAGTATATAACTATATACTTATATTTATATAGTATATATAACTATAACTATATATGTATATAACTATATATATTACCAATATATAACTAATTGTATATTACTAATATATATAACTAATTATATAAGTATATAACTATATACTTATAGTTATATAGTATATATAACTATAACTATATAAGTATATAACTAAATACTTATAGTTACATAGTATATATAACTATAACTAAGTAACTATAACTATATAAGTATATAATTATATATATTACTAATATATATTACTAATATATAACTAATTATATATTACTTATATATAACTAATTATACAAGTATATAACTATATACTTATAGTTATATAGTATATATAACTATCACTATATAAGTATATAACTATTTATATTACTAATATATGAGTATATAACTAGCATATTTTTGTATATAAGTATATAACTATATATTACTAATATATATAACTAAATATATGGAGAAAAACAACCTACGCCTGGGCGGCCGACTAGTCGGCCTGGTCGCCCAAGGAATCAGGGTGACCGATTGGTCGCCTTGACAAGTATGGCTACAATAATTCTATCATATTGTGGGTCTGCACTGAAATGGGGTCAGATTATGAGGCCATATAGTTGAGACTTGACAAGGACGTCAAGAGTCTAAGTAGGGGAGATTGTAACATCCCAGGATTTGAGGCCTTGAATAACATGATCTTAAAAGGAATGATTGGACTACCCATATCACCAAGGTGCACCTCCTTTTCCGAGAGCCCATCACTAAGAACTCCATAGTTAAGCGTGCTTAGCTTAGAGCAGTACTAGGATGGGTGACCTGTCCGGAAGTTGATCTTGGCATGCGCGTGAGTGAGGACAAAGCGCACAGTTAAGGCTAGTGGTGGTCTGTGGGGCCATTCGTCATTCCTGAAACTCTACTAGAGCCTTGGGCAGTGGGCCCGGACTTTACACTAAGGGTCGGACAAATCTCGTTTCGGTCGGAAAAAGATCCATTTATTTTTCTCTGTAATCAGGTCATTTTGCACCTTGACTCGCATTATCGGTACTTCCTCCACATATTTGCCTACAGAACCCTACCTCTACCAATTGTTTTTGACTCTCCACGCCAACCACTCTCTTGACTCTTTTCGTGGTTGGCGTGAGGGGGAAAATAGAGGATGAAGAGTAGAGGGAAGAGATGAGATGGAAGAGAGATCAAGGAAGAGAATTTAGTAAGCTGCTGCATGTATTTTCATGCCACTGTTACTACTGATATATGGATCCATCTGTTGTTATATGGTGTTGCTTTTGCTTCTATGTGGATCCTTCTTTTGTTATGTGGACAGTTAGGTTGTGTTGTTGCTATATGGCAGTGTTTTAAAAAGCGTTTGAGGCGCCCGCTTGGGCGCCCGCCTGAGCGGATCACATGCTCAGCTGCCTGGTTAAGGCTTTGAGCGGGTTGGCAGGCGGCAGGCCATCAAGCGCCCGCCTAAGACCCGCTTGGCCTGCCTATGCGTCCGCCTGAAACCCTGCTTCGGGCGCCCGCTTATGGCTGCCTATTTTTTGGGCGCTATTTTTAGCCTATCTGTTGTAGCATAATACAAAAATATAAGTCTATAGTAGTATAATAAGTTAGTATGAATATGTAACATTATTGTATAATACATTCTATACTATAATATATTAATATATACACTATGTATCCAGTTATCGGTTGCATAATATATTTCTGTAACTTTCTACCTTATATATAATAATACATTAATACACATTATATTCTACTGTTTATATTAATACATTCTATATATTCTATAGCTTACTGCATAATGTAAACTAATACATTATATATTTTGTACTGTTTGCTGCCTTATAAATAATAATACATTAGTACATTATATAGACATGGTGTATTCTATTGTTTACTGAATATTAATATGCTCTATATATTCTATTATTTACTGCATAATATAAATTAGCACATTACATATATTCTACTGTTTGCTGCATATTAGTATATAATGTTGTAATTCTATAAATTTACTACAGTAAGAGTAAGAGGAGACTAAAAAGTCTATTTCTTATGTCTTAATTCTTAAACTTGTGTAATTGAACTGTATTTGTTTATTCATTGTTTCTTAGTTGTGGTATCAACTATATAGGTGTTTTATTTTTATGTGTAGGGTGTTTAAATAAGTATAATTTTTTTTTGAAAATGTGTTTATTACATACTAATATGTATAATTTCTACAAAATTACCTAAAATTTTTGGGCCCGCTTTTTCAAAAAGTGCCCGCCTGGCGCTCAAGCGGCCACAAGGTGTTGTCCGCACGCCTCCCGCTTCCCGCTTTATAAAACTTTGCTATATGGAGATTTTTGTTGCTATTATTGCTTATTCATCATCTACCTCAATTGTTGCTATAAAGTTACATATTGGGACGTCAATGTTGCTACTTGTGCTATGATTAGCACATGTTACTTGCTGCTTTGTGCTTTTACACTACCGTTGTCCGTGCTCTGTTTTGCACGTTGACTTTCTATTGTGGACCAGCACTCTCTGGACTGTGTGGACCAGCACTCTCTGGACTTTGACGCCTACTACTGTGATGGATACTTTATGAGGGAAGATGATGAAGACTTTTTTGGATGAGTTTACACGGAGCTTCGTCTACATTGCATATTGGAGTTATTTATTTGCTTGCTACTTTGTATACTGATCTTTTATCTGCCTACGTCGTCGACTTTTACTTCTGTGAGACAGCACTCCTTGGCTTGTCTGTGCTTTGCGCACGTTGACTCTCTACTTGTCTGTGCTTTGTTTACACGTTGACTATTGTTGCTTCTTGTGACCTAGCACTCTCTAGGACCTGTGATCTAGCACTCTGTGGCTACTACGATGACGACTGTGATGGAGATCTTGGTCCCTATCCGCTATTCCTTTTGTTGCTCCAGATGCCATTATGATGATCAAGAAGCCTCTATGCCTGCTGATATATCTGCTGCTTTGGAGTATCTACTTCAGGGGGAGTCTTTGAGTTTTTGTGTGCTTGAGTGATTTTATTGTAATGTTGAGGGGGAGAATTTTTTTATAGGTTTGGTTATCATTTTATTCTGTTTAGTCTGTCTGTTTGTCTGTCTGTTTGCAAGCTGACTTGGGATACTCCCAAGCTCCAGCTTGAGGGGGAGTGTTAGTGTGTCTATTTACTTAAGTGTTTTGTCTATTTACTTAAGTCATTTAGTCTATTTGTAATATGGGTCCAAGTGTGTCTTTGGCCCATTAGGGTTTGTCTAAGTGTCTGTATGCTTCCCCCTTCTCCTATTTGTAGGAAAGGATGGTTGCCTCCTATCTATCAAGCAATAACAAAAACCCTACACGAAAAGGGATCTTCATCATATCTCGTTTTCCACACTCCAAAGTGTGCATGTTGTGCAAAGCAATCTATGGACTGAAACAGAGTCCTCGTTTGTTTGACAAGCTCAGTAATATCCTTCAGCAATTCAGTTTTTGCCGCTCTCATTCTGATCACTCTGTGTTCATTAAGAAAACAGTCTCTGGCCTTGTTGTCTTGATTGTGTATGTTGATGATATTATTTTATCTAGGAGTGATCAAGCGGGCATCAGGCTACTAAGGAGTATCTGGAAAAATGTCCCTAAGCATCTGGGTAAATTAAGAAATTTTTTGGGTATCGAAGTTTCTCGCTCTTCATTAGGAGTTTGCTTATCTCAAAGGAAATATGTTATGGATCAATTGTCAGAAACATGACTACTTGGTGCAAAACCCACTGCTACTCCCTTGGATCCTAATACAAACTGGGACGATGCTAATTCTCCTTCATACCCCGACCACCATCGATATCGTCGATTGGTAGGTAAACTTATATATCTGACAGTGATACGGGCTGATATCACTTCTGCGGTCAGCTTAGTCAGTCGATAGTTGGATAAACCCAGACAGTGCCACTGGGATGCTATGTGTCATGTTTTGAAATATCTGAAAAAATTCTCTAGGCAAAGGCTTATTTTATAAAAATCTCGGGCACTATAAAATCACAGGGTACTTTGATTCTGACTATGCAGGCAATTGATTAGGCCACAAATCTACTTCTGGTTACTGCACCTTTGTAGGTGGTAATATTGTTACCTGGCGCCGTAAGAAACAAATTGTTGTCGCCCGATCTAGTGTTGAAGTTGAGTATAGAGCTATGGCTCATACTGCATGTGATTTATTATTGGGTCCGCGGTGTTCTGAAAGAATTTGATATACCTGACTCTGATCATATTCCTATGCATTGTGATAATAAGGCTGACATCTTTATTGCTAGCAATCCAACCTTTCATGAGCGGACTAAACATATTGAGGTGGATTGTCATTTCTTCGGAGAGGATGTTCTGTATGGTGCTATCTCCACTCTATATACTCATACGTCTGATCAAATTGTTGATATCTTCACTAAATCTCTTCCCAAGGCCAGATTCCATAGCATGGTTGACAAGTTGGGCATGATTGATACCTATGCTCCAGCTTGAGGGGGGGTATTAATATATGTGTTTTATTGCTCTATGTTTTAGTTATTTTCCTTTGTTATGGGCTTTCGACTTGACTTGTCTCTAGCTTTTTTCTTTTATCCCATATTGCCTATCTCTGACGATTGGCTTGCTTTCTTATCCTATAAAAGAGAGTCCACTATATTTTGTTTTGCACATCCAATAATAAACTCTTTTCCTATTCTATAACACCTTTAGCCTCTAGTTCTATAATATATTTTATATGTACAAGGGCATTTCTGGTATTCTACTCATGTTCTAGAAGGTATGAATGTCTGAGGTACTAGGGGTGTGTTGCACTCGTATTGTGACAATGTTTTAAATTATAGAGAAAGACAATAGAGACAATTTGGTGGTTGACCAAAGAAAACTCGGTGCACTATGTCCTTCTCAATGCCACTCTCAGTGTAGATTGGAAATGGTAATTTTTCAGCAAAACCTTGAAGAGAAAAAGAATTCTTTATCGGAAAACCATAATCGGCATATATTAGAGCTTAAACATTATGACCAGGAAAGAGTATTACCCATTCAGAGTGGGTATTGTGACATGAGACTCTTTCATGCAACAACTGAGATCAATCAATGGAGAGGATTGATTGGTTATCTGCTCACCACCACTGGTTATTTCATTACTTAGATTGATTTTTGGCTCCACAGAATTTGTGGGAACATCAGTTCCATGTTGAGTGTCTTCATTAACTGGAAAGGTAGAAGAAAGAAACTTCTGAATGCTCACAAGATCCTCTATGACAATATTCTTTTCTTTTGGAGTGATGATCTGCCACAAAAAAGAAGAAAAAAAAACCTATAAGTCTGGTTTGCCAAAAAGTGAGTTGCAGAGTTAACAAGGTGAAACCTGGAGAGGATCTCTTTCAAGATCCACGAAATGTGGTTGTACTGCTGTTGCAGCATGCTTTGCGAGTTCTCTGACATGAATTATGTATATCATTTCTTCAATCAGCATGATTCTTAAGCAAAGGAATGACGGTGAGTCCTGCAAAGATCAGCTGTTTTATCCGTTTCATACTTGATGTAATACTCATGCACCAACTACAGAAACATAATCACATCATAATGCCATTAGAATAATCATTGAAATACAACACTGTAGTGAAAACAGCCCATCCTATTTTCTGACTGGAGCAAAGTGAGGGAGCATGCCTTCCAAGCCAACTGCAATAGGGAACAAAGGTGGTCCTGTAGTTCAGGCAATTTCCCCCCATAGTCAACCATGACAACAGGCCTTAGTCCAGTGCACAAAGCTAGAATATCTGTAATCAGTGAAAAGCATTATCCCAAAAGATGAACCAATGTTTACATGCGTGTCATCTCAAGGAGAAAAAACAGTTATAAACTACACCAGGGCGCAATAATATAGAAATGGGATACGAATATAATGTAAACAAGCAAGCTGCTACGACGAGAATGCAAACACAGCAAAGACAGGATGCAGACGTAGGAACAGCGCAGACACACTACAATATACTCAAGTAGATTCGTGATAGGGTACATTCTTAAATATAACATGAGTAGTCTAGAAACCGAACTTGAACTAATTTGGGTACTCAAGCTATTCATCCAGTAGTGAATTCTCTATCCCAGTGCATTTTTTGTAGCCTTTATGTTGAGGACATAAGGATCCAAATGAGCTCAATTTTGGTAATGTGGGCTAATCATATGATAACAGACGGTTCATATATTTTCATATTACACAAGTCTATGAAATTACATAATGGAAGTTCCTTCTAGACCAATACAATATGGAAATTCCTCCAAACCCTTGGATATTCCTACTAATAGGTGTCAGAGATTATGCGGCTTGACTCTTGGATATATCTTAGACGCTAACTTTTATTGTTAACTTAAGGTAAACTCTCCTTCTCAAAGTTGCCTTAAAGTGGCAATCTGGCACCAATTCTTTTAGAGTTGAGATCGGACATGTAGAGTTCATATCATGCCGTATGGTATGACACAATTAGCTTATAAACAGTGTCCTATAAACATTAGTCATTACTCTCTCATAATAATGCAACCCAATAACCAGCAGTGATCTAAACCATTGGCTTCTTCAATAAGAAAACACAGATTATAGATCATATTTATCTTCGCGGTGTCTATTTGTCAGGAAAGTCAATGTTTTCCAACGGCATAACCATGTATATCAAACCTGTCCATTGAACTGTCTAGCTACTTTGAGAAGACCAAACGTCAAATGGCTATGGATAAAATCTCGAAATGGCAGAAATGGCGAGTAAGTTAGCAAGCAATTAGCAGCGACCAAGAGGAGGCGGAGATGAGAGTCGGCGGTAAGCCGAGTTGTGCGGGGAGATGAGAGTCGGCGGTAAGCCGAGTTGTGCGGAGGAAGATATGTGCGCCGAAATTCCGACCTGTTTGGAGGCGGCGCTTGGCATATGGCCGGAGACGCCATCGGATGCGAGCGACAGATGACTCCACCACGCGCAGCACTTCCTCCACCTCACTGGCCTCCATTGCGAGGAGTGGTGCCGTCGCCGACGACCCGCTGACGGTGGTGGTGAAGCCGCTCGCCGAGGAACTCATCTGGTCCGTGGACATTTCTAGCTCGACGGAACGGATATTCTGCGATTGATCACAGAGCTTATGGTGGACTTCGGAACGAACGTTAGGCGCACGATTCAAAACGGCGTCCCTCTCTCACTGGTTCCGGCCTAGTTATAAACCCATAATGGGCCTAGGTCGAGCCGCCGTGGTCTATACATCGGTCTGGGCCGTGTCGCAGTCATATCCCCTCATTCTGTACCGACTTCCGATTTCGTTCCGCCTTTCTCCCATAAACCCTACGCCTGCACAGAGACGAGTTCCGACGACGAGGCCGGCGGCGAGCGCGTGGGAAATTATTAGCAGAGCGGCGGGATATCGTCGTGGATCTCGCTTTTAGATCATTTACCCACCGACACCCTTCCCTGTGCGACCCCACGGTATTACTACGATTCATCTCAGTCCCCGCTAGTAACTTCCCAGTCACGGTATCACTTAGGGGACGAGATGAACAAGGACAAGATATTCAAGCTCGCCAAGGGGTTCCGCGGAAGGGCAAAGAACTGCATCCGGATTGCCAGGCAGAGGGTGGAGAAGGCGCTCCAATATTCCTATCGTGACCGCCGAAACAAGAAGAGGGACATGAGATCCCTCTGGATTGAACGCATCAACGCCGGAACCCGCCTTCACGGCGTTAACTACGGCAACTTCATGCACGGGCTGCTGAAGGAAAACGTCCAGCTGAACAGGAAGGTTCTCTCGGAGATTTCTATGCACGAGCCTTACAGCTTCAAGGCACTGGTCAACATCTCGCGCAACGCATTTCCAGGGAACAAGGTTGCTGTCCCCAAGATGGAAGGTCTTACCGCTGTTCTCTAGGTAGCCTCAAGATGCTTGCTTGATTATGACAATGCTGTTAGTAATGGTGTTCGAATGCTATGCTATGCGCAGCTAGTAATGGTGACCAGTAATGGTGTTTGAATCCTATGCTTAGCTAGGAATACGATTCTGTTTGTGTTGTGTGATAAGACGCTTGTTTAAGCCCGCGATTTGTGATAAAATTGGTGGTGACTAGTTATAGTAGGGAGGGAATTTTTTATAAAAAACACCCTACACAATTAAGAAACAAATGTTTTTTTTGCATATTTATCTAAATAAATAGTGGAGTCTTGAAAGAAACTTCTTTCATCACGATTCACTATATTTTTTTATGAGGACAAAAATAAATCAAAATTTACCACAGATTCATCATGAATTCATGGCAAACAAATAATATTTTTGTTGCATCATTTTTTCCTATTTGTGCTATGAATTTGATTAATTGGTTTATCTTGTTTTACCAATAACCTGATAACTCTTCTTTCAAAGCAGTAGCCGGAGACTTAGTTTGAGAACTATTTATATAGGTAACTAGGCATGAGCCCGTGCCATGCGCGGGTCTTTTATAGCCTAAAATCATGTGTGATTGCAAACGTTAATGAACAAAAGTTCAAATCTTTTTTTTCAAAGAATATTCATCTCATGTCCAACTTTTAAGAACCACGCAACATAAATACATACATAATATAATATGTTAGTAGTATTTCTTAAACATTTTGTATAAGGAGATTTCATTTGCTTACATTACAACTCAAAATGAGCAGAAAGGAAAAAAACAAACATCTTCCACATATTGTTAGTTTGTGTACAGCTGATTACATCTGTATATAGCAACGTCCTTTTTAAAGATCATAACAAAAGTTAACTTGTCAACGTCAAGCTTTTTCTCATCCTGCAAGTTATTGTTTGTAATAAGAAATTTAGTATTAACATTCACAATCTACAACTGATTAATAAGAACATTTTATAGATGATTAACATAATCATCAGCTATGCATGTGATACAGTAGAAGGGACAATGAGCAAACATTGAATCATATTGGGATGACATGAGATAACAACAAAGCTTCAGGCAAAACAAATATCAAGATGAATCTTTCATCCAATCTAAAACTTGACCGGAGGTCTCATTATAGGCTAAAGAGCAATTTTTTTATATTTCCATCTCATCATCTACGCAAATTATAAAGCTACAGAAATCTAAATATAAACCTAGTTACGATGATACTTTTTTTAGGATGAGAAAATCTGTTTTAAGTTCTGCATACAATATGCTGGGTAGTTTCCCCCAAATAGTTGTAGCATGATAAAAGAGCACTGAACATATAAGAGACTAAAAATGTTTTCAATTAAATACAAATGATTCAAATTTTATTAAGCAACCCTAAAATTAATATTTGTTGATATTAGCTCCATTTATAGGGGAAAATATGGAGCTTGTTTATATTTGAGTATCTTTATTTTTTTATATAAACAGTATGACAGGAAATCAAAAAGATGTCATGTATAAAAAGAATAATGTATAGAGAAATAAATTTTGTGTAGTGTATTAAGATAGATGAAGATCATCATATAACATAAAAAAGTATTTAATGTATGTCCAATGCAAGAGATTATCATAGGAGCAAACACAGAGCTCCCATATAAACAATAACAAATTGAAAAAAAAGAATAATTTTGAATAAAAACAATTTCTCATTTAGTAGATCATATCAGTGATAATGAATTCGTGATTCATTTTGTATGGTTAATTGGCTTCGAACACATAGTGACAAGGTTCCTCCTGAAAATTTTGGGCTCCTCGGCATGAAACCTACCTTTGAATTTTTGTTTTTTGTCCATTGTTTGTTCTGAGCAACTGAAATTGATGTTCTGACCAAGTTCAATTGTTATTGTAGTGTCAATCGATAATGGTGTTTTGAGTTAAAAATACAAATTTTGGTTGTCAAATTAATCACAAAGAAACTCCTTTATATAATTCTCAAGAAGTATGTAGCTGGGAGTAGGACATGCAAGATGTAGATCAACTTAAGTCGGATTTAGGATAACCTAGAAGGAAGAGGATGTAGTCTAGATTTAACAATTCGTCAATGGTTGAAAGAAAACCTTCTTTGTATTTTGATTCATGTGCTTAAGGATTTGTCTCTGGCATTGTTTTCTCTTGAGAAAGAATGAAATGGTCATGTCACAGGAATGCTCTTCAGCATACAATTCCACACCAACAACCGTAACTCAAGCACTTAGCCCCAGCTCTTGCTCTTTCCTTCCTTGCAACGGGCCGCCATGTGTGCCTACCCCTGTTGACCTCAATGGTGCGCTAACTTGAGAACTATGATTTGTCAAATTCGTCTTATAGGGAACCAGACTAAAGAAATTTTTACTAACCACATGCACAAAGCAAAAGTTTAAGGTTTAATAATGAGCAGGAAATCTTTAGGAGGAGAATTATAGTCAATAAATGAAGCAGCAAGACTGATGAAGGAAGCCTCACTAACACCAAAAACATCGAATAACAAAGTCAGATAAGTAACAACACACCAACCACAGTTCCAGGATTCAATTCATAGTAATTTATTTTAAGGGAAAGTTAGCAGAGCCTACATGCGCCCAATAATCTGATGAGAAGCCACAACCATCTGTGGCAAGATAATCGGCTAAAAGGTCACCACTGTCAGGGTGAGATCTAACAATGAGTTCATTCAAAACCATTGAAGAAAATCATAATGGAAAAAGTGTCAATAGTGTGGTGACTCTACATCTTGACTACATATGAAGAAAAAGCATTTTGTGGTAAAAATTAACACAAATCACAGTCGGGCACACATTGCTACTACATCTCATTCTTTTCCTTTAGCGAGCGCAACCTAGGTGACACGACAAGGAAGATCAACAAAGGTGAGAAGAAAAATGAACCACTGACAATTCAAGAGTTACCTGATACCACCCATTGAAAACCCTTTAAGCTCCTTCACCAAGACACTCCAATCACTAAAGGAACTGCAGATCTTCTTCAGGTTCTGCTACATATGAAATCTTACCATAGCAAGTCAGTGGTGATAAGACAAGAAGATCGTGATGAATGCTTGAAGCGTGTGAATATTGTAAGTTGTAACGAATCTTGAAACAACATTTTAAGTATGCATAAAACTAAGAACGTCAAAGACAAGGACCAATTCACATTTCAAAAATGACGGTGAAAATTGCATCTAAAATCCAAACACCTTTTATATATAGTATAGAACCCAATATCCATCAATAAGTACAATGATTTAGTACGCTCAGTAAGACTTCCACTAACAATAACCTAAAACAAAGAAGGTAAGGAATTGTTGTTTATGCAACGTTTCTGTTAATGAAAGACATACACGGCTTATTCTGCTCAAGTAAAAATGTGCAAGGACTGCACAGAAGTAAATCATAGAAATATTACCTTACATCCTTTAGTGCCCCTTTCCAAGCCATATCTCAAAAACACATTAGCATTCGCTACATAATATTATAGTATTGTTATAAACTGAATCTGAATATAAATATATCATAGAACTGTCCGCTACTAAAATTACTATATCCATGAAGATCTCTGTGAATGTTTAAGAAAGACTAAAATCGTATCCAATTCAGCAGATTTTTAGCAGAATTAAGCTTTATAAGGGAGCAACAGTAGTTTGGTAAACAATAGTTTGGCAGTGTCCAACTTTACAATTGGAACCCCATTATCAAGCCATGAAATTGGAGTAATAGGAACAAACTAAACAATAAGAGTAGCAATTAGCTAACTATACGATATATTTGCAGGAACATGTGTAAAAGAGAATGATAACGACAAGTAGCAGCAAAACAAAGAAGAAAATATAATGACCAAGAGGACTTAATGGAGGAGAACGTGACTGTGAAGTGGGATTTAAGCATAGTTTTCGGCTAGTTTTTGTAAAGAAGGGTAGACAAAACCAGGGGAAATGCATGGGCAACATATAACAGATGATAATATAAGTAAATTGGTGGCGGTGAAACCACTCCTCTATTTCTTAATGTCCACTATTAACTGGAAAATTACTACCTTAGATATAGAAAAACGTCTACTGCGAAGAATCGAGAACGTGGAGGAAGGGCAACATAGAGGTGAACAAAGAAGGAGGAGGAAGGTAAGCATACTGGGAGAGAGCCAATGCCATCACTCTTTATCTCTTTTATCCCGCAAGAGAGAAACACGACAATACTCTTGGGCTGAACATGGCTTGTGCATGCTAGGATGTTGGATGGGTCGGAAAAAAACAGGGCGAAAAGAGGGACTGCAGGGAGGCGCCAGCTCTATGCCGAAACAGAAGGCCATGACCTGGTTCGACAAGGACGACGTAGAGACAAAATGGTATTCATTAATCATAGTGACGGCTCCAGGGAGGTCAGAAAAGGGAGAGCTAACAATAAAAGAATTGTGTTAGGTGGTGGATTTGAGGTTTACCTGATGATACCATCACCAAAGAATCATTGTTTCCTTCCCAGGCCGCTTCTTCCCCAGCTTGTTCCGTGAGTAGAAGCCTAGCGGCAAACACTGGTGCGAAGATTCGAGAGTACTCGATCGACCTTAAGATGTCAAAATTACAGAAGATCCCTCGAATGGTCTCTTTTGTTCACAGAAGTACCATCTCATAATTTGGAAAATTGATTGCAAAAATTGCAACGAACACCCTCAACGGACTTTCCTACATAGTATAGATATGCATAGATAAATTATATGCAGGCCGTTCCGTCTTTATATTGGTAAGGTATTCCTAAGGTATAGTTGGACGACAGAGTGCATGTTTAATGTAAATTTTTATATTGTGGTCTCACTAAACTAAACTATACCTCCATTACACCCAAATTTACATTGTGGTCTCACTAAACTAAACTATACCTCCATTACACCCAACCGAACTAGTCCTAAAATAAAGTAATTCATATTTAGTGTTTCAAAGCTGGATATAAAATTATTCAAGTGGCTCTAGCATACATTATTCTACAACGGGAGCACACATTGAAAACTGTGTTACTGTTGAATTGATCAACGTTTGTGTTGGTTTAAATAAAACGGTATATTTTGAATATGGCTTAGTTGAGCTGAAATTGAAAATGATAGCATTGGGTTACATCGTCATTTGTAAACCTACCCAAATATGCCCTCACCTTCTTCCCCTCCCCCCCCACCCCTTCCACCCTCCACCCTCACCTCCTACGCACACACACCGTCCTGATACTAATCTTCTTAACATGATATCATTAGATAGGTTCACTAATGATGTCTCGCTTCATAGGGTTGTGTATCAGCTTAAAAGTGGGGCATATCAAATCCTGACTTAGCCAAATCAGTTCAATAATCTGAATGGCTCAAACCACACAAGCATACATATGAATAAAACAACAATTAAAACATTCTTGAAAAAATGAACCATAAAGTTTTACATATCAGCCTCAAGGCAACATGGGAGGTATTGTTTGAAAGAAAACTAGCTAGAAACATAAAATAGTCTCTACTCCCTTTTAATTAACTAAAGACCCAACCCAATGGAATTCTAATTTGGCATTACATGTAATATTTCAATAGTTAACACTGTGACATCATTTGTCAGAATCTATATCATATCAATGAAATTGCATTGGTACGCTATGCAAAGATATAAATTACAGTCCTAAGTAATGTGTTTTCTTGACTAGAAAAGTAGAAGTCATATTATCGCAAAAAATAAAGAAATGACTTCAAAGTCTTTTTTCATGTAAAGCATATTTTAAGTGCATTTCTATTATATCAGACAAGTATCATAAGTATCGTAATTATGCCTTTGACCTTCTTCTCATATGAAGGGTTTGTTAGGGACCTCAAGGATAAAATCTAAGAGCTAATCATGTTTCAAATGTACCCTTGCTTTAGTGAGACATGTAGGTGCATTGAACCTTGTGCCCATACCCCGAAAATACATGCATGTACAACAATGATTGTATAATGAACATATATGATTATGTTTGTAGTTTTGTCAATATAATGTAAGCTAAACAAAATGGTAGCCATATGGAACATTATCTTAAATAATACATATATCCAAGCATTTTACGAGGTATACATACAAACAATATTTCAATACTACTATGCTATCCAAAAGGAGGTGAAGAATACCTTGATTGGTTGAACCAAATAAGTGAACATTGAGTAGATCTTGGTATAGAACTCAATAAAGTGATCTTGGGATAAAAACAAGTGGAATCGAGTATAAGTTAGTAAGCATTTCGTTATATGAATATTTTGGGTTTTCGTTAGGGTTGGATGTTTCTCCCAGTTCTAAGTACTATATCCTTTTTCAACCATACACTCCACATCATATAAGAGCATGCGAGAATATATCATGAGTTTATTACATCATCAGCCATATTTTAATCAGGGAGAAACATATAAAACCTAATTAAGATCTTCAAATATGGGTTTCCAAGATTTAGATAGGGAAATCATAAGAGTTGATTAGATTTAGATAACTAAGCTTCAAAATCAATGTCATTTTTATATCTCATTCCCTAAAAAGTAACAATAGTGATGAAAGTGTGAGCAAGTTCGAATTTAGGTTCAAAATCATCACGAACTAATGGTCATTTATTTTAAATAAAAGAATAAATAAAGGACACTTCAAGAAAGTTGAGATATTACAAAGTGATTTAGATCTTGGAACTATTTTTATTGGATTCCCCATATTTTTCTAATAAAAGTGGAATATTTTTCTAGATAAGGAAGTAATTTATTGTGATTTGCACAAGGAACAGTGATTTTCTAGATTATTTGTGAGAGAGGAAAAGAAAAATACCAATCTCAAGGGTTATTGATTGTATGATCACAGTGGATCAGATGGACGAGATATATCCTCCCCACTCAATATTCTTTAGAATGTATAAGGATATCATCAAAGAAGACTACCACAAACTCATCAACAAAAGATTGGAAGACTTTGTTTATTAAGTTCATGAAGACTTATTAGTTTGAAAGGCACAACTAAGAATTTATAATGCCCATAACGTATCTTGAAGGGTGTCGTAGAGATGTCATGTTCCTTAACCTTAAGTTGATGATACCCAGATTGAAGGTTGATTCTTGAGAAGACATGAGAATAGAAAAATTGATCAAAGATATCATAAATTTTAGGAAGTGGATATTTATTTCTTATAGTATCTTGGTTGATCATATCATAATCGATTCACATCCTTAAGGATCCATCTTTCTCCTTAACAAAGAGAATTAAGCTCCCAAGGGGACAAACTAGGATGGACAAAAACATTTTTAACAACTCTTGTATCTCCTTATTAAGCTCCAAAAGTTGTGTGAGTGCCATGATATACAAGGCTCAAGATATGAATGTAGTTTCCAGTGCCAACTAGATTAGTTTCCAGTGCCAACTAGATCGAGAATTCAATATTACACATTGGAGGCAACCCTGGGAGCTTCTCTAAAAAACACTGGGGTACTCATGCACCGCATCAGTATACTCTAGGCCGATCATATCAGGATTGACTAATGTGATAGTCGCTAGATATGTTCTACACACTTAAGCTAGCATGGATGAATCTTTAATATACAAGATTATGATGTATGGGTATAGTCTTTCTTCCTAGAATAGCAATCGTGGGGGAAACTAAGTTGGATATAAAATCATCTTAGTATGACAATCAATGTTAGTGTAATACAGCCAATCCATCCTGAGAATAAGGTCAAAGTCCTCCATATTTGAGCATAATGATGTCTAATTCTAGGTAATGATGTTTACAACAGATGGGGACCTTTTTGACCGCATGATAAGAAGTGTATGTTCCCTTGCTAGGAGTAGTTACTGTTGAATCTAGGGCTCTAGAGGGGGGTGAATAGAGCTTCAAAATTCTCACAAGAAAATTTAGACCTTCAAATTATATCAATTGTAACCAAATGCTTAAGATCAATTTGAAGTCATATCTAAGAAAGCATAGCAAGAATGAGAGAAATTGAAACATGCACTTGGACAAGGTGGTTTAGAGTGGTTCCAGTCTCCAAACTAGGAGATAGACAATCCACTACTTAGAAAGGTCAACCTCTAGGACTTTGCAATTTGTGTATATTTATATTCCATCATAAAAGATACAAGGAGACCACCATACATCCAAGGACTTAACTATTTAAGGCAAGAGTCTTTCACCTTCACAAGGACTTACCCACTTGATCAAGATGTCTTCAACCTTCAACAAGGACTTACCCACACTTGCATCAAGTCTTTAGCCTTGAAGGAATTACCCACTCTTCTTGAATCTTGGCATTGCCCTTCTCCTTCACCTGGAGAAGATATTCACCTCTTCTTCAACCTTGAAGAAGACCAACAACTTCTTCACCTTCACTTAGAGTAGCGTGCTTCAACCTTTGTTCTTTGAGAAAGGAGGTTGGGAAGATGGAAGGAATGAGAGATTTACAAGCACATGGAGGTAGCTCTCTTACAACATACCTAACTCACTCATAATCATGAAATTCTTTGTAAATGAGAGAAAGAAAGGGGCTTAAAGGGTTGCAACACATCAACTATAGCAAGGACTTAGAATAGCATAAATGAGAAAACTTGGAATGAACTCCAAGGGGTCCTGTTTATAGTTGGGGGTGTTCCTTTGAGTGTGGGATCACTTAAGAACAAAACATACCCATTTTACAACTTGCAACAGATGTATTTCTCTCACAACAACTCTCCAATGGTTAGAATCTCTTTTTCTGCATTTTCTGTACAGTACATTCGGTCGAGTTTCAATAAAGATAACTCGACCGAACTACTAAAAGACAAGGCCAATTTTCAAACTATCGGTCAAGTTTGTTCTGGGAAACTCGGCCGATGAGTCAAAATTGGTTTTGCTTAGTTGATCGATTGGTCGAGTTATGTGAGTGTGTAACTCGACCGATTGGTCATTTTAGAAAATCCATCACTGGATCGATCGAGTTTCCAACTCAACCGATAAACAGCGTGTGACAAATTTTCCAATTTGACTTTTGAGTGACCAAAGGTTGGAATTAAGTGTCCCTGATTTTTTCTCATCTTAGTTACAAGTATATCATCAATACAAGTGATTACAAAAATAATCTAAGGTGATTTGGAGTGATTTCCCAAAACGCACACTTGTATTGCTTTTGACTTGAACTTGAACAAGCTAGGGCTTGTGTAATTTGATCATTTTCATGTACCTAAAGCCTGAAATTAATCTTGAACAAATATATTAGATACATAGGAATGGAATGGTTAAGTCATTATCAAAATATGGACAATGTATAACTCTCAAGTCAACATTATCCCCCTTTTTTGACAATGGCAAACCATTCCTCAATCATATTGAAAAGGATATGTAAAGTTGTACCTTTGCCTTGTGAATTGCAGGGGATTCATGATTTTAATAATGTGAATTGCTCCCCCTCAATCTATGCTTACTCAAACCTGCATAGTTAGTCTTTCTACACAAAATAATATAACAAGTATACTATATGGTCCTTTAGAAAGTCACATGATAAAGCATATAATGAACAAGAAAGGATCACATAAATAATAAAAGCAATATGGTTGAGCTTCAAAACATTGAACTTCTCTCCCCCTTTTGACATTATCAAAAAGGAAGGGGGTAGAAGAGAAAAAAAATAGGTCTTCTCCAAGCACAACCAAAACATACATCCATAACATAAAACATGCAATCTCAAAGCATATACCCAACAGAGAGGAGAGAGAAACAAGCAATCTAAGTCATCATCAAAATATGGGAAACATGGCACCAACTCATGAGATATGGCAATCAAAGAGTAAGTGTACATATGATTAAGATTACAACATAGAAAGCATGTCCTCAAAAACCACTACAAGCCAAAATGATGAAAATAATATGATGATAAATAATACAGCTCAGATAATGTGCCCAGATGTTTTTAGTACAAAATAGTCCAGAAAGATATATATGATCAACATATATAGACTAGAAACTAAAACATCTAAATGTCTAGGCTATCTTTGTCTACAACATCATCATCAACAGCATCAACATCATCATCAGAAGCTTCTAGCTCATAGTCATCATATCTGTCTAAAGGTGCAGTAGAGACAGCAACATCACCTTCATCACCAGAGTCACCAGCAAAGCCATCAGAACCATCATCGCCATCATCCTCAGATGTCTCCTCATCAGCAGCAGCTTCCTCATCAGCCTGATCTGGCATCTCCTCATCAATAGAGGAACCGAAACCACGACCGGGCCACCTGGCATTCTGCTCAGCCCAAGACATACCAAGTTCAAGTAGTTCTTGAGCTTGAGGGTAAGAAGGAGCAGAAGTGCCAAGTCCTGCAAGTAGGGTAGCTATAGGACCAGCAGGGAGAGGTAGCACAGCAGGGGTAGATCCACCAACAGTAGAGGGTGTAGCAGCAGAAGCACCATGTGGATGGGTAGGGTAAAAGTGATCATATGCATAGGATGCATAATCACCTCCCAGGTAGGGCTGGTAGGCAGGGTAAGGATGTGCACAGGAGAGGTTCATGTTAGACATGATAGCACAGAGATCATGATGCATGTGATCATGAACCTGAAGGTTATACGCCTGTTGATGTATCATGTAACCCATGAGGGCTTCATTTGATACATGGAAAGAGGTATGGGCAGGTCGGGATGGCTGAGGTGGTGGAGGTACCTGGGTGGAGGTGGAGGGGTAGAGGAAGGGGTAGGCACACTCTTTTGAAGTGTGGTCTCACTGATGCAAACTCCTTTCCGGGTAGGTTTGTATTGAAGGTCATGGAAACGAGATTTGCCAGTGGTAGTCTGAAAAAGACCACAAATCAGGGCTGGATAGGATGGGTGGGTGCCACGGGTGTTCTTACCAGAGTCAAAGCAGGTCATGTGGTGGAGAACATATCTGGCCCACTTGACTTTGATGCTCTTCAAGATACATAACATAATCACCGCAATATTCTCTGTAATTTCAGTTTGGTTTTTCTTTGGATGAATATTGCAGTTGATTACTATAAGGAGTGGGACTCGAGAGGGGATCCATTCCCTACTAAAAATTTGAAGAATAAAACATCCATTCCAAACACACTCAAAGGTATGCTAGAATAGGTGTAAAATTTTCAAATTTCAATAAATGGTATTCAAGATAACCAAAGTGTAGCAACAAAATTAAACAAATGCCCATATTCAATTTTCACAAAACATTACAAAAGTACATTATAATATCCCATAGAGTTTACATGTATGATACAACATAAGGATCTAAGTAGAGGGAAGTCTAAATCTAAACTACTTCAAATCTGTCTCGAAGCAACGTCTCCAAGAGCTAGGTCCATGTTGGAAGCTATGTTATCCTTGGTCATGTTCAACACCTCGATCTAAACATGGGAGGTTGGGAAATCACCCAACAAAATGGAAAAGAAAACAAAGTATGTGTCAACAAATATGAATATGATATCAAGGAAAAGAAAACATGTAAATAAAGGCTAGTTTTCATCATAAGATGAAGATTTCAAGAGTATGAGGCTATTTTTAAATAGATGCTTTCCATAAACAAAATATAATAAAAGGGTTGCATGGGTGATAATTATGACTACCTTAACTAAGTAGGCTTGAGGTGCCTATTGGACCTCAACCTATAGGTGAGGGGAGAATTAATACATTCCCAATCACCTACACATATTTTTATGGGGGAGAATAAGACTTTCCCCAGGGTGAATTAATACATGCCCGATCTATGGGTGGTTGTATATAAGTGACACTACTATAGGTAAATAGTCCATAAAATCAACATGCTAGAAAAGAAATCATGGCAAGTAAAAGCATCATATCAATTAGAACATGACATTGGGGTACAAGACCCAAGAAAAAGAATATCATTACCAATGTTGAGGCAATTTAACAAAAGAATCATGAATAGAGGGAATAGGGTTCATTAAAGCCTGATTAGGGAAATATAGGGTTTGGTTTGAAAATATCCCAACTTAGGGTGTAAGAATGAGCATACCACTCTTACTGATATCAATTACTAACTTTCACCACTTCAATTGAGTCCAAGTTCCTCTTTACCTATTTTTAATGTATTAACATGTATTAGAGTACATAATGGACATTAATATATAGAAACCCTAATTTTAGACCTTTTTAGAAGAAAAAAATAGACTTAGACTCTAAAACCCTCAACAACAAACTTATAAGATTCTCCTGATCAAGAAAATATATTTTTATGTTAACTTTGGAGTTATGATGGTTAAGATGTAATTTTTTTATGCATTAAATTCATTTTACAAAATCACCCTTCGTCAAACCTCAAAACCAAACCTTGAAAATATATTATTATATAGTTCTAAAACATATTTATTTGTTAAATTTGGATAAGCAGATTAAAATATATGAATTTTTTCATTTGAACCGATCAAGAAATGACAAGTCAGATATCTTTGAGAGAGAGAGAAAACATCATTTAACCCAAAATCAGGGTTGGAGATGCATAGGTAACCGAACTAGATCTTCTAGAGAAGGCAAAACAACAAGAAACCAAAACCCTAGAAGAACATGGTAAATAGAGATAGAGATCATTGATTTTGAACGTAGAAGCATGAGTTTTAAGCATGTAGTAAGCAATATATGAGAAGGGGGTCATAAAAATTGCCCCTAGGAAGGTGGACAAGTTCAAGCAGAAAGGTTCTCGAGCTAGAGAGGCTGGTTTCTCCAACAAAGCTCCTATCTTGAGCTAGAAGTACCTTCTCCACTTTAGAGGTGAAAATCCCAAGCAAAAGAACATGGAGATGAGGTGTTTAAGGGCTCTAAGTGGTGTTTCACCATGGAAGGTCATGGTTCTGACTTGGAAGAAGGTGGGAGGAAGACAAAAAGCATGAAAATAGGGAAGGAAAGGAGGAAACTTACTAGTTTTGATCAAAATTGCCAAGAAGGAGCTTTAGAAACCCTAAATAGAGCAAATTTGGAACCCTAGGAGTTTTCTTCACCAAGGTAGGCACCCTCTTTTACCATGGGAAAACAACTATGTGGCCAAACATAGTAGGAATGATGCTCTAAGATGGAGTAAAGAGAAGGAGAAAAAGAGTTTTCGAATTGGGAGGTGGGAAGGGGCAGATATGGCTTTATAAAGAAGGGGGAAGCATGAGGTGTCTAGGGGACTTTCCATGTGTCCTTAGCCTAGGGATTCATGGCCATGCAAGAGGCTTATTGAATATAAAATGTCAGTTCTAAAATCCCATGGATACTTCTAGGCCATCCCCACCGACCTCCAATCAAAGAAATAACCCCATTGGTTAATAGCTTTTAAAGATAAGCTCATTTATAAAGAGGGTAATCCCTAAAATACCGTTGGAGAGAAACACCTTCAAACCAAGGTGAAGCTAGGTGCCCCATGGTTCAAAATATCGAGAAGGGTAGGGGCATATCTAAGGATTATAACGCATGTGATAATTTGCAAAGAAAACAACCCAATTGGGTAAATTGTATAAAAGTCCAGAATGTACCTAAAATTGCATAACTTGCACAAACAACATCCAGATTGAACCAAATTTGAAACTTGGGCTCATTTTATGATTTGAAAACACATAAAAAAAGTTAGATTAAGGTTTATAACACCTAACTAAGGTCCTTAAATAGACTTTCACTGAGGTATTTGTGCATAAACCCTTTTATTGGTACAAATAGTGAATAAATGTTCACCACACCACTATAATTTCTACTAATTAAACATAAAAGACAAAGGACAGAAATGTAATGGAAACTTAAGAAAAGGATTATATGGATATTACATATAATATTTAGTATGTTACAACACTGCACCTCTTAAAAAGGATTTCGTCCCCGCAATCTCAAATAAAAAGAGTAGGGTGAGTATGCAACATCCCAACACTAAACTCCTGGGTTGTTTCCATAAATCTTCCATCAAAACTTTCACTACTCAAACTCCTTGTTTTTCAACTTCTTATCTTGGGAGTTTAGAATCTTTTCAGGCAACTCCACATAGGTCAGGTTCTCATGGATCACTAAGGGTTCTATTATTAAGATTTCTTTTTATTAGATATAACACAATTAATGTTTTAGGCCTATTAATATTATATTCATATGATATATTGCCATCCTTATTATTCTTTTAGTTGTGTCATATTATATATACTTTATTTCCAAAAGAGTTATATTTTATTATTATACACAAACTCCTATATATTTCTTATTTATCTCATTAAGAGTTTTAGTGCAATTAGAGTTTACTCAATTATCTCATTATACTCGATTATTATCCTTAATAATTTGGATTTAGTCTCCACTATCAACATATTGATTTATAACATATTGTTTTGTAAGCAATAAGGCATTTTTCCCATTTGTTATAATTACTCCAAATAGTGTCACATTAATTACTTATGTTTATATTAAACATTTCCATATTACCATTTTTTTACATTGATGTCATCATTAATCATTTTCTCATATTTATTTAGTTCTTAGTATTGATTATGCACATTTATGTGAATCAGTTACTTCTTATCCATATTGAAGTCATTAAATGTATTTTAGTGATCAAGGTGGGACATATTACATATTAATGATTTGATTCACATACTAAGTAATAATTAGGTGATTAATTAGGTGTGTATTAGAGAACAAGGTGATATGCATTTCATATTGATGACCTAATTAATCTATGTTTAGGTGATTATATATCATTTATGTGTATTTGTAAGGAGTGGGATCCCAGAGGGGAACCACTCCCTACTAAAAATAAAAAGGCAACATCCCTTGAACCAAACACCACATAAATTTTTTCTCCAAAGGGATGTAGACCAATTCATTCAACATGTATGTACCATAACACAATGAGTAGCATTGGAAAATATCATTATCTAACAATTTACAAAGCTTTATAACATAATGCATCACTTCACCACACATGGGTGTCCAAAAGGAAAACTAAACACATAAGCCAAAGATCAAGCTGAGGGTTATCTAACCACCTCTTCAAGTCTTCTGAAAGCTCAGCTACAAAGGTTGATGTCGAAGCTCACCTCTCTTTGATGTAACATGGGGTTGGAAGCATACCCCACAAATGAAAAGAAGAAAGAGAAACATAAGCAAAAAGCTGGTATGTGCATACAAAAGAAAACTTGAGCAATATTATGAAATTCAAGACAACAAATATAATAGCTTCCCATAGAAAAGACAAGGACTACCCAAAGAGGGCATAAAAGAAAAAAAAACAACAAAAGAGATACTTTCCATAACTATACAAATTAAATCGTGCCATACTACCACATACAAAGATAGTAGAGCACATACCCCACAATCATCAACCTGCATGCATGTGAGATAAACATAGCACTAGAACAATATAAAAAACAATGACAGTCAAGGCTTCACATCCTTGAAACCTGATAGAGGATGACGCACTGTCAAACTCCCAATATATAAAAGTTGAGCCAAGGCTTCACATCCTTAAAACTCAGATATGGGGACCACCACCACCATCCCAAAAGCATAAAGGGCACACACCCAAAAACCAAAGCAATTATACTACTCTAGTGCTATTGAATCACATAGCATGTAAAATATAGAGGCAAGTAGAAAAGTATAGTCAGAATTATACTATGTTGCCATCACACAATGGACAACACAAAAATATAAGCATCCACTTCATAGTGGGAACATATCATTAAAAGTCCAACATGAACCAAGGCACAAGATAAGAGTTAAGAGAATATCCAAGATTACCACAAACAAGATAGTTCACAAGAACCATGACATCAAAAGATAAGAGCAATGTGTATAGGCTATTGTCCATAGGACTGAGAGAAAGAGAATATAGGTTAATTACTCAACATAGAATAATAGGAGATACAAACATACCTCAACTTCAGAGTCTACTCTATCCAAAAACTAACTCTATAATCAAGCCTAGTTTTCCAAAGAACCTATGAGGCATATAGGTGGAATTAGGGTTAGGTTTCCATTAATAATTCAAAACCCTAAAAGTTGCCTTTTTATTATTAATGAATTAGGTTATCAAAACATGCCATGTTTTAGGTTATAACTTCCTGAGTTCAAAACATATTTTATTATATTTTTCTTACTTATAAATATTTAGTTATGAATTATACAAGTTATTATCTTATTTAATTAGATCCATTAAAATAACCTCTTTAAAACATGAGATTCAGGTGACAAAATGAATACCATTATAAAGCCCTTATTTTTCTGAATCCAACGAGTATTTATTTGTATTTTTCTTATCAGTATATAATTAGTTATCATTTTTTGAAGATCGACCAATAGGAAAAATCCAAAAATCGTTTGAAATAGAGAGAGAACGAGAATGGGTAGGTCTGGGCTGACTTCGCCCAATAGGGATAGGCTACGTCACCAGTCAACCTCTCAATTTACCTTGCCCGAAGCAAAGGAAAGCCAAACGTGAAAGGATAGATTTGCCCCTCAGTGAAAAGCAAAAGCACGAAGTGGAAACGGAGGGCAGATGAGGGATTGCACACTGGGGCTTCTTCCCCTAATCCTTCACTCACGCCATGGCACTGAGCACCTCAGGGCAAGAACCAACGGGGTTCAAACATCTGTGAAATGAATAAGAAACAACCCCAACATCAACGACAAAGCATCTCGAACTCAACGAGTCCAAGAACACCTGATTCTCACCACCAGAGTCCCAAAACCACTCTCCACCACGACCGAAACAAAGACCATCATAGACCACACGAAAATTCGAGTTCTCAGCAAAGGAAGACCCTACGAACAATTGTCAAAGGCACATGAAAACAGGCATAAGATCCACATGTTCAGAGGCCACTGGATGACCAAAGAAAGAGATCACCGACGATGTGCAAAGCACAACTATAGGACCCATCGAACAAAGGCACACCGAGGCAAAATGAAAAGGGAAAGACACTTGTGGTGGTAAAGGGAAGCTTATCGAGGCTTCAATTGGACCGAAGATAGATGAGAAGGTCGTGACGGCAGTGAGGTCGTCGGAGAAGAAGGTTGAATAGGTCCAGACATCTTAGGTTAGCCACGGTTCAATTGAGACCGGAGGAGAAGAAGAGGAAAGTCGGGGGTTCTTTCTGGGCGGTTGTACGAGCAGGAGAAGCACAAAGAAAGCCGATGTGAAAAATGCTGAAGAAGAGTGATTTAGGGGTTTTCTATTTATAGGGTTCTAGGGGTCAAGCAAGGGGTCGCTGGGATCAGAATCGAAAAAGAAAATGTTTGGGAAAGAAATCAGAAGATTCCATCGAGAGACGAGAGAGAACGAAGAAAAAGGAAAAGCACAATCACTGTTCAAAATCAGGCAGACTCCTACCCAAGGTAGGATATGTCCCACAACCGTCAGATCGCACATCCGATGGTCAGAAATCATCAAATAATTGTAAAGAGCGTGTGACAGTGACTTAGGCGAGAAAATAGGAAATTAAATGTGACAGATATATAAATCAAATAACCAAAGTGAAATACAATTAATGCATATATTTTCTCTTTCCTCATTTAGGGGTTCTAGACTTATCCAAATTAAACCAAATTTTGCACATGAGTTAAGTTAAACATGTAGATTTTGAATATGCACTTAGTTTGGCCTTTTGGAAACCTTTAATAGGTTAACTAAATCAAATCTTATTCTCTCTTTCCTCCTTCATTAATGACATTAAGATTATCCAAATTTTATGAAACTTGACTTACAAGTCATATATAATGTGTTGGATACAAATTTTCCTTTAATATTACACATTGGAGTTGTCTGTATATTTAATATTTTGAAGGTTCTACATACTTTCTCTCTCATGATCTTACCTTTTAAGTAAACTTTTTCCAAATTGGATGAAAATTCACCCAAAGTCTATATTTATTATTTAGATTACAAATCTAAGATTATTTTCCTATTTTGGAGTCATTTATTATTTTATTTGATATTTTGGGGAAAACACACATCTTCTTTTTCAATTTTGAATTAAATGAATTATTATTATGTGAATAATGTGAAACTTAAGTCCCTAGGCAATTGGGACCCAAGGAACATGATTTTAAACTTAGATTTTACTATTGGAACTTCTTTTTATGAGATAGGTCATATGGCCCATTAGTGGCCCATTATATTCTTACTATCTCCGTATGTGTCATTAATGATTATTAAGCATGATATGTTATGTTACACTTCTTGTGGCACATTTTAGATTTCATTATTGGCTTAATTACACGTATTATCTTATCCTTGTTTGGCTAAGTCAAAAGGGGTCAAACTACTAAGGTAGGGTTCTAGTTCTTGTATGTTACAATATTTAAGTATGTTACCTGGTTATGACACCTTATGTCACTAATGTATCAAGAATGTCATTAAGGATGTATAGGTTAAGGTTAGATGATTACAACTTAGGGTTTAGGTCAATATGATCATTATTCTTCATCTATACATTCTTAGTATGTATTAAATACAAGATTAGGTTACAATTATCTTGCTTATCATTTCATTAGGGTTTATTGGTCCAAGAAATGTTTAGCCTCATGTGTACCCACTATTAATATTATATGTGAGTTACTCATATTACGTGCATTAGATATTCATTAGGGTTCAAACATGTGAACTATTCATTAGATGACCATTATATGTTCATTAGTATATAAACAAGCATGTCAAGTTATAACTAGACTTGTTTGGTCAAAACTAAGGATCCAAGAAAACTATCCTCCTAATCATGGAGTTAGGGTTTCTAGAGCCAATGTAGCTAGATTTCGGTATGTTACAAGACTCCATCTCCTTATAAAGGATTTTGTCCTCAAAATCTAACTACCCAAACATCATAAAACCATCTACTCTCCACCCCTTAAAAGGTTTGACCTACCAAGCCAAACTAATCTAGATGTAAAAATGGTGAGTCTAACTAAACCATGTACAAGATCCATCATTCTTCCACTATGCACTCTGATTGCTTACTAAACACAAAACTTCAAAGTATAGGATATTAGAGATAGACTATACAAACATGTGGTTCTAGGGAACATAAGGGAACTATATTGGGTATCCATCCTCAAATAAATCATTACACCTGAAAGAAAATGTGAACATATTAGGTTCTCAAGAGTATCCAACTTAGGTGCCTAAGGCTACTACTGTCTATAGGCATGCTATTTTAGACAATTAGTATTAGCTCAGGCCAGGCATGTATCTTATGGATCCGAGAGTCCTCGTAAACCAAGCTAGTGGTACGGAGGAAAATCTTGCCAGCCCCCAAACCCTGATCCTTTCTAGACACCTTTACTTTCAATTTATTCTGTAATAGCTACCTAATAGTCTCATCACATTTTAATTAACTAAACATGTTTCTAGTATGAAACTCTTATGATCCAAAATCAATCTTTCATCATCTCAAGTGTAGCATAGATAAATTATACAACAAACATGTCGCTTAAAGAGGAACTATATGAGGCAAGGGATCTAATTAGGGAGACAAAGTTGAAATAGTCAGATTCCAATAACCATGGACTCTGATACCATGTTATAAGGAGTGGGACCCGAGAGGGGGGATCCACTCCCTACTAAAAATATTTGAAGAATAAAATATCTATTCCAAACACACTCAAAGGTATGATGGAATAGGTTTACATTTTTCAAATTTCAATAAATGGTATTCAAAACAACCAGAGTGTAGCAACGAAATTAAACAAATGACTATATTCAATTTTCACAAAAGATTACAAAAGTACATCATAATATCCCATAGGGTTTACATGTATGATACAACATAAGGATCTAAGTAGAGGGAAGTCTAAACTACTTCAAATCTTTCTCCAAGCAACATATCCAAGAGCTAGGTCCATGTTGGAAGCTATGTTTTCTTTGGTCATGTTCAACACCTCGATCTAAACCTGGGTGGTTGGGAAATCACCCAGCAAAAGGGAAACGAAAACAAAGTATGTGTCAACAAATATGAATAGGATATCAAGGAAAAGATTGCATTTAAATAAAGGCAAATTTTCATCATAACATGAAGATTTGAAGAGTATGAGGCTATTTTTAAATAGATGCTTGCCATAAACAAAATATAATAAAAGGGTTGCATGCATGATAATTATGACTACCTTAACTAAGTAGGGTTGAGGCACCTACTGGACCTCAACCTATAGGTGATGGGAGAATTAATACATTCCCAGTCACCTACACATATTTTTATGGGGGAGAATAAGACATTCCCAAGGGCAAATTAATACATGCCCTATCTATGGGTGGTTGTACATAAGTACCAGTACTATAGCTAAATAGTCCATAAAATCAATATGCTAGAAAATAAATCATGGTAAGTAAAAGCATCATATCAATTAGAACATGAAAGTGGGGTACAAGGAGGTTATAAAACTCACCTCTAGGAAGGTGAGGCTCCTGAGCTAGAGAGGTTGGTTTCTCTAACAAAGCTCCTATCTTGAGATAGAAGTACCTTCTCCACTTTAGAGGTGAAAAACCTAAGCAAAAGAACATGGAGATGAGGTGTTTAAGGGCTCTAGATGGTGTTTGACCATGGAAGGTCATGGTTCTGACCTGGAAGAAGGTGGGAGAAAGACAAAAAACATGAAAAGGGAAGGAAAGGAGGAAACTTACTAGTTTTGGTGGAAATCTCCAAGAAGGAGCTTTAGAAACCCCAAATAGAGTAAATCACTACAAAAAAAATAATCATTAGTGGCATTTTATTTTTTGTCTTTTGTATTAAAAAGCCACTAAACCTTCACATACACTGGCATTTTCAATCAAATGCCTCTACATGCCCATTATAATTGTCCAACACAAAATTTTGATGATAATGGCTTTTATGTGTGGCAATAATGGCAATTTATTATTGCCTATAATTTATAGACATTTCGTTTCCTTAATTTTCTCCTAACCCTCCCATGTGCCCCCTCTAATGCCCCCGATGGTCATCTGTAGCGTGACCTATTGCACGAGACTTGCTGCACCCTAGGGGCGTCGCCTTAAGGGTGGCAGCGGGCAAGAGACTCCCACTGGGACCGTCTGCGTCGAGCGGCCCTCTTCGGGGCTCGGGGGCCAGGAGATCATCATCGGCCGCTAGTGGATCGTGGTTCTAGGATCCCTGTGCGGAAAAGTAGGTACATCTTGTAATCGAGCAACGGGGAAGATGACAACCCTAGCTAGCTAACTTCCGACGGGTGAAGACGGCGGCCCAACCCACGATTACTTTTCACACCACCCACCCCACACAGTCTTCCCACTTCCTCCTTTCTACGTGCCCTAACCCTTCCCCCTTTTCTTTCCGGTGGCTGGCGCTGAAGATGTACATGACAGAGGATCCTAATTTACTTCTTGATGCTAGGAATAGCATCCTTTGCCCCTCGTGCTGCCTCGATAAGGCAGGCCTTGCAGTGAGTTCTTACTCCATCTTTTCATTTTCTCTTACTCCTTAATCCCTTCTGTAGCTCCAATTTTTTATAACATGTCAAAATGATGATGAGTTTCAATATGATGATGACTATTCACAGGCGTTGGTATCCTAGGAAGTAGTTCATGCAAGATTGGAGTCCGTAGTTCGCCCCTCAACCAATGTTTATTATATGCATGTTTTTCTTCTTCTTTTCAGTATACGTGAACATACTCCTTTATTCCTTCATTCCTAGTGTGGAACGAACTGTGATTGACAATGGGACGACCAGAACTCCATACTCTAACGGATTGCTTACCAGACATTAGTTGAATCTGATGCATACAACTCATTTACCATCTCACGCTAGGGATTTATGTGTATCGATGATGTTCCATCCAGCTGCTTCTTAGAAGGTTACTTTATTTTATTTCCATTCAGTAGAACATATACCTTGTTGCCCTCTTTTTGAGCTTGTTGCATGCGCCTTATTTTCTTCTTTCCTTTGCGGCATCATTGCTAGCTGGCCTTGTTTGTCTCATCATGTATGTTAGTTGGCCAAGTCACACACATATTGTTGGTGAACTTTTCGGTTGAACGATCATGCTCATAAACAACTTGTAGAATTGTCTGAACCAACTTGTGTCTATATTAAATAGAATGATGCTGGTTACTTGTGTCTGCTACTTGTATAATGTATACTAGGTAACACATGAATACATGTTGGCCTAAACATAAATACATATTAATGCTCAAAACTTTTGGTTCGTTTTAGATTTATATAGTTAGTATGATGTTTGCACTAGTTTATAATGTTAAAAATAGGTTGGTCACACACTAAAATTTTAATAATAGTCCTTAAAAAGCAAGGGATTCAAATCAAACTGGGACGATGGATCTAATTCATGTCTCGATCTACATATTTCCACACATAACTTATATGGATGGGTCTAACCAAAATATATATCTAAATAAACCAAAATAAATTCCTGATTTGTATACTGGCTAGGCTCGGAGCAAGGTAAAATCAATGTAAATAAACCAAATACATTTGTATCATATAGTATATGTATGTATAAATTAAATACCATTTGTATAATTGTGCATATGATATAAAACAAAGTTGTCTACAACTTTCTAAATTTAAACACAATCTTAGATTTGTTTGTTTGACTTGATAAGAAAATATATATCTACATGTACCTTTGAAAAAACATCTCTATTGTGTATTGTTTGGGATGTGGCCAAAACCCAGTGTGAATCCAAAATATTTGTTTCACGAGTACGTACCGGGATCTTCAATCCTTATTTGGACTTACCTAGTTTTTACTAGCTTAACAACATGTTAGGGATGGCAATGGGCCGTCCTTGGTCCATCCATTCACTGTTACCTTCAAAGCCGTCCGCTTCAGTATAAAGGGACACCCGATTAGATTATGGACACCCGTGACTGGATACCCACAGACGGGGATCCATGGACTCCCAGATAAACCACCACCTTTTTACTAAAAAAAAGCAGCATATGGTATGACAACTCATCATCTTTGACTTGCTCATACCACAGCCGATCAGTTAATCAACAAACACTGTCCATGCTAACCATGGGGAGTAGGAACCGAATAATAAAACTTGTGAAGCAAGTTTCAATGTGAACATCAAAGAAGGTGAAGCAACTAAAACTATTGTTGTCGACAGTGGGGAGTTGTCACCGCTTCCGGCAACTGGTACAGTTGTCGCTGGCGGCAACCCATACCATTGTCGCCGCCCACAACAGGCTCCTTCACCAGTGTAGATGATGAGACATCACCATACTTGTCATTTTGTAGCTTCCGACCACAGGCTCCGTCACCGGTGTAGATGATGAGACATCACCGGACTTGTCATCCCCTCTCTTGTCAGCATTTTTGGTGTGATGCATGGGCATGATCTCGGCATCCTTAGCTTCTTCGCTACGGCCTCGCGACCTTCGGTGCTGCCTCCTTAGTCTCCCCCATACATTGCTACTATGTATGGTTGTCTTGCCACAGTTGCACCTGGTCTGAACCTTGCCGTGGAACAACATCTTGCATGACTCCTTAATGGCAGAGTAAGGTCTCTGCATGACTCCTTGACGACGGAGCAAGCCTAGTGAAGGCACATTGTCGACACTAACCAGCGCCAGGCTGTAGTGGAAGGCAAGAACGACCTAGGCCGCCGTGACGGCATACCGTCATAAAGGCTCACCGACGTCATGCTGTAGCAAAAGGAACACATCCTCCCAGACTGTCATCCTTACCGGGTCGCAGCAAAAAGCAAGTAGCAGTCGTGGAGACTCACGGGCGCTACATAGGACATGCTGCCTTCTGGCCACCGACGAGGTCGTCGGAGTTGATCGTAATGCTAGAGACGTGAGTAGTATAGTTGTCGCTGCCTCCCCCTCTACAACGGAGACCAATGCTACACCGGAGGCCACCTACAGCATGTCAGTTTCCTAGACACCAGAGCCACTCTGGCGGCAAACTGACTAGGACCACCACCACGCATGCAGATGACGATCAATCATGATTAGGTACTAACAGCCTATACATACGTAGTGTGACTTTCGTAAGCCGGGCTGGTTAAAATAGGACAACTAACTTAAGTGTTGCATGCATGGGTCGGGTGATTGGTATTAATTACCACCGTCTGTAGTGAAATTTTCTCTCACTGAACCATTCATCTGGGAAGAAATGGTTATACCACACAGCGGTTTGGATTGGGATGGTTCGGTCCAGGTGATGGATGCATGGATAGTTTTGCCATCCCTACAACATGTGTCTAAGCTCGAACCTACCAAAACACAATATGATCCTATTGATGCTCATTCGTATTAGAGATAAGCCACTCTTAAAATGTAATGGTGTGACAACAATATTCCTTGTAAGCATAAAGATATCATACTTTTGTGAAGGTCATGTATGTAATACATCTCAAGGTGATAGAAAAATACTTTTTTTGAGATTAAGTATCTAAATTAGTGCTTCAAACTTGTTTTGTTGCAAATTTTCATGAAGAAACAAAATTAGATTTTGACCATGTATTTGTTTCTATACAATTTTCCTTAATGGTGCTACCACAATTGGGTCTAAACTTTACAGGAGTGGTAGCTAGAAGATGATTTCATTGTTGGCTAATAGACAATCATCTCACCCACACTACTCGCATCACTCAATAGGAAAAGGGAGCAACATGTAGCTCAAAAGAGTCTCCATTTGTGTCTTATGAGTTTGCTCTTTGAAAGAAAATGATGGCATAAATAGGATGGAGGGGTTGAGTGTTCCAAAATCCATATACATGGCATTGTAGTTGCTCCAACATGGTACTTATGTTTTTGTTACTTGGTTTACTCTCCTTTATTTGATTATTGTATCTCATTTTGCATGTTAAAATGAGTGATGGTTATTTCCCTTATTTTGACTTGATGACCAATGTCTAGTTGGGCTATTAGAGTCCTCTTATATTTCTTAAATCATATAGATTATTATCACCATCAATTTCTATTAATTATTCAAGATTTGTTTGGATACTTCATTTAATTTTTTTCTTAGTTGAATTTGGATTTTTTTTCCTTTTTGAGTCTATTACTAGAAGTAAACCTATTTTGTCATAGGAAAGCTTTTATATTTTCTTTGCATGTTAGATTTTCTTTTATGTTTCAAATGCTTATTATTTCTTTACATTTGTAGGTTTTATTACTTATTTTTCTCTAAAAAGGATGCAGTCAAGGCTTGCCATTTTGGATACTCAAAAAGTTCTATCTTTTAACCATCTAAATGCCTCCCATTTTGGATACTCAAAAGGTGCTCTTCTAGAAGACTCTTATGCTTGGACCCCAAGACGACATGTCACATTTAGGTACGCAAAACACATTTAATACTTTGTTAGCATCGATATAGGTTCCATGTTTTATTTCATTTGAACCATATCTTTCATATGTCTAGCTTATCTATTTATATAGAGTTGTTAGTGGTATTATAATTTGTCTGTTATATGTGGGGAACATATATATAGATTTATTTACACAATGGATGAGAGTAGTAAGACATTTCATATAACACAATTAATACTTTGTTAGCATTGATATAGGTTCCTTTGTGATATAATATGCCATTTGAATGCTATCTTTCATATGTCTAATTTTACTTATATAGAGTTTTTAGTGGTATTATAATTTGTCTATTATATGAGGGAAAATTGCATATGGATTTATTTACATAATGATGAGAGTAGTAAGACATTACATATAACTACAACTTTATCACTTATTTTGAAAATTACCTTTTGCAGGATACCTTACATGCAGCAACAAATTTAACTATTATGGACTTTCGTATCATAAATTTGTTATGGTCTTCTTGGAATGAGCCAATATTTATCAACATTGCTTTAGAGGAGTGACAACACATGAAGGGAATCCTTTGCCTATTAAACAAAGCAATTTGAGAACAATATATGTATATGAATATACCATACTGTGAATCTCGAATAAAGCATATTTGTTCTTCTATTGTAAAGAGGTAAGTCTTACACCTTTAGCAAACCCACATTAATTTCTTCCTTCTATAGATGGAATCAAATTTATTTAAGTTGTTGAAGATTGTTCTTTTTATATCGTCCTCATCTTTATATGTTTTGTTTTAAATTCAGGTTATTCAAGTTGATGAGTTTGAATTACATCACGTTGAAAATATGGGAATCCATAATGCATTATTCACTCAAAAGACTTCCTTATCCATAGCTAACATTACTTTAAAGGAGCGATCACTTGTTAAAGAAATTCGTTCCGTATACAAAATATGAAGTTGAGAGAAATTTATATATATGAATATACCATGCATGCTTGATTGGATTTCGTCTTCTATTACAAATAAGTAAGTTTTCAATCATGAACTAACTCATTTTTTTCTTTGATATATAGATTCATAGTTTTTTAAGTATACGTTCGTATGTTTCTTTGCATTTTTAGGTGATCTTACCTGGAAAAGATTAAGTGAAGTCTTGTACTGAAACACTTCTTGGAAAACTCTCTCCATCCCCTCAATTTCTGAACGCATGTCGTTTTGTTTTTCAACACACAATGTATATGTTGTTTTGGTTTTCGAGTGAGCATATGGAAAATATGCCTTGTTGCACATGCAGAAAATGTGTCTGTTGCACATTCAGAGATATGTGTTCGTTGCACATTCGGCTTTATGTGTCTGACGCACATCTGGAGATATGTGCATTTCATGTATTGTGTTTCTAATACATTGAACTTTCTTTTGTAGGTTCTCATTTGACAATTGATATTAACATGATATGTTGAACATAGTGGTGGGACTAGACTATATATGACTTTCTTCTTCTATACGTTCTTCACTTCTATGAGCACCTCATTTCTTTGGTGCAAGAAAAATCAAACATGGGCATTGAAAAAGTAAGTACTCTTGTTTTATACATATTCAATATGCAAATGTAAGTACTTTTCATCTATTCCAAATATATATAAAAAATAAATTTGACAATTCGTAGTAAACATACAAATTATGTCTTACAATTTCTATTGAGTACTCAAACATGAAAATAATCTATGTTGAACCCACTTTGTTGTACCTATGACTTGTATACATTGTATTAGAAGTCACATCTTTAGATGTTCAGAATAAAGTTCACTAAATTAGAAGATGTTGGGCCTTTTCATTTTATAAATATGTTGCAGTGAACTAAATTTTGAAGCATAACTTTTTTAGGCCTTGTCATTCAGACATGTAATAGACATTTTCAAACCAAGTCTTATGATAAGATTTCACAAAACATTCATGCTTTCACGTTTTCAGATCAGTAGTAAAAATTTAAATATAGGATCTTTGAAGAAAAAACACTTCCCTGAGGTTGCCATGTCTATGTCTTACACGTTTTCGACATAGATATGCTTGGACACACGACAAACATGCCTCTGACATGTTCACTTAATGAAAAAGTATTGTCATCCTTGTTTTTTTTCTCCCAACAAAAGTAGCAAATCATCCTTATGCCTCTTTTCTTGCTTCTCTGAATCTCCATCTCCCTTCCTCCTCTTGTCCATGCATCTTAAGTAGCACTTAAATTTATTCCTCTTCCCTTTCTTCCCTCTCAATCTCCAAGACACCTTATTCTTCATCTTCTCCATAGCCACCAAGTATTTGCTTATTCCTTCTCATTCTTCCTCCTAATAGTACATGTTCACCATTACTTACACACACAAAAAATTATTATCTCCAACATTTTACTTCCTTTGATTTTACCATTCCATGATCCAAGTGTGTTGCAAACATGATAGACACATTTAGAAATTTAATATTTTTTTTTGTCATTATATCTATTTATGACGGAAAAAATACGTCGCTAATGACCCTTGTGATCAAGCCTACTGGTCGTCGTTACTAGTATCAGTGACAAGATTGTGTGGTTCATATTAGTATCAACGTCAAACATTTAATGTAGTCGTCAAAACTATTAATGACATACTATATAAGTTGTCGTGATTTGTATTAGTGACGAACCGAAATTGTTCTTCATTATCTTTATTAATGACAAGACCAATAACGACAAGATGTGACTTTTTTTTTCTCGTCGTTAATAGTTTTAACGACAAACTTATTCACATTTACGACCAACTTTTTTCGCCGTTATTGCTAACTTTTCCTGTAGGGAATTATAAGAAAGATTCATGCAACCAAGGCCCAACACTTACATGTCAAGTTGGATTGTATGCAAAATTATGTCGGTGATGATGATCAACCATTGAAGATTCAAGGTCCCACATGCTTCATTATCTTTATTTATTAGAATTTTATTTATTTATTAGAATCCCTTTTAGTTCTGGTGTACTCCCTAGGATTCATAAATAACCTGATTCTTTCACTAGGTATGTGTGTATTTGTTACCATGTAGTCTGTTATATTTAAGTTTGTGGTGATCTTCTCTGTGTAGTTGGCAAAAAGGTTCGAACATACATATTCTATTTTTGGTAACCAATTTACATCTCTGTATTGACATACATATTTATTGACGTACATATTCTATAAAGTTATGCAAATGTGTTCGTTGAATACCAAGAAACAAACTGATTTAGAATTGTTCTGCCATGTCATTTATAGGTGTTGCTGATCATGCAGGACGTGCATTTTATTAAATTATGCTAGAAACATCTATAAGGTACTGGAAACTTAATTAAATACTAAATTGATCCTACCATGGCAGCATTTCTCAGTTGGGTTTACCAATATAACTAATGACATGTCTCTTTTTTTTACTTTTTTTTCTGCAGGACTATTCTTTTTAGTTTGTCTCATTACAAGTCCCTGGAATTGCACCGGTTACATTACTTTGGAATTGCTGCTGACTCAATCTCAATTCATTATTTAGCTGCAACTGTTGCTGAAGCTGGGAATCTGATGGTTGAGAAGGTTGCAAGCTTGATTGTAATGCTTGTCCATGCTGCTGAAGCACCATCTGAGAAGGTGCTTGCTGAATGGGCTGCTAAAGCAACTGTGATATACTTAATCTAGGTAATTGTTGTTGATTGGCGTTAGCCAGTGCTCCTTATACATGTACTGAACTATGCAAAGTAACATGGTGCCTAAACTGAGAAGCTGGCTTGCAGGTGGAGGCTGGGTGGTTGGGGGGAAACCACTGGAAAGAGACATTTGAAGATTGGGAAGATGTCCTGTAGGCTGCAAGTATGGTGGCATATTCTGTTAGTTCTCTTGAAGACACATTCCTTCAATCAGAACCCATGCAAGTTGCTATCTATTATTGTTTCCACAATGGTCTTGAGTCTTCTGTTCATGCTAGTCTTCAGGTACATCTACTTATTAAGATTACTCATTTTATTGCATACATGCTAAAATCCAGACAATAAACACCAACTTTTCCTTATTACTCATTTTATTGCATACATGCTAAAATTCAGGTGCACCTAACACGAGTTTGAATCATTTTCAAGTGATGTAGATTTTTAACAGCTGAAACAACGCATAATCTTTCAGAAACTTCAGTTCCAATTCTATCATGGTTACTGATTACTTCAGAATACAGAATACTCCAGCTACATCAATGCAACACCTGTTATCCAATAATTATGGGAGGTGACTCTAGCTACAACAATGCATTACCTGTTATCTAGTGGTTCTGGGAGGTGGTTCAAGGATTCCACCAGAACGTAAAGCTATTTCCTAAAGGAGCTCTGAAGCCGACTTGTTGAATAGTAGATAGTCATATCAGGGAAGAGACAGATCTAATTAATGATGTAGAAGTTATTGTACTAAATAGAAAAATATTATATGAAAGTATATCATTGGTGTTGTATTCAACCTAAGGGGCAACATAAAATGTCCTCCCCATGTAATTGTCATTTGATTATAAATAAAAAATATTCATACTTTTGGAAAGTCAAATTTGGCTGCAATGACATTCAAGTAGAAATTGATAATGAACTGAAAATTGAATGACGAATACTCATGAAAATATAGTAATACAAAACTAGTATGTCATTATTGGTTTTTTTATACGCCATTACACTCAATAAGAACCATTTCATACAACAACATTATACAAAATAGTGGCGTTTGTATAAAATCCAATTGATGAATAGTGGCTTTTTTATAAATGCCAAATGATGTTTTAGTGACCTTTATTTGGAATTTAATGGAAGCCACTAAAGACAAACATTTAGTGGCATTTACAAATTATGCCACTATCTTTCTAGTGGCATTGGTACTAGAGGCATTTTTTTAAGTGTCAACAAATGCCACTAAACATGTTTAGTGGCATTTTTTGTGGCATTTCTAAAAGGCCACTAATGGGCATTCTTGATGTAGTGAATTCAGGTGCCTAGGGGTTTTCTTCACCAAGGTAGGCACCCTCTTTTACCTTGGGACAACAACTTTGTGGCCAAACATAGTAGTAATGATGCTCTAAGCTAGATTAAAGATAAGTTGGGACGTGGGAAGGGGTAGATATGGCTTTATAAAGAAGGGGGCAAGCATGAGGTGTCTAGGGGACTTTCCATGTGTCCTTAGCCTAGGGCTTCATGGCCATGCAAGAGGACATTTTATAGAGGCTTCTTGAATATAAAATGTTGGTTCTAAAAGCCCATGTATACTTCTAGGCCATCCCCACCGACCTCCAATCAAAGAAATAACCCCATTGGTAGATAGCTTTTAAAGATAAGCTCATTTATAAAGAGGGTAATCCCTAAAATGCCCTCAAACCAAGGTGCAACTAGGTGCCCCATGGTTCAAAAACTCGAGAAGGATAAGATAATATCTAAGGATTATAATGCATGTGATAATTTGCAAAGACAACCTCCCAATCGGGTAAATTGCATAAAAGTCAAGAATGTACCTAAAATTACATAACTTGCACAAAAAATCTAGATTGAACCAAATTTGAAACTTAGGCTCATTTTATGCTTTAAAAACACATATAAAAAGTTAGATTAAGGTTTATAACACCTAACTAAGGTCCTTAAATATACTTTCACTAAGGTATTTGTGCATAAAACCTTTTATTAGTACAAATAGTGAATAAATGTTCACCACACCACTATAATTTCTGCTAATTAAACATCAAGGACATAAAGGATAGAAATGAAAGGGAAACTCGTGAAAAGGATTATATGGAGATTACATCTAAGATTCAATATGTTACAACACTACACCCCTTAAAAAGGATTTCATCCCCAAAATCTCAAACAAAAAGAGTAGGGTGAGTATGCAAGATCCCAACACTAAACTCCAAGGTTGTTTCCACAAAGCTTCCATCAAAACTTTCACTACTCAAACTCCTTGATTTTCAACTGCCTATCTTAGGTGTTCAAAATCTTTTCGAGCAACTTCACATAGGTCAGGTTCTCATGGATCACTAAGGGTTCCATTATTAAGATTTCTTTTTATTAGATATAACACAGTTAAAAGTTTAGGCCTATTAATATTATATTCATTATGATATTATATCATCCTTATTATTCTTTTAGTTGTGTCATGTTATATTTAATTTGTTGTCAAAAGATCTATATTTTATTATTATGCTCAAAGACATGTATATTTATTATTTATCTCATTAAGATTTTTAGCATAATTAGGGTTTACTCAATTATCTCATTATACTTGATTATTATTCTTAATAATATAGAATTAGTCTCCACTATCAACATATTGATTTATAACAGATTGTTTTGTAAGAAATAAGGTGTTTTATCTAGTTTGTTATAATTAATCCAAATAATGTCACATGAATTACTGGTTTTTATATAAAACATTTCCACATTACCCTTTTTTATGTTGATGCCATTATTAATCATTTCTCATATTTATTCAGTTCTTATTATTGATTATGCATGTTTATGTGAATCAATTACTTCTTATCCATAGTGAAGTCATAATATGTATTTTAGTGATCAAGGTGGACATATTACATATTAATGATTTGATTCACATACTAAGTAATGATTAGGTAATTAATTAGGTGTGTATTAGATAACAAGGTGATATGCATTTCATATTGATGACCTAATTAATCTATATTTAGGTGATTATATATCATTTATGTGTATTAAAGTATGTTACCTGATTATGACACCTTATGTCACTAATATATCAAGAATGCCATTAAGGATGTATAGGTTAATGTTAGATGATTACAACTTAGGGTTTAGGTCAATATCATCATTATTCTTCATCTATACATTATTAGTATGTATTAAATACAGATTAGCTTACAATTATCTTGCTCATCATTTCATTAGGGTTTATTGGTCCAAGAAATGTTTAGCATTATGTGTACCCACTATTAGTATTATATGTGAGTTACTGATATTATGTGCATTAGATATTCATTGGGATTCAAACATGTCAACTATTCATTAGATGACCATTGTATGTTCATTAGTATATAAACAAGCATGTCAGGTTATAACTATGACTTGTTTGGTCAAAACTAAGGATCCAAGAAAACTATCCTCCTAATCATGGAGTTAGGGTTTCTAGAGACAGTGTAGCTAGATTTCGGTATGTTACATGACTCCATCTCCTTATAAAGGATTTTGTCCTCAAAATCTAACTACCCAAACATCATCAAACCAACTACTCTCCACCCCTTGAAAGGTTTGACCTACCAAGCCAAACTAATCTAGAGGTAAAAATGGTGAGTCTAACTAAACCATGTATAAGATCCATCACGCTTCCTCTGATTTCTTACTAAACACCAAACTTCAAAGTCTAGGTTATTAGGGATAGACTATCCAAACATGTGGTTCTAGGGAACATAAGCGAACTATATTAGGTATCCATCCTCAAATAAGTCATTACACCTGAAAGAAAATGTCAACATATTAGGTTCTCAGGAGTATCCAACTTAGATGCCTAAGGCTACTACTGTCTATAGGCATGTTATTTCATATAATTAGTATCATCTCAGGCTAGGCATGTATCATATGGATCTGGGAGTCCTCGTAAACTAAGCTAGTGGTGCGGAGGAAAATCTTGTCATCTCCCAAACCCTGATCCTTTCTAGACACCTTTGCTTTCAACGTATTCCCTAATAGCTACCTAATAGGATCATAACATTATGTAAATAAAGGCTAGTTTTCATCATAAGATGAAGATTTCAAGAGTATGAGACTATTTTAAAATGGATGCTTGCCATAAACGAAATATAATAAAAGGTTTGCATGCATGATAATTATGACTACATTAACTATGTAGGGTTGAGGCACCTATCGGACCTCAACCTATATGTGAGGGGAGAATTAATACATTCCAAGTCACCTACACATATTTTTATGGGGGAGAATAAGACATTCCCTAGGGTGAATTAATACATGACCTATCTATGGGTGGTAATACATAAGTACAACTACTATAGCTAAATAATACATAAAATCAACATGCTAGAAAAGAAATCATGGCAAGTAAAAGCATCATATCAATTAGAACATGACAATAGGGTACAAGACCCAAGAAAAAGAATATCAATACCAATTTTGAGGAAATTTAACAAAAGAATCATGAATAAAGGGAATAGGGATCATTAAAGCCTCATTAGGGAAATATAGGGTTTGGTTTGAAAATATCCCAACTTAGGGTGTAAGAATGCACATACCTCTCTTTCTGATATCAATTACAAACTTTCACCACTTTAATTTAGTCCAAGTTCCTCTTTGCCTATTTTCAATGTATTAACATGTATTAGAGTACATAATGCACATCAATGTATAGAAACCCTAATTTTAGACCTTTTTAGAAAAAAATAGATTTGGAATCTAAAACCCTCACCAATGAACTTATTAGGTTCTTCTGATTAAGAAAATATATTTTTATATTAACTTTGGAGTTATGATGATTAAGATGTAATTTTTATGGATTTTATGCATAAAATTCATTTTACAAAAATCACCCTTCGTCAAACCTATAAATCATACATTGAAATTATTTTATTAGATAGATATTCATTTTCCAATTCCAAAACATATTTATTTGTTAAATTTGGATAAGCAGGTGAAAAGATATGAATTTTTCAATTTGAATCGATTAAGAAATGACAAGTCAGAAATCTTCAAGAGAGAGGAAGAGAGAGAGAGATAGAAAACACCATTTAACCCAAGATCATGGTTGGAGATACATAGGTAACCAAACTAGATCTTCTAGAGAAGGTAAAATAGCAAGAAACCAAAACCCCAAAAGAACATGGTAAATAGAGACGGAGAGCATCGATTTTGAACATAGAAGCATGAGTTTTAAGCATGTAGTAAGCAATATATGATAAGAGGGTTATAAAACTCACCTCTAGGAAGGTGGACAGGTTCAAGCAGTAAGGTTTCCGAGCTAGAGAGGTTGGTTTCTCCAAAAAATCACCTATCTCGAGCTAGAAGTACCTTCTCCACTTTTGAGGTGAAAAACCCAAGCAAAAGGACATGGAGATGAGGTGTTTAAGGGCTCTAGGTGGTGTTTCACCATGAAAGGCCATGATTCCGACCTAGAAGAAGGTGGGAGGAAGACGAAAATCATGAAAATAGGGAAGGAAAGGAGGAAACTTACTAGTTTTGGTCAAAATCACCAAGAAGGAGCTTTAGAAACCCTAAATAGAGCAAATTCAGAACCCTAGGAATTTTCTTCACCACGGTAGGCACCATATTTTACCTTGGGACAGAAACTTCATGGACAAACATAGTAGGAATGATTCTCTAAGATATATTAAAGATAAGGAGAACAAGAGTTTCAAATTGGAAGGTGGGAAGGGGTAGACATGGCTTTATAAAAAAGAGGCTTGTATATATATATATACATAATGCACATTAATGTATAGAAACCCTAATTTTTAGACTTTTTAAGGAAAAAAAAGATTTAGAATCTAAAACCTCACCAATGAACTTATTAGGTTCTCCTGATCAATAAAATATATTTTTATGTTAACTTTAGAGTTATGATGATTAAGATGTAATTGTTATGGATTTTATGCATTAAATTTATTTTACAAAAATCACCATTTGTCAAACCTTGAAAAACATACCTTGAAAATATTTTATTAGATAGATATTAATTTTCAATTCCAAAACATATTTATTTGTTAAATTTAGATAAGCGGATTAAAAGATATGAATTTTTCAATTTGAACTGATTAAGAAATGACAAATTAGAAATCTTCGAGAGAGAGGAAGAGAGAGAGCGGGAGAGAGAGAGAGAAAACACCATTTAACCCAAGATCAGGGTTGGAGGTGCATAGGCAACAAAATTAGATTTTCTAGAGAAGATAAAATAGCAAGAAACCAAAACCCTAGAAGAACATGATAAATAGCTAGAGATGGAGATCATCGATTCTGAACATAGAAGCATGAGTTTTAAGCATGTAGTAAGCAATATATGAGAAGGGGGTTATAAAACTCACCTCTAGGAAGGTGTATAGGTTCAAGAAGCAAGGTTTTCAAGATATAGAGGCTGGTTTCTCCAACAAATCTCCTATCTCGAGCTAGAAGTATCTTCTCCACTTTAGAGGTGAAAAACCCAAGCAAAAGAACATGGAGATGAGGTGTTTAAGGACTCTAGGTGGTGTTTCACCATGGAAGGTCATGGTTTCGACGTAGAAGAAGGTGGGAGTAATATGAAAAGCATGAAAATAGGGAAGTAAAGGAGTAAACTTACTAGTGGTCGAAAACACCAAGAAGGAGCTTTAGAAACCCTAAATAGAGCAAATTCAGAACCCTAGGAGTTTTCTTCACCAAGGTAGGCACCCTCTTTTACCTTGGGATAGAAACTTCATGGCCAAACATAGTAGTAATGATTCTCTAAGATAGATTAAAGAGAAGGACAACAAGATTTTTTGAATTAGGAGGTGGGAAGGGGTAGATATGGCTTTATAAAGAAGGGGGCAAGCATGATGTGTCTATAGGACTTTCCATGTGTCCTTAGCCTAGGGCTTCATAGACATGCAAGAGGAAAGCTCATAGAGGCTTCTTGAATATAAAATGTCAGTTCTAAAATCCCATGGATACTTCTAGGCCATCCCACCGACCTCCAATCAAAGAAATAACCCCATTGGTTGATAGCTTTTAAAGAATAGCTCATTTATAAAAAGGGTAACCCCTAAAATGCCCTTGGAGAGAAACACCTTCAAACAAAGGTGTAATTAGGTGCCCCATAGTTCAAAATCTCGAGAAGGGTAAGGGAATATCTAAGGATTATAATTCATGTGATAATTTGCAAAGAAAACCTCCCAATTGGGTAAATTGCATATAAGTCCAGAATGTACCTAAAATTGCATAATTTACACAAATAACATCCAAATTGAACCAAATTTGAAAATTAGGATCATTTCATGATTTAAAAACACATTGAAAGTTCTATTAAGGTTTATAACACCTAAATAAGGTCCTTAAATAGACGTTCACTGAGGTATTTGTGCATAAACCACTTTATTGGTACAAATAGTGAATAAATGTTCACCACACCACTATAATTTCTACTAATTAAACATCAAGGACATAAAGGACAGAAATGAAAGGGAAAATTGGGAAAAGGATTATATAGAGATTGCATCTAAGATTCAGTATGTTACAGCTATTGAAGTCACCTCATTATAAGAGAAAAAGGCTGAGGAGGGAAGGTTGAGGAGTTCTTCCTATAGGGAAACTGAGGCTTCTTGAAGAATTTATGAATATTAGGAAGAGTGAGATCATATTTCTTGTAGAAGGCCTCATGGTCAAAAAGGTCAAAGTACTCAAGGTAATCCTTCCTCCAAGTGTTAGTCACCTCATTATAAGAGAAAAAGATATTCAAGTTATCCTCGGAGACTTGGAATGTCTTCTCGGCTATCATGGAAGTAAAGACTACTTGAGCATTAGTCGGGGGTACGAGAGTGTCATAATTCCATTGAAAATTTGCATAGAATTCATGAACGAATTTGGTGCTTGTGATGTAATTGTGGTAGCACGCATGTTCAACACTCAAGTTGGAGAGGTGGTGGTCATAAAGCAACTCAGTTACTTGATCAATAACCTTTTGTATACGTGGTCTTAGCTCTAAAAGGGCATGAAAAGGAAAGGGTTTTCTAGGAAGGAGCTCCTTGTACATATTTAGAGCATGATTGGAGACAAAGAAGGTATCATGAAATGGTATAAGGCATGAGTTGGAGGAGGAGGAGGATGCTCCAGCTGGGGCGGCTCTCTTTCTCCTATTAGAAGCCATGGAGGCAAGATAAGAGGATAGAGAGATCAAAAATGTAGGAAACACCACCACAAACCGACCAAACACCTAGGGTTTATGAGCATGAGGTCAAGGGAGGTTGAGCTAGGTCAAACTAGGGCTAGCAAGAGGATGGCCAGGGCTAGGGTTGAGAGCTTGAGAGAGTTAGAGAGTGGATCAGTCGATTTTTTCTAGTTGTCAGGAAGAAAAGTCGGCCGAACCATACTTAAGTCTGCTCTAGTCCGACATCAGCCGAGTTTTGTGATTGGGAAACTTGACCGAATGGCTCTTTACCAAAGCCCTCGGCCACGAATCTTTCGAGTTGGCAACTCGACCGATGGTCAACCTGAACCAACTTTAGAAGTTTTAATTTCTATCCATTAGAGTGCTAGTTAAATTTATTTTTCTAGTCCAATTTGCATTTTAAACATACTTAGGCACATATCACTCATCATTGGGTATTATTTTGTGATAAAACAAGTGTTTGCAAAATACCCAAAAACAAGTGAAAAACAAGACATACGAACAAGAAAATAGCATTATAGCAAGCAAGAGTGATCAAGACATAAGCAAAGCATATATGATAGATGGCAACTAGCTAGAAGGCATATCAAATTCATCCAAAGTAGTTATGAGCAATTTAGATCTAATAAAGTTAAATTGCTCTCTAGCTAGAGGTTTCGTGAAAATGTCTGCCAACGGATTTTCTAGAGCATTTGCTTCATCCATAGGATCTGGGCACAACAACTCCCAATTGCAATGTATTCAACCTCAGTAGTTGATAATGCCACTGTGATATGTTTCTTGGAGAACCAAGACACCAAGCATGGTCCTAGGAGAAAGCAACTTCCACTTGTGCACTTTCTATCAATCAAGTATCCTACGCAATCCACATCACTATAAGCTGTAAGAGTAAAGTCCCTTTACTTGGGATACCATAGTCCAAAATTTGGAGTTTTGGCTAAGTACCTTAAAATCCTCTTAATAACTATAAGATGTGATTTCTTGGGATCTAATTGAAAGCGAGTACACAATCCAACACTAAACATTATATCAGGTCTAGAGGTAGTTAAATAAAGTAAAATTCCAATCATACCTCTATAGAGATTCTCATCTACCTTCTCACCTTCTTCATCTTTATCAAGTTTGGTGGTGTTTGACATGGGTGTGTCCATCATCCTGGTGTTCTCCATCCCAAAGCGCTTAAGTAGCTCACTTGTGTACTTACCTTGGTTGATGAAGTTCCCATCTTTAGTTTACTTGATTTGAAAGCTGAGGAAGAAAGTAAGCTCACCATCATGCTCATCTCAAACTCACTCTACATAAGATCACTAAAATTGTTACAACCTCAATTTTTCATATGTTTTCATAATTGAATTATAAAGATTTTGTGAATATGGACTTAATTGAAAAGGTTGTTTGCTTTGCTTCAAAAGATGGATTTCTTTGCATATCTCTCTTTAGATAGGGATTTCATAATTTCTATTATTAGATTAATCCAATAATGGATATAAAAGAGAAGAAAAGAAGAAAAGTCTAAATAAAAGGAAAAGATACAAGATAATGGATATTAAGCAAAGTAATTATGAGAAATACATAGAAATTTCTAGAGAGTGGAATTGATGGCCACAATTGATTAATTTTCATTTACAATAACCTTGTTGGTTGCTTTGTGGTCCTTACTGGCTATTGGGCCCAATAATAGTAAAGGATAAAGGAAAATACAAAAGATAAATAAATAACAAAGAAAAGGGGAATAAAGAGAGAGATGTAGAAACCTCTATAAGGCAAAGGAATATTCTCCAAAGGGGGATTTCATGCCTTTTGGGTTCCTTGGGTTCCAAGGAGTCCAAGTTGCAAAGATAATGCAACAAGAAAGAGAAATGATCAATTAAATATTGCTTTATTTAGAAGGAAATATGAGATAATAATGATATTACAAGAAATATGTGGATATATGGATAATGGATCTACATTAGAAAAGATTTCGTGTTCACATAATTTCTAATGGTAAAAGGAATCAAAATAAAGAAACTAAAAGACTAAGAGAGAGAAAATATGCATAAAATATGCCTTATTAATAGATAACTTGGACATGAAGATAATTCCCTTTTTCTTTGGAATTTGGGACTCAAAATTTGTATGCGAGTAAATAAAGCCAAAAGGAAGTTTCCGTTAAAATTTGGTTATGCACAGATTTCGAGATATGGAATTTTGAAGTAATCCTAAAGTGTGAAGGATAATTGGTTTTTGATATACACGTCACAATTTGGGAAATCAGGGACTCAGTTGCCTCTTATTTCGCTCGCATTCCTGGCCATAGGATTGGGATATGAGGATTCCCATCTATCTCCTAGCTTGGGACAGACTGGGACAGACTGTGAAAGGGAACAATCCCGTTCCCTATTTCCCTCCGAGTTTCTCTCTCCCTGAATGATGATCGGGGACTCTTGGGAATTAGCCCACCAGGTTCGGATTGGGAAGCCGAGCTTGGGTTTGGCTATCTTCAAGAAGCTGTAGGAGAATCCCCCAACCTCTAGGACTCCCTCCGACCACCCTCTACGGCCATCCCTATATATATGGGGTAGAATCTTGCTCAGAGATCTCCCTCATGTTCTAAAGACCCCACACGACTTCCTCACCCTTTCCCCGCCTTCGAGGTGCTACCTTTCCTTCGAATTTCACCTTTTATTCGCTAGACCTACCGCCGGAGATGGTTCTCTAGAACCCAAGAAAACGATGCATGATCGGAGGAATTGTAGGTGGAGGCGAGTCCAACGGGACCTGTCGACAGTGGGTGGCATGTGGTTTCGTGGTTGGAGGAGCAAGAGCTCGAGGTCAACACCGATGTTGACCGCGGCATCAACCCTGTACATAGGGACCGACGCAAGGAAGAAGAAGGAGAAAGTGAGAAAAGACTCCCCTAACCCCCGATGACTGTGAAAAGGATCGAGGGTAAAAGCGTAATCAACCAATCCACGTGGACTGGAGATCAATAAGTAAGCGCTGACGTGGCATCGCTTGATTGGTTAATAATTGGTTATCTTGCAAAAAAATCGTAGGAAAAGATTGGTAGCTCCGATGGAAACGTACAAAATATGAAAATTGATCAAGAGAACGCGTAGAATCCAATAAAAATACTTTTAAACTCGATTTTGTTCCTATTTGAAAAAGTATGCTAAGTTAATGAAAAGTGCTTTGAAATTATGTTAGAAACCCTAATTGAAATTAATGGTTAAGTTCATGATGATTAATTAGTGAAATTAAGTAATAGTAACCTGTTGAAATGTTAATGATGAACTTGAACCTGATCTAGATGAATTATTGCATGGTTCAGGGTTTTACACCAATTATGAATGATAAAACATTTAGAAACCTTAATTTAGGGTCAAAGAGGAAAACATCATATTTAATTTGAAATATGTGAAAATATGTTGTTAAATGATGATCCTAGCATGTTAGATAAGATATGTTATGATCCTTAGGATTTGTGAGTTATTTTGCTTAATTAGGGTTTGTAGTAATAAAAGTGAAAGAAAAGCCTTAATTGCAATGAAAATCCTAAAAGTGGATTAGAAACCCTAGGAAGCGAGCTAGGTTTAATAGACCTTGATGGCATGATCAATGATAGGAAAGATTGGATGCATATTTTAGGGTCATCTTGTGTGCTTGCTTGTTTACTGGATTACTTGCTTTGTTGGATTATTTCTGCACTCAAGACAGCCTGACAGGTATGTGGTTACACTTATGGTTAATCGCTTTAGTTTCACGGTGATTCCCAGATGTTTTATCGGTTTCCTGAAAATAACTACTTGGATGACTTTTATTTCATGCAACTATAGAGTGACTATGATTATCACAATTATAAGTGTGTATTCTCGCACCTACATGCCACCCTGATGGATGATGCAAAAAGGTCAAGCCCAGGAGGGAAGACCCATGGGTACCATGAGTGGTGACCCCAGACACCAAGCTCGGGATTGAGAAGGTGGTCTTTGTTGCATGACTAATGGGCACCATGAGAGGTGACCCCAGGCACCAAGCTCGGGATTGAGAAGGTGTCCTTAAGTCAATGGCAAAAGAGAAAACCTAAAGAGGGTATTCCAGGGTTAGGGCAAAAGTGGTGGAGAATGTCACATTGAAAGCGTAATTTGGCTTGTTAATTAACTTGATTATGATATTTAGATGGTTAGCCATATTTGTGAAATTTTGGTTAACCCCACATACCGGCATATTCATTTATGCTGACCGACGTTTTGTTTGTCAGCGTTTGAGGTACAACCCGGAAAAGAACAAACTGTAAAGTAACACATTGTGAAAATAAGAAATAAAGTGCGAGGAGGATTAGATAGAATAGATTCAAGCTGTAGATTGTAGTAGATATCCAAAGTTTTTAAAAGGTATGCAAAGTTTTTTTTATACCAACTTTCATTATAATTTGGTAGAATTTTATAATTATTACTGATTATTTGTCGAACATTTGATCATGTTAATTGGGATAACGGATCTGACCTTTTGGTCTCCCATAATTGGGGGTTACCGGGAGGCAGGGTCATTACATTTGGTATCAGAGTATTGGTTCCTCATTTAATCCTTAATAATTATTAAATTTACAAACTCTGTAGAACCCAAGGGAGTTATTAGAGGATTTTCTGAAAGACAAAGGTGTCTAGAAAAGGATCACATTCAGGGGCTAGAAATATTTTCCTCCGCACCACTAGTTAGAATACGAGGACTCCCGGATCTGTATGAATCCCGGATCTGACTCGAAATAAGATACCTTTAGGACTCTCTCATCTATTTTCATCCCTTCTCAACCCTAATTCTATTAGGATTATAAGGTTTAGGGTTTTCTCTCTCACCCTATTGAGGATAGGGTATGCATGATAAGGTTAAGGAATCCTCCACCAAAATTAATAAAAAGCATGTAAATAAGATGTCATGGACATAAGCTTAATAGTTTAAGCGTAAACTAAAGAATAGCTGCATGCTTAGGTCGTATGACATGTGTTGCTATGAGAGATCTAAGGTTAGACCCTCTGGTCAGGAGGACGAGTAGAGAGTTGGTTTTGGAGGCAGAGGTTTCCATTAAAGGTAGAGACCTAGTACATCATCTAAGGATGATACTAACCCTAACCCTAAGTAGTAGTTAGAGAGAGATGACACGATGAGTTAGATGTCATGGTAGACCAGGTGTGTGGATGGACATGCTTTTGGTTTGGATACCCATGACGATATGAGCCATGTGAGGTTGGTTGACCTATTACCTTTGGTGACCCAACCCTGGGAAGGGTCGTGCAAGTTAGGGTGAAGGATAACTCCTTCATTGATGAAGTTAGTGATGACCATATAGAAACCCTATGAGCTTATATGAGCATGACAAAGTTGCACCCAAAGTATGTCAATAGGGTTGACAGTAGGCTGAAACCCTGGCCAGGAGAGTATGTTGGATAGATTATGAGATAAGCAATAAGAGTTTTGGATAATCTTGAGCGGACATAAGTTTGAACATAGGTTTCACCCAGGTAGGTGTACGCTTGTGAGCTTGATCCACCTTAGAGAGAGGACCTCCAGTATTAAGGTTGTTGTAGGGTTAAGCTATAGAGAGAGAGAGCAGGGCCCGAGCTAGAAGGTTGGAAGTTTAGACTCCGAGCTAGGAGAAACCCTGAGAAGTTGAGGATGATGCGACCTAAGAGGATGGTTTTAGTTGCCTCATGCACGATCCCTGGAGGCTGATGGTATCTTGGTTGCATTTAGAGGAACCAAACCCTAGAGAGAGGATGAGACTACTGGTACCTATGTGCCTATGGTATAGGTGTTTACCTTTTAGGGATAGGAGGAAGAGTTCCTTACACCATGAAGAGGTTTAGTTACAAGTTGTGAGGCCTTATACCTAGTTGGTTGTCCTTGAGGAGGACTCCACTCTGAGCTGTTATTCAAGTGGAATGATAATAGGAAGTGCACACCGTACCTTGTACATGCTTGGTACATGGTTACAGGGTTGAGCATGCAGTTGGACATCAGAAAGGTGAACCTAGGGTTCCTAGACCTAAGAGGGGAAGTAGTAGTGCTGGGTGTACTTGATGCTCATGACGAGATTTGAGTTTCCACAGATTTGAGCATGGCATCCCTCATGTTTGGAGGAAAAGGAAACCCCTTGGTTAAGGTGTATGTTTGATGAACCCCTCGCCTATAAGTTGGTGACATGGGCAGGTATGATGATGGTCCAATGTGAAGGAATAGAAACAAGTAGGACCTACCATGGAGACCAAGCATGGTTTAGAAGGTGGTCTGTTTGTTAGTTATGTGCCTTAGTATCTTGCTAGGGCTAAGCATGCTCATGTGAAGGTAAACCCTGGACATAAGGATGTTGTGACCTTTGTTATCAAAATGTAGTTTCCTCCCATCCTGGGAAAGGGACCCTTTTGTAGGGTGTATATCAGCTTTTGTTGGGTTTGAGGAAACCCTAAGAGGTCTCATAGGATCTTGAGAAGCTAAGTGGAGAGTACATAGTATAAGAGTGAACCTGTAGACCCATAGATGATCATCTCTGAGTGCATGTGGATGTGTTACCATGGAGGTAACCGGTATGGGGCCTGACCGAGGTAGATAGGTCGCCATGACCCCTATGAAAGGATGAAAGTCAGCCCAGAAATGCAGAGAGAGATGATGGAGACTTGGGTAAGGTTCTAAGTTGGACATGTACTATGTTAGAATCCTAAGTCTATCCTAGGGTCAGGTAGGGATATGACCGATGGAAGTAGGAGTTGCCTAATTCCCTAGTTGCACCTGACCATAGGGTCAGGAGGTAACAACTATCATTGTCTGAGGGCCATGGGTTAGGAGATTGATCACCTTCATGAACTCATGGGAACCAAAGGGCAGATGAGGAGGGCACTCTCTGGATGCATAAGGGAAGAGGGATGACCCCAAAAGTGTCGGCACCCTACAGACCTAGAGGAGATGACCAAGGATGGTGTGTGGACCCAAGTGGGTTTGAGACCAGTTTTTCATGGAAGTTACCTAGATATTGAGATGTTCACGACGTAGATGCATGTGAGGTACGTTTCAGTTTAGATTTGTAGGTGTACTGGAAATGTGGGATGTACCATCTCTACTCTTGGAACGGGAAGAACTCTATATCTGGACTGCAACCAAATGCTTATTTCCTCTTGTTATGGGAGTGAGAGATAGAATAGTACACATGCCATCACCAAGGATAAAGATAATGTGAGTGGAAATGTTGCTATGATGCATGAGGATGGAGATAATAACGTACCCTTGTGGAGTGTAAGATGTGTGGATGTTGTACAAACACTAAGAGTACTAAGGTACTCATCTTGTGAGGATGTTTTTATCTTGAGCTATGTGGAATTTAAAAAGCTATGCAAGGTTGAGTTCAAAAACTAAGAGGATGAGCTCAGAGTTTTCTTGATGAAGATAGACTTAGAGTTGAGATGAGATAATAAGTGGAATACATGGAGGTGTATGTCTTCAACATTACCTTACACATAAGTATGTGAGGTGATAATGTATGCTCTGGTTGAGATGCAACTGCCTAGTTTAGCTAGAGGTTAGAAGAGGCTGTTAGGTTAGCCCTCAGTTTGAAAAAGGAGATATGTTTGGCTAACACTCAGATGTAATGAGATCTGTTGATCAAGTTAGTGGTTGCTTGGTTAGCCATCCTAGGCCTTGATGTGATAAAAGGATGTTTGTAGAACCTCAAATGCGCTTCTCTGGAAAAGAAGGTGATGAAACCCCGACTAGAGTGATTTAGGGTTTCTGAGGAATCAATCTTGAGGAATCATGACATACAGGAGATCATGATTTCAAGTTCACCATACACCATGGTACTACTAAGATGGTAAGTTTCAGTAGTACTTTGGATACCTAAGACGAAGTTGCATGTGGCTTGTCGCCATGCATGCCAGGAGGTGAAGGACGAACATTGGTAACCCAGTGAGTTGATATAGAGGATAAAGAGTCCCCAAGAGGGAATGGGAGTTCATCACTATGGGTGTTGTGGTAAGTCTCTCATGGACCAAGGAAGGTCAAGATGCAATATGGGTTATGGTAAGATCGCGTTACTTAGATGACATAATCTAAGAGAAAGAGGGAATACTGTCAAGAGACAGATCCAGTTGAACTACAAGTAAGAGAGATGGTTCAACTGCACCATGATGCAAGTTCAAGAGTTCTTGTATATGACCTAAAGATTCACTTCCACAAGGTGGAAGTAGATACATGAAAAACTCGATGTGAGTACAGCTTATCACCCCTAACTAATGATTAGTATGATCCAGACAAGAGGGTCTGATGAGAGCATGTGTGCTCATTCAGGGTGATACATGGGGGGCAGTTCTTGCCCTATGAGAGATGTGATGATAACCACCATAGCCAGTATCGGGATGTAAAGAAACTCTGTAAGGGAGGTTTTGTCGGTCACCACTTCATTAAGATAATGTTGGTGAAGGGACCTCACGAAGGTCAGAAAAGGACCATAGTGTGTGCAGATGAAGTCGCTCTGATCATGTGATGGCTGAGGAAGCCCAGGGGCAACATGAGTCGTGAGCTGATGCAAAGCAGACTGACATGCACTTCACTGGGGGATAATATGCGATGTGAAAATCCGACCCCTCTAAGCTACAATTGAGAAAGTTGAGTCCCCGATATATGGGTCCTTTTGGAGATGGATTGGCGGAGATGGTTATGTTTAGTCTTACCCCTCAGGATAACGTGATGTGTTCCACGAGTTTGATCTAGAGCACTATGTGAGGTACCCAAGCCATGTGCTGAGCCATGAACCCAGTTAGCTTTGAGAGAAGTTGAAATGTCCTGAGTCACCTATGAGGGTACAAGGTACCAAGGTGAGAAAGAACTCAGATGCAAGAATATGAGATGATGAAGGTTCTTGGGAGGCACCATGGAGAGGGTAAAATCACATGGGAGACATGATGGACATGAGGAAGTCTTATCCTATTTGTTTGTATGTTTGAGGGAATTTTGAGGGCAAAATTTCTATAAGAGGGGAAGGATGTTACAACCTCAATTTTGCGTATGTTTTCATAATTGAATTGTAAAGATTTTGTGTATATGGACTTAATTGAAAAGGTTGTATGATTTGCTTCAAAAGATGGATTTCTTTGCAAATCTCCCTTTTGATAGGGATTATGTAATTTTTATTATTAGATTAATCCAATAATGGATATAAAAGAGAAAAAAAGAAGAAAAGTCCAAATAAAAAGGAAAAGATACAAGATAATGGATATGAAGCAAAGTAATTATGAGAAATACATAGAAATTTCTAGAAATTGGAATTGATGGCCACAATTGATTAATTTTCATTTACAATAACCTTGTTGGTTGCTTTGTGGGCCTTACTGGCTATTGGGCCCAATAATAGTAAAGGATAAAGGAAAATACAAAATCTAAATAAATAACAAAGAAAAGGGGAATACAAAGAGAGATGTAGAAACCTCTAGAAGGCAAAGGAATATTCTCCAAAGGGGGATTTTGTTCCTTTTAGGTTCCTTGGGTTCTAAGGAGTCCAAGTTGGAAAGATAATGCAACAAGAAAGAGAAAGGATCAATTAAATATTGCTTTATTTAGAAGGAAATATGAGATAATAATGATATTACAAGAAATATGTGGATATATGGATAATGGATCTATCTTGGAAAAGATTTCGTGTTCACATAGTTTCTAATGGTAAAAGGAATCAAAATAAAGAAAATAAAGATTAAGAGAGAGAAAATATGCATAAAATATGCCTTAATAATAGATAACTTGCACATTAAGATAATTCCCTTTTTCTTTGGAATTTGGGACTCAAATTTGGTATGCGAGTAAATAAAGCCAAAAGGAAGTTTCCATTACAATTTGGTTGCAAAAGGATGCACGGATTTCGAGATATGGAATTTTGAAGTAATCTTAAAGTGTGAAGGATAATTGGTTTTTGATATACATGTCACGATTTGGGAAATCAGGGACTCAATTCCCTCTTATTTCACTCGCATTCCTGGCCATAGGATTGGGATCTGAGGATTCCCGTCTGTCTCCTAGCTTGGGATGGACTGGGACAGACCGTGAAAGGGAACTGTCCAGTTCCCTATTTCCCTCTGATTTTCTCTCCCCCTGAATGACGAGGACTCCTGGGAATTAGCCCACTAGGTTTGGATTGGGAAGTCGAGCTCATCGAGATTGGGTTTGGCTATCTTCAAGAGAGAATCCCCCAACCTCCAAGACTCCCTCCGACCACCCTCCGCGGCCATCCCTATATATATGGGGTAGAATCTCGCTCCGAGATCTCCCTCATGTTCTAAAGACCCCGCACGACTTCCTCACCCTTTCCCCGCCTTTGAGGTGTTACCTTTCCTTTGAATTTCACCTTTTATTTGCTAGACCTACAACCGGAGACGGTTCTCCAGGACCCAAGAAAATGACACATGATCGGAGGAATTGTAGGTGGAGGTGAGTCTGACGGGACCTGTTGACGATTGGCGGCGCGTGGTTTCGTGGTTGGAGGAGCAAGAGCTCAAGGTCAACACCGCTGCTGACCGCGACATCAACCATGTACGCAGGGACCAATGCAAGGAAGAAGAAGGAGAAAGTGAGAAAAGACTCCCCTAACCCCCGACAACCATGAAAAGGATCGAGGGTAAAATCATAATCAACCAATCCACGTCGACTCGAGATCAATAGGTAAGCGCTGACATGGCATCGCTTGATTGGTTAATAATTGGTTATCTTGCAAAAAAATCGTAGGAAAAGATTGGTAGCTCCGATGGAAACATGCAAAATATGAAAATTGATCAGGAGGACACGTAGAATCTAATAAAAATACTTTTAAAGCGTGATTTTGTTCCTCTTTGCAAAATCATACTAAGTTAATGAAAAGTGCTTTGAAATTATGTTAGAAACCCTAATTGAAATTAATGGTTAAGTTCATGATGCTTAATTGGTGAAATTAAGCAATAGTAACCTGTTGAAACATTAATGATGAACTTGAACCTGATCTGGATGAATTATTGCATGGTTTATGGTTTTACACCAATTATGAATGATAAAACATTTACAAACCTTAATTTAGGGTCAAAGAGGAAAAGATCAAATTTAATTCGAAATATGTGAAAATATGTTGTTAAATGATGATCCTAGCATGTTAGATAAGATATGTTATGATCCTTAGGATTTGTGAGTTATTTTTCTTAATTAGGGTTTGTAGTAATAAAAGTGAAAGAAAAACCCTAATTGCAATGAAAACCCTAAAAGTGGATTAGAAACCCTAGGAAGCGAGCTAGGTTTAATAGACCTTGATGGAATGATCAATGATAGGAAAAATTGGATACATATTCTAGGGTCATCTTGTGTGCTTGCTTGTTTACTGGATTACTTACTTAGTTGGATTATTTCTGCACTCAAGACAGCCTGACGGGTATGTGGTTACGCTTATGGTTAATCGCTTTAGTTTCACGGCGATTCCCGGATGTTTTATCGGTCGCCTGAAAATAACTGCTTGGATGACTTTTATTTCATGCAACTATAGAGTGACTATGATTATCATAATTATAATATAAGTGTGTATTCTCGAACCTACATGCTACCCTGATGGATGATGCAAAAAGGTCAAGCCCAGGAGGGTACCATGAGTGGTGACCCCAGACACCAAGCTCGTGATTGAGAAGGTGGTCTTTATTGAACGACTAATGGGCACCATGAGAGGTGACCCCAGACACCAAGCTTGGGATTGAGAAGGTGGCCTTAAGTCAATGGCAAAAGAAAACCCTAAAGAGGGTATTCCAGGGTTAGGGCAAAAGCAGTGGAGAATGTCACATTGAAAGTGTAAATTGGCTTGTTAATTAACTTGATTGTGATATTTAGATTGTTAGCCATATTTGTGAAATTTTGGTTGTCCCCACATACTGGCATATTCATTTATGCTGACTGACATTTTGTTTGTCGACTGATGCGATGATTTTGAGTCACATTTATAGAATTGTTTCACTCGCGTTTTATGCGTTTATTGGTCATTTTGGTGGTTAATATTGCATAATTCACTTACTTTAGTCTATGATCCTTCTCAGCATCAATTCTCCCATATTTTATTGTTTTGAGCATAAATGATTACAACAATATGTTTTATTTCAGCTTATGTGGTTTTATGTTGCAATTTCAGGAAAAACGCATATCTGCAATTTTCGATACCATCGACAGCTGTCGATACTATCGACACAACCACAGGTTGCCAGCCGCAAGGAGCAACACAGAGTCGATACCATCGACAGGGAAGTCGATGGTAGCGACATTCCATCAGGTTGCTGGTGAGTAGATAGTCGATACTATCGACCCTAAAGTCGATACTATCGACACCTGAAGATTCAGTGATGGAAAAGGGATAAAACTGACGCCTAAGGGTGTCGATACCATCGAACCTCATCGATGGTATCGAGTTAGCATCAGGCGCAATGAAGAAAAGAAAAGAAGACGTGCCGATATCGCGCAGTGTCGATACCATCGACCCGCGTCGATGGTATCGACACCGTCAGATGCAAGTTTGTTTCAGATCGATCTAAATCTGATGACTATGATATTTTTGCAACCTAACTCGGTGATTATACCTAATGACAGCGACCAAGAGCGATCTATCACGTCATTAGCCGCTGCACACGTCTCGAGAAGGTGTGGAGAGAAGAACGGAGCCCAGAAGCACGCCCCAGCCATTCCGGAAGCCGAAGAAGACGTTTTCCACCGCCGAAGGGCTGTAGATCGCGCATTCTACACTAAGGAACGCTTGGATCTTCTCCGTTCAGGGGTTTCATTACTTATTCACATTTTCCCCCATGTTTCTCCTTTTCTCTACCATGTTTTGCTCTGAGATGAACATGCGGGGCTAATCCCCTTTATCTTTAGGACTGAGAGTAGTCCGGGGAAGCATTGTATGACATTTTTATCGTAGTGATTCATCATTTATCTCTGAAATCCGTGGTATGATTTCATTTTCTCAATTATATTGTTATGCTTGATCACCATAATAATAATCTAATGTCTTTAATTACTTTGAAAGAAGAATTAACGGTTGAAAAGAGACAAAATTCACATTAATTAACAAATCCCTTGAACAAGGTGATGTACGGTTAATGGTGAAAACCCAGACGTCGATTCTAATGCACCTAGTTTAGGGTATAGGTTACTATGATGGAAGAATCGACCTAGACATAGGTAGTGAATTGTACCATGACAGTGGGCAATTCTGACTACAGGCCACTACCCGGATCGAGAGATGAACCTGAGTTATTATATGGAAATTCATACAATGAAAACCCGCGGTGAAACCGCAATCCTAAAGATCTCTGCTTGAATTGATTAAACTAAACCCTTAATCGATTGCTTTGTTTTATTTTATTTTCTTTTATTTTTACAACACCTCTCAAACTCTTTTAATCGGTTTATCTGATCGCAAACAGTTAGTAGTAGTCTACCGATAATTTAGTGTCCTTGAGTTCGACTCGGGCCTCACAAAGGCCTATACTACATTGACGTGTGCACTTACGTTCTACGCACGGTTAAATCTTGTCAAGTTTTTGGCGCCGTTGCCGGGGACACAACAATTGTCAGGAGTGCCGCAAGCGGCCATTCTAGGCCACTTTTTAATTTTTATTATTCTGAAATCATTTTTAAAATTCATAGTTTATCTTTCACATTTTGTAATCGTCTAGCACGATACTGAACTGAAATTACCATTTTGCAGGTACTGGTGCATGGTGAGGACGCATAGCACTGACTACACACAGCAATCACCAGAGGTTCCACTGCCGAGCTCCGAAGATGAGGAGAACAACGTTCAACTCCAACTGGAAGATATAGATTCCGACTCAGAACAAGAAGCCATGGCAGAAGAGAAGAAGATATGGGAGAAGATAAATGCTTCTTCCTCATCCGCTTCAAAGGGGCCAATCAAGAAGCAGACGATCAACATTCTGACTTATAAGATTGATCCTGCATTAATCAACTTGGTCAAGTCAAATGCATTTCATGGGCTAAAGAATGAAGACCTGGTGACTCACATAAGTCAATTTGTGGAGAACTGCGATATGATCAAGATAGACAGGTTCCCGCAGGAGACACTGTACCTGAAGCTATTTCTGAGATCTCTAGCGGGAAATGCATGAGAATGGTTGCATAATCTTGACGATGAGTATGTGGAATCATGGAACCACATGGTGGAAGTGTTCTTTGAAAGTTTCTTTCCGCCCGAGAAGACAAATGATATGATCAGAAAAATTCATAACTTTAGTCAGAAAGCAGGAGAGACTTACTCTGAGACCTGGGAACGGTTTCAGATCATGCTAAGGAGGTGCCCGCATCATGGGCTTGACAAGGAGACGCAGGTCAAAATCTTTTATTTTTCTCTTTTTGAGCATGATAGAAGTAACCTAGATTTCGCAGGTTCAGGGTTCTTCTTAAACAACATAGACACGAGGTGTTGGAAAATTTTGAAGAACATGGCTAAGAAGCAATCCTGGGGCGACAGAGATGCCGTAGAGCATGTTCGGGATGCAGGGGAGTCAAAGGCCATCAAAGAGTTGAATGAGAAGATGGACCTTCTAGCAAAGAAACTGATTGCAAAAGAAGACACAGAATCAGATGGTGAGGCTCAAGTCAAGTTCATGTGCCAACAATAGGGGTACAGAAACAACGATTATTCATGGAGGAAAGACAAGAAATTTTCCTGGAAGGACCCAAATAATTTCTTGCAGGACCCCGATGCAAAACCCCAACCGGTGACGGAGGATAAGAGCACCGAGTTGCTCAACCAAGTGATCAAGCAAAATCAATAACTAATGAGCACGTTTGTTCAACAGATCAAGCAGCAAGGGGAATTCATGAACCAATTTGGGCAGACCCTACAAAGCCATGGGGCTCAGATGAGGACAATAGAGATGTCTTTGGCACAGATGGCAGCAGAAATAGCAAATCTAAATAAGCCACCACAACAAGGCTTTCCGGGTAATACAAATATTCCAGGAGGAAACCAGCAAGTGAAGGCAATCTTGCTACGGAGCGGTAAGAAGATTTTAAACCCCAGGGCCGATGAACCAAGCAAACCCCAGTCAGAAATCATAGGTGAGGCCACAGAGGAGATTCCGATTCCAACCAACGAGTCGGTTGAGGATATAGCAGAGGATGTCACAGCAGAACCAGTTATTGTTGAGGAGGAGACACAGAAGAGGACGCCATATGTGCCGCAGCATCAAAGGGCGCAGGTTGTCCCGGTCCCGTATCCAAATAGCATAAAAGCAAAGAAAGTGGACGCCCAGTTCAAGAAGTTTCTTGACAGCTTTAGAAAACTTTTTGTCAACATTCCAATATTAGAGGCAATAGAGAAAATTCCCTCCTACGGGAAGTTTCTGAAAGACATCATTGCAAAGAAGAGGAAGATCCCTAACACTGAGGTTGTGGTTCTCAAGGAGTAGGTGAGTGCTTTCATCATGGGCACATTGCCACCTAAAAGGCAGGATCCGGGCTGCTTCAACATTTCATGCTATATTGGGAAAGTGAAATTTGGTGAAGCACTATGTGATTAAAGGGCAAGTATAAATCTGATGCCTCTCTCTATGTTCAAAAAATTGGGATTGAAAGAATCAAGGCCAAGCAATATGACTATACAGTTGGCGGATAATTCAGTGGTGAAGCCGTATGGTATTTGTGAAGATGTGTTGGTAAAAGTTGATCGGTTTGTATTTCCAGCAGACTTTGTTGTAATGGAAATGCAAGACGAACAGGGTAATGAGTTACTCCTTGGACAACCTTTCCAAGCCACTACTGACATGATACTTGAGATGGGAAGAGGTCAGTTGACCTTGGGTATCGCTGATGATCGGTTCGAGATGGTCATGCCTTCCAGCACTACATAATCGAAAGCCAAGGAGCAATGCCGCATGATGAAGCACTTTGATCAGAATATCTCTCTCTGTCTAGGGAAGCCATTTTTAGATATGGCTCATGTAATGACTAAGGTGGAGAAGGAGACACTGGATGTAGACATCATGGAGCAGACCAAGGTTGTGTCTCTTAGCAAGGCTGTGGGTTTTCCCAATGATGAAGAGGAGGACATCCCTCCTTCTACTGAAGATGAGGCCATAGCAAGCTTTGTTTTCAATGCATATCCTGAATTACCTCTTGAAGCCTGCCTAGTTAATATAACACATGATTGGATGAGAATTAAGTCACTACAAGAGTGTGCCAAGATGCTTTAGGTGCTTCCATGTTTTTATGCTAGGTACTATGAAGTCCTTGGTGAACTCCCACCACCACTTCAGTCGTCCTTGACCAGCCCGCCAGATCTAGAATTGAAGCCACTTCCACCGCATTTGAAATATGCATTTTTAGCTGAGGGTGAGAAGATGCCAGTGATTATTTCGACATATCTGAGTGCCGAGGAGGAAGATCATTTGCTGATTGTGTTGAAGAACCATTGAGGTGCATTCAGGTGGTCGGTCGCAGACATTAAGGGGATCTCCCCTACATTGTGCCAGCACAAGATCCGGCTCGAGGAGGGAGCCAAATTGGTAATTCAACCACAACGTCGACTAAATACTAGAATGATGGAGGTCGTCAAGAAGGAGGTGATCAATCTCGTTTCTGCAGGTATCATCTATGCTATATCCGACTCGACATGGGAAAGTCCGACACAGGTAGTCCCTAAAAAGGGGGAATTACTGTTACACATAATTTGTTAAATGAACCTGTCACAACTCGCTTGGTAACCGGGTGGCGTGTATGTATAGACTACCGTAGATTGAATGCTGCTACGCTTAAGGATCATTTCCCTCTCCATTCATTGATCAGATTTTAGAGCGATTAGCAGGCCGATCTCATTTTTGTTTTCTCGATGGTTATTCGGGGTATAATCAGATTTCCATTGATCCTAAGGACCAAGAGAAGTCCACCTTCACTTGTCCTTACAGAACATTTGCATACCGCCGTATGCCATTTGGTTTGTGTAACGCACCAGCAACCTTTCAGCGTTGCATGCTTGCCATTTTCTCCGATATGGTTGAACACTATTTAGAGGTTTTTATGGACGATTTCTCCGTCTATGGTGCGTCCTTTGACGAATGTTTATACAATTTGGACAAGGTTTTGTAACAATTTGAGGACACACATTTGGTCCTCAATTGGGAGAAATGCCACATGATGGTCAACGAAGGGATCGTGCTTGGACACAAAGTGTCTAGCAAAGGGTTGTAGGTAGACCCGGTGAAGATCGAAGTTATTTCCAAATTGCCCCCACCGAATTCGGTTAAAGGGGTACGAAGTTTTCTAGGTCACACCGGTTTTTATCGCCACTTTATAAAAGATTTCTCAAAAATCATCAAACCATTATCTGAGTTGTTGGAAAAGGATGCTGTGTTTGATTTTAACACAAAGTGTTTAAATGCGTTTAATGTGCTTAAAGAAAAATTGATTTCTGCTCCGTTCGTGCAAACACCGGATTGGACAAAACCGTTCGAACTAATGTGTGATGCATCAGATTTCACAGTGGGGGCAGTTTTGGGACAACATGTGGACAATAAACCCGCTGTGATTTTCTATGCGTCCAAAACCTTAAATGAAGCACAACTGAAATACACGACAACTGAAAAAGAACTTCTCGCCGTTGTTTTTGCTTTTGAAAAATTCCAGCAATATCTTGTAGGATCTAAAGTCGTGGTATGGACGGACCACGCCGCCATTAAGTACTTGATGGAAAAGAAAGATGCCAAACCTAGACTAATTAGGTGGATCTTACTGTTGCAAGAATTTGATATTGAAATCAAAGATAAGGCGGGAATAGAAAACGTGGTTGCGGACCATCTGTCTAGGTTGGAAAGGGTATATGAGAAGGACGTGCATATACCCATTATCGAGACGTTTCCTGATGAACAACTACTATCTGTAAAATCTACAGATCCTTGGTTTTCTTATATTGTTAATTATCTTGCCTGCAAAATTATCCCAGATGATTGGACATACCAAGAGAAAAAGAAAATTTTCCATTATTTGCGGCATTATTTTTGGGATGACCCTATTCTGTTGAAGCAATGCAGAGACGGTGTGTTGCGCAGGTGTGTACTGGAGGTGGAATACGAAAGTGTCCTTCATCATTGCCATACTCTACCGACGGGTGACCACCATGCTAGTTCTAGAACTGCAACCAAGGTACTTGAGAGTGGACTTTACTGGCCTACTTTGTTCAGGGATGCCTATGACTATGTGCGGCAATGTGATTCCTGCCAACGGGCAGGTAACATTTCAAAAAGACAGGAGATGCCCTTTAATGTATTTCAAGAAGTCGAGGTGTTCGATCTGTGGGGTATTGATTTTATGGGACCCTTTGTGTCCTCCAATTCTAACTTGTACATTCTATTAGTTGTTGACTATGTATCGAAGTGGGTAGAGGCAATACCCACTAGGACTAATGATGCTGCCGTAGTATGCATGTTTGTCAAAGAATACATCTTCTGCAGGTTTGGTGTACCAAGAATGATTATTAGTGATGGAGGTACACATTTCCAAAATCAAAAGTTTGCGGCATTGTTGCGAAAGTACGGGGTGAAGCACAACATTGGTACCCCGTACCATCCACAGACACATGGGCAAGTGGAAGTCTCCAATAGAGAGATTAAGAAGATCTTGGAGCGCACTGTGGCTTCCATGAGAAAGAACTGGAGTACCCTGCTACCGGATGCTTTGTGGGCATACAGGATGGCGTTTCAGACACCTATTAGCACTACGCCTTTTAGGTTGGCTTACGGTCGGGCCTGCCATTTGCCAGTGGAATTGGAGCATAAGGCGCACTGGGCGCTGAGGAAGCTGAATTTGAGCTATGATGAAGCAGGAAAGAAACGTTCGTTAGAGATGAATGAACTTGACGAGCTGAGGATGAATGCATATGAAAGCTCACGGATCTATAAGGAGCGAACAAAGTTGATTCACGATCGACATATTCAGATGTGTGTTTTTAAGAAGGGAGATCGTGTACTCCTGTTCAACTCCAGGTTGAAGATGCATCCTGGGAAATTGAAATCTCGATGGAGTGGACCGTTCACAGTAGAGGAGGTCAGGCCACATGGCGCAATCATGGTGCGTGATGGCGAGACAAGATTCCTGATTAATGGACATCGATTGAAGTTGTATTTCGGTGAAGATTACACGAGGAGAGTGCATGAGGTCAAACTCATTGCGCTTCCAGATGAATGAGGAGCTTGATTTCGTCTAGCCTAAGACGTTAAATAAGGGCACTTGTTGGGAGGCAAACCAACCATCGGTAGCTTCATTTAGTTTCTTTCACATTTGTACTTTGGTTTGATTTGATTTTGTTTTTAGTGTAAAAATGATACCTTGATTGTTTGTTCAATGTGCAGGACTGAAGCAGGGTCGATACCATCGACCCTTGTATCGATGGTATCGAGATGGGCATAGTTAGGCGACTGCAACAATCTCTCTACATTGATACTATCGACGGCCTCATCAATGGTATCGACACACCATCAGGTTGATCACAAAAACGAGGTTGATAGTATCGACATCGGTGTCGATACTCGCGAGATCTCTTGAGATATTCAGACAAAAATTGTCTCAGTGAAGTCGATACCATCGACGGGCCTGCCGATGGTATCGAATCAGTTACAGGCAGAAAGTGGCGGCCGGGCCTCGCAAGGGTGTTTGCCCTGAGCAGAAGTCGATACTATCGACTTGCATCGATAGTGTCGATGCAACACGTCACCGATCCGCGAGAGGAAATCAACGGCGATCGCTGCATCAAGAGAGTTGATCTGTGGGAAGGGTCGATACCATCGAAACTCGTCGATGGTATTGACGCGTCATCGATCCGTGCCCCGAAATCAGGCTATCGACAACCGTCGATACTAGCAAAAGACCGGATTGTGCTATCGGTGTCGATACCATCGACCTGCGTTGATGGTATCGATGGGCACACAGCAGCGACAGCCACGGCTATAAAAGGGATGGATTGTTGTCATATGACGTCACACCTTCAAAGCTTTCCTCCTCCACTTGTGTCGTGCATCTTGTTGAGCAATCGGAGCCCAACTACGAGCATCAAAGGAGCGCGTTCTTCCCCGAGCCTTCACTGAGTGGAGAGTGCCTTCTCTAATCTTCCCCGAGCTCCGACTTCTCTTCCTTCTTTCTCGGTGACGATGGTGCGTACAGCCGGTGCTTCTTCTTCACATGCGGCTCCAATGGAGATCCCTGAGTTCATTCCTCCACCAACTGCATCTATTCTGCGCCCGCAGATTGTCCATCTTTCCGCGGAGGTCCGGAAGGTTTACGAGGAACTGATGAATCGCAAGATTGAGCCGACCCGCTATGTCGACCGGGACATGATCCGTAATCTTGGGTTTGACGCCAATCTTGCCTACGTTCTCAAAGGGCAGGCAAGGCATACGGGCAGGAGGCCCGATGAGATGGAATTCCATGCCGACGGCCAACCATTCTTCGGTGAATGGCCCACATACAAGGAGCTAGTGGTGGAATTCATGGCGTTGCTAGACATATGCGTCGTGCCAAACGATGTCATCACAACAGATCGGGAATGTATCAAGGGCCGCGTTTCTTTCCGGTTGTACAACATCGATTACACTCTCACCCTCAGGCAGTTTAATTCCATCTACAACTGGAATCATGGGAGAGACCAGTACTGGAGACTAGATAACATGACAGACTATGATGACATCTTTGCCTAGCTTGTGACTGCACCACCGGGCAAATCCGTCAGCTACCATAATGCGGCGGTTGTGGATTTCGAGCATCTGTTTATGCAGATTTTTCACCGCATGCTCTGCACCACCTTGTTCGCTCGTGGTGACCTGTCTCTCAGCAAGTTTCAAGAGACAAAATTTTTTTTTCCTGCACAAGTTGCTGAAGCAAGAAGAGTGTAATTGGGGCCCGTTCTTCTTAACATGCGTGTTGGCTGTAAAGAGAAGTACGCGGAAGGCTCCAATTTACTTTGGAGGGCTCATCACACCGCTGGCCTCCTATCTTGGGTTAAATTTCTCCCAGCTTACTCCCCTCTCCAACAGGAGCAAGGTCAACTTGCAGCATCTGCACCGCTCCAACCTCATCCTGCTTCGTGATGGCTTGGCATATGCACACTGCCATGTCAATCAAGCATATCAAGAGTGTTCACTTCCAGACCCCGTCTTCCACATTGCGTGCGCTCAGCATTTCAGATGGCCTGTCATAGCCATCGATGACTCGGATGAAGACGGCATGAACGACGACAACAACAATGACGGCGATGAGCATGAAGAGGAAGAGGAGGCTTTCACTCCTCTTCGCGCACGAGTGACACCCATGAAGCGTCCCTGCATGCATCCGGGTGCATCTTCATCTTCACAGCCTCCGCCACCTCAGCCCTCTCCTCAAGGAGAGGATGTCTATTCCTTGCATGGGATGTATACAATGCTGCACGAGATCCAGCACACCCAACTGCAGCATACAGCTTCATATGCCGATATTCAGGATACGACGAATCAGCTGTTAGATAATCAGAGGGCCATTTTTGAAAATGAGTGCCTCATCCTCGACAACCAACAACACATCCACGACAGGTTGCATAGGATGGAGATGCAGCAGCAGCCCTTCTACGATCATTACTAGAGCCAGCATTACTTTGGGGGTATCCACAACCTCCGCCCATGCCCCAGTATGATCCGAGCTTTCAGGGACAGTACCCATCTTGGGACCCCATGGCCCCGCAGTACCCGCCTCCTCCTGAAGAATGATTGGTATCTCTGTTCCACCTTTTAAGGTTGTTTTTTACTACGAGTCCATAGTCGAATTCAAGCTTGGGGGGGAGTTGGAACAACTCTATCCTTTAGTTTTTAGTTTTATTATTTTGTCTTTTGTCATTTATTTCTTGTAGTTCTTAGTTGTTTGTAGTATCCACACTCTATCTAGTGTAATTGTGGATGTATTAATTCATGTGTCATCTCGTCGCTTGTACTTGGGAATTAGGGGCAAATTTGAAAATTTTTAGTGTTTTTGCAAGCTTGTGTTGTTAAACTCTGAGCACATAACTTAAGGAAATAATTGGGTTTGTCAACTCTAAAACAGAAAATCACAACTATACATTCTCATGATTCATGAAAAGTGGACGGAACTGGTTGTTTGAGCCTAAACTGACCAAATGATAATGAGACTTTAATTTGAAATAAGAGAGAAAAACCTCTTAATTACTACACAGGTCAGTAAGGAGGGACACATAATAATTTTCAAAGGTTTAGTCAATTAGTCTTGTGATCTATCCACCTCATTGCTTTCATAATCCACCTTAAGAACTGGAAGTACATTACGGTTTTAATATCTTTGGTTGCATTCCATGTAGATAGGTCTTGCATTACAGCTATTTTCTCATATTTTTGAATGAAAAAAAAATAGAATAGCTATACAAGCACATTATCCTTAGGTGCATGTCATTTATTTGCATAATTATCATGTTGTAGCTGCATTCACATTTTTGTGCATAGAGTACATCATGCATCTATTATCTTCTGAACATTAAGGGTGATTAACTTGTTCCATACCTTCTAGATGCTTCAAGTGTATAAGTTATGCAACATTAAGTGAGCCCGACAAACATTTCGTTGTCAGCTATGAAAATAAGGGCTTGAAAAGAAAAAAAATAAGAAAAAAATTGAAAAAAATTGAAAAAAAGAGAGAAGAGAATTGAGAAGTAGTAATGACAGGGAGAAAGGAACATAGTCTCACCTGCATTTTAAAGAAGAATAAGTACATGATGTAGTTCTTTTAGATGTTCCATCTCACCTTGAGACAGAATGATAGTGCATGCATCATTCCACCCAAATGTAGGCATTAGGGCATTTACACTTGCATATGCATCAATTAGGTCATTTTTGCTTTGTGCATGTTAAAATCGTATAATGTTTCCATTTCTTCCATGAGCCACCCATTCCATCCACCCATCGCTCGAACTGGTAGGCCACCGTGATTTTTCTCCTCACTCATTAATACCAGGAGAACTGCTTCCATGTAGATGGTAGTTAGGGCGAGCAACGTAGAATAGAAGATCACAAGATGCATCGAGTCTAGACCGGAGAATTTTATTATGTTAACTGCCTTATGTGATAATGTTCATTATTTTTGAGGTAGATATCTGATGGAGTATGTTTTTGATGCAACACCACTAAAAATCCTAGAGATGATGAGTCTCTAAGTTTAGCCTTGCTAGTACTATGGTAAGAACTCCACCCACATGTGCTAAGACATGTGGAAGTCTTATCGTAGTATAGTTAAGGGTCGAATCCTCGGGACAACGGTCTTGACGAAGTCAAGATGGAAAACGTTTAGCCTTTACTTAACAACTTAAAGATTGATATTTAGATCGAAAGTTTGATTTGGTTGTTTTAAACTAAGTACAAAGAAAGTAAAGCAAGAAAGTAAATAAAGCAAGTAAATCTTAAGAGTTAACAAATGATGATGAATCACTGGGGTTAAGCAGGTATTTACCACCGCTACACATGCATTGTATATGTACTAAGCAAGACTTATAAGCTAGATGCATGGATGTTTCCACAAGACCGATGCCTTATAAGACAAGAGCGATGTGTTACATCCAAGGGTGTTCCACAAGACCGATGCCCACATAAGACAAGAGCGATGCATTGCACCCTTCGATGTTCCACAAGACCAATGCCCATATAAGAAAAGGGCAATGCATCTCATCCTTCAAGGGTTAAGTAACTCTAATACGGTACATCCTACGCGTCACTGAAGGATGTAGTCTCCGAAAAGAGAATCTTACTCAACCTCATGAAACGTGCATCTAAAACTAACAAGCGAGCGATAATTATCAAATCGAATAGCGTCTTTGTAGGCCTAGTTTCCGGTGAGGGATAACCTAGCTACGAGAAGTGCGGGAATGATGCAACGCCAGCCATCCCCGAACGAATGGTCACGTGCTTTACATCATTCCCCTCGCAAAGTGTGTTCCTCGACTTACCAAAGGTCTCTTCCATACAGATGGGAGTGTGCCAGATGATAGTGAGTTTACTCCACTCTTTGAGATACACTCCTAGACACCGAAACGGATGCGTGGTGGATACACACACCAGAAACCAACACTAAATCGGTATTCAAGCCTCGATAGCGGTCGTAGACAAACCACAACGAAAGACAATAAATGCATACAAGAACGTGGCCACCATTCAAGCATGTGTGAAACGATTTAGTATTAAAGCGAAATGATAACATCTTTTTACAGTACAAAATACAAAACATGGGCAGCGGGGCTAGTCCCCGCGCCCCAGTGGATGGAACTACTCGCTCCTCATAGAGGGAGCAACAAAGAAGGAGGCAAGAAGAGATAGAAAGAACATCATCTCCACTGAGGAGAGAAGGTTGAACCCTTGGTGGAGAGAGCAACGATCTTCACCCTTCGTAGCTTGCTTGATGACGAATCTTCTCCTCTCACCTTCTTTGTTGATGAGAGAGAAAGTAGCTTGCAATGGACGTGAGTCTCAGACCGGCAGCCTCGAGTGATGGATGGAGTTGTTCTGGTAGTGGAGAGACAGCCTCTGGACGTCTGGACCCTTCTACATGAACGGCCCTGAGGTCTTATTTATAGGCTTTGAGTGAGATCCAAACGGTTTGGAGACCGTTTGGGCTCAAACGGTCTTGGGACCGTTTGGCGTCAAACGGTCTTGAGATCGTTTGGCGTCAAACGGTCTTGGGACCGTTTGGCGTCAAACGGTCTTGAGATCGTTTGGCGTCAAACGGTCTTGAGATCGTTTGGCGTCAAACGGTCTTGGGACCGTTTGGCGTCAAACGGTCTTGGGATCGTTTGGCTTCATGCGGTCTCGGGACCGTTTGAACTCCATGCGGTCTTGGGACCGTTTGGCTTCATGCGGTCTCGGGACCGTTTGAACTCCATGCGGTCTTGGGACCGTTTGGCTTCATGCGGTCTCGGGACCGTTTGAACTTCATGCGGTCTTGGGACCGTTTGGCTGCATGCGGTCTCGGGACCATTTGAACTCCATGCGGTCTTGGGACCGTTTGGCTTCATGCGGTCTCGGGACCGTTTGAACTCCATGCGGTCTTGGGACCGTTTGGCTTCATGCGGTCTCGGGACCATTTGAACTCCATGCGGTCTTGGGACCGTTTGGCTTCATGCGGTCTCGGGACCGTTTGAACTCCATGCGGTCTTGGGACCATTTGCCTTCATGCGGTCTCGGGACCGTTTGAACTCCATGCGGTCTTGGGACCGTTTGGCTTCATGCGGTCTCGGGACCGTTTGAACTCCATGCGGTCTTGGGACCGTTTGGCTTCATGCGGTCTCGGGACCGTTTGAACTCCATGCGGTCTTGGGACCGTTTGGATCCACTCGACCCTTGGGCTGGTTTATTCTTTTGTTATTTTTTTTGTGCTTTTTCTGCAATTATAAAAGGAAAAGTTAGTTTGATGATGTATTTACAAAAAGGGGTAAAATTAGGTTTAAGTACAATATAAATGTAGAAAGAGTATGGAAAACTAAAGAAAAAGACTAAGATAAACTACTAAAATAGGAGGTTATCACCCCCCCTAACTTAGAGTCTAGCTTGTCCTCAAGTTAGATAGAGCTGAGACATGAAATGGCGCGGCGATCTTAATTAAAATTTCCATACTCTTGCTTCAATTCTTGACCTGAGTTCCCCAGGGGTCGTATCGAGGCTTATTGCATGCCTTGATCCTTTTGGATTTCGAGAGTTGCTTGGATTTCAGGTTTTTCCGTATCTCAAAGTTCGCCTTGGGACCACATTTATTTTGTGCATGCTGTTGACTCTAATCAACTTTATACCTCTCTGGAAACCTATTGGAAGCTAGAGAGGGTATGAGGGTTGGCTAAAGGCTTTGAAGTGTAACTCCCCTTCGAGTGGGGGAGGGGCTGTCTATGCTTTTTAGGATCTCACTACCGGACACGACACATCTGCCTTTATGAGGGCAGCTGAATGTACCGGCCGGGCAAGTCCTTCATTAGCCTTTTCATATACTTGGAACTTTTAGGGTTTCACTACCGGACGCGACGCATCTGCCTTTGTGAGGGCAGCGGAATGTGCCGGCCGGGTGAGCCCTTTATCAGTTCTTTATATAGGTCCTTATTCGTGGCACAACTCTCATGATTTTATTCGTCTCTCTGGCTTTTATTCAAAAACTCACAGGCTTGGGTTTTGGGATGAGGATTTATTTTGGGCGGCCAAGCCTCTTTTATTTTGAAGAGAGGAAAGTTGTTCTTAAAGTTTTTCAGCATGCACTTATTTGGTTTGTGGTCCACTTGCAGAGCTTTTTGACTTGGAAGTTGCCTGATTTCCCTCTCATCCTTGAGATCTCGGCTTATTTCTGCCCTGATTTTGACCTATGGAGAGTCAGATAAAGAAATGGAACAAAAAAAATAGGATCCATAGTGGATGGGGGTCGATAAATCGCCATTTGATGTCTAAGTGCTAAATACTTGTAGAGACTAACATGATTCTAGAGTTAGTTGAGGTGACTTATTTTAAGGAAAAGGGTGTATAGAGATTGATACCTAGCCCTTGTTTGATGACCCCCCCCCCTAACTTATCACACACTCTGTCCTCAGAGTGGGAAAGTGATAGGTTGAGAAGTCATTTGAACAAGGGCTGCGAGCTAAGCCAAAATTGCGGTAATCCCTGGAGATTGGAGTAGAGTGGATGCGAATTGGGGTGCCTTGTAGCGCTGACTCAGGAGCTTTATGGATGTCGCAGTGCATTCCTTTGCAATTGTGTCTTGATATTGTAGACGAAGTCTGCAATTCTAGCAACGAATCTGCTAGACAATATCAAGACAAAATTGCAAAGAAGTGCACTGCGATATGTGCTGCTTGATTACACAAAAGTTCCTAAACGGTGTCTAAACCGTTTGGTTCCAAACGGTTTTGAGGACCGTTTGGTTCCAAACGGTTTGAAGACCGTTTGGTTCCAAACGGTTTGAAGACCGTTTGGTTCCAAGCGGTTGGAGGACCGTTTGGTAAGCAAGGAGCCGCAGGTCGCCGGCGCGGGGGGGAGGTGGAACGGGGCGAGGGTTTGAAGGTGGGTGGAGGAAACGGCGACTGGCGCGATAGTGGCGACAGAACGGCACGGCAACGAAGAACATCATTTGACGACGACTGCGAAGGTGGCGCGGAGTGAGCAGCGTGCTTGGGATCGCCGGACAATCTTGAGGGAGGTGGATTGAGAAGCTTGCGCGGAGGCACAGAAGCAAAAAGGCGAAGTTCTGCGCACGAAAAGACTGTAGAGTGCGAAGATTCGAAGAGAGGAAGATGGAGAAGCGGGGTCGGTATTTATAGCGGTGACTTATCGTATTCCAAACGGTTTCAAGACCGTTTGGTTCCAAACGGTTTCAAGACCGTTTGGTCCCAAACGGTTTGAGGACCGTTTGGTTCCAAACGGTTTCAAGACCGTTTAGTCCCAAACGGTTTGAGGACCGTTTGGTCCCAAACGGTTTCAAGACCGTTTGGTCCCAAACGGTTTGAGGACCGTTTGGTCCCAAACGGTTTCAAGACCGTTTGGTCCCAAACGGTTTCAAGACCGTTTGGTCCCAAATGGTTTGAGGACCGTTTGGTCCCAAACGGTTTCAAGACCGTTTGGTCCCAAACGGTTTCAAGACCGTTTGGTCCCAAACGGTTTGAGGACCGTTTGGTCTCAAACGGTTTTAAGACCGTTTGGAGTATAAATATATTTGTATATTTTTTTTTTGTATTTTTAGATTTAGTAATGAAAGAACTTAGAGAAAGCAAAACAAAATTAAGAGAGAATAAAACTAGAAAATTGGAGAAATTGATACTCAGGTCTTGGGTTGCCTCCCAAGAAGCGCCTTGGTTTTACGTCACTGGCTCGACGAAATTGTGGGCGTAGCGTTTCTGACATCGAGGGTTTGTTGATGTGTTTTGTCTTCCTGAGTGTAGTATCTTTTTAAACGGTGTCCGTTGACCGTTCGTTCGCTTCCGTTGTTGTTGATGATAATGGCAGCTCCAGTTGGGTAGATATGTTTTATAGTGAAGGGTCCGGACCATCTTGTTCGAAGCTTTCCGGGGAATAATTTGAGCTTGGAATTGAATAAGAGCACTTTGTCACCAACGGTGATATCTTTTCTCCTAAGATGTCCATCGTGCCACATTTTCGTTTGCTCCTTATAGATTCTGGCACTGTGATATGCTGTCATGCGGAGTTCTTCTAGCTCATGTAGTTGAAGTTGTCTGTTCTCTCCTGCACTTTTAAGGTCGAAGTTTAGTTGCTTGATGGCCCACCAGGCTTTATGTTCCAGTTCTACTGGAAGATGACATGATTTACCGTACACCAAGCGGAACGGAGTTGTTCCAATTGGTGTTTTGTAAGCCGTACGATATGCCCAGAGGGCGTCAGAAAGTTTGGTGGACCAATCAGTGCGATTTTTGTTCACTGTTTTTTCAAGAATCGCTTTTATCTGTCTATTGGATACTTCCACTTGGCCACTAGTTTGTGGGTGGTAAGGTGTGGCAACTTTGTGATGGACTCCATATCTTTTTAGTAATGCTTCGAAACTTCGTTCCAGAAAATGGGTCCCGCCATCAGATATGACCGTTCTTGGGACTCCAAATCTTGGAAAGATGGTATCTTTGAACAATTTGACAACAGGTTTGGAGTCATTAGATGCAGTGGGTACAGCTTCGACCCACTTCGAGACGTAATCCACAGTGACCAAAATGTACGAGAAACCATATGATGAGGGGAAAGGTCCCATGTAGTCTACCCCCCATACATCAAACAGCTCAATTTCCTGCCACATGGTAAGAGGCATTTCATCTCTTTTTGATATGTTGCCCGAAAATTGGCATTTATCACAGGATTTGACAAAATTGTATGAGTCTTTTGATATGGTGGGCCAAAAGAAACCAGATTGTAGAACTTTTATGGCAGTTTTCTTGGCGCCCATGTGCCCCCCCGTGGGTCCGGAGTGGCAATGTTCCAAAACCGATGTTATTTCTTCTTCTGGAAGGCATCGGCGAAAAAGTCCGTCGGCACAGAGGTAGAACAAGTAGGGTTCATCCCAATGATAACGTTTTACGTCATGAAGGAATTTCTTTTTATCTTGATAAGAAGCAGACGGGTGAATGATCCCTGTGGCCAGATAATTGACGATATCTGCAAACCAAGGGAAATTATGAGTGGCTTTCATAAGTTGATCATCAGGAAGAGAGTCCCTGATAGGGATTTTATCTTTGTCTTCAACCTCAATTCTACTGAGGTGATCGGCGACAACGTTCTCTACGCCACTTTTATCTTTGATTTCTAGATCGAATTCTTGAAGCATCAATACCCAGCGGATGAGCCTGGGTTTGGCATCCTGTTTCTGAATCAAATGTCTGATAGCAGAATGGTCAGTGTAGACAATTACCTTAGAGCCGATCAGGTAGGAGCGGAATTTTTCGAAGGCGTAGATGATAGCTAGGAACTCTTTTTCCGTGGTCGTGTAGTTTCTTTGTGCTTCATCAAGTGTTTTGGATGCATAGTAGATGACATAGGGTTTCTTGTCGATTCGTTGTCCTAAAATGGCCCCTATGGCATAGTCACTTGCGTCACACATGATTTCAAAAGGTTGCGACCAGTCTGGAGCCCTTAGAATAGGTGCGGAAATTAGTGCTTCTTTAAGGGTGGAGAAACTTTGCATACATTCTTGGTCAAAAATGAACTCGGCATCTTTTGTCAGGAGTTGGGTCATGGGTTTAGCTATTTTTGAGAAATCTTTGATGAACCTTCTGTAAAACCCGGCATGACCTAGGAAAGCTCGAACTCCTCTTATGTCCTTCGGAGGTGACAACTTCGAGATGACGTCAATCTTTGCTTTGTCGACCTCGATCCCTCTATCACTTACTCTATGTCCGAGGACGATACCCTCTGTTACCATGAAATGGCATTTTTCCCAGTTCAGGATAAGGTTTGTTTCCTTGCAACGTTGCAGGACTTGTTCGAGATTATTTAGACAGTTATCGAAAGACTCTCCATAAACAGAGAAATCATCCATAAAGACTTCCATAATAGATTCAGTTAATCCGGCGAAAATGGCGGACATGCAGCGTTGGAAAGTAGCAGGAGCGTTACATAGCCCGAATGTCATTCTTCTAAAAGCATATGTCCCGAAGGGACAAGTGAAGGTGGTTTTTTCTTGGTCCTCTGGATGTATGGGTATTTGGTAGAACCCAGAATAACCATCGAGATAACAAAAATATTTTTGGTGGGCCAAGCGCTCCAGGACTTCGTCTAGAAAGGGTAGAGGGTAGTGGTCTTTCCTAGTAGCTTTATTCAACTTCCTATAATCGATGCACATTCTCCACCCCGTTACAGTCCTAGTAGGTACGAGCTCATTTTTATCGTTGATCACTACAGTAGTGCCCCCTTTCTTTGGGACAACTTGAACTGGACTAACCCACTGAGAGTCGGAGATAGGGTAGATCATACCAGCTTTAAGCAGTTTGAGGACTTCCAAATGGACTACCTCTTTTAAATTTGGGTTCAGTTTTCTTTGATGTTCGCGAGTGGGTTTAAATTCTTCAACCATAGGAAGCTTGTGCATACACAGAGCCGGATTTATGCCTGTGAGGTCGGTTATTTTATAACCAATGATCTTTTTGTGTTTCCTTAGTTTGTCTAGAAGTCTGGCTTCTTGGTCTTCGGTGAGGGTGGAGCTGATAATAACTGGGCATAGCTCTTCCTTATCCAAGAAAACATATTTGAGCCCTGTGGGTAAGGTCTTCAATTCAGGGGTTTTTGGTGGTTCTGCTGCTTCAATAGTCGTTATGGCTTTAAGCTCTTCAAAGGTAGCCTTTGGTGCTTCTTCTACCTTTTCTAGATATTGGATGCATTGCTGGACTAGTTCATTTGCAGAGAACTCGACTTCGGGATTGATAAGAGCATTTTCAAGTTCGTCGATTGGCTCGGAGATTTCTAGTTGCGACATTTGTTGGATTGCGTCTAAAAGGAAGACTTCTTCTTGAATGTTAGGGCCTTTCATGCTGTCAAGGACACGGAATTGAATGGCTTCCTTTCCGAGCCTAAGGATGATGGTTCCGGCTTCGACATCGATTAGCGCTCTGGCTGTAGCTAGGAAAGGCCTGCCGAAAATGATCGAATATCTCAAGTCCTCTTTAATATCCATGATGACAAAATCACATGGAACGTAAGCATCCTTGCCTATTCTTACTGGAACGTCTTCAATGATTCCCAAAGGTGCGGTTATGGTGGAGTCAGCAAGTTGAATAGTCATCGCTGTAGGTAGCAGATCTGTGAAACCGAGGCGTTGGCACATTGAGAAAGGCATAATGGATATACTAGCCCCGAGGTCAGCTAATCCTTTCTTTGTGGATGCGTTTCCAATGCAACATTGGATTCCGAAAGAACCTGGGTCCTTCTTCTTTTTGGGCAGTTTGTTCAAGATGATGTCAGAGGTGGTTTGGGCAAGCTTGACAGTTTCCTGCTCTTTGGTGATATACTTACGTGATAGCAAAGTTTTGAGATACCTTGCCCATGCTGGTACTTCGGATAGAGCGTCGAGGAGAGGGATGTCGATATAAAGTTTCTTCATTGCTTCCTTAAATTTCTGAAACCTGGCATCCATTTTTGTTTCTTGCAGTCTGCCTGGATACGGAATCCTTGGTTTGAATTGCGGGACCTTGGGTTTTGCGGGTACATACTCTTTGTTTTTGTCCTCGGTGTCTTCGGGAGATTTCCCAATCTCTTGTTGTGAGATCTCTTTCGTCAAAAGAATGGGCACATCATCATCGTCTAGAGTGATCTTGATGGGTTCAGGCAGAATGCGTCCCGACCTTGTGGTGATGGCGTTCAGCTGTTCATGTTCATTTTGCCCATTTGGTTCAGGCTGCCTATCAGAAGCGCCAGCCGACGACTTCAACTGTGCAGCAATCTGAGCTAGCTGGGTTTCAACTGCCCTTTGTTGGGCTTGCTGGTTAGCTAGCATAGTTTGCTGAGACTGAAGCATTTGCTTTATCAAAGATAGTTCGTCTTCTGGTTGTTGCAGAGGTGCGGTTAACTGTGGCTGCAGGGGCTGCTGCAACTGGGGTTGCTGTGGCTGCTTCAACTGGGGTTGGTGCAACTGAGGGTGCAGTCCTGAAAGAGTGTATTGGTAAAAAGGATTCCTGGGATAGTTAGGTCTTTGAAAACCTTGTCTGTAATTCCCTTGACTGAAGTTATTCTGAAGTCCCGGTGGTTGTCTGTTGAAAGATCCACCTTGTGCCTGCTGCTGTGGGTTGGCAGTCCCTGCAGGATTCCCGTATTGGAAACCAGGATGGTTCCTTGGTTTATCTGGGTTGTAATTCATTTGGCCAGGTATTGAATGTATGGAGTTGACTTGCTCTGGCATTTGGTCTTCGGGATGCTCGATGATGGGTTCATATTGCGGCATAGGTGGTTGTAAATCCATCATGACATTGTACAACAATCCACATGATAATGTGGGATGATCGGATGCATGACAGGCTTCACAAGTTCCAGTAGCTGCCTTAATTTGTTGAACCTGGGAGCTTTTCTTCTTATCATATTCCCCGAAAGAAGTTTCGAGGGCTTGTTGCTTGCTAGCAATAGTCTTCAAAGCCTCAGCAATGGCTTTGAGTTCCATAGATTCTTCCGCTTTGTAAACCTTGAGAACGCCTTTGGGTTGGTTAGATGACCTTCCCCAATTGGATTGGTTCTCGGCCCCCAACGTAACTATATTCCAGGCGTCTTCGTAGTTCTTTCTCATAAAGTTTCCTCCAGATGAGGAATCTAGGAATTGCTTGATATCATCATTTACCCCCCGATAAAAGGTCTCAATCAGTTGATTTTGCGAAATCCCATGATGAGGGCATTTTCGTAGAAGTTCTTTGAATCTTTCCCATGCCTCGGCGAGGGTCTCTCCAGGAAGTTGAGAGAAATGGTTGATCTGCCCTCTGATTTCGTAAGTAAGCGAGGGTGGAAAGAACTTCTCCAGGAATTTCTCCTCTAGAGGGGCCCAGGTGGTAATAATGGGTTCTCTATCCAATGAATTATACCAACTTAAGGCCCTTCCAGATAGAGTGAAATGAAACAGATGGAGCATTATTGCGTCGAAAGCGATGCCAGCTTGTGGGACCAGTCGGCATAATGCCTTAAACCATTTCAGGTGGTCCATGCAGTCGTCTCCAGAACTTCCAGAGAAAGAAATCCCTTGCATAATCTGAATCCATTGGGTCCGGATCTCGAAGTGTGGGATGTTAATGATCGGAGGCCGGACCGGATGGTTGTCTTCGTAATTCTTCGGGACGGCGTAATCCCGAAGTTGCTTGTTTCTTAACGCAAGTTGAGCAGCAGCCTGCTCTGCTTGGATGCGGGCTCGTTCCTCAGCTCGGATCTCAGCTTGCACCTGAGCACGAGTGTCAGCGATAAGTTGTGCTCGTTGTGCTGCTATGGCGGCGTTGACTCTTTCTGCAATAAGGCGTTGCTCTTCGGCCATCTGTCTGGCTCTTTGGCGATTAAGTCTATTCCTTCGGTGAAAACTTCTTTCTACCTCAGAATCGTATTCTGGTTCAGGGGAGAATCCGATGCTATGCGGGGGTTGCATACACGTTTTCTACCTGAGTAGAAGGAAAATCTCAAGTTAGAAAAAAAATGGAAGGAAATGAAAAGGATCAAGAAATATTGGATTGGTTATTAGGAAAAAGTGTAAAATCCTAATCAACCAAGAAATTGGTAAGTAAAAACTAAAAAGTTCCGTTGTCCCCGGCAACGGCGCCAATTTTTGATGGAGTATGTTTTTGATGCAACACCACTAAAAATCCTAGAGATGATGAGTCTCTAAGTTTAGCCTTGCTAGTACTATGGTAAGAACTCCACCCACATGTGCTAAGACATGTGGAAGTCTTATCGTAGTATAGTTAAGGGTCGAATCCTCGGGACAACGGTCTTGACGAAGTCAAGATGGAAAACGTTTAGCCTTTACTTAACAACTTAAAGATTGATATTTAGATCGAAAGTTTGATTTGGTTGTTTTAAACTAAGTACAAAGAAAGTAAAGCAAGAAAGTAAATAAAGCAAGTAAATCTTAAGAGTTAACAAATGATGATGAATCACTAGGGTTAAGCAGGTATTTACCACCGCTACACATGCATTGTATATGTACTAAGCAAGACTTATAAGCTAGATGCATGGATGTTTCCACAAGACCGATGCCTTATAAGACAAGAGCGATGCGTTACATCCAAGGGTGTTCCACAAGACCGATGCCCACATAAGACAAGAGCGATGCATTGCACCCTTCGATGTTCCACAAGACCAATGCCCATATAAGAAAAGGGCAATGCATCTCATCCTTCAAGGGTTAAGTAACTCTAATACGGTACATCCTACGCGTCACTGAAGGATGTAGTCTCCGAAAAGAGAATCTTACTCAACCTCATGAAACGTGCATCTAAAACTAACAAGCGAGCGATAATTATCAAATCGAATAGCGTCTTTGTAGGCCTAGTTTCCGGTGAGGGATAACCTAGCTACGAGAAGTGCGGGAATGATGCAACGCCAGCCATCCCCGAACGAATGGTCACGTGCTTTACATCATTCCCCTCGCAAAGTGTGTTCCTCGACTTACCAAAGGTCTCTTCCATACAGATGGGAGTGTGCCAGATGATAGTGAGTTTACTCCACTCTTTGAGATACACTCCTAGACACCGAAACGGATGCGTGGTGGATACACACACCAGAAACCAACACTAAATCGGTATTCAAGCCTCGATAGCGGTCGTAGACAAACCACAACGAAAGACAATAAATGCATACAAGAACGTGGCCACCATTCAAGCATGTGTGAAATGATTTAGTATTAAAGCGAAATGATAACATCTTTTTACAGTACAAAATACAAAACATGGGCAGCGGGGCTAGTCCCCGCGCCCCAGTGGATGGAACTACTCGCTCCTCATAGAGGGAGCAACAAAGAAGGAGGCAAGAAGAGATAGAAAGAACATCATCTCCACTGAGGAGAGAAGGTTGAACCCTTGGTGGAGAGAGCAACGATCTTCACCCTTCGTAGCTTGCTTGATGACGAATCTTCTCCTCTCACCTTCTTTGTTGATGAGAGAGAAAGTAGCTTGTAATGGACGTGAGTCTCAGACCGGCAGCCTCGAGTGATGGATGGAGTTGTTTTGGTAGTGGAGAGACAGCCTCTGGACGTCTGGACCCTTCTACATGAACGGCCCTGAGGTCTTATTTATAGGCTTTGAGTGAGATCCAAACGGTTTGGAGACCGTTTGGGCTCAAACGGTCTTGGGACCGTTTGGCGTCAAACGGTCTTGAGATCGTTTGGCGTCAAACGGTCTTGGGACCGTTTGGGGTCAAACGGTCTTGAGATCGTTTGGCGTCAAACGGTCTTGAGATCGTTTGGCGTCAAACGGTCTTGGGACCGTTTGGCGTCAAACGGTCTTGGGACCGTTTGGCTTCATGCGGTCTCGGGACCGTTTGAACTCCATGCGGTCTTGGGACCGTTTGGCTTCATGCGGTCTCGGGACCGTTTGAACTCCATGCGGTCTTGGGACCGTTTGGCTTCATGCGGTCTCGGGACCGTTTGAACTTCATGCGGTCTTGGGACCGTTTGGCTTCATGCGGTCTCGGGACCGTTTGAACTCCATGCGGTCTTGGGACCGTTTGGCTTCATGCGGTCTCGGGACCGTTTGAACTCCATGCGATCTTGGGACCGTTTGGCTTCATGCGGTCTCGGGACCGTTTGAACTCCATGCGGTCTTGGGACCGTTTGGCTTCATGCGGTCTCGGGACCGTTTGAACTCCATGCGGTCTTGGGACCGTTTGGCTTCATGCGGTCTCGGGACCGTTTGAACTCCATGCGGTCTTGGGACCGTTTGGCTTCATGCGGTCTCGGGACCGTTTGAACTCCGTGCGGTCTTGGGACCGTTTGGCTTCATGCGGTCTCGGGACCGTTTGAACTCCATACGGTCTTGGGACCGTTTGGATCCACTCGACCCTTGGGCTGGTTTATTCTTTTGTTATTTTTTTTTGTGCTTTTTCTGCAATTATAAAAGGAAAAGTTAGTTTGATGATGTATTTACAAAAAGGGGTAAAATTAGGTTTAAGTACAATATAAATGTAGAAAGAGTATGGAAAACTAAAGAAAAAGACTAAGATAAACTACTAAAATAGGAGGTTATCAATATCTTTTATGGATGATTACTGTCGCCTTTAGGGTAATTATCATCCTGTGGTAAGTGAGGGCCGGTATGTGAATGTCCGGCGGGGATCATGTGGTGATGTTTGTTGTGACAATCTGTTCTTTAGTTGACCCTCACAATTCTATTCTAAAGTTTAGTTGCTCGAGGGCGAGCAATGTTCAAGCTTAGGGGAGTTTGATGTGATGATTTTGAGTCACATTTATAGACTTGTTTCACTCGCATTTTATGTGTTTATTGGTCATTTTGGTGGTTAATATTGCATAATTCACTTAGTTTAGTCTATGATCCTTCTCAACATCAATTCTCCCTTATTTTATTGTTTTGAGCATAAATGATTACAATAATATGTTTTATTTCAGCTTATGTGGTTTTGTGTTGCAATTTCAGGAAAAATGCATATCTGCAGCTGTCGATACTATTGACACAACCACAAGTTTCCAGCCGCAAGGAGCAGCACAGAGTCGATACCATCGACAGGGAAGTCGATGGTAGCTATCGATACTGCGACATTCCATCAGGTTGCTGGCGAGTAGATAGTCGATACCATCGACCCTAAAGTTGATACTATCGACACCTGAAGATTCAACGACGGAAAAGGGATAAAACCGATGCCTAAGGGTGTCGATACCATCGACCCTCGTCGATGGTATCGAGTCAGCATCAGGCGCAACGAAGAAAAGAAAAGAAGACATGTCGATATCGCACAGTGTCGATACCATCAACCCGCGTCGATGGTATCGACACCGTCAGATGCAAGTTTGTTTCAGATCGATCTAAATCTGACGGCTGTGATATTTTTGCAACCTAACTTGGTGATTATACCTAATGACGATGGACAAGAGCGATCTATCATGTCATTAGCCGTTGCACACGTCTCGAGAAGGTGTAGAGAAGAACGGAGCCCAGAAGCATGCCCCAGCCGTTCCGGAAGCCGAAGAAGACGTTTTCCACCGCCGAAGAGCTGTAGATCACGCATTCTACACCGAGGAATGCTTGGATCTTCTCTGTCCAGGGGTTTCATTACTTATTCACGTTTTCCCCATGTTTCTCCTTTTCTCTACCATGTTTTGCTCTGAGATGAACATGCGGGGCTAATCCCCTTTATCTTTAGGACCGGGAGTAGCCCAGGGAAGCATTATATGACATTTTTATCTTAGTAATTCGTCATTTATCTCTTAAATCCGTGATATGATTTTGATTTCTCAATTATATTATTATGCTTGATCACCATAATAATAATCTAATGCCTTTAATTACTTTGAAAGAAGAATTAACGGTTGAAAAGAGACGAAATTCACATTAATTAACAAATCCCTTGAACAAGGTGATGTACGGTTAATGGTGGAAACCCAGAGGCCGATTCTAATGCACCTAGTTTAGTGTATATGTTACTACGACGGTGGAATCGACCTAGACATACGTAGTGAATTATACCACGACAGTGGGCAATTCTGACTATAGGCCACTACCCGGATCGAGAGATGAACCTTAGTTATTATATGGAAATTCATACAATGAAAACCTGCGGTGAAACCACAATCCTAAAGATCTCCGCTTGAATTGATTAAACTAAACCCTTAATCGATTGCTTTATTTTATTTTATTTTCTTTTGTTTTTACAACAACTCTCAAACTCTTTTAATCGGTTTAGCTGATCACAAACAATTAGTAGTAGTCTACCGATAATTTAGTGTCCCTGAGTTTGACTCGGGCCTCACAAAGGCATATACTACATTGACGCGTGCACTTGCGTTCTACGTACGGTTAAATCTTATCATCGGTGTTTTAGGTACAATCCTAAAAAGAACAAACAATAAAGTGACACATTGTGAAAATAAGAAATAAAGTGTGAGGAGGATTAGATAGAATAGATTCAAGTTGTGGATAGCAGTAGATATCCAATTTTTTTTAAAAGGTATGCAAAGTTTTTTTTTATACCAACTTTCATTATAGTTTGTTAGAATTTTATAATTATTACTGATTATTTGTCAAACATTTGATCCTGTTAATTGGGATAATGGCTTCGACCTTTTGGTCTCCCTTAATTGGGGGTTATCGGGAGGCGGGGTCGTTAAAAAAATCCTTTCAAAGATCAAGATTAGTTCTGTCAAAAATGATATCATCAACATATATTTGATGATAAGAAAATTGTCAGAAGTGTGTTTGAGAAACAAGGTAGATTCTACTTTGCCCATGATATACCCATGCTAACAAAAAGTTCTTTAATTTCTCATACCATGCTCAAGGTGCTTGTTTGGGTTCATTGAGAGCTTTTTGCAACAAATAAACATGATTAGGTAAGCTATTATGTTCAAAGCCTAGGGGTTGTGCAACATACACTTCCTCCTCAATTGTACCATTCAAAAACACACTTTTAACATCCATTTGATAAAGAAGAAAGTTGTTATAACTAGCAAAAGAAAGCAACATACGAATGGATTCAAGTCTATCTACAGGTGCATATGTTTCATCAAAATATACCTTCCTACTGATTGTAGCCTTGAGCCACTAACCTTTCTTTGTTCCTTACCACCTTGCCACTTTCATCTAGCTTGTTGCGGTAGACCCACTTGGTGCCAATGATCTTTCTATCACTTGGTATTGGCACTAGGGTCCGCACTTTGTTCTTTTCAAATTTCTCTAATTCTTCTTGCATGTCTAGGATCCATTCATCATCCCCAAGAGCTTCTTTGACGTTCTTTGGCTCGAATTGTGAGATGAAGGTGTTGTTGGGTTGTTCTTTGTTTAAGACAACCCACATCTTCACTCTTTCAAAAGGGTCACCTGAAATCAACTCTTTTGGATGATTCTTTGCAAATCGGGGGGTTGGATCCTTCTTTTCTTCATCTTTCTCTTCTTCTTGAATGACCACCTCTTTTCCCTTTTGGGTGATGTTGAGTTCTTTTAAAATAGGAATCACCTCACCTACAACATCATCATTTGGAACAATATCTTTGGGAATAGAGGGGTTAGTCTCAATAAACTTAACATTAATATATTCTTCTACCTTAGCAAGATCAATATTAAATACTTTATAAGCCTTTCTAGTAGTGCTATAGCCAACAAAGAAAGCCATGTAGATTTCAAATCAAACTTGTTGAGAGAATCTTTCATATTCAAAACAAAACAAGGACATCCAAAAATATGAAAATAATTGATAGAAGGCTTCCTACCACAACATGGCTCATAGTGGTATTTCTTCAAAGAAGGATGTGTACAAACCCGGTTTTACACAAAACATGAGGTACTAACGGCTTCAACCCAAAACTTCTTCGGAGTGTCATACTCTAAAAGCATGGTCCTAGCCATATCCTATAGTGACCTATTCTTCCTCTCTACAACCCCATTTTGTTGAGGTTTTCGAGGTGAAGAGAAGTTATTTGCATATATATATTCTTCAAAAAAACATTCAAAAATATTATTTTCAAATTCTCCCCCAGGATCGCTACGGATGGAAACAATCCAACAAGAAGCTTCGTTATCAACTCCTTTAAAAAACTAGAGAAAACATCAAGCATATCACTTTAGGAAATGAGAAAGAAGTTCCAAGTATATCTAGAGAAATCATCTATAATAACTAGACAATACTTGGAACCACGAAGCGATTGAGTCCTCATTGGTTCAAATAGATAAATATGGTGAAGTTCACGATCTCTCTTGGTACTAAGGACTCCTTTGGATTTTAAGGAGGACTTAGTTTTCTTTCCTTGGGTACAATGTTGACATTCCTCATCCTTTTCAAAATCTAATTTGGGAAGTCCCTTTACCAAGCCCTTTTTGCTCAACTTCTTCAACTGATGCATATTTTCATGACCAAGCCGATGATGCTGAAGAGAAATATCATTCAAATTAACTACTAGGCATCTACCAACAATAGGCTTAATAGAGTCAAGAACAATTACATAATGATCACCACTTTTATTCCCCTTATATATGACTTGATAGGTGAGGGAATCTAGAATCAAACATTCAAAAGAAGTAAATAGCACAAGGTAACCATTATCACATAATTGACTTACACTTATTAAATTGTGATGTAGGACATCCACCAAAAAAATATTCTTAATACACAAGGATTCACCTACATCACCCTCGCCTTTTACCTTACCTTTCTTGTTGTCCCCAAAGGTAATCAAACCTCCTTTCTTCTTAGTGAAATTGTTGAAATGGCTTACATCACCTGTCATGTTTTTAGTGCAACCACTATCAACAATCCATCTTCCTTTTTCCTGCAAGAAAGGAGAGTGTCGGTTCCCAAGTCAAACTTTGGGATCTAGAGTTAGCTTGGGGACCCATTTCATCTTTGGGTTGGGCCCCTTAGGCTTGTAAGGACAATAACTAGAATAATGATCATCACATTTGCAATGAGAGAAAATCATAGGGTTCTTAGTGCAAGAAGACTCTCCAATGAAAAAGGAGGTTTCCTTACTCTTTTTCTTACCTTTGGCTTTGTTTTTGCCCTTAGCTGCTCCCCATACAAATCCCAAACCACTAGTACCACTTTTTTTGGTAGAATGGTCAAGGATTTCATTTAGGGAGTTTTTCCCTTTGGGGAATTTCTACAGAGAGGCTCTAAGTCTATGATTGTCATCATCAAGAGATATGATAGTAGAAGACAAACTATCAAGATCATCTCTAGCATGAACAAGGTCGGCCTCTAAATAGAGGCCTTTAGTCAAATAAGAATCTTTCTTAAGAGAAATAAAAGCAACATCATTACTAGGAAAGATAGGTCTAGAAGATAAATCATTAACTTGACCAACTAACTTAGAATTTTTAGATTTTCAGCAATGGAATTTCCTTGAGATAAACATCCCTCTCATCTCTACGAGCATAAAAAATAATCTTGAATTCAACATTCTCAGTTTAAGAGTTTCAAGTTCATCTAGGCACTTTTGGTTATCTTCCTTAAGAGTTTTAATGTTCTTAAGGTAAACACCATTTTATACCTCAACTTCATTGTATTGGAGCTCAAGATCAAGAAATTGGCCTTGCAAGTTATCAATATTCTCAAGATGAGTTTTCTTATTTTGCTCAAGAATCTCAAGTTTAGCATACAAATCATCAATGATTTTTCCTAACCTCTTTCTTTTACGTTTACATTTAGCAAAAGAAGAACGGGTAGAAACAAGCATATCAATAATAGTTTCTTTAGCTAACTCATGCAAGCTTACCTCACTTACCTCACTAATTTCTTCACTTGTAGAGGCCATGAGTGCAAGGTGGCACTCTCCATCTGTATTGGAGCTAGAGCCACTTGAGGATGATGCTTCCAGAGCTGCATGAGTTGCATTCTTGTGTCTCCTCTCCTTCTTTTCCTTCCTCTTGTAATTGCTCTCCTTCTTGTACTCTTATTCCTTCTTGGAGATGCCCTTGTGGTGTGACTTTCTTGATTTAGGACATTCACTCTTATAGTGTCCCTTTTGGCCACACTTGTAGTATCTTGGAGTAGAGGATGAGGATTGCTTTCCCTTGAAGTGCTTGCCCTTGGTGTAGTTATATTCATGCTTACTAGGTCCTTCATCTTCACTAGAGGAGGGAGAGATCCAACAAGCAAGTTGTTTTTGAAGGATGAAAACCTCCACTTGAGCTTTAAAGGCACTATCTTTGATCGTTCTTGCTTCCTTCTCTTTTTGCTTGGCTTCTTCTTCTTGCTTGGCTTCTTCTTCTTGTTTGTCAAGCCTTGGCTCATGAGCTTGTAGATTGCAATGAGCTCTTCGGTTGGAATTTCACCAAGGCTTATCACTTCTTCAATGGAGGTCACCTTAGACTCCCATATCTTTGGTAGAGTCCTCAAGATCTTGGAGTTGATTACTCCTCTATCCAAAGTGTTTGCCAAAGCAGCTAGGTAATTGATGATGATGTTGAGCCTAGAGTACATCTCAACAATTCCTTCTTTCTTGTCCATCTTGAAGTTCTCTAAATGAATGTTCAACATGTATATCTTTGCCTCCTTAACTTGCTTTGTGCCCTCATAGGTGATGCACAACTTATCCCAAATATCATAGGTTGTATCCCATGAGGAGATGCAGTTGAACTCTATTGGGGTGAGGGCTACATAGAGTATGCTTATAGCTTTGGCATTGAGTTGGGCTTCTTTTAGTGCAACTTCATTCCATGTTGACACAACTTCAGTTGGATCCTTGTATGGTGTGATCATCACCTTCCACATATGAAAGTTCATCCCTTGAATGTAGAATTGCATATGCCTCTTCTAATAGAGGAAGTTGATGTTGTCAAAGACAGGAGGACGCATGGAGAAGCCTCCCTCTAGGTTGAGTGAACCAAGTATTCACCCATCTTCTCATCTCGAGGGAGATTGTTGGAGAAGATCCTTGGATCTGATACCACTTGTTGGATGTAGGGCTCTAGAGGGGGAGTGAATAGAGCTTCAAAATTCTCACAAGAAAAGCTATACCTTCAAATTATATCAATTGTAACCAAATGCTTAATATCAATTTGAAGTCCTATCTAAGAAAGCATAGCAAGGATGAGAGAAATTGAAATATGCACTTACATAAGGTGGTTTAGAGTGGTTCCAATCTCCAAACCAGGAGATTGTCAATCCACTACCTAGAGAGGTCAACCTCTAGGACTTTGCAATCCGTGTCTACTTATATTCCATCATAAAAGATACAAGGAGACCACCATACATCTAAGGACTTACCTATTCAAGACAAGAGTCTTTCATCTACACAAGGACTTACCCACTTGATTAAGATGTCTTCAGACTTCAACAAGGGCTTACCCACACTTGCATCAAGTCTTTGGACTTGAAGGAATTACCCACTCTTCTTGAATCTTGGCCTTGCCCTTCTCCTTCACTTGGAGAAGATATTCACCTCTTCTTCAACCTTGAAGAAGACCATGAACAACTTCAACTTCACTCAGAGTAGCTTGCTTCAACCTTTTCTCTTTGAGAAAGAGGTTGGAAAGATGGAAGGAATGAGAGATTTACAAGCACATGGAGGTAGCTCTCATACACCATACCTAACTCACTCATAATCACGAAATACTTTGTAAATGAGAGAGAGAGAAAGGGGCTCAAAGGGTTGCAACACACTCAACTATAGAAAGGACTTAGAATAGCATGAATGAGCAAACTTGGAATGAAATCCAAGGGGTCCTATTTATAGCTGGGGGTGTTCCTTTGAGTGTAAGATCACTTAAGAAAGAAATATATCCATTTTATAAATTGAAATAGATCTATTTTCACTCCAACAACTTTTCAACAGTTATAATCACTTTTTCTACATTTTACATATAATACATTCAGTCGAGTTTCAATAAAGATAACTCGACCGATCCACTAAAGGACAAAGCCAATTTTCAAACTATCGGTTGAGTTTGTTCTAGGAAACTCGACTGATGAGTCAAAATCAAATTTGCTTAGTTGATCGACCGGTCAAGTTCTATGAGTGTGCAACTTGACTGATTGGTCATTTCAGAAAATCCGTCACTGGATCGGTTGAGTTTCCAACTCGATTGATAAACAGCTTGTGACAAATTTTCCAATTTAACTTTTGAGTGACCAAACGTTGGAATTAAGTGTCCTTAATTTTTTTCATCTGAGTTACAATTCATATCATTAATACAGTGATTAAAAAATAATCTAAGGTGATTTGGAGTGATTTCCCAAAATGCACACTTGTATTGCTTTTGACTTGAACTTGAACAAGCAAGGGCTTGTGTAATTTGATCCTTTCATGTACCTAAAGTCTAAAATCAATCTTGAACAAACATATTAGATACATAGGAATGGAATGGTTAAGTCATTATCAAAATATGGATAATGTATAACTCTCAATTCAACAGTTACATTAAGAGTGTGCCTTAACTCTCTCAATTTTAAATTGAGCATAACATCAAGACTTCATGACATGAAAGTATGTGTGGATCCACAATTGAATAGAGTAGTGACCAAATGGTTGAAGGTTTAAAATGCCAAAATATATACACAAGGTGTAAGATATTTATAATTTTTTAGATATTACTTTTATACATGGAACTTTGCCACTGGTACAAAAACGACATACAATGTCACATTTATTGGCGTCGGTTAAAACAAAGAAACTGACACCATAACACTATGACATTGGCTAAAAATGACAACTGTCACCTATATGAGAAGGCCGACCGATTTACAAAAGACACGGGTACCTCTTTTTCTCTAATGTCAGTTTTTCCCATAAAAATTAACGTCCAAAATCACCCATGAAATATAATTTTCTAGGGGAAAATTTTACCTCCAAAATTTTCAATTCGGCTGAGGACATATGTTTCGCGCCAAGCCCCCACAATTTTTTTATTCCTAAGTATTCGTCAGGTTTTGACAAAGAACCGACGACTAAACATCCTTTGCAAGGAAAAATTTAGCCCCTCATTTGTCGTCGGTTTTGTAAAAAAAATGACGAGTATGTGTGTTTGCGCGTTGTCCCCACGAAAATATTCCCCCCCCCCCCAATTTGCCTCTTCGGCGTCGGTTTTATGTCGGCAACTAACAATTATGATTGTAACTCAAGAACAAATTCTTTTGTCAGGATATGTGGATATACGTCGGTTGTTATATCTAGAAACCGACGACAAACACCCTGACTGGGTGCAAATTTTTTTGTTTAAAGTTGCACATAGGTGTCGGTTTTCAAGTTTGACCGAAGCTGATTTGTGTTAGGCATTGGTGTTTTTGTATAACCGACGACTAAAGCTAACTTAATAGTACCCACATGAAATAGACTCTTCCCCTTCTCTATTTCATTCCCGACTGAGCTAGATAGGTCGTCTATGGTGATTTTCCTCCACCACTCTTCTTCCTCCAGTTAGCCGGAGCCAGAGCTAGTCGTTACTGTCCGCTTAGCCAGAGCTGGAGCTAGCCACCGTCACTATTGCTCTTCCTCTAGCCAGAGCTGCCACTGCGGGTCCTCTTCCTCCATCCGCCGCCTCCGGTCCCTCTCCTCCAGTCGGTCCTCTTCATCCTTCCTCCAGCTGCCAACAGTCAGTAGCTAGCAGCCAGCGCCGCCAGCTAAATCTACTCATTTAGATTTCTAAAACCTAATGTTTGTTCTCTGATTTAGTAGTGATGTGTCACCCTAAACTCTAAATGAATCCATATTATATGATGTAGATTGATGATGGTAATGAATGAGATGGTTTATAAATTTTGAAATCAATTATGAATGATAGGATACCTACATATAGGTGACACATCCAACCAACATGAATACATATTGTATGATGTAGATTGATGATGATAATGTTTGCTTTCTCTCTTGATTAACTAATCCAAATGAAATGTGACCTAATGTGCATGTTGCTATATTTGGGACCTAATCTTGTACACATTTCACCCTAATCTTGTATGAACTATATTGCTCAATTATGAATGATAGGATACCTACATTTGTGTGTAATGACTATCTTGATGATGAACATGCATGTACATTGGAGATGTTGAAATCAATGTTATAGAATATGGTACCTAGACTAGGGTATATGATTAAGACTATAAGACATTGCTATTGTAAATCAAGCTAGGATATGAATGATGAAACTAGGATCGTTGGTATAGGAATGACAACATACATGTACATTTTTGGCCTAGAAACCCGTCTGAGATTTACTCATTAGGAGTAAATCTTGGATAGTCTCCGGTTTTGGACTGTTATTGAACACTTAATCTCACTTAGGATGTAAGTACATAATGTATATTCAGTTTTCATGATGTTTCGTCAATACTTACCCATTTGTTCTCTATGTACATATGTTTGTGGGCATTTGCCCATGCACATCGGTGTACTTGGAGAACAGTAGGGAAATGTTGCCGGAATTTTCTTGAAAACCCAATACACATTATACACTTACTAGTGAGATTTGGTGTTCAAGAATGGGATAGATGGTACACATTTACTATATATATAAAAGACCCTGGAATCTAATCTTTTAACCCTAAACCCTAATATTTTAATGCTAAACCCTAATCTTTAAATCTTTTAACCCTAAACTGTAATCTTTTAACGCTAAACCCTAATCTTTAAATCTTTTAACCCTAATCTTTCAATGCTAAACCCTAATCTTTAAATCTTTTAACCATAAACCCTAATATTTTAACGCTTAACCCTTAACTTAATATGTAATCCCTAAACCCTAATATATACTTGTTTTCTCTTTGGTCATAGAATGGATAGATCATGGATGTCCATTCGAAATTGCTACACCCCAGAGTTTATTTCTAGTATTGATCAATTTATTTGATTTGCAAAGGAACATAGGAAACAACCTAGAGATAGGTTCTACTATCCATGTAGGCATTGTGGTAACAACTTGAAAGTCATCACTGGTGACGAAATCAAAAGTCATGTCATGTGCAACGAGATTGTACAAGGCTATACAGAATGATACTGGCATGGAGAGAATTCAAACTTGAAATCTGTAGATGTTGATAGCAGTGCTTGTGTGGAAGAAGAAATTGCCTCCGATGACGTAGATGTGAACGAACCAGTTCTAGTAGACATCATTGATGAGCTGTTGGATAGTTGTACGGTAAAGCACACTGATCCACCTCCCATGTTTAGGAACATTGTGCATGATTTTGAGAGACCGTTATACACATGTTGTACTAAGTTTACGAATCCTAGCACTATGTTGAGATTGTATAAGCTGAAGGCTAACAATAGATGGAGCGACAAAAGCTTCACGCCATTGTTGTCTTTGTTGAAATAAATTCTTCCTGAAGGAAAGGAGCTTCCAATCTCAATATACATGTTAGAGAAATTGTTGTGCCCAATGGGAATGGAGGCCAAGAAGATACACACATGCCCGAATGATTGTGTATTATTCCAAAAGGACTATGTGGATTTGAAAGATTGTCTAAAATGTGGTGCGTCAAGGTATAAAATGATGACTTCGGGGAAGTCCAAAACCGATTCTCTTGCCAAGGTGATGTAGTATCTACCTATAATACCACCGTTTCAATGCTTGTTTGCCAATCTGATAGATATGAAGAATTTGAGGTGGAATGCAGAGGTTAAGAAAAATAATGATGGGATCCTACGACATGCGTCTGGTTCCCCACAATGGAAGAAGATTGATTTATTGTACCCTGAATTTGGTGAAGAAGTTAGGAATCTAAGACTTGGGTTTTGTACCAATGGGATGAATATGTACCAGATATTGAGTAGCCAACATAGCACTTGGCTTGTTATGCTTCTTATATACAATCTTCTTCCCTGGTTGTGTATGAAAAATTAGTACGTTATGTTGTCTTTGTTGATATTGGGCCCTAAACAACCTGGAAATGATATCGACATTTATATTGAACCTCTGATTGATGACTTAAAGAAATTCTAGGGTGAAGGTGTGATGACCTATGATGCTTCACATAGAGAGACATTTCATTTGTATGCTATGTTGTTCTGCACTGTTAGTGACTTTCCAGCATATGGGAATATTTCTAGATACAGTGTCAAAGGATCTAAAGTGTGTCCTATATGTGAAGAGAACACTAAATCAATACGACTAAAACATGGCGACAAGACTGTATATCTTGGTCATTGAAGGTTTCTTCCAAAATTCCGTCCGCACCGAAGGTTGCACAAAGCGTTCAATGGATGTAATGAGGAACAGAGTGCGCCTAAACCTATACCAGGGGAGGTTGTTTATGAAAGAGTAAAAGACTTTGTCAATGAATTTGGTAAGATATCACAATGTACCATGGCCACAAGAAGTAGTCAATATTTTGGGATCTTCCTTATTGGAGTTCTTTGGCAGTCAGACATTGTATCGATGTCATGCATGTTGAGAAAAATGTATGTGATAACATCATTGGTACCCTATTGGATATACCAGGTAAGACTAAGATGGGATTAAATCTAGAATGGACCTATGTGAAATGGGAATAAGGACAGAATTAATAGAAGTAGTTAGTAGTGATCGGAGAACATATTTACCTCGTGCTTGTTACATGTTGTCTAGAAAGAAGAAGAAAGCTTTTTGTGAGTGCTTGGTTAATGTTAAGGTGCCATTGGGTTACTCATCCAACATCCGTAGATTGGTATCAATGAAAGATCTGAAGCTGATAGGTCTTAAAACTCATGATTGGCACACTCTAATGCAACAAATATTGCCCGTGGCAGTTTGATCTCTATACTGTCGAAGCATGTAAGGTTTGCAATGACTAAACTTTGTTTCTTCTTCAATAGTCTGTGTAGCAAAGTTATTGATCCTGAGACTCTTGATAAGTTGCAAAGAGAAGTGGTTGTTACCCTATGTCAGCTTGAGATGTATTTTCCTCCTTCGTTCTTTGATATCATGGTATATCTTATTGTCTACTTGTCTAGGGAAGTGAAAATGTTGGAACCAGTTTTCTTGCATTGGATGTATCCTTTTGAACGATACACGAGCATTTTTAAAGGTGATGTTTGAAACCATTATTGTCCTGAAGGGAATATTATTGAGGGATATGTGGTGATATAGGTTATGGATTTTTGCAATGACTTTCTGAGTGGCAATGACACTCCTATAAATGATAAAAATATTGAGGAGTATTCTGGCAAAGGGATTTTAGGATCACAGATGAAAGTAATCAGCCATGAGCTGTTGGAACAAGCTCACTTGTATATTTTACACAACATTGACAAAGTGAGTGTTTATATTGAGGAGCATACCAATTTCATCATGAAACAATATCCTTGAGACAATTCAATGTGGCTTGCTAGAGAGAATAGCAAGACATTTATTAAGTGGTTTGAAGATAAAGTCTTACATCAACTATCTTAAACACCAAATAATCTTGCTGAAAATATCAAATGCCTCATCTTTAAACCAAAAATGAATGTTATGTCTTATGAAGGGTTTGACATAAATGGGTTCTCATATTACACAAAGCGTCAAGATGATAAGAGCGTCATCTAAAACAGTGGGGTCACCCTTCAAGCGTCTTAATTATTTTTTGCCAGTGTAAAGGATAAGAGTCCACGTGAAGCTAAAATGTCATATCACGATGTCATTGAAGACATATGGGAGTTTGACTACGTTTCAGAATTCCGCTCTTTAAATGTAATTTGGTTGATAACACCAAAGGAGTTATAGTGGATGAATTGGGTTTCACATTAGTGAAATTTGAAAAATGGGTGAGAATGGTGAACCATTCATATTGGCATCACAAGTAAAATAAGTATTTTATATCAATGATCCTGCAAATGAAAAATGGTCAGTTGTTCTTCATGGTAAAAGACAATTCATTGAAGATTCTATAGATGAAGAAGAGTACTATGATAAGTATGATGACTCGAGTCCATTCTCAGTTGGGTTGCCAACACCAAATATTGAAGCTAATGATGACTTATATGTGCGCGGAGATCACACAGAAGGAATGTTAATTGATTAAAGATCGCAGTATTAGAGGCATTTTTTATATGTTTTATTTTTTTGAATGTTACATCGATGTGAACTTTACAATGTTATATTATCTTCTAGTTATGTTAAATGTTAAATGTATGATTTTTTAATGACACTTTCAGATGGCTGACCATGAGTATGATGATCATAATGATGATTACCGTGAGGATGAGGATATCAATGAGGCGACGCCTCACAATGTAAGTTTTAAAATATATCCTATATTTCTATCTATATGTCCATTTATAAGTTATATCCTATAAGTGATTTTTGTCAATTTTTAGGTTGAGGATGTACCCCCTAAAACCCTTATGGCACTTGAGGAGCAGTAAAAAAAAAACTGAAAAAGTGAGGGGGATCACTATGATGAACACGTTACTACAACAAAGGGGCAATGGACCAAAACTGGCTGTGGATTTTGATCATGTAGGAAATCCAGTCGGAGTGAACCACAACTCGTTTATTTCATATCTTGGGGTTCTTACTCATAGACATTGTAGTCCTAATTTAGAATCTTCTTGGCATAAAGTTCCTAAAGGGAAGAAAGACTTAGTATGGAAAGAACTATATGTGAGTTATTATCATTTACAATTCTATTTTGTAGAATACTAATTTTTAGGATACTAGTCTATTGAATATATGAAATTTTGCAGATGATATTTGAACTGGATGAAATCCAACATTGTAAAAAGGTGATGCAACTTTGTGGGAGGGTCCTAAGGAACTATAGGACAAATCTCACCCGACTATACATACGAGATGCTAAGAACAGGAAGAAGTCAGCCACTGAGCAATGGAACTACCTGGAACCAAAGGTCTAGGAGGCATTTGTTGCCAAGAGAAATACCGATAAATCCAAGGTATTAAGCGTCACTCCCAATTTAATTAATATACATTCTTATGAATTCACCTATTCACGATTGACCTTTAGTGTTACTAACCAATTTAATGTGCTTACTAACAAGGCTATTAGCAATACTCAAAGAGCAAGGCATGCACTGAATGTGCATGACTACACGATGGGTCCAAGTGGCTATGTAGGTATTCACCAAAAACTACTGGTTGTTGCTGCTGCTGAGTCTGCTGCTACTCAGGAGACTGGTGAGTCCTCTACTATTACTCCCATACCTCTACCTCGCCATGTTGTGTGGATAGTTGGGAGGAAAAACAAGAAAGGAGATATAACCAAGCCAGCAACTGCTGAGGTGGCTGCAAAAATAGTAAAATTCAACTCTCAGAGCAATCGATATTGATGATTGTTATGTTTACTTACCAATTTCTATTGATGGCTATTAGATGGAGCTTCACGAGCATAAGAAGCAAGGTAAGTTCATCCATGAGGACACAAGGGATGAATTGAGAGTTTCTCTTGGTAACCTAGAGCATACTAGACATGTTAGGGCTGCAAGCGCTAGTGTGGGCATAAAAGCGTTCTTTGGGCCATCACAACACAAACATGTCCCAAAAGCGGGATTTTCAAAAGCTGAGGTAACCTATTCTTTTTTAGAATGTTATTGTAAAGGGAATTCAATAATCAAAAGCTAGCATTTCTTTTGTCCATGTATAGGTAGATGAGTTAATTGATAGGAGAGTTGAGGAAGCACTTGATAAGAGAGTCGAGGAAGCACTTGATAAGAGACTCCATGAAGCAATGAGCAAGTGGCAGGCGTCTCAGGATGCCACTCAGACAATACATGTGTCGTGCCGCTCTTCCCATATGGTAGAGGTGGTTGGGAGTAATCATGTAGACCCACCACCTAGCACGTCTTTTGTAAGTATTTTTATGACATAGTAGCTAGTCTTTTTAAGATGATATGTTTATGTATATATGTATATAACATACTCTATGTAAATTTGTAGGGGTTGAGGTCATGTCGTCTAAGATTCAAAGAATTCATCACTGTAGAGGCCGAGACTTACCCATGTCTTCTAGGGCACATTATTAATGGCACTCCAGTACCCAATGGTTATGTTCGTGTGAGCCCGAGGCTTGTGTTCCCTCATTAGAGGCAGAATCCATTTCCATATGCCCACCTAGATGCTGACACGCTTGATGAAGCAGAAGGTGGAGTGATATTGTGACCTGAAATAGATGTCGTCTATACTGATCTTGTATGGTAAATTTACATTACGTTAATTTTTTAGCATGTATATACAAGTCAATTGATATGAAATTATATATACAGGAGAAAAGGAAGAAACCCGCTATAGCTCTGCCTCCACCTCCACCTCCTCCTGCAGTACCTAGTTGACTTCCAAAGGACCTATACAACTCGATAGGTCCTAATTGTAGGGCTATGGCAATATGGATAGGAGAACATAACAAACATTGTCCTATGAATGTTTATATTCCGGAGGATGCTAGAGGCCAATCATACGATAACACTATATTTATACAAGATATTTTGGAGTTGTTTATGTATGATTGGTTGAATACATCTATGATAGAGATATGGATATGGTGAGATCTTGTTTATATATCTATATACCTTCTTTTATATATGGTGATCTGGTTTCTTATATAGTAATGCATACATAATATATGTTTTGCAACCACTTACACAGGATCTGTAAAGAATTTTCATTTACCCATGTGAGATTTCTAATTCCATCTTTGATCAGTCTTGTAGATAAAAACCCTTCATCAGTTACCTTATACTGCTCTGTCACTTTTAAATATTTTGATAAAAAAGAACAACATGATAATAGCTCCATTGAATGTTAAGTAAGTTTACATTGCTTATAATTTGGACTTTAGAAAATAACATTATATTGTGGATTTTGAGTTATATATTTTTAACTTTCTTATCTCTAGTGGTAAGCATTGGGAGTTACTGGTTATTGTCCCCAAGACGTTCACTGTTTATTATCTAGATCTTGAGGGAAAACAATTAGACATGCATGAAAATGTAATGAAAAGGCCATTATTCACGTGAGAAAATTTTCATATTTATATATGTTAACATCTATTATTACATTACTATTTAGTAATGCAATTTAATGTGCCACATTAACATGTAGGGATTTAAAAGATTTCAAAAAAGTTGGAGGAAACATGTACAAGACAAAGAAAAAACCGTTAGTTTGGAAGAATGTGAATGTAGTTTCCTGACTCTAATGTATATATTATTTATGTGAACTATGCTTGTTTTTATTTATTAACATTTTGTATGTTGAAATTTATGTTGTGCTAAACAAGACAATGGCTGAACATGTGCATACTACGTGATGTGATATATGGACCTAATTGTCAGATATGCTGCACTGAAATCGATAACGTACAATAGGTATTATATAGTCTCATTAGATAGTATGAAATATATCAATCTTATTAATTATATATATTATATAGTCTCATTAGATGATATGAAATATATCAATCTTATTAATTATATACATGTCATTCTATTTGTAGGTGTTTAAAACTAGTGACTTCATTACAGGTGAAAAGTTATTAGATATACATAGTCCCTATACGATGGAACAATTAGATGATATAAGAGAACAATGGGCAAAAGCCTTCGAAGCATTGGGAATTTTTGATTATCATTGGAGTACTGATGACGATGATGATGATAATAAAGAATGATATTTCTAAACTTTGATGTCATAATATTATTTCTGTATTTGATGACATGTTAAACTTTGAAAGACACACTTATATACATGTCTGAATGATTTTTTTTGAATTGTCTTATCTATATACATGTGTGTGAATGTGAAGATGGATGAATGAATGTTCTTCTACATGTATGTGAATGTGAAAAGAGATGAATGAATGAAATTGTAGGTTGCTACATGTGTGTGAATATGAAATGGAGGAATGAATGGAATTATAGGTTTCTACATATGTGTGAATCATATGAATGAATTAAATGTGCTTATACATGTGTGAATCACATGATCTATATATATAATATTGTCCATCTTGTTAATATTGCAGGTTTATGGCATGTTGTTGTCTGAAATTAGAGGATGTTATAAACCTATAGTTTAGAACTGCAGGTTCTGCATCCTACTGACCAGCCAGACAATAGGCCTGCAAGTTGATAAGAAAAAAAACACAATCGTCGGTTAAATGAAAAAAATGACAATGAATGTCCAACTCGTCGGTTAATTATGGTAAACTGATGCCTCTTGTTCTAATGGTGTCGGTTATTTTTTGGTTATCTAAAAAACTGTCAATAAATTGAGATCGGTGGAGTCGGTTATTTATAGAAAACCGACAACTATGGTCTAACCGGGGGCCAAATTTTTTTGTTCGGGATGGAGAATGGCATCGGTTTTGAATGAATAACTGATGCCTATGGTCCCACTACTGGCAGTTCTTTTTTTGGTTGCAATCGGGGACGGCTCTATGTCGTCAGATTTGTAATCGACGCTGAAGGCATCTACTTTTAGTGTCACCTACTTGGGTGTCGCTTGGAAACCAATGTCAAAAGTCTTATTTAACTGATGTTAAAGGTGATATCTATACTAGTGTGCCTATTTTTTGTACATTTTATGCTATGAAAATGTAGTGGGTCCCGAGCTCGGGTAAAGGAGGAGGGTTGGTGGTAGGTTGATAGTCATCCATAAAACTTTGTCACTCTTCTTATGACATGGATCCTTATATAAATTTTGTTGGAGCGTCCTTTAGTACATGCTATTTGTTGACGATATTGTGTTGATTGATGAAAGAAAAGAAATATTGAATGATTAAGTTTGACTTTGGAGAAATGCATTAGAATCTAATGAACTTATGATCAGTAGAAACAAAGCTAAATATATGCATTGCAATTTTAGCCAATATAGAATTGTGAATGGTTGGATCAGGCTGGATGGAATGGATGTACCAATATGTGATAAGTTTTGTTACTTGGGAATTATTATTAAAAGGGAGGGTGAGGTTCAAGATGATGTTTGTCACAGGATCACAATAGGATGGTTGAAGTGGAGGAGTTCAACTAGAGTATTATCTGACCAGAAGATCCCTCTTAGACTAAAAAGTAAGTTTCACATAATAGTTGTATGGCCAACCATGCTATATGGAGTGAATGTTGGACAATGAAAAATCAAGGTCTCAACAAGATGAATGTGGTCGAGATGTTTATGTTGAAATGGATGTGCAGGAAGATGAGAAAAGGTCATTTGAGGAACGACTACATCAGAAACAAAGTGGGAGTGGTGAACATTAAGGAGAAGTTGTATGAAGGCCATCTAAGATGGTATGGTCATGTGCAATGCATACTGACAAATGCACATATATGAAGCAAGGTTATTGAGTCAACCACAACTAAAAGAATCAGAGGCAAACCTAAATTAACTTGGGAATATCTTATATAGAGGTGTTTTGAATCGTTACATCTTGATCAGAGTATGACCCACAACAAAGCTGATTGGAAAAGGAGGATCCATGTAGATGACCCAAACATGGTTGTAATTGAGGCTTATATGATGGTGGTGGTGTTCGTCGTGGTTTTCATACATCAAAGTGGATCAAATTAAGAAATTTTTTGTGTTTTACTCTTCAACATTCATGGGAAAACACAAACTTTTCTATGATCAAGTTGCTTTCCTTGGTGGCCTATGTTGAAGGAGGATAGAGACACTCTCCTCCCAAATGTCCTTGTTCTTTGCAATAGCGACATACATGATTTTGGAAGCAACATTGTCCCAGATGATGGGTGAGAGACTTGGTACATCTAGGAGAATTTCCCAATTTGTTATCATTGCCTCTATTATACCCTTGATTGTTGTTGAATTGGTTGTTACATAGGCTTGTCCTCAATTATCGGTAGGATTGTTCTATTGTTCATTATTCTGTTACTTTTCTTAAGTGCAATGGTTTGGGGATTCCCTTTTTTCCTGAGATTGTAGGCATTACATCAGAAAACCTAAATAGGCTAGTAATGACATTTTTTACTATCCCACCTTCAAGGTTCTCTTCATGGATAATGCTTGATCATAGGCGGCTTGGAAGGTGATAGGTGAGGTGATGAAACAAAAACACGTAGGGTAATGTGGAATCCATACAAGAAATGGTATACCCTATACCTTAGCATAGTGTTCCAAGAGGTGGAAACTTCTACTGTGTTCTACCATAGATACATTTCCCTGGATAAGGTTATTGAATTGTATTTGATTTTCATTTATCTCAAGATGGGCATGAAGCAGTTGGTGAAGATAGGTTTTAAGTCTTCCCAATTTTAGGGGATAACTTGATTTGAGTGAATATAATTCTCCCACCAAATTTTGGATGATCCTCTAAACCCTTAGGTGGCATAGGTTACCTTGTCTTCATCAAGGCATCTAAGGACCCTAAATGTGTTTTTCATGGTGATTCGTTAGACATTAGCGCTTTCAAGGACATCACCTTCATCCTCTCCATGGAAGGGTTCTTGGTTTAGTCTTAGAAAGTTTGAGATCAAAGGGGCTCTACCATTTCGGTTCAAGTTGTATATGGTAGAACCCTTAGGTAAAACTAATGTGTTTTCTCAGTTTTCTCACTCTCAGATTCTGATTGCTCTCTTTGCATTTCCTCACGCTCTGACACTTTCTCCCTCACTTTCCATTCCCCTTTTCGCACCCAAGGACCTTATATGTATTAGGATTTCCTATCCTTCATGCCCATTGTAGAACTGGTTTCTTTGATCCTCTATTCTCCTCTTCTTTCCCCTCTCCCTTCTTGACTTCATCATCAAGCCCCTAGAAAATGGGTCCAAGACCTTTGTCACATCACTAGAAGTAGTTCCCTAGTGATGTCTTCGCATCCTCTAGCACCGAGCCAATTACCCCAAATCCAATCTTCTGCTATCAGTAAGACCAGTTCACCACTGAGCCTTTAACCTCCACGACCGTGTCCAAGGTGTCAGAAAGTCTACTCTGCACCCCTCAAAACTCCTCGATTCTTCATCCACATCCAATTTTCTTCAAAATCATGTGTGTAAGTCATTTTCCCCACTTTTTTCAATCACTTGAACTTTGTTCTTCAGTCTAATATGTGAATTGGTGTTTTTTTTTCTCATATTTTGGTCTTGTTCTCCTTATGGTTGAATCTGCCATGAAGTCACCTTCTTTTGTTTGCTTGCCCGTTTAATTGATTTTTCTGGCCCTTCACCTATTTCTCTTTGCTGGCCATGGTAAAGGCTTGGTAGTGGACTCCGGTCGTGTTGAGGCCATCCTTTGGGCTTGCCAAGACCGATAGAGACTGATGGTTCTGTTACAGCAATCCTCGGTGTCCTTCTCACATTAGGATGCAAATTGGTTCTTGGTTCGACATGTGCTGCTGAAGCTAGTCACTTTCTCTTAAGAATTGAAGCGAAGAAGATGACTGTTGCACTTTTTATATTTTGCCCACAGTGTGTCACACATGCTCTGGGGTATATTGATAAATTTGGTGGGTCCTATTTTTTCTTAACAAAGTGCCTAACTGGATGTAGGCATGGACCAACTAGAAGATCCCTATTGGTCCACTTCAGGTAGGTTTTTTAAAACAAAAATTATTATATATGTGGCTTTATCAAATTTTCTAATTGATTGATGTTCTAAAGTTCAAAATACATTATTTGTAAATTATAAAAATAAAATAAAGATGTTTCAGAATCGTGAGGTCATTTCTTATCCACATATATAAGTTTCATCACCTAATTTTAATATAAGAATATATGAATTTCATGAATTTATCTAAATTGGTTTGATTTTCTAAAATTCATAGTTAATAATTTATAAGTCAGAAATAAATAAAATATGTATTGATATAATTAAGATAATACATAGTTTTGATAACCTAATTCACATATAATAAAAGGGTGACTTTTAGGATTTAAGTAATTAATGTGAAAAAACGTTAATTCTATATAACATGTAGACCTAGGCTTGGACCTAGGACTGACATTGAACTTCTATAAACTCTATCTGAGGTATGTGCATCTTTCTCGATTATCTAGACAATACTATGATGACTAATAAATTTTCTCGTATGAGGCATTACCTGATTAAATCTTTATTATTCTTGAACATATTTCAAGTTTTTCTACATCTTGAATTATTGCCGATGTTATCATTTAAGGTCCTCTGACCTATTATGTGACTTGGCTGATCTCATCCTAATATATATATTGCATTATAGTAAATGTGCAAATAGACTAGGTTTTATTTATTGTAGTAGTACATCTGTACTTCCATCACAATTGGACGTGTGTATTCCATCCCGAGTGTGTATATTCTGCTGATATATTTACAAGGGTGCACATATTCCACCCAGGTATGCATTTTCCACCCAAAATATCTTAGGCTTGAAATTTTATGGGTCTCAACCCTACATAAATAAAAATAGTCTATTTGTTTACTTGCATTGTTTAAAAAATACTATTGTTGTTATGGCAATATTATCTTTCTATTAATAACCACCTATATATAATGCCTCATCTCTTGTCCTATTATATCTCTTAAATTTGTCTCTTTAACATCCCTTTTTGAGACATCCACTAATTATCTTATTGTTATCCTAAGTACCTCCTAGTTGCTATTTACTGCACATACTCAATTTTTCTGACGTCCCTTCTTTTTGTTTTCCTCCTCTTGGGTATTGTTTGTTCAACCCACGCAGAGGTAGCACAATCCCAGGTGTATAAAATGGAGGTCGTTCATGCATACATGGACCTAACTTATGGAAACAAATCTTAATGGGAGATAGAATTGAGATAGTTGTATATCCCCCTACTTAAATCCCAATGTAGTTGTTTTTCATGTAAATCCCTTATGTGAGATGGTGATGTACTTTTGTAATCATGTTTAAATTGAATATAGTCATGAAATATATTTCTACTACTACTCTGGCTATTCTTTTATACCATCATTTGAGAAAAAAAATTTAAACCTACTTTAGCATACCTTTAGAGAGTGTTGGAATAGATGGATTTATTTATCAAATTAAGTAAGGAGTGGATACCCTCTCGGGTCCCACTCCTTATAAGATGGTATTAGAGCCATAGTGGTCATATTTCTGAGTATTTCAATTTTATCTCCCTAGTTAGAACCCTTGCCTTACATAGTCACCCTCTAAGTGAGATGCTTAACCTAGAATTGACATATAATAATTCATGAGATGATGAAAGATCAATTCAAAAGAGTATGAGGTACACATAAGAATAATGATTAGTAAATCCTAATGTGATGATGCTCTAGTTGCTAAAATCCTATGATGTAGGTTAGTTACGACATGTATCTTTAAATATAATGAGGTTTGACATTAGGATGAAGATATGTATGAGGTAGTAGGATACTAAAATGTTGCTATGGAATATTTTTGACTCAACTCTCACATTTGATTTTGGATCCACCTTTTATTTTATGTCAAATAGATTTTGTTTTCAAAGAAAACTTATTTTCCATTATACTAATATATGTCAAAAAGAAAATTTTATTGATTTATTGACATTTTCTCAAATTGAGTCATGAAGAAGAGAGTTGTAAAGTTTGACATAAAAACTCTAGAAATAGTTGGTATATATATCCTAAACCCTAATTATGATGTTTGGAGTGATGACTAGGAAGACATGTCTTATGATAAAGGATTAGTTGACCTACCCTTTATACCCCATTTTTTTTTTGATACTATTTGAACCTTAGGGTCGGTAGGTTAGTAGCCCAAGGACATAAAACACAACCCTAGGTGAGTATGACTTATTAGTTGGGTTCATGATCTATGAACAACCTAAACCACAAAAAAATTACAACTAAAATGTACATAAGTAACCCTAGTACCTTGATGTTGCTTAGCTTGGCTTAATGTGTTAAACCTTTTAAAGGATTGAAGGAAGTTGGTCTGTATAGTAGGGATGGCTAGACTTCGAGGACATAATCCTCTTTAAGGGATGGAGTGTTGTAACGTCCCAAATCTAGGATCTGATCCTATTCCTATGATTAGGAGATTAGAATGTTTGATTCTGTAGGTTTGACCAAACAAGGATAAAGTTACACCCCTTAATGTACAATTTTAATAACATGAGTAACTTAATGGTAACCCATAACATATATAGGCCTAAAAATAATATAAAATATTGAGTGACATATTAATATATTAACTTAATTATGTGCAAACATGTAAGGAAATTCATTAATGTCGCACTACTTCCTTTGCTAACTAATATTCATTTAATGGCTAAATAAGAGGTATAATACACTTTGAATTAACAGTTGGTGTTTCCATGTCCATAAATATGAATAATCTTCTATTATTTAAGTAAATGTGGAATTAATGGACTAAATATGTTAAAAGAATAAAGTTTGGATTTTTGTGCATCCTAATAAAATATTATTCTTTTTGTAACAATGTGAAATTAATGGGACTCTAATTTAAGATTTTCAAGATAAATTGTTTAAAACCATAATGGCGATATAACTCATAAAAGAAAATTACAAAACCCAAATATAATGGTAAAAATTTTTTCCTTGTGTCCCATTTATCTTGTTTGCCAAGTTTCATATTATTTGGACTACTAATTATACTAATTTTATTAGAGAAGAAAATATGAGAAAAAACCAAAACCGTTAAATAAATTACTAAATCTTTTCAAAAGTGGAGATATACTATAAGTTCGAGATCCACATTTCAAAGTTAGTCTATGTGTGAATTTTTACCTTTATTGGAAAAAGTTAGATATCCTAGTGTAGTTTAGGAGAGAGAATATGTCTTAAAAGTCCAAAATATTAAAGAAAATAATAAACATTTCCAAAACAAGAAATTAATGACAAATTTAGACTCTTGTAGGCCAAGTTTCACATCTTTTGGTTGTTCTTAGATACCTCAAATTGATTAAGGAAGGAAAATAAAAGATATTGTCTAAAAGTATTAAACAAAATACTACATACCTTCAAAAGTAAAAACTAATGTCAAAACCGGATTGCACATGTCTTAGTTAGTCTAGATCTCATATTTCATATTTGTTTTACAATCTCAGCTAAGCAAACAAAAATATGGAAACATAAGGTACAAATATTAATCCTCATATGAATGGATTTTTGAGTATGTAACTGATTTCCTAAGATTTCCATTTCTCTCAGTGTCACATTTGTTTCCTCATCTGTCTTGAGCACAAACTCTTTTTATCCATTGGATTTGGACCGTGTCACCCCTACTTGCTCTCCTACCTCGTTTCATTTCTTCTGTTCAGAAATGGGAAACTAGTAACTTTCCCGATTCTAGTTTCTCAATTTTCTCTCTCTCAGATTCTGATTGCTCTCTTTGCATCTCCTTTTGCCCCGACTCTATCTCCCTCCATTTCCATTCCCCTTTCTGCACCCAAGGACCTTATATGTATTAGGGTTTCATGTCCTTCATCCCATTACAGAATCAGTTTCTTTGGTCCAATGTTCTTCCACTGTTCTCCTCTTTTTTCCTCTCTCACTGCATGCCTTCATCATTGGACCCCTAGAAAACGGGTCCCAGACCTTCGACACATCACCAAAAGTAGTTCCCTGGTGATGGTTTCACCTCCACTTACACTGAGCCAATTACTTTAGATCCAATCTTTTGTCACCGGTGAGGGTCAGTTCAATACCAAGCCTCTGACCCCCACGACCATGTCCCAGGTGTCAAAAAGTATGTTCTTCACCCCTCAAAACTCCTCGATGCTTCCTCTGCATCCTATTTTCTTCAAAATTATGTGTAAGTCATTTCTCCTTTTTGATCACCTAGCCTTTGTTCTTTAGTCTTATATGTGAATTGGTGTTTTTCTCGTATTTTGGTCTTGTTCTCCTTATGGTTTAATCCACTATGAAGTCACCCTCTTTTGTTTGATTCACCATGTTTACTTGATTTTTTTTGGTCCTTCACCTATTTCTCTTTGTTGGTCATGGCAAAAACCTTGGCAATGGATTCTGGTCATGTTGAGGTCATCCTTTGGACTTGCTGAGACCAATACAGACTGACAGATCTGTCAGGGCAATCCTTAGTGTCCTCCTCACATTAGGATGCAAATTGGTTCTGGGGTTGGACTTGTGCTGCTAAAGCTATTCACTTTCTCTCGCATAGAATCAAAGTGAAGAAGATGATTATTGCATTTTTACGATTTTGCCCACAACGTGTCACATGAGATCTAGGGTATTTTGGTAAATTCGACATGTCCTCTTTTGTCTTGAGGAATTTCCTAACTGGTTGTAGGCATGGGCCAACTAGCAAATCCTATTGGTCCACCTCAGCTAGGTTTTAAATAAAATTATTATATACATGGTTTATCAATTTTTTTGATTGATTGACCTTCTGAAATTTACAATAAATTATTTATAGATAAGAAAAATAAAATAAAATATGTTTTGGAATCTTGAGGTCATTTTCTATCAAGTGGTATAAGTTTCATCACCTAATTTCAATATAAGATATATATGATTTTTATGGAGTTATCTAAATTAGTTAGATTTTCTAAATTCATAACTAATAATTTGTAAGTAAAAAAAAGAAAGGTAAAATATGTCTTGAACTCATAAATATATAATCCATAATAAGACATGGTTTTGATAACCTAATTTACATATAATAAAAGGGAAACTTTTAGGGTTTAAGTAGTTAATGTGAAACTAACCCTAATTCTATATAAGATGTTTAGTAGGTGTTTGACGACCTAGGATTGGACCTATGATTGACTTTGAACTTATGTAAATTCTATCTGAGGCATATGCATCTTTCTTGATTATCTAGGCAATACTATGGTGACGAATTAATTTTGCCATATGAGGCATTACCTGGTTAAATCTTTATTATTCTTGAAAATATCTTCAAGTTCCTTGCCACATCTTGAATTATTGCTGATGTTTTCATGTAAGGTCCTCTGACCTATTACATGACTTGGATGATCTCATCTTCATATATATATATATCTCATCCTCCTTTATTTCATATTTATTATGATCAAAGTTTAATCATGCCTTTACATTATTGTACGTGTGCAAATAGAATAGGTTTTATTTATTGTACTAGTACATCTGTACTTCCATAATAATTGGACGTGCATATTCTGTTCCGAGCGTGCGTATTCTACTCATATATTTACAGGGGGCGCACATGTTTAATCCAAGGTGTGTGTTTTCCACCCAAAATATTTTAGACTTGAGACTTTATGGGTCTCAATCCTACATAAATAAAAATAGTTTAATTGTTTACATGCATTATTACTATTGATATATGACAAGATTATCTCTCTATTAATCATCACCAATATATCTAATGCCTCATCTCTTGCCCTGCTATATCTCTTGAACTTAGCCCCTCAAACATCCCTTTTTTAGACATCCACTAGTTCTCTTATTATTGCCCTAAGTATTGCCTAGTTGTTATTTACTGCTCATACTCAATTTTTTCCTGCGTCCCTTCTTTTTGTTTTCATCCTCTTGGGTGTTTTTTTCCAACCCACCCAGAGGTAGAACAACCTCAGGTGTAGAACATGGAGGCAATTACATGCATATATGGACCTAACTTATGGAGAAGTCTTAAAGGGTGATGAATTTGAGACAACTAGATATCCCTCTACTTAGATCCTGATGTAGTTGTTTTTCATGTAAATTCATTATTGGAGATGATGGTGTACTTTATCAATCATGTTTAAATTAAATATATTCATGAATATATTTCTGCTGCTACTCTGGTTATTCTTGTATACCATCATTTGAAAAAAAAATTAAACCTATTCCAAGATACCTTTTGTGGGTGTTTGAAATAGATGGATTTATTCCTCAAATTAAGTAGGGAGTGGATCCTCTTTTGGGTCCCACTCCTTACACATTGCCTAAGTTTATTTGAAATAGAGAAGTAACTGAAGGTTGAACCATTTATTGAAGTAGAAAAATGGCTGCTTTGTATGCAACTATTGATCCATTCTATCCAACGGTTAGGTAACCCAAAGCTAGTAAGTGTTTTATTATGAAATTCCATTTGATATCAAAGGCATTCTTAGATATTAACTTGAGTGTGAGCATGGGAATATCATCTCTATGACAAGAGTGTATAAACTCATTACGAGACTTTAAGCATCTTGAATATCTCTTTCTTTGATGAAAGCATATTTTTATATACTTATTATGGATTCGAAATGAGGTTTGGGTTTCTAAATTGAGAGTCTCAGTGGCAATTTTATAGGAAGCACTAATAAAAATTATTGGCCTGAATTGCTTAATGCTAGAGGGGTGCTCTATTTTTTAATGAGAGTAATGTGACTATGGTTTGACACCAAAATTAGTGGAGTAATATCACAATGTTGTTGAATATAATTAAAAGTATTTAAAATAAGGCTTAATGAGATCCCATGAGCTATGATAGAAAGTGAAAATTGACATCGTCAAGACCAGGGAATTTGTCTAGGTTCATTTGAGAGATAGTCAAAAAACATTCTTCCATATAAAAGTCATCAATGAGGTGTTAAACATTTGAAATCTTGATAGGGAAAAGAAGATCCCAATTTAACTGAAAAGATATGAGAAGTCATTGTTATGGTTGAAGATAAATATAATGTAGTAGACAATGTTGGTGGTTATGGTGTCTTGATTTGTAGTAAGGACATTATCAATCTTGAGATTAAGGATAAATGACTTGCATTTTATGTTGTTGTATATCTGATGAAAAACATTGTGATTCTATCTCCATTATTCAAGTGAGCATTGGATCTCTACTTCTAAAGTATTTCTTAGGAAGATTAAGGTCCAACTATTCAACTTATTTTAGAAGAAATAACCCCATGGCTTGAGTTGAGACTGGTCTCAAGTGAAAGAATGTCAGATTATAGGATCTGGATTTGTCTGTGAATTTTTATGAAAGTAGACTTGTTCCAAGAACACATATTTGATCTCAAAGATTCAATATTGTTGTGCAAGGAGAACCCATGTTCAAAATCATTTGACAAATCACCTAACTATCCTTAACAAGCTCAGGGAATGAAGAATGTTTGGTCTAGAAATGTTTGAAGAAATTAAAAAGTTTTAGGGACATGTGATTCAAAAACTTGTTAAGGATAGTGGAGAAAAAGTAAGGGATGACTTATCAAGAAGCTTTAGAGTATAAAAGTGGGTGGAGAGAGCCCCACTTTTGCAACACAAGAATTTGATCAAGTTGAGACTAGGATGCATCTCTCTACCAAGTGAAATTGGTGTTGGTGGAAGAGAGATCAATGAGGGACTAAGAAACGATGCAATTATTAAAAATATCATTGATGTATGTATGGTAATGAGACATATTGACATTTAATGTTGCAACACATCCCATTATCACACAGATAACGAGGTGTTGTGCGAAAACGTGCGGAAATCACCATAAACACAGATTATGAAAACACGGGTTAATTAAAACCGATTGCGGAAAACATATAAACTGTGGAACTATTACTTTCCAGTCCTCATCCTGCACAGAAACATGTCAAATTTATACATACACGAGATCTGATACGTGTCTACAGCTTACAGAAACAGCTATCCATCCATCTCATGAGTTCACCACCTGTTCATATACATAAAGGCCCACATCTGGCCAACAACAGGATATACAAACATCATCGATCGATCATCGTGAAACAACGTCAAACACTGCCAAGGACCTGAGAGTACAGGGATGACTCTAGACTCTACTACAAAACATCCAAAACAGCAACATATCCATCGCTTGCCTTCTACTGCTCCTCAAGCTGCTCAGCCGCAACACCACGACCACGACCACATCTACCTCGACCACCTAAAAAGGGGTTAAACCAGCGGGGTGAGACAATTGAACAATTGTCCCAGCGGGAAACATAACTCCCCACTGCAACTACAGAACCCCAGCAAGATATACTATAACAACAGATATCTAATAACAGGTATAACAAGAGCAGTCTATATAAAATAGATTATTCTTACCGACAAGCTTACCAGCTATACAAAAGCATATAACCAGATATATCTCAAGGAATATGATTAGCAAGATAAGATGTATCCCTATGTAACATGATTATCAGAACAAGATATAATGTCACATAACCTGCTTATCAAGATAAGACATATTGTCACATAACCTGCAAGATATAACAAAGATATTACACAAACAAGGCCTCAACCAATGTTTCGTGTTTATCCTAAGCAATAAGTACTAAACGACTGTATTACGTATTATTATGCCATGAGGATTTGAACCGTACCGTTCAAATCCAACCTTCGGTTACGAAACCCAAGCCGGTGCCAAACAAGGTCAATGGAAGAGTCAGACTCCATGACCTCCCACCTCGTGGTCAGTACACGAGTACAACACAAGCAGGACCGCAGTCACATGCTGAAGTGGTCTAAGCCACAGGGTCAGCTCCATGGGCTACCCTCACTCTAGCCTGCCTTGGTACAGGTCTCGGCGCTAGTAAAACTGAGCCACGTGCCTGTTCACCATGCTCTGAGCCATGAACGCATTCATGCTCTACCCATCACATATCCTGAGCCATGGGCCTGTTCAGCATGCTCTTCATAAGTATCTGAGTCTGTAACCGAAGTTACACTCTTACCTCCTCATTTTCAGACTAGGAGCAACCTACACATATTCAACAATATGCGCTTCCAGGTTAACCCGTAGGAGAACTTGTTTCACCATCACCAAGTCCTGACGATGATGGATCTATGGCCATGGCAAACTACATGATATAATTTCACTGTAATTAATTAGTATCTTTTAGATGGATTGCAGGATTCAACCAAGTTGTATAACATGCAAGATATAACAGAAAACAACAGTATATTATTATTGAAACCACATCAACCTGATCCATCTCAAGGATCCAACATCACATGTTACCACTTGGCCTCTTGCCAACCATCAAGATCCATATCAAGGATCATCACATACCATAGGATCTCAATCCCTCATCATGTCACTACCTTTCCAAGGCTTACATTATCATTATGGGACAAACACATAATACATATAGCCTCATATAATAACTATCAAAGTAATGTTACTCATCACATATGTCACATAGCCCTTTCATGGCTACACATCACCTGCATGGTTAGGATACACAATAACTATAGTTTCAACATAAGAAATATGCTCACTATCATGAACTATCATTCAGGATAATCTTCTTATCATTGTTACACTATTTGATGATCAAGTGTATTAAGCACATCATTGTCAGACCATATACATGCTTACCCTTATCTCAAGATTATACAAACAACCAACGTATTCACTTTATATAGAGAGCATGTTGAGTATACAGAGTGAACACTATTGTTACCACTATTGGAATGGTCACCATCCATTATCATCAACCATTACCTTTCTCAGTAAGAAACCATTAATGCTACTACCATTTATCATTGCCATTAACAAATGAGCATAAGACTTCCATCATGCATGTCACTACTACTCTTGTTACCATCATTACTATTAACATCATCATCATCTACTATTATCTTCATTGCTATGTCATTTAAGCAACTATTAATGTAACTGTCTCTTAGCAACATTATTACCAACATTAGCATTATTATTGCTTCCACTACTAGCAAGGCAAACATCATTGCTATCCTTTACATTGCTATTACTATTAACACTATTATCATGATTATCATGTCATTGACATTGTCATAGTTATTATTACTAATCAAGGCAACACTGTCGTTATGTTTGCATAAGCACCCATATCCATCACACTTGTGACCGTCACCAAAGGTCCACACCACCCTCATTGCAACTCTCAACCCTCACCAAAGCTAGATTATACGGCTAGGGCATGGGAAGGCAGCAACAATGCGCTGCACCCAACACTCTGCCCGCAACGCTGCGTTACAAGGGTACTGGGCGACATGGGTGTCGCGCGTCACTCATATCGGGCAACGCCCTGCCGCGACGCCCATCACAGCCGACTCTATCACCCGATATCCTAGGCTATCACCTAGCTAACAACCCACAACTGCCAAGAGAGAGAAGGAAAGAAAGAAGGAGAGAGGAAACACTCCTCATAACGTGCAACTGGCCTAACGGCCGACACACACCCAAACCAGGGGCGTGACGCCCGTCACGACCCACTCCTGACGCCCGTCACATTCTAGGGGTATCGCCCGATACACCCCCACAACTATCGGCCATCACACCTTCTTTGCATATCGTGCAACTCAAACCAACTTACCAAAGCAGGCCATGTCGTCCACCACAAGAACTACCAAGATGCTAAGGCCTATCGCCCATCAAAAGGATAACGTTCAACCTAGCCATATCGGCCAACATAACCCTAGCTCACCCTATCGCCCAACACCTGGGCAGGGTATCAGCCAACCCTAAGAACACATCATATCGTCCATCAAGGTATACATATCGTCCAACAAAGGGATACCATATCATCCAACTTCAAAGGAAAAGGTGCCATGTCGTCCAACTCAAAGGATATCATCCAACACACCATCAAAGAAAGGATATCGCCCAACCCTAGGTCACCATCAACCTCCAACTCAAGGGAACCCAAACCCTAGATCACAAGGTACACTAGAAACCCTAAACCCTAAGGGGATATCGGCCACCAAAGGAAACTCAAGCAAGGTACAAATCTAAGCTACTACACTATGAACAAAAACAAGAACAAAAGGTAATGAAGTTAGGATTAGAAATTATGCAACCCGCCTTAAGCTCCAAGCTCCAAGGAAGAAGATGCACTTCAAGATCCGAGGGATGTCGCCCATCAAAGATGATCCAAGAGAGGGTATCAGCCACCACTACAACTTCAGGAGAGTGTCTCGGCCGACACAAGCAAGAGAGGGATATCGTGCACTCAAGGTGGAGGGGAGACCAAAAGATCAAAGGAGACTAAGGCAAGGAGAAGAGCTACATATATAGGAATAAGGGGAGGAGAAACCAAGGTACAACCATGCTATGTGTCATCCACCCAAGGGACACTTGTCCTAGGGTTCAAGACAACACACTAGCAAGGCATGGGACACTTGTCCAAGATAGGCACCAAGTGTCCACCAACCAAGACCAAGCAACATGGGAGACACATGCATCAGCTCTGCTGGGCGACACAACCAAGCTCCTGGGCGACACACCACTGTGTTGGATGACACAAGACCACCTTGGACGACACACACTCACCCTAGGTCGACACAAACTCACCTTGGATGACACAAGGCAAGCTTTGGCCGACACAAAGCTCAAACAAGCCCAAACAAAGCACCTCAAGGCCCAAACAAGCTCAACTCAGCCCCAAAGAACTCAAACAACAAGCCCAAGCCTTCCTCTCAACCCTAGAGGAAGCAAAGAGAGGGAAACATCTCACAAGATGGCAAACTTGCACACAAAACCCTAGACTAGGGTTATTTGCAAGTATCCCCTCGAACTCTCAACAAAGCACAACCAAACCCTAATCACCACTCAAAGGTGATTAGCAAGCACCAAAGCATCAAGATCAAGCAAAACAAATAGGGTAAACCCTAAACGCAGGTCAGGGTCCTTACAATCTAACCCCCTTTAAGGGATTTCATCCCCCAAATCTGAAGAGAAAAGCGAGGGATACTTCCTCCTCATCTCTTCCTCAAGCTCCCATGTGGCTTCCTCAATGCCACGACGCTGCCAAAGAACCTTCACAAGAACCAGGTCCTTCCTCTTCAGCTTCTTGATCCTTCTGTCAAGGATCACCACATGACCTTCCTCGTAGGTCACATCTGCATCAAGCTCAACCTCCACTGGCTGTATCACTGTACCTGAATCCGGATGACTTTTCTTCAACATACTAACATGAAACACTAGATGCAACCTGTGCAACTCTGGAGGCAACTCTAACTCATAAGCTACCTTGCCAACACATGCTCTGACTGAGTAAGGCCCCATATACCTGGGAGCTAACTTACCCTTCTGTCCAAACCTTAGCACACCTTTCCACGGCGAGACTTTAAGGTACACTTTGTCTCCTACCTGGAACTCCAAAGGTCGTCGGCGATTATTTGCATAAGACCTCTGCATGTCCTGTGCCACTTTCAACTGTTGTTGTATCACCTTGATCTTATATGTCGTCTGCTGAACTAACTCAGGACCCAAAAGCTGATACTCACCTGATTCATACCAACACAAAGGAGATCTGCACTTCCTTCCATACAAAGCTTCATAAGGAGCCATGTCGATGCTACGCTGATAACTGTTATTGTAGGAAAACTCTATCAAACTCAGATGTACATCCCAGTTGCCTAGAAACTGCAAAATACAAGCTCGAAGAAGATCTTCCAAAATCTGAATAGTTCTCTCAGACTGTCTGTCTGTCTGCGGGTGAAAAGCTGTACTGAACCTTAACTGCGTTCCTAACGCCTTGTGCAACTGTTCCCAAAAACGAATCGTAAACTGAGGAACTCTGTCAGAAACTATCGTCGCTGGCACACCATGTAAATGTATTATCTCATTCACATATACTTGAGCTAGTTTCTTAGCTATATACGTCGTCTTCATTGGTAGAAAATGGGCAGATTTAGTCAATCTGTCCACTATCACCCAAACGGAACATGATTCCTAGTTGTCCGGGGTAGACCAACTACGAAATCCATGGTTATGTGATCCCATTTCCACTGCGGTATCGGTAAAGGTTGCAACGTACCTGCCGGCTTCTGATGTTCAGCCTTCACTTGTTGACACACCGCACATCTCACCACGAACTCAACTACATCTCTCTTCAAACCGGGCCACCAATACAAGTCCTTCAGACTATGATACATCTTAGTGACACCTGGATGCATCGCGTACATCGACGTATGTGCTTCCTCAAGCACCAACTTCCTCAGATCATAAGCATCTGGAACCACCATCCTATCACGATAGCAAACTAGTCCATCCTCGGACTCATGAAACCCATCACGCTTGTCGCTGCCGAACTCTGATCTGATCAACTGTACCGCATCATCTGTCTGCTGTGCATCCTTGATCTGCTATCTCAACGTAGGCTTAACTTGCATCTGTGCGAAAAGACCAGACAACAAAGAAACTTCTATCTGCACATTCATCTATCTCAGAGAAACAAACATATCTCGCCTATGGCATACCAGAGAACTCAACTGTACATTCTTTGAAGAAAGAGAAGAAGACTTCCTGCTAAGCGCATCAGCTACCACATTCACCTTACCAGGATGATACTCGATAGTGCAGTCGTAATCATTGATCAACTCCATCCATCGTCGTTGTCGCATGTTCAACTCTTGCTGCGTAAAGATGTACTTTAGATTCTTATGATCCGTAAAGATCTGACACACTTCCCCATACAGATAGTGTTTCCAAATCTTTAGCACATGAACCACTACCGCTAACTCTAGGTCATGAGTCGGATATTTCTCCTCATGCTTCTTGAGCTGTCGTGAGGCAAAAGAAACCACATGATATTCCTGCATCAACACGCAACCTAAACCTTTCTTGGAAGCATCACAGAAAACAACATAGCCTTTCCCAGGCTCTGGCAAGATCAACACTGGAGCACTGGTCAGCTTCTCCTTCAAACTCTGGAAAGATCGCTCACATCGATCATCCCAAACAAAAGGTACGTCCTTCCTGGTCAACTTCGTCATCGGCAAAGCGATCACACTGAAGTCCTTGATAAACCTCCGGTAGTATCCAGCCAAACCAAGGAAACTATGAACTTCTGTCAGCGTCTTTGGTTGTTCCCAATCCGCAACAGATTCCACCTTCTTCGGATCTACTTTGACACCTTCAGCAGATATCACATGACCCAAGAAAGTCACTTATGCCAACCAGAACTCACACTTACTGAACTTGGCATACAACTGATGTTGACGAAGAAGAGTCAACACTCGATGAAGATGTTGCTCATGCTCTAGCCTGTCCCGACTATAGATCAAAATGTCATCTATAAAGACTACAACAAACTGATCTAAGAATGGACGGAACACTCTGTTCATCAAATCCATGAAAGCAGCAGATGCATTGGTTAACCCAAATGGCATAACCACGAACTCGAAATGACCATACCTCGTCCTGAAAGCTGACTTTGGTATGTCATCTGCCTTTATCCTCAACTGATGATATCCAGACCGTAGATCAATCTTCGAGAACACTGTAGCACCACGCAACTGATCAAACAGATCATCTATCCTCGGCAATGGATACTTATTCTTGATCGTGACCTTGTTCAACTACCGGTAATCTATACACAACCGCATCGAGCCATCCTTCTTCTTAACAAACAACACGGGAGCACCCCACGGTGACGTACTCAGTTGGATAAAACCTTTCTCCAACAACTCTTGTAAATGCTTCTTCAACTCTGCCATCTCTGCTGGAGCCATCCTATACGCTGACTGTGCAACAGGCTGTGTTCCAGGAACCAGATTGATCTCAAAATCAATCTCTCGGGGTGGAGGAACACCAGGAAACTCCTCAGGAAACACGTCTGCAAACTCTCGAACCACTGAAACCTCCTCAAGACCAGGACCTTTCGCCTTGGTAACCACAACTGTGTCCACCACGTGAGCTAAGAACGCTTCACATCCTTGTCGTAACAACTTATCTGCCACCATAGCTGATACCAAACACGTCGGAAGAATCTTCCTATCTCCCTGGAAGGTCCACTTCTCTCCAGCAACATCAAACACTACCTGCTTGGAACCACAGTCCAAGACAACCTTATACTTCTCTAAGGTATCCATCCCAAGGATAACATCGAAACCATGCATATCAAGTGGTATAAGATCCACTTGAATGCGATGTCCCGAGAAAGACAAAACACAATATGGACACTCTTCTTGAAGCAAGGAGGAACCATCAAGAGGGGTTTCTAACAACAAGCTATCCTTCTTACAGCTAACAGGTAAACGACAGTTTTCAAGTATACTATAGGCGATAAAAGAGTGTGTAGCACCCGGGTCAACCAGAACAGATATAAAGCAAGAAGAAGACATATCAGAATGAAATAACTCCATCTGACCTGTCACCACTCGCAGGTTGACTATCGCCTCCAGCTGATTCATGGCATAGAATCGAGCCGTTGCTTGCTGTCCACGACCTCTGCTCCCTTGAGCAGATGATCCAGCTTGAGACGCTTGACCGCATCCTCGACCTCTGCTACCACTGGCCTGTGGCCTCTCTGACCTCTGGAAACTATGTCTCGGCTGCTGCGTCACTTTGACATCTCTATTCGGGCAATTAAGCCTGAAATGCCCGACTTGTCCACAAAGATGACATGACTTGTCCTCAAACCATGGCCTAGCTGGCCCTGTCACTACCACAGAAGCTGAACTGTGCGCCTTAGATGGCGAAGAAACATAACCTCTTCCCTTACTCAGAGACCACTGAGATGGTACACCAGCACTTCTCATTGCTGACGGTGCTGAAAACCTGGGCTTCTTAAAGTCACCAAACCTCCGTCCTTGAAACTGAGCAGGTCTTTTAAGGGTCATAGACTCTCTTTTCTCCCTTACTGTCCTCTCAATCCGTCGAACAGATTCCACGAACGTAGCAAACCGCTCTCAGTTTTCCAACGCAGACACCGAGGTCTTCAACTCAGCGCTCAAACCCTTCTCGAAACGTCTGATCCGTTCCTCATCTGTTGCCGCCATGTGTGGACAGAACCTCAACAGATCCATAAACTTGGCTTCATACTCGGTGATGTTCATCGTTCCTTGCCTCAGGTTCTCGAACTGACTAACCTACTCATCCAGGTACGTCTTCGGAAAGTATTTGGTGACGAACTCGCGTCGGAACACTTCCCAATAGATCACCTCACCTGGCCGCTTCTCTTCCTCGATGGTCCACCAATGACCAGCACTACCTTTCAGAAGGTAGACGACATGCTTTACCTTATCTGCTTTGGGGATGTCAAGGATCCAGAAAGCCTTCTCGAGACTTGTCAGCCACATATCTGCATCCGCTGGATCATCCGTTCTAGCATAATCCGAAGCTCCAACTCGGCGAAGCCGCTCGAAGGTCTTCCCAATACCCGATGCTTCTCCATGAGGAACCTGTGCTCACGGAGGAGGCACTGGTAATCGCTCAACCATGAGATTCATCATAGCCATCAACTGCCCCATAAGCTGTTGGTAAGCAGGATGTTCAAGTATGGCTGGGTTAAATTGGGGAACCTCAGGCACCCGATCTGCATGTGCCTGTCCATCCGCTCCATCAACCGATGCAGCATCACTATACTCAGCAGAGTGTTCTTCATGGTTTCCCGACATCTTGACTTTTCTTCCGCTGAGGGCAGAAGATATTGTAAGAAAACCTGGACACTCATAAGAACAACTCAACCTAGTCCTAAATCCCTGTAGACTCAGCGAACCTAGGGTTCTGATACCAAAACTTGTTGCAACACATCCCATTATCACACAGATAACGAGGTGTTACGCGGAAACGTGCGGAAATCACCATAACCACAGATTATGAAAACACGGGTTAATTAAAACCGATTGCGGAAAACATATAAACTGTGGAACTATTACTTTCCTGTCCTCATCCTGCACAGAAACATGTCAAATATATACATACACGAGATCTGATACGTGTCTACAGCTTACAGAAACAGCTATCCATCCATCTCATGAGTTCACCACCTATTCATATACATAAAGGCCCACATCTGGCCAACAGCAGGATATACAAACATCATCGATCGATCATCGTGAAACAACGTCAAACACTGCCAAGGACCTGAGAGTATAGGGATGACTCTAGACTCTACTACAAAACATCCAAAATAGCAGCATATCCATCGCTTGCCTTCTACTTCTCCTCAAGCTGCTCGGCCGCAACACCACGACCATGACCACGTCTACCTCGACCACCTAAAAAGGGGTTAAACCAGCGGGGTGAGACAATTGAACAATTGTCCCAGTGGGAAACATAACTCCCCACCGCAACTACAGAACCTCAGCAAGATATACTATAACAACATATATCTAATAACATGTATAACAAGAGCAGTCTATATAAAACAGATTATTCTTACCAACAAGCTTACCAGCTATACATAAGCATATAACCAGATATATCTCAAGGAATATGATTAGCAAGATAAGATGTATCCCTATGTAACATGATTATCAGAACAAGATTTAATGTCACATAACTTGCTTATCAAGATAAGACATATTGTCACATAACCTGCAAGATATAACAAAGATATTACACAAACAAGGTCTCAACCAATGTTTCGTGTTTATCCTAAGCAATAAGTACTAAACGGCTGTATTACGTATTATTATGCCCTGAAGATTTGAACCGTACCGTTCAAATCCAACCTTCGGTTACGAAACCCAAGCCGGTGCCATACAAGGTCAATGGAAGAGCAGGACTCTACGACCTCCCACCTCGTGGTCAGTACACGAGTACAACACAAGCAGGACCACAGTCACATGCTGAAGTGGTCTAAGCCACATGGTCAGCTCCATGGGCTACCCTCACTCTAGCCCGCCTTGGTACAGGTCTTGGCGCTAGTAAAACTGAGCCACATGCCTGTTCACCGTGCTCTGAGCCATGAACGCATTCATGCTCTACCCATCACATATCCTGAGCCATGGGCATGTTCACCATGCTCTTCATACGTATCTGAGTCTGTAACTGAAGTTACACTCTTACCTCCTCATTTTCAGGCTAGGAGCAACCTACACATATTCAACAATATGCGCTTCCAGGTTTACCCATAGAAGAACCTGTTTCACCATCACCAAGTCCTGACGATGATGGATCTATAGCCAGGGCAAACTACATGATATAATTTCACTGTAATTAATTAGTATCTTTTAGATGGATTGCAGGATTCAACCAAGTTGTATAACATGCAAGATATAACAGAAAACAACAATATATTATTATTGAAACCACATCAACCTGATCCATCTCAAGGATCCAACATCACAGGTTACCACTTGGCCTCTTGCCAACCATCCAGATCCATCTCAAGGATCATCACATACCATAGGATCTCAATCCCTCATCATGTCACTGCCTTTCCAAGGCTTACATTATCATTATGGGACAAACACATAATACATATAGCCTCATAGAATAACTATCAAAGTAATGTTACTCATCACATATGTCACATAGCCCTTTCATGGCTACACATCACCTGCATGGTTAGGATACACAATAACCATAGTTTCAACATAAGAAATATGCTCACTATCATGAACTATCATTCAGGATAATCTTCTTATCATTGTTACACTATTTGATGATCAAGTGTATTAAGCACATCATTGTCAGACCATATACATGCTTACCCTTATCTCAAGATTATACAAACAACCAAGGTATTCACTTTATATAGAGAGCATGTTGAGTATACAGAGTGAACACTATCGTTACCACTATTGGAATGGTCACCATCCATTATCATCAACCATTACCTTTTTCATTAAGAAACCATTAATGCTACTACCATTTATCATTGCCATTAACAAATGAGCATAAGACTTCCATCATGCATGTCACTACTACTCTTGTTACCATCATTACTATTAACATCATCATCATCTACTATTATCTTCATTGCTATGTCATTTAAGCAACTATTAATGTAACTGTCTCTTAGCATCATTATTACCAACATTAGCATTATTATTGCTTCCACTACTAGCAAGGCAAACATCATTGCTATCCTTTACATTGCTATTACTATTAACACTATTATCATGATTATCATGTCATTGACATTGTCATAGTTATTATTACTAATCAAGGCAACACTGTCGTTATGTTTGCATAAGCACCCATATCCGTCACACTTGTGACCGTCACCAAAGGTCCACACCACCCTCACTACAACTCTCAACCCTCACCAAAGCTAGCTTACACGGCTAGGGCATGGGAAGGCAGCAACGATGCGCTGCACCCAACACTCTGCCCGCAACGCTGCGTTACAAGGGTACCGGGCGACATGGGTGTCGCACGTCACTCATATCGGGCAACGCCCTGCCGCGACGCCCGTCACAGTCGACTCTATCGCCCAATATCCTAGGCTATCACCTAGCTAACAACCCACAACTGCCAAGAGAGAGAAGGAAGAAAGAAGGAGAGAGGAAACACTCCTCATAACGTGCAACTAGCCTAACGACCGACACACACCCAAACCAGGGGCGTGACGCCCGTCACATTCTAGGGGTATCGCCCGATACACCCCCACAACTATCGGCCGTCACACCTTCTCTGCATATCGTGCAACTCAAACCAACTTACCAAAGCAGGCCCTGTCGTCCACCACAAGAACTACCAAGATGCTAAGGCCTATCGCCCATCAAAAGGATAACGTTCAACCTAGCCATATCGGCCAACATAACCCTAGCTCACCCTATCGCCCAACACCTGGGCAGGGTATCGACCAACCCTAAGAACACATCATATCGTCCACCAAGGTATACATATCGTCCAACAAAGGGATACCATATCGTACAACTTCAAAGGCAAAGGTGCCATGTCGTCCAACTCAAAGGATATCGTCCAACACACCATCAAAGAAAGGATATCACCCAACCCTAGGTCACCATCAACCTCCAACTCAAGGGAACCCAAACCCTAGATCACAAGGTACACTAGAAACCCTAAACCCTAAGGGGATATCGGCCACCAAAGGAAACTCAAGCAAGGTACAAATCTAAGCTATTGCACTATGAACAAGAAGAAGAACAAAAGGTAATGAAGTTAGGGTTAGAAATTATGCAACCCGCCTTAAGCTCCAAGCTCCAAGGAAGAAGATGCACTTCAAGCTCCGAGGGATGTCGTCCACCAAAGCTGATCCAAGAGAGGGTATCAGCCACCACTGCAACTTCAGGAGAGTGTCTCGGCCGACACAAGCAAGAGAGGGATATCGTGCACTCAAGGTGGAGGGGAGACCAAAAGATCAAAGGAGACTAAGGCAAGGAGAAGAGCTACATATATAGGAAGAAGGGGAGGAGAAACCAAGGTACAACCATGCTATGTGCCGTCCACCCAAGGGACACTTGTCCTAGGGTTCAAGACAACACACTATCAAGGCATGGGACACTTGTCCAAGATAGGCACCAAGTGTCCACCAACCAAGACCAAGCAACATGGGCGACACATGCATCAGCTCTGCTGGGCGACACAACCAAGCTCCTGGGCGACACACCATTGTGTTGGATGACACAAGACCACCTTGGACGACACACACTCACCCTAGGTCGACACAAACTCACCTTGGACGAGACAAGGTAAGCTTTGGCTGACACAAAGCTCAAACAAGCCCAAACAAAGCACCTCAAGGCCCAAACAAGCTCAACTCAGGCCCAAAGAACTCAAACAACAAGCCCAAGCCTTCCTCTCAACCCTAGAGGAAGCAAAGAGAGGGAAACATCTCACAAGATGGCAAACTTGCACACAAAACCCTAGACTTGGGTTATTTGCAAGTAGCCCCTCGAACTCTCAACAAAGCACAACCAAACCCTAATCACTACTCAAAGGTGATTAGCAAGCACCAAAGCATCAAGATCAAGCAAAACAAACAGGGTAAACCCTAAACGCAGGTCAGGGTCCTTACATTAAAGTCCTTCTGATGAAACTATAGCAAGATTCAAATTCCCTCTAAGAATCCAAGGCACATGGTTGTAGAGGTTCACAAGCATTGTAATTCAAGGATGAAGTCTTTTTTGTCATTACTAGGTTTACCACAAATCACTGAGAAGAAGAAGGTGGAGTTATCTTTAATAGAGAGAAGGCAAATCACGTGGAATAGCTAGCCCAATGAGTTGCTAGATGGGAAACAACTTGGGGGTTCCATCCAACAAGTAAACCTCCACTAAAACCCTCTGTTGGTTTTTGAATTTAATTTGTCATAATGTCACCCCCAACAGAGTGGAGTTTGAAATCAGATAAAATAGACGTAATACTACTATGATTAATAGTTACTTTTTCATGATGTGATATAGTGTGGTTTGGTGCAGTTAACCACAAAGTTTTAATGATGTGGGCATGCTATCTCATGTTAACCACAAAGTCTTCTACCATGGCACGATTACGATTTTAGTACAAACTACACTATATCCTCACCACAACCATCCCTACCCCCAAAACCATTGATTGATTACTCTTGGGTTGGAATCACACAATCACTACACAACTGAAATCATAGATGCAACCCTATCTCCCTATATTGGTGTTCTTTGTGCATGAATATGCCCCACCATGATTGCTTTGTGTGTTGTCAAAAACACCTTGTTACATGCCCTGCCATTGGCATGTTTCCCTACCATCTTCAACTTGCCACACAGACTCACTACTTCAAGCCAATTGCCACAACTATTGCATGCCACCCCAATGTTTATGGCACTACAATCAAGTTGCTGTGGAAAAATTTAGCATCAATAAAAAGATGATTTAAAATTTAAAGCTATCATTGTGTCTGTGATTGTCTTTACTTGGGAATTATTAGCCATATAAACCATTTCAACCTCAAAGAGTCTTTGGATCATTAATTTGGAAGAGCCTAGATTCATGTGTATATCTTTTTATTTTTCCTTTGTATCCTTATTTGGAGGAGTTTAGATTTGTTTGAGTGATCATCTTTCATCAGTGAAGCAACATTATTTTGTACGAGCTCACATTGTCTTTCATAACATGTTAACAATAAACATATAAGAATTATTATGTATATTATACATTATTATTAGGAATTAACTATATAAAAAAAAGGAGCTATCGAGACTTGTTAGACGTAGGCTATCATTGTCTTAGTTTATTTTAGGATCTTCATTCATATATTGATTACACCAAACATGAAAAATCAATAGCAACACGCTTTCACGTTCATGCTAAAAGTTGTGGTCTAGTAGCTACTACGTTTAGGATTTTTTCGGGTTCTTTCGTGGGAGGGAAGTATGCGGACGCGGATATTTCTGCGGACGAAACAACGCCAGCCTCTCGTTCAACCCCGCCTTACTTGAAGTCCACATGACTCCTGCTCTGACGTGTTCTTCTGTCTGTTGTTTACATTTTCGTCCACGGAGCAACGCACTGAGATAGCGAGGACCACGGAGGGGGCGCGAGGGCGAAGGGAGATGAAAATCCAGTGCGACGTCTGCGAGGCGGCGCCGGCTACGGTCGTTTGCTGCGCCGACGAGGCGGCCCTATGCGCTGCCTGCGACGTGCAGGTTCATGCGGCTAACAAGCTCGCCAGCAAGCACCAGCGGCTCCACCTCCAGTCCCTCCCCAGCAAGCACCCACTGTGCGACATATGCCAGGTAGGGGAAACGGCTCGCTCCTGAAATTAGCCTTGTTCTGGGCTTGTACAGGGGCAGTTGTCAGTTGATTCGGGCCTTGATGCGGTTTCTAGACAAGATCAAGAGTCTAATATGAAATATTTCTAGAGTGAAGCCTAGAGTAGTGTTTTATGTCTGCTAAGTAGCTGTAGCCAAACAATTTGCACTTGAACTTTTTCTTAAGTGGACCCGAGGGATTCGTTTTTCGTTTGGGGTTAGCTGGATGCCGATATATCTTAATTAAGCTATAACGAAGTTTCAGTTTTTAAGCCATTCTTTACTGTTAAATTTCGCAATTCCGATGCATGTAATAGTGATCAGGTGATTTTAATATACCCGGACTGTAGAAAAGAAGTTTTTATAGCCTATGACTCAGAGATTCCGCTTCGTGGCTACGCTTTTCGTTTAGTACAACTTGATATCTTACAGCATTTTTAAACTACATCTTACATTGAGATACGGCCCAGTGATAATCCTAGTTTGGCCTTCATACTAATTTAATATTCGTGATTTCACAGTATCACATAGAACAATTGGTGATTAAAATATTACAGTACTCGCAGAAAACCTCTTTTGCTGTAATTAGCGGGACTAGTTGTTCACACCCTGATTGTTGTGATCTGGGGACTGAGCTCAACTATTTGCAGCTATAATTAGTTCAGGCGTCATTGTAGCTTCAATTGGGGTCTTCCCCACACGATGATGACTACTGATGAATTTTTGAGGACCCATGCAACCCTTTCAAAAGCAAAGGGCAGAAACCCTTTATTCATGCTTCTCTCTGTATTAATTGATGATTTGCGTTTGTAGGAAAAGCCAGCTTTCATTTTCTGCTTGGAGGATCGAGCCCTGTTCTGCCGGGAATGTGATGAGCCAATTCATGTGGCAGGAAGCCTCTCAGGCAACCACCAACGCCTTCTAGCAACAGGGATTAAGGTGGCACTGAACTTAGCTAGCGACAAGAAAGAGATGATGCAGCAAAATGGCTCCAACGAATCATCCAATAACAGTTCGTTATCAATCCCAACCAAAGCCCCAAACGCCCAAAAATCACCCACTCCTGCTTTCACATCTTCAGCTTGGGCTGTTGATGAGTTCCTCCAATTGTCTGACAACGAAGCTGGTGACAAGGTGATGACCTAACTACTATTTTTTTTTGTATTTTACGCCTTCATTACAAAAACACATAAGCCATTACTGCAAATGACATACACACTTAATACTGAATTGTCTGGATACACCATTTTCCTACTATTTTGAACTAGTAAAAGAAATCAAAATAACCAACTTTGATGGAAGATGGCAACGCATCTGTTGTTTTCATCTTTTTTTCTTATCCATTATAAAGTATTTTTCGAACAGATCTTGCATCTTGTCTCTTTTTGTACTTTTAAAATTTGGGTTTTTTCATCTTCACTTTTCCCCTTTTTGGGCAATGATTTGTGCACACTTGAGGAGATTACCAACTTTTTTGTGGAGAACACCAATTTTTCGTGTCTTCTTCCATCACCCAGAGAGCGTGGCTCAGTTGGCATCACCTCAGGATTTGCGGTTCCTAATTAAGCAAATAGCACGCTGCACCTGTTTCTGGATGACGCCACCTGTTCCTCGAATAAAATCCGCACCCTACCTTCCGATGGGCAGGGACACATGTAAATCGATGAGAAAAAGAGTAGCCTACTCCTTACAAATTGAGGAACAGCAAATCCGGACTCTGTTGGCATTCTAGTCTGGAAACTCATTTCATTTGGCGATTACGTTTCTCAAGGTCATGTGAAAACATTTTTCAATCAAAGTTGACTGACTATATCAATTTTTTTCCTCCTTGTAACAATGTGCACTAGTAGCCTACTCCTTACAAATAGAGGAACAGCAAATCCAGACTCTGTTGGCATTCTAGTCTGGAAACTCATTTCATTTGGTGATTACGTTTGAGTGAAAACATTTTTCAATCAAAGTTGACTGACTGACTATATCATTTTTTTTCCCTCCTTGTAACAATGTGAACTAGTAGCCTACTCCCCACAAATTGAGGTACAGCAAATCATGACTCTGTTGGCATTCTAGTCTGAAACTCATTTCATTTGGTGATTACATTTCTCAAGTCATGTGAAAACATTTTTCAATCAAAGTTGACTGACTGATTATATCAATTTCTTTTCCTCCTTGTAGCAATGTGCACTAGTGGCCAGTTTGGTAGGGTGTAGTGGGACGAAAATGTGTAATTTTTGTATGCAGATTTGCATTGCAACTTCATAGTTTGTGGTCCTGCTAGACGGAACGACCCAATGATACAATCCCTAACTAAACCATAAGTCCTACTGCACATTTCGTATACTTGTTTCAGTTTCTCATAAGAGTTAGATATCGAAAGATGAGTACAAGGCGTAATGAACTATGGAAAGTAAAGTCTTGACGTTGTGTTCAACAAACAACTAATCTAGTAAACTGGATGGTGAGCTGTAGCTATTCTCAAAATCTTTCATGCATCCTGGTTGATACATATCTTCTCTTTTACTGCTTTGGGTGATGAAATGAGGTGGTGATGCTGGCAAGTAATCTGTCACGTGTATTCTTACATTTTTCTTACTGCTTTGGGTGATGAAACGAAATGTTTTTTGTTCTTTTTGGTAGATAATGACCTCATTTTCATTTCTTGCTGCATCTGGCCAGTGCATCTAAGCAATATACGAAATTCACATCTGTTAAAGTTACATAGTTATATGCCCGTTATCAACTCCCGAAGAATCTGACAGTGTAACCTTTGTTTTTCGGATGAACCTCTTACAGAAAGGGTCCCCTGTTGGGTTCGGGGAGCTAGATTGGTTTGCTGATATTGGGTTTCTTCCTGATGATCAACTGATGGGCGTGGATATGCTTCCTGCGGGTGAGGTTCCTGAGCTCTCTGCACCGCAAGCAACCAATGCAGCATTAATCAAGCCCTATAGGTCACAGATGGTTTCCAAGAGGCCTAGGGTTGAGATTGCAGACGAGGAGGATTTCTTTCTGGTACCAGATCTTGGATAAAGACTAGCAAACATGGATTTGTGTAGGAAGTTAGAGGAGTCACTGCACGTAGAATGTCACACAGGCCTACTTTATATCATCAGTTTGTGTACTGTAACTTATTTACTAATCTGATGTAACTATAATGTCTCTGTTATGGATGACTGATATAAACAAGTAAAAGGGAATCAATAGGGACAATTTGGGTCTGTAAAATGTTTACATGCCACTTTAGTAAAGCTATAATCTGATTAATGCATCGTTGTAGAGTAGTTTTAAGTTTGGCAAAAAAAACCAAAATGGCACATTTGCCATTTTAATTCCCAGAATAGCATGTTCTTGAACTTAATTTCCAAAATGGCACATTTTGGAGCAATGTGTCCCACTGGAGACGCATTGCTCTCTCGCGGAGCAATGCGTCCGGACCGGGGAGACATTGGCCCCACCGAAGGACAATGCGTCTAGGGTCAGGATGCATTGTTCTGTCGTAGAGCAATGCGTCTCGGGGCGAGACACATTGGTCCTACTGCAGAGCAATGTGTCCCGGCGTTGGACGCATTGCCCTGCTGTGGGACCAATGCGTCCGGAGCTGGGACGCATTATGGGGACGTGTTGCTCTCTCGCAGAGCAATGCGTCCCCATTCAGGACGTATTGCCGTTTTATAATTTTTTTTTACATTCATTATTATTCTTTCATGCATATTGATTTGTATATTAACAACATTGATTATATTTGTACATTTACTATTCGTTCACTTGTATTTGAATGTCTATAATATAGTCAATTATTATAAATTTGTTAATTTCAATAGCTCTGAACATGCATATGGATTATAGAAGTGGTATTGCAACCAACACTAGTTGGTTCCTAATTGATTATATAAGAAGAATTTAATCTAAAAAAATGAGATATCATTAAAAATAAGGTTAAAACACGAACCAACTTGACGAGAAAATAATACACAACAGAACAATCTGATAGATCCAAAATGAACCAATATGATATCATAATATGATAGATTCACATGCAAGTCAAATAAATGCCTGAACAAAAGCATATATACAACACAATACAATATATGAAAAACTATGAAAAACTAAGCACGTCATCCACGCCCACGACGTCCTCGCTCACCTCCTTGTACATTTGGCTCCTGAGTACCGAAGTCATATGGAGATGCCTCAATGGGGGACAACTGTGTAGTAGTAGGTTGACGAGGATCATGGAAGTAATGAAAAGCCGGAGGTGGGGTGAGGGGTCTCTGAATACTAGGATGTGGGGCATCAGGTGGGATGCATTCTGAGAAATCAAATAGAGTCAGTGAGTATGTGGCATAGGGTGGTGGTCGACTCTCATGAATAACTGGTGGTGGGAGTGGAGTGTATGGAACAGAAGAAGAAGAATAACATGCTCCATAGTAGGATGCTGGTGGAGGTGAGGTGATGTATGAAGAAAATGAACAAGCTCCTAAAAAGTATGGCCCTGTCGGTCCCCATGCCATGAACTGAGAAGTGAGAGTGGGAGTGGGCTCAGGAGCAGTAAGCATAGGAGTAGGAGTAGGAGTAGCAGTGGGCTCAGGGGCTGTGGTATGAATGGGTATGGGATCATACGGGCGAGGATAGTCGGGAAGACTATCAAAGTAAGTCCCCTGGATGCCATAGATGTCATCTCTGATCTGTGAAGGGGCATGCTGTAAAGCCGCTCAGATCTGCACATGTGATTCCACCTGTTCAAAAAAAGTATGTACAAATAATAAAGACCAATTACATATATTACAAAAAATAAAGATAAATAGTAACAATTTGTAAAAGAAATATAAATGATACTCACAAATTACCGTTGACGATAACTTTGTGGGAAGTATGTGGTCGGAGGCTGAGCTGGAGGGGGCAGTACGTATTGAGGATGATACCATGTGTAGTGCACCTGTGGACTGAAGACTGTCTCCGCTGGTGGAGGGGGGACTAAGCTCTCACATCTGTTGTTCCACAGTTGCACCTCTCGCCTATAATGATGCAACCAGTCCTCAACCACATGACTCTTCCCATCTATCCTACTAAGGTGTGGCAACTCCAGAGTAGGTTGTAATTGAACAAATCTGAATTGTCCAAGTACTCTCTCGATACAAGGCTGGAAGTCTCTGTAGAATACCAACAGTGTAAAGAGTTAACTGTATTTGTTATTCAAATAGATACAACATATATCATATAAAATAGAGTAAATTGCATAAAAAATACAACATATATCATACAATATGTTAGTAGAAGTAAGTTATACCTGAGAGGGCAAAATCTGGTCAAATGCTGAATCATAAAACTGGACCGATTCTCTCATAGTATCACTCTTTTGAACAAATGTAGGCCACCTATTAAATTGACAAACTAAATTTAGATAAACATTACAAAATGTATGGACAAATGTATAAATAAATGTTGACCTAGAGGTTATACATTTTCCATATTTTGATAATGACTTAACCATTCCATTCATTTGTATCTAATGTGTGTATTCAAGATTGATTTCAGGTGTTAGGTACATGAAAATGATCAAAAATCAAAAGCCCTACTTTGCTCAAGTTCAAGTCAAAAGCTATACAAGTGTGTAATTTTGGAAATATATGTAAATGACTTTAGAATATTTTTTTAATCACTTGTATTGATGAATTGGCTTGTAACTAAGATGAAAAAATTGTTTGAGACACTAAACACAAAGTTTTAATCACTTTAGATGCACTTTAGAAAATTGACCACATGCAGTCAATCGGTCAAGATGCAAACTCGACCGATCCTCCTGGATTAATTTTCTGAAGATGGCATCGGTCGAGTTGTGTTTTCACAGAACTCGATCGATCGAGTACCTGACCAATTTGATATTCATTGGTCGGTCAAGTTTCCCCAGGATAAACTCGACCGATGATTTGAATATCAGCTTTGTCTTTTACTCTATCGGCTGAGTTACTTTTATTGAAACTCGACCGATTGCATTGTACGGAATTTACAGAAAAAGTAATTTTGGCCGTTGGTGTGTGTTTTGAGCGAAAATAGAGTCATTGCTTTGAGCAAAAACAACTATATTTCGTATCTAAGTGTACCACAACTTAAAGGGGCACCCTCAACTATAAATAGGACCTCTTGGAGTTCATTCCAAGGTTGCTCATTCACTACAAGCTTGGTCCTAGCCTAGTTGAGAGTGTTCTAACCCTTTGAGCCCCTTTATCTCTCTAACTTCAAGTCAAATTTGTGAGTATGAGTGATATATGTTCCTTTGTAAGAGAGTTGCTCCTTGTATTGATGTAAATCTCTCCTCCACAATCTTCCTACCCCCTTTCCTTATTGAAGAAAATGCTGAAGATCTTCTCCGAGTGAAGGAGAAGGAGTTGCTGTTCTTCAAGATTGAAGAAAGCAAGTTGTTCCAGATCTCCAAGTGAAGGAGATAGGCAAGGCAAGCGCTCAAGAAGGATGGGTAATCCCTTGAAGGTCGAAGACTTGAAGAAGGAGTGGGGAAGTCCATGTTGATGGCTGAAGACTCCATGGTTCAAGTGGGTAAGCTCCTTCTACAGGTTGAAGATTCTTACTTGAGGTACTAAGCCCTTGGATATTATGGTTTTGTCTTATAATCTTATGATGGAATATAAGAGTACCATGATTGCAAATCCTAGAGATTAACCACATCTAGGTAGTGGACTGACATTGCTCATAGTTAAGACGTAGAATCATTCTAAACCACCTTGTCCAAGTGCATGCTCTTCCTTGTCTCTCATCCTTGCTATACTTGTTAGTTAAAACATCAAATTGCTGTTTTTTTAAGTTCCTACACTTAATATAATTTGGTGGTCTAATCCTTTTTGTGAGAATTATGAAGTTCTATTCACCCCCCTCTAGAGCCCTTGATCCAACAAGTGGTATCAGAGCAGGTCTTCTCCAAGTTACTTCTACAAGTAGGAGAAGATGGGCGATTTAGCACTTGGATCCCTCAACTTGGAAGGAAGCTTCTCCATGCGACCTCCGGTCTTCGACGACACTAAATTCCTATATTGGAAGAGAAGAATGCAGTTCTACCTTCAAGGTGTGAGCTATGAGATGTGGAAGGTGGTGCACCTCAAGTATGAAGATCCAAAGGGGAAAATCTCCACATGGACGGAAGCCCAAATGAAGCAAGCTCAACTCAATGCCAAAGCTGTGAGCATCATCTATGCATCCCCCACCCCATCCGAGTTCAATCGGATCTCCTCTTGGGACACCACACATGAGATTTGGAACAATCTATGTGTCACCTATGAAGGAACAGAGCAAGTGAAGGAAGCCAAGATCTATATGCTTGGTGGTCTTCTTGAGAACTTCAAGATGGGTAAGAATGAAAGAGTGCCTGATATGTACACTAGGCTCAACGTCATCATCAATGGATTGGCGGCCCTTGGTAGTATGATGGACAAAGGCACTATCAACTCCAAGATCCTAAGATCTCTTCCAAAGAGATGGGAGCCCAATGTTACATCCATTGAAGAAGTGTATAAGCTTAGCAAATTGTCAACCGAGGATTTAGTTGGCAACCTTCAAGTCCATGAACCAATGCTTGATAAGCAAGCAAGAAGAAGAAAAGATAGAAGAGAAGGAGTCCAAGAAGATTAAGGACACAACCTTTAAAGCTCAAATTGAAGAGATGGTTTGGTTGCAACAACTTGCTCTCAAGTCCTCCTACTCCCTCCTCAAGTGAAGATGAAGACCCAAATGAGCATGAAACAAACTACTCAAAGGGCAAACACTTCAAGGGGAAGCCCTCTTCATCAACTCCTAGATGCTATGAGTGTGGCCAAAATGGCCATTATAAGAGTGATTGCCCAAAGGCTAAGAAGAGCCATCACAAGAGCAGCCACAAAAAAGATAAGGAGTACAAGAGAGAAGGCAAATACAAGAGAAAGGAGAAGAAAGAAAGAAGAAGCAAAGATGCAGCTTGAGAGGAGTCTTCCTCAAGCTCTTCAATCTCCGAAGATGGAGAATGCCACCTTGCTCTCATGGCCTCTACAAGTGAAGATGTATGTGAGGTAAGTGAGGTAAGTGAAGTTAATTTGCATGAGTTATCTAAGGAAACTCTTATTGATATGCTTAATGATTTCTAGTCATCTTTTACTAAATGCAAATCTAAAAGGAAAAGACTAGGAAAGATATTAGATGATCCTTATGTTAAAATTGAGATTCTTTATAAAAATGAAAAATTGCTCCTTGATAGCATAGATTCTTTGCAAGGGCAATTTCTTGATCTTGAGCTTCAACATAATAGAGTAGAGGTTGAGAATGATGTCTATCTTAAGACTATTGCAATTCTTAAGGAAGATAACCAAAGATTCCAAGATGAGATAGATGTTCTTAAAACTGAAAATGTAGAACTAAATCTCATCGATGAAGCTAGAAAGTAAGAAATTCATGTATATCAAAAGGAAATTCTGTTGCTTAAATATGAAAATGCTAAGTTGCTTTCTCAAGTTAATGATCTATCATCTAGACCTATTTTACAAAGTAATGAGGTAGCTAGCACTGCTTTAGAACGTGATTCTTTTCATACTAAAGCCCTCTATTTACTGGCCGACCTATTGCATGCTAGAGATGATCTTACTAGTTTATCTTCTACAATCATTTAGTGATGATAATGCTAAGTTAAGAGCTTCTTTGCAAAAAAAATTTGCGGGAAATAAATCCCTTAATGTTGTCCTTGAACACTCTACCAAACAAATTGGTATTAGTGGTTTAGGATATGATGAGACTGCTCCCAAGGGTAAGAACAAGAACAAAAGTAAAGGTAAGAAGAAGAGTGTGGAACCTCCTATCTTCCATGGAGAGACTTCCGGCTCTAAAAACCCTATGGTATGTGCTCATTGTAAATGTGATGATCATTACTCTATTTATTGTCCTTACAAGACAAAGAGGACCAACCCAAAGATGAAATGGGTCCCCAAGCTGACCCCAGATCCCAAATTTTGAGTTGGGTACCAACATCCTTCTTTAATGCAGGTAAAAAAGAGGTGGATTGTTGATAGTGGCTGTTCAAAACATATGACAGGTGAAATCAGCTATTTCAACAAATTCATGAAAAAGAAAGGAGGATCGGTAACCTTCGGGAACAACAAGAAAGGTAAGGTTATAGGTGAGGGTGATGTAGGCAATGAGCTATGTATCAAGAATATTTTTCTTGTTGACGCTTGATAAGTGTAAGCCAACTTTGCGATAATGGATATCTTGTTTTGTTTACATCTTTAGAATGTTTGCTTCTAGATTCCCTCACTTACAATGTCATATATAAGAGAACTATACATGATAATCTTTATGTTATTATGCTTGATGATCTAAAGCCCGTACTTGATAGATGCTTGGTTGTGGATAAAAATGATATTTCTCTTTGGCATCGCCGTTTGGGTCATGTGAATATGCATCAAATGAAGAAATTGAACAAAAAGGAATTGGTTCGGGGACTTCCCATATTGGTTTTTGAAAAGGATGAGGAATGCCAACCTTATACACAAGGCAAGCAAACCATGTCCTCCTTCAAATCCAAAGGAGTCCTTAGTACCAAAAGATCTCTTGAGCTTCTTCATATTGATATATTCAGACCAATGAGAATGCAATCGCTTTGTGGTTCCAAGTATTGTCTTGTGATTGTCGATGATTTCTCTAGTTATACTTGGACCTTCTTTCTCATTTCGAAAAGTGATACACTTGATGTGTTCTCAAGCTTTTGTAAATGAGTTGAAAACAAAGCTTCTTGCCGGATTGTTTCTATTCGTAGTGACCATGTGGGAGAGTTTGAAAATGATCTTTTTGAGCGCTTTCGTGAAAAATCTGGTTACTTGCACAATTTCTCTTCTCCGTGTACGCCTCAACAAAATGGGGTAGTAGAGAGAAAGAACCGGTCGCTTCAGGAGATGGCTCGAACTATGCTACTTGAATATGACATTCCTAAGAAGTTTTGGGCCGAAGCCATAAGCACCGCTTGTTTTGCGCAAAATCGAGTTTTTACACATCCTTCTTTGAAGAAAACCCCCCTATGAGTTATGGCATGATAGAAAGCCATCCATTGATTTCTTTCACGTCTTTGGATGTCCTTGTTTTGTTTTGAACACGAAGGATTTTCTCGACAAGTTTGATCCGAAATCGTACAAGGCTTTCTTCCTAGGCTATAGCACTACAAGCAGGGCTTATAGAGTTTTCAATATTGAACTGTTTAAAATTGAAGAATCTATCAATGTAAGTTTATTGAAACTAACCCTATTGTTGGAAAGAATGTTGTTGATAATGATGTTGCAGATGACTTGATTCCTATCTTGAAAGACCTCAACATCAACAACAAAGGTAAGCAGGCGATTGAAGCTGAAGATGAAGAGAAGAAGGATCCTACTCCTCGCTTTACAAAGAATCATCCCAAAGAGATAATCATTGGCAACCTATTTGAGAGAGTAAAGACATGAGCTGCCTACAACAAAGAACAAGCAGAGAGTGCCTTCATCTCACAGTTGGAGCCAAAGAACATCAAAGAAGCTCTTGGTGATGACGAGTGGATCCTAGCCATGCAAGAGGAACTAGAGCAATTCGAGAAGAATCGTGTGTGGACTCTAGTGCCAAGATCAAGTGATAGAAAAATAATTGGCACCAAGTGGGTCTACCGCAACAAGCTTGATGAACAAGGCAAAGTGGTAAGGAACAAAACAATGTCAGTGGCACAAGGTTACAATCAACATAAAGGTATTGACTTTGATGAAACTTATGCTCCTGTTGCTAGACTTGAATCTATTAGAATGCTATTTGCCTTTGCTAGTTATAAAAATTTCTTGCTATATTAAATGGATGTTAAAAGTACATTTTTGAATGGTACAATCGAGGAGGAAGTATTTGTTGCTCAACCTCCGAGCTTTGAAAATGACAAGCTACCTAATCATGTTTATTTGTTGCAAAAAGCTCTCTATGGACTCAAGCAAGCACATCGATCTTGGTATGAGAAATTAAATAACTTTTTGTTAGACAATGGTTATGTCATGGGCAAAGTCGATTTTACTTTATTTCTAAAACAAATTTCTAGCAATTTTCTTATCATTCAAATTTATGTTGATGATATAATTTTTGGCGGAACTGATCTTGATCTTTGCAAGGAGTTTAATTTTCTTATGCAGAGTGAGTTCGAGATGAGCATGATAGGTGAATTGACTTTCTTCCTCGGCTTCCAAATCAAGCAAACCAAAGATGGAAACTTCATCAACTAAGGCAAGTACACTAGTGAACTACTCAAATGCTTTGGGATGGAGAACATGAAGCCGATGGACACACCCATGTCCAACACCACCCTTGATAGAGACGAAGAAGGTGAGAAGGTAGATGAGAAACTCTATAGAGGTATGACCGGAAGTTTGCTTTATTTAACTACCTCTGGACTTGATATTATGTTTAGTATTGGCTTGTGTGCTCGGTTTCAATCAAGTCATAGGAAATCACATCTTATTGCTGTCAAGAGGATTTTGAGGTACTTAGCCAAAACTCAAAACTTTGGTCTATGGTAACTTAAGTCAAGGGACTTTACTCTTGTAGCATATACTGATGCAAATTATGCAGGCTGTTTGGTTGATAGAAAGGGCACAAGTGGCGCTTGCTTCCTTCTAGGACCATGCTTGGTGTCTTGGTTTTTCAAGAAATAGAGCACCGTGGCATTATCAACTACCGAGGCTGAATACATTGCAACTGGGAGTTGTTGTGCCAATGTCCTATGGATGAAGCAAATGCTCCAAGACTTTAACATACATTTTGATGCTTCTCCTATCTATTGTGATAATACTAGTGAAATCAATCTTTCTTATAATCCTATATTGCATAGTAGTGCTAAACATATAGAGGTTCACCATCATTTTCTTCATGATCACATTGCCAAGAAGGATATCTATATCACGCATGTGGATACGGAAAATCACTTGGCGGCCATTTTCACTAAACCTCTAGTTAGAGAGAAATTTAACTTTATTAGATCTAAACTGCTCATTGTTGCTTTGGATGATATTGACATGTTGTCTAGCTAGTTGTTTTTATCCTGTATGTCTTGCTCATGCTTTCCTCATCTTGCTTGCCTAAATTTTGTCTAAAATGTGCTTAATTTGTTTGTTGACATGCTTTGTTCACTTATTTTTTGGGCTTTTCTTGAATTTCTTGGTTTTATCGCTAAATGTACCCAATGATGAGTGATATGTGCCTAAGTATGTTCAATATACATAATAGACTCAAAAAATGAATTTAATTGGCATGTATATGGCTAGAAATTAAGTTTGATGGTTTTAGGTCAGGTTAACCATCGACCAAGTTTCCCCCAGGACAAACTCGATCGATCCGTGGCCAAGAGCTGTTCTCTAGAGGACCAATTGGTCGAGTTTCCAACTCTCAAAACTCGATCGATCCGCGGGCTGAAGCAAATTTAAGTTAGGTTCGTCCGACTATTCTTCCTCTCAACTAGAGAATAGACGACCGATTCCTCTTCTTCTAGCCCTAAGCTCTCACCCCAACCCTAAACCTCCCTATCCTAGCCCTTTCTCGACCTAGATAGCTCGACCTAGACCTCCCCGGTTGCTCCCTGATGGTGTTTGGATGGCTTTGGAGGTTTTCTTTGTGTGTTTGTTTGTTTCTCTTTCTCTTTTTCGCCTCCATGGCTTCCCAAAGGAGAAAACGACCTGCCCTAAGCAATGTGCCTTCGTCCTCTTCGTATAATCGCTTGATTCCTTTCGACGATACCTCTTTTGTCTCAATAGAGGCTGTTAATAGGTATAAGGACCTTCTTCCTAGGAGTCATTTTCCTTTTTGTGCCTTGTTTGAGCCAAGATCTAGGCGTCAAGTGGTTATTGATCAAGTTGCTAGGTTGCTTGCCGTCCACCACCTTTCCACCTTGGCCGTCGAGTGTGACTGCTTTCACAACTCGATGTCTAGCACGAAACAGTTCACGAGTTCTATGCTAATTTGTGTTGGAACTATGACTCCCTCGTATCCCTACTGAATGCTCAAGTAATCCTAACCTCGATGATCGCGGGTAAGCGTTTCTAAATCTCCGAGGATATTTTAAATGTCTTCTTTTCTGGAGATGAGGAAAACGATACCTGACGCAAGGATTATGACGAGTATTTCGATCTTTTGGACCTGTAAGGTTTCTACAAGAAAAATGAATTGACTCTCCCTGACATTCATCGCTACTTGAAGAAACCTTATGTTCCATATAAGAAGAAGAGCACCATACCTTCCTCCTCCCTTGACCTTAGGAAGCACATTCTGGCTTTAGTGATCAACTACAACATCCATCCGAAGAAAAATCAAACGGATATTGCATATAACACTACTGTCATTATGTATTGCATCCTAGAGAATATCAGTGTCAAGTGGGCCAGATACATTCTACACCACATGAACTTCTTTGACACCGGTAAGAACACCAAAGGCACCCATCCCCCATACCCTGCCCTGATCTATGGTTTGTTTCAGTTCACTACTGAGAAATCACTCTTTTCTGACTTTCATTACAAAATAGCTAGGAAAGGTGTATGTATCAGTGAAACCACGATTCAGAAGTCTATGCATGTGTTTTCCTCTTCTACCCCTAGTGCTTCTCCCTCTGCCTCTACCTCTGCAGCCCCTACCTCCTCTGCCCATGCTCCACCTCCTCAGCCCCTTCCTCGACCTAGTCGTGCTTCGTACCGTGTATCTAATGAAACCCTTATGAGCTACATGATGCACCGACAAGCATACAACCATCAGGTCCATGAGCACCTACATCAGGATTTGTGTTCTATCATGTCGACCATGAACCTATCCTATGCTTCACCCTACCCCACCTACCAGCCCTACCTCGCTAGTGATTATGCTTCATATGCATACACTCATTACTATCCCGCACCCGAGCCTTCCGCTACTGCTGCTCCTCCACCCTTCGCTGCTAGTTCTTCTGCTCTCGCCTACCTCCCATTGCCTGCTGGCCCCCTGACCACCTTGCTTGCCAGCCTTAGAGACTCTGCTCCATCCTTTCCTCAGGCCAATGAGCTTCACACTCTTGGTATGTCTTGGGATGAGCAGAATGCTCGTTGGCCCGTCGCATTTTCGGTCCTCCTGCTGATGAGGAGATGCCTGAACAGGCTGACGATGCTGAGGCTGATGATGATGACGACGGTGATGGTGAGGATGCTTTTGATGATGGTGATGGTGATGGATCTGGTGATGAAGACACTACTGTTGCACCTTCTGATGGAGACGAGGACTACGAGCCTGGAGCCGATGATGATGATGCCGCTGATATATATAGTTTAGATGTTTAGCTTGTTTCTTAGTTTTTAGTCTAGCATGTTGATCATATACATCTTTCTAGGCTATTTTGTATAAGAAACATCTGGGCACATTATCTGAGTTGTACTATTTTTATCTTTTTTTCATCGCTTCTTGCTTGTAGTTGCTTTCATGAGAACATGCATCTAAGTTGTAATAGATGTGATGTGCACTCTTGCTTTTTACTCTAATATATCTTATGAGTTGGTGCCATCTTTTCCCATATTTTGATTATGACTGAGATTGAATGTTGCTTTCGTCTCTGTTTGCCATATGATATGAGATTACTTGTATGGATATCTGGTTGATTGTGGTTTTGATAATGTCAAAAGGGGGAGAGAAATTTCAATGTCTTGAAACTCAATCATATTGTTATTCATTGTTATACTATTGCTTATTGCTTATGAGATCCTTTTCTTGTTCATTTACTGTTTTATCATGTGACTTGCAAAGGACTACATAGTACATGTATGCTATTATTGCTCTATGTAGATAGACTAACCATGCATGTTAGAAGAAGCATACATTTAGGGGGAGAAATTCACATTGTTCACATATTGAATCCCCTTAATTCACAAGGCAAAGGTATAACTTCTATATCCTTTTCAATATGTTTTAGGAATGGTTTGTCATTATCAAAAAGGGGGAGAATGTTGACCTAGAGGTTATACACTGTCCATATTTCAATAATGACTTAACCATTCCATTCATATGTATCTAATGTGTGTATTCAAGATTGATTTCAGGTGTTTGGTACATGAAAAAGATCAAAAATCAAAAGCCCTAATTTGCTCAAGTTCAAGTCAAAAGCTATACAAGTGTGTAATTTTGGAAATCTATGTAAATGACCTTAAACTATTTTTATAATCACTTGTATTGATGAATTGGCTTGTAACTGAGATGAGAAAATTGTTTGGGACACTAAACACCAAGTTTTAATCACTTTAGATGCACTTTAGAAAATTGACCACATGTAGTCAATCGTTCGAGTTGCAAACTCGACCGATCCTCCTGGATTAGTTTTCTGAAGATGGCATCGGTCGAGTTGTGTTTTCACAGAACTCGACCGATCGAGTACCTGACCAATTCGATATTCATTGGTCGGTCGAGTTTCCCCAAGATAAACTCGACCGATGATTTGAATATCAACTTTGTCTTTTACTCTATCGGTCGAGTTACCTTTATTGAAACTCAACCGATTGCACTGTACTGAATTTGCAGAAAAAGTGATTTTGACCGTTGGTGTGTGTTTTGAGCAAAAATAGAGTCGTTGCTTTGAGCAAAAACAACTATATTTTGTATCTTTTTTTAGGGTGACTATATTTTGTATCTAAGTGTCCCACAACTTAAAGGGGCACCCTCAACTATAAATAAGACCTCTTGGAGTTCATTCCAAGGTTACTCATTTACTACGTGCTTGGTCCTAGCCTAGTTGAGAGTGTACTAACTATTTGAGCCCTTTTCTCTCTCTACCTTCAAGTCAAATTTGTGAGTATGAGTGAGATAGGTTTCTTTGTAAGAGATCTTCTCCTTGTAATGATGTAAAGCTCTCCTCCACCATCTTCCTACCCCCTTTCCTTATTGAAGAAAAGGTTGGAGATCTTCTCCGAGTAAAGGAGAAGGAGTTACCGTTCTTCAAGATTGAAGAAAAAAAGGTGTTCCAGATCTCCAAGTGAAGGAGATAGGCAAGACAAGCACTCAAGAAGGATAGGTAATCCCTTGAAGGCCGAAGACTTGATGAAGGAGTGGGTAAGTTCGTGTTGATGGTTGAAGACTCCATGGTTCAAATAGGTAAGCTCCTTCTACAAGTTGAAGATCCTTTCTTGAGGTACTAAGCCCTTGGATATTGTGGTTTTGTCTTGTAATCTTATGATGGGATATAAGAGTACCAATATTGTTAATCCTATAGATTAACCACCTCTAGGTAGTGGACTGACATTGCTCCTAGTTAGGATGTGAAACCACTCTAAACCACATTGTCCAAATTCATGCTCTTCTTTTTCTCTCATCCTTGCTATGCTTGCTAGTTAACACATCAAATTGCTATTTGTTTAAGTTCCCACACTTAATATAATTTGGTGGTCTAATCCATTTTGTGAGAAATGTGAAGCTCTATTCACCCCCCCTAGAGCCCTTGATCCAACAATAAATTGTGTAAATCTTTACCTGTAATCCAAGGGAACACCTTCTGGCCACTCCCCCAGTTCATAACCAGTGAATCTGGACGTCCAATTCCTAACATCTCCCAACACCACATCTACAGTAGACATACACAACCAGACAGGTGGGTAGTTCTCCTAGAACATGTGGTAGCCTTGTACAACTCCCTATACAAGTATGCTAGAGTTGCAACACCCCAAGATAGAGTGTTATAACTTGCAAAGGCAGAAAGAAGCGGGAGGTACCGTACATGAACTCTGTCCCTAGTATTATCGGGAATAAGGTAACTACCTAAAAAGTATATGAGATATGCTCTAGTATACCTTATCTTCATTTGTATTTGTTTTTCTTCATCTCCAAAAGTGAAATCCATATCCCTAAAGGTCTCACGCAACCATATCAAGGAGATATGCCCCTTAGACATTCCATCTGGTGCATCTCCTAAGAAACTCTCACAAAGGTGAGACAATGAAGAAAATTGTACCAAATCTACACCTAAAGGATATGAAGCTATAACCGGTGGCCCATCAATCCTAAGGCCTAAAAGAACTGCAACATCCTGAAGGGTTACACTCATCTCAAAAGGGGGAAACCTAAAAGTATTGATAGAGTTGTCCCACCGGTTAACTAAGGCAGTGATTAAATTGGGAGCAAGGTGGATAGGTCGTAGCCTATGAACAAGCCCAAAACCAACCAAGGAAATATTTTCCAAAACACCCGGGTCAGTAATAGGCCACTGTGACAACATGAAGTGGTGCTGGAAGAGTCGGAAGGATGCTTGTCTAGGAGCCATATCTATAAAAGTACAAATATTACATTAAATGAAAAGTGCAAATATTGTACAACATATAAGTTTGTCAATATTCTTCATTAGATAAGATGAAACTAATTCAAATACATAAACTACCAAACAATATTAAAATACAACATGAACTACTGAAAGAGAAATATTACAATATATTAGTTACTGCATTTGATTCAATATCTCATCTAGAGGTTCATAAAATGATCACATTTGATGTACAACTCGATGTATCTCTGGATGTGATACAACTAATTGATTTTTAACTTGTGCATTGATTGGCATTGCTTTTTGTTTCGTGTGATCCCAATACCAAACAACTAGCTCAAGAAGTTTTTCATACATGTGAAACATTTGCTTTAAAAATTGCTAATGAAATTTTGCTTGTTCTTTTGTCACTATAAATCCTAGCTTGTTGTATAAAAAATCTGGTACGTCATTCCAGTCATCATCCAATAGAGTTTGATGAGCCATTTTTCCCTGTAGGCACTTTGTAGCTATTATTTGGATTAACTCTACATACATGTGAAATGTCCATGTCCTTCAATGAGCCATCTATAAAAAAATAACAAATAATAATTTACAAATAAGAGTCCTAAATTAGTTAAATTTAACCCATTATAAATTCATTCTTATCATTAAGTTAACAATTAATTAGTGAAATTGCAAACATTACATGACTTGAACAAATTGAAATTGCAAACATTACATGACTTGAGTAAATTAAAATTGCAAACATTACATGACTTGAAAAAACTGAAATTGCAAACATTACATGACCATACATCATATTACATTAGGACAAGTGCGTCTATTATGGCCCCTTCTACCACACTTATGACAATGATATGTATATTGATTTGGATCAACATCCATAGTTGAAGGCCTTCTTTTTTCTTTGGTCTTCCAGCGTGCCTTTGTTTCCTTGGGGGTAAGAAGGGATAAATACCTCTGCTTTCATCAAATTGAGGCCAATACCTCTTATCAGGAATACCACGAAATTCAGTTATGTATGCGTTTAAATAAGCATCATTTGTGAAATATGGGCTCACAAGTGCATCAGTATCATAATTGACAGATCTAGCAGCTACCCAAACATGAGAACAAGGAAAATATCATTATTGTGGAAAACCACAACTGCATTCACTTGCACCATTTGGACGCACTATGAATTGAAAATTATGTCCATCCATGTCATCAACAAGCCATTCATCATTGTTCACGCAGATGTTTACTGATAGTTTTTCTGCATCCTGTGATACATTAAAACGCTTATCATGAAACCTAAATGTCCATTTAAGTCCCTTTTGTGCACGACCATATGCTTCGTTACGCCTCTCCAACCACATTGTAACAGAGCAATAGTATGTGGCAACAATTAGTGCCAGTATTGGTAAACCTCTAACACCTTTTAAGATTCCATTTTACCCTTCAACATGATTGCTAATCAATGACCCATACCTGTAACCTCTGTCATATGTGAGAGACCAATGTACTGGATTTTAGGCTATCAAATACTCCTTAGCCGCTAGTTCTATGGTTTCTATATCAGCCATTAGATGATCAAATTCAAGTCTATCAGTTGTGGATCCCACCTTCCACAAAAGTTCCTTCAACTCCTGTGACTTGAACTTTTGATAGAATTTCTCACGAAGATGTCGAAGACAATAGAGATGTTGAGCCCAGTTAAATTGTGACCTAAGTGCTGGAAAAATTCCACTCATTCGATCAGAAATAATACACAAACCTGTACGACATGGAATGATTGGAATATAAGTTTGTAGAGAACCAAAGAACCACTCCCATGAGTCCTTATTTTCTGCCTCGACAATAACAAAAGTAAGTGGAAATAGACCATTATCAACATCTATGCCACATGTAGTGAGAAGTGTGCCAAAATATTTTCCTATTAGAAATGTGCCATCAGCAGTAAGAACAGGGCTGCAATAGGCCCAACCCTCACAGCTGGACCAAATGCCCAGAAACCCGCTTGAATCTACGAGTGCTTTTAGTTTGAAGGGTATAATCATCCACAATGTTGGAATATATAGTTCGTGGAATATATTGTGACAAAGAAATCAGGAACGGAAACAAAGTATGATATGATGATTCCCAGTCTCCAAATATTTTACAGACAACCTTCCTCCTCACTAGATATGCCTTCTTGTAAGATATATGGAGCCTTAGTTCCACATTCACCTTGTTACAAATTTCTCGTGTGGACATATCCAATCGTGATACTAGGATTGACATTATCATATGAGAAATATAAGATGATGTGACTTGACGATGGTCCTGATTCAGAATAGTTAGTTGACAATTGTGGCTTGTACTATAACATTTTACCTTCCACATGCCACATGCTCTTTTGGACGGGCAAGCAGTCAAACTCCAAGGACATCGTTGGTCATGGATACAAACAAATTTAAGATGATGATTATTTGAGCGTTGTGTACAATATTGGACATTCTTTTGTATCGACCATTTTTGGATCATCTCAACCATTACAGCTTTGGATGAAAATAAACCACCCTCATATATATGAGTGCTGGAAGGGTTGTAATTGAGACGGAATTCCTGACGAAAATCTTCAACCCATTCTTCATTTTGAAAAGCTTCATAGTTGGTATCAATGTGTTCATGTCGGGGCCATTCTTTATCAAATATAGATGGAACGAAACTCAATGCTGTAATAGATTCAGGGAATGGATGTTCATGCTCATCATCAGTTTCAGTCAATGACTCACTATCATTATCACCTTCCTGATCACGATCATTATCACCTTCATGTTCTCCCTCCTCTACCTCAACACCAATATTCTCAATAGTAGGATTTTGAGAGAATTCAGGTGGTTGATTCCATTCAGCAGTTACATTACTGTGACATGGTTGGGATTCAAATTGATTCAACAGACTAATGAAACTAGAATGTTGGTGGAAAAATGTTTTTTCAAGAAACACATCAATATAGGTATCAGATGAAAGTGAGAACAAGGTTATGTATGCATCATCATCAACAACTTGTATGGGCATATGATCTTCTCCAGGGAAAAGATAGGATATATTGATAGAGAAGTGGTTGAGATTGATGTCAAGTATTGTATGGATATATGATTTTAGTTCGGATAGGGTATTGATAAGTGAAATATATATGGGTCTAACAGATCGACTAGAATAAGACCCATAAGAGAGAAATAGACCATCATATCGAAGCTTGACAATTCATGAATGTGAACTAGATGCCATGTTCCTATCATTGTAAAATAGTAATTTGGATTTTAGAACAATAAATTAACTTTGGAACAATAATTAATATTGTAGAACATAAATTAATGTTTTAGAGCATGAATTAATATTTTTGAACATTGACATCATATTTAGAAGAGTAGTTAAGATTTTAGAACAATAATTTTGAATTTGGAATTAATTTTGGAACAATATTTTTTCTATAACATTAACATTTTAGAACATTGCCAATGGTGTGGCACCAGAGTGGTTAAAAGTGATGTTGTATGACCGAGAGGTCACTAGTTCGAACCCTAAGCGACGGGATGAATGAATCGCCAATTAAAAAAAACATTTTAAAACATTAATTTTAGAATTTGGAATTAAATTTGGAACAATATTTTTTCTATAACATTAGCATTTTCGAACAATAATTTTGGAATTTGGAACAAAATTTTTTTGAACAGTAATTAACCTTCAAGTGTCTTTTACTATAACATTATTTTAGTAATGTGAAATTCAATAGTAGCAATACAATTATTTTATTTTTAATATTGCATAGAAATTTTAGGTCCAAATTTTTGAATCTAAACATATAGTAGAAAAAATACCTCAAATGACGAGATCTCCCTTGCAATCAAAATATCGAAGAAGAGAAAGAAGAGAAGTAGAATCTCGACTAGACAACGAAAGAAGAAGAGAAGAAGAATATAGCTCCCGATCGCTCGAAATCAGCTCCAAAATCGCCCAAAATTACCTCCAAGTAATAGAAATCCGAGCAGGGAACTCCATAGCAGTGTAAGTAGAAGAGAAGTTGAAGAGAATGATGAATGGTGTTGGTTTGGGGGGCTGATCTAGGCTCCTTTATATAGAGGAGCAATGCGTCCCGGTTGGGGACGCATTGCCCCCATGTGGCACCGAGCCGCGACCCCCCAACGACAACATAGTCGTTGGGTTGTAACGGCCGGGTGCGGCATGGCAGCAATGCGTCCCCAGCTGAGACACATTGCCCAAAGAGCCGTTGGGACGTCTCGGGGCGGGACAAATTGGTCCCACAACAGGGCAATGCGTCATGAAGAGGGACACATTGGCCCCACTAAAGGGCAATGCGTCCCGGGTCAGGACGCATTGCCCTGCGGTGAGACCAATGCATCCCACCTTGGGACACATTGCTCTCTCGCAGGATAATGTGTCCTGACCCGGGACGCATTTCCCTTTGGTGGGGCCAATGCGTCCCCGGTTAGGACGCATTGCTCCGCGAGAGAGCAATGCGTCCCGAGGCGGGACACATTGCTCCCAAAATGTGCCATTTTGGGAATTAAGTTCAAGAACGTGCTATTCTGAGAATTAAAATTGCCAAACATGCCATTTTGGTTTTTTTGCTTTTAAGTTTGATGTTTTTTTAGAATGGCCATAATACAAATTTATAATGTCATGGTCCAACGTTTGAATGTTGTAGGTTATGTCTTGATCCCGTCTATCCCGTGACGGAATTCTTGATGAAAATCTTCAACCCATTCTTCATCTTGAAAAGCTTCATAGTTGGTATCAATGTGTTCATGTCGGGGCCATTCTTTATCAAATATAGATGGAACAAAACTCAATGCTGTAATAGAGTCAGGGAATGGATGTTCATGCTCATCATCAGTTTCAAACAATGACTCACTATCATTATCACCTTCTTGATCACTATCATTATCACCTTCATGTTCTCCCTCCTCAACCTCAACACCAATATTCTCAATAGTAGAATTTTGAGAGAATTCATGTGGTTGATTATATTCAGCAGTTACATTACTGTTACATGGTTGGGATTCAAATTGATTCAATAGACTAATGAAACTAGAATGTTGGTGGAAAGATATTTTTTCAAGAAAACACATCAATATAGGCATAAGATGAAAGTGAGAACAAGGTTCTGTATGCATCATCATCATCAACTTGTATGAGCATATGATCTTCTCCAGAGAAAAGATATGATATATTGATAGAGAAGTGGTTGGGATTGATGTCAAGTATTGTATAGATATATGATTTTAGTTCGGATAGGGTATTGATAAGTGAAATATTTATGGGTCTAACAGACCGACTAGAATAAGACCCATCAGAGAGAAATTGACCATCATATCGAAGCTTGACAATTCATGAATGTAAACTAGATGTCATGTTCCTATCATTGTAAAATAGTAATTCGGATTTTAGAACAATAAATTAACTTTGGAACAATAATTAATATTGTAGAACATAAATTAATATTTTAGAGCGTGAATTAATATTTTTGAACATTGACATCATTTTTAGAAGAGTAGTTAAGATTTTAGAACAATAATTTTAAATTTAGAATTAAATTTGGAACAATATTTTTTCTATAACATTAACATTTTAGAACATTGCCAATGGTGTGGCACCAGAGTGGTTAAAAGTGATGTTGTATGACCGAGAGATCACTAGTTCGAACCCCAAGCGACGGGATGAATGAATCGCCAATTAAAAAACATTTTAGAATATTAATTTTGGAATTTGGAATTAAATTTGGAACAATATTTTTTCTATAACATTAACATTTTAGAACAATAATTTCGGAATTTGGAATTAAATTTGGAACAATATTTTTTCTATAACATTAACATTTTAGAACAATAATTTTGAAATTTGGAACAATAATTTTTTGAACAATAATTAACGTTCAAGTGTCTTTTTCTATAACATCATTTTAGTAATGTGAAATTCAATAGTAGCAATACAATTATTTCATTTTTAATATTGCATAGGAATTTTAGGTCCAAATTTTTGAATCTAAACACATAGTAGAAAAAATACCTCAAATGGCGAGATCTCCCTTGCAATCAAAATATCGAAGAAGAGAAAGAAGAGAAGTAGAATCCCGACCAGACAACGAAAGAAGAAGAGAACAAGAATATAGCTCCCGATCGCCTGAAATCGGCTCCAAGATTGCCCAAAATCACCTCAAACTAATAGAAATCTGAGCAGAGAACTCCATAGTAGTGGGAGTAGAAGAGAAGTTGAAGAGAATGATGAATGGTGTGAGTTTGGGGGGCTGATATCAGCTCCTTTATATAGAGGAGCAATGCATCCCGGTTGGGGACGCATTGCCCCCACGTGGCACCGAGCCGAGCCAACGACAACATAGCCGTTGGGTTGCAATGGTCGGGTGCTGCGTGGCAGAAATGCGTCCCCAGCCGAGACACATTGCCCAAAGAGTCGTTGGGATGTCTTGGGGCGGGACTCATTGGTCCCACAACAGGGTAATGCGTCATGAAGAGGGACGCATTAGCCCCACCGAAGGGCAATGCGTCCCGGGTCAGGACGCATTGTCCTACGGTGAGACCAATGCGTCCCGCCTTGAGACACATTGCTCTCTCGCAGGGCAATGCGTCCTGACCCGGGACGCATTGCCCTTCGGTGGAGCCAATGCGTCCCCGGTCAGGACGCATTACGGAGCAATGCGTTCCGAGGCGGGACACATTGCTCCCAAAATGTGCCATTTTGGGAATTAAGTTCAAGAACGTGCTATTCTGAAAATTAAAATGTCTAAACATGCCATTTTGATTTTTTTCCTTTTAAGTTTGATGTTTTTTTAGAATGGCCATAATAGGAATTTATAATGTCATGGCCCTCCGTTTGAATGTTGTAGGTTATGTCTTGATCCCGTCTATCCCGTGACGCCAAAGGTCGTCCACATGACTTTATATTCGAAGCAAAATCATATAATTGGGAGGGATTGGATTTGATGTGCAAGAACTATGCTACAGTTCTCTATAAGCAGGGGTGATTATCCAAAAGCAGGCAGACCGCAGGCGTTATCGAAATTAGGCAGGATTGAATGGCTGGTCCTGCCTTGATCACAAATATGGTTGGACCCATGTCTAAAAGCGTAAGTATTATGTTGGTCCGATCTGTCCAGAGGCCCTCAGGTAGACAAGTTGCTCTTGTTTTTGGTTTGACGACGTTCCAATAATGAATTGGTTTTTGAGCTAACTATTGTAATTATGATTAGTTTATCATGTCCTAATATATGTCAAGTAAACAATTTCAGTGCAAACTTATATATAGGAAACTTTATTGCTAAAACAAATTCTACTATCTACCCCCAAATGCTATGTTGGACAATTAGTTTATGTTATGTGCCTCGAAAAACTATGCTGGTGTAAAGTTAAATGAATTTTTCATTGAACAGTTTCGTCTGATGGGGGTGCGCAGGTGTAGGTCCCTAATATATGTTACGGTCTATTTTCCAAATCGAATTCAATTACAGTTCTACCTCTATATGTATGTGCGTCTTTATTAGTGTTTTGTTCAATCTTTGTCTGAGACTGCCGCTGGCCATACTAAAAGTTATATTCTACCTCTGAGAGCTCTCCACATGTATCATTTTCTCTGATACGATAAATACGTTATCTGTTCACGTGGAACAAGTCATCTTGACCGATCTCTAATAGTATGATTGTTTCTCTTCTTGTCTTTCTCCATTCATACTCGGCATATTATTCCATTCCTGTTCACATGAAACTCATAGCTATACTAAATCCTTTTCCATACCGGACTAGGCATGACCAGGGCTGACACGTTTCATTTAAATTATTTCTACCGAACTAGGTTGCTGGATCGACCCGATATATAGGCACCGATTTGTCTACTGGATCACAGAAAATGTGTATGTCAAGCATATGATGATAAGCCTGCCACGTTGGTATTTAATACGAGTATAGCAAATATGTCATATTTCATATTACTAAATGTATACTTAAGGAGTTCTTAATTGCACTAGGGCCTAAATTTGTTCGGTGTAGTAGGATCATGAAGTGAGTTATTTTTTTTTGGAGACGCTACACCTTCAATTACATAGAGAACCCTGCATCCTCCCTGTCCTTCTTTCTCTGCCAGCTTCTTAAGCATATCCGGGCAGTTCATATGAGTGTCGGTTGATCCCGGGGCTTTAAGGCACCACTTTGCAAGTTTTTCCGTCAACTTATTAGCTTTTCTGCCGATCTTTTTGATGTTCAAATGGAGGAATTTAGTGCTTAAACAGTGATTCGCAGAACCAGGGACATAACTTGGGAGGTGTTTATGTGAAGATATTTCACGTTCAACCACTGCAATTAATCAAATGGAGCAGCAGTGACTCCTCGTTTCTCCAATACAGTTGGCTATTTGTTACTTCTTGTAAATGACACCATGCACACTGCCTGTGTCTTCTGTCTTTCTTAATTGATTTGTTCAGGCTTGTATGTTATGATATTAATATGACAACCAACGACGAGAAGATGTTGAGTAGAGCTTCTTCCTTTTTCATCTCAACAAGTCCAAGCTTAACATGGTATCAGAGCCATCTAAAGCCGTGTAGGCTGCTTCCCGTTCTGCTCACCCCTCTCGTATTCTTCCTTCCTTTCTTTTCCTCATCGCAACTTCTGAACAACCGACCTCCCTTTTGTCCCGGAACCAAGGTCACCTCTCATCATGGCAGTTGAAGCCTCTGCCTCAACCTAAATCTACCCATACACAGTTAGCCTTAACATCGCAAACTTCCTAACGATCAAGCTTAACCTCAACAACTTCCTCTTGTGGGAATCTCAAGTGAAAAACCTTGTTGAATCCTGCTGTCTAGAAGGTTTCCTCGACGGATATGAAGATCCTCCTCCCATTGTGATCCCTGATGCATCTAGGTTACCTGATGCGAATCCCAGGAACAAGGCCCGGACACGGACTGACAGACTACTTAAAAGTTGGATTTCAAGTTCTCTAACTGAAGAAGTAATGGGAGACATTATTGGGTGCCAATCTCAAGTGAAAAACCTTGCCGAATCCTGCTATCTAGAAGGTTTCCTCGACGGATCTGAAGATCCTCCTCCCATTGTGATCCTTGATGCATCTAGGCTACCTGATGCGAATCCCAGGAACAAGGCCTGAACACGGACTGACAGACTACTTAAAAGTTGAATTTCAAGTTCTCTAACTGAAGAAGTAATGGGAGACATTATTGGGTGCACTACCTCACATGAGGTCTGGTCTACCCTCACCAAGAATTTTTTGGAGTCTTCACAATCACACGAGTTTGAACTCAAATCTCAACTCCCAACTTTCTCCAAAGGATCCAGCTCACTCACTGATTATTCAAGAAAGGTCAAGACACTTTGTGACCAACTCTGTGACACCTCAGCCACACGAAATGAGATTACTCAAAAAATAAAACACGATCAACTACAGATTAATCACATAGTCAAAATGTGGAATAATTAAAAAAAATGTACATCATGAACCAATTCTGCAATATTTACATAAAGGTCTCTCTTTTCCATTTTTATACATTGTAACAGGAATTTATATCTATACTTAGTGGCCTCAGCCACATCCTGTGTTCAAAAGAAGCATTTACATATTCATGCCATATATACATGCACTGACATATTGTCAAAACCTTGTGTCAATACAATTATCTTGTCGAGAAAACACTTCCATACCCAGACTTGAGAGTACAAGGACGACACTATGACACTAATACTAGTATGTACATCTGACCGACCTTCTAAATCTATTGATCTCCAGGTTGATTGTCTTCTACAACATGACCTCTTCCTTGCTGTCGGCGACCACTTAAAAAGATGTGGTGACCCACATGTGAGACCCAGTCCAACGAGAGTTATAACTCTCTTCAACAAATATTGATTATAGTAGATTAATTAATAGTTTATAAACTGAGCAGATAGGATATTGAATAATCAATCTAAGCATCAAACAGTTTAAGCATACTAAACAAGTAAACTTAACAATAAGGATAACTACCCAAATTTTATAGGATAGAATTTTATAAGCACTGTGTAGTATGAAAGCAAGGTAAGGGATCATTTCATCCAATGTGAAACGTATTTGTCCCTAACAAATATACTACACGGCTTGTATTACATCTTTCACTATTATGTCTTGAGAAATTTGAGTCGTACCACTCAAAGTCCAACTAATCACTATTAAGTCGAAATCAGTGCCGTATTAGATCCATGGAAGAGTCGGACTCCATGATCTCACCAACAACTCCCGGTTAGTATGGGAGACAACACAGAGACATATTAGTCAACTGCCAATAGTGACATATAGTCAACGGAAAACAACTAGCCCACCTTAGTACAAGTCACGACGCTAGAGAACAACTCTGCATAACTATTCAATGAGAGGCATCCCATAGTTATACTTCTGCCTTTCACACATCACAATATCACTTTATCTGAGGTACGATCATGTCCATACTCAAATTGCTTGATATTAGGATACTAGGTTGTCCCCCTGATGCGATGATTTTGAGTCGCATTTATAGACTTGTTTTACTTGCGTTTTATGTGTTTATTGGTCACTTTGGTGGTTAATATTGCATAATTCACTTACTTTAGTCTATGATCCTTCTCAGTGTCAAATATCTCTTATTTTATCGTTTTGAGCATAAATGATTATAATTATAGGTTTTATCTCGGCTGAATTGGTTTTGTTGTACAATTTCAGGAAAAACACATATCTGTAGCTGTCGATACCATCGACATCAGTCGATACTATCGACACAGCCACAGGCTGGCAGCCGCAAGGAGCAGCACAGAGTCGATACCATCGACTGGGAAGTCGATGGTAGCGAGTTACCATCAGGTTGCCAGTGACCAGCCAGTCGATACTATCGACACCAAAGTCGATACTATCGACACGTATAGCTTCAGTGACGAAAAAGGGATAAAACCGACGCCTAAGGGTGTCGATACCATCGACCCACGTCGATGGTATCGAGTCAGCATCAGGCGGAACGACAGAAAAGAAAGAAGGCTTGCCAATATCACGAGGGGTCGATACCGTCGACCCGCATCGATGGTATCGACACCGTCAGATCAGAGTTTGCTTCAGATCGACCCAAATCCAACGGCTGTGATATTTTGGCAACCTAACTCGGTGTTAATACCTAATGACGGCGGCTAGGAGTGATCCATCACGTCATTAGCCATTGCACACATCCCGAGAAGGTGTGGAGAGAAGGACGGAGCCCAGAAGCACGCCCCGACTGTTCTGGAAGCCAAAGAAGACATTTCCATCGCTGAAAGGCTGTAGATCGCGCACTCTACGCCGAGGAACGATTGGATCTTCTCCGTTCAGGGGTTTCATCACTTTATCCACATTTTTATCTATGTTTCTCCTTTCTTCAATCATGTCTTGCTCTGAGATGAACATGCAGGGCTAATCCCCTTTATCTTTAGGACTGGGAGTAGCCCGGGGAAGCATTGTATGACGTTTTTATCATAGTAATTCATAATTTGTCTCTTAAATCCGTGGTATGATTTCGTTTTCTCCATTATATTATTATGCTTGATCACCATAATGATAAACTAATGCCCTTAATTACTTTGAAAGAAGAATTAACGGTTGAAAAGAGACGAAATTCACATTAATTAACAAATCCCTTGAACAAGGTGATGTATGATTAATGGTGGAAACCCAGAGGTCGATTCTAATGCACCTAGTTTAGGGTATAGGTTACTACGACGGTGGAACCGACCTAGACTTAGGTAGTGAATTGTATTACAACAGTGAACAATTTTGACTACATGCCACTACCCGGATTGAGAGATGAATCTGATTAACTATGTGGAAATTCATACAATAAAAACTCGCGGTGAAACCGCAATCCTAAAGATCTCCATTTGAATTGATTAAACTAAACACTTAATCGATTGCTCTGTTTTATTTTATTTTCTTTTATTTCACAACACTTCTCATAACCTTTTAATTGGTCTAGCTGATTGTGAGTAGTTAGTAGTAGTCTACCGATAATTTAGTGTCCCCGAGTTCGACTCGGGCCTATACTACATTGACGCGTGCACTTGCGTTATACGCACGGTAAAATTTGCGTCAAGTTTTTGGCACCGTTGCCGGGGACACGACAATTGTCGGCACTACGAGTGCTGCAAGCGGCCATTCTAGGCCACTTTTTATTTTATTATTTGTTTTGATCATTTTTGAAATTTATAGTTTATATTTCATATTTAGTAATCGTCTAGTACGGTACTGAACCTAAATTATTATTTTGCAGGTACTAGTGCATGGTGAGGACACGTAGCACAGACTACGCGCATCTATCACCAGAGGTTCCACCGTTGGGACCAGACGACGAGGAGAACTACATTCAAGACCAACAAGAAGAAATAGACTCCGACTCCGAACCAGAAGCCATGGCAGAAGAACAGATAATATGGGAGAAGATAAAGGCTTCTTCCTCATCCGCATCAAAGGGGCCAATCAAGAAGCTGGCAGTTAACATTCCGACATAAGATTGATCCAGCATTAATAAATTTGGTCAAATCAAATGCATTCCACGGGATGAAGATATTGGTATGTATGCCCATAGAGCAAGTCATATGATGATTGTAATGGGATACTTTGTAAATGATTTGAATAATAATAAAGGCAATTTCCGATCTATATGTTTAAACTGTTTCTGAGATGATGGTGTAACATGATAGATGTCTAAAGAATGATTTTACTCAATGACGTATGATTTTAGGTTAAGGACCTAAACGATGAGATCATGCAGATGTCAAGAGTATACATTCTTGTTTGGTCCCTAGTCGGTTGTTATTGTGGATATAACCATAGACATCAATAACACTAAAGACTAGATTGTGTGTTGGTTGATGACAGAATCTCATCGACTGCTGTGTCGATACTATCGACAGTTGTTGCGCGACCTGCCTGTAGGTGTGTCAATACCATCGACGAGACCATCGATAGTATCGACGCAGCACGAATCTTGCAGTTGTCAATCTGAACCTATGTCGATACCATCGACCAGTGTGTCGATGGTATCGACTCTGCCTCAGCCTGCACAATGAACAAACAGATCAAGGTATCTTCTTTACACTAAAATTTAAACAAAATGAAAGTAATCTAAGATTAGAATTAAACTATCCTAATGTACCGATGGTTGGGTTGCCTCCCAACAAGCGTCCTTATTTAACGTCTTAGGCTAGACGGTATGAAGCTCATCATCTTTTCACATTGGAGACTGCACTTAGAGGATCATGCGGTAATTTGAATTCAACTCGATCTCCTCCAATTCCTAAGGACAAAGTACCTCTCCCTAAGGCAGTCACGACGTCCGCAGTTGCTTGAAACGGCCTTCCTAGAAGAATTTCACAGCTTTGGAGCAGTGGCATATCCATGACGACAAAGTCCACCAGAAATATGAATCTATTCACTTTGACGAGAACATCTTCACATACTCCATAAGGTCTCACGGTAAACCCATCCGCCAATTCAATTGTTGCGGCCAACTTCTTTATCTCTTTTAACCCCAACTTTTGAAATGTCGCCAAAGGCATGAGATTTATGCTAGCACCGGAATCACATTGCGCTTTAGGAAAATGTTGACCACCTATTGAGCATGGAATGTAAAAACCTCCTGGGTCCTTTCTCTTCTTTGGTGAACTCCCGTGAATCATAGAGCTCACCGTCTCATTCATCCGACAAATATCATCGTCTTTTATCCGCCTCTTCTTATTGATGATTTCCTTGATGAACCTCCCATAGGCGGGCACCTTCTCGATCATCTCCACTAATGGAATATTGATGTGGAGTTTTCAGAATATTTCCAAGAATTTCCTAAAATGACGATGCTCTTTCTTTGACTTAGGATTGTTGTCCAGTTTTGAAACATCTGCTGCATCAACACGCCTGTGGGGCAGCACATATGAGCTTTTCGGGGGTACCTCCCCTAAGCTTGCTTCAATCACTCCCTCCGACGTGGGCTTTGGGGAGACATCCTCAATGGTAGCATCTTGTTGTGGTTTCTCTCTCACGTTCGCTGTCTCTGCAAGTGCACAAACAACCTGTAATTCTTCTTGCCTACATGGAGATACAATACTCACAACTCTCTATGATTTTCTGAAGAAAGGGTTTCTGCCCGACAATCCATAGTAAGTGCGTGGATACGGTATCGCCGGTGTTGCATTCGTATTAAAAGTCAATTTTCTTTCTTCTACAACTTCTTGCACCTGAGATTCCTCCTCATTGCTTACCACAGACATATACTTGACCTGATGGTGTGCTTGGGCCACGTTCGCATTCTCGGCTGGTTTCTGTTGATTGGCGTGCTTGATGGCCGCCACTTCACTCGAAATCTGTGCCACGGTGGTCTCTAATGCCCGCATTTTTGCTCCATGGCTTTGCAGCGTCTGCCCAAACTTGGTTAGAATATCACCTTGGGATTGTAGTTGCTTACCAAACATGGCCATCATCTCTTGGTTTTGCTGTACCATTTGACTTAGTAATTCAGTGTTTTTATCCTCGGCTCTCTGCTGTGGCTTGGCATCCAGATCCTGCAGAAAATTATTCGGATCCTTCCATGAGAACTTTTTATCCTTCCTCCATGCATAGTCATTGTTTCTATAACCCTGTTGTTGCATGAATTTCACTTGGGCCTCCTCATCTTCAGATGCATCTTCCTTAGTTAGAAGCTTCTTGGCTAGAAGATCTAACTTATCGTTCAGCTCCCTAACTATTCTGGATTCACCAGCAGCCTTAACCTGTTCCACGACACCTCTGTCACCCCATGACTGTTTCCTAGCCATGTTCTTTAATATCTCCCAACATCTGGTATCCGTATTATTCAGAAAGAATCCGGATCCAGCTGAATCAAGATTACTTCTATCGTGCTCGGAGAGAGCAAAATAAAAGATTTTCACTTGTGTTTCCCTATCTAGCCCATGATGTGGGCACCTCCTCAACATAACCTGGAATCGCTCCCAGGTCTCAGAATATGTCTCACCCGCCTGTTGGGTGAAATTGTGAATCTTCCTAATCATGTCGTTAGTCTTCTCAGGAGGGAAGAACCTCTCAAAGAAAACTTCCACCATATGATCCCAAGACTCAACGAACTCATCATCTAGGTTGTGCAGCCACTCTCTTACTGCTCCTTCCAGAGAACTTGGGAACAGCTTGAGGTACAAAGCGTCTTGTGGAAACCTGTCTATCTTTACCATATCACAGTTTTCAACAAACTGGCTGATGTGTGCAACAGGATCCTCATTCTTCAACCCATGAAACACATTTGATTTTACCAAATTAATCAACGCTGGATCGATCTTATATGTTGGTATGTCGATCCCCTTTTTCTTTATTGGCCCCTTTGAAGCTGATGAAGAAGAAGCTTTGATCTTCTCCCATATGGTCTGTGGCTCGGCCATGTCTTCTGGTTCAGACTCAGAATCTATCTCTTCTTGGTTCTCGTGCTCAGAATGCTCCTCGTCCTCAGGTCCTGGAAATGGAACCTCGGGTGTGCCATTGTCGTAGTCTGTACTACGTGTATGCACGATACACAGTACCTGAAATAAGAAAATTCGAGTTCAGTACTATGCTTAGACGAGTATAACAATTATAGTGCAATGTAAAAATATTTGAATTCTAATGAAAATTAAAAGAAATTTGTAGCCTAGAGTGGCCGCTCATAGCACTCGAAGTGCCAACAATTTGCCGTATCCCCGACAACGGCGCCAAAAACTTGACGTGTATTTTACTACGCGCTAAAAACGCAAGTGTACGCGTCGAGTAATATAGGCCTTTGTGAGGCCCGAGTCGAATACAGGGATACGTTGAATTATTGGAGACTTCTACTAACTATTTGCGATCAGCTAAGCCGGATAACAAAGTAGGGTTTGTTGTCGAAACTAAAAGAAAATAAAAATAAAACAAAGCAAACAATCGATTAAAGGTTGATTTAATCAATTCAAAAGGATATCTTTAGGATTTTGGTTTCACCGTGGGTCAACATTGCATCAGGTTTCATATAACTCCTCAATCTTCTCTCTCTTTCCGGGTAGTGGCCTGAAAACAGAATTACCCACTGTCGTGGTGTAATTCACTACTTAGGTTTAGGTTGATTCCACCGTCGTAGTAATCATTCCCCTAAACTAAGCGCATTACAGCCGATCTCTCAGTTTCCACCATTAATTTTACACCTCCTTTGTCAAGGGATTTATCGATTAATGTAGGTTTCGTCTCTTTTCAACCATTAATCCTTCTGTCGAAGTGATTAAGGGCATTAAGTTATTATTATGGTGATCAAGCATAACAATATATGGAGAAAACGAAACTATACCACGGATTTAAGAGAGAAAATATGAATTATTAATATAAAACTGTCATACAATGCATTCCCGGGCTACTCCCGGTCCTAAAGATGGAGGGGATTAGCCCCGCATGTTCATCTTGCACAAATACATGGTAGAAATAGGGGAAATCATATGAAAAACGTGAATTGAATGGGAAAACCCCTGAACGGAGGAGAACCGGTGGATCCTTTGCGTAGAACACGAGCTTTCCCGCCTCTCGGTGGTGAAATTCATCTTCGGCAGCGTCCGGATCGACAGGGATGAGCTTCTGGCCTCCGTTCTCCTTTTTCTCCCCTCCTTGGCACTTGTGCAATGACAAATTAGATGATGATCTCGTCTGGGCGGCCGTCATTAGGTATAAGTCCCTAATTATGTCGTCAATTAACTCCAGCCGTCCGATTGAGATCGAAATGAATCCAACGCATATCTGTCGGCGTCGATACCATCGACGCGGGTCGATGGTATCGACCCTCCCTTTTTGGCGTCAGTTCTGTCATTTTGCGACGCTGTAGCCTCCATGTGTCGATGGTATCAACTTGGTGTCAATACTATCGACTGCTCCTTCGCCAGCAATCTGAAGACGTCTCGATACCATCGACATCAACGTCGATGGTATCGACTCTTTGCTGCTCCTTTCGGCTGGCAACCTGCGGTCAAGTCGATGGTATCGACAACCGTCGATGGTATCGACGGAAGTAGATACTTGTTTTTCCTGAAATTTAAAGACCAGATCAAATAAATCCACACAAATTATGATAATGTGATAAATAATGCTCGAAATGATAAAACGAAGGGGATTTGACATAAAATGATGGCAAAGACCGAAATGATTGAATTATGCAATATTATCCATAAAAATGACTAATAAGAGCACAAACCACATATAAAACAGGTCTATAAATGCGACTCAAAATCATCGCATCAAACTCCCCTAAGCTTGAACGTTGCTTGCCCTCGAGCAACTAATCCTTAGAATAGAATTGCAAATGTCAACTGAAAAACAACACACCAACCCAACATCCTATGTGACTCCCACTGAACATTCTCAAACCGGCCTTCTCTAACCACAGAACAGTAATTACCCTAAAGGTGACAGTAATCATCAATAAAAGAAATTAACCTCCAAACCGATGAACACTATCACATAAGGCAGTTAACATAATAAAATTCGCCGATTTCAGCATTGGTGCATCTTGTGATCACCTATACTACGTTGCTCGCCCTAACTACCATCTACATGGAAGCAGTTCTCCTGATAATCATTAGTGAGGAGAATTTCACAGTGGCCTACCAATCCGAGCAACGGGTGGATGAAAATGGGTGGCTCATGGAAGAATTTGGAAGTATTGTACAGTTTCAACATGCATAATACAAAAATGTCCTATATGATGCATATGCACATTAGAAATGCCCTAATGCCTAAAATTGGGTGCAATGATGCATGCACTAACCTTCCACCTCAAAATGAGATGGACGTCTAATCAAATTACATCATGTACTCAATTTCCTATAATGCAAGTGATATCCTGTTCCTTTCTCCCTCTTATTTCACTTCCTTCTGAATTCTCTTTTTTTTTTCTTTTTTTTCTTTTTTTATTTCAGATTTTCAATTTTTTTTCTTTAGCCCACATATCCATAATTGCTTAAGGAAAAGTTTATTGGCTATTTTCTTCATGCTTGGAAATCTTTGCAATATTTAGAAGGTATGGAACAGTTAAATTCACCTTTGAGGAAAAATTGAGATACATGGTGTATTTTATGCATGAATATCATGAGTGAAACTACATGTCATGCACCTAAAGGTAATGTGCATGAATCCCTATATTTTTTTTTCTTTTTATGCACAAGAATGGAAAAAAATATCAATGCAAGTCCTATCTACATGCTATGCACACAAGAAGGAATTAAAACTGCACTTTACTTCCAATTCTTAGGTGGATTATGGAAAAATGAAGTGGAATGATCACAAGATTAAATGACTGAACCTTAGAAAGATATTATGTGTCCCTCCTTACTGACCTGTGTAATAGTTTAAAGGGTTCTATCTCTTACATCCAATTAAGGTCTCATTACCATTTGGTTAGGTTAGGCTCAAACAATCATTACCGTCCACTTTTCATGAATCAAAAGGAGTACGTGTGAAATGTTGTTTTGAAGTTGACATAATCAATCATTTTCGTAGGATGTGTTCCCCAAGGTCAACCAAAGCAAGCTATCCAAAGACACAATTTTTTTTTAAAATTCCCTTAAATTTCCCATGAACAAACAGCAAGATGACAAACTTTTACGACATCCACAGTTACACTAGATAGCACGTGGATCCTACAAAAACTAAAAATGCAAGAAACAAATAACACTGCTAAAAACTAAAAACAATAAAAGAAAAGATAGAGCTGTTCCAACTACCCCCCTAAGCTTGAATTCGACTATGGCCTCATAGTCAAAAACAAACTTAAGAGTGGAACAGAGATACCCGATCAGTCTTGTGGAGGCGGAGATGGGTAGTGTGGGGCCGTAGGATCCCAAGAAGGATACTCCCCCTGGAAGCTCGGATCGTAATGGGTCCTCAGCGGAGGCTGTGGATAGCCTCCAAAGTAGCTCTGACTCCAGTAGTGGTCGTAGAAGGGCTCCTGTTGCATCTCCATCTTTTGCAACTGATTGTGTATCTGCTGTTGGTTTTCGAGGAGGAGACGTTCATTCTCGAACATCACCCTTTGGTTGTCAAGTAACTGGTTCGTAGTATCCTGAATACCAGTATACATCTCTAGATGCTGCTGCTGTGTCTGATGTATGTCCTGCAGCATCGTATACATGCCTTGCATGGAGTAGGCATCCTCGCTTGGCTGCGAGGGCTGTGGTGATGGCAGCGGGGGCTGTGATGATGAAGACGCACCCGGATGCATCCGAGGACGCTTCCGGGGTGCTACCCGTGCACGAAGAGGTGTGAATGCCTCCTCTTCCTCCACAGCCTCGCCTTCTTGTCCGTCGTTGCCGCCTTCATCGCCGCCTTCTTCCTCATCGGAGTCGATGGCTATGATCGGCCATCTGAAATGTTGTACGCCCTCGATGTGGAAGATGGGATCCGGCAGAGCACATTCCTGGTAAGCGTGGTTGACGTGGCAGTGCGCGTACGCCAAACCATCCCGTAGAAGAATAAGGTTTGAACGGTGCAGATGTTGCACGTTCACCTTACTCCTCGTGGAAAGCGACGTCATGGTGGAGAAGTTGAGCCCGAGGTAGTGCGCCAACTTGGTGATGAGCCCGCCGAAATGAATCGGAGCCTTCCTCGTACTTCTCTTAACTGCCAGAACTCGCTGTAGGAAAAACGCACCCCAGTTGCATTGTTGTCTCTTCAGGAGCATGTAGAGAAAGAAGAGATCGGTCTCCTAAAATTTGCTCAGCGCCAGATCACTAAGAGAAAAGAATGTGAAACTCAACATCCGGTGTAGGACCCGGACAAATGGATGCTCGAAATCCACTACCGCAGCATTGTGGTAGCTCACTGTCTTCCCTGCCGGCACTGTCACTAGCTCGGCGAAGATCTTGTCATAATCGGTGCGGGAATCCGGGCACCGATGATCGTTTTGAGAGTGGTTCCAGTTGAAGATGTCATTGAACTACTCCAACGTGATGTTGTAGTCGATGTTGAACAGCCGGAACGACACCCGACCCTTGATCCACTCACGATCAGAAGCAACTACGTCGTTGGGCACGACGCAGACATCAAGGGATGCCATGAATTCCGCCACCAACTCTTTATAGGTGGGCCACTCGCCAAAGAATGGTTGACCATCCGCATGGTACTCCAGCTCGTCTGGCCTTCTGCTGGTGTGGCGTGCTTGACCCTTCAGCACATAGGCCAAGTTGGCCTCGAATCCAAGATCACAGATCATATCCCGGTCCACATATCGGGTAGGCTCGATCTTCTGCTTCAAGATCTCTTCATAGATCTTCTTCACCTCCGTGGATGGGTGAACCAGGCACGGACGTGATACTGATGCCGTAGGGGGTGGCACGAACTCCATGATATCCATAGGATTCGCGCGGGAGGATGATGCTCCAGCGACGTGCACCATTGTTGTGAGAGAAACGGGATTAGAAGAAGAGCTCGGGGAAGATCTTCTCTCGATGTTGCTGCTCTTTGATCTTAGATGGCTCGGGGGAGTGCTCGGAGCGAAGGAGGAATTTCACTCTGAAGGTGTGACGTCAAATGACGTAATAACTCTCCTTATATAGACTTGGCCGGCGCTACTGTAGACCCGTCGATACCATCGACGCGGGTCGATGGTATCGACACGTCTCGATGCTATCCGCCTCCCTTGCGAGTATCGACGGCTGAAGATTGCTGGATCGTGAAACCCGGATTGCTGACCTGTTGATACCATCGACGCGAGTCGATAGTATCGACTCAGCACCCGGATCGCTGATGTGGACTTCGCGATCGCCGTCGATATCGCTGCGCGGATCGGTGACATGGATGGTCGATACCATCGACAGGAGTCGATGGTATCGACTTGGCTTCATTGTGACACCGCCACTTTTTCACTTCAACCTGTGACCATGTCGATACCATCGACACGTCCATCGATGGTATCGAGTTGACTGAGACAAATCGCTCTGAACTTCTCCAGAGATCTCGATGGTATCGACTGCTGTGTCGATACTATCGACAGTTATTGCGCGACGTGCCTGTAGGTGTGTCGATACCATCGACGAGACCGTCGATAGTATCGACGCAACACGAATCTTGCAGTTGTCAATCTGAACCTATGTCGATACCATCGACCAGTGTGTCGATGGTATCGACTCTGCCTCAGCCTGCACAATGAACAAATGGATCAAGGTATCTTCTTTACACTAAAATTTAAACGAAATGAAAGTAATCTAAGATTAGAATTAAACTATCCTAATGTACCGATGGTTGGGTTTCCTCCCAACAAGCGCCCTTATTTAACGTCTTAGGTTAGACGGTATGAAGCTCATCATCTTTTCACATTGGAGACTGCACTTAGAGGATCATGCAGTAATTTGAATTCAACTCGATCTCCTCCAATTCCTAAGGACAAAGTACCTCTCCCTAAGGCAGTCACGACGTCCGCCGTTGCTTGAAACGGCCTTCCTAGAAGAATTTCACAGCTTTGGAGCAGTGGCATATCCATGACGACAAAGTCCACCGGAAATATGAATCTATCCACTTTGACGAGAACATCTTCACATACTCCATAAGGTCTCACGGTAGACCCATCCGCCAATTCAATTGTTGCGGCCAACTTCTTTATCTCTTTTAACCCCAGCTTTTGAAATGTCACCAAAGGCATGATATTTATGCTAGCGCCGGAATCACATTGCGCTTTAGGAAAATGTTGACCACCTATTGAGCACGGAATGTAAAAACCTCCTGGGTCCTTTCTCTTCTTTGGTGAACTCCCGTGAATCATAGAGCTCACCGTCTCATTCATCCGACAAATATCATCGTCTTTTATCCGCCTCTTCTTATTGATGATTTCCTTGATGAACCTCCCATAGGCGGGCACCGTCTCGATCATCTCCACTAATAGAATATTGATGTGGAGTTTTCAGAATATTTCCAAGAATTTCCTAAAATGACGATGCTCTTTCTTTGACTTAGGATTGTCCAGTTTTGAAACATCTGCTGCATCACATCTCAAATCCAACATACTTGGATGAGTAACATATAAAGAGTTATATCCTATTCATTACATCAAGATGTTAAATGTGCTTTATGAGCCATGAGATTAGTTGTTACCTAGTGAGAGGTAACAAGATATTTTGATAGGCCTTGTGAACCACATGAGTAAGTTGATACCTAGTGAAAGGTACCAAGATGATTATAAAAGTTTATTGTAAGAAATAATAATGTTTAAATAAACTTAATAAAAGGAACAATTGTATTCAGTAAAGAATGTGAAAAGCTATGAAGGCTAACCTCAGGGTTCAGAGCCTAGAAAAGGATGAGATGATCAATGATGAGTTAAAGGGATTTATATTCCATGATCTGGGTAAACAAGATTGGCATAGTTCAATACCTGGAATAGATGCACAGGATTGGCTTAGTTCAATACCTAGAATAGATGCACAAGATTTGTTGGGATTTGTGGAGAAAACATGCGCGGCGGAAGCGATAAAATCCACGCAACCCGTAACAGGATCTCGTCGATAACAGCGTATTCGGAAATAGGTTTGCGGGATATACCTTATCGCGGAGCAAGTCCGGCGATGTCCCGCTGCACGACGGTGCAACACTGCTTGTCAAACACAGACGGATCTTCTCTCCCGTTTGCTGTCGCAGGTTGATCCGACAATGCTCCTCTGCGGCGGTGATGTACGTTGCTCTCAGCACGTATAGGTGGTCGTCGACGTCCTCCGAACGCAGGCGTCAAGGCGTCTGCGTCTCTACTTCGTCCACGTGGATGGACGGAACTCCACGTCGCGCTTCTCAAGCCGGCGGGAAGGAGCGTGTTTCTGCGGCGACGTGCTAGCGCCGCGTTGCTCTCCTTTCTCTCCTAAGGATGACGACGGCTAGGTTTTGTACGTGAGTATAACCTAAAAGCGTCTCTCTATATCTTATATAGATATCGGCCGTCTATCCTCCTTTAAATAGGATAAGAAGAGAAGTAGGGTTTCCTAAACCCATCGGTAAACAGAAACGTTGCGTTAATTAAAATGCTCGTGGATTAATTAGAATATTTCGGAATTCATTAATTAACCAAATAATCGCATTAATTGATTAATTAATATCCGACTCCATGCAATCGCTTGGGATGGCTCTACGGGCATACATATACCAACAGACTCCCACTTGCACTTAGAGCCAGTCACTCCAATATTATTCTAATCGATTACATAAACATTTTAGTAATCAATGTGATTCGAAGCAATTTCAATCAAATCCACAATTATACTCCTATTCCAACACATCCTGTGCGTGCGACCCGGTAGGCTCCAAATTACGTTGGCAGTGATATCCATAATCATATTATGATTTCACAAGCAATGATTGGTATCTAGCAAGACTTCATTGCTACCCAAGTAATTGGAGAAGTTGGAGAACAACTTAACCTATCATACATGACTGGTGTTATAGTGATTGTACAGTTCCTTTGTCGCTGATATCCAGATTGAACTCAAGTCATGGAATTGTTATCCTCTTCAATGTTCAATCCATGTTCCTTGAACTAGAGCAGACTGTCTGAGATATATGTAAGCTGAATATCACATATTGACTCACATCAGCATGGCCATGCATTTCTCAGTCTCGCTTATCAAGTGGCCGGAATATCAAACTCCCGTAGGAAGGACAAATTCCATCTACATCACTCACAGTCATCCCCATGTGTCACAGTGCACCCAAGCACCATCTTTATAGCAATCCTTATTCAGGACCACGATGGATGATGTCAAAGTACACCAAACGTCATGTGATAAGTGTAGTGACTTCAGGTCTAAGAACCACAATCACCACCATCATTATGAGATGTGACTCTAACTACCAATCATGGTATCCATGTGTCACTCTCAAGGTGGGTCTATCCGATACACTGTTCTCTAACAAGTATCTATGTATTTGGTTTGATATCTCCATATCATGGATAATGAGATTCTTCCATCAACCAACATACATTCTAATCTTATGTGTTATTGATGTCTATGGATATTTCCACAATAACAACCGATTAGGGACAAAACAAGAATACATACTCTTAGCATACATATGATCTCACTGTTCAGGTCATCAACCCGAAGACATATGTCATTGAGTATATTATTCTATAGACATCTATAAGTTTTATGGTCATCTCACAATATAAAACACAAACATATAGATTGGAAACTTGCCTTTATTGATATGATCAATATAGTATTACAAATCGTTTACATAGTATCCCATTACAATCATCGAATGATAGTATCTATGGGCATACATACCAACAGATTCCCACTTGCACTTATACCCAATCACCCATGAATCTCAATCCAAGTGATCGAACATGCCCGTCATGTTTCTGCTGTGAAAGTGCTTTTGTGAGCGGGTCAGCCACATTGCTTTCTGTAGGTACTCTGCAAATCTTCACATCTCCTCGTTGTACGATCTCTCGTATGAGATGGAACCGCCGTAGAATATGTTTGGAACGTTGGTGCGATCTTGGTTCTTTAGCTTGTGCAATTGCTCAATTGTTGTCGCAAAACAACTCAATTGCATCACCAGCGCTTGGAACCACTCCAAGTTCAGAAATGAACTTCTTGATCCACACAGCTTCCTTTGCAGCATTAGATGCGGCAATATATTCGGCCTCTGTTGTAGAATCCACAACCGTCTCTTGCTTGGAACTCTTCCAGCTCACAGCTCCGTTGTTCAGGCAAAACACAAATCCAGATTGCGATCTGTAGTCATCTTTGTCAGTTTGGAAGCTAGCATCGGTGTAACCCTTTACTACGAGCTCTTCCTCACCACCGTATACCAAGAATTGATCCTTAGTCCTTCTCAAGTACTTTAGGATGTTCTTTACGGCCGTCCAGTGACATTCACCTGGATCTGACTGATACCGGCTCGTCATGCTCAAAGCATACGATACATCAGGACGAGTACATAACATCGCGTACATGATAGATCCAATTGCTGATGCATATGGAATCTTACTCATGCGTGCCCGTTCATCACATGAACTAGGACATTGGGATTTAGAGATTGTAACCCCATGGGACATGGGCAAGTTACCTCTCTTAGAACCCTCCATGCTAAACCTCTTTAGCACCTTGTCAATGTATGTGCTCTGGCTTAGGCCTAGAAGCCTTCTAGATCTATCTCTATAGATCTTGATCCCTAGTATATAGGATGCTTCACCTAAATCCTTCATAGAGAAAGTCTTCCCTAGCCAACCTTTTACTGTCTGAAGAGTAGGGATGTCATTTCCCATCAATAGTATGTCATCCACATACAATATGAGAAATACGACTGTGCTCCCACTAACCTTTTTGTAAACACAAGGTTCATCTTCATTTTGACTAAAGCCAAACTTTTTGACTACTTCATCAAAACGTAGATTCCAGCTCCGAGATGCTTGCTTCAATCCATAGATTGACCTTTGTAGCTTACAGACTTTATTGGCTTCCTTTGGATCGATAAAACCCTCAGGTTGTGTCATGTACACATCCTCGAGTAAATTCCCATTAAGGAATGCTGTTTTAACATCCATCTGCCAAATCTCATAGTCATGATAAGCTGCAATGGCAAGCATGATCCTGATGGATTTAACCATGGCAAATGGTGAGAAGGTCTCGTCATAATCAACACCTTGAATTTGACGGAATCCTTTCGCAACCAATCTACCTTTATAGGTTTGAACATTTCGATCCATGTCAGTCTTCTTCTTGAAGACCCACTTGCACCCTATGGGTCTTACCCCTTCGGGTGGATCCACCAAGGTCCATACCTTGTTGGTGTACATGGATTCCATCTCAGATCTCATGGCTTCGAGCCATTTCTCAGATTCTGGTCCCTTAGTAGCTTCTAGATAGGAAGTTGGCTCATCTGCTATGCCCAATTCGTCACTGTCTTGAGTTACGAGAAATCCAAATCTCTCAGGCTCAATTCGTGTCCTACTAGACCTACGAGGTTCCTGTGTTACATTTGGAACTTGAAATTCCACAACAACTTGTGAGTCCTCATGTTCCTTATGTACCTCCTCAGGTTCTCTACTTTCTTGTTGGTCTCGAACTTCTTCGAACTCTACATTCCTCCCACTAATTCCTTTGGAAATAAATTCCTTTTCAAGAAATACAACAGTCCTAGCAACAAACACTTTGTTGTCAGTTGGTGTGTAGAAGTAGTATCCCCGAGTTTCCTTGGGGTATCCAACAAAATAGCATTTTTCTGATTTGGGTCCAAGCTTTTCAGGAAATTGTTTCCTAACATAAGCTTCACATCCCCAAATCTTTAACATAGACAAATTGTGTCCATTCCATATCTCATATGGTGTCTTTTGAACCGATTTGGAAGGTACACGGTTAAGTGTAAATGCTGCAGTTTCAAGAGCATATCCCCAGAACGATATTGGAAGTTCGGCTGAACTCATCATTGATCGTACCATGTCTAATAATGTACGATTCCTTCTTTCTGACACACCATTATGTTGTGGTGTACCAGGTGGAGTCCATTGTGATACAATACCACGGTCTCTCAGAAGGTCCTCAAACTCTTGGCTTAAGTATTCACCACCTCGATCTGAACGGAGTGCTTTAATACTCTTACCAAGTTGCTTCTCCACTTCATTCATGAAAGTCTTGAACATTTCAAGAGTTTCTGACTTGTGTTTCATAAGATATACATAGCCATACCTACTGAGGTCATCAGTGAAGGTAATGAAGTATTGATAGCCTCCTCTAGCATTTGATCTAAAAGGTCCACATACATCAGTATGTATGAGCCCTAGTAGATCACTGGCTCTCTCACTATGTCCAGTGAAAGGAGTCTTGGTCATCTTCCCTAATAAACATGCCTCGCATGTCTCTAATGATTCAAAATCAAAAGAGTCTAGATAACCATCCTTATGTAGTCTAGATATGCGCTTCTCGTTTATGTGCCCAAGACGACAGTGCCATAAGAATGTTTTGTTTGAGCTGTCAAGTTTTAGCCTTTTAGTATTTACGTTATATATGCTAGTCTCAAGTTCTAACAAGTAGATGCCATAAGACATAGGGGCATTGCCATAAAAGATCTCATCTTTAGAAATAGAAATAATTCCATTCTTAATGTGAAATTCAAATCCACTCTTGTCCATACAAGATATAGAAATAATATTTCTATTAATGGCAGGTACATAATAGCAATTCTCTAATTCTATTACAAGGCCCGTAGGCAAAGATAAACTAATAACTCCAACTGCGGTGGCAGCAACTCTTGCTCCATTAGCGACCCGCAGCTCGACTTGGCCCTTTCGTAAAGGCTTACTTCTTATCAGATCCTGCATATTAGAACATATGTGAGATCCACATCCGGTATCCAGTACCCATGATGAAGAAGTATTTAAGTTTATCTCAATAACGTATATACCTGAAGTGGAGATCTCTATCCCCTGCTTCTTCTTCCTTAGTTCCTCCAGGTAGAGAGGACAGTTTCTTTTCCAATGTCCAGGCTGGTGACAATGGTGACAACTGCCTTCTTTGGAGATCCCACCTTTAGCTTTGAGCGCGGATGACTTTGGCTTCTGCCCGGCTTTAGAACTTTTCTTAGCCTTGCCTTTGCCTTTTGACTTTCCCTTTGTCTTGCTGATCATCATCACAGACTTGGGCTTGTCTTTCTTCATCTGTGCTTCGGCTGTCCTCAACATGCCCAACAATTCTGACAACGGCTTGTCAAAATTGTTCATGTTGTAGTTCATGACAAAATGATTATATGATTCAGGCAACGATTGTAGAATCACATCAGTGGCCAACTCTTGACCTAGGGGAAATCCCATTTTGGATAGGCTTTCCACGTACCCAATCAAGGTGAGTATATGGGTGCCAACTGAGTCTCCCTCTTTCATCTTGCTTTTGAACAACGCCTTTGAGACATCATATCTCTCCTGCCTTGATTGATGTTGATACATGTTCTTGAGATGTGTTACCATCTCCATGACATTCATGTTCTCATGTTGCTCTTGCAACTCATAGTTCATTGAGCACAACATTAGGCACTTTACATCCACGGCATCATCAAGGTGCTTCTTGTAAGCATCCTTTTCAGCCTTGGGCGCATTTACGGCGGGCTCCTCTGGCTCTGGTGTTTCAAGGACATAGAGCTTACGCTCATGTGTGAGAACAATTCTCAATGTCCTAAACCAGTTTTGAAAGTTGGTTCCGGTAAGTTTGTCCTTCTCAAGGACCGATCGCAACGAGAACGTGTGAGTGTTGTTTGCCATTTGATTGCTACAAAAGAAAAATTTGCATTTAGTCCAAAACATTTTGACTTGTAAAGATTTGATAAACGAGATTAATTAGGCCTTTAATTAATTACGCTCCCACTATTTTATTCAAATTGATAGCCCTCACTATCAACTCGGAAGATTGCAACGCACAACCTTCTAGTGAGCCAAGACCCAAAATAATTGGATCAATGCCCAGCCAACGCCGGTGTCAAAGACCAAATACTAAGGTAGGCAACTTTTGCCAATTGCATCATATGCAACTCTTGGATAGATGATCATACACAACTCCTTGCCATGATGCATCTGTGTGCCTCTAGGTACTTGATCCTATCAAGGTTCCCTAGTTAAGTCCAACCCATAAGCCAACACGATGAGTGTGCACCCTGCGGAGGCAGACCCACACACCCACCATCACACTTCCACGAGATAGACAGTGTACCACGCGGAGGCGTGCCCACACATAGTCGATCAAGCTTTTCATGTGTGTTGCTTTATGGAAGGCAACTAAAACTTAATATTATTAATTGAGGGATTTTATTAATATATATATATATATATATATATATCCAAACACCACATACTTATAGTACGTATCATATACTACTATATCCACAACCACAAACGATAGACATGCAATCACAAATACATCGGTTATGGCCATACTATTGTAATCCTTTGGAGCAACAAAGGATTACGGTCCACCTATGGTCTTATGCATCTCATGCAACACCTGTGAAAACAACCTGTAAGCCTATAATGATCAACATTACAATGAACAACTTCATGGATGCTTCGTGAGGTTGGAATGTCAAGTTGCTTCTTGGAATGGGATCTTCTTGTTGCTTCTCCATGGACGCTCCTTGGAGTGGGATCTTCAGGTTGCTTCTTGGAATTAGATCTTCATGGTGCTTCTCCATGGACACTCCTTGGAGTTGGATCTTCAAGTGGCCTCCTTACATCAAGATTACAAAGACTAAAACTAATCCTATCTTTATTACATCATATGATTACAAAATTAAAGAGAAAGAATTAATTACACTTTGAAATAAGAGATGAGGCTCGACATGCAAGTCGAATACATTATACAAAGGATCCATATGCAACGATTATACATCCATAACATTCACAAACAACCATATCCACAAGATCAACATCCACATCCATTCAAAACATTCACAAAAGGGGATACTAGGCCATAACTGTGCATGCACTCACCACATAAAACAGATTTTAAAGGCGACGTGTATGCTATCATAGGTATATCTACATATACGTATATACACATTAAAATTGCAGTACTTTTAATGCGGGACATTCCCCATTAAATGAATTTTGACTCCCACGCAGACAATGCGGGGTACACAGGGGCAGCGCCCCTGTGCGGGGATCCCGTCCAAAACGTCAAAAACAATAGCCTGCGGCGTATGTGGAATTAGGTTTAGATTTCACATTAACAGGTTTAATTCGCATCGTATGCAACATAAAACAATATACAGCGATTCGATCATATCGAAACGAATCCAAATACGCCGTAGATCGACGCTGCTCTGATACCACTGTTGGGATTTGTGGAGAAAACATGCGCGGCGGAAGCGATAAAATCCACGCAACCCGTAACAGGATCTCGTCGATAACAGCGTATTCGGAAATAGGTTTGCGGGATATACCTTATCGCGGAGCAAGTCCGGCGATGTCCCGCTGCACGACGGTGCAACACTGCTTGTCAAACACGGACGGATCTTCTCTCCCGTTCGCTGTCGCAGGTTGATCCGACAATGCTCCTCTGCGGCGGTGATGTACGTTGCTCTCAGCACGTATAGGTGGTCGTCGACGTCCTCCGAACGCAGGCGTCAAGGCGTCTGCGTCTCTACATTGTCCACGCGGATGGACGGAACTCCACGTCGCGCTTCTCAAGCCGGCGGGAAGGAGCGTGTTTCTGCGGCGGCGTGCTAGCGCCGCGTTGCTCTCCTTTCTCTCCTAAGGATGACGACGGCTAGGTTTTGTACGTGAGTATAACCTAAAAGCGTCTCTCTATATCTTATATAGATATCGGCCGTCTATCCTCCTTTAAATAGGATAAGAAGAGAAGTAGGGTTTCCTAAACCCATCGGTAAACAGAAACGTTGCGTTAATTAAAATGCTCGTGGATTAATTAGAATATTTCGGAATTCATTAATTAACCAAATAATCACATTAATTGATTAATTAATATCCGACTCCATGCAATCGCTTGGGATGGCTCTACGGGCATACATATACCAACAAGATTGGCTTAGTCTAATACCTGGAATAGATGCACAGGATTGGCATAGTTCAATATTTAGAATAGATGCACATGATTGGCATAGTTCAATACCTGGAATAGATACATAGGATTGACATAGTCCAATACCTGGAATAATGTCATAGGATTGGTACAATCCAATACCAGGAATAATTTCACAGGATTGGTACAATCCAATACCTGGAATAACTGCACATGATTGGTACAATCCAATACCTGGAATAATGTCACAGGATTGGTACAATCCAATACCTGGAATAACTGCACATGATTGGTACAATCCAATACCTGGAATAATGTCACAGGATTGGCACAATCCAATACCTGGAATAATGTCACAGACAATCCAATACATGGAATAACTACACAGGATTGGTATAATCCAATACCTGGAATAATGTCACAGGATTGGTACAATCTAATACCTGGAATAATGTCATAGGATTGGTACAATCCAATACCTGGAATAATGGCACATGATTGGTACAATCCAATACCTGGAATAATGTCACAGGATTGGTACAATCCAATACCTAGAATAATGTGACAAGATTGGTAACAATCCAATACCTGGAATAATGTCACATGATTGGTACAATCCAATACCTAGAATAACTGCATAGGATTGGTAATAACCCAATACCTGGAATAATGTCACAGGATTGGTACAATCCAATACCTGGAATAACTGCACAAGATTGGTAATAACCCAATACCTGAAATAATGCCACAGGATTGGTAATAACCAAATACCTGGAATAATGCCACATGATTGGTCATAACCCAATACCTGGAATAATGCCACATGATTGGTCATAACCCAATACCTGGAATAGTTGCACATGATTGTCATAGTCTAATACCTAGAATAGTTGCATATGATTGGCATAGTCCAATACCTAGAATGGATGCACATGTTTAGCATAGTCTAATACCTAGAATGGATACACAGGAATGGATACACATGAATAATATAAGTCTAATGCTTGTACTAGTTGCACATGATTGGTATAATCTAATTCCTGGAATATTTATACAGGATTGGTATAGACCAATGCCTGAACAAGACATGATGATGTACACTCTCATATCCAGTATAAACCAAAATCTATTTAGCAGATTGGCTAAGGCCAACCGATAGAAACAAGAAAGACTCATGGGTGACATATGAGAGTAATGAGTATCATGAGAAAAGCATGGGATGTTGAGTTAATATACCAGATATATGATATACATGTTCTTCCTATTCCTTATCAAGAGAATAGATGATTTAATGCTCTATCATAGACAGTTGCAATATTTAAAGATGAGAATGATTTAAACTGCTTATCATCTACTCATATTTATATTATAAACTGCAATAATAATGTTTTTGGTAGAGAGTAATATCTCTCGCTGGGGCAATTTTCAATTGTCTCACTCCCGTGGGATCCAACATTTTTTTAGGTGGACAAGCACAGAGGAGACTGAGAACATCTTGCAGAGGAAGTACATCAGCAACATCAGGGACAAAAGTGACGACTCAGGTGGAGTGTACTGTCTGTCGTGTCTTGTAGATAGAAGTCCTATGTGTCGTCTTTGTACTCTCAGGTCCTCAGAGTTATTAGTTAGTGCTTTTAATGAATCGTATTGAGATTTTGGATTGATGCCTTGAGTTTCTTATGTTGTCTGTATTTAGCTTTTAACAAGGCACTTGATATTGTAAACCTCGAGAAGAGGTGGTACAAGATATGTACTTATGAACCAGGACGTAAATGTAATACATTGGTCCTTGTTGAAAGAGTTTTCCTATGATTGGATCTCTTTGAAAAAGGTTTTAATTTTTAGTGATTTTTCGATAATCCGATGTTAGTGATCACTTCCGCTTAAGTAAATCTTGTTTTTGTGAGTTGGATGCCACACTAATGTCCATAGGACCAAGAGAAAGAAGAAACATATGCTAATTGCTCAAAAGAATAATCAGGGATACAAAATTACCTCACCACATATTCTAATAGTACAAGACCACTCCTAGATCCAAATCTAGGTTTCCAAATTATCTATTATCATGTATGTGAAATTTGGGTTAGAATTACATTGATTGTGAAAAAACCCTAAAAATTTCCTTTTTATTATTGGTGAACTAGGTTATCAAAACCATGCCATATTTTAGGTTATATTTTTCTAAGTTTAAAACATATTTTATTATATTTTTTGACTTATATATATTTAGTTATCAATTTTACAAGTTATTACTTATTTAGATTAATCCATTAGAATCACCTATTTATAACATTAGATTTAGGTGACAAAACTAATACCATTAGAAAGCCCTTATTTTTCTGAATCCAAAGACTATTTATTTATATTTTTCTGATCAATAAATAATTAGTTATCAAGTTTTGAAAATTGGCCAATAGGAAAAAGAGAAAAAACCATGTCATGTTTATTTGCGAGAAATAGAGAGAGAGGGAGAGAGCTGCACATGCTGAGTTGGTCCAGTCATCGTTGGATAACTCGACCGACCCCACTGCCAACTAGGCTACACACCTTAGCACAAAAGCAAAACATAAGAGTGCAAAAAGACCATTTTACCCTCAACTGAAAAAGAAAGAAAGAGAGATAGGGAGATGGAAAAATTGGGAAATAACGTGGAGGATCATCCCCTTCGCATTGCCCCACCATGGTTGGGAAGCATCAAGCTGCTGCTCAAGCCCAGAATTGGGCAATCCCATGAAACTTGACAATTCAAGAAATAAAGAGCATAGAAAGGAAGAACATAGGGTTATGAACTCATCTCGGCCCTCAATTGAGACACTAGTACCACAAAGGCCTGAAGAACAATGCCGTAAGGTTGAAATATAATCTCAACCTTTGATGGTCTAAACGACAACGTACAACAAAATTGAGAGGGAGGAGAGACTTAGCGGCGAGAGACGAAGACATGGGTACCCCTATATATAGGTGAACTTAGGGTATAAGGCAAAAGCAATGCAGCCGTGGGAGAGTCCTTAGACCAACTTTGGGCATTTTCCAAATTTTCCAGATTAGCATGCGAGTAAGGGATCAAAACGTGTGTTTTTGAAGCATGAATTCATCAGAGAAGAAATTTTGAGAAAAGATCGAGAATTGAACAAGAAATCACAGATTAAAAATTGCATAGGATGCAGCCTACTTTCCTTATCTATCATGAGGTTGAAGATGGGCCGCCAGCCATCTGATCAGAAATCTGACAGTCAGGATCGTGCGTGGATTGGTTGTGACACATAAATGATATTCTAATCAGGTTCGAATAAAGTGTAAACATGTTTATTTTCCTTTTTATCTCTCCTCATTTGAGGGTGGAAATCAATCCCAAATTGGATGAAATTTTGCATAGAGGCTAATTAAAGAATGTAGATTCTGACTATGTAATTAGATTTGCCTTTTGGGAACTTTTAATGTGCTAAATAAATCAAATCCTATTTTCTCTTTCCTCATGCGTTAATGACTTTAAGATTCTCCAAATTTGATGAAACTTCACCCGTAAGTCACATTTAATGTGTTGGATAAGAATTTTCCATCAATTTTATATGTTGGAGTTGTTTGTACAATTATTTCATATTTTGAAGGTTCTACACACTTTCTCTCTCATGATTTCATCTTTTAATTAATCTTTCTCGAAATTGAGTGAAAATTCACCCAAATGCATATTTTAATGTGTAGATTATAAATGTAAGATTATTTTCCACTTTTGGAGTCATTTAATATTTTATTTAATATTTTTAAGAAGAAACATCTTTTTCTTTTCAAAATAAAATAGATATTATTGTTATTATCCTAAATTGGTGAAACTTGACTCCAAGCCAAAGCATAACAAAAGAAAATATGAGGTTATTCTTATCCAATGAGTTTTCCTTTTATAAATTTTAACCCATTATCCATTATTTCTATAATTCAATATCACATTAACATGTTTTAAGCATTATTATTCATTCCTTTTTCTCTTCCTTGCACCATAAGGCAAAGGAATGATCTAGAATGAATCTACTCTATCATTATCTCACATAAGTTTATTTGTTTCATATTTTGTGGAATTATATATCATTATTCTCAATTATGGACATCTTGTCTTTTTATGTAAAATATTACCTCATGAGACATATTGTGTATACCCTTACTCGATCTTATGATTAATTTGAAGGTATTGGGAAATATTTATTTATATTTTACATGTTAGGGTGATTTATTCATGCATTAACATATTTAAGGTCACTAAAGAGCATACCCTTATCCTTGTTTGGCTAAATCTCAAAGACTAAGGTTTCTAACTTCTAAACCCTGGAATAAGATTAACTTCTAGGTTTTGGTATGTTACATCATACCACCCCTTAAAGAGATTTTATCTCCAAAATCTAAATGTCCACAACAAAAAACTATCTACCACCCCTCAAAAAGTTTCATCCTAATATGCCAAGGAAAACTATAGGTACAAAGGTAACTTCTTTACATATATCTACAAGGTGCCATGCAAAAGGAAACATAACTTAAAAGTCTAACTATGGCACTAAGGGTTACCTTCAACTTGATCATCATCATAAACTTCTTGACCATCTAAAGCAAAAACGCTTTTGGATCGCCTCTCCACATGTCTTTTACCATTATTGTTACCATTATTTTGATGAGGCACTTGAGGTTGTTGTTGTTGAGTTGGTGCAGGTCCATTATGAAGCTGAGGGCACCTAGGGAGAATATGTCCAACTTCATTGCAATGATGGCACACAACCCGGAAGTCAGGTTGATACTTTGCTTGGTTCTTATATTGAGAGCAGTTTCCTGGAGGATGGTAACCATTGCACTTAGCACACTTGTGTCCAAGTTCATTGCAATGATGGAACACAACCTGAAAGTTAGGTTGATACTTTGCTTAGTTCTTATCTTGAGAGCACTTTCCTAGAGGATGGTAACCATTGCACTTAGCACACTTGTCTCTTATCTGCTCATCTTCTTAGGGCTTTGTCTTCTTATCAAACTCTCTAGGTTGAAACTCTAGGTAAGATTCCATAGCCAAAGCTTTATCAACCATCTACTGAAAGGTCAAGGATAGTTGTGGGATTAGAGCACGATCCACATTGTAGTTGAGTCCTTGAGAGAATAGGTAAGCCCTTCACTCCTCACCCAAACCTACTGCATAACGTTCCAACAGTAGAAACTTTTATACAAAGGCAAAAACAGATAGGGAACCTTGCTTCAAGCTATAGAACTCTGCTTCTTTCTTCTTTAGGGCAACCGTACAAATGTACTTACCACGAAAAAACACCAAGAACTGCTCCTAGGTCATGGTATAGATATCGTGTGTCCTTCCTATCTCGTTCCACCTAACTCAAGTGGGTCCATCCAAAACATACGAAGCAAATCTAACTTTCTAGTGGGGAGGACATGCCATACCATTAAAGGTCCTCTCTATATCCAACACCCAATCATCAACTTTTTCGACCATCTCTATTTCACCTTCACCCATGAAGGAGGGTGGTTGCATCTTCATGAATTCCATGATAGAATACTCAGGCTTTTCAGGCACATACATGTCTTTCATCTTCCCCGCCATGGTAGTAGCAAAAAGTTGTTGAAACATGTCCAACTCTTGCTCTGGAGAGATGACTACGCCCATAATAGAAGAGGCTGGGGTCTCCTGACTTACTGATGGTCCACTCCCAATCAGAGGAGTAACTTGAGTCACTAGTGTGGTAAAGGGTGGATACATCCTTGGCATCCCAAACCTAGGGTTCTGGGGTGTCTCGTAACCATACTGGTTGTCAAGAGTCGAGTTATCTCCCGCCATTAGGGTTTTTGCCTACACAAGGCAAGGATACTAGGTATAATCAACCTATGGAAAAAGGCAAAAATCCTAAGAGAGACAAGTTTGAAATAGTTAGATAACCGAAAACTACATGCTCTGATACCATGCTGTAAGGAGTGGGATCCCATAGGGGAACCACTCCTTACTAAAATAAAAAGGCAACATCCCAAACAACACAACAAAAAAAACTTTTTCTTGAAAGGGATGAAACCAAATTTATTTAACATGATTGTATCATAACACAAAGTAGTAGTGGAATTAAAGATGTATCTAACCATTACAAAGCTTCTTGTCATACTAATATTTCACCACACAAGGTGACATAAAGGAAAAACTAACTACATAAAGGACTAGATGAGGATCACCTAACAACTTCAAGAAAAGTCTCCCACGAGGTCAACTACACTTGCTGTGGTCCAAGTCCAGCTTGATTTCCTTCTCCTAGTCAAACACCTGGGGTTGGAAGCGTACCCCACAAAATGAAAAGAAAAGATGATATCAACAAAAAGCTAGTATGTGCATTCTAAAAAGAAATTGAGCAATATACATTAGGAAAAGGGTATGTCAAGTATAAAAGACTTCCCATAAAAAAGGTAAGAACTACCCATACGAGAATAAAAGGAAAGAAACACTATCATATAATAAAAGAAGTACTTGCCATACAATCAATAATAAAAGTGTGCTACAAAAGCACACACAATAGTTTTAGGGCACAAAACCCATAACAACCTGCATGTAGGTGAGATAAACATAGAACTAGAACAACATAAATAACAAAGGTGGCCAAGCATTGATAGAGATTGGCACATAACCAAACTCCCAATATATAAAAAAATGTGGGCCAAACCTCTTAAATTTGAAACCCGGGTATGGGGCACATAACCTCCATCCCAAAATTAGATAAGGGCACAGAACCCAAAAACCATTGCAAATTATATTACTCTAGGGCTACTGAGTCACACAACATGCTTAATAGAGAGGTAAGTAAAAAGTATAGTCAGATTTTTCAAATTAATCACACCACAAAAGTGTCCATCATAATCATCCACCTCAATGTGGGCATATAACAACATATGGAGTTCCATTATGAACAAAGCATAAGAAAAGATCAAAAGAATGTCCAAAGAGTAATAATAAATAAAAGGTAATTTACATGAAGCATATTTCCCAAAAGAACAAGATATGGTGTACGCTAATGTCCATAGGACCAAGAGAAAGAAGAAACATAGGCTAATTGCTTAAAAGAATAATCTGGGATGCAAACATACCTCACTACAGATTCTAACAGTACAAGACCACTCCTAGATCCAAATCTAGGTTTTCAAAGCACATATTATCATGTATGTGAAATTAGGGTTAGAATTACATTGATTATGCAAAACCCTAAAAATTTCTTTTTTATTATTGGAAAATTAGGTTATCAATACCTTTCCATATTTTAGGTTATATTTTTCTAAGTTTAAAGCATATTTTATTATATTTTTCTAATATATATATATTTAGTTATGAATTTACAAGTTATTACTTATTTAGATTAATCCAACAAAATAACATCTTTATAATATTAGATTCAGGTGACAAAACCAATGCCATTAGAAAGCCTATATTTTTATGAATCCAACGACTATTTATTTGTATTTTTCTGATCAGTAAATAATTAGTTATCAATTTTTGAAAATCGGCCAATAGGAAAATGAGAAAAAGCAACTTCATGTTTATTTTTGAGAAACAGAGAGAGAGAGAGAGAGAGAGAGAGAGAGAGAGGGAGAAAGTCATACATGTTGAGTTGGTCCAATCATCGGCCGATTCCATTGCCAACTGGGCTATGCGCCTTAGCGCAGAAACAAAACATAAGAGCACAAAAAGACCATTTTACCCTAAAAAAAAGAAAGAAAGAGAGACGGGGAGAGGATAAAATTGAGAAATCACACGGGGGATCATACCCTTCACGTCGCCCTACCATGACTAGGTAGAAGCGAGCTACTGCTCAATCTCAGAATTGGGCAATTCTGCGATACTCGACGGTTCACAAAATAAAGAGCATAGAAAGGAAGAACAGAGGGTTACGAACTCAGCCCAACCCTCAATTGAGACGATGGTACCATGAAGGCCCAAAGAATAGTGCCGCAAGGTTGAAATTGAAACTTGACCTTTGATGGTCTAAATGACAATGTGCAACAAAATCGAGAGGGAGGAGAGACTTGGCAGAGAGTGACGAAGACATGGGTACCCCTATATATAGGTGAACTTAGTGTATAAGGAAAAAGCAATGTGGCTGTGGGAGAGTTCTTAGCCTAACTTTGGGAGTTTTCTAAACTTTATAGATTGGCATGCAAGTAAGGGATCAAAATGTGTGCTTTTTGAAGCACGAATTCATCGGAGAAGAAATCTTAAGAAAAGATTGAGAATCGAACAAGAAATCACAGATTAAAAATCACACAGGCTGCGGCCAACTATCCTTATCTATCGTGAGGTTGAAGATGAGTCACCAACCATCCGATCAGAAATCCAATGGTCAGGATCACACGTGGATTGGTTGTGAAACATAAATGAAATTCTAATCAGATTTGAATAAAGTGTAAACATATTTATTTTCCTTTTTCTCTCTCCTCTTTTGAGGGTGCAGATGAATCCCAAGTTGGATGAAATTTTGTACAAAGGCTAATGAAAGAATGTAGATTCTAATTATGCAATTAGATTTGCCTTTTGAGATTTTTTTTGTTAAATAAATCAAATCCTATTTTCTCTTTCCTCATGTATTAATGACTTTAGGATTCTTCAAATTTGATGAAACTTCACCCGCAAGTCATATTTAATGTGTTGGATACGAATTTGCCATCAATTTTACATGTTGGAGTCATTTGTACAATTATTTAATATTTTGAAGGTTCTACACACTTTCTTTCTCCTGATTTCATATTTTAATTAAACTTTCTCCAAACTGAGTGAAAATTCATCCAAAGGAATATTTTAATGTGTAGATTACGAATCTAAGATTATTTTCCACTTTTGGAGTCATTTAATATTTTATTTAATATGTTTAAGGAGAAACACTCTTTTCTTTTTTAAATAAAATATATATTATTGTTATTATCCTATATTGGTGAAACTTGGCCTCCAAGCTAAAGCATAACAAAAGAAAATTAATATGAGGTTATTCTTATCCAATGAGTTTTACTTTTATAAATTTTAACCCATTATCCATTATTTGTATAATTCAATATCACATTAACATGTTTTAAGCATTATCATTCATTCCTTTTTCTCTTCCTTACTCCATAAGGAAAAGGAATGATCTAGAACAAATCCACTATATCATTGTCTCACATAAGTTTATTTATTTTGTATTTTGTGGAATTATATGTGATTATTCTCAATTATGGAAACCTTGTCTTTTTATGCACAATATTACCTCATGTGACATATTGTGTACACCCTTACTCGATCTTATTTTTAATTTGAAGGTATTGCGAAATATTTATTTATATTCTACATATTAGGGTGATTTATTCATGCATTAACATATTTAAGGTCACTAAAGTGCATACCATTATCCTTGTTTGGCTAAACCTCAAATACTAAGGTTTCTGACTTCTTAACCATGGAATAAGATTAAGGTCTAGGTTTCGGTATGTTACAACATGTGTCATCATATCATTTCAAGATATCATTTATTATCATAAGTTTAATGGTTTCAACCCTTATTGTTTCACCTTAATCAGGGCTCAAAATATCACCAACACATAATTATCCTAGAGATTAAACATGCTAGTACTTGATGGTATTTAATTAGTACTACATTGGGTTTCAACCCATGAAGGATGTAATACATTGTCACATTAATTATTCTAGAGATCTAATTATAATCCACATATCATCATTTATTCATATTAGAATTGACGTATCAAACCATGTTTTATTGAAGGTACACATATCTTGTTATGATGATTTATCCATATATTCATACGAGGGCTAAGGTAAGAATACAAGTTCAATGGTGTTATTTCATTGAATTCACTTTATTAGAGACATCTTATAAGACTATGGGATTCACTCTTATCCATTAATTGTTTAAGCATCCAATCTCATTCATTGGATTGAGTTCATTATTCGAAACATTAATTAGGTATGGGTCCAACCATCCATTTGATCACAAATGTAGGGTATCGATTTATACTTCCTCCATGGATAACGACCTATTACCTTCATGGTGTAACGGTTTAAACACCATCATGGTGTGCCAATTTACTAACTTTAGGTGTGTCAACCTAATGTCAACATGGTATATCTCCATGATGTATCGGTTTAACACCATCCAAACCATGTCAACCTATCATTGCCAAGAAGTGTATCAGCCATTAATTATCACGGGTTATCACCATGGTAGGGCGTCAACCACAGACTGTCATGGGATGTTATTATGATCAGGGCGTTAGCCACAGACCGTCACTATTTGTTACCATGGTCAGGGCATTAGCGACAAAACGTCACAATTTGTTACCATGGTCAGGGTGTTATCCACATACTGTCACAGTTTGTTTTCACAACTAGGGTGTCGACCTGATAGCAACATGGTGTCACAGTATTCCCATAATATGGGGTGTGTCGTTCAGTAACCATCATGGTTGACATTGATGCAAAACTAGTGTATCGATGTTAGACCATCACGGGTTACTACCAAAGCTATGATATCAACCTAATACCAACATATATATTGGCCACTAGCCATCATGGTTTGTAACATGGCTAGGGTGCAAACCATTATGGTTTACCCCTTATGTGTTAGGGTATCGACCATAAGTCGTCATGATTTACAACTATGACTAAACTAAGGTGTCAAAACCACACTCCATGGCTAAGTTCATCATCAACATGATCAAGGTCGAGATGGTGAAAGAAACGGTCTAGAATAGCAAGAACCACTGCCATTACCATGGTGGGAATTTTACCAAAATAAGCACATAGATTTGTTTCTATATACAAGGATGTTTGTTTTAGGCAAGATCATAAAAAAACCAGCTTGAAGTAAGCAATATAAGCAAGGAAAGTTATTAAGCTTGCCTCTATTGATAGGAATAGACTTCTAGCAGCATGGTTTACAAGAAAAGAAGGTAAGGAAATCCAAGTTGCAGATCTGAATTTGGCCAACTAGGTACCCTTCTCTTGAAGGAAGCAAAAACCCTAAAAGAAGAAGCAAGAAGAATAGATGCTTGAGTTCTAAAGCAACCTATTCTATGGAACAACAAAATTTCAACCTAGTGAGGGGTAGGAGGAAGAAGAACAAGGAAGAAAATGGAGGAACATAAGAGCTCTTTACTTGTTCAAGTCAAATCTACCAAGAAGTAGCTTTGGAAACCTTAAAGGATAGCAAATCAGAACCCTAAAAGATCCTTCCAAGATGATCGCCCTCTTCTTCTTCTTTGAGTAGGTTCTTTTCAACACAGTAGGGAGATAAAATGAGATCCTTTGAAAATGGATAGTTATAGAGAGTAAAGGCTTCCTTTTGGCATAGAGATAAGTATATATATAGTTTAGGGAACAAGCTTTGAGAAGAACATGAGGTGTACAATCGATCCTCCATGTGTCCACGACTTTAATTTTTTTGCACGGATAAGTTAATAGCAAGTCCACCAACTATTGGGAACTTTTGGGTTGTTGTCTTATGCCAAGAAAGTACATCCATCACTTGTTAGTCTTAAAGGTAGCTCATCCATGGGGGTTAAAGTCCTAATTCAACATATAATGAAACTCCTTCAATTCAAGGTACAATGAGCGCCCCATAACTCAAAAAGCTCAAGAATGATAAAAAAATATATAAAGAACATAATTGATGGAAAAAATTGCAAAGAAAAACCCCCTAATTGGGTAAATTGTAAAAAAGTCCAAAAGGTACATAAAATTGCATAACTTCCTTAAACGATATCCAAATTGGACCAAATTTGAAAATTAAGTTTGCCTTATGATTACAAAGAATAAAACAAGTTTATATTAAGGTTATAAGCACTCAGTTATGATAATTAAGCTTGTTTAACATTTTAAGTAATTTCAGGGGCCTTACAACTATAAACCCCTAACAAGGATTTTACCCCAAAATACTATGCAAAGAGAGATGGGTACTTTCTATGCATCTCAACCTCTATTATCCCACGTGGCTTCCTCTATGCCACGATGATGCCATAAAACCTTTATTAACACAATATATTTCTTTTTCAGCTTCTTCACTCTCCTGTCTAGGATCAACACTGGACCTTAAAAATAAGAGATATACTCATCTAGCTCAACCTGTATTGGTTGGATTGTTTGCTCTGTATCTAGATGTAATTTTCTCAACATAGAGATATGGAAAGCATTATGCAACTTGTGCAGCTTTGGAGGTAGCTCCAACTTGTATGGTACCTTTTCAACACAAGCTAAGATAGGGTATGGTCCCATAAACCTAGGAGCCAACTTACCCTTCTTCCTAAACCACAACACACCTTTCCAGGGAGAGAACTTGAGATACACTCTGTATCCTACTTAGAACTCAAGAAGTCTTCGACGGTTGTCTACATAAGACTTTTATCTATCATGAGTTGCTTTCAACTACTATTATATTACTTTAATCTTTTCTGTAGTTTGCTACACTAGCTCAGAACCCAAAAGTTGATATTCACCCATTTCATACCAGAAAAGAGGAGACCGACACCATCCCCCATATAGAGCCTCATAAGGAGCCATATCTATGCTTCTCTGATAACTATTTTTATAGGCAAACTCTATTAAACTTAGGTGTATATCCCAACTCCTAAGAAATTGTAGCACACATGCCCTCAAAATATCTTCTAAAGTTTGTATAGTCCTTTCAGATTAGCCATCTATCTGTGGATGAAAAGTTGTACTAAACCTCAGCTATGTTCCTATTGCTAAATGCAAACATTCCCAAAAATGACTTGTGAATTGTGGACCTCTGTTAGAGACCATAGTCACTGGAATGCCATGTAGATAGACTATCTCATCAACATATACTTGTACCAAATTCTCTACTATAAATGTCGTCTTGACTGGAAAAAAGTGAATTGACTTGGTCAATCTATCAACTATTACCCATATGAAATCATGACCCTTGGCTATTCTGGGAAGACCAACCACAAAGTCCATAGTAATATGATTCCATTTCCACTGTAGTATTGGTAAAGGTCATAACGTCCCTGTAGGCTTCTGGTTCTCAACCTTTAGTTGTTGTACACTGGACATTTGGAAACAAATTCTACCACATCACGCTTTAATCCTGGCCACCAATACAGGTCCTTCCAGTTCTGGTACATCTTGGTACTTCCAGGATGTATTGCATATATTGAAGAGTGAGCCTCCTCAAGTACCATCTTTCTCAATTCATTAGCACCAGGAACTACTGTCCTGTTATGGAAACAAATGATTCCATCCTCATTCTTATGGAAGCCATCATGCTTCTCGCTGCCTAACTCTGTTTGAATATTTTGTATCACAATATCATTCTATTGTGCATCATGAATTTGTTGTCTCAAAGTAGGTTTAACTTGTAATTGTTCCAACAGACCTACCAGTAAAGAAAATTCTAACTTTACATTCATCTGGAGAAGAGACACTAACATATCCCATCTATGGCACACTAGGGAGCATAACTTTTCCTAGTTTGTAGATGATGAAGATGATTCTCTACTTAATGCATTTGCTACAACATTCACCTTTCTAGGATGGTAATGAATTGTGCAATCATAATCCTTAATTAGTTCCATCCATCTCCTCTGTCGCATATTCACCTCCTGCTTCGAGATGATATATAATAAATTCTTATGGTCGGTGAAGATCTGACACTTCTCTCCATAAAGATAGTGTCTCCAGATTTTTAAATCATGGACCACCACTGCAAGCTCTAGATCATGTGTTGGGTAATTTTCCTCGTGTTTCTTAAGCTATCATGAAGCAAAAGAAATCATATTTTTATCCTACATCAACACACATCCCAACCCATTCTTTGAAGCATCATAAAAGACAATGTAGCCCTTACCTTTCTCTGGCAGTACTCACACTGGTTCTCTAGTCAACGTTTCTTTCAAAAGTTGAAAAGAACACTGACATTTGTCATTCTAAGGAAAAGGAGCATCTATCCTGGTTAGCCTGCTTAGGAATAATGCTACAAAACTGAAGTCCTTGATGAACCTTCTATAGTAACCTGCCACACCTAAGAAACTGTGAATCTCTATTGGTGTCTTGGTTTGTTCCCATTTCAATACAGATTCAACCTTCTTAGGATCTACACAAACACCTTTGGCTGATATAACGTGTCTCAGAAAAGACACCTCTGACAACCAGAACTCACACTAGCTAAACATAGCATATAGTTCATGCTGCCTCAACAAAGTCAATGCCTGGCGAAGGTGTTGCTCATGTTGCTGACTATCCTTAGAATATATCAGGATATCATCTATAAACATGACAACACACTGATCAATATAGGGTCTAAACACCCTATTCATCAGGTTCATAAAAGTTGCAGGTGCATTGGTTAACCCAAACAGCATAACCACAAACTTGTAATCACCATACCTAGTCCTAAAAGCTGACTTGCATATGTCATCTGCCTTAATCCTCAACTGATGGTATCCTGATCTTAGATCTATCTTTGAGAACATAGTGGCACCTCTCAACTGATAAAAAAGATCATCAATCCTTGGCAAAGGATACTTATTCTTTATTGTCACCTTGTTTAACTGTTTGTAGTCTATACATAACCTCATTGAACCATCCTTCTTTTTGACAAACAACACGAAAGCACCCCAAGGGGAAGTGCTTGGCCTGATAAAACCTTTTTCTAACAGTTCCTGCAACTATTTATTTAACTCCTGCATCTCTGCTGGTGCCATTCTATAGGGTGACTGTGCTATGGGTTGTGTTCCAGAAAAAAGATTGATCTCAAAGTCAATCTCTCTAGGAGGAGAAACACTAGGAAACTCATCTGGAAAAACTTCTTCAAATTCTCGTACCACTAGTACCTCCTGGATACTAGGACCTCTTGCCCTGGTATCCACAACATGAGCTGAGAACGCTTCACATCCTTGTTTCATCAACTGCTCTGCTGTCATGGCTAACATCAAACATGTGGGAAGAATCTTCCTATCACCCTAGAAAATCCACTGTATGTCTCCATCATGGAACGTTGCTACTGTAGTGATACAATCCAAAACAACCTTATATCCTTCCAAGGTATCTATTCCTAAGATCACATGAAAACCATGCATGTCAAGTGGTAAGAGATCCACTTGAATGCTGTGTCTAGAAGAAGAACAAACACAAGAAGAGCACACTTCCCACACCTTAGTGGAATCAACTAAAGGAGTTTTTAACCGCAGGCTATTGGATCTATGACTAACAGGAAGATAACAACTATTTATTACCTCTCTAGTGATAAAGGAATGTTTTGCACTCGGGTCTTCTAATACTGATACAAAACAAGAAGCAAAAAATCAGAATGAAATAACTATATCTGACCTGTCACGACTCGTAGATTAACCACTGCTTCTGGCTGACTCATGGCATAGAATCTAGTCGTCCACGCCCTCTACTTCCCTATCCAGAGGATCCTTCCTGTGATGCTTGACCATATCCTCTGCCACTACCAAAACCAAACTATCGTTGTTGTTGTGAACCCCATTGACTCTATTTTGGTTGTTAAGTCACCTCCTCATCTCTTATTGGACAATACGACCTTATATGGCCAGTCTACCCACACTTGAAACAACTCTAGCTATCATATAACGGACTAGAAGACCCTGTTACTGAAACTAATGAGGTACTATGAGCTCCTGTACGTGGAAAACTATGACCTCTACCCCTACTCAGGGTCCATTGGGATGGAGTAAAAGACCTTTGTTCAATAAAAGTCATCCTCTACTACGACTGTGGTGGAGTAAACCTTGGTTTTTTAAAACCTCCAGACGATTGTCTGTGGAATTGAGTTAGTCATTTATTAGCATTAGTTTCACGCTTTTCTATGATAGACCTCTCAATCCTTCTTACAAATTCCACAAAGGTGGAAAACATTTCCCTATTCTCTAGGGCTGATGTTGTTGTAGTTAATTCCATACTTAGGCACTTCTCGAGCCTACAAATCGTTTCCTTGTCAGTGGCTGCCATGTGAGGGTAGAACCTCATAAGTTCCATGGACTTTAACTCATACTCATTAATAGACATTGCACCCTATCTAATCTTTTCAAACTGGGAGATTGTCTCATCTAAGTAAGTCTCTGGAAAGTATCGACAGGCAAACTTCCACTGAAATTCTTCCCGTCCTATCACCACCCCTGGCCTTTTCTCTTCCTCTGTGGCCCACCAGTGGCCAACATTACCCTTCAATAGATAGAATACATGCTTTACTTTGTCTTCTTTGGGAATGTTGAAAACCTTGAACGACTTTTCGAGCTCAGTAAGCCACATGTTGGTGTCTGCTGGGTCAAAAATATCAACATATTCAATCACCTCAACACGTCTAAGATGTTCAAATGTCTTTCTAACACCTTGGGATTCCACATTAGGGACAATTTCTCTAGATTGAGGTATTGGCGTTCTGTCCTCTATATGTGTAATTGTGGCCATCATTTACCTGAACATAGACTGAAACTCATGATTGGCCATCATTTTTTGGTTCATCTGAGGCATTGCAGGCTGTTATGGCCCTATCTCTGGCACTCTCTCATCCTATTCTTGCCTCCTAGAACCACATCCTAATTCCACATAGATACTCTCTGTGTGTTCTTCTTGTCCTCTAAACATATCTACATAAGCATAAGCTATGATCATATATGTTGGATACTTAAGAACATGCTCAAACCTAAGTCCTATGTCCCTGTAGACTCAATGAACCTAGGGCTCTGATACCAACTTAAATGTGACACCTCACAATGCTAAATGAGATCACTCAAAACATAAAACACAATCAACTACCAATTAATCACATAGTCAAAATATAGAATAAATAAAACAAAAAATTTGCATCATGAACCAATTCTGTAATATTTACATAAAGGTCCATCTTTTCCATTCTTATACATTGTAATAGGAATTTACATCTATACTCTGTGGCCTCAACCACATCCTATGTTCAAAATAAGCATTTACATATTCATGCCATATATACATGCATTGGCATAGTGTCAAAACCTTCTATCGATACAATTATCTTGTTGAGAAAACACTTCCATAACCAGACCTGAGAGTACATGGATGACACTAGGACTCTAATACTAATATGTACATCTAACCAAACTTCTAAATCTATTGATCTCCAGGCTAGCTTTCTTCTATAGCATGACCTCTTCCTTGATGTCGGCGACCACCTGAAAGGATGTGGTGACCCATGAGTGAGACCCAATCCTAGTGAGAGATATAACTCTCTCAACATATATTGATTACAAAAGATTGATCAACACTAAATAAATTGAGCAGATAGGATATTGAATAATCCATCTAAGCAGATCAAACTATTTTAGCATACTAAATAAGTAAACCTAACAATAAGGATAACTACCCAAATTTTATAGGATAGCATCTTATATGCAATGTGAAGTATGAAAGCAACGTAAGGATAATTCATCATTATGAAACATATTTGTCCCTAACAAATATACTACATGGCTTGTATTACATCTTTTATTATTATGCCCTGAGAAATTTGAGTCGTACCACTCAAAGTCTAACTGATTACTATTAAGTCGAAATCAGTGACATACTAGATCTATGGAAGAGCCTGAATCCATGATCTCACCAACAACTCCCAGCCAGTATGAGAGACAACACAGAGACATATCAATAAACTGCCAATAGTGACATACAATCAACTAAAAACAACTATCCTGCCTTGGTACAAGTCACGATGCTAGAGAACAGCTCACGCATATCCGTTCAATGAGAGGTATCCCATAATTATACTTCTACCTTTCACACATCACAATATCACTTTATCTGAGGCATGATCACGTGCATCCTCAAATTGGTTGATATTAGGGTACCAGGCTATCCCCACATACTCAACATTATGAGCTATGAGTTTCCTATAGGAGTTACTCATTTCACCACCCAGCAAGTTCTGAAACTGGAATGGATCTATGGCACAAGGCAACTACATGATTAGGGTTTCACTTGGTTAGTTATTGTAATTTGAGTAAATTAAGGTTTTATCATTCAAGTGGACATACCAACCCTAATTCATTTCTAGAAGAAGCATAAGCATTGCAACTTCAAAAGATATAAAATTCTTGAGGTACAATCTTATCCACATTACCACATTCTATCATTCATTGTATCATAATAAACCTCATGTGTCATCATATCATTTCAAGATATCATTTCTTATCATAAGTTCCAATGTTTCAACTGTTATTGGAACATGAACATGATTTCACCTTAACCAGGGCTCAAAAGATCACCAACACATAATTATCCCAAACATTAAACATGATAGTACTTGATGGTATTTAATTAGTACTACATTGGGGTTTCAACCCAAGAAGGATGTAATACATTGCCACATTAATCATTCCATAGATATAATTATAATCCAAATATCATCATTTATTCATATTGGAATTGATGTATCAAACCATGTTTTATTGAAGGTACACATCTCTTGTTATGGTGACTTATCCATATATTCATACGAGGGAAAATGTAAGAATACAAGTTCAATGGTGTTGTTTCATTGAATTCTCTTTATTAGAAACCTCTTATAAGACTATGGGATTCACTCTAATCCATTAATTATTGAAGCATCCAATCTCATTCATTGGATTGAGTTCATTATTCAGAAAATTAATTAGGTATGGGTCCAACCATCCATTTCAACACTAATGTAGGGTATCCATTTATATTTCCTCCACGGATAACGGTCTTTTACCTTCACGATGTAACGATTTAAACACCAGCATGCTGTACTGATTTACTAACTTTTGGTGTTTTGACCTATTGTCAACATGGTATATCTCCATGATGTACCCGTTTAACACCGTCTAAAACATGTCGGCCTAGCATCACTAAGAGTGTATCAGCCATTAACCATACCGACTTATCACCATGGTAGGGCCTCAATCACAGACTATCATGGGCTATTTTATGGTCAAGGCATTAGCCACAAACCATCACAATTTGTTACCATGGTCATGGTGTTAGCCACAGACCGTCACAATTTGTTACCATGGTCAGGGCATTAGCCACAAACCGTCACTGTTTTTTTGTCACGAATAGGGTGTCGGCCTGATAGCAACATGGTGTCACAGTCTTTTGATAATATGGGGTGTTTCGTTCACTAACCATCATGGTTGAAACTAATGCAAAACTAATGTATCAGTGTTAGACTGTCACGGGTTACTACTACAGACATGATATTAGCCGAATACCAACATACGTATTGGCCACCAGCTGTCACGGTTTGCAACCTGGATAGGGTGCAAACCATCATGGTTTACCCCTTATGTGTTAGGGTTTCGACCATAAGCCGTCATGATTTACAACTATGAATGAACTAAGGTGTCAGGCACCACACTCCATGGCTACGTTCATCATCAACATGATCAAGGTTGAGATGGTGAAAGACACAGTTCGGAACAATAAGAACCACCACCATTACCATGGTTAGAACTTTACCAAAATAAGCACATAGATTTGTTTTTATATACAAGGATGTTCGTTTAAGGAACAATCATAAGAAAACCAGCTTGAAGTAAGCAATATAAGTGAGGAAAGTTATAAAGCTTGCCTCTATTAATAGGAACAGACTTCTAGAAGCATGGATTACAAGAAAATAAGGTAAGGAAATCAGAGTTGTTGATTTGAACTTGGAAGGTAATATTCTCTTTAAGGAATAAAAAACCCTAGAAGAATAAGAAATAAGAATATATTCTTGAGTTCTAAAGCAAACCTCTTCCATGGGACAGTAAAGTTCTGACCTGGTGAGAGGTAGGAGGAAGAAGCACAAGGAAGAAATTATAAGGCCCCTAAACTTGATTCATTACCATAATTGAGTGCTTAGAACCTGATATAACCTTGTGATATGCTTTGAAATCATAATACAAGCTTAAGTTTCAAATTTGGTCCAATTTGGACACTGTTTGAGCAAGTTATGCAATTTTATGTACATTTTGGACTTTTATGCAATTTAACCAATCGAGGAGTTTTCTTTGCAATTTTTCACATAAATTATGTTTCTTAGATGTTATCTTAGAATTATTTATCTTTTTGAACCATTGGGATCCTAGTTAAACCTTGGTTTGAAGGTGTTTTCTCCAAGGGTATTTTAGGGTTTACCCCTTTATGGATGAGCTACATTTAGGAGCTATCAACTAATGATTTATTTATTTTGCTTGGAAATTCAAGAAAATAGGGATGAGAAGGTCTCTATGATATGTGGGGAAGCTGCTTGTGTGTGTTCTTGTATATTCTTAATAGTTTAAGGCCATGGACACTTGGAAAGATACTACAACTTCAACTTTTCTTTTTCTTTATCTTAAAGTTTTCTATACTTATCCCTAAGCACCCAAATGAACCATTTTCTCTCCACCAAATCCCTCCTCCTACGAACCTCATTCTCCCTTTTTGCTGTTGTGAAGTTCCTGTCCACGGAAGAAGAAAGTGGGGATCTTCTTGGGGAAAAATCATCTACGGTTGCAATTGACTTCCTTTAGGGGTTTCTAAAGCTCCTTCCTAGTGATCTTGACCTAAAAGTGTAAGTATTTCCTTATTTCCTCTATTTATTTCTCTGTTGTTCTTCCTCCTATATTCCTCCATGTTGGAACCTTGCTTTTCCATGGTGGAAGTGGCTCTAGAACTCAAGCATCTATCTTTCTTTCTTCTTCTTCTAGGGTTTTGCTTCTTTGTGGAGAGAAGTGCCTACTTGGCCAAGTTTAGATCTGAAAATTGGTTTTTCTTGCCTTATTTTCTAGAGATTCTTTCTATTTGGGGTCTGACCTACTCTATAGAGGTGAGTTATATAACATTCTTCACTTATATTGCTTCCTAGAAGCTTGTTAGTTCATGTTTATGCTTTAATGTGATGATCTAAGCATAGAAAAACCATGCTTGTTTAGGGTTATGAATTTTTATGGCGTTCCCAGTTCTGTTCTAGTTCTATATGCACTTGTAAATATGTGTACGACCTTTCTAAGGTATAATATGGTCTGGTACAGGTTGATAGTAACAACCTATGGTTCTAAGCACAAAACAATTGATGGTCCAAATGAGAGTTTTCAAGCTATTTCCTTCCCTACCACACAACTGATGGTGATACCATTCAACAATCAATGGTGTTGCTATCTTGGGAACTGATGTTCGTGATAAAGGGTGTCAAAATATGGTGACAACCTATGGTCACCCCCCTTAGGTCAGGTTTTGTCTCAATTATAAGTTTAACGATCAACCATTAAGTACCCTAATGATGTTATCAATCAATGATGACATTAGCTTAATATTTGATGGTGTTGAATGAATATAGTGCTGATCCTAGCAACCAATGGTGAGTCAAGGTTTTAAATGTATCTTCTTTTCAACCCCTAACCAATGGTTTCTTGGTTCAATGAATTCAATGGTTAAACCATACTCAATTTAATGATTTTGAATAATGAACCCAATTTAATGGATGAGATTGGATGCTTTAACATCCTATGGATTAGAATAAATCCAATGGTATTATATGTTGGTTCTAGTAATGAAATTCAATGGTACAACACATTTGAACTTGTAGTATTACCTTTTCCCTCGTATGAATATATTTTATAAATCATCATAACAAGTGAATGTGTACCCCTAATGAAATATGACTTGTTACACCAACTCTAACATGACTAAGTGCTAGGGATTGATTGTAATCATCCTTCTTAAAGTGATTAAATGTGATTATGAAATACTCTCTTCTTGTGTTGAAACCATAATATGATGATAGTTGAGCATCATAGTTTGTGCTATGCTAATCTTATATGTCACATGTGTGATTGATGTTCCGTTGAGCCTTGTTTTAAGGCATTGAAAGACAATGATGATTATGTAGGAATTGATGAGGTGGTCGTAATGATATTTGGACATGTTTGAGCCCGGATTGAGGTGAAATACTCTTCATGTTCCAATAAGGGTTGAAACCATGGAATTTCTGATAAGAAATGGGTATCTTGAAATAGTATGATGTAATGTGGTTCGTTACAATGCAATGGATGATAGCATGTGGTAATGTGATTAAGATTTATACCTCAAATGTTTTATATCTTATGAAGTTGCAATTCTTATACACTTGATAGAAATGGAATAGGGTTTGTATGTCCATTTGTATGATTTAGCCTTAATTTACCCAATTGGCATAACCAATCAAGTGAAACTTTAATCATGTAGTGCCCTGTGTCATAGATCTATATGAGTGTCAGAACTTGCCAGATAGTGAAATGAGTATTCCTAAGGGAAACTTAGAGCACAAACTGATGAGTATGTGGGGTTATTCTCATATGAAATTCAAGTGTTAGGGAGGATGACAGTGGTCATACCTGTCCCTCAGTTTGAGAACGGTTGCAGTTGTGTCTCAATGATTATATATATATGATGAGATTGGAGGACAACTGTTGTTGTACCTCGGATGGTAGGGTATGCGTACCTGCCTCCTTTTACTAGTGTCGTGACCTATACTGTGACGAATGTCTCGCAAAAACAAGATTAACTAATGCAGAAGTGTTCATTAAGCAGCGGATTACCAAAAATCACTAAAAATTAAAACCTTTATATCAAGAGGTCCATCAAGTAAAAAATTTCTCACATAGAACAAAAGTAACACATTTACATTCTGTTTTTCAAAAGTACATATCTTGTATCATCTCTTTCTATGAATTACAAGCATCAGCTGTCCTGCTAAGCTAAACACAGGCAGTATGGAAACCTCGAGGCACTGAGCCAAAATCTCGAAAACATTAACTACTACTCCAAGGACCTGAGAGTACAGAGATGACACATAGGACTCTATATACATCTATACAAGGCATAACAACCAGTGTCTCCACCTGAGACTTCACTACTGTTCCTGCTGCTGCTGGTGTTGTCCTTCACCTATTGAAGGAATCCTGCCTCCTCGACCGCGTCCACCTAAAAATGTAGTTCCCACGGGGGTGAGACAATTGTAAATTGCCCCAGCGAGAGATATAACTCTCCGCCAGTAACATTATTATTGCAGATTAAGAAGATAAATATGCACATAGGAATTATATTTGTTTGGCAGCAGTAAATTCAATGTCTAACAGATTAGAATATCATTCTTATCTAAAACATTGCAACGATAACTTGAAAGAGCCACATGTCACTTATTCATTATGGAATACGAAGAACATGTATAACATTTATTCACTACAACATCATTACCACAACATTAACTCTCTTCAGGCTTAGATCATATATCTAAAGCCTGGCATTGTCATTGTGGAGTCATGGCCTGTAGCCATACTCTTTTCACAAAGTGTTGGGATCTTAATCCCTCAACTCACCAAGTACATTTCCTCTTTTTAACAAGTTCATCATCATGATTATAGCATCTGGGTATTTGAACCCATAGCTCACCATAGAACACTTGTTACCACTTATTAGGTAACTTCATACCTTCAGGTCATCTGACCAAGGACATTATAAATCTTGATACACAAAGTATTGCACATAGTACACAAAGTTCAATGATTCTTACCACACAAACCATATGAAGCTTATAAGGCCTATAGAACATTTTCAGTATACAGAACATCATAGCTCATACCTGGCTATGCTCATCATCTCAACATATCTGCATGATTAGTGATCATGATGCCATTACATATCAGTACTATGCAATACAAGGGTTATCTTATTACATTCATAACCCATTAGTCTGTATTTGAGCTTCACATAGGATTACTCTATGTTGGAACTTCACATAGCATCACTTTGTATTAGGGTTTCACATAGCAGTACCTTGTATTAGGTTTTCACATAGCATTACCCTGTATTAGGGTTTCATATAGCATTACCCTATATTAGGGTTCACATAGCAAGGAATCAATATGGATAACATAAGTATTCAATCATACTTATTTATTCTCATCATTCATCATTGAATGTACTATCAATACAAAGTATGAGTTTCTCTCTCATCTTTTCCAGGATATGATTACATCATAGTTTCTAGGTTTGAACTAACCTTTTCATAAGGAATGCTATCCTACGTTCAACAGAGTGCATTACATCTCAATGTAACCATTGACATGATACATCTCATGTATCATTCATCCAATTATATTGGACTTATAACACATCAAAGTATACCAGTATTTGGGGTGTTGGATGCGATATCTATCATATCTTGATGTATCACTTCCCTCAACACCTTATCTTACTTGAGTTCATACACTTAGCTTGTATTAGGGTATTACCCATCCTAATACTTTATGCACCAGTTCATCACATTTATCATGTAAAGTATTGGTCCTTAGTCACTCACTTAGATTATACAACTGTTGCCAATACTATGGACTCATCCTTAAGTTAAGAACTATTAACATAAGGATATCCATTATCAACCTTACTAGATGTTACATTTGTCGTAACATTAATCACTATTCCACTATTAGGAATAGTATTCTCCACACTTATAAATTGAGGATTCACATAGCATATTCCATATATTTATGGATTTCACAACACATCACCCAATGCTAGGTCTTCACATAGGATTAGTGGCACTACCCTATATTAGTGTTCCATACATCTTACTCCATTTTAGGGATTAAGGTTTTCTATTCACATCCAAATAAGGTTCTTCTTACCTCATACCCAAATTAAGGTTAGGATGTACAATTCCCATTAGATTAGGGTTTCCTTCATTGTTACACTAAGTTAGGGTTATATCATCACCCTGGATTTATGATAACACTCAGTTTTGCCCTAGATTAGGGTTTCACACATAGAATTGCTCTAATTAGGGTTTCACACATAGCATTGCTCTAATTAGGGTTTCACACATAGCATTGCTCTAATTAGGGTTTCCAATGTTGATTCCTTCAATCGTTGAATTCATGGAACCAGTCATCAATTGGACCTATCCTCATACTTCAATTGAGTTAAATAGGTCAACCTTCAACTGATTTGACCCTCAATTGACCCTCAATTAGTCATCAATTAGGGTTTGAATCAATTGAATTAGGGTTTGGAATCGATGATCCTTCAACACTAATCAATGCAAGATTAGTTACTTTGAAACCATTGAACCATCATCCAAATTGAAAATGACCTGACCCCAAACGGTCTTGAGGTCATTTGGATGACCACCAAACGGTCTTGAGACCATTTTCCCATCATATCATCAAAATCCAAGTCGACCAATTAAGGTTTGGATCGTTGGATTGATCACCAAATCAGCAATTGATTACACTTTAACTTAGTAACATTGGATCATCAATTGCTTAACCATACTCACCCCTAGACCTTCAAACGGTCTTGGGTGACCTCCAAACGGTCTTGAGACCATTTGGATGAGTTAAAAATGGTCTTGAGACCGTTTGTCTCATCCAACCCTTGGATTCTAGTGAAAAATCATTAGGGTTTGAGCTATTGAGTTGATCATCAAATCAACACTTAATTGCAAAGTAATTTGGTACCTTTAGACCTTCAATTGGTCAACCATACTAAACCCTAGACATCCAAATGGTCTTGGGTAATCCCCAAACGGTCTTGAGACCGTTTGGGTGATTCCCAAATGGTTTTGAAACCGTTTGGGTCAATCAACCCAAAACATCAACTCATTCCAATGCAAAATCAGCAGTTAGCCGATTAGGGTTAACACCATATCATTTGTCCTTCAATCACTTAACCATATCCAACCCTAGACCTCCAAACGGTCTTGGGTGACCCCCAAATGGTCTTGAGACCGTTTGGGTGATCCCCAAACGGTTTTGAAACCGTTTGGGATAATACACCCAAAATCTCAAATCAACTCATTGGAATTTCAGCACAAACTTCAATTAGGGTTTGCCCAATTGATTAGCCTTCAAATCATGATTCCTTGGGAATTAATCCATCAAATTTGGTGTGTCATTAAAAAACATGAATAGTAACAGGAATATCAAACGGTCAACCCTTGTTCAACCCTCTCAAATGGTTTTGAAACCATTTTCCCAAAAAGTTAAAATACTCAAGTTGAAAATCAGCACTTAATCCAATTAGGTTTGACTAATTGATTAGCCTTCAAATCATGATTCCTTTGGAATAAATACATCAAATTTGGTGGGTTATCAACCAACATAATTAGTAACAGGATTCTCAAACGGTCAACCCTTGGTCAACTCCTCAAAATGGTTTTGAAACCGTTTGGTGAAACCGCTTGCTTCTAAACGGTTTGAAACCGTTTGCTCCCAAACGGTTTGGGAAACCGTTTGAGCAACTCAATGAAACAGTTTGGCTTTGATATTTGGTGAGGTGCTTGCTTATGATGATGTCATCATCATAAAGCTCTAAACCCACGAAACCTTCTGTGATTTCCATGGAGATTGCATCAATCAACTGAATCAATTATTGTAAATGTAGAAATGATCATTATTTGATATGGAATTGAATGCAATAGCAAAGTTAGGGTTTCAAGTTATAAAACCCACCTCCAATTGATATCCAAAGCTCCAAGATCATGGGAAAAATGGTGGATGAAGCTCTTGCAACTCCCCCTAGGCTCGTCCTCAAGCTTTTGGTTGAAACGTTTGGCTAGGGTTGAAGAGGAGATCAAAATAAGAATAAATCAATGGTTTATTTTCAATTTCCACCATGGAATCAAGGAGAACGAAGATCAAAGGCTTACCAACAGGTTGAGGACGTGCTCCCTGTTGTTCTTAGCCTTCTTGGTCAGTTTTGCAAGCAAGGGGAGGAAAGGAAATCCGAAAAAGTCCCTTGTGTGGGTTGGAAAAGGCTCTTTTATAAGAAATTGATGAAAGAGAAAATGTCTTTATAAAAATCAATTAATTCCAAAAATAGTACCACCTCTTCCTCCTTGGTTTGCTTATGTACAAAGGCAACTCAAAGCCACCGAACTCCCTTCCATTATCCATGGATTAAAGGAAAAGAAATTAAGCACCTCAATCCATTATAATACTAATATATCTTTTTGAGTGGGAATTCTTTTCCTTATAATAAGGTGAGTGGAATTTCACCTCCTTAAGATATTTTCAATACTTGAAAGCTCAAGGACGGTCATTCATGCATCTGAATTCCACCAAATTAATTTTGGTTGAAGGCCCTTTAATTAATACATTCATTTTTGCCCTAAATTGAATTAGGGTTTCACTTAGGATTAAATCTTGATTATTTTAATATCAAGATTCTCTCTCCTCCAAATTAATTCAAATGAGGCGCCCCTATCATTTTCTTTGCTCTAAATGATGCCAAGAAACATTAGGGACCTTATTGAAGTGGTAATTTGCATGTTGAACCCTAGGTTTTGGGTAAATTGCACATTACACCAAAACTAGGTTATAATGCACAAACATTGCTTTAACATTATTCAAATAGGACCAAAGTTGAAACATAAGTTTCTCATGAGCCCTAATTACTTTTACCAAGGTAAGATTAAGAATCTACTCAACCTTATTAGGCAAAACATCTAGGGTTAACACATAACCCAGGTCAGGGATGTTACAAATTATAAACCCCTAACAAGGATTTCATCCCCGAAATCCCAGGAAAAGGAGGGACAAATTTATTCAGTTATCATACCCTCAAGTCTCCACATAAAATCTTAATATCATGGAGATATCATGGATTCTGTAATCCACACAAAGTTCCTTTCATTAATTCAACCTTATCAATGTTTATTTTTTATGCAAAGCATAAACCCCTAACATATGATGTCCATATTATTGAAAGGAATAAGCATAAAAGAGCATACATCTATCATCACCTAAGAATATTTATCAAAGGGAAAAACATATATATCTAACAGAGATAATTTACTCAACATTCCTTTATTCATTTAGAAAAGTTCACTTAGCAAGCTCTATGTAATTGGGAATGTTCACATAGCTTTTCTCTTTTTTTTAGGAATGTCCATATAGCTCTTCCTTTTTAGTTGGGAATGTCGACATAGCTTTTCCCTATTAGTTGGGGATGTCCACATAGCTCTCCCCTATTAGTTGGGAATGTCCACATAGCTTTTCCCTTTAAGTTGGGGATGTCCACATAGCTCTCCCCTATTAGTTGGGAATGTCCACATAGATTTTCCCTATTAGTTGGGAATGTCCACATAGCTTTTCCCTTTTAGTTGGGGATGTCCACATAGCTCTCCCCTATTAGTTGGGAATGTCCACATAGCTTTTCCCTATTAGTTGGAAATGTCCACATAGCTTTTCCCTTTTAGTTGGGGATGTCCACATAGCTCTCCCCTATTAGTTGGGAATGTCCACATAGCTTTTCCCTATTAGTTGGGAATGTTCACATAGCTTTTCCCTTTTAGTTGGGGATGTCCACATAGCTCTTCCCTATTAGTTGGGAATGTCCACATAGATTTTCCCTTTTAGTTGGGGATGTCCACATATCTCTCCCCTATTAGTTGGGAATGCCCACATAGCTTTTCCCTATTAGTTGGGAATGTCCACATAGTTTTTCCCTTTTAGTTGGGGATGTCCACATAGCTCTCCCCTATTAGTTGGGAATGTCCAGATAGATTTTCCCTATTAGTTGGGAATGTCCACATAGATTTTCCCTTTTAGTTGGGGATGTCCACATAGCTCTCCCCTATTAGTTGGGAATGTCCACATAGCTTTTCCCTTTATGTTGGGGATGTCCACATAGCTCTCCCCTATTAGTTGGGAATGTCCACATAGGTTTTCCCTATTAGTTGGGAATGTCCACATAGATTTTCCCTTTTAGTTGGGGATGTACACATAGCTCTCCCCTATTAGTTTCTTTATACCCTCTAGATTGTTTCAAAATGACTACTTGATCAGAGTAATCAGAAAGATAACAATCTAAGAGTTCCATACTTGCCGTATCTTCAATAACCATATACCTGGCTAGGGTATACAAGTATTGAAATTAGGTAGTATGCACTTTATTTTCTATTATATTCCTCACTTTTCATACCATTATACACATAGGATTTTCCATTCCTAGATTTCCTCCAGGCATCATTTCTAAATCTCATCTTTCAACACACATATAAGGGAGATTATAAAACATTTTAAGGAACACTGAGTAGGATATAAGTTCTCATCTCCCTTGTGTCCTTATAGGACTAGTCAAAGGAATTCAAAATCAACTACTTTCATGTCTTCAACTCATAAATTCATAATATGAAGTATCAAATTGAATATATTTCATTTAAGTATCACCCCTCAAGGTCACCTACCACATTAGGTTGATTTAAACACATAGTGTCCAGTTACCTCATGTTGCTGCTTTTGCCTTCTCTTACTGGCTACTGCCCTGGTGCACTAGGCATTAATTGCACTGGTGACACCAAAAACTTTGGCTTTTCAGAATATTTAGGCAAATGTCTCTAAAATTATAGAGATCTTACCTTAATTCTCAGCTTATTTCCCTTCCTTGGGCACTATCATCATAGATGTACTTATCTGTCTAAACTTATGGCAGAGTCTACTTGTTTGCCATATGTTAATCTTTACATTATTTCCACTGTTCCAACATGGCTATATTACTCAGAAATCCTTTCAAAGCCCAAAGTTTATGTATTAAAGACTGGTAACTTAGGTTGTAATACGAGTATCCAGTCTTCTATATGCATTACTATTTTCCTATCCCGCCCTTCAAGAGCATAACATAGGATCCTCTATCCTGATTAGGTCAAGGTGGGAATTCTCAGACACTTGTTCTCCTCTTGCCTGGTCCCATGCACCCTCTCGTGGTGCAACAACATTGCCCTTAGCAATGCGTTCCTGATGTTCTCCAGTCATTTTCAAGTTCTTCTTCTCCTATGTGAGCAGAAGATACTATCAGATAAACTGGAAGACACTTAGAACAGACCTTACAACCTTAGTCCTATGTCTCTGTAGACACAGCGAACCTAGAGCTATGATACCACTTAATTGTGATGACTGTCTTGCGAAAACAAGATTAACTAATGCAGAAGCATTCATTAAGCAGCGGATTACCAAAAATCACTAAAAATTAAAACCTTTATATCAAGAGGTCCATCAAGTAAAAACTTTCTCACATAGAACAAAAGTAACACATTTACATTATGTTTTTCAAAAGTACATATCTTGTATCATCTCTTTCTATGAATTACAAGCATCAGCTGTCCTGCTAAGCTAAACACAGGTAGTATGGAAACCTCGAGGCACTGAGCCAAAATCTTGAAAACATTAACTACTACTCCAAGGACCTGAGAGTACAGAGATGACACATAGAACTCTATATACATCTATACAAGGCATAATAGCCAGTGTCTCCACCTGAGACTTCACAGCTGTTCCTGCTACTACTGGTGCTGTCCTTCACTTATTGAAGGATTCTTGCCTCCTCATCTGCCTCCACCTATAAATGTAATTCCCACGGGAGTGAGACAATTGTAAATTGCCCCAGTGAGAGATATAACTCTCCGCCAGTAACATTATTATTGCAGATTAAGAAGATAAATATGCACATAGGAATTATATTTGTTTGGCAACAGTAAATTCAATGTCTAATAGATTAGAATATCATTTTATCTAAAACATTGCAACTATAACTTGAAAGAGCAACATGTCACTTATTCATTATGGAATATGAAGAACATGTATAACATTTATTCACTACAACATCATTACCACAACATTAACTCTCTTCAGGCTTAGATCAAATATCTAAAGCCTGGCAGTGTCATTGTGGAGTCATGGCCTATAGCCATACTCTTTTCACAAAGTGTTGGGATCTTAATCCCTGAACTCACCAAGTACATTTCCTCTTTTTAACAAGTTCATCATCATGATTATAGCATCTGGGTATTTCAACCCATAGCTCACCATAGAACACTTGTTACCACTTATTAGGTAACTTCATACCTTCAGGTCATCTGACCAAGGACATTATAAATCTTGCTACACAAAGTAGTACACAAAGTTCAATGATTCTTACCACACAAAGCATATGAAGCTTATAAGGCCTATAGAACATTTTCAGTATACAGAACATCATAGCTCATACCTTGCTATGCTCATCATCTCAACATATCTGCATGATTAGTGATCATGATGCCATTACATATCAGTACTATGTAATACAAGGGTTATCTTATTACATTCATAACCCATTAGTCTATATTTGAGCTTCATATAGGATTACTCTGTGTTGGAACATCACATAGCATCACTTTGTATTAGGGTTTCACATAGCAGTACCTTGTATTAGGTTTTCACATAGCATTACCCTGTATTAGGGTTTCATATAGCATTACCCTATATTAGGGTTCACATAGCAAGGAATCAATATGGATAACATAAGTATTCAATCATACTTATTTATTCTCATCATTCATCATTGAATGTACTATCAATACAAAGTATGAGTTTCTCTCTCATCTTTTCCAGAATATGATTACATCATAGTTTCTTAGTTTGAACTAACCTTTTCATAAGGCATGCTAGCCTACGTTCAATAGAGTGCATTACATCTCAATGTAACCATTGACAGGACACATCTCATGTATCATTCATCCAATTATATTGGACTTATAACACATCAAAGTATACCAGTATTTGGGGTGTTGGATGTGATATCTATCATATCTTGATGTATCACTTCCCTCAACACCTTATCTTACTTGAGTTCATACACTTAGCTTGTATTAGGGTATTACCCATCCTAATACTTTATGTACTAGTTCATCACATTTATCATGTAAAGTATTGGTCATTAGTCACTCACTTAGATTATACAACTGTTGCCAATACTATGGACTATCCTTAAATTAGGAACTATTAACATAAGGATATCCATTATCAACCTTACTAGATGTTACATTTGTCATAACATTAATCACTATTCCACTATTTGGAATAGTATTCTCCACACTTATAAATTGAGGATTCACATAGCATATTCCATATATTTATGGATTTCACAACACATCACCCAATGCTAGGTCTTCACATAGGATTAGTGGCACTACCCTATATTAGGGTTCCATACATCTTACTCCATTTTAGCGATTAAGGTTTTCTATTCACATCCAAATAAGGTTCTTCTTACCTCATACCCAAATTAAGGTTAGGATGTACGATTCCCATTAGATTAGGGTTTCCTTCATTATTACACTAAGTTAGGGTTATATCATCACCCTGGATTTACGATAACACTCAGTTTTGCCCTAGATTAGGGTTTCACACATAGCATCGCTATAATTAGGGTTTCACACATAGAATTTCTATAATTAGGGTTTCGAACATAGCATTGCTCTAATTAGGGTTTCACACATAGCATTGCTCTAATTAGGGTTTCCAATATTGATTCCTTCAATCGTTGAATTCATGGAACCAATCATCAATTGGACCTATCCTCATACTTCAATTGAGTTAAATAGGTCAACCTTCAACTGATTTGACCCTCAATTGACCCGCAATTAGTCATCAATTAGGGTTTGAATCAATTGAATTAGGATTTGGAATCGATGATCCTTCAACACTAATCAATGCAAGATTAGTTACTTTGAAACCATTGAACCATCATCCAAATTGAACATGACCTGACCCAAAACGGTCTTGAGGTCGTTTGGATGACCTCGAAACGGTCTTGAGACTGTTTTCCCATCATATCATCAAAATCCAAGTCGACCAATTAAGGTTTGGATCATTGGATTGATCACCAAATCAGCAATTGATTACACTTTAACCTAGTAACATTGGATCATCAATTGCTTAACCATACTCACCCCTAGACTTCCAAACGGTCTTGGGTGACCTCCAAACGGTCTTGAGACCGTTTGGATGAGTTACAAATGGTCTTGAGACCGTTTGGCTCATCCAACCATTGGATTCTAGTGAAAAATCATTAGGGTTTGAGCTATTGAGTTGATCATCAAATCAGCACTTAATTGCAAAGTCATTTGGTACCTTTAGACCTTCAATTGGTCAACCATACTTAACCCTAGAACTCCAAACGGTCTTGGGTAATCTCCAAACGGTCTTGAGACCGTTTTGGTGATTCCCAAACAGTTTTGAAACCGTTTGGGTCAATCAACCCAAAACATCAACTCATTCCAATGCAAAATCAGCACTTAGCCGATTAGGGTTAACACCATATCGTTTGTCCTTCAATCACTTAACCATATCCAACCCTAGACCTCCAAACGGTCTTCGGTGACCCCCAAATGGTCTTGAGACCATTTGGGTGATCCCCAAACGGTTTTGAAACCGTTTGAGCTAATTCACCCAAAATCTCAAATCAACTCATTGGAATTTCAGCACAAATTTCAATTAGGGTTTTCCCAATTGATTAGCCTTCAACTCATGATTCCTTGGGAATTAATCCATAAAATTTGGTGAGTCATTAAAAAACATGAATAGGAACAGGAATACAAAACGGTCAACCCTTGTTCAACCCTCTCAAATAGTTTTGAAACCGTTTTCCCAAAAAGCTAAAATACTCAAGTTGAAAATCAGCACTTCATCCAATTAGGTTTGCCTAATTGATTAGCGTTCAACTCATGATTACTTTGGAATTAATCCATCAAATTTGGTGGGTTATAAACCAACATAATTAGGAACAGGATTCTCTAACGGTCAACCCTTGGTCAACTCCCCCAAATGGTTTTGAAACTGTTTGGTGAAACCGCTTGTTCTAAACGGTTTGAAACCATTTGCTCCCAAACGGTTTGGGAAACCGTTTGAGCAACTCAATGAAACCGTTTCGCTTTGATATTTGGTGAGGTGATTGCTTATGATGATGTAATAATAATCAAGCTCTAAACCCATGAAACCTTATGTGATTTCCATGGAGATTGCATCAATCAACTGAATCAATTATTGTAAATGTAGAAATGATCATTATTTGATATGGAATTGAATGCAATAGTAAAGTTAGGGTTTCAAGTTATAAAACCCGCCTCCAATTGAGATCCAAAGCTCCAAGGTCACGGAAAAAATGGTGGATGAAGCTATTGCAACTCCCCCTAGGCTCGTCCTCAAGCTTTTGGTTGAAAAGTTTGGCTAGGGTTGAAGAGGAGATCGAAATAAGAAGAAATCAATGATTTATTTTCAATTTCCACCATGGAATCAAGGAGAACGAAGATCAAAGGCTTACCAACATGTTGAGGACGTGATCCCTGTTGTTCTTAGCCTTCTTGGTCGGTTTTGCAAGCAAGGGGAGGAAAGGAAATCCGAAAAAGTCCCTTGAGTGGGTTGGAAAAGGCCCTTTTATAAGAAATTGATGAAAGAGAAAATGTCTTTATAAAAATCAATTAATTCCAAAAATAGTACCACCTCTTCCTCCTTGGTTTGCTTGTGTACAAAGACAACTCAAATCCACCGAACTCCCTTCCATTATCCATGGATTAAAGGAAAATAAATTAAGCACCTCAATCCATTATAATACTAATATATCTTTTTGAGTGGGAATTCTTTTCCTTATAATAAGGTGAGTGGAATTTCACCTCCTTAAGATATTTTCAATACTTGCAAGCTCAAGGACGGTCACTCATGCATCTGAATTCCACCAAATTAATTTTGGTTGAAGGCCCTTTAATTAATACATTCATTTTTCCCCTAAATTGAATTAGGGTTTCACTTAGGATTAAATCTTGATTATTTTAATATCAAAATTCTCTCTCCTCCAACTTAATTCAAATGAGGCGCCCCTCTCATTTTCTTTGCTCTACATGATGCCAAGAAACATTAGGGACCTTATTGAAGTGGTAATTTGCATGTTGAACCCTAGGTTTTGGGTAAATTGCACATTACACCAAAACCAGGTTATAATGCACAATCATTGCTTTAACATTATTCAAATAGGACCAAAATTGAAACATAAGTTTCTCATGAGCCCTAATTACTTTTCCCAAGATAAGATTAAGAATCTACTCAACCTTATTAGGCAAAACATCTAGGGTTAACACATAACCCAGGTCAGGGATGTTACAAATTATAAACCCCTAACAAGGATTTTGTCCCCTTAATCCCAGGAAAAGGAGGGACATATTTATTCAGTTATCATACCCTCAAGTCTCCACATAAAATCTTAATATCATGGAGATATCATGGATTCTGTAATCCACACAAAGTTCCTTTCATTAATTCAACCTTATCAATATTTATTGTTTATGCAAAGCATAAACCCCTAACATATGATGTCCATATTATTGAAAGGAAGAAGCATAAAAGAGCATACATCTATCATCACCTAAGAATATTTATCAAAGGGAAAAACATATATATCTAACATACATAATTTACTCAGCATTCCTTTATTCATTTAGAAAAGTTCACTTAGCAAGATCTATGTAATTGGGAATGTTCACATAACTTTTCTCTTTTTTTTTTAGGAATGTCCACATAGATCTTCCTTTATAGTCGGGAATGTAAACATAGCTTTTCCCTATTAGTTGGGGATGTCCACATAGCTCTCCCCTATTAGTTGGAAATGTCCACATAGATTTTCCCTTTAATTTGGGGATGTCCACATAGCTCTCCCCTATTAGTTGGGAATGTCCACATAGCTTTTCCCTATTAGTTGGGAATGTCCACATAGCTTTTCCCTTTTTGTTGGGGATGTCTACATAGCTCTCCCCTATTAGTTGGGAATGTCCACATAGATTTTCCCTATTAGTTGGGAATGTCCACATAGCTTTTCCCTTTTAGTTGGGGATGTCCACATAGCTCTCCCCTATTAGTTGGGAATGTCCACATAGCTTTTCCCTATTAGTTGGGAATGTCCACATAGCTTTTGACTTTTAGTTGGGGATGTCCACATAGCTCTTCCCTATTAGTTGGGAATGTCCACATAGCTTTTCCCTTTTAGTTGGGGATGTCCACATAGCTCTCCCCTATTAGTTGGGAATGTCCACATAGCTTTTCCCTATTAGTTGGGAATGTCCACATAGTTTTTCCCTTTTAGTTGGGGATGTCCACATAGCTCTCCCCTATTAGTTGGGAATGTCCACATAGCTTTTCCCTATTAGTTGGGAATGTCCACATAGCTTTTCCCTTTTAGTTGGGGATGTCCACATAGCTCTCCCCTATTAGTTGGGAATGTTCACATAGCTTTTCCCTTTAAGTTGGGGATGTCCACATAGCTCTCACCTATTAGTTGGGAATGTCCACATAGCTTTTCCCTATTAGTTAGGAATGTCCACATAGATTTTCCCTTTTAGTTGGGGATGTCCACATAGCTCTCCCCTATTAGTTTCTTTATACTCTCTAGATTGTTTCAAAATGACTACTTGATCAGAGTAATCAGAAAGATAACAATCTAAGAGTTCCATACTTGCCTTATCTTCAATAACCATATACCTGGCCAGGGTATACAAGTATTGAAATTAGGTAGTATGCACTTTATTTTCTATTATATTCCTCACTTTTCATACCATTATACACATAAGATTTTCCATTCCTAGATTTCTTCCAGGCATCATTTCTAAATCTCATCTTTCAACACACAGATAAGGGAGATTATAAAACATTTTAAGGAACACTGAGTAGGATATAAGTTCTCATCTCCCTTGTGTCCTTATAGGACTAGTCAAAGGAATTCAAAATCAACTACTTTCATGTCTTCAACACATAGATTCATAATATGAAGTATCATATTGAATATATTTCATTTAAGTATCACCCCTCAAGGTCACCTACCACATTAGGTTGATTTCAACACATAGTGTCCAGTTACCTCATGTTGCTGCTTTTACCTTCTCTTACTGGCTACTGCCCTGGTGCACTAGGCATTTATTGCACTGGTGACACCAAAAACTTTGGCTTTTCAGAATATTTAGGCAAATGTCTCTAAAATTAAAGAGATTTTACCTTAATTCTCAGCTTATTGCCCTTCCTTGGGCACTATCATCACAGATGTACTTATCTGTCTAAACTTATGGCAGAGTCTACTTGTTTGCCATATGTTAATCTTTACATTATTTCCACTGTTACAACATGGCTATATTACTCAGAAATCCTTTCAAAGCCCAAAGTTTATGCATTAAAGACTGGTAACTTAGGTTGTAATACTAGTATCCAGTCTTCTATATGCATTACTATTTTCCTATCCCACCCTTTAAGAGCATAACATAGGATCCTCTATCCTGATTAGGTCAAGGTAGGAATTCTCAGACACTTGTTCCCCTCTTTCCTGGTCCCATGCACCCTCTCCTGGTGCAACAACATTGCCCTTAGCAATGCGTTCGTGATGTTCTCCAGTCATTTTCAAGTTCTTCTTCTCCTATGTGAGAAGAAGATACTATCAGATAAACTGGAAGACACTTAGAACAGACCTTACAACCTTAGTCCTATGTCTCTGTAGACTCAGCAAACCTAGAGCTCTGATACCACTTAATTGTGATGACTGTCTCGTGAAAACAAGATTAACTAATGTAGAAGCGTTCATTAAGTAGCGGATTACCAAAAATCACTAAAAATTAAAACCTTTATATCAAGAGGTCCATCAAGTAAAAACTTTCTCACATAGAACAAAAGTAACACATTTACATTATGTTTTTCAAAAGTACATATCTTGTATCATCTCTTTCTATGAATTACAAGCATCAGCTGTCCTGCTAAGCTAAACACAGGTAGTATGGAAACCTCGAGGCACTGAGCCAAAATCTCGAAAACATTAACTACTACTCCAAGGACCTGAGAGTACAGAGATGACACATAGGAATCTATATACATCTATACAAGGCATAACAGCCAGTGTCTCCACCTGAGACTTCACTGCTGTTCCTGCTACTGCTGGTGCTGTCTTTCACCTATTGAAGGATTCCTACCTCCTCATCCGCCTCCACCTAAAAATGTAGTTCCCACGGGGGTGAGACAATTGTAAATTGCCCCAGTGAGAGATATAACTCTCTGCCAGTAACATTATTATTGCAGCTTAAGAAGATAAATATGCACATAGGAATTATATTTGTTTGGCAGTAGTAAATTCAATGTCTAACAGATTAGAATATCATTCTTATCTAAAACATTGCAACTATAACGTGAAAGAGCCACATGTCACTTATTCATTATGGAATATGAAGAACATGTATAACATTTATTCACTACAACATCATTACCACAACATTAACTCTCTTCAGGCTTAGATCATATATCTAAAGCCTGGCATTGTCATTGTGGAGTCATGGCCTGTAGCCCTACTCTTTTCACAAAGTGTTGGGATCTTAATCCTTCAACTCACCAAGTACATTTCCTCTTTTTAACAAGTTCATCATCATGATTATAGCTTCTGGGTATTTGAACCCATAGCTCACCATAGAACACTTGTTACCACTTATTAGGTAACTTCATACCTTCAGGTCATCTGACCAAGGACATTATAAATCTTGCCACACAAAGTATTGCACATAGTACACAAAGTTCAATGATTCTTACCACACAAAGCATATGAAGCTTATAAGGCCTGTAGACCATTTTCAATATACAGAACATCATAGCTCATACCTGGCTATGCTCATCATCTCAACATATCTGCATGATTAGTGATCATGATGCCATTACATATCACTAGTATGCAATACAAGGGTTATCTTATTACATTCATAACCCATTAGTCTGTATTTGAGCTTCACATAGGATTACTCTGTGTTGGAACTTCACATAGCATCACTTTGTATTAGGGTTTCACATAGCAGTACCTTGTATTAGGTTTTCACATAGCATTACCCTGTATTAGGGTTTCATATAGCATTACCCTATATTAGGGTTCACATAGCAAGGAATCAATATGGATAACATAAGTATTCAATCATACTTATTTATTCTCATCATTCGTCATTGAATGTACTATCAATACAAAGTATGAGTTTCTCTCTCATCTTTGCCAGAATATGATTACATCATAGTTTCTAGGTTTGAACTAACCTTTTCATAAGGCATGCTAGCCTACGTTCAACAGAGTGCATTACATCTCAATGTAACCATTGACATGACGCATCTCATGTATCATTCATCCAATTATATTGGACTTATAACACATCAAAGTATACCAGTATTTTGGGTGTTGGATGTGATATCTATCATATCTTGATGTATCACTTCCCTCAACACCTTATCTTACTTGAGTTCATACACTTAGCTTGTATTAGGGTATTACCCATCCTAATAATTTATGCACCAGTTCATCACATTTATCATGTAAAGTATTGGTCATTAGTCACTCACTTAGATTATACAACTGTTGACAATACTATGGACTCATCCTTAAGTTAGGAACTATTAACATAAGGATATCCATTATCAACCTTACTAGATGTTACATTTGTCATAACATTAATCACTATTCAACTATTAGGAATAGTATTCTCCACACTTAAAAATTGAGGATTCACATAGCATATTCCATATATTTATGGATTTCACAACACATCACCCAATGCTAGGTCTTCACATAGGATTAGTGGCACTACCCTATATTAGGGTTCCATACATCTTACTCCATTTTAGGGATTAATGTTTTCTATTCACATCCAAATAAGGTTCTTCTTACCTCATACCCAAATTAAGGTTAGGATGTACAATTCCCATTAGATTAGGGTTTCCTTCATTGTTACACTAAGTTAGGGTTATATCATCACCCTGGATTTATGATAACACTCAGTTTTGCCCTAGATTAGGGTTTCACACATAGAATTGCTATAATTAGGGTTTCACACATAGCATTTCTCTAATTATGGTTTCACACATAGCATTGCTCTAATTAGGGTTTCACACATAGCATTGCTCTAATTAGGGTTTCCAATATTGATTCCTTCAATCGTTGAATTCATGGAACCAATCATCAATTGGACCTATCCTCATACTTCAATTGAGTGAAATAGGTCAACCTTCAACTGATTTGACCCTCAATTGACCCTCAATTAGTCATCAATTAGGGTTTGAATCAATTGAATTAGGGTTTGGAATCGATGATCCTTCAACACTAATCAATGCAAGATTAGTTACTTTGAAACCATTGAACCATCATCCAAATTGAACATGACCTGACTACAAACAGTCTTGAGGTCATTTGGATGACCTCGAAATGGTCTTGAGACCGTTTTCCCATCATATCATCAAAATCCAAGTCGACCAATTAAGGTTTGGATCATTGGATTGATCACCAAATCAGCAATTGATTACACTTTAACTTAGTAACATTGGATAATAAATTGCTTAACCATACTCACCCCTAGACCTCCAAACGGTCTTGGGTGACCTCCAAACGGTCTTGAGACCATTTGGATGAGTTCCAAATGGTCTTGAGACCGTTTGGCTCATCCAACCCTTGGATTCTAGGGAAAAATCATTAGGGTTTGAGCTATTGAGTTGATCATCAAATCAGCACTTAATTGCAAAGTAATTTGGTACCTTTAGACCTTAAATTGGTCAACCATACTTAACCCTAGACATCCAAACGGTGTTTGGTAATCCCCAAACGGTCTTGAGACCGTTTGGGTGATTCCCAAATGATTTTGAAACCGTTTGGGTCAATCACCCCAAAACATCAACTCATTCCAATGCAAAATCAGCACTTAGCCGATTAGGGTTAACACCATATCTTTTGTCCTTCAATCACTTAACCATATCCAACCCTAGACCTACAAACGGTCTTGGGTGACCCCCAAACGGTCTGGAGACCGTTTGGGTGATCCCCAAATGGTTTTGAAACCGTTTGGGCTAATCCACCCAAAATCTCAAATCAACTCATTGGAATTTCAGCACAAATTTTAATTAGGGTTTGCCCAATTGATTAGCCTTAAACTCATGATTCCTTGGGAATTAATCCATCAAATTTGGTGAGTCATTAACCAACATGAATAGGAACAGGAATATAAAACGGTCAACCCTTTGTCAACCCTCTCAAATGGTTTTGAAACCGTTTTCCCAAAAAGTTAAAATACTCAAGTTGAAAATCAGCACTTAATCCAATTAGGTTTGCCTAATTGATTAGCCTACAACTCATGATTCCTTTGGAATTAATTCATAAAATTTGGTGGGTTATCAACCAACATAATTAGAAATAGGATTAGAAAACTGTGAATCCTTGGTCAACTCCCCCAAATGGTTTTGAAACCATTTGGTGAAACCGCTTGCTTCTAAACGGTTTGAAACCGTTTACTCCCAAACGGTTTGGGAAACCGTTTGGCTTTGATATTTGGTGAGGTGCTTGCTTATGATGATGTCATCATCATAAAGCTCTAAAACCACGAAACCTGCTGTGATTTCCATGGAGATTGCATCAATCAACCAAATCAATTATTGTAAATGTAGAAATGATCATTATTTGATATGGAATTGAATGCAATAGCAAAGATAGGGTTTCAAGTTATAAAACCCGCCTCCAATTGAGCTCCAAAGCTCCAAGCTCACGGAAAAAATGGTGGATGAAGCTCTTGCAACTCCCCCTAGGCTCGTCCTCAAGCTTTTGGTTGAAACGTTTGGCTAGGGTTGAAGAGGAGATCGAAATAAGAAGAAATCAATTATTTAATTTCAATTTCCACCATGGAATCAAGGAGAACGAAGATCAAAGGCTTACCAACAGGTTGAGGACGTGATCCCTGTTTTTCTTAGTCTTCTTGGTTGGTTTTTCAAGCAAGGGGAAGAAAGGAAATCCGAAAAAGTCCCTTGAGTGGGTTGGAAAAGGCTCTTTTATAAGAAATTGATGAAAGAGAAAATGTCTTTATAAAAATCAATTAATTCCAAAAATAGTACCACCTCTTCCTCCTTGGTTTGATTGTGTACAAAGGCAACTCAAATCCACCGAACTCCCTTCCATTATCCATGGATTAAAAGAAAAGAAATTAAGCACCTCAATCCATTATAATACTAATATATCTTTTTGAGGGGAATTCTTTTCCTTATAATAAGGTGAGTGGAATTTCACCTCCTTAAGATATTTTCGATCCTTGCAAGCTCCAGGACGGTCACTCATGCATCTGAATTCCACCAAATTAATTTTGGTTGAAGGCCCTTTAAATAATACATTCATTTTTGCCCTAAATTGAATTAGGGTTTCACTTAGGATTAAATCTTGATTATTTTAATATTAAGATTCTCTCTCCTCCAACTTAAATCAAATGAGGCGCCCCTCTCATTTTATTTTCTCTACATGATGCCAATAAACATTAGGGACCTTATTGAAGTGGTAATTTGCATGTTGAACCCTAGGTTTTGGGTAAATTGCACATTACACCAAAACCAGGTTATAATGCACAAACATTGCTTTAACATTGTTGAAATAGGACCAAAATTGAAACATAAGTTTCTCATGAGCCCTAATTACTTTTCCCAAGATAAGATTAAGAATATACTCAACCTTATTAGGAAAAACATCTAGGGTTAACACATAACCCAGGTCAGGGATGTTACATATACCAAGGATGGACTAGGCTATTAACAACTTGACCTTATGTGTTACTTTGGTGGACCCGTACTGACTGGGGGCGGAGAAGATCTTAGGAGTCCGAAACTTCCTAGATCTTGTATGGAATTGATTTTGATTTAGTAGTGGTCAGTTGGGATTTGAGTGGTATTCCTCAAATCCCTCAGGGAAATGTAATAAAATAAGTAATATAAGTTGTGTAGTATACTGGCTATGGTTAGATACATCTCACATTGTTTGATTAGTCTTTAACTTGTCTTTATAATACTTAGTGCTTACAAGATTCTATCATATGACCTTTGAGTAATTATACTTATTGTCAAGTTAATTTTCTTAATTGCTTGGTATTCTTAACCTATTCAATCTGCTTAAATTGCTTATTCATTACTATATCTGCTCAGTTCATTTATCGTCGATCAATCTATTGTAATCAATATATGTTGGAGAGAGTTATATCTCTCGCTAGGACTGGGTCTCACCCTTGGGTCACCACATCTTTTTAGGTGGTCACGGGAAACAAGGTTGAGATCGTGCTATGGAAGAAAACCAACATGGTGATCAATAGATTCAGAAGGTTGGTCAGTTGTAAATGTTAGTAGTAGAGTTCGAGTGTCGTCCCTATACTCTCAGGTTTGGGTATGGGATGTATTTTCTAGATGATATACGTGTATCGACATGAGATTTTGGTAGTATGCAAATGTTTGAAAATATGTGGCATGTACATGTGAAATATATTTTTTATATAAGATGTGACTGAGGTCTTTGGACCCCTATGTGAATACTTGTTATAGTATATGAGAATGGAATGATGGACCTTTATGTAAATGTTTTGGAGTTTATTTACATTGTGGAAATTGGTTTTAATTATTCCCTATTTTTGACTATGTGATTAATTAGTAGTTGATCATATTTAATGTTTTGAGTAATCTTATTTAGCATGACGAGGTGTCACAATTAAGTTGGTATTAGAGATCTAGGTTTGCTGAGTCTACAGGGACATAGGACTTAGGTTTGAGTCTGTTCTTATGTATCCAACATATCTGATCATAGTTTATGCTTATGCAGATATGTCTGGAGGACATGAAGAACACGTTGAGAGTAGCTATGTTGCATCAGGAGGAGGTGTTGGGAGGCAGGCACATGATAAGAGAGTGCCAGAATCAGGTACATAGTAGCCTGTAATGCCTCAGCTAGACCCGACAATGATGGCCAATCCTGAGTTTTAGTCTATGTTTAGACAAATGATGGCCACAATTAGACATATAGCGGACATATGACTAGTACCTTGAGCTAGGTCAACCATCCCTAATGTGGAGTCCCAAGGTGTCAGGAAGATGTTTGAACGTCTTAGACGTGTTGGGGCGATTGAATATGCTGGTACTTCTGATCCAACAGACATTGACATGTGGTTCACTGAGCTAGAAAAGGCTTTCAAAATTCTGAACATCCCTGAAAAAGACAAAGTAAATCATATTGTCTATCTATTGAAGGGTAGTGCTGGACACTGGTGGGCCATAAAAGAGGAGAAAAGGCCAATAGTTGTGATTGGATGGGAGGAATTTTGGTAGGAGTTTGTCAGCCAGTACTTCCCAGAGACATACCAAGAAGAGAAAATATCTTAGTTTGAGAAGATTCGTCAGGGTGCTATGACTATCAATGAGTATGAATCAAAGTTTATGGAACTTCTGAGGTTCTTCCAGCACATGGCAACAACAGATAAGGAAAGGATTCAGATATTCGAGAAGGGTCTGAGTATGGAGTTGACTACTACAACATTAGCCTTGGAGAATAGGGAAAGGTTTTCCACCTTTGTGGAATTTGTTAGGAGGATTGAGAGGTCTGTTATAGAGAAGCGTGAAGCTAATGATAAGAAGCGACCTTTGTAGTTTCAAGGGCAATCATCTGGAGGCTTTAAGAAGCTAAGGTTTTTCCCACCGCAGTCACAACCATGGTTAACCTTCACTGAACCAAGATCACATGCACCGTCATAGTGGACCCCGAGTAGGGGTAGATGTCACAGTTTTCCACCGACAAGATCTCGTAGTTCATCATCAGTCTCAATTACAGGACCGTTTATACTATAGAGTGATTATCGAGTGTGTCATCAATGTAGACAGACACAACATATTAGATGGAATTTCCCTATGAAGGTTGATGAGGTGACTCAGCAGCCAAGGAAGAATCAGTAGGGATCACAAAAATGATAGTTTGATACTGGTAGTGGCAAAGGACGTAGTCAAGTGTCACAGATAGGATCCTTTGGATAGGCGATCAGAGGACGTGGACGACAGTAGGTGACAACTAGGTTGTATTCCATGACCCAACCAGTATCAGTGATCAATCCATGAGTCGTGATAGGTCAGATGGAATTATTTCATTCTAATTTTTCTGCTTCTTGTTTTGTATCTATGCTAGTAGACTTGGGTGCAACACACTCTTTTATCACCAGAGAGGTGATAGGTAGTTGTTATCTACCTGTTAGTCTTGGATCTGATAGCCTACAGCTAGAGACTCCTTTGGTCAGTTCCACTGAGTTGCGGGAGGTGTTCCCTTCTTGTGTTCTTTCTTTTTCTGGACACAACATTCAAGTGGATCTATTGCCACTTGACATGCATGGTTTTGATGTAATCCTAGGAATGGATACCTTGGAAAAATATAAGGTAGTCTTGGACTGTAGTACTAAGGTGGCGACGTTCCATGATGGAGATGCATAGTGTATTTTTTAGGGTGATAGGAAGATTCTTCCTACATGTCTGATGTCAGCTATGACAACTGAGTGGTTGATGAGACAAGGATGTGAGGCTTTATTATCTCATGTTGTGGATACCAAGGCGAGAGGTCCTAATATCCAGGAGGTACCAATGGTGTTAGAATTTGAGGATGTATTTCCTAAGAAATTTCCTGGCGCTCCCCCTCCTAGAGAGATTGAGTTTGATATCAATCTTATTCCTGGAACACAACCCATAGCATAGTCAGCATACAGAATGGCACTGGTAGAGATGCATGAGTTAAATAAACAATTATAAGAACTATTAGAGAAGGGTTTTATCAGGACGAGCACTTCCCCTTGGGGTGCTCCCATGTTATTTGTTAAAAAGAAGGATGGTTCAATGAGGTTGTGCATAGACCACAAACAGTTGAACAATATGACAATAAAGAATAAGTATCCTTTGTCGAGGATTGATGGTCTTTTTTTTTAGTTGAGAGATGACACTGTGTTTTCAAAGATAGACCTAAGGTCAGTTGAGAATTAAGGCTGATGACTTACACAAGTCAGCTTTTAGGACTAGGTATGGTCATTATGAGTTTGTGGTTATGCCATTTGGGCTAACCAATGCACCTAAAACTTTTATGGAACTGATGAATAGGTTGTTTAAACCTTATCTTGATAAGTGTGTGATCATGTTCATAGATGATATCCTGATATACTCCAAGGATAGTCAACAAAATGAGAAACACCTTCGCCAGACATTGACTTTGTTGAGGAAGCATCAACTATATGCTAAGTTCAACAAGTGTGAATTCTGGTTATCTGAAGTGTCTTTTTTGGACCATGTTATAATTACAAAAGGCATTTGTGTTGACACCAAGAAATTGGAATCTGTATTAGAATGGGAACAACCCAAGACACCGACAGAGATATGTAGTTTCCTAGGTTTGGCAGGATACTATAGGAGGTTCATCAAGGACTTCAATTCTATAGCGTTACCCCTAACTAGGTTAACCAAGAAGGATGTTCCTTTTGCTTGGAATGACAAGTATCAATGTTGTTTCCAGTTGTTGAAAGAAAAGTTGACCAGTGCACCAGTGTTAGTGCTTTCAGAGCAAGGGAAATGCTATATTGTCTTTTGTGATGCTTCAAAAAATGGGTTGGGATGCGTGTTGATGCAGGATAAAAATGAAATTTATTTTACTTTGTGACAACTTAAGAAACATGAGGAGAATTACCCAACACATGATCTGGATCTTGAAGTGGTAGTCCATGCCTTAAAGATCTGGAGACACTATCTTTATGGAGAAAAGTGTCAGATCTTCACTGACCACCAGAATCTATAGTATATCTTCTCAAAACAGGAGCTGAATATGTGACAGAGGAGATGGATGGAGATGATTAAGGATTATGATTGCATAATAGACTACCATCTAGGGTAAGTGAATGTGGTAGCTGATGCATTGAGTAGAAAGTCATCTTCATTATCAAAGGTAGATAATGTATAATTAAATTCCTTGATGTGCCATAAGAGAGATATGCTAGTGTCTCTTTGCCAGATGAATGTATAGCTAGAAGTTTCCTTATTGTCAGGATTTTTGGCATAATTACAAGTTAAACCTACCTTGAGATAACAGATTCATGATGCACAATAGAATGCTACTTTGATAAAGAATATCCGATCAAGGATTGGCAACGAAAAGTATGATGGCTTCTATGAGGAAGATAATGGTACAATTTTTTTACCACAATAGGATAGTAGTTCCTAATGTTGATGGGTTGAGGAAGATGGTACTTGAGGAGGCTCACTCATCCATGTATGCAATGCATCCTGGAAGTAGCACGATGTACCAAAACTTGAAAGACATGTATTGGTGGCTAGGTTCAAAGCATGATGTGGCAGAGTTTGTTGCCAAATATCCAATTTGTCACCAAGTGAAGGCTAAGAACTAGAAGCCTACAAGGACATTACAACCCTTGTTAATACCACAATGGCAATGGGATCATATTACTATGGAATTTATGGTTGGTCTTCCTAGGACAACAAAGGGTCATGGTTCCATATGGGTGATAGTAGACAGATTGACAAAGTCAGCTCAATTTCTTCCAGTTAAAACAACGTTTACAATAGAGAAATTGACACAAGTATATATCGATGAGATAGTCTGCCTACATGGCATTCCAATAACTTTAGTTTTTGATTGAGGTTGATAGTTCACAAGTCATTTTTGGGAGCGTCTACATTTAGCAATGGGAACACAGTTGAGATTCAACACAACTTTTCATCTGTAGATTGATGGCCAGTCTGAAAGGACTATTCAGACTTTAGAGGATCTCTTGAGGGCATGTGTACTACTATTTCTTGATATTTGGGATGCACATCTGACTCTGATAGAGTTTTCATAAAACAATAGCTATCAAAGAAGTATAGATATGGCTCCTTATGAGGCTTTGTATGGGAGATTTCAGTCTCCTCTTTGTTGGTATGAGACAGGTGAATATCAACTTTGGGTCCTGAGCTAGGACATCAGAATACAGTTAAGATTAAAGTGATACAACAACAGTTGAAGGCAACCTAGGATAGGCATAAATCTTATGTATATAACTGGTGCAGACCACTTGAGTTCCAAGTGGGAGATATAGTATATCTTAAGGTTTCTTCTTAGAAAGGTGTGCTGAGGTTTGGAAAGAAGGGTAAGTTGGCTCCTAGATTTATGGTACCATACCCTATCCTATCTCATGTTGGAAAGGTAGCATACAAGTTGGAGCTACCTCTAGAGCTACATAGATTGTATAATGTCTTTTACATCTCTATGTTGATGAAATCCCATCCAGATACTGAGAAGACAATCCCACCAGTAGAGGTTGAGTTAGATGAGGATATCTCCTATGTTGAGGGTCCTGTGTTGATCCTAGATAGAAGGGTGAAAAAGGTTAAGAGAAAAGATATAGTAGCAGTGAAAGTTTTGTGGTATCACCATGGCATAGGGGAATCCACATGGGAACTAGAGAATGAGATGTGTAGAAAGTACCCATCTCTCTTTGTGTAGGATTTCGGGGCAAAATCCTTATTAGGGGTTTATAGTTGTAAGGCCCCTAAACTTGCTTAAAGAGTTTAGTAAGCATAATTACCATAATTGAGTACTTATAACCCCAATATAACCTTGTGATATGCTTTTAACTCATAAGACAAGCTTGAGTTTCAAATTTGGTCCAATTTGGACACTGTTTGAGCAAGTTATGCAATTTTATGTACATTTTGGACTTTTCTACAATTTACCCAGTCCAGAGGTTTTCTTTGCAATTTGTCACATGAATTATATTTCTTAGATGTTATCTTATCATTCTTGATCTTTTTGATCCATGGGGATCCTAGTTAAACCTTGGTTTGAAGGTGTTTTCTCCAAGGATATTTTAGGGTTTACCCCTTTATGGATGAGATACATTTAGGAGCTATCAACTAATGATTTATTTGTTTTACTTGGAAATTCAAGAAACAAGGGATAAGTAGGTCTCTATGATGTGTAGGGAAGATGCTTGTGTGTCTACTTGTATATTCTTAATAGTTTAAGGCCATGGATACTTGGAAAGATACTAGAACTTCAACCTTTTCTTTTTCTTTATCTTAATGTTTTATATACTTATCCCTAAGAACCCAAACGAACCATTTTCTCTCCACCACTTCCCTCCTCCTAACCTCATTATCCCTCTGTGCTTCTATGAAGTTCCTGTCCAAGGAAGAAGAAAGTGGGGATCTTCTTGGGGAAAAAGCATCTAGGGTTGTAATTGACTTCCTTTAGGGGCTTCTAAAGCTCCTTCCTAGTGATCTTGACCTAAAAGTGTAAGTATTCCTCCTCCATTTATTTCTCTTTTGTTATTCCTCCTATATTTCTCCAGGTCAGAACCTTTTTGTTCCATGGTGGAAGTGGATCTAGAACTCAAGCATCTATCTATCTATCTTCTTCTTCTAGGGTTTTGCTTCTTTGTGGAGAGAAGTGCCTACTTGGCCAAGTTCAGATCTGAAAATTGGTTTTTCTTGACTTATTTTCTCGAGATTATTTCTGTTTGGGGTCTGACCTACTCTATAGAGGCGAGTTATATAACATTATTCACTTATATTGCTTGCCAGAAGCTTGTTAGTTCGTGTTTATTCTTTAATGTGATGATCTAAGCATAAAGAAAGCATGCTTGTTTAGGGTTATGTATTTTTTTATGGTGTTCCTTGTTCTGTTTCGGTTCTATGTGAACCTTTAAATATGTGTATGACCTTTATAAGGTATAATATGATCTGTGATAGGTTGATAGTAACAACCTATGGTGCTAAGAACAAAACAATTGAAGGTCAAAATTAGCGTTTTTAAGCTATTTCCTTCCCTACCACACAACCAATGGTGATACCATTCAACAACCAATGGTGTTGCTATCTTGGCAACTAATGTTTGTGATAAAGGGTGTCAAATGATGGTGACAACCTATGGTCACCCCCTAGGTCATATTTTGGCTCAATTAAAAGTTTAATGATCAACCATTAAGTACCCTAATGATGTTATCAATCAATGATGACATTAGCTTAATATTTGATTGTGTTGAATGAATATAGTGTTGATCCTAGCAACCAATGGTGAGTCAAGGTTTTAAATGTATGTTATTTTCAGCCCCTAACAAATGGTTTCTTGGTTCAATGAATTCAATGGTTAAACCATACTCAATTTAAAGATTTTGAATAATGAACCCAATTTAATGGATGAGATTGGATGCTTTAACATCCAATGGATTAGAATAAATCTAATGATATTATATGTTGGTTCTAGTAATGAAATTTGATGGTAAAACACATTTAAACTTGTAGTATTACCTTTTCCCTCGTATGAATATATTTAATAAATCATCATAACAAGTTAATGTGTACCCCTAATGAAATATGACCTGTTACACCAACTCTAATATGACTAAGTGCTAGGGATTGATTGTAATCATACTTCTTAAAGTGATTAAATGTGATTATGAAATACTCTCTTCTTGTGTTGAAACCATAATATGATGATAGTTGAGCATCATAGTTTGTGCTATGCTAATCTTATATGTCACATGTGTGATTGATGTTCCGTCGAGCCTTATTTTAAGGCATTGAAAGACAATGATGATTATGCAGGAATTGATGAGGTGGTCATAATGATCTTTGGGCATGTTTGAGCCCTAATTGAGGTGAAATCCTCTTCATGTTCCAATAAGAGTTGAAACCCTGGAGCTTCTGATAAGAAATGGGTATATTGAAATAGTATGATGTAATGTTGGTTCATTACAATGCAATGGATGATAGCATGTGGTAATGTGATTCAGATTTATACCTCAAATGTTTTATATCTTATGAAGTTGCAATTCTTATACACTTGATAGAAATGGAATAGGGTTTGTATGTCCATTTGTATGATTTAGACATAATTCACCCAATTGGCATAACTACTCAAGTGAAACTCTAATCATGTAGTTCCCTGTTCCATAGATCTATCTGAGTGTCAGAACTTGCCAGATAGTGACATGAGTATTCCTAAGGGAAACTCAGAGTGCATACTGATGAGTATGCAGGGTGCTTGTCATCCTAAATTCAAGTGTTAGGGAGGATGACAATATTCATACCTATCCCTCAATTTGAGAATGGATGTGGTCATGTCTTGGTGATTATATATATATGATGAGATTGGAGGACAACTGTTGTTGTACCTTGAATGGTAGGGTATGCGTACCTGCCACCTTTTACTAGTGACGTGACATGTACCAAGGATGGACTAGGCTATTAGCAGCTTGATCTTATGTGTCACTATGGTGGACCCACACTAACCGAAGGCGGGGAAGATCTTAGGAGTTTGGATCTTCCTAGATCTTGTATGGAACTGATTTCGACTTAGTAGTGGTCAGTTGGGACTTGAGTGGTATTCCTCAAATCCCTCAGGGCAATGTAATAAAAGAAGTAGTATAAGCTAAGTAGTATACTCACTAAGGTTAAATATGTCTCAGATTGTTTGATTGGTCTTTAACTTGTCTTTGTACTACTTAGTGTTTACAAGATGCTATCATATGACCTTTGAGTAATTATATTTCTTGTCAAGTTAATTTGATTAATTGCTTGGTATGCTTAACCTATTCAATCTACTTAAATTGCTTATTCATTACTATATCTGCTCAGGTTCATTTACTATCAATCAATCTATTGTAATCTATATATGTTGGAGAGAGTTATATCTCTCATTGGGACTGGGTCTCACCTGTAGGTCACCACATCTTTTTAGGTGGTCGCGGGCAATGAGGTCAAGGTCGTGCTATGGAAGAAAACCAACCTGGTGATCAATAGATTCAGAAGGTTGGTCAGTTGTAAATGTTAGTAGTAGAGTCCTAGTGTCGTCCCTGTACTCTTAGGTCCAGGTATGGGATGTGTTTTCTAGATGATATGCGTGTATCGACATGAGATTTTGGTAGTATGCCAATGTTTGAAAATATATGACGTACATGTGAAATATCTTTTGTATACATGATGTGACTGGGGTCTTTGGACCCCTATGTGAATACTTCTTACAATATATGATAATGGAATGATGGACCTTTATGTAAATGTTCTGGAGTTTATTTACATTGTTGAAATTGGTTTTAATTCCGTATTTTTGACTGTGATTAATTAGTAGATGATTGTGTTTTATGTTTTGAGTAATCTCTCTTAGCATGATGAGGTGTCAGAAATGGAGGAAAAGAAGTGCGATTTACTTTTTCAAGTCAAATCTACCAAGAAGAAGCTTTGGAAACCCTAAAGGATAGCAAATCAGAACCTTAAAAGATCCTTCCAAGATGATCGCCCTCTTCTTATTCCTTGAGATGTTCTTTGCAGTACAATAGGGAGAGAAAATGAGATCCTTTGCAAATGGATAGTTATAGAGAGTAAAGGCTTCATTTTGGCATATACATATATATATATATATATATATATTATATATTTATATTATATTATATATATATATAGTTTAGGGAATAATCTTTGAGAAGAGCATGAGGTGTACAATTGATTCTCCATGTGTCCACGACTTTATTTTTTTGCATAGATAAGTTAACAGCAAGTACACCAACAATTAGGGACTTCTGGGCTGTCGGCTTATGCCCAAGCAAGTAAAGCCATCACTTGTTAGTATTATAGGTAGTTCATCCATGGGGGTTAAAGTCCTAATTCAACATAGAATGAAATCTCCTTCAATTCAAGGTACAATGAGTGCCCCATAACTCAAAAAGACCAAGAATGATAAAAAAATATAAGGAACATAATTGATGGAACAACTTGCAAAGAAAAACCCCTTAATTGGGTAAATTGTAGAAAGTTCAAAATGTACAAAAAATTGCATAACTTGCTCAAACGATGTCCAAATTGGACCAAATTTGAAACTTAAGCTTGTCTTATGATTCTAAAGCATGAAACAAGGTTAGGTTAAGGCTATAAGCACTCAATTATGGTAATTAAGCTTGTTTAACATTTTAAGTAAGTTCTAGGGCCTTGCAAATTCAATGTTATAGGTTATCCAATAAGCGATCAAGAGAAAGTTTTCACCCTCCTCAATGGTCTTGATGGCAATGATTATCCATGTTAAAACCACCTATTCCAACCTATGATGACCTGATACCTCTACTGTAAGAATTTAGGAGAAGGAAAGCCAGAAGGGGACCCTCATCCTCATCACTTGTTGTCTTCTATACTAGCAAGGCTGCTACTGAGAACCAGGTCACCTTCAACCGCCAACACATCTGCAACTAATACAATGTCCTAGGAAGAGGACGATCTTCTACCTGTGGAAGAGGTACACACCAATATAACATCTTTGTCTAGGGAATTCTTGGCAGTGGTTCAGGGAACAACACCACCCAATTCAATCCACAAGGAAGAGGATTCTCCACCTCCACTCATGTCAACAATCATCAGTACAACTCATCACTCCCCCTATGTAAAATTTGCTGGAAACAAGGTCACACAATTTTGAAATGTTGGCACAGGTACGAAAACAACTACCAAAACCCATATGTACCTTCTTCTCTTGTAGATAACACAAGTGCTGCCCTTACAACTCTTCCCCTCCATGAAGTAGATCCCTTCGATTAGCATATCGATTCTGGAGCCACTGACCACATCACCAAAACCTTAGGTACCCTTCAGAACCTATGTATCTATAAAGGGTCAAGTTTGATAATGATTGGAAATGGTGATTTTCTTCCCATCTCCCACACTGGTGACACCTTCATAAATAATCTTACTCATATACCACTTCATGATGTTCTTATTGTTCCTAAAATTAAGAGGAATATCCTATCCGTATCTAAACTGACCTCTACATTTCCCTGTTACTTCATCTTTACTGACAACTCAGTTATAACCAAGGACTCGAAGACTCATCAAGTCCTGGCCTAGGGAAAATGCAGTAATGGAATGTATCATCTTTCTGCATTAACTTCATAAGCATTCTTCTCAAACTGATTTGTCAAATCTTCAGGAGGAACATGGAACATAAGACTTGGCCATCCAGACTACCTTTCATTTTCTTCTTCATAACATGATGATCACCACTACTTCAAATTTTGAGAACATTTGTGATAGCTGCAAACTGAGCAAAAGCAAACGACTGTCTATGCAACACACTCACACCAAATCAACTTTTACTTTTGAACTTGTTCACTGTGATGTGTGGGACAAGGCACTGGTTCCTTCAACCCATAACTATCTATATTATGTGATTCTTACAGATAACTTCTCTTGGTTCAGTTCATTGTTTCCTATGAAACAAAAGAGCGAATTTTGCTCTACTTTCATTGCTTTATGTAGGATGGTCTGAAATAAATTCAACTTACAGGTGAAGAAGCTCCAAAGTGACGGAGGAGGTGAATTTCTCAGTCACACTCTCCGACAATTCCTCACAGATTTTGGCATCCAACATCAACTTTCATGTCCTCATGATCCTTCCTAAAATAGGGTCGCAGAACAAAAACATCGACATGTAACTAATTAGGTTTAGCTATGATGTTTGAAGCCCAACTACCTAAATGATACTGGATGGATGCCTTCTCAACAACAATATATTTGATAAGTTGTCTGCCTGTACCCCTGCTACAAATGAAGACCCCCTTTGAAGTCCTTTTTTGCAAGTCATCTTCCTATTCTCACCTCTGAACCTTTGAGAGCCTTTGCTACCCCTGTCTTCATGAGTATACCAAAGAAAAATTAGATCCACGGTCCCTACCTGGTGTCTTCCTGGGCTATAGTTCACTACACAAATACTATAAGTGTGAGAGCATTTCCTCCAAACTATTGTACATTTCTAAACATGTCGTCTTTAATGAATCTGTCTTTCCTTTCTCAACAAACACCCACAATACCGCCAGAGAAGAATCCTACTTATCCTACACCATTTTTTCCGAGGTCAATGATGATCACTCATTGTCTCCAAGTACACCTCCTTCCACTGATACCACAACAAATCCACCACCTACCTCTCTCATAGGTTCACTAAACAATGTCTCAGATATATCCCAAGCTTCACTAGGTCTCACCATCCCCTCTACTACACATCCCACACCTAAAACTCCTCCCACTATTTTTGACCTCACTCCACCAACTCTCCCTAAATCCTCCTCTCTAATTACACCACCAAAATCACTATCCCTCTTAGTCACCAAACCTTTTGTTCCCTCAAGCCCATCTGAGCCATCTCATCTTCCCAATCTTCATCATATGGTCACATGCAGAAAAGATTGGGAAAACCCAATCCCAAATACACCTTGCAAGCCACGCTCCACATACCCACTCCACACACTGTCAAGCAAGCCCTTCTTCACTCACGAAGGAAAATCTCCATGACTGATGAATTAAATACTCTTCATTCCAATAACACCTTGGAACTCTTTGAATGCAGAGATGACATGAATGTCATTGATTGTCGTTGGGTCTTCAAAACCAAATTGAAACCTGATGGAACCTTGGACAGACTCAAAGGCAGACTGGTGGTCAAAGGGTACCATCATGAAGAGGGAATAGACTATACTGAGACGTTTAGTCTTGTTATTAAAGCTCTAACAATCAAAATTGTCCTAGCTATTGCCGTTTTCAAGGTTGGGATGTCCTCCAACTTGATGTGTGAAATGCCTTTCTAAATGGAACACTTGACACCACTATCTACATGGAGCAACCCCCTAGCTTCATAAAAAAAATGTCTCGCTCACGTCTATAAACTCCACAAGACCCTCTACGTCCTCAAATAGGCTCCCCGAGCCTGGAATAACCAAATCCACTCCTTCCTTATCGAATTGGGCTTCAACTCCTACACTACTGACTCTTCTCTCTTTGCCCTTTCCTCTGCCAACATCTCCATCTACCTTCTTCTCTATGCTGATGAAATCATCATTAATCGAAACTCTAAACCCGTTGTTGTTCAAATCATTAACTAACTTGAAAATTTGTTTTCCCTTAGAAATTTTGGCAGAGGATACTACTTTCTTAGCATTCAAGTTGAATCCAAATCACAAGGAATCCTTATTCATCAATCGAAATATTCCCTTGACATATTGGAATGAGAACATATGTTGCATTGCAAACCTACTCCCACACTAGTCTGCACATCCTCTATGACTCCGTCAAAGATCCTAATGTCTCTCTCCAAGACGCCACTCCATATAGAAGCACTGTCAGTTCCATTTAATACCTTACACTCACCATACCAGACCTAACCTATGTCATCAACCTCGCCTACTAATTCCTACATTGCCCAACATCTACCCACATGAATCTTGTCAAACACATCCTCTGATATGTCAAAGTCACTATCTTCTCGGGAATTCAAATCGATGTTGATCAACACCTCCCTATCACTAGGTTCTGTGATGCTAATTGGGCCGACTACCCCCTAACTAGACGCAGCACGAGCGGCCACTGTGTTTTTCTTAGAAGGACATGTGTATCATGGTCATCAAAGAAGCAACCAATCATCTCAAAATCAAGAACTGAGGCTGAATATCATTCACTTACCCTAGCCTCTGCTGGACTCACTTGGTTCTCACAACTCCTCAAAGAACTCCACCTCTCGCAAACCCAGCCTACCATCCTCTTTAGTGATAACCTCAATGCCCTTTTCTTCACCACCAATCCTATCTTTCATGCTAGAATTAAACACATTGACCTAGACTATCAATTCATCTAAGAGAAAGTTGTGCTTGGCCACATCGTCACCCAACATGTCTCATCTAGGGTTCAACTTGTAGATTTGTTCACCAAAGATCTTCAAAAGACACAGTTTTGCCATCTTCTACTCAAGTTGGGCCTTCGATTCTCTCAGACTCAACTTGCGACGGCGGGGCCCCGGGGGGGGGGGGGGGAGGGGCTGTGAATGTAACACCCGGGCCCACTTCCCAAGGCTCTAGTAGAGTTTCAAGAATAACGACTGGTCCCACAGACCACCACTAGCCTTAACTGCGCATTTTATCTACACTGATGCGCAAGCCAGGATTAACTTCCTGACTGGTCACCCATCCTAGTACTACTCCAAGCTGAGCACGCTTAACTATGGATTTCTTTAGTGATGGGCTCCCGGAAAAGGAGGTGCACCTTGGTGATATGGGTAGTCCAATCATTCCTTTTAAGATCATGTTATCCGAGGTCTCAAATCCTGGGATGTTACAATCTCCCCCACTTTAGACTCTTGATGTCCTCGTCAAGGCTCAACTATAAGACCTCATAATATTTCCCCATTTCAGTGCAGACCCAACATGGCCCATGACCACCTAGCTCCCGATCACGGAATACCAGCGCAAGGGTGGCTACATCACCATGGATAGCCCTTTCCTACACGCCTAGACCGTATGGCTCAAGACTGGCATGCCACATGCCCATGTGGGCCCCACCTACTGGAGGGGAATTGGCTCTGATACCATTTGTAACACCCTGGCCCACTGCCCAAGGCTCTAGTAGAGTTTCAGGAATGACGACTGGCCTCACATACCACCACTAGCCTTAACTGCGCATTTTGTCCACACTGATGCGCAAGCCAGGATCAACTTCTCGACTGGTCACCCATCCTAGTACTACTCCAAGCTGAGCACGCTTAACTATGGAGTTCTTTAGTGATAGGCTCCCAGAAAAGGAGGTACACCTTAGTGATATGGGTAGTCCAATCATTCCTTTTAAGATCATGTTATCCGAGGCCTCAAATCCTGGGATGTTACAGTGAAGATATTTCAAGTTCAACCACTACAATTAATCAAATGGAACAACATTGACTCCTCGTCTCTCCAATACAGTTGGCTATTTGTTACTTCTTTAAATGACACCGTGCACACTACATGTCAACTATGTCTACTATCTTTCTTAATTTCTTTGTTGACACTTGTATGTTGTCATATTAATATGACAACCAAAAATGATAAGATTCCGAGTAGAGCTTCTTCCTTTTTCTCAACAAGTACAAGCTTAACAGTTTGTATATTTTTCCCAAAAATTGGATAACCAGGCTTGAATCTGTAAACACATCACACCTCTCATAGTTAAGACTGGCCATAGCCTCTAGACTCGTATGCAGTGCAAGAAGCTCACCTTCCAAAGGGTCATCGCCCGTGATCTTTTTGGCACCACCATATACCCAATGACCCATATTTTTTCTGATGATGAAAATGATACTTAAAGTACTAGAAGGGATGTGTGTGTCGTGTCGAATGACAATTGCCACCACCATAAGAAATGATTTACTTTATAAAGTTATATAAAAGTCATTCTTTGATTTCCCAATATAACTAACCAAACAATCCCTAACAAGGAATAAGATCCCAAAGTTTTATTGTGGTTGAGTCCTAAATGACCAATATCTCATTGTTATTCAATATGGCAATGAATTTATAAGTCATAGAGAGATTCGCAGTGATCCTAGATTGTGCCATTTCAAAAGGGCTGAAAGGCAAACTTGGGAATCATTAAGTAATTGTATCAGAAGTACACAATAGTAAATTGAATTTTACATGGACATCCACATCATTCACTATACATCTTCAAATGTGTATTCACATTTATTTTTTAGGGTAAAAAAGTACACATACATAGGAGCTACTATATAACTTCCAATTTACACATATAAACAAACTACATGACTTGCTTATGAAATAGAATTCCGTCTTTACAATGAAAAAAATTATGAACATCTACCGGATTACAAGGGAATTACAACTTGGAATATATTTAGATCCTACTCATTTTCCATCTCAAGCCATGCATCGTTTGATATCTCTAAACCTACATTTGCAAGATATAAACATTGACAATATAAGTGTGATGTGTACATGATGTCCTATATATAATAAAAAAACTAATGAAAAATTCCTTGATAGTTTATCAAGAATATGGACAGTTACATAAATAAGAAACTTCAATGAACTGGAAAGCATGCATGTACTAAAAATTTAGGTTCCACAATCAATACATCCCTAATTATTTAGTTGTGAAATCACCATTATATGATGAGATAGTGATACCAAAGAAAATTCATTTTAGTGGGAGATAATTATGCAACTCTATCCTACATGTGGTTTAGAATACATAGAAATCCAGGGGGCACAACATCAATTTAGAACCATAAAATTTTGTCAAATGTGTAACTTCATGCTATATCATATATGTATAGGAAAAATACATATAAATAATATTATATTTTCATGCATTTTTTCATATCTACCCATATCTAATTCAATCATCAATTATTCAAGAGGACTACTTCCATGAACCCTAGTTTGAAATTTCTAAACATATTACCATGAGTCTTCCTAGTCTTTGATAAGCACTTGGTCAAATACAAAATGATACCTACATCAGTTCCATGATTCTATGGGTATTTATGACCCTTCCTTAGAAAATTTATTTTAGTAGTTTCCCTAACCAAACTAGATGTTACTAAGGAACCATGCATATCACTAAATAGGGATCCATCAAATAAACCAGCTAAATTAGGTAATATATTATATATATACATACATATATATGTATAGAGAAAGAGAGAGAGAAAGAGAGAGAGATACATATGTATGTATATGTATGTATATTCTCATAATACAACCAGATAATTTATGATCACTTTATTTTTATGCATAACACACTACATACACAACACAATTGTGTTAACAATGTTTACATTTTATGATTTTTGGTTAAGAGATAGCAAAGGCTACAACACTTGGCATGTGACATATGAAGCTATATCTCTATCTTAGATCCCTTATAAGCTTGGACATTAACTTATAATGTTTATTCCAAAGTGTATTTAGTTTTGTGAACAAGCCATGAACTAAAGTTTTATTGAATAGTGGATGTTCATGTGAATTCTAGTCTTATATTGTTTACTTGGTGATGGTGTTGAAGTTTTAGCCTCTCTAGTTTAAAAGTAAAACTATAGATTTAAAGTTAGTTTCAAGTGTCTCTTTGTCTTTTTGAAAATTCCATGCAAGATTATCCATGTATATCAATATGTATGATATTTTTTTTCCAAAAAGAGAACAACAACAACATCCAAGGACACTTTGAGTTAGTGGCGTGAACTAGAATGGTATGACTATGATTTCTAGGTAGAAGTGTATCAACTTTAATGACATTGGCTATTTACTAAGTCCTAAGTATCTCACATTTTTCATTCAATATTTATAAGCTTCTCAACCATTGATTTCTTGAGGTCCAAATATAGAAATGATATGCTCTTATAATCTTGTTTGTGTTTATTTTAGAAGAACATTTAAGGTGAAATAGTTAAATATGCTGGCATACTTATTTATATTGATTTCCACTAGCTTAAAGTGCCTACACCATTGACATAGAAAATGTCACTTACTTTAGTAAAATGAGATAAAAGGGGAAAAATAACTCAATGAATGTGACTTTATGTGCCAAATTTTTACTAAGATACTAGTTCCTACTGATCCTTCAAATTATAAGGTTAAATGTGGTTGTAGATTAGTTCCCCAAATTAGTCATGTTTTGAGCACAAACTTCATCGGCTAAAGATCAAATGGCCTGATAATAGAATTTTGGAAGCATATTTAGCATGCACTAGTAAGACTATCTTTTCTTAAGATTAGAGGAAATTCAGGTATTAGAATGCATATGTTGAGGTGTGAGTATATAAGAAACAATATCCTTTTCACATATCCTATTTGTGTTCATGAGGGAAAATAATACATTTTATACTAAAATTAATTATATAAGGAATCCTCAGTTGTTGTTTAGATTTCTAATCTAACTGCCTCAAATAATTATTCATAATCACCAAATAAATAACTTATATTTTGTTAAAATATATATGTGGTTAAAGTGAAAACTTAGTTAGGATATATCATGTAAAGCTATTATGACACTAAAAAAGTCACTCTATACAAACTTATTTATATGATGGATTCTTTCCATATATCCATTAGTGGATGTTGCCGATCTATGGTACCTTGTCATAATGAAAAAAAAGTCACAGGAGTGGAAATCTTGATTCCTAGTCTCACTTATGTTGAGTAAAGGTAAACAAAATGGTTCCCCTATATGAAACCTCGATGAAAATATTTAATATATATTATCATTCTTGGTCATTCTCGAGTAGAACTGCATTTTAAACAAAGTGAAAGGTTGTTCTACCCAATTTTGAACAAGTAACTCCTCAAGTAATATATTTATTGGTACCCTACACCTCAGTAGAATGTACAAAGACTCCCAATCCATCCTATAATTGATCGGATACCATAAATAAATATATTTCATTAGTTAATAAAAGGTCTTGAAGCTTTGGAAAAAACTACAAAAAGGTCCTAGATATTTTAGAGTTCATTCAAGTTAAATTTTTATGACTTCCTTTTCTTTTTGTTAACTTGAAAACAATACATGTCCATAATTGGTAGTAGAATACTTAAATTGTATTATTTATTGTAATTTTACACCCTCTTGAGAATAAAATATCACCACACTTATTTTAGAAACAAAATAAATCCCATGGCATATTCAAAATAAGTATACAACCTTACTTTTCTCAAGAAACAAACATTCAAAATCCATAAATTAACAATATTAGCATGTTTTGAAATGTGCATGTTATAGTCCACTAAAATGTTGTTTTTTGGGAAACTTTTTCCCGGATCCATCGAAACTTCTAAATATTCAATATGAGATTCATCATTAGGTAAGATGAATAAGAAAAATATAAACATCCTTGTCGTTGGTTTAGGGTGACCTAGGGAATATGCGGTGACAAACTCTTGATAGTGTGACAAGCCACCTAACCCATGTTGTGGTTCTTCATTTATTCCTTCTCCACATCCAATGCACCCTCAAAACCCTACATCTAACCCACCCTCTCCATTGTACAAATCAACCAAACTAAAGTGAAAGGAGTAACCCTAATAGGAGGATCAAATCAACACAAGTTCAAGGCACCAAAATAATGAATGGCGGTCAGATGGATGTTGCAAACAATATAGAATGTAGACAGATGAAGATGTAATAAGAGGATGGAAATGGAATTATTGATCTAAGATCACACACCCATAAGAGAAGAATATGAAAGCCTTGGATTTGCTGACAACACTACATATATATAGGAATTACAACTCATAGACTTATAAAGAATGATGGCTCAAGCTTGTGGGGTAAAAAAGGCAAATAATAAAATAAGGCAGAGTATGGATTGATGTTGATACAATTCATATACATAGAAGATAAAAAAAAGTCCTATGAGACCCACCTTGGGACTTTGAAACTAAGTACTTCACCATAAATAAGTCAAGCTCTTTGTCTAACCATCTAAAACCAAGATCGTCAAAATTTTATATTGGTTAAGACTTAACATTGTGCCTCTAACATAAACATAAGTGGGTGCGATCTCACTAACAAAAACTAAGATATGGAGATTGGAATAATTTTTTAATTTTGATAAAGGAAGTGTAAGATGACAATGAGTAAGGGATGCTAAATGTTGAAAAACTATCAAATATGACACCAATAATCAATGAGAGCTTTGGAAACTTATCAATGCTTGAGATCTGATACGTGAGCCTCTAGATTTTTTCAACACTTGTGGTCTAATAAGACATGGACACATGTATATTTTAGATGATGGTTAATCTAATGAAGAATTTTAGAAACATGTTGAAGAACAACTGTGATGAATTTATTGAGTAAATCCAAACAAAGAAGGAATACCATGTTAAGGAGTAAAGAATCTCAAAAGTAGAGTTAGAGGATCCTAAGGAAATTTAAAGACAACAATGAAAAAATATATATACATGTAGATGGTAAGTTTAGATTATAAAATATCAAAGAAGAGGTGTCAAAAACCTACCAAAGATGAACAACATAGACAAATCAAAAGAACCTACAAAGAGATAAATCAAAATTAGAACAACTTAACACTTACTTAAACCACACATACCTCAAGAAGGCAAAAGAAGAGGAAAGAAAAACACAAGCCTAGCAAAGGAAGGAGAAGAAGTAAGACACCACACTTAGAAGTCATACATACACAATTATGGAAGAAATGCATAAGTTGTACAAAAATCCAAAGAAGAAATAAGAAAGGAAGTAAGCATGCCCAACAAGGAAGAAGAAAGCATGTCCAACAAAGAATTATATACAAAATATTATTGTAGTAAGACGATTCCAATTTGTATCAATCTAGGATAGTAAAAAATAAGGTATATGGGAATATCAAGGAAGAGAATGATGGAAGAATGAAAAAAATAATAAGGTATGGTTTGTGGTGTAACAACAGGGAAATACTACCAATAAGAGGATAAAATCTAAATAAGAACAAACTTATCAAGTATAAGAGGCTGAAAGGAGTATAAAAAACTAAACTTCTATCTTGGAACTACCATGGATCGTAGGACCCAAGAACGATTAGCCAACTCAAGATGCCACACTAGAGGAAAATTCCCAATTTCCCGTTCCTTTTAGAGGCCAAGATAATGAGTAAAGATCTTTATGAAGTGAGGATAAATTGTAATTTTTCTAAGGGAGAGTTCTTGACTTGTGAAGGTAGGACACAAAGATATGGTATGTGGTGGAAATACATCAAGATGTGTATAGTATATTGATTGTAGAACTACTTCATTGAAGGGTATAATGATGTATTTTTGTGTAGAGTGAAGAGGTATCAAATCACAAAATGTGGCAGCTCATAAATAGAATCAAATAGGCATCAAAATGTACACTCATTATGATGAGAAATTTCTATAATTTTTTCAACATGTAGGAGAAAGTGCAAAGGTTCTTAAAGAAATGAAAGAATCATTAAAATAATATATATGAAAGTAAAGATGAGATGAGAAAAATAATTAATTTTGAACGATATCTATGGGGACTCTAAATTAGTCGATATGCAAGGTTGCCACCCCTTCTATGTAAGGAGACTTAGATATGGTATAAAAGTCTTCAAACACTATTCTTTTGGTCTTATATGATATGTCAGTCTTCTCCTCTGCAAAATAATTGAAAGGTATCTATAATGTAGAAGAATACGACTCATATCTAGGTAAAATGAATAATAAACTTAAAGATGGATGATTGATCCCCTCTATATCTGAGACTCTAGAGAATGATTCATGATGGACATGTTGTCTTCATGGGTATGATATTGGTTTCAAACCTCATCTCCCTACCCTCAAATAATATCTATGCTGACTTTGGAACCTAAGTGGCTCATTGGAGATAATTGGGAAGGAGAATGTATTGTTTCTTATCATATTTTTTGATCTATTAGATTTTGTGTATGCACTATAAAAGGGACCTTGGCTAGTCAAGAACAAACTAATTATTCTAATAATATGGAGTATAGGTAAGATATTGGAAAAAAAATCAAATTTATGAATCCACCTTCCTGGATTAAGATTTTTTACCTTCCACTTGAATTATGTGATAAGAGAGTGTTTTGACATATTAGATATTACATGGGAACTCATATATGTTCTTAAAGACTTACCAAAAAGTTCTATAGAATTTATTTTTATTAAACTTAAGTTCCCATGGCCTCTAACTTTATATTTCTTGAATCTCTTAAACATCAAAGTGACGATGGTCCTATCCATAATGTTTCATTAAAATACGTATGGATATCCAATGTATGTTAAAAAGTGAAAGTTGGATGAACATGAACAAATATATTGTTCTATGGAAAGTTAGTATTCCCTCTTTACACCCACTTAGGTGTTTGGAGATTTTCCTAGCTCAAAATCTAGTACAAATGGAGGTGCCTTAGAAGAGATTGTAGTTAAAATGAAAGAAGAAGAGATAAAACCCCTCCATGATTTGTTACAAAAACCATTACATGGATTTCTGATAGAGTTATTAATTCACTATTCTCTTCTATGAATTAGAAAGTTAGCAATTTGGAAAGCACCAACGAACAAGCTGATGTCGAAAACTCAAAGTCCCAAGTGTTCATATGACTACAATTTTGAACATTTACTCTTGGAATGTGAGAAGTATAAAAGATAAATGGTGCCCAAGACGAAGTCTGCAGACCAGGTATTCATATTTTATTTTTTTTGATAAAATGAAGATTATTAGGGAAAATGATTTTAAATTTTCTCACTAAGAATTTTTTAGACCATGATTATATCTCAATCATGATCCTCACCCCTTGTAAGGATTCTTATTATTTGGAAAGACCATGATTGTGGTATCATACATATTTTTTTAGTCTAATCAACATATTGTTGTTAAAGTTATGACAAAAATCTTGACTTGATGATTACAAGTATTTACGGGCATACTTATTATAATGTCATTACATCTCTATGGTAATCTATTGGTTATATTTCTAATTCAATGAATTTTCCTTGGATAATAATAGGTGACTTCAATAAAGTAAGACATAATAAACAAAAGAAGGTCAGATACATCTAACAAAGATATCAATGATGCATTTAATGAACACATTCTTAACTATGGCTTCTTTGAACTTGATTTAAAAGGTCCTTATTTCAGCTACAATAACCATCATTATGGTTTGTATTTTAGAAATTTAAAGATTCTTGATAGAATCTATTATAAGTCTGAATTTCTTAATACTATTCTTAAATTTCTTAGCTTGGTGATCTCAAATACTATTTATGATGACATAAGTATTTATCTTAAGTTGGGGAATCCTAGAAGGGGGAAATATCCCTTTATATTCATTAATGCCTTGTCTACTTATGGGTTTTCTTTTTGTCTATTGTCAAAGAAGATTGGGATATCAACGTTGAAGGTTTTTCTATGTATCACGTTAATAGGAAGTTGAATAATCTATAATCCAACCACATGTAGCCGAATCATGGTTAGTCTGGGAATGTGTTTGATAATGTCAAAATAGATAAAATAAAAGTCCTACAAGCTCAAATTGTAGCAGATCTAAACCCTCTACATATATAATATCTTCACGATGTGTAGAAAAGGAGTCTTATTATTTGTTTCAATCAAGTAGAGATTGAAGGTGTTGTTAAAGAACACAAGACTGACAAGGCCCCCATGCCTGATTGATTTAATGACATGTTTACTCAAAAGCATAGACTATCACTGTCAAAGATATTATCTTGGTTATAACAGATTTTGTTCTCAAAAGGTAAACTCCTGAAAGAAGTAAATAACAACTTTATTACCTTAATCCATAAATGTTAAAATTCTAATGAAATAAAGAGTTGTAGATCCACTTTTTTCAATGTAGTGTACAAACTCATTTCTAAGATTTTAAAATATTTTATATCTACCTTACATTTATTGTAAACACAAATATATGTGGTTTTATTAGAGGAAGAAGCATCAAAGATGCCACTTAATTGTCGAATGCAGTCATTTATGATTTTAATAGAGGAAATGCATGGACTTAGGATATAAATTTTATAGGAATGTGATTTAGTTAAGTGGATGTTCTTATATTTAGTTCTTTTCAAGATAGAGTACCCTCCAACATGGAAAAAAATGTATCATAGATATTTTTAATTCAAATTCTTATCATATCCTTGTCAATGGAGAACCCAAAGAATCCTTTAAGCCTTCCATTGGGTTCAGACAAGGGGACCCTAGAGCCCCTTATATATTGTCATATGTTTTATGAGTTCTAAGATGATTAAAGAATCTAATAAGTCCATTTATTTTACTCATATTAAAGCTTACAAGAGTATGAGTTCATGTTGTATCATTTTTTGTAATGACTCAATGGTTTTATCTAAAGAAAATAATCAATGTACTAGTGATATAGGAATATCCTCAAAATGTTGGGCAAGACATTTGGTCTCAAAATCAATGCTGTAAAAAGAAAATCTATTTTCAGTAAAAGTGCCCCAAAAACATATTGTTAGTGTCTTGGGTTTATAGAGAGTGCATTTTTCCTTCAACATACCTGGGATTTATTTCTTTGTTGGAAATATTACAAAGAAAACTTGCTCCCTCTTTTTGACAAAGTGAAAAACATGTTAGAAGGATGGAAATATAAGTTACTATCTATGGCAGCTAAATCAGAGTTAAATAATCAACTCTATAGGATATTAATGTTTATTGACATCCTCATTTCATATTACTTCATCTACATAAGTTGATATTGAACTTTGTAGAAATTTCTTAGGGGGGAACACTAAAGATAAATCTTCTCTAAATGTAGTCGCATTAGATAAAGTGACTCAACCTAAATGTGAAGGTGGGCTTGATATAAGGAAGATGAAGTACATGTCTATTGTCTGTATCCTTTTGAACTACCTGAATGTTTCTAGTAAGAGGGATATGTGTTGGATACAATGGATAAAGGAGAAATATCTTAGTAAATATTCATTGTGGTCAATGATTGATTCCTCTTCAATTTCTTGGCTATTTTCAAATATTCTCAGAACATTGAGATGATTTCCTAAATTTAATTGAGTACAAGGTAGAGGATGATGGTAAAATATTTATTTGGGTTGATCCCTAGGTGAACAACAAAACAACTTCAAAGTAGTCATGGTAAGGATGTTGTTATTAAGTTGAGGTTTCCTATTGACTATAAATTGAGATGAATTCTTCTAGTAAGTATCTTGAATGTTGATACGAATAGGAACAATATGAAACTCTCAAGTTTCCTTTTCTCTCTACCTTCTCCTTTTGAAAGAAGAGATTAGATTAGGTTCAACGTTTTTAATAAGCCCAAGATGAATTTATTCAAGAAATGTTCAGTACATGAATGATAAGTCAGATCATTCTTACCAGGTGGAAAGTTTGTTTGCCTAAACGATATTCCTTACATATGTGGAAGATTTTACTCAAAACGTTACCTACTTAGGACTATACAATAAGAAGATGTAGTCAAGTTGCTTTTATATATTTCCTATACAAATCTTTTTAGGAGGACACTAATAATATTATGTTTGGTCACTTGTAACATATGGAAATTGGTCATAAAGAAGATTGGTCTAATTTAACCCAAAGACTGGTATGACCTTGCATATGATTGTACTAGAAGATAGAAAATCATATGAATGAGTATAAGCTACTTTTTTTGGTTGGAAAGGAACCTGAGTATTCACATTAAAATGGAAAGGAATTCAAAAAAAATTTCAAAGTTAAGCAGAGATGATTAAATTATGGTTTGGTACTCGAAGATCATTATGGAAAATCAATTATATGTCCTCAATGATTTTTTTGGTTGTGGATCATATTTTTCTTTCCCTAGTGTTGACACCCCATTTTTTCTCAATCAGTAAAAATTCATGATAACCTTCATTCCTTGGGTAATGATGGAGTTCATTCCTTCTTTTCCACCTTTTTCCATATTGTTTTTCCTATCTGATATATCCATTTTCACCCAATTTTATGTATTGCGTCGCTTCCTCCATATAAAATGTTCTTCTTTAAACTCAAGTGCAATTATCTCATCAATTTTTCTTTATATAAGACATTTTTCATAATTTCCTGATTGAATTATCAAAAATAAAATATTACCTAATTTGAGTGGATATTCAATTACCTATTTTCTCACAAAAATATATATCTTTTTGACAAAAAGGAAGGACACTATTCAACCGATGTGTTTTATCATTCCTTCATTATTTTGTTGAATTTTATGCACATTATGCATTTTCCATGAATTTTATCCAATTTCTTCTTTATTCTCCTAAAAATCTAGGAAATCAAGAAATGAGTTTTTTCTTACTCGCACCCCCTTGCAGATCCCAAACATCCTCCATGTGGCACATGATAGATTGGCTCGAATGTAGGAATGATTTCACCCACATCACCTTGTTCTTCCTCCACTTCCTAACTATTCTATCAGAAGACCCCAAACCCTAAATCTATCCTATAAATACCCTCTATATCTAATGTACTTTAGGTTTATTTTGAATCTATAGAAGCCAGAGAAATCCTACCCCCCCTAATTCTATATTGCATGTGACTAGAAGATCCTTCTTCTAGCATCAACTGCATTTTTAAATGCTGACATGTTGTAAAATAATAAATAAATACTACTTTCTTTACTATATTCATAACCATTGCTAGTTAATTACTTGAACTACTCATCTTTGCACACCATTCTTGAAAATCCAAATATTATTCTATTGAATCTATTTCACTCCTCTCTTCCTACACATCAGTCCCAACAAACAAGGATGGATCTTCACCCTAGGAGATTCTAAGGCAACTAGGACCCTAACATATAAACAATAGGAACTACATGGTAATGATGGGGAAGCCATGACCATCTCTAGCCCCCAAGGTTGACTATAAAGAAATACTCTTTTTGTTAAGTTGTCCATAATTTTTCTTAATAATAACCTTGATCATAACCATTTTAACCTGATATGTATAAGAAAGAGGAAATAATAGTTAGCGGGCAATATGGGGTGCTAACACTTTCTACACTCATAATAGGATAGCTGAGTCTAATTTCTTGAATTATACATAGTTCTCTTATCCACCCTTGGCTACTATCATATTGGGTCTATCGATTTTCCAGTTGAGTTAAACACCCACTTTCATTTTTCCTTGTTTTATAAATAAAATTTTGTGGCAACTGTGAAAGCTTTATCCTTCATCATTTTTTTTCTCCATTTTTCACATGACTCTGTGATCATCCTCATGAAGAGGATTTTTCTAGACTGGGTACAATAGTTTGGTGACTATACTGAGAAGTTAGACAATCTAAGTTGTGTTTTAATTCTTAGTAATCTCACATTTTACCGAATGATTGAGATTTCTATTTTTACAAATTTCTCTTTCATTCTTTCTATTTTTCCCAAAATCCAAAGTTTTTAAAAAAGAATTGATGGAGGATCAAAAGATTCTACCCCAAGAAATTCTCAAGAACAAAATTTTATCAAAGAAAAATTTCGATGCAGATCACTCATTTCTGCCAAGAAAGGGTTTGTTTTCATGGTACTTAGTGAAGTATCTATAAAATCCTCACTTCCACCAGCAAACAAAGAGTTTTTTTGTCACTTTGCTTTTCCAGATGCTTTGATTTATCTTTTTATTTTTCTAGTTGTAAGACAACTATCATGTTTTCTAACAACTTTTGCTTTTAGGTTAACCTTCACTTCCCTCCTTTTTTCTTTTCTTCAACTTCATTTTTGTTTTTTAAGAACAAAAAAATAAAGGAAGAGAAATGGATGAGAGAGTTCTTCATGAAGTGCAATATTTTCTCTTTGTTTATAATTTCATGATTGTTTTCTTATATTATTATCATTTATCTTTCATACTCTATTATTGTGGCCTTACTTCAAAAATATAAAAAGCTTATACTTGCACTATACACACCTAGACACCCATGCATCTAAGGAATGAGTATCAACACTCATGTTGAATGCCTATATGTGGTGAGGGGGTGTTAGTAAAGGTATTGTTGTAGCGGTAAGGTGGAGGTCCAAAGGTCTTGAGAACACCACCTCTCATAACACTCACAACTAATTGTAGTCTCTATGGTTTGAAGGTTTACTGGGAGTAGTACCCATATTCAAAGAACCCAAATTACCCCCAGAACGGGTGCCATCATGCCATAGTTAAGATAAGAACCAACCTCTAATGCAAGTCATGAATGAGTGAGGATGTAAATCACTCTTAAACACCTACGCTAAAAAGGAGAAATTTATCTTTTTACATATGCATCTTTTGTTTGCTTGCTTTACAATTTTTAAGACTTTGCATTCTTTTCTAATTCTAGATATGTTGAAAGATTTATGCTTTGAGATTGTAATCTCCACATACAAATTATTTGTAGTCTGATGCCACCCTCATGATTAAAATAATATTGCCAAAACATCAATCTTAAATGAAAAATCTTGTCAAACCATTGACCTCACATGATCTCAAATGATTTAAAATTATCTCAATCATCAACAAAATATTTTCAAATTTGAAAATATGTAAATGATGTCTAAAAATATCTAATTATCTTTCTTACCATACAATCTTCATTCAATAATCTAGACTAAACAATCTATTATGAAAAATGTTTTCAAACTCAACAAAGTTGAAAATTTATTCAAAACTTAAAGAAGTTGAAAAATGTTATCAAAACTAAAAAAGGAGAATATTTTCAAAGTTGAACAACCTTTTAATATATCTTCCCACTTGATGCATGTCAAAATTGTATCCTATTGTGGTCTCTTTCTACTGAGCCACCACTATACATAAGCTCTTATATCTATCGAAAGTCTATTCAAGTCCTTTACATGCTCTTTAATCTTCATCTATGATCACACATGAGCCAAAGAGCCATGTTATTTTTGGAAACTTCTCTATAACACATTAAACCTTTAGAGACTAAATTTCTAAACTTTTATCATTCTAGTGAAAGGTTGTCTAATTTTACCTACAAGTTATTTTCTCTGATGATCATATTACATATATCTTTGCATCACTCGGTCCAACATTGAGCTATACATGATCACATATACCAAAAAGCTACCTCCTTTGGGAGACTCTAACTAAATTTAATTCTTTCAAGATAAAGATTTGCTATCACCATTACACCATAAGGATATTGAATCATCAATGACAGATACAACTTCAAAATTCTGATTGAAATATTGATTCGTGCCCCGAGTAAAACCAAACCTTTTGTTTTACATGATTTTTCATCTTGATTAAGATGTCACCTAGTAAATGCAGTTCAACCATCTTTGCCTACCTTACACCATGGTCCATAGACCATGACCTAAAATTGGGTCATTACCCTTCTTATACCTATTTGCATATCTATAAGGTCCCAGCCATGACCTAAAACTAGACCTACATACCCCTTTTTGTTGTGAGTATTTCTCTAATAAAATCTCCCATATGGATAGAGGAATATCATACGCTCATATCCACTACAATCTCTGGCCCTGAGAAGGTCACCTTATTTTTGGATATCCTTTTCCTTGTGGGTGTCTCTCTTATAAGACTGTTGGGTCGAAGGGCTCTAGAGGGGGGTGAATAGAGGTAAAAACACTTGCACAAAATTTGTTAGACCTTCAAGTTACTTCAACTAGGCACAATTGCAAATAGTGAATTTGATGGAAATCTAAACATGCATAGAAAGGATGAGAGACATTGAAACAAGCACTTGAACAAGTTTTTTAGAGTGGTTCTACTCTCCAAACTAGGAGAGAGTCAGTCCACTACCTAGAGAGATCAAGCCCTAGGATTTTGTAACTTATGTATACTTACATTTCATTATAAGACATAAAATTGATCTTCCTTTTCCATGACAAGCATACCAAGATTTCTTTGAGTTCAAGGGAGACAATAAACTTACAACCAAGGTCTTACCTACCCGGAGCTAGAGTCTTATACCTCACCAAGGCTACCCACTCTTGCAAGCAGCTGGACACCTTCACCAAGGAGATCCCCTCTTTGCAAAGATTCTTCTACCTTACAGGATTTCCCACTCCACTCTTGGATCTTTAGCCTTGTCCTCATGCTTCACTCGGAGAAGATTTTTGTACCTTCTTCTACAACTTAAAGAAGCTTGCACCTTCTCCTTCACTTAGAGAAGCTTTCACCAACTTGATCTTGAAGAAAGGGGCTGGGAAAAGAGAAACTTTGAGAGATTTACAGGCATACAATGAAGTAGCTCTCTCACACAGATCCTATATCACTCATAATGATGAATTGAAGTGTAATGAAGAGAGAGAAAGGGGATCAAGTGGACTAGATGCACTCAACTATAACAAGGAGCTTGAATAGCATGAAGGAGCAACCTTGGAATGAAGTTCAAGAGGTCCTATTTATATTTGAGGGTGTCCACTAGAGGGTAGGAACACTTAAGGATGTTTTCTAGCCGTTTGGAATGTTGCAACAAATATAATTTTGAGTTTTGCAAAACTAAAAAATGGTTGGAATCACTATTTCTACATTTTTCGTACAGTGCACTCGGTCGAGTTTTCATAAAGGTAACTCGACCAATTACACTATGCGACAAAGCCAATTTGAAGTATCGGTCAAGTTTGTCCTTGGTAAAACTTGACCGATCACTAGAAATCAGCTTTGTTGAGTGCAGGAATCAATTGAGTGTTGTGAGTGCTACTCGGCCGAACCAAAGAATTCTCAAAATTCATTAAGGGATCGGTCGAGTTTGAATCTCGATTGACAAACAACCTGTAATGAATTTTGGAAAATTCTTTTTAAGTGATAAAACATTTGAATTAAGGGTTCCTAATTTTTTATCATCTTAGTTACAAGTCATATCATAAATACAAATGATTAGAAAATTAATCTAAGGTGATTTGGAGTGTTTTCCACAAAAGTGCATTTGCATTGCTTTTGACTTGAATTAGAACAAGCTAGGGATTGATACATTTGATTCTTTTCATGTACCAAATACCTAAAATCAATCTTGAACAAGCATATTAGATACACATGAATGGAATGGTTAAGTCATTATCAAAATATGGACAATGTGTAACACTTAGGTCAACATTCTCCTCCTTTTTGACAATGGCAAACCATTCCTCAACATATTGAAAAGGATATACAAATTAAAGCTTTACATTTGAGAAAGGATATGAAAGTTGAACATTTACCTTGTGAATTGCAAGGGGGTGTGTGAATGAAAAATGTTAATTGCTCCCCCTCATTTCATGCTTACTTAAGCTTGCTTGGTTAGTCTTTCCACAAATAACCATAGCACAGTACATACTATATGGTCCTCTAGCAAGTCACATGGTATGCAGATAATTGACAAGAAAAGGATCATATAAGCAATATTCACTCACTTTCTCATGTTCTCTCCCCCTTTGTCATTTCAAAAAGGTATGGGGTGGAAGAGATAAAAGCATATGTCTTCTCCACAAGCATAAGCTAAACAAGCAGCCACATATAGCACAGACCAGATAGAGACAAAGCATAGAGAAATAAGTAATCTAGTGTCATAATCAAAATATGTGATAACATATGAAGAACTCATAAGATAAAGGAAATCAAAGAGTTATGGACATGATATTATGATTATATTTTGGAAACATGTCCTAAAAAAATACAAACCAACAAGATGATAAAATACTATGCCTCAGATACACAGTCTCCAAATGTCTAATATAGGATAGTTTAGAAAATGATATATATATATAAGAGCATTCTAAAGGCTGAAGAACTAACCGTCCACCCTATCTACAACATCAACTACATCATCATCCTCTTCCTCAGGCTGGTAGTCCTCCTCATCATCATATGGTGCAACAGAGGCAACAACTGTGGCCTCACCATCATCACTAGAAGAACTAGTAAAGTTGTCATCAGAACCATCCTTAGATACATCATCCTCAACATCCTCGATATCCTCAGTAGCATCTTGGTCTGGCATCTCATCATCAGTAGGAGTACCAAAGGCACAACCAAGCCACCTAGTATTCTTCTGAGCCCATGACATGCCACATGCATGTAATGCATTTGCTTGCTCAAAGGAGAGAAAAGAAGTCCCATTAAGACTAGCAAGTAGAGTGGCAACAAGACTAGTAGGTAGATCCAGTAGTGGAAACACACCAGGAAAAGGGGAAGGAGAAGGTCCAACATCAACAACAGGGGTGGCAACAGAAGTAGAAAAGCGTAGAGGGTCAGGGTAGAATTGAGTGCATGCATTGGAGGCATAATCAGCTCCAGGGTACGTCTGACAGGTAGGGTAGGGATGGAGGTAGGATAGGTTCATGGTGGACATAATTTGGAAAATTTCCTGGTGGAGAGGAGCCTAAACATGAAGGTTATACGCCTGTTGATGGATAAAATATCCCATGAGAGTTTCATTTGATACATTAAAAGAGGCATGATCAGGATGGGGTGGTGGAGGTGGTGGAGGGGCCTGGGTGGTTGTGTAGACTCCAAGAGTGGTAGGGGTGGTAGTAAGAAAGGTCTTCCTGATGGTAGTCTCACTGATGTTGACCCCTTTTCGACTAGATTTATAGTGGAAATCATGGAAAAGAGATTCCTAAATCTCAAAAGAAAAGAGGCCATAGATCAAGGAAGGATAAGGAGGATGGGTTCCAGAGGTGTTCTTCCCAGAGTCAAAGCATGTCATGTGATGAAGGATGTAGTGAGACCACTTGACTCTGATATTCTTCAAAAGACATTACATTACCACAATAGTGTTTTCTGCAACCTCTGTTTGATTTTTCTTCAGATGGACATTGTAGTTAACCACCAATGCAACAAGGAAGTTTTTGATATCAAGGGAAGAGGATGGCAACGCTGACTTCTTCCTATAGGGGACATCGGGCTTCTTAAAAAACTTAGGAATATCAAGAAGTGTAAGATCATTGCTTTTGTAGAAAGCCTTAGGGTCAAGAAGGTCATAATAATAATGATAGCTAGCCCTCCATGAGTCACTAAACTCAATATCATTGAAAAAGATATTTGAAGAATCTTTAGAGATGGTAAATTTGGTACCGACAATCATAGAAGTTAGAACTACTAGAGTATTGCATGGTGGCACAGTTGTAGTGTAGTTTGATTGAAGATTTGCATAAAACTCATAGACTACTTTGTTCTATTGATAGAAATTGAGTAGCATAGGCATTCTATACACAAAGTGCCAAGGTGATGGGTTGCAAACACCTCATCCAGATCCTTTATAGCCTCACTAGTGGTGAAGTGAGGTTCATATAGATCTCGAAAAGGGAAAGGATTACTAGGAAGGAGTTCCTTATAGCAATTTAGTGATTGAGAGGATATGAAGGAGGTACCGTCAAAGGAAACGGGACAAGAAATAGATGAAAATGGTGGTGCTCCAACATGGAAGACTCTCTTCCTACGGTTAGAAGCCATGAAGGTAGATGGAGAAGCAAAGGTAATAGAAAGAAAAGAAAACATCATAAACAGGTCACCTAACTACCTAAGATGGGTGTGGGAAGAGGCAACGGGGATCAAACAGATCTTGGGAGAGGAGAGTCACACCTAGGGTTGGAGAACTAAAGAACTGGAGCTTGGGATCAGTTGATTTTTCTCTAGTTGAGAGGGAGAAAAGCCGGTTGATACCCTATTTTAATTTGGCCCAGTTGTGTGATCGGTCGAGTTTTATGGGTTGAAAACTCGACCAAATAGGCAGTTCAGCTAAGTTCTCAGATGGCAATCAGTCAAGTTGTTAGCAGGACAAACTTGACCGAATGGTCAACTAGGCCAAACCTTAGAAAATTTATTCCAAGACTATAGAGTGCTATATAAATGTAGTTCTATCCTACCATGTATTTTAAACATATTAAGGCACATTTCAATTCATCATAGGGTATTTGTTTTTGATAAAACATTTGTTTGTGAAAAATACCCAAAAAAAGCAAAACAAGGCATGAAAACTATAGTACTTAGCAAGCAAGAGATGAACCATTTTAAGAAAGAAACATATAGGTAAGAGAACAACTAGCTAAAAGGCATGTCAATATCATCAAGAGTAGTTATAAGGAGTTTTGATCTAATAAAAGTAAATTTCTCGCTAGCTAGAAGTTTAGTGAAAATGTCTACAAGCTAATTCTCTGTGTCCACATGCGAGATATAATATCCTTCTTGGAAATGTGATCACAAGGAAAGTGATGATGGACATGTTAATTGCACTAGTATTTTCATGATAGATAGGAGAAGCAGCAAAATGAATGTTAAAGTCTTGGAGCATTTTCTTCATCCGTTGGACTTGGGCACAACAACTTCCAACTACATTGTATTCCACCTCAATAGTTGAAAGAGTCATAGTGTTTTGTTTCTTAGAGAACCAAGAAACTAGACATGGTACTAGGAAGAAGCAAGTGTCTCTTGTGCATTTTCTATCAATCAAGCAACCTGCACAATCAACATCAGTATAGGTAGTAAGAGTAAAGTCCCTTGATTTGGGATACCATAGTCTACAATTTTGAGTTTTGGCTAGATACCTAAAAATCCTCTTAATTGCTATGAGATGTGATTTTCTAGGACTTGATTAAAAGTGAGCACACAATCCAAAAGTAAACATTATATCAGGTCTAGAGGCAGTTAAATAAAGTAAAATTTTAGACATACCTCTATAGAGCTCCTCGTCTACCTTTTCTCCTTGCTCATTTCTATCAAACTTGGCAGTGTTTGACGTGGGGGTGTCCATTGGCTTGGTGTTCTCCATACCAAAGTGCTTAAGTAGTTCACTGGTGTACTTGCCTTGGTTGATGAAGTTCCCATCTTTTTTTTGTTTGATTTGCAAACCAAGGAAGAAAGTAAGTTCCCTCATCATACTCATCTCGAACTCACTCTACATAAGAGCACTTGCTTTTTTTCTTACCACTTTTTCACTTTCATAAAGCTTGTTGCAGTAGAGCCACTTGGTGCCAATAATATTTCTATCACTTAGTCTTGGTACAAGAGTCCAAACTCGGTTCTTCTCAAATTATTCCAAATCTTCTTGCATGGCTAGGATCCATTCATCATCCTTGAGAGCTTCTTTGACATCTTTTGACTCAAGTTAAGAGATGAAGGTGTTGTCTACTTGTTCTTTGTTGTAGATAGAAAACATCTTCACCCTTTCAAAAGTATTACCTATGATGCACTCTTTTGTATGATGATTTGCAAAGCGGGGATTTGGATCCTTCATTTCTTATACTTTTTTTCTTCATCAACTAACACCTCCTTTCCTTTATCAACAATGTTGAGGTTCTTCAAGTGAGGGATCACCTCATATACAACATCACCATTAACAATATTCTTGGAAAGAGAGGGGTTAGTCTCAACAAATCCAACATTGATATATTTATCTACTTTACACAATTCAATGTAAAATACTCTATACGCCTTGCTAGTAGTGTTATAGCCAAGAAAGAAAGCCTTATAATACTTCAGATCAAATTTGTCAAGGGAATCCTTGGTGTTCAAAACAAAACATGGACAACAAAAAACATGAAAGAAATCAATGGAAGGATTTCTACCACACTATAGCTCATAGGAGGTTTTCTTTAAGGATGCATGAGTAAAAATCCAGTTTTGCACAAAACATAAATTACTAACGAATTCAGCACAAAACTTCTTTGGAGAGTTATAATCTAGAAACATAGTCCTAGCCATTTCCTATAGTGACCTATTCTTTCTATCTACAACCCCATTTTGTTGAGGTGTTCGAGGTGAAGAAAAGTTATGTGCATAGTCAAATTCCTTACAAAACAATTCCAACAAGTCATTTTCAAATTCTCCCCCACGATCACTGTGGATAGAGATGAACCATTTTCCACTGGTCTAAAAAAGTCGAGAAAACATCGAGAGTATCACTTTTTGAAGCAAGAAAAATGGTCCAAGTATATTGAGAAAAATCATTGACAATCACAAGACAATACTTGCTATCACAAAGTGATTGCATACGCATTGGTCCAAATCCATCAATGTGAAGAATCTCAAGATCTCTTTTGGTCCTAAGGACTCCTTTGGAGTTGAAGGAGGACTTGGATTGTTTTCCTTGCATACAAGGTTGGCATTCATCATCCTTTTCAAAATACAATTTAGGAAGTCCATTTACCAAATAGTTTTTGCTCAACTTCTTCATTTGATGCATATTTACATGACCAAGCCTACAATATCATGAAGAAATATCATTCGAATTGGAAACAAGACATCTACCAATAATAGTCTTAGAGTCAAGCACAATAATATTGAGATTACCATTTCTAGTTCCTTATATATAACATTGTACGAGAGGGAATCTAGAAGAAACCATTCAAGTGAGGTAAAAAGAACAAGATAACCATTATAAAAAAGTTGACTAACACTTATTAAATTGTGATGTAGGCCATCCACAAGAAGAACATTCTTGATGCATAGTGAATCACTTACACCACCCTCACCAATCACCTTACCCTTGTTGTCATCACCAAATGTCACCGATCATCCTTTCTTTTTTGTGAATTGATTGAAGTGGATAATTTCACATGTCATATGCTTTGAGAATCCACTATCAAAAACACATTTTCCTTTTACCTATAAGAAAGGAAAATGTCAGTGCCCAATTCAATCTTTGGGATCTGATGTTAGCTTGGGGACCCATTTGATCTTTGAGTTGGTCCCCTTCTCTCTATAAGGACAATAAGTAGAGTAATGATCTTCACTCTTCCAATACACACAAACCATAGGGTTCTTAGAGCCAGAAGACTCTCCATGGAAGATAGGAGGTCCCTTGCTCTTTTTCTTACCCTTTGTTGGATAAATTGGACATTATGATAAATCCCTTTGTTTCGATGATGACAAACATTTCATTCTTGTTGATCTAACGTGCTACTTGAGTGTGCAGGATTAAGGTGGATGACAAAGCAACTAGGGAAAATCCAAAGAACCTACATATTTATATTTCCATGCAATGTAATCACTGTTGTAAAAACTTGTACAAAAATATAATGTACAAGTACTTAGATTGCATGTAAATCAAGCGTTGGATCTTCCTAGCTAATCACCACACTTAGATAGGTCATCCCCTTCAAATAGGATCACATTTGCACACTCATACACATGCTTAGTGGTTAATTAAAAGATTGAAAACAGAGTCAATCTCGGTCGACCACACTCCTCGACCGAGACACTCTCGGTCGACAAACTTCTCGACCGAGAATGACCCAAGTAGCCGTTAGACACAGCAGTTGACAGTTGCAAATAAACGTTAATCCAGAGAGCCTGTCGGTCGACAAAACTTCGACCGAGTAGGTATCTCGGTCGACAAATTGTCAACCGAGATGGTCTCTGACAGCAACTGCAGAATAAAGCAACTAGCCGTTACTAACGCACCTAACTTATACCTAACGGCTAGTTAAGCACTTAGAAGCCCCTAGAAGTTGTCTAGAACGTCCTTAAGTATTCATAGGCCACTCCTATAAATAGGACATGCCTTAGGACACCAAAATACACCTAAGATATACTTGTGCTATACTTGAGCTTGAATACACACTTGCAATCTGTTTTAGAGCAATAGAGCAATTCCTACACTTGCCATTCATTCCTATTGCTTTCATTTCGTGCCCTATAGGCTAGTATCTCCTATCCACTACAATCACATTGTCATACACATTGGTTAGGAGATTTATACGCTTGATATAGGCAAATAAAGCCTTGTGCTTAAAAGGATAAGTTGTAATTTCTGTTTTCCTTCTTGTTCCTTGTTATCTTTTGTACTCTCCTTGCTACTCCTAGGGTTGGAGGCTGCGGATTGGAGAGGGTTGACTTCTCAGGTGGAGAAGGGGACTTCAAGCTACTTCAAGAAGGCTATCGCACGGGAAGCTACTTCAGAAGGCTGGTGCAACGGGAGTTGGTGCATCTACTTCAAGGGAAGGCTGCTTCAAGGTTGGGCGATTACTTCTAGGTGAAGGCTGCTTGAAGGGTTTGGGAAAAGAAATTGTATTTTATGTAAAGTCCTTGCGAGGTAATAAAATAAATTTCTTTTCAAATCCCGGTTGGGTAAGAAACCGGGTAGTGGACTGACGGCTATAGTATTTGCTATAGTTGGAACCACTCTAAACCCTGTGTCTCCTTGTCCAATATCTTCATTGTGGTTCAATAATTGTTAAATTATCTATAAAACTCTATTCACCCCCCCTCTAGTAGTTTTCAATTGGTATCAGAGCAGGCTTCAAGGAACCCTAACCAGGTCTTGAAGAATGAAGGGTGGAGGTGACTACGACCGCAGACAAAGGAGCAACTTGGACCAACTTTCAACAAGCTGCAATTGGTGTTTAGGAACAAACCATACAACAATCGGCTGTCCATGGAAAGAAAAGAAGAAAGAGGTCCATAAGAATTGTTTCATTGCTACAACCAATGAGGAAGAAGAAGAAGAGGTAAGCCTTCTTGATTTATCAAAAGAAGAGCTAATTTCTAGTCTTGAAGAAACTCACAATAAGTATATTGAGTGCAAGAAGAAATTAAAGAAATCTAGTAAAACAAACGATGAGTTAAATGCTAGACTTCTTGCTCTTACATCTGAAAATGACGATTTATATGCTAAATTGAATACTCTTGGTTTTGAAAAAGATGACATTGTTTCTGAAAACCGTACTTTGAAATCATCTCTAAGTAGTAGTGAAGTGAAGATTTTTACTCTAGAAACAAATTATGATCTTCTATATCAAGAAAAGGTTGAATTACTTGCAAAGTTAAATGACTTTCAAAAACAACCTATTTTGTGTACACATCTAGATTATGATAGTATAGTGAAAGAAAGGAATTCTTTATCATCTAATCTAGATCAAGCAAAACTAGATATTAAGAAAAGAATGGATGAGATCGTAAAGTTGCAACAAGAAGTTAGTTGGTTAAGCAACAATGGAATCCTTGATAGAATATTGGATAATTCCTATCATCAAATAGGGAGAAGAGGACTAGGTTATAAGCCCAAAGGGAAAACTCATCAACAACCTAGTTGGAGAAAGACACGAGCACATCAAGCCACATTTGTACCAAAGAACAACCTAGAACAAAACCATAGAAAAAGACTTGAGGTTGATTCTATATGTTGCCATTATTGCTCTCGTCTTGGACATTACTCTTTTTCATGCCCATACAAGAAAAGGAATGTTGAGTTAGTATGGGTTCCGAAACCCCCAAATTGAATTGATTAGACTAAGTTGAGATATGACTGAATACTTTAAATTGCACATCCTTATGTCTATCTCGACTTAACAGAAAGGGGTAACAAAATGATTCAAGTAACTAAAATTTCTAACTTGAAAATTTATCTCAATTAAGGTCCTTAAAACTTAAAATTTTGAATATGATAAGTTGAGAGTTGATCTAAATGTTACTTTGATATTCATATGTTTATCTCAAACTGATCTTTGAAATAATTAGATACAGTCTATATTGTACTTGAAATAGAATTCTGAACACTTTCTAGAAATTCGGTCGATCGAGAATTTGTCAACCGAGTGAATCTCGGTCGAGAAATTGTCGACCGAGTATGTCACTGTTTTTCAGAATGCTATAAAATTGCTGAAAACTGTTGTCTATTTGTAGTTAATGACTGTAAAAATAAAGCACAAATTATGGAAATCATCCTTGAAAGATTATGTGAAATTAATTTGGTTAAAAACCAAAATTATGCTTAGTTTAAGAAAATCTTTGTTCTATCATTACATGCTTTCACTATTTCATCATTAAGCATGATGTTGTGTTAACACAAATAGATAATGATAATTTCATGCATGATTCTTGATGATAAGCAAGCAAAATAATTCATTGGTGATATGACTATTAAAAATGCTTGCAAAGAACAAAATGTTATAAAATTTCTCAAATTGATATCTTTAAAAAGACTTGATCATGCATTCATTTTAAGAAAATGTTTTCATATTGAGAATCACTTAACATGCTTCATCATGATCATTATGGATTCATTGGTTTAAAATAGGCTTTGATTCATATGTTCAAATCATGAATGATCATTGTGATTTAGATAATTGCAAATGTCATATTGACATAATAGATAATGCTTATGGACACAGCTTGTGATGATGATGTTTCTATGACAAGTCAAATGGTGCTTCTTAGAACAAAATATTAATATTTTTATCTATTTGCTTGTTCTAAGAAATCAAAAGCATCAAAATTGATATGAATGCTTAATTGGAAATCTGCAATTTTTGCCTCTTGGTTAAAACAAAATTTAGCCAAGGGGCACTATGGTCGTAGTCAAGGGAGACCTAAAATAAGCTTTGACAAAATGCTTATTTGGACATCAATTTATTGAACTTAATCTTAGTATACTTTTGATAAAGGTCAAAATCAAAAATTTACCATTTGTGACCTTAAAAGCCTTAAAATTGCTTAAATTGTAAGATTAAGGGGGAGCTTATAAAAACAAATTTGATTATTTGATTATGAAGCTTACAAAAACATTGTTAACATCATTTGGAGTTTGTTATGACCTTCGGATTCTTAAAAGTAATTTGTATGAAAAAGAATTTCATCAAAATGATATATCTTTCTCTTAAAGGAACTCTCTAAACAAATCAGGGCTTAACATCCCTTGTTTTGGTTGGAGACATTTTTTATGTACTCTAAGACTAAAGGACTCTCATTTAATTTAGGGCTTATCATCCCTTGATAGATGAGAAATAAATATACATTCCTCATAAGCTTAAGGGAATCTCATATCATTTCAAGGCTTAACATCATTTGCAAATGATTGAGAAACAAAGTGTGGATAAATTAGACATAAATCCATGTTCCTAATAGGATATCTATTTAAGGGGGAGCTTAATATAAAATTAAGGGGGAGAAGAAATAAAAATGTTTAACTTGGATATCTTTTTGAAATGACAAATGGGGAGAAAGAATATAAATATAAATATAAATGAGTTTCATCTTGATGGCCAGCACTCACTTGTAAAACAAGAATGGCTACAAAAGGTAATCTTCAGGTATGAAACTCACATGCTTTATATTTCCTTATTTCATATTTTAGGAAATGTTTGTCATCTTCAAAAAGGGGGAGATTGTTGGATAAATTGGACATTATGACAAATCCCTTTGTTTCGATGATGACAAACATTTCATTCTTGTTGATCTAACGTGCTACTTGAGTGTGCATGATTAAGGTGGATGACAAAGCAACTAGGGAAAATCCAAAGAACCTACATATTTATATTTCCATGCAATGTAATCACTGTTGTAAAAACTTGTACAAAAATATAATGTACAAGTACTTAGATTGCATGTAAATCAAGCGTTGGATCTTCCTAGCTAATCACCACACTTAGATAGGTCATCCCCTTCAAATAGGATCACATTTGCACACTCATACACATGCTTAGTGGTTAATTAAAAGATTGAAAATAGAGTCAATCTCGGTCGACCACACTCCTCGACCGAGACACTCTCGGTCGACAAACTTCTCGACCGAGAATGACCCAAGTAGCCGTTAGACACAGCAGTTGACAGTTGCAAATAAACGTTAATCCAGAGAGCCTGTCGGTCGACAAAACTTCGACCGAGTAGGTATCTCGGTCGACAAATTGTCGACCGAGATGGTCTCTGACAGCAACTGCAGAATAAAGCAACTAGCCGTTACTAACGCACCTAACTTATACCTAACGGCTAGTTAAGCACTTAGAAGCCCCTAGAAGTTGTCTAGAACGTCCTTAAGTATTCATAGGCCACTCCTATAAATAGTACATGCCTTAGGACACCAAAATACACCTAAGATATACTTGTGCTATACTTGAGCTTGAATACACACTTGCAATCTGTTTTAGAGCAATAGAGCAATTCCTACACTTGCCATTCATTCCTATTGCTTTCATTTCGTGCCCTATAGGCTAGTATCTCCTATCCACTACAATCACATTGTCATACACATTGGTTAGGAGATTTATACGCTTGATATAGGCAAATCAAGCCTTGTGCTTAAAAGGATAAGTTGTAATTTCTGTTTTCCTTCTTGTTCCTTGTTATCTTTTGTACTCTCCTTGCTACTCCTAGGGTTGGAGGCTGCGGATTGGAGAGGTTTGACTTCTCATGTGGAGAAGGGGACTTCAAGCTACTTCAATAAGGCTATCGCACGGGAAGCTACTTCAGAAGGCTGGTGCAACGGGAGTTGGTGCATCTACTTCAAGGGAAGGCTGCTTCAAGGTTGGGCGATTACTTCTAGGTGAAGGCTGCTTGAAGGGTTTGGGAAAAGAAATTGTATTTTATGTAAAGTCCTTGCGAGGTAATAAAATAAATTTCTTTTCAAATCCCGGTTGGGTAAGCAACCGGGTAGTGGACTGACGGCTATAGTATTTGCTATAGTTGGAACCACTCTAAACCCTGTGTCTCCTTGTCTAATATCTTCATTGTGGTTCAATAATTGTTAAATTATCTATAAAACTCTATTCACCCCCCCTCTAGTAGTTTTCACCCTTGCCCTTGCTATTTCTCTTTGGACCTGCCCCTACATATCCCAAACCACTAGTACCAATTTGTTTGGTAGAGTGATCTAGAAATTCATTGAGGGATTTCTTCCCTTTGAGGAACTTATACAAGGAGGCTTTTAGTTTGTGATTATCATCATTAAGAGTAATGACAATAGAGGATAATCTACAATATCATCTTGTGCATGAAGTAAGTCTGCCACCAAATAGAGGGATTTAGTAAGATAAGAATCTTTTTCTAAAGTAAGACTAGAAACTTCATGACTAGGCAATAAAGGTCTAGAAGAAAGATCATTAACTTGAGAAAGTAGTCAAACATTTTCAGTTTTAAGAAAAATAAGATCATCAAGATAAAATCTATTCTCATCTTTAATAGAATCACAAGCAATCTTAAGATCATAATTTTTTGTTTTAAATAAAGCAAGCTCATCTACTAGGGCTTTATTTTCTTCCTTAAGACTATTGATATTCTTAAGGTATATGGCATTCTCTGCTTCAACTCCATTGTATTGGAGCTAAGATCAAGAAACTGCCCTTGTAAGGAATCAATGCTATCAAGATGAAACTTTTTATTTTGATCAATAATATCAATTTTAGCATACAAATCCTGTGTGATCTTACCCAACCTCTTCTTTTTTGACTTGCATTCGGAATAAGAAGAGTGAGTAGAATTAAGCATATCAATAAGAATTTTCCTTGGATAACTCATGCAAGCTTACCTCACCAATGTCTTCACTTGTATAGGCCATGAGTGCAAGATGGCAATCTCCTTCATCGAAGCTTGAACCACTAGAGGAGGATTCCTCCCAAGCCGCATGAGATGCATCCTTGCTCCTTTTGTCCATCTTGTCCTTACTCTTATATTTTCCTTCCTTCTTATAATCATCCTCCTTCTTGTGGCTTCTCTTATGGAAGGCTATGTTTACCATGGGGCAATCATTCTTGTAGTTCCCCTTTTGACCACATTCATAGCATCTAGGAGTACAGGATGTGGAAGACTTTTCCTTGAAGTGCTTTCCCTTGGAGTAGTTTGCTTCATGATCACTAGGGCCATCATCTTCACTTGAGGAGGGAGGGGAGGGCCAGTAGACAAGTAGTTGTTGGAGAATTATTGCCTCCACTTGAGATTTGAAGGCATTGTATTTGATCTTCTTTGATTCCTTCTCCTATTGCTTGCCATCTTCTTCTTGCTTGTCTAGCCTTGGCTCATGATCTTGAATGTTCCCAATGATCTCCTTGATGGCTAAGTCACCAAGACTTGTAACTTCTTCAATGGAAGTCACCTTGGGTTCCCATCTCTTGGGAAGAGGACTTAGGATCTTGGAGTTCATAGTTCCTCTACCCAAAGAAGAAAGCCCATTAATGATGGTGTTGAACCTTGTGTACATTTCGACCACTCTTTCCTTCTTTCACATCTTGAAATTTTCATGTAGTCCATTAAGCTTGTAGATGTTTGATTATTTGCCTTGTTGTATGCCTTCATAGGTTATGCACAACTTGTTCCAAATATCATTAGCTGTGTCCCATGATGAGATCTGGTTGAACGCGAAGGGAGTGAGGGTAACATAGATGATGCTTTTCACCTTGGAATTCAGTCGCACCTTCTTGAGTGTAGCTTCATCCCAAGTAGCTACATCACCCGTAGGCTCCTTGTATGGAGGAATCATCATCTTCCACATGTTGTAGTTCATCCCTTGAAGGTTGAACTGCATTCTTTATTTCCAATAGAGGAAATTTGTGTCATCAAAGACCCAGGGTCTCATGGAGAATGCTCCCTCTAGATTGAGGGACCCAAGTAAGTCACCCATCTTCTCATCATGTGGGAGATGTGTTAGAGAAGACTATGGCTATGATACCACTTGTTGGATCAAAAGATTCTAGAGGGGGGTGAATAGACCTAAAAACACTTACAAAAAAATCGTTAGACCTTCAAGTTACTTCAACTAGGCATAATTGCAAATAGTGAATTTGATGGAAATCTAAACATGCATAGAAAGGATGAGAGAGATTGAAACAAGTACTTGAAAAAGTTCTTCAGAGTGGTTCCACTCTCCAAACTAAGAGACAACCAGTCCACTACCTAGAGAGGTCAAGCCCTAGGATTTTGCAACATATGTATACTCATATTCCATTATAAGAAATACAATTGACCCTCCTTTTCTAGGACAAGGATACCCAACTTCCCTTTGATGCCAAGGGAGCCAATAACCTTACAACCAAGGTCTTATCTATCCAAATCTAGAATCTTCTACCTCACCAAGGTCTTACCCACTCTTTCAAGCAACATGCCACCTTCGTCAAGGAGATCCTCTCTTTGCAACAAGTCTTCTGCCTTGAAAGATTTACCCACTCCACTCCTAGATCTTCAGCCTTGTCATCCTCCTTCACTCGGAGAAGATTTTTTCACCTTCTTCTATAGCATGAAGAAGCTTGCACCTTCAACTTCACTTGGAGAAGCTTTCACCAACTTGATCTTGAAGAAAGGGGTTGCGAAAAGAGAAGCTTTAAGAGCTTTACAAGCATACAACAAAGCATCTCTCTCACACATATCCTATCTCACTTATAATGACAAATTAAAGAGTAATAAAGAGAGAGAAAGGAGCTCAAGTGGACTAGATGCACTCAACTATAGTAAGGAGCTTGAATAGCATGAAGGAGAAACCTTGTAATGAATTCCAAGAGGTCCTATTTAGAGTTGAGTGTGTCCACTATAGGTTATGAACACTTAAGGACGTTTTCTATGCGTTTGGGGTGTTCCAGCATATATAATTTTGAGTTTTGCAAAAAATATAATGGTTAGAATCACTTTTATCTACATTTCCTGTAAAGTACAGTCGTTCAAGTTTTCATAAAGGTAACTCGACCGATTGAACTATGTGACAAAACCAATTTGAAGCATCGATCGAGTTGTCCTGGGTGAAACTCGACCGATCTCTAGAAATCAATTTTGCCAAGTGTAGGGATCAGCTGAGTTCTATGAGTGGCAACTCGACCAAACCAAAGAATTCTCAAAAGCCATCAAGGGATTAGTCGAGTTTGAATCTCGAATGACAAACATCCTATAATGAATTTTGGAAATTTTTTTTAAGTGATCAAATGTTTGAATTAAGGGTTCCTAATTTTTTCTCATCTTAGTTGTAAGTCATATCATCAATATAAATGACTACAAAATTAATCTAAGGTGATTTGGAGTGTTTTCCACAAAAGTGCATTTGCATCACTTTTGACTTGAACTTGAACAAGCTAGGGAATGATATATTTGACACTTTTCATGTACCTAATGCCTGAAATCAATCTCAAACAAACATATTAGATACATATGAATGGAATGGTTAAGTCATTATCAAAATATGGACAAACACTTAGGTCAACAAAGACCTCTCTTGAGGAGAGGGAATCTTACACACCCATATCCATCCACAACTCTAGCACAAAGAGGGTAACCTTATCCTTACATACCCTTTTCCTTGTGAGTGTTTCTCTCATCATATCTCATGAGGAGAGAGGAATCTCACACTTCCATATCTAGGCACAATATATGTCCCCAAGAGGATCACCTTATTCCTAGATATCCTTTTCCTTGTAGGTGTCTCTCTCATAAAATCTCCCCTAAGGATAGATGAATCTTATAAACCCACATCTTGACACATTCTTTGTCCCTGAGAGGATTACCTTGTCCTTGGATATCCTTTTCTTGTGAGTATTTCTCTCAAAAATCTCCCCTAAGGAGAGAGGAACTCATACACCCATATCCAACCACTATCTCTAGCTTTGAAAGGGTCACCTTATCCATACATATCATTTCACTTGTGAGTGTTTCTCTCTCAAAATCTCCATGGAGAGATGAATATCACATAACCATATTTAACCACAATCTCTATCCCTAAGAGGGTCACCATGTCCTTAGATATCCTTTTCCTTGTGAGTGTTTCTCTCATAAAATATCCCTTGAGGAGAGAGGAATCTCACCCATCCATACCTAGACAGAGTATATGGACCAAGAGGGTCACCTTATCCATAGATACCCATTTCTTTATGAGTGTTTCTCTCCTAAAATATCCCAAGAGGAGAGAGGTGTAGGGAAATATGGCTGTAGAATAGGTTGCGGAAACAAAAATTTAACTGCCATATTCCCCTTTAAATAATTGATCGCATCAATAACTATGTAATGGGGAGGATGGTTTGTGAGGTCAAACCTGGTCCTAGACCAAGTCTAGCGACAATACCCTCGCAACAATGTGTGCCTTTCTTCAAGTCACACCCAAACATTGTCATCAATAACCTCCTAGTCGATCACCACTGACAACAATTGACCTTGTCCTCCTAGAAGCAGGCAACAACCTACTCGCCTCTATATAGTCCACATATACCATGAGAACTCCTGTCTTTCTAGAAGAACAAACAAGAAGGAGTTGTCCCTTGTAGTCGGTGTACTAGCATAGACTTGCTATCATGGAACTCTTTGTTACCTAAATCCTAGCTCCAAATGACTACCAAGTCAATGGCAATAGGACCAAGGCGTCCATCCCTAGCATGGTATTAACAAAGCATGAATGCAGAAGCATAAAGCTTAGTATACATGATAGATAAAAAGAAAAAAGCACCAATCACAATCCCAACATGCAACAAATATTATTAAGCATCATTATTTATTACAAGCTTTCAATTACATGTTTAAGAGTACATTTTTACCACTATGCTCATGGATACTAGGTATCTATAACAAGTACACCTGATATAGCTCACCAAGCCCATCAACTTCTAGCCATCTATAAACCTATAAAATACATGAAATAAGGCGGGTCAAGCATACAAGGTGCTGAGTATAGGGCTAAAAGATACATATACATAAACTTTGCATAATTTGAAAAGATGTGGAAGAGTAGCGAACAAGAATAAACAAGTTAAGTATTTAGAAAAGCAAGAGCCCATGTTTTAGTCATTTCTTTCCAATTATACCATCATATCATGTTTTCATAAGGCCTTTGATCAACTTCCCATTAAAAAGATCCGTAAGGGTACTCAAGATTAGCTAACCCTTTTATCTGTGAGGGACCTCAATAACCAAAGTCACTGAGAAAAACCATGTTTCAACATTTGTATAATGGAGATCTATATCATCTGTGCAAGTTATAAAACAACAAGACAAAACATGCATCAAGTACAATACTAGAGTACTACATGGCAATATTTGAGCAAGTAAACAAGCATACATACATATCCGTTTGCACATAAGGTAGCCATTATTATATATGTATTTAAAGCTCATACCTGATTTATAGGTTCTTAACTTAACTGATCCTTGACCATCTAACCATAAGCAACACCTGATTAAGAATAATATTGCATACATGCTTTAGATTCTCATTATTAACCCTAACTAGCTTGATTATAGGGTTTTGTCCAAGTTAGGTTACAATTTGCTTTTTAGTGCATTTGTTGATCTTGTATTGATTTAGGGTCCAACATAAGGGTGTGATTCAATTTTCAAGTCATTTTGAAGCTCCATTCATTATGTAGCCCATTACAAGGTTTGAATCCCTTATGTACAATTTAAGGCCAAAAGACTCACGATAGGACACATAAGGTCATGATCATCAAGACATGAGAACCAAGAATTAATGATGGTCTATATCAGAATCATTAGGTCATAAGAAACATGTATCGATATTTAGTGGATGTCCCCAAGGTCTAAACATCATGGTACCAACATATCAAGTTACATTAAAAACAAACATACAACACTTATATCAACATGGTCCAACTTATGACCTAAGTGGGATATCAAAATAAAAGAAATCAAGAATAAAAGAGTCAACTTTGATTTGAGAAAGGGGGAATCGTAATAATTGGATCCACGCCAAGATTGTGACACAAGGGAGACAAACAAGCACTATGTGTCACACTAGGTCACCATTAATGGACCTAGGGTTTCAAATGTTAACATAGAACAAGGGAAATATCATAGTTATTTAAGTCACAAATACATCACAAGATTAATAATTTAAGAATCTACTATAATTGGAGGCAGCAATGGGTAAAAATATTATTTTGGGTCAAGTATACCCAGGTCTAAGCATGTATGGGGCATATGAATGCATGTTATGGCACATTACCTAACCAAGAGAGTTGGGGGGGTTCATGAGTGATAAAAGAGTCATGGAGTTCATATGGTTACTGATTTTCTAGGTTAGGGAAGCCTAGATGGAATAAAGAAATAAGCTAGCAATCTAGGGTAAAGTCCCATCATTTACATTCAAAACAAGAGTGCATTAGAGTTCATCAATTAGCAAGAAGGGTGATTAGGATTCTGAATATACTTGACATGTATTCAAGTTACTGATGTGATGGATAGAATAGTAGGGATGCATCAAACCTTCAATATTTCACATGATCATGCCTTCATTTCATTCAAATGATCAATGATTACACCTCTTACGAGAAACATGGGAGTAAACAGTTAAACCAGGGTTTGAAACCTAGTCCATTTGATAGGTCTTCTCGAGAGGATCAAAATGATATATAGATTTGCTATATTTAGTTGGGGAAGTATAGATTTATACATTTTACAACATTTACAACAAAAAGCATATGGGAAGAGGCGAGAGCGTTACATTTAATTTATTGGCACATCTCGATCATTGATCTCTGATCAGGCGACCCATCTTGCCCTCCTACATGTACCACAACTAGAGTGGGGCCTGCCCTTTGCCCCATGCTGCTCGGCCACCCAAGCTCCGTTTCTACCGCAACCAGTGGTTGGGGGGTCACGCGCCATTTCCGCCTATCAACGCCCACTGCTCTCCAGCCCAACATCTTTCCTAACTACGCACACATGCGGTGATGCTGCTCCGACCAGTGCAAGGGTGCCCAAGCTCAAGGCCACTTGAGGGGGGAAGCCACTTCGCTCCCACACACCTTGGCCCCGCAGACCCATCAGGGGTCTTAGATGGTGGCGAGGGGGCGGTGGTGGACACCGCCAAAGGTGGTGACCGTAGAAGCGCCACCCAACTGAGTAGAAGGAGGAAAAGGAGGTTATGCCCTAGGGTGCGAGAGAGGGGGAAACCAGTGATAAGCAATAGAGGTATGAGAGAAATGGAGAAATATGTTCTCAAATGTGGTAGAAGACGGCAATATGAGGCTGTTGGTAGGTGAGGTCGATGTGGTGGTAGGTGGTCGCAGTGGTTGTATCGTCAAAGATAATTCGAGCATTGTTGGATTAGCTAGGGCTCACGATCTAACGGCTGGGACATGAGGGGCATTAGGGTTTGTCCCAACCAAAGGTGGTGACTGATGGGTCGTGCACTGAGGATTGGGTCCATTAAGGATGAGATGACATAAATTCGATTAAAATCACATGAAATTTGGCCAACCTTCAATTATTCATAACTTAAGCTAGAAAGGTCCGACAAAGTTGTCTTTTAAAGAATTGGAAAGATATTTGAGTCCACTACAATATGGAACATATTAGAAATCCAAAAGATCCTAGTGTTGAGGTTCATAATTTATTTCAAGATGGTGATTTGTTAACTTATGAAATTTATATGTGGTGGAATTGATGATTTATGTGACAAAATTGGTGCGCCATCGCATTCAAATTATGAAATTGATATAGAATTGAGTAATAAGGTCACTTTATGAGAGAGGGAGGGAATATAATTGATGTGAGAGAAAACTAGGTTGTCACATCCTTCCCTCTTTAGAAGAGAATTCTATCCTCAAAATTCATCCAAGATCATAGTCGAAGGCCAAAGTTCATATTCATTACGTGTAGGTGACCGATCCTAGAAGTCAAGGCATCCCCATCATGGGTGCATACTATGTTTCCATGATTTAGGATGTACCCTTCCCAAAAATATACATATTACAATGTGCTCCATCACATTATGACATCATCATAGTATTAGTGTTTTCTCATCCCTTACTATCCCTACATTAGTGTTTGGTTCATGTATTCATACGAGATCAAGGTGTGTTATCGAGATCAAGGTTATCAATTTCTCAAAAAAACATGTTCATCTTCATGACTTCTAAACAAGAGTATCATTGAACGTATATTTCATCAATACCCTAGATTTCATTTAAGCTTACATTTCCCCTAATATTTCTATCGACTCTTGCAATATGTTCATTTTTTGTCTAATGTTAAGAAATTTATTCATCATATTTATCCTCGTTAATACCCCAAGAACATCATCATATCAAATTCATTATTTTTCATTTTGGGTATGAAATTAAGCATTTTATTCTTGATCATTCAAGCTAACCTCTCGAGGAATCCTCATATCAAGTCCATGATTTCAAAACTACATATTTCATATATGGTATGATTTCATATTACATCTATCTTATGGGAGTGACTTATCGTACACATATTGAGTTTTAAATGTAAGTAAGATTATTTTCATATGTCATGCGTTATCTCTAGAAACAACATCATTATCAACATCGAGCTCTCATAGTTATCTCACTTGTACATAGAAAGAGTTCCACAAGCTCAATCCACTCCAGCTAAGACCTATCAATGTCAAGGTAAAACATGCTAACTACCAACATCTACCCATACCAACTTTTACCTAACATACCAAAAAAGAGAAAACACTATATTCCTTTACATCAAAGTACTAACCCGAGTATGAGGACCATTATGGAGACCACATGTCATTTACCTCATCTTAGGGTCTTGGGACATCTCCCTCAGCTATATAGCAAGCATCATATATTTGAATGTCTCCCTATCTATGGTTAGGTTTTTCCATAATAAGTCTAGGGTTCAAAATTTTCAAGAGACCACAAACTAGGTGACTCAACTCATATACTTAGAAGTATTCTAGCTAGGGACTCGTCATCATTTATTTCATCATGCATATTTTCAACAGTTCACATATTTTGGAGTTCAGGTACTCTGACCTTCTCCCGTAGTAGGTCGACTCATATCAAGAGGTCACCCTTTTCATATCTCCATGCTAGAGGACCATATTTGTAAAGATATTGAGGTATATGTTGGTCTTGAATCATATCTCACATATTGTAACTCAACATATACAAGACTAGGCACAAGCAAGCATGCCAACCCACCAACTATGTTTAGCACATCAACCAAGTCATATGTACCATGCATGGTGCTAGGTCTAGCTAGGTTGCATGATAAGACTCCTCGCATATCATCAGATCATACTTGACCCTCTCAAAACAAACTTGGGTCGTGTCAACATCAACATAATTAACAACAACAAAAATATCATCATCATTATCATCACCATCATCATCATCATCATCATCATCATCATCATCATCATCATCATCATCATCATCATCATCATCATCATCATCATCATCATCATCATCATCATCATCATCATCATCATCATCATCATCATCATCATCATCATCATCATCATCATCATCATCATCATCATCATCATCATCATCATCATCATCATCATCATCATCATCATCATCATCATCATCATCATCATCATCATCATCATCATCATCATCATCATCATCATCATCATCATCATCATCATCATCATCATCATCATCATCATCATCATCATCATCATCATCATCATCATCATCATCATCATCATCATCATCATCATCATCATCATCATCATCATCATCATCATCATCATCATCATCATCATCATCATCATCATCATCATCATCATCATCATCATCATCATCATCATCATCATCATCATCATCATCATCATCATCATCATCATCATCATCATCATCATCATCATCGTTGTCATCATCATTGTCGTCATCATCATCATCATCAGCATCATCGATTTAGGTCATATAGGCTACTTACTAGACTAACCTTTATCACGACTCTATACAACTATAGAGACTACAACTATCATCTAAACTATCTGATATAAACTTGATACTCCATCTCTTTCTCTTAGGTTACATTAACACTCATTGTCCTTCTGTATGTGGTAACATTTTCATGTGTACATATACTAATACTTGAAATATGTTTTCTCCAATGTTAAAACAGGCTATGAAAACCACCATACTCCATTTGAATAAAACCAAAATGAGCTACTACACTCATTAGGCAGTCTAGTGCCATGAAACCTAGACAACTAGCAAGAACATGGTGAACATATGTGTATCTACCCTAATAACATGCCCAGATAATATGTCTGGGGTGGTAACAAGAACTCCCTTTTATCACCCTCTTGAACCTACAACCCATACTACTGTACAGAAGGAGGAGAAAAGAAATATTCTAAGGATTACACAAGTATACACCTAGTTGTAGAACATATAGGTTCTAACCTAGAGGCTAAGTCAACTTAGTCCACATAGGACATCTTATTATGTTTCTAGAGTTGAGATGTAAGGTTGTGTTTATTTTATGTTACATGTGAGCAATGGTTGGTCTAGTTATTGTTCATGCTCTGATACCATCTTCCACGAAACCATTTGTTACCTAAATCCTAACTCCAAATGATTACCAAGTCAATGCCGATAGGACCTAGGTGTCCGTCCCTAGCATGGTATTAACAAAGCATGAATGTGGAAGTGTAAATCTTAGCATACATGAATAGATAAAAAGATAAAAGCCCCAATCATAATCTCAACATTCAACAAATATTATTAAGCAACATTGTTTGTTATAAACTTTTAATTACATGTTGAAGAGTACAGTTTTACTAGTCTTCTCATGGATACTAGGGAACTAAAACAATTACACCTGACATATCTCACCAAGCCCATCAACTTCTAGCCATCTCTGAACCTATAAAATACATGAAACAAGGTGGGTCAAGCACATGAGGTTCTGAGTACAGGATTAAAAGATACATATACATAAACTTTGCATAATTTGAAAATATTTGCAAGAAGTAACAAACAAGAATAAACATGATAAGTATCTAGAAAAGTGAGAGACCATGTTTTAGTCATTTTACTCCAATAATACCATCATATCATGATTTCGTAAGGCCTTTGATCAACTTCCCATTGGAAGGATCCATAAGGGTGCTCAAGATTAGCTAACCATTTTATACGTGAGGGACCTCAATAACCAAAGTCATTGAGAAAAACCATATATCCACATTTGTATAATGAAGTTCTATATTATGTGTGCAAGTTATAAAATAACAACAAGAGACAAGCATCAATTATAATACTAGCATACTACATGACAATACTTGAGAAAGTATATAAGCATACATACATATCAGTTTACACACAAGGAAGCCATAGTCATATAACTATTTAAAGCTTGTACCTAACTCATAGGTTCTTAACTTAACTTGTCCTTGACCAGCTAGCCTTAAGAAGCACCTAATTAAGCACAAGATTGCATGTGTGCATTAGATTATCATTAAAGCTAACTAGCTTCATTTTAGGGTTTTGTCCAATTTAGGTTACAAGTTGCTTTATATTGCATTTTTTGATCTCTTACTGATTTAGGGTTCAACATAAGGGCGTGATTCAAGTTTAAAGTCATTTTGAAGTTCCATTCATTATGTAATCCATTCATGGTTTGAGTCTTTTATGTAGAATTTAGGGTCAAAAGACTCACAATAGGGCAAACAAGTTCATGATCATCAAGACATGAGAACCAAGAATCAAAGATGGTCTGTATCAAAAGCATTAGATCATAAGAAACACATATAAAGATTAGATGGATGTCCCCAAGGTCTAACCATCATGGTACAAATATATCAAGTTACATTCAAGACAAACATACAACACTTATATCAACATGTTCCAACTTATGAACTGAGTGGGATATCAACATAAAAGGAGTCAAGAATAAAAAACTCAACTCTGATTTCAGAAAAGGGGAACCATAATAATTGGATCCATACAAAGATTGGGACACAAGGGAGACAAACAAGCACTATGTGTCACACTAGTTCACCATTAATGACCTAGGGAGTCAAATGTCAACTTAGCACAAGGGAAATATCATATCATTCAAGTCACAAATACATCACAAGATTAATAATTTTAGAGATCTACAATAGTTGGAGGCATCAATGGGTCAAAGATATCATTTTGGGTCAAGTATGCCCAAGCCTAAACATGTATGAGACTTATGCATGCATATTATGGTACATTACCTAATTAAGAGAGTGGGGGATTCATGAGTGATACAAGAGTCATGGAGTTCACATGGTTACTGATTTTTCAGGTTAGGTAAGCCTAGATGGCACAAAGAAATAAGATAGCAATCTAGGTTAAAGTCCATCATTTCCATTTAAAACAAGTCACATGAATAGAGTTCCCCATTGAGAATGAGGGGTGATCAGGATTATCAATATACTAAACATGTATTCAAGTTACTAATGTGATGGATAGAATAGTAAGGATGCATCAAACCTTCAATATTTCACATGATCATGCCTTTATTTCATTCAAATGATCAATGATTACAACTTTTAGGTGAAACATGGGAGTAAATAGTTGAACTAGGGTATGATACCTAGTCCATTGGATATGTTCTATATTTGGTTAAGGGAGTAGAGAATTATAAATCTTACAAAATTTGCATCAAAAACCATATGGGAAGACGCGAGAGCATTACATTTAATTTATTGGTGCATCAGGGTTGCTAATCTCTGATCGGGTGGCCCATCTCGCCCTCTCACATGTACCACAGCCTGATTGGGGCCCACCCTTCACCCCGTGGTGCTCATCCTCTCGGGCTCCATTTATACTGCCACCAGTGGTTGGGGGTCGTGTGCAATTGCCACCTATCATTGCCTACTTCTCGCCAACCCGACGTCTTTCCTAGCTACGCATGCATGCGACAGCGCTGCTCCGACCGACAACAAGGGTGCCTGATCTTGAGTTTTCCTTGGGGGGAGAATGCATACCTCTCCCGAGCAACTTGGCCCCGCGGACCCATCGGGGGTCTTAGATGGTGGTGAGGTTCCGGTGGTGGACACCTCCTAAGGTTGTGACCGCGGAAGCACCGCCCAATCGAGAAGGAGGAAAAGGGGGTGGTGCCTTAGGGTGCAAGGGAGGGGGAAACCAATGATAAGAAATACATGCATGAGAGAAATGCAGAAATTTGTGCTCAAAAATGGCAAATGAGGGTGATATGGGGGTGTTGGTAGGTGAGGTCGGGGTGGTGGTAGGTGGTCTCTACAGCTGTGCCACCGACCAACATACGGACGGTGGAGATAATTCAAGCATCATTGGATTAGACAGGGCTCACAATATAACAGTTGGAAGATAAGGGAAATTAGGATTTGTCCCATCCAAGGGTTGCAGATGTTGGGCCGCACACCGAGGATTGGGCCCATTAAGTCCGAAATGACTTATATTGGATTAAAGTCACATGAAATTTCGCCAACCTTCAGTTGTTCATAACTTGAGCTAGAAAGGTCTGATTGAGTTGATTTTTGTGGTGTTGGAAAGATATTTAAGTCCACTACAATATGGTGCATATTAGAAATCCAAAAGATCCTAGTGTTTAGGTACAAAATCTATTGCAATATGGTGTTTTGTAAACTTATGAAACTTAGACAAAAAGTGCAAATTAATGTCACACGTAGTGAAATTGATCATTTATGTGACAAAATTGGTGAGTTATCACATTCAAATTATGAAATTGGCATCCAATTGAGTCATAAGGTCACTTTATGAGAGAGAAATAGAGAGGGAGTACAGTTGATGTGAGAGAAAGCTAAGTTGTCACACTTTCTCTCCTACAATTGTTCTCCCTTGCTATCCCTCCCTTTGACGGGCATGACTTGCTTGGGTTATCTTAGTTGATATAACCATAGAAGACAAAAATTTTCAGAGCGATTGATGTTCTTGAGAATCCCACAATACTCCTCTATTTATAGGTGGGTAAGGGTTCCTAGTTTGAGCGTGATTTGAACGGGACAAGATTTCATGAATTTTCACATCCTACAAGCAAAGAGACGGTTGGTTTAGAGGTGAAATGATCGGTTGGCATGTGAGCCGATCGGATCAACCCTTAAACCAGTCATTTCATCATGTTTCCCAATCTGAATTATATTGGCAATCAATATTCGATTAATGCACAACATGACATCAATGCTAATCTTTGATCCAATCGAATTGATCAACCAAACGGTCAGTTCACAACCTGAATCAGTCGGTTCATGAACTTGAGCAGATAGATTCACTACCTTTACTGGTCGGTTCATGGACCAGATTGCAAATGTTGGTTCAATTGAAACATTTGGTTCAACACTTGAACTGACCGGTTCACAGGCCAATCAGTCAATATTTAACCAATGTTGCTTAAACTAAATACCTGCTCTTTACTAATCAAGTTTAAACTATATTCATGAATAAAACCCTTTTCAGAGTGTATCCTATGTGTGTGACCCTATAGGTTCCAAGTGACGTTGGAATTTAATGTCCATAACTAATTTATGACATTACAAGCAATGAGCGGTATTTAGCAACACATCATTTCTACCGAACTAATTCAGAAAGTTGGAGAACAACTTCAACCTACAATATGTGATTGGAGTTATAGTGATTGTATAATTCCTTTGTCACGGATATCCAGATTGAACTCGAGGCATGGAATTGTCATCCTCTTAACATTCAATCCAAGTTTCCTTGAACTAGAGTAGACTAGTTGAGATATATGTGAACTCAATATCATATGTTGATTCACATGTGCATGCACATGCTTTTCTCAGTATCGCTTATCAAGTGGTACGGATATCAAACTCCTGTAGGAGGGAAAAATCCCATCTACATCACTCACAATCATCCCCGTGTGTCACAATGCACCCGAACACCACCTTTATGGCAACCCTTATTCAAAGTCATAGTGGATGATGTCAAAGTACACCTAATGACATGTGATGAGTGTAGTGACTTTAGGTTTAAGAACCAAAATCATCATCATCACTATGAGAGATGATTCTAGCTACCAATAATGGTTTCCATGTGTCACTCTCAAGGTGGGTTTGTCTAATACACTATTCTTTAGCAAATATCTATGTGTTTGGTTTGATAACCCATATCATCACTAATGATATTCTGTCATCAACCAACACACACTCTAGTCTTATGTGACATTGTTGTCAATCAACCTTCCACAATAATATCTGACTGGGGACATAACAAGATTGTATATACTCTTAACATATGTATGATCTCATTGTTCAGGTCATCAACCCAAAGACATAAGTGATTGAGTAATATCATTCTTTAGACATCCATTATGTTTTATCATTATCTCATAAATGAATAAAATTAGAATAAATTGGAAGATTGCCTTTATTATTAATCAAATAGTTTACAAGATATGTCATCACAATCATCATATGATTGCTCTATGGGCAAACATACCAGCAAACTCTCATTTGCACTTAGAGCCAATTACCACAAATCTTATTCCAAGTGATCATAAACACATCCATTATGTTTCTATTGGCAAGTGCTTATCTAGAGGGTTAGAAACATTTTGATTTAGTCAGTGTATTGCATGTTTCACATCTCTTTGTTGTACAATATCTCATATGAGATGGAATTTTTGTAATATGTGTATCAAATATTCCTTGCCTAACTAGTAGCTCCATTGTTGTCATAGTATTTCTACTGTGTCATCAATGCTTGGAACATCATATAAGTTCATCTATATGGACCTCCTTATCTATACAATATCCCCTGATGTGTTCAGAACACCAAGATACTCTACTTTTATATGTAGAATTAAACAACTGTCTGTAGTTCGGAATTTTTCCAGCTTACAGTTCTTGTTTTTAAGTCAAACAAAAATTTTCGATTGCCATCATTAATTTTCTGTCATTTTGGAAGCTTGCACCGATGTAACCCTTTACACCCAACTCTTCCCTATCAAAATAATCTAAGAGCATATCCTAGGTGCTTCTCAAGTACTTATGGATGTTCTTTATGGCATTCCAATGACTTTCATTCGAATTTGACTAATATTATCTCATCATGTCCAATACATACAAGATAATGTATGAGTACATTATATTGCATACATGATAGATTCAATTGTGAATACATATGGCATATTACTCAAGTTTTCCCATTTTTCACAAGAATTTGAACACTGGGCTCTTGAAAGGCTAATCCCCATCTATCATGGATAGATTTTCTCTCATTGAGTCTGGTATGATAAACTCTTTTAGCATCTTGGCATTGTATGTGATCTTACTTAGGTCAAGAAGCTTTCCATAACTATCTCCATAGGTCTCAATTCCTATCACATATGATGCTTCACCCAAAACCTTCATAGAAAATGTGATTTCCTTGCTAGGTTTTCATACTCATAGTATAGGATGTTATTCCCCATCAATATATGGAATATATATATATATATATATATATATATATATATATATATATATACAGTGGCGGATGCACATTGAGGCCAGGTGAGGCCTTGGCCTCACCCGCGCCCATCTGTTCCGCTCACTTAATGGGGAAAAGTTATTATAGTCTCACCAATCTGGTACATCTGGCCTCATCTCATAAATAAATTTGTTGCCGTAAAAATTTGTTGGCATGAATGGAAGATTGGAAGGATATAAATAGGATTCATGTAGAGGCTAACATAGTGGGAGAGAGAGGACATCTGCTGACCGGAGAGAATGATAAAGAGAGAGTGGAAGAGTCGGAGAGAACACTAGGGGTTAGAATCAGAGAGTTATGAGGAGGCCGACATAACGAGGAAGTTATGGAAGAAACATAGCGACAAATTAGGATGTGTAGAGAAAGGTAAACAAGACTCATCCAAAGAATTTATTACATATAATACATTTTATTCATGAAAGAGAGAGGTGTTAGTCACTTTCCTAATAAAAATGATAACAAAATGTTTTCTTTATTGAGATCATAATAATCATGTGCTTTGAGTAGAGTGTACGAGTAGTCAATTCTTTTGAGAAATTCATTATCTTAGCTCCGACCTGTGCGAATGTCATTTCTTCAAATTTGTATATTGTGGAAGGTAAATGATAATAATGAGTGATGAACAAATTTTATAAAAAATGATAGTTTGTTGATATCTTATATAAACTCATATATCTCATATAGAAATAGGCATATTGTTTCCAAAATGGGTTATATCTTTTTATCGTATATTATACATTCTTCTGTGATGTATGTGCAAAGGCAATCTGTGACGACACACCTATTAAATATCTTAATGTTTGTTACAATTTTGTTTCAATATAAATATTCAAGTTCGTTTAAGAAATCATACCGGATAATAAGAGGTCTTATTGGATTTTTTTAAACTATTTTATATATATTTTCTTTAAAAGTAGAATGATCTGAAAAAATATGTTTGTTAGGCATGTCATTTTTTTAGAAGGTAAAAGAGTAGCATTTTCGCTTAAGGTAACCGTAACAATGATAGACTACCTACTTTTCACATTTTATAAATTGACAATATTGTAGATAAAATAGTCGATAATTTGATGGCCTCACCCAATTTAATTTTTTGGGTCCGCCACTGTATATATATATATATATATATATATATATATATATATATATATATATATATATATATATATATATATATATATATATGTATATATATATATGTATATATATGCTCCCGTTAAATAATTTGTAATCATAGATTTCATGCTCACTTTAAATTAAAGTCAAACTCTTTGACTATATTGTCAAATCGAAGATTTCTTCTCTAAGATTCTTACTTCAATCACAATGATCATCCTCTATTATTTACAGACTTTATTTGCATTAGTGTAATTATAAAACCTTCAGGTTTTGTCACGTACACATCCTTCACAATATTCCTATTAAGGAATGCAATTTTAATATCTATATGCCAAACTCATAGTCTTGCTTAGCTGCAATGACAAGCATGATCCTAATGGTCTTAACCATGGCAATTGGTAAAGAGATTTCATCATGTTCAACACCTTAAACTTGTTTGAAACCCTTTGCGACCAATATGCTCCTATAGATTTGTACTTTACCATCCAAGCTTATCTTCTTCTTGAACACCCACTTGCACCATTAGGGTTTTACTCCTTTAGGTGGTACCATCAAGGTCATACCTTTTTGGTGTACATGGACTCCATTTTGGATACAATGGCCTCAAGCCAATTCTTAGACTCTGGTCCCTCAATGGCTTCTAGATAGGTTGTTGGATCATAATCTTGTGACCAACTCACCACCTTTCTGAGTTATAATATATCATAATATTTCAAGATCAAGGCATGTTCTACTAGATTTATGACACTTTGTGTTACATAAGGAACTTGAGACTCCACAAAAATTTGTGATTCTCTTTATTCCTACTCTACCTCTTTAGGTTCAATGTTTTCTTATTGTTATCAAACTTTTTAAGTTGTACTTTACTCCCACTGATTCCTTTGAAATCTGAATTTCTCTATAGGAATTCAGCCATCCTAGTAGGAAACACTTTGTTATTGGATTGAGATAGAAGTATTATTCAACAAACTAATATTTAAGTGATTTGTAGATAAAGATTTTCAAGAAACTACTTTATTGTATAAGTTTTAATTCTAATCTTTATTGAAGACATGTTGGGACATCTCCCAAGCCATATCACATATAGCATCTTTTAAACCATTTTAGGCGGTACATTGTTTTAGTGTATAGCAATTATCCAAGAGGAATTGGAAGATCAGTTAGATTTACTGATAATCAGACAATGATTCATCAGGGTGTGTTTCCTTCTTTCTCACACGTCATTATGTTTTAGCTAGAGTTCGTTTAAATACACTATCATAGTCTCTAGAAGGTCCCCAAAATCTTAGTGTAATGCATTTCAACATTGATCATATCAAAGTGTCTTAATAGTTTTAGCAAGATTGTTACATACTTCATTCTTGTTCTTCTTGTACACTTTAAGAGATTCATGTTTTTATTTCATTAAATACAAATTACCCTATCTATTGAGATCATCAGTAAGTATAATGAGGTACTAGTAACTCCCTCTAGAATTTATTCCAAAATATTTATATACATCAATATGTACAAGTCTTAATAGAATATTCTCTCTCTCACTACATCTAGTGAAAAGTTCTTTTGTCATGTTGACCAATATATAAGACTTGCATGTCTCTATTGCTTCAATAACCAAAAGAGTCTACAAAACATCATCATGGATTCTAGAAATGCATTTCTCATTTATGTGTTGTAGATGACAATGATATTCATTGTTTGAGTCATTAAGTTTTAATATTTCGGTATTTATATTATATCTAATTATATTTGGATCCCACAAACAAAGATCATAAGATATTTGGGGTACTTCCATAAAAGATCCCATCTATTAAAATAGAACCTTGACTATACTTTATATGATTCCCATACTCATCCTTGTCCATACAAGAAGAAGAAGGTAAAATGTTTCTAATATTGGCAGATATAAAATAGCACTTCATAAACTCTATTACATGCCCTATGTGCATAGATAAAATATAGGTTTTGACTATAGTAGCAACAATTCTTGCTCCATTTGCGATGAACAATCTGACCACTCCCTTTTATAAAGTCTTCCTTCATTTCAGGTCTTGGATAGTTGGACATATGTGAGATATATAACTGGTATCATATACCCAATATGACTAAGTAATTAAACTTATCTCATAAGGTATATACCTTAAGTGGAGATCTGTATCCCCTTATTCTTCTTCTTTAGTTTCTTTACTAGTACATTTCCAACATCTAATGTCACTTTTCCTAAAGCTAATTATGCTAAAAAACTGAATCTAGATACCAAACAACATCATTTGTTTAGCACAAACATCATCATAGATGAAGTTTGTTCGATTAATAAAAGACATGGTTACCACTTTTTCATTAACTTCCGTTATTTTCCAAGAAAACTGATGTATAAAGTAACCCACAAAATACAAATTTTTGGGGGAAAATATTTGCCTCCAAAAAATTTAAGATGGGCATCAATTTTCACTGAACCAATGACAGAAATCATCACACGTAATAAATCTTGCATCCAAAATACTTCTGGCATTAGTTTCTTCTCCAAAAAATCAACATTAATTCACACACAAATCGCAAAAATCTACTCAATCTGTGTCAATTTTTTGTAAAGAAACCAACATCTTTGTGACGCATCATTCGAATAAAACGTTATTAACTTAGCGGAAGCGATCACTAAGAAGAGGATTACCAAAAATCACTAAAAATTAAAACCATTTTATAGAGAGGTCCACACATAGGAAAACTCTTTCATAAAGAACTGGAGTAATTTAATAACATACTGGTTCACAAGTACATGTCTTGTATCATCTTTTTCTGAGAATTACATGCATCAACTGCTCTGTCAAACTAAACACAAGCAGTATAAAATCTCGAGGCACTAAGACAAAATCTCAAAAGCACTAACTAATAATCTGAGGACCTGAGAGTACATAGACGACACATAGGACTCTATGTACATCTATACAAGACATATCAGCCAGTGTATCCACCTGAGAATTCATTGTTGTCCCTGCTCCTGCTGTTGTGGTCCTTCAGCTACTGAAGGATTCCTGCTTCCTCGTCCGTGTCCACCTAAAAATGTGGTTCCCACGTAGGTGAGACGATTGTAAATTGCCCCAGTGAGAGATATAACTCTCCGCCAGAAACATTATTATTGCAGATTAATAAGATAAATCTGAACATAGGAGTCGTAATTGCTTAACAACAATTAATTCATTGTCTAACAGATTAGAACATTATTCTTATCTAAAGCATTGCAGCTATAACCTGATAGAGAACCATGTCACTTATCCAATAATGAATATGAAGAACATGTTTAACATTTATCCACTATACTAAGCAGGATAATATCAACCAATGTTTCTCATATTTCAACTTTATGTAGATACACTACACGGCTGATTATATTTTACACATCATGTGTCAAACTACAATTAGCTTGCCAAAATATATTGACATCTTCATTATAGAGTTATAACCGCAACATATACTCTCTTCAGGCTTAGATCACACAACTAATGCCTGGCATTGTTTTGTGGAGTCATGGCATGTAGCCAGACTCTTTCAACAAAGTATTGGGATCTTAATCCCTCATCTGATCAAGTACCTTTGAATTTCTTAACAAGTTCATCATCATGATTATAGAATATGGGTATTCAAACCCTTAGTTCATCATAGAATACTTGTTACCACTTAATATGTAACTTAATACCTTCAGGTCATCTGACCAAGGTAATCATCATTCTTGCTACACAAGAATTCTACATAGCTCACAAAGCTTATTTCTCCTATTGTTACCTCTTTGTAGGCAACAAGGCATATTATGGCTCATTAACAACTTTAATAAAAAGAAACATCATAGCTCATACTTGGCTATGTTTATCTTCTCATGATACCTGCATGGTTGGTACTTCATGATAACAGTTATAATGCTTTCATATCAGCACCATACAACACAAAGTAATACCATTATTCCCCTTTTTAGGGTTAGGATTTCTCTTGCATATCATCACCCTCCATTAGGGTTTCCCATAAATAACCATTTAGGTTCTCAAGATCAATCATTAATGATCAAGTCCTATTTCATTGCTTCACATGGCTAGGAGACAAAATTTATAACATAAGTATTCAATCATACTTATTTATTCTTATCATTCATCATTAAATGAATTATTAATACAAAGTATGAGTTTCTCTCTCATCTTTACCAGAATATGATTGCATCATAGTTTATTGATTTGGATTAACCTTTTCACAAGGCATGTTAGCCTACACTTATCAAAGTGCATTGCATCTCAATGTAACAACTGATATGACACACTTCATATGTCACTCATCGAAATATATTGGATTTAAAATACATCAAGGTATATCAATATTGAGGTGCTGGATGTGATATCTATCATATTTTGATGTATCACTTCCCTCATCACCTTTATCTTACTTGAGTTCATCCACTTAGCTTGTATTAGGGTATTTCCCATCCTAATACTTTATACACCAGTTCATCACATTTATCATGTAATGTATTGGTCATAAGTCACTTATTTAGAAAATATAACCATTGATATTGACATGGACTCATCTTTAACTTAAGGCAGTATTGATATAAAGATATCCATTATCAACCTCTTTAAGTATTTCACTTATTAATATATTAATTACTATTTCATTATTAGGAATAGAGTTTTCCATCTTTATAATTTAGGGTCCACATAACATCTTTTCCACATTTGAATTTCACATAACATCACTCTACATTAGAGTTTCACATAACATCCTTCCATATCAGGGTTTCACATAGCATTACATGAAATTAAGGTTTCACTTGGCATCACCCTCAATTAGGATTTCACATAACAAGGAATCAAGGTAAAAGAGGGCCATGGAGCTTACCTACAGATTGGTAGTCTTCCTCCTATTTCTCCTAAGCTCCCTTGGTCGTTTTGCAAGAAATAATTGAAAGTGGCTTCGAAATTACCCATTTAAGCTATGGATAAATGAGTATATATGAATTTTATTGAAAATTCATTTAAGAGAGAGAAAGTAGGAATTATCTCCTCCATTTTCCTTGACACTTGCCCCCTTCTCTTCCTTGGATATGAGGCTATCTTCTTTGCATCTTATTAGTCTCAATTATCCATGATTTAAAGAAAAGCAAATTAAGCACCTTAAATCATATAATACTAATATCCATAAGTTAGTGGATATTTCTTTTTCTTTTCTTAATGTGAGTGGATTCTCCACTCACGTAGATATTTCCATTGCCTTTGCAAGGCACAAGGACGTACACACTTGTTGATTTTCAACCAGCACAATTTTGGTTGAAGGGCAATCCAATTAATATATTTATTTTTGCATTAAATCGAAATAAAGTTCCAATTATGCTTAAATCTTGATTATTTTAATATCTAGATTCTCTCTCTTCCAAAATGATTCAAATGAGGTGACCCTCTCAAATTATTTTCTCTACATGATGCCAAGAATCATTATGGACCCTCTTGAAGTGGTATTTTGCATATTGAACCCTAGATTTTGGGTAAATTGCACATTACACCAAAACTAGGTTTTAATGCACAAACATTGCTCAACAAGCTCTTTCTTGTTATTCAGGCTTGTAGAAGTCGTACAACTGCATCATACTATTTCCTATGATGCTTCAACATATGAGGAACATTTTACCATGTAACATTTGCAAGTTAACCCCTCAACTTGGGTAATTTGCACTTTAGTCCAAAATAAGCAAAACATTATTTCAACATTATTCAAAAAGGACTAAAATTGAAATATAAGTTCCTCTTGAGCCTTAATTACTTTTCAAGAGATAAGAGAAAGCATATAATTAGCTTTATTTAGCAAAACATCTAGGGTTAAGCATAACCCAGGCCAGGGATGTTACAAATTATAAACCCCTAACAAGGATTTCATCCCCGAAATCCCAGATAATAGAAGATAGTTGTTACTCATGTCATCAAGTCTCTAATTATCATCTCAATGTCATGAAGATTGTATAAAGCTTTATCTAGTATCAGGTTCTTCCACACAGATTTATCATCTTGGCTTTATCATACAAATCATATATTTAATTACCCTTCAATTATTACCCCTCTATCAATGTTATGTTTATGCAGAGCATAAACCCCTAACATATGATGTCCATATTATTTTGTGTAACTAGATTGATTTCATAGTTGGCCAATATAGATAACCAACATAAATCATCTATTATTTCTCTAATACCAGAATCCTTACTTTGGTATTCATCATATGTGTTGAGAACACATCTCATCCTTATCATATTCATTTCTCTATTGTTACCACCAAGGGTACACATGCACATGGTATTTCTTTTATTTTAGGACATTGCTTGTTCCATATATCATTATCTTGGAACCAAAGTCCAAAGCAAACTGATACTTTTCTAAGTATCCATCAACGGATTATTTCTAATCCATGTACATAAAAAAGGAAACATATATTTAACGGAGGTAATCCACTTAGCAATCCTTTATTTGTCTGGGAAAGTTCACTTAGCAATTCCTCATTAGTTGGGAAAGTTCACTTAGCAATCCCTATGTAATTGAGAAAGTTCACTTAGAAAATCCTCATTAGTTGGGAAAGTTCACTTAGAAATTCCTCATTGGTTGGGAAAGTTCACTTAGCAATCCCTATGTAATTGAGAAAGTTCACTCAGCAATTCCTATTAAATTGGGAAAGTTCACTTAGCAATCCTTATGTAATTGGGAAATTTCACTTAGAAATCCCTATGTAATTGGGAAAGTTCACTTAGCAATTCCTCATTAGTTGGGAAAGTTCATTTAGCAATTCCTCATTAGTTGGGAAAGTTCACTTAGCAATCCCTATGTAATTGGGAAAGTTCACTAAGCCATTCCTCATTAGTTGGGAAAGTTCACTTAGAAATTCCTCATTAGTTGGGAAATTTCACTTAGCAATCCCTATGTAATTGGGAAAGTTTACTCAGCAATTCCTATTTAATTAGGAAAGTTCATTTAGCAATCCTTATGTAATTGGGAAAGTTCACTTAGCAATTCCTCATTAGTTGGGAAAGTTCACTTAGAAATTCCTCATTAGTTGGGAAAGTTCACTTAGCAATCCCTATGTAATTGGGAAAGTTCACTCAGCAATCCCTATTTAGTTTCATTATACTCACTAGATTGTTTCAGAATGACTACTTGATCAGAGTAATAAAAAAGATAACAATCTAAGAGTTCCATACTTGCCTTATCTCCAATAATCATATACCTGGCCAGGGTATACAAGTATTGAGATTAGGTAGTATGCACTTTATTTACTATCATGTTCCTCACTTTTCATATCATTATACACATATGATTTTTCATTCCTGGTTTTTCTTCAGGAATCACTTCTATATCTCATCTTTTATCACACAGATAAGAGAGATTATAAAGCATTTTAAGGAATACTGAGTAAAATGTAAATTCTCATCTTCCTTGTATCCTTATAGGACTAGTCAGAGGAAGTTCAAAAACAACTACTTTCTTATTTTTAACACATAGAATCATGAAATGAAATATCAAAATGAATCTATTTCATCTGACCTGTCACAACCCGAGGGTTGACTGTTGCATCAGATTTATTCATTACATAGAACCTCGTAGTTGTTGGTTGTTGACCCTGTGCTTGATTGTTAGGTGTTGATGAACCAGCTCGAGACGCTTGTCTACGTCCTCTATTGTTACTAGAAAATTGTTTTCCTTGATGACCTTGATATCTCTGCCTCGATGATTGGGTTACCATTGTGTTTCCAACTGGACAATCTCTCACTAGATGTCCTACCTATCTATAGTGGTAACAGGTTCTAAGCTCTTGACGTGGTCTAAAAGGTCCTTTACCCTTTTTGGGTAGCCCTTTCCCTAGTGTACTAGACCTTGGTTGTATCAGAGGTACCAAAGACTTCCCCTTTTTAGAACTACTAGGCCTCTGATCCCAAGTTTGGATAGGCCTTTTCTTAATTCTTTCTTCCTTATACTTTCCTAGATAGTCTTTTTTGATATGTCCAGGCTGCCTATACTTGTGGAAAATTCTAATTTTAGGTTGTAACCCCTTCCTTTCATCATTATTCATTGCTCCAACATGCTGGTGTTGAGCAAGAATCCTATTGGAATCCAAAACTTCATCATTGAGGACTGGTAGCCTAGGTTGTATTGCTAATATATGGTCCACCATACACATTATTTCAGTCCTAACCTGCCCAACAGTAATATTAAAAGAAGGATTCCTTATCATGGTTTGATTATCTTAGGGATTCTCAGGCAGTCGTTCTTCTCTCGCCTGGTCCCTTACACCTTCTGTTGGTGCAACATTGCTGCTCTCAGCAGCATGCCCTTTGTGTGATCCAGACATCTTTAAGTTCTTCCTCTCCTTTATGAGTAGAAGACACTATCAGATAGACTGGAAAACACTAGAACAGACTCAACAACCTTAATCCTATGTCTCTGTAGACTCAACAAACCTAGAGCTCTGATACCACTAAATTGTTACGCATCATTCGAATAAACCATTATTAACTTAGCGGAAGCGATCACTAAGCAGCGGATTACTGAAAATCACTAAAAATTAAAACCATTTTACAGAGAGGTGCACACATAGGAAAACTCTTTCATAAAGAATTGGAGTAATTTAATTACATACTGGTTCACAAGTACATGTCATGTATCATCTTTTTCTAAGAATTACATGCATAAACTGCTCTGTTAAACTAAACACATGCAGTATAAAATCTCAAGGCACTAAGCCAAAATCTCAAAAGCACTAACTACTACTCCGAGTAACTGAGAGTACAGAGACGACACATAGGACTCTATGTACATCTATACAAGACATATCAGCCAGTGTCTCCACCTGAGAATTCACAGCTATCCCTGCTACTGTTGTTGTTGTCCTTCAGCTACTGAAGGATACCTGCTTCCTCGTCCGTGTCCACCTAAAAATGTGGTTCCCATGGGGGTGAGACAATTGTAAATTGCCCCAGTGAGAGATATAACTCTCCGCCAGAAATATTATTATTGCAGATTAATAAGATAAATCTGAACAAAGGAGTCATAATTGCTTAACAACAGTTAATTCATTGTCTAACAGGTTAGAACATTATTCTTATCTAAAGCATTGCAGCTATAACCTGATAGAGCAGCATGTCACTTATCCAATAAGGAATATGAAGAACATGTATAACATATATCCGCTATACCGAGTAGGATAATATCAACCAATGTTTCTCATATTTCAACTTTATGCAGATACACTACACGGTTGATTATATTTTACATATCATGTGTCAAACTGCAATTAGCTTGCCAGAATATATTGACATCTTCATTATAGAGTTATAGCCGCATCATATACTCTCTTTAGGCTTAGATCACACAGCTAATTCCTGGCATTATTTTGTAGAGTCATGGCCTGTAGCCATACTCTTTCAACAAAGTATTGGGATCTTAATCCCTCATCTCATCAAGTACCTTTCCATTTCTTAACAAGTTCATCATCATGATTATAGAATATGGGTATTCAAACCCTTAGTTCATCATATAATACTTGTTACCACTCAACATGTAACTTAATACCTTCAGGTCATCTAACCAAGGTAATCATCATTCTTGCTACACAAGCATTCTACATAGCTCACAAATCTTATTTCTCCTCTTGTTACCTCTTTGTAGGTAACAAGGCATATTATGGCTCATTAACAACTTTAATAAAACGAAACATCATAGATCATACCTTGCTATGTTTATCTTCTCATGATACCTGCATGGTTGGTACTTCATGATAACAGTTATAATGCTTTTATATCAACACCATACAACACAAAGTAATACCATTATTCCCCTTTTTAGGGTTAGGATTTCTCTTGCATATCATCACCCTCCATTATGGTTTTCCATAAATAACCATTTAGGTTCTCAAGATCACATCATTAATGATCAAGTCCTATTTCATTGCTTCACATAGCTAGGAGCCCACATTGATAACATAAGTATTCAATCATACTTATTTATTCTTATCATTCATCATTAAATGAATTATCAACACAAAGTATGAGTTTCTCTCTCATCTTTACTAGAATATGATTGCATCATAGTTTATTGATTTGGATTAACCTTTTCACAAGGCATGTTAGCCTACACTTATCAAAGTGCATTACATCTCAATGTAACAACTGACATGACACACTTCATGTGTCACTCATCCAAATATATTGGATTTAAAATACATCAAGGTATATCAATATTGAGGTGCTGGATGTGATATATATCATATTTTGATGTATCACTTCCCTCATCACCTTTATATTACTTGAGTTCATCCACTTAGCTTGTATTAGGGTATTTCCCATCCTAATACTTTATACACCAGTTCATCACATTTATCATGTAATGTATTGGTCATAAGTCACTTATATAGAAAATACAACCATTGATAATGATATGGACTCATCTTTAAGTTAAGCCAATATTGATATAAAGATATCCATTATCAACATCTTTAAGTATTTCACTTATTAATATATTAATTACTATTCCATTATTAGGAATAGAGTTTTCCATCTTTATAATTTAGGGTCCACATAACATCTTTTCCATATTTGGATTTCACATAACATCATCTCTACATTAGAGTTTCACATAACATCCTTCAATATCAGGGTTTCACGTAGCATTACCTAAAATTAAGGTTTCACTTGACATCACCCTCAATTAGGATTTCACATAACATCCTTCCATTAGGGTTTCATCAACCTTCTCAATTAGGGTTTCATGATCTCTTTACAAAGGATCATACCCTAATTACCTATTTTGTTCATGTTGAAAGTGTTGAGGTTTAACCATTACATGATTGTCATTCATGTATGAATTACTCTCTCTTTCATCATCTCTAGGATGTTAATTACTTCAATCTTAATTAGATTAGGTCCAATCAACTTGAATGAAGGGTTGTCACAACATATTAAATCACTGCTTTCATAAGCATCAAGAGTTAACCACTAAAAAAGGTACTAATTACCCTAGTACCTCAAAGGTACAACCATTGTAATCACCTTTAATTTACATCATTAATAATCAATTAGTTAATTGACCTTTAGTCACCTTAGGTGTCCACATGATTTGACCAATTGAACCTGAAATGGTCTTGGTCACTTAGACCCAAACGATCTTGGTCTCTCAGACATTGAATGGTTTGAAATCATTTAAGAAAAACAATAATGAAATCGTATGGACAATTCACACTTGAAACCACTTGGGTCTCGTCTTGAGACCATTTGATCCCAAACGGTCTTGAGACCGTTTGGACTCAAACGGTCTTAAGACCGTTTGGTCCAAACTCTCTCAAAACCGAATGGACCAAAAAGGTCTTCCATCACTTTATCAATTCAGGGTTTCAATCATTGAGCCATCTATCATTTGAACTACTAATTTATTCTTTAATTGAACCATTGAATCAGCCTTCAATTGAACCAATCGAATTAGGTTTTACAATCAAGAAACCATCAATTAGGGTTTTAAAATCTAGGAACCATCAATGGTTGACATTGTGGAACTAATTCAATTGAAATCATTGGATCATAATCAAACCATCACAGGACCTGACCTCAAACAGTCTTGAGGTCATTTGGATGACCTCCAAATGGTCTTGAGACTGTTTTACCCATCCCATCATTGAAATTTGTGAAATTCAATTAGGGTTTGCATCATTGAATCAATCATCAATTGAGCTATTGATTGTATTTCAATTTGGAAATCACTGGATCTTCAACCATCCAATCATACTCAACCATAGACTTCCAAACGGTCTTGGTTGACCTCAAAATAGTCTTGAGACCGTTTGGGTGACCTCCAAATGGTCTTGGGATCGTTTGGGTGAGTCAACCCAAAAATTGATTTAATTACTTAAGGATTCAACACTCAACCCGTCTAGGGTTTGCATTTGAGGGATCATTCACAATTGAAACCATTAAGATCAAATAAATTGAAACCATTGGATCAATATAAAATTACATCAGTATATTTCCTCAAATGGTCAACCATTGCAAACCGTCAACCACTCCAAACGGTTTGAAACTGTTTGGTTTCAAACGGTTTGGTTGAAACCGTTTGACCAATTTCATTGAAACTGATTGGTCTCAAATTTTGAAACTGTTTGCCTAGGATATTAATTGAGGTGTGTTCTTTTTATGAGATCATCTTCAAGCTACAAACCCATGAAACTTGCTGTAATTTCCATTGTGATTTCTTCAATCATTCAAATAAAATTTTGGGAATAAAGAAGGAATCAACAATTGATGAAGATATGGAATCAATAACAAAGTTCAAGGGTTCAAGTTATATAACCCACCTCCAATTGAGCTTAAAAGCTTCAAGCTCACGTCAAAAATGGTGGATGCAACTCCTTTCACTATCCCAAGGCTCGTCCTCAAGCTTTGAGTGAAAAGGAATGGTTAGAATTGAAGATGGAGTGAAGATAAGAAGAAATCAAATATTGATTTGTGATTTCCACCATGGAATCAAGGTGAAAGAGGGCCATGGAGCTTACCTACAGATTGGTAGTCTTCCTCCTATTTCTCCTAAGCTCCCTTGGTCGTTTTGCAAGAAATACTTGAAAGTGGCTTCGAAATTACCCATTCAAGCTATGGATAAATGAGTATATATGAATTTTATTGAAAATTCATTTAAGAGAGAGAAAGTAGGAATTATCTCCTCCATTTTCCTTGACACTTGCCCCCTTCTCTTCCTTGGATATGAGGATATCTTCTTTGCATCTTATTAGTCTCAATTATCCATGATTTAAAGAAAAGCAAATTAAGCACCTTAAATCATATAATACTAATATCCATAAGTTAGTGGATATTTCTTTTTCTTTTCTTAATGTGAGTGGATTCTCCACTCACGTAGATATTTCCATTGCCTTTGCAAGGCACAAGGACGTACACACTTGTTGATTTTCAACCAGCACAATTTTGGTTGAAGGGCAATCCAATTAATATATTTATTTTTGCATTAAATCGAAATAAAGTTCCAATTATGCTTAAATCTTGATTCTTTTAATATCAAGATTCTCTCTCTTCCAAAATGATTCAAATGAGGCACCCCTCTTAAATTATTTTATCTACATGATGACAATAATCATGAGGGACCCTCTTGAAGTGGTATTTTGCATATTGAACCCTAGATTTTGGGTAAATTGCACATTACACCAAAACTAGGTTTTAATGCACAAACATTGCTCAACATGCTCTTTCTTGTTATTCAGGCTTGTAGAAGCCATACAACTGCATCATAATCATTCCTATGATGCTTCAACATATGAGGAACATTTTACCATGTAACATTTGCAAGTTAACCCCTCAACTTGGGTAATTTGCACTTTAGTCCAAAACAAGCAAAACATTATTTCAACATTATTCAAAAAGGACTAAAATTAAAATATAAGTTCCTCTTGAGCCTTAATTAATTTTCAATAGATAAGAGAAAGCATATAATCAACTTTATTTAGCAAAACATCTAGGGTTAAGCATAACCCAGGTCAGGGATGTTACAATCTTAGTGTTAACGCCACGTCCCTGTGAAGAAATCACCCCCCCCCCCCCAATTGCACTCTAGTATCTTTCTTCACATGCAACTGATGACTATTTCCATTACTGAAGCCAATTTTTTTGTTTGAATTATGGGCTCTTGCATTGGTTTTATAGAATAAACTGACGTTTAAGTCACTATGTGTGACATCCCCGGATTTTCTAAAACTTAATCTGATGTGTGACGTCCAAATTGAAACCCTCACCTCAGCGAGAATCCCAATTTAAACATCCCACACTAGGCTAAGAAGAAGAAAATCAAGGGAGTCAGAAGGAAACAATCTGTAGCACATGTACATGAACAATAATAAAACCATACACACATGTTCACCATTCAACATATAATTACAACATGAATTGTTACAACATTTGATATTACATATTGTACAGTAAACTTATATATATACATGTACTACATCTAAACAATAGGATCTTAAGACAACAGGCCCACCTGTACATCAGCTCGCCACACAACTCGCAACTATCCTGGATCTTCAAGAGCATAACCATAACCTATACAAAAGATTACATGTGGTACACGTCAGCACAATATTCAAGAATATTGTACTGAGTACGCCTACGTGTCTTTTATTTACCTCTCATCATATATTGGCAATAAGATAAAACTAATACTTGGCAGCATTAAACAAAATATAAGAAAAGGCATATAGTTGCACAAAGATATTTGTTACCAGAAGAGAACACATATTTTAGGCACATTTCCATTATATGTAAACTTGATCAACCACATGCACTATTCTACCAAAGAGATTTAGTGCTCACATGTACTATTCTGCCAAAGAGATTTAGTACATCACAAATGCACTATTCTGCCAAAGAGATTTAGTGCTCACATGTACTATTCTGCCAAAGAGATTTAGTACTTTCATCAATGCACTATTCTACCAACGAGATTTAGTGCTATCATATAATGGACCAGATATCTTATGTTTCATGTGTTCATAGCAATAAGTTTGGAAAAAACATGCAACATATCATACAAGAACAATCATTCAATCAATATCATATGCCAAGTTTGTACTACCATATAACGCAAGCATATTATATAATAAGCCAAGTAAGAGGTAATGGCGTACCTTGATCAAGAGAAACCTAATCACACATATTCCTCAAGTCAACTCTAACCTTTGTTAAACCTGATAAAGACAAGATCATACACTATCATCAGGTTCTCATCTTCTTACCTCTCATCTTAACCCTATTTATATCCATTAGGGTTTCACTAGTCTTATTATGTTATATACATTATTACTTGTCTTATCTTCATCCCTATGTGGGATTTATGTTACTGATGTCATATTCCATATTATGGTTCATTATCTAAATATTATCTTCCATATTCTATTTTTGTGCACATATTAACCCTAGGTTACATCATTAACCTAGATTAGGGTTTTAAACCATGTATTAATATTCATCTTCATATAACATGGATTTTGTTCATCATTATGATCTCATAATTAAAACTGAGGTTCAAAATACTAATATGAGCTTTATCTGTGAATTTCATCATTTATAGAGCACGTATGGATTTATTGCATTTTATTAGGGTTATTAGCCCTAATTAGACATATTAAGCAAATTACATGATTTCGTACATCAACATGACCATAACTGATATCATATGCATTACAAACATAATTATGAGTCTACTGACATGTTCTCATAATTTTAGGCCATTGTTTACTATTTATTATCCATGAAACAACAATATAACATCTTACATGATATTGCTAAGATTAGTGCATCAAAAGACTGATATGATGGTTCTATTGTGTTCTACGCATTTTTTCTGAATGTTTTGGTACCTTGTTTGTATTTTTCTGACATTGGAGCTATTTTCTAGTATTTATTGAAGAACTGCATATTACTGACCTATTTGTCTTCCACGACCAATCGGGTGTCGCCATGTGGCAGTGGGTTGATGTTGTCCCTTGTTGGTTCTGCCCACTCAGTCCAGATCCTACCTAGGATCCACAGATCTAGCAATCTGATGACCCGGATGGGTCATCTTTCTCAGCATCACGTGAACCCGACCCCACCTGGGCTCGTGCGAGCGCCGCCACCGCTGAGTTCTCAGGCCCTTCGTCTTGGGTTCGTCTGAGACCTGGGGGGGAACTCCATTCTGATGCGCGAGGGTCGCCGCCGTCACCTCGTGCCACCCATGCGAAGGACTGGTCATGCGCTGCACCCTACTGCCTTCTGATTTTTCTATGATCTGCCCAAGGTGCCGCCACACCTCAGCATAGAACTTAGACAAGGTGAAGCAGCAGTTCCAAAACTCGTCCTCCGCAAGATCTTCAAGAGCAGGCATCGCCGTCACGACTATGAGCTCTGGTGAGCCTTCAAGTACCGCTAGATCACCCCCTCTGCTGCTCCAACCACTGCAAGGAAGCTCCACACCTCTCGATCGTCTACTTCAGCTGCTTGGAGAACCGCCTATGCCTCCAAGATGTTTGTGCAGGTGTCGCTGCCAGGCCGGGTGCCGGTGTGGCTGTGTCTGCTCCAAAGAGCGGTTGGCATGGGATCCTCCTCCTCAACCTCTGCTTCACTCCTCTAGATGACTGCCTCTCCGCTATACTCCTTCATGCGTCTGTCCTTGGCACCGCTATCGGTCCTGTCTTCGGCGTGCGGTCGACCACCATAACTTTCTTTTCACTACTGGTCTTTACCACTGTGCGGCCTCCTTGCTTTCTAGCTCTAACCTTCCACCCGTAGCACCTGAGGAGAGGGGAAAGAGGCGATGGGATTGGATCGGTCTCCCTTCACTCCCTAATGTAGTAAGGACAACTTCCTTCTTACGATTCCGTCTGAGCCCACGTTCAACTACGTGGTTTGGGCAGTTCAATGGCGCTGCAGCTCACCAGCATCGTGTGAACATGGACTTGAATATAGAGTCGTGGTCGTCCGTTCTCTCCATCTGATGAGCAGTGAGACGCCATGCCACGTATACATGGGTATACTAGAAACTTAGGCTAACGATTTTATACTCTTGTACATTAATAAATCAACGGTCTCACTATATTCAAACCTTAGTAACCAAGTCTAGGATCATTCAAACTCTATGAAATTTAATTATATATTTATAATAACACAAGATAAATTCTCTTCCATTTGGTGCCAAGTTATCATTAATTGACCAATCAACAACTTAATACAAGGTGGTGCAGAATTAGGGTAATTAATTATAATATTAACATCAAATATATATACACCATCATCACTGTCACATTACATATTAACACATGTTTATAATTCCAATCTCTGGCTCATGATTCAAGTTGGGTATTTAAGAACATCAAAAGTTCACTCCATCACATCCTACACACCTTAAAAGAAACTTCGTCCTCGAAATTAGACAAAATTCAGTCTTTCACATCATATACATCTTAAAAGAACTTTTGTCCTCAAAAGTAATCCATAATCGTACTCCAAGGAAAACTACCATGCCTTCATCCACACGTAGGCACTATTCTATGTGTAACATATCTGCAAGATTACCTAGAACCATGTATCCAAAGCACTATTAGGGGGTTTTGCAACCATCTTGGTGCAAAAACACTCCATTCAAGGTTAAACTCAGGGTTTAGAAACTTAGGTTATGTCATGACATATCTCATATGTTAAAGTCACTTCTTTATCTTTAGCCATGCATTAGGGTTCCCACATCATATTACCATGTTCTAAAGGAGTTAACTAAGATTAACTCATTATCAAGGTGTCAACAACATTTTATTGAGATAGTTCTTAGAACATGTTCAACATTAACATATGCCTTTTAGGATGGAGTTAACTAAAGTTAACCCACTTTATTCATCTAGAGCATATCAAGGTGTTATAATCATTATGTTGTGCCAACTGTCAAACTATATTTTTCATCATTATTAAGCTTTAAGATTAACACCTTGTATAACATGTTTCATTCATATGATCTTATTTCATTGTTCATACTAAATTGCATCATTTACTAGTGAATTCATCACAAGATTAATTAACAATTTCACATTATCATCATTATTCATGTAGATGGTTAACCATTTATGCATTGATATATATTAAACCATCTCTAGATTTTCACCATATCATGACCACTATCATATCTCGAGATTAGATCACATCCGTACATGTATTATATTACGGTTGTGCTAAAAAAAACTATACAAGTGGCTTGCCAAACATATTTCAAAACTTCATCTAGTCCAATTGAGGTTCTCCTGACCCATATCATGAGGGTAGTAACATGCTCAATCTCTCTGAGCCAACTCAACTCTATGAGTATCTCATAGACAAAAACTTATCTTTCCTCTCTTAGTATAGGGTTCACAGGTATACCTCATTGGCACTAGTGATGGCTTTCCAAGATCTAGCCACACAAACACAAACCAAAACATGCTATGACATACTCTTATCATCTCTATACCCATGAAAACTATTTCTCAACTCTCTTTCTCTTATATACACACCACTAGATTCCTATATGGGAAACCACCAACGGGAGCATGAGGCTTCATAGAAACTAACATAGCTACCCCCTCCAGGGTCTTGGGCTCTCTCCCTCACCCAGATGGTAGGCACTCATATTTTCTTATTCACATATGCATACATAACCAGCCTCGCTCTGACTCTAGGGTTTGGACTTCCCAAGGACATCTAGGGTTAAAAAAACTATATGAATCATGCATAGAGCGACTCAACTCAATCACTCAGGAGTATTCTAGTTTAGGATATATCATATCACATATCTCATAATTCTCATATCTTGGAGTTTAGGTTCTCTAACCTTCTCCCTATGGGTCTTTCTCTCTCTTGAGCTAACCCCAAAACTGGTCCTAACACTAGAGGTCCTCCTTCGTAAAAGAGATTGAGGCTCTTACTGATTCACAACCTTGTCTTAGCTTAACATATCTTATCTCATAAAAGCCTAGTTACTTGCATCATCAGAACCTATCTCAAATCCTCAAAACTGAGCTTACATCCTCAAAGACAACATAGATCATCACAACTATCTTATATCATCTATATATGACTTAGATCATATCATCAAACTTATTCTATCTATCACATATTCCAAACAAGGCTCTAGACATCTAATCTAGAACTACTCTCTCTTCTAGACGGATGTCATTCTCTTTCACTTAGGTTGCATGATCACCTCCTACTCGTACATGTGTGGGGACACATTTTTGTAATACATATACATAATAAAATATTATATAGTTTTTCTCCGATAAAACAAGCGTCAGAGAAAACTATCGAGGTTCGATTCGTTTGGAATAAAAAACCAAATCCAGAAACGAGTGTCCCACACATAGTAGAGAGTCCAGTGTCATGAAAACTAGTGAAAAGGGTGAGAACAAGGGGTAGACTAGTGTAGCTACTCTAGACAACGTGCACAATATGTCTAGGGTTTCTCTTCCCTTGATGCACGTCATTTCCATATAGTGCAACGTCCCATACCGCTGCACTACAAGGAAAGAACGACATCTAAGGACTTGCTATTCAACAAGCACTAGTCTAGACCTAGTTCTCGGACATCTAGGTGCTAACCTAGAGGCTAGGTCAGATCTAGTCTCTAAAAGATGACTAATCTAACCCTAAAGATTATTAAGTTCAAGGTTCTTTAGTTTTGAGTTGCATAATGAGCAAATGTCAGGTTTTGCTAATGTTTATGCTCTGATACCACCTGTGACGTCCCCGGATTTTATAAAACTTAATCTGATGTGTGACGTCCAAATTGAAACCCTCACCTCAGCGAGAATCCCAATTTAAACATCCCATACTAGGCTAAGAAGAAGAAAATCAAGGGAGTCAGAAGGAAACAATCAGTAGCACATGTACATGAACAATAATAAAACCATACACACATGTTCACCATTCAACATATAATTACAACATGAATTGTTACAACATTTGATATTACATATTGACTAGAAAACTTATATATATACATGTACTACATCTAAACAACATGATCTTAAGACAACAGGTCCACCTGTACATCAGCTCGCCACACAACTCGCAATTATCCTGGATCTTCAAGAGCATAACCATAACCTATACAAAAGATTACATGTGGTACACGTCAGCACAATATTCAAGAATTTTGTACTGAGTACGCCTACGTGTCTTTCATTTACCTCTCATCATATCTTGGCAATAAGATAAAACTAATACTTGGTAGCATTAAACAAAATATAAGAAAAGGCGTATAGTTGCACAAAGATATTTGTTACCAGAAGAGAACACATATTTTAGGCACATTTCCATTATATGTAAACTTGATCAACCACATGCACTATTCTACCAAAGAGATTTAGTGCTCACATGTACTATTCTGCCAAAGAGATTTAGTACATCACAAATGCACTACTCTACCAAAGAGATTTAGTGCTCACATGTACTATTCTGCCAAAGAGATTTAGTACTTTCATCAATGCACTATTCTACCAACGAGATTTAGTGCTATCATATAATGGACCAGATATCTTATGTTTCATGTGTTCATAGCAATAAGTATGGAAAAACATGAAACATAGCATACAAGAACAATCATTCAATCAATATCATATGCCAAGTTTGTACTACCATATAATGCAAACATATTATATAATAAGCCAAGTAAGAGGTAATGGCGTACCTTAATCAAGAGAAATCTAATCACACATATTCCTCAGGTCAACTCTAACCTTTGTTAAACATGATCAAGACAAGATCATACACTATCATCAGGTTCTCATCTTCTTACCTCTCATCTTAACCCTATTTATATCCATTAGGGTTTCACTAGTCTTATTATGTTATATACATTATTACTTATCTTATCTTCATCCCTATGTGGGATTTATGTTACTGATGTCATATTCCATATTATGGTTCATTATCTAAATATTATCTTCCATATTCTATTTTTGTGCACATATTAACCCTAGGTTACATCATTAACCTAGATTAGGGTTTTAAACCATGTATTAATATTCATCTTCATATAACATGGATTTTGTTCATCATTATGATCTCATAATTAAAACAGAGGTTCAAAATACTGATATGAGCTTTCTCTGTGAATTTCATCATTTATAGAGCATGTATGTATTTATTGCATTTTATTAGGGTTATTAGCCCTAATTAGACATATTAAGCAAATTACATGATTTCATACATCAACATGACCATAACTGATATCATATGCATTACAAACATAATTATGAGTCTACTGACATGTTCTCATAATTTTAGGCCATTGTTTACTATTTATTATCCATGAAACAACAATATAACATCTTACATGATATTGCTAAGATTAGTGCATCAAAACACTGATATGATGGTTCTATTGTGTTCTACGCATTTTTTTGAACATTTTGGTACCTTGTTTGTATTTTTCTGACATTGGAGCTATTTTCTAGTATTTATTGAAGAACTGCATATTACTGACCTATTTGTCTTCCACGACCAATCAGGTGCCGCCATGTGGCAGCGGGTTGATGTTGTCCCTTGTTGGTTCTACCCACTCAGTCCAGATCCTACCTAGGATCCACGGATCTAGCAATCTGATGACCTGGCTGGGTCATCTTTCTCAGCATCATGTGAACCCAACCCACCTGGGCTCGTGCGAGCGCCGCCACCGCTGAGTTCTCAGGCCCTTCATCTTGGGTTCATCCGAGACCTAGGGAGAACTCCATTCTGATGCACGAGGGTCGCCACCATCACCTCATGCCGCCCACGTGAAGGACTGGCCATGCGCTGCACCCTACTACCTTCTGATTTTTCTATGATCTGCCCAAGGTGCCGCCGCACCTCGGCACAGAACTCAGACAAGGTGAAGTAGCAGTTCCAAAACTCGTCCTCCACGAGATCTTCGAGAGCAGGCATCGCCGTCACGACTATGAGCTCCGGCGAGCCTTCAAGCACTACTAGGTCACCCCCTCTGCTGCTCCAACCACCGCAAGGAAGCTCCACACCTCCCGATCGTCCACTTCAGCTGCTTGGAGAACCGACTATGCCTCCAAGACGTTTGTGCAGGTGTCGCTGCGAGGCCGAGTGCCGGTGTGGCTGTGTCTGCTCCAAAGAGCGGTTGGCACGGGATCCTCCTCCTCAACCTCTGCTTCACTCCACTAGATGACTGCCTCTCCGCTATACTCCTTCATGCGTCTGTCCTTGGCACCGCTATCGGTCCTATCTCCGGTGTGCGGTCGGCCACCAGAACTTTCTTTTCACCACTGGTCTTTACCGCTGTGCGGCCTCCTTGCTTTCTAGCTCTAACCTTCCACCTGTAGCACCTGAGGAGAGGGGCAAGAGGCGATGGGATTGGATCGGTCTCCCTTCACTCCCTGATGTAGTAAGGACAACCGCCTGCTTACGATTTTGTCTGAGCCCACGTTCAACTACGTGGTTTGGGCAGTTCGATGGCACTGCAGCTCACCAGCATCGTGTGAACATGGACTTGAATATAGAGTCGTGGTCGTCCGTTCTCTCCATCTGATGAGCCCTGAGATTCCATGCCACGTATACATGGGTGTACTAGAAACTTAGGCTAACGATTTTATAATCTTGTACATTAATAAATCAACGGTCCACTATATTCAAACCTTAGTAACCAAGTCTAGGATCATTCAAACTCTATGAAATTTTAATTATATATTTATAATAACACAAGCTAAATTCTCTTCCATTTGGTGCCAAGTTATCATTAATTGACCAATCAACAACTTAATCCAAGGTGGTGCAGAATTAGGGTCATTAATTATAATATTAACATCAAATATATATACACCATCATCACTGTCACATTACATATTAACACATGTTTATAATTCCAATCTCTGGCTCATGATTAATGTTGGGTATTTAAGAACATCAAAAGTTCACTCCATCACATCCTACACACCTTAAAAGAAACTTCGTCCTCGAAATTAGACAAAATTCAGTCTTTCACACTATGTGTGGTGTCGGTTTTCTTATTGTAATTGATAACTTTCGCCATTACTGAGGCTGATTTTTTTGTTCAGGTAAAGGCCTCTTGCATCTATTTTATGGAATAAGTTTACATTTAAGTTACTATGTGTGGTGTCAGTTTTACTCATCCAACCGATGACTAAAGTCTTAGCTATCAGTCTTTGAATACAATCGACGACTAGGTCCCACTTAAGTCCCACAAAATTTCTTTCCCCTTTCCTAATTCTCTATTTCATTATTCATATGACCTAACTCTAGAGATTCTGACATCCTCCATCTTCGTCTTCCTCCATAACCGTTGCTACTCCTCTACTTGAGTTGTTGTGTGCTCATCGCTATCCCTAGTTTTCTCACCACCGCCACCACTAGAGCTTTCCATCACTGCAGGAGCTTGCTTCCATCACTATTGGAGCTCGTTGTTGTCATTACTAGAGATCTTCACTGTTTTTGGAGCTAGCCATTGTCTCCACTGGATCTAGATGCCATCGTTACCACTGGAGCTAGCCACCTTCTTTTCCTGTATGTTCGTTGTTGCCTCTTTGGTTTGGTCTAAGAAGGTATGTTCCCTACATTCCTAAGGTTCTTCATTGGACACACATCTTACTGACCCTTCAAATATCCCCTTTAGAAACTATTTGAGAGATCTAGTAATGGTTTTCTTTATATAATATTTCACAAAGAGTATAATAATCAAGATTGAAAAGTATATGATAGTAATCAACAATATGGTTATGGTGGTCTAATCATCACCAATGGGGAACAAAGACTTGTCCTATTTGGTTACTTTGATGTGTCTGAAAACTTGGTATTTCCACCCTCAAGTTTAGGCTACCGTTGTTCATTTTTCCTAATGATTGATTATCTCTCCTTCATATAAGTGATGCACTCTACACTTATCAATAGTTGTAAACACTATAAGAGGGTTCCTAGTTAGATATCCATAAAATTTTAATCATTGGAGCACTCCTTTCCTTAGATATATAATTTTTTGTTATATCCTCCACTTTCTTTGAAAACAACCAATTTATTTTATATTTTTTGGAACATTAAATTGAAATATGTAGCTTTAAAACTATGTTTAATTATGTGTTTTGAATGTACTCAATTTCCTCCATAGTTGCATATCATCTTCAATCAAGCCTCCCCTCAATGAATCATTTATATTAAATGTTTTAATAATACTCTTTAATAAGATCTTGCATTCCATCCTCACATGTCATAATTCTTAAGCAGAAGTTATATGTTAAATCATAAAAATGAAAAATATTGCATCCTAACATCTATAAAAATTAGATAAGGGTTAACATTAAAACATTATTTGTTGGCCTAGAAAATTGTCTCAGATTTACTCATTAGGATCTTGGATAGTCCCTGATTTGGGACTATTTTTGAACACTTAATCTCACTTAGGATGTAAGTGTTTAATGTGTAATCAGATTTGAAGATGTTTCGTCAACACTTCCCCATTTTTCTATAAGTACATATATTGGTGGACATTTGCCCATCTACATTGATGTACTTGGAGAACCGTGGAGAAATGATGCCAAAATTTTCTTGAAAACTGAGTACACATTATACACTTACTAGTGAGATTAGGTGTTCAAGAATGGGATAGGTGGTACACACATTTATTACTGAACCCTATACCCTAATCTATAAACCATAAACCCTATTTTTTAAACCATAAACCCGAATCTAGCTGACCCTTATCCCTAAATCCAAAATTATAAACCCTAATCTATATGTAAATCCTAAATCCTAATACTTGTTTTCTCTTTAATCATATAATGGATAGATCATGGATGTTCATTCCAAATCGTTGCAATCTAGATTTTATTACTAGTCTTGACCAAATTATAAGATTTGCAAAGGAACATAGGAAACAACCTAGAGATAGGTTCTACTATCCATGTAGGCATTGCAGTAACAACTTCAAAGTCAATATTGTTGATAAAATCAAAAGTCATGTCATGTGTAACTGGATTATACTAGGATATACATAATGGTACTGACATGGAGAGAATCCAATGGTGATATCAGTAGATGATGATAACAGTACTTGTGTTGAAGAATAAATTTCTACCGATATATTTGTAAACAATTTCAAAAGTGAACATAAATGAAACTGTTAGCAGAAGGATGGTAGTGCTTGGGACGGGGGGATAAGGGGTGATGGGGGACAAGATGGCGGCACCAATGGCATGAATCTGGGGAACCAAGGAAGTACATTAGAGGACTCACTTGGAGATCAGATTAGAGGAATGGGTAGGAAGGAAGGATGGAGAAAGGAACCAGACAAAGGGGTGCTTCACAATGAAACAAGCCAAGCGAAGGGGGTTAGGGTTTCAATACCCCCAAGTAGGAATCACGTTCCAATACACAGGTATGAGAGGGACCCAAAACCAGGATGCCCAGGAGACAGAAATAGACATCAACATGATAAGATCTAGTCACCATAACCATGACAGACTGAGTTTTCAAGAGGATGGCTATGCCGATCATGGATACCTTCACACATGAGCGGTTATGACGGAGGGAGCTAGAGTCTTGAAACAGTCGTTCAGAAGCGTGGTGGGAGGATCATCCATCATTGCTCAAGATCAGGGAAACCAGGAAGTGTTCTTTTTGGACAAGTTGTACGAGGGACATATGGATCATAAGGCCATCGAGTTGAAACATATTGAGGGTTGTCCGGCGATATACATCGACCCAGAGGTGGAAGATAACCTATCGAGGCCATGGAAATAAGCAGTTGTGATCAGAATGTTGGGAATGGATGTGGGGTTTATGACAATGTGTGAGAAAATCAAACTCTTATGGAACCCCAAAGGCAGATTTAATGTCTATGAGTTGGACTTGGGACACTACGTAGTACAACTCTCTTGTAAAGATGACTACGAAACAGTCATGACTGGACTACGAAACAGTCATGACTGGAAGTCCATTGAAGATTGTTGGGTGTTGTCTTGCGGTCTGGGATTGGTATCCATCATTTAAGCCTACTGAGGAGCTGCCCAATTTCTTGGTTACTTGGGTGAGAATTTTGGACTTGCCGCTACACCTCTATGTTCCGAACCTATTTGAGGTTATAGGCATGGTGCTTGGAAGACTTGTAAAAGTGGAGAGCCACACAACGTTCAGGACTAGAAGCAAATTTTCTAGGCTAGCAATACAGATCGATACTGCTAAGCCTCTGTGTAAGCCCATCCTGATCAATGACTTTGAGTATTGAGTAGAGTATGAGGCTACCCCGGAAAAATGTTTTGCAGGCGGGAAGATAGGCCATAACCATAAATACTGCCAATATTCTCCAATCAACCAGAATTTGAGCAAGGAACGGGTTGGGGAGATCACCAGAAATGGTGATGGTTACTATAGATCTGATACATGGCACCAGCAGATAGGGAGGGGGCAAGAAAGCAGAGATCAAGCAGGAAGGCATGATAGTTGGATAAGCCGCCGGACATCCCGCTCACTACCAACAGGTTCAAAAATTTGTTGTATGAGGAGGACCTGGAAAACGAGGCAACTGAACATAATATTGAGCAGTCATTGGGGAATCAGGTGATTCACTCTGAGAGGCAAGCCAAGGTGTGGAGACCCAAATGCAAAGATCCTAGGGGAGATAAAGGGGAGATCGGGCCACGTGACACTATTGTCTCTTCCAACACAGATGGAAGCAATGAGGATATGGGCACAGATGGAGGGAAAATGATGAACAAAATTGGGGACCATGTGGTGTTACACCCAGGTGTGGATGAGGTAATTCTAGAAATGGATGTTTAGAACCCTGCTAGTGCTGGCTTGAAGAAGGATAATGATGGGCATCTAGATACCAGGACTGAACCAGACAAGAGGCAGATGAATCATGAGGCACAAAGGCTGAGCCAGACTGGAGAAGAAGCATTGATTGCAAGTGCTAGACATAAGCAAAGTACAACAGTGGGGACATATAGGGGAGATGGGTCAGTCGGGGAGTTCGGCACGCAGACGAACTCTACTAACTCATCGAACTAGACGAGAAGGAAGCTCAAATGCTCAGGCACAAAAATGAAAAAACCAAGGACAAGCCACCTTACGAACTGAGAAGAAAGATCCCAAGACTGGATACCCAAGCCAAGGGAGCAGATGTAGGCCACAAGGCTGCAGAAGGAGATGTCGAAATGAGCACCATGTTGTATGGCCACAAGGCCTGATCTTTCTATTTGTTAACCATGATTGATTTCATGTGCTGGAATATACGAGGCATTAGAAGCGGTGAACGATGTCGAGTCCTTAAGGATCTTATGAGCATTTACAAGCCAAAGATTGTGGCCATCTTAGAGCCCAGAATTAGTGTGGATAATGCTGATCGTACCATCCGCAAGCGAGGTTTCCTTAACTCCTATAGAGTGGAGGCTAGGGGCTTTGTAGGTAGAATCTGGGTATGTTGGAATGGGCATCACTGCATGGTGGATATCATCAAAAGCCACAGAAAATTCATAGCATGCAGAGTGAACAATGAATGCTACATCTCTTTTATCTATTCTAGTCCCCAAATTACTATGAGAAATTTACTGTGGAAACATCTCGTGCAAATGGGGGACACTTACAAGCTATCTTGGGTAGCTGTTGGAGACTTCAACACTGTCTTGTACGCTACAGAGAAGAGTGGAAACAAAACTTTCAACCACATTGAGGCAGCTATGTTCCAAAGTACCCTGATGCGAGCTGATTTAAGTGACTTGGGTTTTTCAGGCTTGAAGTTCACGTATAGACACGGACTTCTGCACAAACGCTTAGATAGAGTGGTTGCTAATATGACCTTCATCGACAACTATCCCGGTGTGATGGTTGAACATCTCCCCAGGATCGGTTCAGACCACTGCCCTCTATTAGTGAGATTTCAATAGAGAAGCAGTACCAATCATAGATTTGTTACCAATGCCTCTTAGAATAATCATCCTGAGTTTGTTTCTACTCTTAAAATAGCATGGAACCAAGAAGCTGAGTTCACTAACGCTCTGAGAGAGGCACACAGGCAGATAGAGTATTGGTATAGAAAAACTGGAAAGGAAAAATGGAGAAGGAAAGACAGGCTTATCAGCAACATATCGAGGCTACAAACTGAGCTTTCAAGCCAATACAATGATATATCTGATGCTCTGTGTTCGGATTTCAAAGTAGAATTAGAAAAAATCCTAAAGGATGAGGAGATTGAGCTGATGCATAAGTGCCACATAAATTGGATGAGGAATGGGGATACCAATTCCAAATTCTATCATAACTTCATCAACCAACATAGACGTATGAATAATGTCACTAAACTTAAAGATCACAATGGCGACTGGGTTGAGGACGAGGAGAGACTTATGGACATGGTGGTCAGTTACTTCAAACAAGCCCTCACAACTCCAAAAAAAGGCTCCCAATCCAACCTGAAGGAGGTTCCAGGCATGTTTGAGAGAATGATTGACACGCAGAGGGCCGTGATGGAGGCTAGGCCGACTGATGATGAGATTCACAACGTAGTCAGATCGTCAATCCGATGAAAGCATCAGGACCCGACAGGGTGAGTGCGCATTTCATCTAGAAGAATTGGAGTGTTGTTGGCCCTAGCGTCACAAGAACAGTGCAAGATGCTATTCATATGGGTTTGTTGCCTGCGGGAATATGTGATTCAACGATTGTGCTAACACCTTAGATACTCGAACCAGAGAAATGTGAAAGCCTCAGACCCACTTCTCTCAACAATGTGACGCTTAAGATAGCTTCTAAACTTGTGGTGGAGAGACTGAAACCGATAATGTCTGGTTGGATTTCCTCGGCACAAAGCACTGACAATATTGTCATGGTCCAAGAAATCATTCATGCAATGAAGCATAGAAATGGCGCAAAGACGATGACAATCAAGGTGGACCTGACCAAGGCCTACGACTAAATGTCATGGGAATTTATAGAAGATACACTAAGGTGTCCTGGTATACCGAAGAAGATCAAGAAATATATTATGGCTTCTATTACGCATGGAGAAACAACCATCACTTGGAACAGAAAGTTGTCAAGATCCTTCAGGGCGAGTAGGGGGATGCGGCAAGGTGACCCCCTATCGCCATATCTGTTCATTCTGTGCTTAGATATGCTCAGTCATATTATAGAGAAGGAGGTCAGTACAGCCAACTGGAAGCCGGTGAAATTGGGAAACAAAGGTCCCAGAATATCCCAATGTATGTTTTGCAGACGATCTCATCATTTTCGCCCAAGCTAGCTGTACCCAAATCAAGACCATACAGAAATGCTTCAAGCTTTTCGAGAACGCATCCGGAAAGTCAATTTCTCTGAAGAAAACTAGATTGTTTTTCTCTAAGAGTGTGGACAGAGACCTGAGAAGGAGGATCAGCAGAGCGAGTAAGTACCAGGTAACCGAGGACCTTGGGAAGTACTTGGGGGTTCCCATCTTGCATGAAAGAGTGAACAAGGATACTTACAGAGAAGTAGTGGAGAAAGTTGACAGTAGAGTGAATGCCTGGGCGGCGAGAAGCTTGTCGCTCACCGGTAGAATTTTCCTCACAAAATCAACATTGGTCGCGCGCACTACCCACTTACGTGATGCAAACAGCTATCCTGCAACTCCAACTTTGCGACAAACTCGATAGCACCATCAGACAATTCTTATGGGGCGGGGTAAATAAATCCCACATGTTAGCATTATTTGCGTGAGACAAGGTTTGTACGTAGCCCCAAGGAACACTACCAAAAAACATAGTATAGATGATAGTCATGTAAAAAGTTACGCACTTTAGGTGACATGTTTGTACGTGACTTATAATATGTGTAGGCCTACGTAAAATAGATGACATACATTTTTGTATATTTGAAAGGGTGACATACTTTAGGTGACATGCATGTATGTCACGTGTAGTCTGTGCAACATAGGTGACAGACATTTTATCATACTTGAAAGGGTGACACACTATAGGTGACATACATTTGAATCACCTATGTTCTAATGGGGGTTTACACATGTATATGAGTCAAGTGTAATATACACGGAGACATAACATTTAGGTGACATGTATGTGTGTCACCAAAAGTTATAGATGACATAAATTCATGTCACCTAACCTTAGAATTTTTACAGAATTACTATGAGAGGACATTGTCTTGATATGGGCCTTGAATTCTCACAAATGCATTACGGGGGACCTGCTGTTAGAGGAAATTCTTGTGATATGGGCCCCAACCCTCACATATGCATTTTTAGAGAATTGTTGTGAGTGGACATTGTCACTATATGGGCCCCAGTTCCTAAGAAATGCATTGAAAGAGACTTTTTATGAGAAGAAATGTGTCATGGCTCCTCCCGATTGTAATTTGGTCACCGTGTACTGGACGATGATGCGATGCGAGGGCACCGAGCTGCTGCATGTGACATGGGCACCGACAACGATTCTGTTTGGCTCACACCTACCTCTGATTAATTATTGCACCTACCCCAGTGTCGCTGATGGCAGGGGTTCTCTGCTCGTATTCTTCCCCCACACCATAGTATCTAGATCTGACTTACCATAGTGTCTCCCGAATGCAGACGGAAGGCGACCAGAAAGGTTCGACGATAACTTCAAGTCTGATTCAATTTATCAACTTTTGTTGGTCTTGTCCATACCGATAGTGGCTGCCCTTTTTTCGGAAACCACACCCATAGCAACAAGGGATTAGGGCAAGAACGCACTCAGAGCATCCCTGGTGCCTAGCCGTCTAGGTCTCAACACGTCGAGGATCGATACGATAGAGTCCAACATTGATCCCCAGAGGCGGCAACCCATACACGGTTCCCTACAGTCATGTGTTATGTAGGCTTGGAACTGGTCAACCCAGTAGGAAGGACTGCCCTGCTGGCCTCCATACACGAGAGGGTTCCCTCCATGTCTCAGTGCCACTCTCTTTAATGGCAAAATTCAATTTTCCCACATCGGCAATGACACATTATGACCGTCTTGCTGCGTCACAAGTGAAAAGTCGTGAGGTTGTTCCTGTGGTCCTTTACCATGCGGGGCCTACATCCTGCATGGTTGGACCTGCTACACAAGTTTTATGTCCTTTTAGGAGCCTCCATACATGTCACGACAAATCGTTAGCAGCTAACAATTTTGGTAATCATCTTTGGGTTGTTCATTTATCTTCACTAAGTCGTGTTGATGGAATCTGTAAGGCGTTGGAGTATGCGGATGTTTGGGAGGGCTTGGTGTTTGTTCTTTGTTCTTCCAAGCATTGGATGTGTGGTGTCTGCCTTGGCATCGTGCCATGGTATAAAGCATATCCTCATCAAGCTTCTGATGGCTCTGATGTTACTACCACTCTACCTCGATAGACTAGCGAGACATCACTCGATGTGATAGTTGGTTTTCCTACTCCCATCAATTCTGGCTTTCCAGATTCTGTTCCTTGCACCCTGTCAGCTCGTCAGCGTATTGAGCCACTGCCTCTGCCTGTTGATTAACTATAGCTCGACACATATGTTCTAGATTCTGTCTTCCGCATGGGTGTCCCTACCGTAAAGAGCATCCCTCTTCTTTGCTGTTTGCCCTTTGTTGACACTCTTTGTGCTTGCTTACTCTAGGTGGCTTCTTGCCCATGCTCTATTGATGCATGGATTCGTCTTTTGTTGCTTCCAGCATGTGTTCTGTATCATTTCTCCCCTAAGTCTGATCAAGAATAGTCTTCTTGAAAACACATCTCTCTACAACAACTTATGATCCTTAAGGCTTTGGAGACTTGGAATTCAGGACCTGATGGCATTCAACAACTCTTGGCTCAGATTTTGGCTCATTGTTGTCCTATCGGGAGAGAACATTCTTCTGAAGCTTGTATTTCATGTGCCAAGTCTAAGATCAAAGATAGCCAATTTTCTACTGCCATCTGTGTTCTATCCTGTGGTGGTGTTACCCCCACAAAAGCTGCTAATTATTCTTATCTTGAAGCTAAACACCCTCAACCTCCATTGCCATTGGTACAACCTCGGTCTGAAATTTCTAGCTCTCCATTTGTTGCTTCTTGCTCTATAATTGAAGAAGCCATTTTGTCATTCAAGAAAGGGACCTCTTGCGCACATGATGGCCTACGATCATAACATCTTATTGATTATATGTGTGGGGCTGCCACTACAGTGAAAGATGATTTTTTTAATGCAGTTTCAACTGTGGTGAATCTTTGGCTCACTAGTCATTGTCCAGATTCCCTAGCTCCCTACATTGCCAGTGCTCCATTGACTCCTTTTCTCAAACCAGACAATGGCATTCGACCTATTTCTATGGGTACTATTTGGAAGCGCCTTGTATCCAAAGTTGCGGCAAAGTGTGTAAGTTCTGATGTCATCCCTTATCTTATGGATCATCAGTATGGTGTTGGTATTTCTGGTGGTGTTGAGGCCCTTCTACATGTTGTCACTCGACTTGTCTATGAACATCAACACCACACTACAGTTACCATGGCTCTTATTGACTTCAACAATGCCTTCAACATGGTTGATAGATCTACCATATTCCGAGAGGTTCGTCTTCATTGCCCTTCTATTGTATGATGGGTTGAGTTTTTCTATAGCTCTCCATCTCCTCTCTATATGGATCATGGAGAGCCTCTTTTTTCTTCTGTCGGGGTACAACAAGGTGACCCATTAGGCCCCCTACTTTTTTCCCTAGGACTCCACCCTCTTATTTTACAGGAAAAGGATGCATGTCAACTTGAACTCCTTTCTTTCTACCTTGATGATGGTACCCTCATTGGGGACACAAAGGTTGTTTTGAAGGCTCTATCCCTCATTCAGGAGTGAGGCCCTATGTATGGTCTTCATCTAAATACTAAGAAGACATATTTTTTGGCCATCTGATGACCCTGGATGAGGCTCAAATGTGGGCTTATTTCCAACTGACATCTCTCATCCAGAGCGTGGAGTGAAGATTCTAGGTGGTCCAATTTTGTACAAATGCATCCTTTGCAAAGGAACTTCTCCAGAAACGTGTGATGACGACCCTTGCTATGATGGATCGCATGTCCTCACTCTAGGACCCACAGTGTGAGATTCTTCTTCTTAGGTCTTGTGTTGGGATGCCCAAACTATTGTTTGATCTTCGTACCATACCTCATTCTTCTATCACACCTGTGTTGGATATTTTTTATCACGGTCTTCGTTGTTGTCTGGAGCGTATTGTGGTTGGTGACGGCCCATGTTTTGGTGATTTACAATGGTGTTTGGATACACTTCCTATGCATCTAGGGGGATTGGGGATAAAGTCCTCTCATGATGTCATTAAATTTGCTTTTGTTGCCTCTCAGATACACACTAAAGATCTCCAAGACCATATGTTGTGTGAGGTCACATGCGTGCCTGCAGGGCTCCCCTTTGTCCAAGAACATGCTTGCATATGCAATATCTTGCCATCTTTATGTTGGTCTATGTTGATAAGTATGCATTCTACCACCCCAAAGACCCAATCTATTTTGGTAGATGCTTACTGCAAAATGGTCATCCAGCAAATCATGGCAAGTGACCTATCCTTACAACAACATGCTATTCTCACTTCTTTACAAGCCGATCATGCACAAATTTTTTTGAGGGTTGTTCCTATTGATGGCCTTAGTTTGTCTATGTTACCCATTGAGTATCGAGCTATCCTTCGGTATTGGCTTATGATTCCCTTGTATCCAGGTGATGAACGTTGTCTAATTTACAACATCATAGATCTTGATGCCTTTGGTGATCATGTAGTAAACTGCCGCTCACAACCTGGTTATAAGTTTCGTCATGATGTTGGCACTCGATCTGGGTTAAAGGTTTTTAGGGACTTGTTGTGAGAGCAAACTGACATGATATTGGTCATATATCCTCCCATATACACCTCGATCCACATGCTACGAGAGGACATTCTCATGATATGGGATAGAGGGTCACCATGGCAAAGTCCATGTGCAGGCTTTGTGCTTTTGGTCCGATCCCCGTTTATAGCAAAAGTGTGCTGGACAGATGTGATGCAATCTTTGACTTTACTCCTCCACTTCATCCCAAAACCCATCTTCTCCATCACCACATCAAGGAAACTCCACTCCACCGTGTCGTATGCTTTAGACATGTCCAACTTCATAGCAAGATTGCCTTTTTTCTTCCTCTGTTCTCTCTTCATTGAGTGGAACACTTCATAGGCTATAAGAGCTCAATTTTATGATATAGGTCATAGATCCTCCTAAATGAATTGTTAGAGACTTGATATGCGATGACATTTGTCATGATATGGGCCCAAGTACCTCAAAATTGTATTTTCAGAGACTTGTTGTGAGAGGACACTTTCATGACATGGGCATTGACTCCTCTCAAAAGAATTTAGGGACTTGTTGTGAGAAGAAAACATCATTATATGAGCCCTGACCCCTCACAAATTCAATTTTAGGGACTTGTTGTGAGACATCACTATCATAATATGGGTCTTAGCTCATCCCAAATGCATTTTGAGGGACTTGTTGTTAGATGATACTATCATGATATGGACCATGACACCTCCCAAATGCATTTTTAGGGACTTGTTGTGAGAGGACATTGTGGTGATATGGCCCCCAAATCTAGCCAAATGCATTTGTAAAGATTTGTTGTGAAACGACATTGTCAAGATATGGGCACTAGATCCTCCTTAATGCATTTTTAAGGAGTTGTTGTAAGATCTCTATGCCATGATATAGGTTGTGGATCCTCCTAAATGAATTGTTAAAGACTTGCTATGAGATGACATTTGTCATGAAATGGGCCCAAGCACCTCCCAAATACATTTTCAGAGACTTGTTATGAGAGGACACTTTCATGAGATGAGCCATAGTTCTTCCTAAAATCATTTTTGGGGACATGATGTGAGAGGACAACATCATGATATGGGTTGTGACTCCTCACAAATTCATTCTTAGAGACTTTATGTGAGCAGACATTGTCATGATATGGGTCGTGGGTCCTCCCTAATACATATCTAGGGACTTTCTATGAGAGGACACTGTCATGATATGTGACATGTCTCCTCCCGAATGCATTTATAGAGACTTTATGTGAGAGGAAAATGCCATGATATGGGCCTTGGATCCTCCATAATCCATTTCTATGGACCTTTTATGAGAGGACATTATCATGATATGGGTCGTGACTCCTCCCAAATGCATTTTTTGGGACTTACTATGAGACGACATTTGTAATTATATGGGCCCCAAATACACTCAAATGAATTTTTGGGGACTTGTTGTGAGAGGACACTATCATGATATGATCCCTGGATCCTCACAAATGAATTTCAAGGGACTTGTAGTGAGAAAAGACTATCATGATAGGGGGCTTGGCTCCTCCAGATACATTTTTGAGAACAAGGTCCATAGAAATGGATTATGGGCCCTGATTCTATTTATTTGAAGGGACATGTTATGAAGGACACTATCATGATATGGGCCATGTATCCTCCATAATGCATTTGAAGGGACATGTTATGAAGGACACTATCATGATATGGGTCGTGGAACCTCCCAAATGCATATTTAGGGACTTGATGTGAGATAAAATTTGTTATGATATGGGCCCTGACACCTCCCAAATGCATTTTCATAGACTTGTTGTGATAGGACATTGTCATGATATGGGACCTGATACCTCCCAAATGCATTTTTAAGAACTTACTGTGAGATGACATTATCATCATATGTGCCATGGCACCTCTGAAATGTATTTTCAAGGACTTGGCATGAGAGGACATTGTCATGATATAGGCCCAAACTTGAGAGGACATTGTCATCATATGTGCCATGGCACCTCCCATTTTCACTTGAAACTTGTTATGAGAGGAAACTGTCACAATATTCATCCCAAATCCAATTTTTGTGAGTTAATGTGATAGGACACTGTCATGATAAGGGCATGACACCACACAAATACATTTCTAGGGACTTGGTGCAAGAGGTTAGTGGCACAATATGGGCCATGGATCCACACAAATGCATTTTAAGGAGTTGGTTTGAGAGGACACTCTCATGATATGGGCCACGTCTCCTCTCAAATGCATTTTCATAGAGTTTCTTTAAGATGTTTGATGACACTTAGCTTCTAGGAGGAATTGGAAAGTATGTTGTATCATGTTCTATCGCGGTCACAACATGCATTGTGGAGATAGGCATGATTTTGCATTGTGAGAAATGATTCATGGCACCACCCAAATGCATTTTTAAGGACTTGATGTGAGATAACATTTGTCTTGAAATGGGCCCTGACACCTCCCAAATGCATTTTGATGGACTTGTTATGAGAGGACATCGTCATGAAATGGGACCTGATACCACCCAAATGCATTTTTAAGGACTTATTGTGAGATGACATTGCCATCATATGTGCTATGGCACCTCCCAAATGTATTTTCAAGGGCTTGGCGTGAGACAAAATTTGTCTTGATATGGTGCAAACTTCACCGAAATGCATTTTTAGGGACTTATTATAAGATGACGCTGCTAATATATGGGCTATGTATCCTACTTAATACATTTGAAGGGACATGTTGTGAAAGGACACTATCAAAATATTGTTCGTGGCATCTCCCAAAAGAATTTTTAGGGACTTGATGTGCGATAACATTTGTCATGGTATGGGCCCTGACACCTCCCAAATGCATTTTGATGGACATGTATGATAGAAGGTTGTCATGATATGGGCCCAAACTTCACTGAAATGCATTTGAAGGGACATGTTGTGAAAGGACTATCACAATATTGGTCGCGACATTTGTCATGATATGGGACCTGACACCTCCTAAATGTATTTTGATGGACTTGTTGTGAGAGGACGTTGTCATGAAATTGGACCTGACACCACCCAAATGCATTTTTAAGGACTTATTGTGAGATGACATTGTCATCATATGTGCGATGACACCTCCCATATATATTTTCAAGGACTTGGCATGAGAGGGAATTGTCATGATATGGCCCAAACTTCATTGAAATGCATTTTTAGGGACTTATTATGAGAGGACACTGCCAATACATGGGCTATGTATCCTCCTTAATGCATTTGAAGGGACATGTTGTGAAAGGACACTATCACAATATTTGTCATGACATTTGTCATGATATGGACCCTGACACCTCCCAAATGCATTTTGATGGACTTGTTATGAGAGGACGTTGTCATGAAATGGGACCTGACACCACTCAAATGCATTTTTAAGGACTTATTATGAGATGACATTGTCATCATATGTGTGTGGAGTCCACTTCATTCTCGATGTTGGTTAATGGGGTCCCACACGGCTTGTTCAAGGAGACCAATGGGCTGAGGCAGTGAGATCAATGGGCTGAGGCAAATTGCTCCTTGACAATGGCTTGCGTAAACCACCCACCCCTAGCAACAATTGCTACAAATGAGTGGTGGTTGTCGAAAGCACTCAAACGACCTTGCACCCATCATCTCCAAACTCATACACATCTCTTTTATGAATAGTTAAGAGGACAATACATGTATACATGTCTCAAATCTAAGCATTTTCAGAGACTTGTTATGAGAGGACACTATCATGATATGACCCCTAGCTCCACCTAGAACCATTTTCATAGATTTTTTGTCAATACACGTTGTCATGATATGGACCATGGCTCCTCACTGATGTATTTTGGGAGATTTCCATGAGAGGACATTGTCATGATATGGGCCCAGTCTCCTTACAAATGCATTTTTAGGAACTTGTTGTGAGAGTACACTATCAAAATATGGGCCACAAGTCCCCAAAGCTGCATTTCAAGGAACTTGTTGTGGGTGAACACTGTCATGGTATGGTTAATTGATCCTACCAAATACATTTTCATTGGGATATATTAGTACATTTATCTGACAACTTGGAAAGAGATGTGTGAGAGATTTTTTTTATAAGAGTCATTCTAAGTGATTCATAAAGGGATATTGCATGAAAGTCGTAACCAAACTCATACATGTCTCTTTGGTGATCATTCTAAGGGTAATGGGCCTTTGTCTTACGAGGAAACTTTCTCCTTGGCAACATCTTACATAGACCTCCCACCCTAAGCAATGATGCCTGCAAATGGGTGATAGCTGCTATAAGCACCCAATCAACTAGGATTCAATTGTCCCAAACTCATAGATGTCCATAGACTGCCAGTGGATTTCTTTTTTGTTTCACAATAAGACATGGATGATTATCCCTACCTGAGGGCTCTTTTGAGTTTACGTCCATCACTGGTCAGATACAGAGGACAATACATGTATACACATCTCAAGGACTTTTTTGTGAGAAGACAATGTCATGACATATGCCCTAGCTTCTCCATTAAGCATTTTAATGGACATGTCTGAGAGGACATTGTCATGTTACGGGTTGTAGCTCCTCGCACATGCATTTTGGGGGACATTCCTGAGAGGATTCTCTTGATATGGGCCTGCATACTCATAAATGTAGTTTCAAGGACTTGTTGTGAGAGGCCACTATCAAAATATGGTCCCAAGATCCTCATAAATTCATTTCAAGGGACTTGTTGGAGATTATATTGTCATGATATGGGCCCAAGATCCTCACAAATATATTTCAATGAACTTGTTGTGAGATGATACTATCATGATATGGATCATGACTCCTCCTAAATGCATTTATGGGGACTTGTTCTAAGAGAACAATCTCGTGATACGGGCCTTGTTCCCCCCATGTGCATATCTAGGGACTTGATGTGAGAGTACATTATCACAATATTCCTCCCAAATGTATTTTTAGAAACTTATTGTGAGATGATATTTGATAGGATTTGGGCTAGGGCACCTAGCAAAAGCATTTTTAGGGACTTATTATGAGAGGAAAATGTCATGACACGGGCCATGGATCCTCAGAAAAATGTTTCTATGGAGTTTTTGTGAGGGGAAATTCTCATGAAATTGTCATCGTATGTGTCATGGAACCTCCCAAATGTATTTTTAAGGACTTGGCGTGAGAAGACCTTGTCCTGATATGGGCCCAAACTTTACCCAAACACATTTTTAGGAACTTATTATGAGAGGACACTATCAATAAATGGGCCCTGACACCTCCTTAATGCATTTGAAGGGATATGTTATGAAATGACACTATCATGATATGGGTCGTGGCACCTCCCAAATGCATTTTTAGGGATGTGTTGTACCATTTGTCGTTATATGGGTCCTGACGCCTCTCAAATGTATTTTCATGGACTTGTTGTTAGAGGACGTTCTCATGATATGATACCTGACACCTCATAAATGCATTTTAAGGACTTATTGTGAGATGACATTGTCATTATATGTGCCATGGAACCTCCCAAATGTATTTTCAAGAACTTGGCGTGAGAGGACATTGTCATGATATGGGCCCAAACTTCACCCAAATGCATTTTTAGGGACTTATTATGAGATGAGACTGTCAATATATGGGCCATGTCTCTTCCTTAATGATATTGAGGGGACGTGTTGTGAAAGGATAATGCATTTCTAGGGACTAACTATGAGATAATATTTGTCATGATATGGGCCCTGACACCTCCCAAATACATTTTGATGGACTTGATATGAGATGACGTTGTTATGATATGGGACCCGAAACCACCCAAATGTATTTTTAAGGACTTATTGTGAGATTACATTGTCATAATATGTGCAATAGAACCTCTCAAGCATATTTTCAACGACTTGGCATGAGAGGACATTGTCATGGGTCTCAAGATTCACCCAAATACATTTTCAGGGACTTATTATAAGATGACATTATCAATATATAGGCCTTGGCTCCTCCTTAATGCATTTGAAGGGACATGTTGTGAAAGGAAACTATCATGATATGAGTCATGGTACCACCCAAATGCATTTTTAGGGACTCGATCTGAGATAACATTTGTCATGATATGGGCCTTGACACCTCCCAAATGTGTTTTCATGGACTTGTTGTGAGAGGATGTTGTCATGATATGGGGCCTGACACCTCCCAACTACATTTTTAAGGACAATTGTGAGATGACATTGTCATCATATGTGCCATGTCACCTCCCAAATTTATTTTCAAGGACTTGGTGTGAGAGGACATTCTCATGATATGATCCCAAACTTCATCAAAATGCATTTTTAGGGACTTATTATGAGAGGACACTTTCAATATATGGGCCATGTCTCCTCCTTAATGAATTTTAAGGGACATGTTGTGAAAGGACGCTATCATGATATGGGTCATAGCACCTCTCAAATGAATTTTTAGGGACTTGTTGAGAGAGAGCATTTGTCATGAAATGGGCCCTAACACCTCCCAAATATATTTATATGGACTTGTTGTGAGAGGACATTATCATGATATGGGACCTAACACCTCCCAACTACATTTTTAAGGACAACTGTGAGATGACATTGTCATCATATGTGCCATGTCACCTCTCAAATATATTTTCAAGGACTTGGTGTGAGAGGACAATCTCATGATATGATCCCAAACTTCATCAAAATGCATTTTTAGGGACTTATTATGAGAGGACACTGTTACGACCCGCGTCGAGCTTATCCCGTAAGTATGCTGTTAAGCATGTGATTAGCTGATGTGCTAAGTTATAAGCCTGTTTTTGTTAATAATGTTTAAAATGGATATGATGTGAGCTTAGTGTGTTTTCTAGCTTCTAAAGCGTGTAGGATCTTACGCTTGAAGCGTTGCCAGAGAAATCGTTCGAATCCGACCTTCGAGTCAAAAGTTGCATGTTTTTGGGCTTATAGGGACTCGTTTGTAATTTTTGAAAGTTTTGAACTTTGCATTTTGGCCCCTAGGTTTTCTTCCTTATCTACTCTTTCTCCCTTATCTCATTTCATTTCTCGGAAATGAGAGAACGCACGAAGCGTTCTTCTTCCTTGCGTGAGAAAGAGAAAGAGAGTGAGAGAGAGAGAGGGAGCTGAGAAGGGAGAGACGTCGGAGCTTCGTTTTGCTCCGATCAGCTACTGCAGCTCGTCCTCTTCCCTCCGTTGATCATCTTCTCCGTCAATTCGATTCGGATTCACAGCTGAAGCTACGGTTGCAGGGAAACGGCTTGAGGATTGGGGCGCAAGGAGCAGCCCTAGCTCGTTTCTCTTCCCCCTTCAGGTCCGTTTTGGTGGTATGCATCGATTGCGAACGTTTGGCGGTGTTTGTTTGAGTTTTTCCTGTCGATTCGAGAGAAATCGACTCTTGCAGGTCGTTTTTGTTTTCTTCTTGTGCGCGGTTCGGCCAAGTTCTTATTCGGTCGGCCGAGTTTCTTTTTAGGGCAATTGAACGGTGTTTTTGGGTCGGCCGAGTTTGGGTCTTGGATCAGTCGAGTTTCTTATTTGGGTAACCGAACAACGATTTTGTTGACCGAGTTTGGTCCTAATCGGCCGAGTTTCCTTGTAGGTGTATAAGCGGTGTCCTGATCGGCCGAGTTCCCCAGAGGATCGGTCGAGTTGCCAGTTGGTCGGCCGAGGTTGGTCGGCCGAGTTACAGATTCTGGGAAGTGTTCGGCCGAGTTCCATAGTGATCGGCCGAGTTTCAAGTGGTGAGTGGCAGTTCATTTAGAAATCATTATTTAACTCATTTTAAATGCTTATTTGCTTCAGTATCAGTTGATATGATTCCTAAACAGTGTAACATGTACTTTTTAGTATGATAAGTTCATTGGAACTTGAATTGCGTGATGTAAATGATGAAAAAGAGGAAATTCTATGTCTTACAGTTGCTATATGATATTTCTATTTAATTTTTATCGGTTAATTAATTAATAGACTTAAGTGCCCTAACACAGTAGAACCCCTAAAGGAAGGTCTGTTACTTAGGGGTGAAACTCGTGTTGCAACATCATCCGTGCTTGTGTCACGGACAAACGAGGAAAGAGAGGCAGTGTCTAACAACAATCGTGCGTGTGTCACGATGGCACTGGGGAAAAAAAGAAAACTTGGTTATCTAACACCATTCATGCTTGTGTCACGAAGGTAACCCTGTGAGACTCTCCGCCGGTGTACTCAGGTTAAAGGAGGAGTCTGGAGCACTCAGAGTAGTGCCTTGAGGCCGTAGAGCCTATGTTTCTGGCCGGAGGGCCAGGGGTCCTGTAGCAGAGTAGGGCTGGCGTCAGACTTAGCATTTCCCGGGTGTGTCGCTAAGTCTTGTACGGTGGGACCGTAGCATGGACTTGTTGCAGATCTTTATATGCAGAGTACACTGCATATGATTAGGGCATAATAAAAAATGAATAAGTAATTATGTAGGATCACAGTAAATTTATATAACTATTTATTTACCTGAAATACCTGTTGATGCTTAGAAGTGTGGTTATTATCTGTATATTTGCTATGTCAAAAGAACTGCCCTGTTGGAACTGCATATATGTTTATTTTCAGTTTATAAACCTGACGAGTTGTTTAGTGATAGCTAAGTGAAATGTTATTCACTGAGCGAGTAGGCTCATCCCTCTACTCAAACATTTTCAGGTCAGCATCAGCATCAGGAGTCGGAAGGATCGTTTCATCCTAACGCCTAGTTGATAGAAGGGTTGTAGTTAGTCTAGTTAGAGGTCTCTTAGTCCATTCCCCTCGATCTTCGGGACAAGGTGTGAGGGAGAGAGAGAATGTGTACACAGATGTGAATTAATGTTATGCTTTCTTTATGTTAAACAATGTATTATGATGTAGACCTTGCTTGTATCTTTAATCAGTTAAATAGAAAAGTTCCTGCAGTTTGCTTAGTTTTCTGTTTACAGTTCAAACTTGGTTATCATTTAAATGTTTTTAATCGTTTTTAAAAAGTGACAAATGGTTGGTTATGTGTTAATCCCACCTGTCGTGCCCTGATTTTGTGGTTTGTGGTTAATGTGAGATTGGGGTGTGATAATTTTTGGTATCAGAGCCTAGGTTGAGTACATGAATACTCTAAGTCAAGGTCAGGGGATGATAAGAGACCAATAGGATTAAGGTTTAGGTGTCTTTCTTCTATCTGTAGTTTTCTAACAGGAAATGTTCTGTTATATCATTGCAGATGGCAGAAAGAGGCTTTGATCGTGATGATCAGGCTGAGAGCCATGTTGGCCCCGATCCTTTGTACTTGGGTCCAGGTGGTGGTGACCACGTGGATGAATCATCTCGTATGTATAGGATGTTTCTGGAGACCAGGGAGAAGTACAAGGCTGATAGGCGAGCTTCTACTTCTACCAGCAGTAAGGATCTGATGCGATCGTATGAGCTTGTAAAGAAGCTCGGTGGTACCGAATTTAGTGGTACTACAGATCCTGCCGAAGCTGATGAGTGGTTTAGACAGATAGAAAAGGTCTTTCGTCTGATGGAACTTCCAGAAGATAAGAAGATCAATCATGCGGTCTACCTTTTAACAGGTGATGCAGAGTTGTGGTGGCGTGGTGTGGAAGAAAAGAGGAGAGGTACAGAGCTTTCCTGGCAGGATTTCTCTGAGGACTTTCATCTCAAATTCTATCCACCCACTTTTCTTAATGAGAAGATCAGGCAGTTACAGAATGTCAAGCAGGGGAACATGACAGTTACAGAGTATGAAGCGCTTTTCACACGGTTAGCGAACTTCTGTCCACAGCTTGTTCCCGATAACATAGAGAGATGTAGAAGGTTTCAGGAAGGACTAAGGCCAGAGATTCGGCATACAGTTTCTTCTACTAGTAGGAGGAATAGAGAGAACTTTGGTGAGTTTGTCGAGGCTGCTAGACAGGTTGAAGAATCTGTGAATGCTGACAAGGTGCCTGAGTCTAAGAAGAGATCTGCAGACTTCAGTAGAGGGCAATCTAGTAGTGGATACAGAGGTGGAGGTAGAGGTTTCTTTTCTAAACTTGGGCGTGGTTTTGGTTGTTTCGGCAGGCAGAGATCTGAGGATGTCACTACTTCTAGAGGCAGAGGAGGATACAACCCAGGAAGATGGGGCAGTGCCGATAGTGGACAGTCTTTTGGGTCGTCAATGTCAGTGACAGGTCCTCAAAGGCAAGAGATACCTCCATGTGACAAATGCGGAAGGCCACATACTGGTCAGTGTTGGGGTGCAAATCCTCGAGGTTGTTTTATCTGTGGACAAGTAGGACATTTCAAAAAGGAATGTCCTCAGCTTCGACAAGTAGCATCACAAGCTTTCCAGCCTCAATACCATGATGTTCCAAGTTCCTCTATGGCTTCTGGTTCCAGAGGTGGTGGAGTATCCAGTGGCAGGAGTGGTCAGAGAGGACATCGTGGCAGAGGGAGAGCTTCAGCACGTTTCTTTTCTTTGACACCTCAGGAAGGTATAATTTCTTCACAAGTTGTGACAGGAGAGATGCTTTTGTTTAATAGTATACCAATTTCAGTTTTGATAGATCCGGGAGCTACTCATTCTTTTATACGACGCTCTTTAGTCAGTAAACTTAATCTGTTAACTCAAGAGTTGGCAGATGAGTTAGTGTTGAGGGTTCCACTAGGTGGACCAACAGTTTTATCCAAGTTTTGCCCCGGATGCTTGTTATCTTTTGGAGGTTTCACCTTTGCTGCTAATCTCATACCCTTGGATGTAAATACCTTTCAAGTCATCTTGGGTATGGATTGTCTTGAGACATATCGAGTGCAACTCGATTGTTGGAAGAAGGAAGCTACCTTTCAACTAGGGGAATTTTCTTGTGTCTTTACTGGAGATAGGAAAGTTCTGCCTACATGCATAGTATCAGCTGCTGTAGCTGATAAGATGCTACAGAAAGGATGTGAAGCGTTCCTTGCTCATGTGGTTGACACCAGAGCAGAGAAGAGCACCGCCAGTGTTTATGATGTGCCTGTGGTTCGTGAGTTTTCTGATGTTTTTCCAGAAGAGTTACCAGGCTTACCTCCTATCAGAGACATTGATTTTGAGATTCAGATATATCCAGGTAGTCATCCAGTAGCACTACCAGCCTATAGAATAGCACCTGCAGAGTTGAAGGAACTCAAGGTGCAGTTACAGGAGTTGCTAGATAAGGGTTTCATTAGACCCAGTTCTTCACCGTGGGGTGCTCCAGTCCTGTTTGTTAAGAAAAAGGATGGTACCATGCGTCTCTGTATAGATTACAGGCAACTGAACAAGATCACTATTAAGAACAAGTATCCATTGCCGAGAATAGATGATCTGTTTGATCAGTTGCGTGGAGCGACGATCTTTTCTAAAATAGATTTGAGATCTGGATATCATCAACTTAGGATAAAGGCTTCTGATATTCCCAAAACAGCTTTCAGAACCAGGTATGGGCATTATGAGTTTTTGGTCATGTCGTTTGGACTGACCAATGCCCCAGCAGCCTTTATGGATATGATGAACCGGATTTTCAAACCGTTCCTAGATCAGTTTATTGTAGTTTTTATAGATGATATTCTGATCTACTCCAGAGACGATGCACAACATGAGCAACACCTGAGAGTAGTGTTGCAGTTGTTGAGACAACACCAGTTGTTTGCTAAATTTAGCAAATGCGAGTTCTGGTTGGCCGAGGTAGCATTTCTTGGACATGTTATCTCGAGAGGTGGAGTTAGTGTTGACCCTAAGAAAGTTGATTCTGTACTTCAGTGGGAACAGCCTAAGACTCCTACTGAGATCAGAAGTTTCTTGGGATTAGCAGGTTATTACAGGAGGTTCATACAGAACTTCAGTGTGTTAGCATCACCTTTGACACGCTTGACGAGGAAGGATGTACCGTTTGTTTGGTCTGATAACTGTGAGAGAAGTTTTCAGATTTTGAAGAAAAGTTTGACTTCAGCACCAGTGTTGGTTTTTCCTGAAGCAGAAAAAGGATATACAGTGTTCTGTGATGCTTCCAGGAGAGGTTTGGGCTGTGTACTGATGCAAGAAGGCAAAGTTGTGGCTTACGCATCTAGACAACTTAAGAAGAATGAAGAGAATTACACTGTTCATGATTTGGAATTAGCTACTATAGTTCATGCTCTTAATACATGGCGTCACTACTTGTATGGTGAGACATGTCAGGTGTTTACAGACCATAAGAGCCTAAAATATATCTTCACTCAGAAAGACTTGAATTTGAGACAGCGCAGATGGCTTGAGCTGATTAAAGACTATGATGTGACAATCAATTACCATCCTGGTAAGGCGAATGTTGTAGCTGATGCCTTGAGTAGAAAGTCAAGTTCAACAGCCAATGCATTTTCTATGGCATGTTTCAAGAGAGACTTGCTTGTAGATATGCGAAGGTTGAACTTGGACTTGGATGTGACAGGACAAAGTGGGTTGATTGCTCAGATGCAAGTCAGACCTACTTTTTATAATCAGATTAAGGAATTACAGCAGAGTGATGATGAGTTGTGGCAAATCATGCAGGAAATGTCAGAAGGTAAGAGAACAGAGTTCAGGTTTTCTGATGAAGGCATGTTGTATCTTCATGATATGTTATGTGTACCTGGAAGCAGTGAGTTGAAAGAGCAGATTCTTGAGGAAGCGCATACTTCTATGTATGCTATGCATCCAGGTAACACAAAGATGTACAGGAACCTCAAAGAGTTGTACTGGTGGTCTGGTATGAAAAAGGATGTGGCTGAATACGTGGCTAGGTGCGGGGTGTGTCAGCAGGTTAAGGCTAAGCATCATAAACTTGCTGGTACTCTGCAGTCGCTCCCTATACCAGAATGGAAATGGGAACACATCATGATGGACTTTGTGGTAGGATTACCCAGGACGCCTAAGGGTTCGGACTCGATATGGGTGATTGTGGATAGACTAACTACTTTCTTCCTGTCAAGTCAACCTTTGACGTTTCAAAGTTGGCTAAAGTTTATGTGGATGAAGTAGTTTGGTTGCATGGGATTCCAGTTTCCATTATTTCTGACAGAGATCCAAAGTTTACATCTAGATTCTGGAATCAGTTACATCATGCGTTGGGCACAGGGCTGAAGTTCAGTACAACGTTTCATCCGCAGACAGATGGTCAATCTGAGAGGACCATTCAGACCCTAGAAGACATGCTAAGAGCATGTGTGCTACAGTTTAAAGGCAACTGGGAAGAACACTTAAGCCTAATGGAGTTTGCATATAATAACAGTTACCATTCTAGTCTTGGAATGGCTCCATATGAAGCTCTTTATGGCAGGAAGTGTAGATCGCCAGTTTGTTGGTACGAGGTGGGTGAGAAGGAAATTCTTGGACCTGAGCTAGTTGATGTAACTACAAAAAAATATCTGTGATCAGGGATCAGTTAAAAGCTGCTCAGGACAGACAAAAAAGTTATGCAGAAAGACGACGTCGACCTCTTGAGTTCGAGGTTGGTGACGAGGTTTATTTGAAGGTTTCACCGTGGAGGGGAGTGCTGAGGTTTGTCAAGACGGGTAAGTTGACCCCTAGGTATATGGGTCCATATCCTATTGTTGAGAGGATTGGACCTGTAGCTTACAGGTTGGATTTGCCGTCTGAGTTGGCAAATCTTCATGATGTCTTCCACGTGTCTATGCTGAAAAAGTGTCATCCCGGTACAGAAAAGATTGTAGATCCAGAACCGACACAACTTAGAACAGATGTGTCCTATGTTTAAGGACCAGTGCAGATAGTTGATCACCGGATCAAAAAGCTTAAGAACTACGAGATTCCTTTAGTGAAGGTTTTGTGGAGAAACCATAATCTTGAGGAAGCTACATGGGAACTAGAGTCTGAGATGCGTGGCAAGTTTCCTTTTCTCTTCTAGGAATTTCGGGATGAAATTCTTATAAGGGAGGGAGATTGTTCTGACCCGCGTCGAGCTTATCCCGTAAGTATGCTGTTAAGCATGTGATTAGCTGATGTGCTAAGTTATAAGCCTATTTTTGTTAATAATGTTTAAAATGGATATGATGTGATCTTAGTGTGTTTTCTAGCTTCTAAAGCGTGTAGGATCTTACGCTTGAAGCGTTACCAGAGAAATCGTTTGAATCCGACCTTCGAGTCAAAAGTTGCATGTTTTTGGGCTTATAGGGACCCGTTTGTAATTTTTGAAAGTTTTGAACTTTGCGTTTTGGCCCCTAGGTTTTCTTCCTTATCTACTCTTTCTCCCTTATCTCGTTTCATTTCTCAGAAATGAGAGAACGCACGAAGCGTTCTTCTTCCTTGTGTGAGAAAGAGAAAGAGAGAGAGAGAGAGAGGGAGCTGAGAAGGGAGAGACGTCGGAGCTTCGTTTTGCTCCGATCAGCTGCTGCAGCTCATCCTCTTCCCTCCGTTGATCATCTTCTCCATCAATTTGATTCGGATTCGCAGCTGAAGCTACGGTTGCAGGGAAACGGCTTGAGGATTGGGGCGCAAGGAGCAGCCCTAGCTCGTTTCTCTTCCCCCTTCAGGTCCGTTTTGGTGGTATGCATCGATTGCGAACGTTTGGCGGTGTTTGTTTGAGTTTTTCCCGTCGATTCGAGAGAAATCGACTCTTGCAGGTCGTTTTTGTTTTCTTCCTATGCGCGGTTCGGCCGAGTTCTTATTCGGTCGGCCGAGTTTCTTTTTAGGGCAATTGAACGGTGTTTTTGGGTCGGCCGAGTTTGGGTCTTGGATCGGACAAGTTTCTTATTTGGGTAACCGAACAACGTTTTTGTCGGCTGAGTTTGGTCCTAATCGGCCGAGTTTCCTTGTAGGTGTATAAGCGGTGTCCTGATCGGCTGAGTTCCCCATAGGATCGGTCGAGTTGCCAGTTGGTCGGCCGAGGTTGGTCGGCCGAGTTACAGATTCTGGGAAGTGTTCGGCCAAGTTCCATAGTGATCGGCCGAGTTTCAAGTGGTGAGTGGCAGTTCATTTAGAAATCATTATTTAACTCATTTTAAATGCTTATTTGCTTCAGTATCAGTTGATATGACTCCTAAACAGTGTAACATGTACTTTTTAGTATGATAAGTTCATTGGAACTTGAATTGCGTGATGTAAATGATGAAGAAGAGGAAATTCTATGTCTTACAGTTGCTATATGATATTTCTGTTTAATTGTTTATCGGTTAATTAATTAATAGACTTAAGTGCCCTAACACTGTAGAACCCCTAAAGGAAGGTCTATTACTTAGGGGTGAAACTCGTATTGCAACATCATCCGTGCTTGTGTCACGGACAAACGAGGAAAGAGAGGCAGTGTCTAACAACAATCGTGTGTGTGTCACGATGGCACTGGGGAAAAAAAGAAGAAAACTTGGTTATCTAACACCATTCGTGCTTGTGTCACAAAGGTAACCCTGTGAGACTCTCCGCCGGTGTACTCAGGTTAAAGGAGGAGTCTGGAGCACTCAGAGTAGTGCCTTGAGGCCGTAGAGCCTATGTTTCTGGCCGGAGAGCCAAGGGTCCTGTAGCAGAGCAGGGCTGGCGTCAGACTTAGCATTTCCCGGGTGTGTCGCTAAGTCTTGTACGGTGGGACCGTAGCATGGACTTGTTGCGGATCTTTATATGCAGAGTACACTGCATATGATTAGGGCATCATAAAAAATGAATAAGTAATTATGTAGGATCACAGTAAATTTATATAACTGTTTATTTACCTGAAATACTTGTTGATGCTTAGAAGTGTGGTTATTATCTGTATATTTGCTATGTCAAAAGAACTGCCCTGTTTGAACTGCATATATGTTTATTTTCAGTTTATAAACCTGACGAGTTGTTTAGTGATAGCTAAGTGAAATGTTATTCACTGAGCGAGTAGGCTCATCCCTCTACTCAAACATTTTCAGGTCAGCATCAGCATCAGGAGTCGGAAGGATCGTTTCATCCTAACGCCTAGTTGATAGAAGGGTTTTAGTTAGTCTAGTTAGAGGTCTCTTAGTCCATTCCCCTCGATCTTCGGGACAAGGTGTGAGGGAGAGAGAGAATGTGTACACAGATGTGAATTAATGTTATGCTTTCTTTATGTTAAACAATGTATTATGTTGTAGACCTTGCTTGTATCTTTAATCAGTTAAATAGAAAAGTTCCTGCAGTTTGCTCAGTTTTCTGTTTACAGTTTAAACTTGGTTATCATTTAAATGTTTTTAATCGTTTTTAAAAAGTGACAAATGGTTGGTTATGTGTTAATCCCACCTGTCGTGCCCTAATTTCGTGGTTTGTGGTTAATGTGAGATTGGGGCGACAATTTTTGGTATCAGAGCCTAGGTTGAGTACATGAATACTCTAAGTCAAGGTCAGGGGACGATAAGAGATCAATAGGATTAAGGTTTAGGTGTATTTCTTCTATCTGTAGTTTTCTAACAGGAAATGTTCTGTTATATCATTGCAGATGCAGAAAGAGGCTTTGATCGTGATGATCAGGCTGAGAGCCATGTTGGCTCCGATCCTTTGTACTTGGGTCCAGGTGGTGGTGACCACGTGGATGAAGCATCTCGTATGTATAGGATGTTTCTGGAGACCAGGGAGAAGTACAAGGCTGATAGGCGAGCTTCTACTTCTACCAGCAGTAAGGATCTGATGCGATCGTATGAGCTTGTAAAGAAGCTCGGTGGTACAGAATTCAGTGGTACTACAGATCCTGCCGAAGCTGATGAGTAGTTTAGACAGATAGAAAAGGTCTTTCGTCTGATGGAACTTCCAGAAGATAAGAAGATCAATCATGTGGTCTACCTTTTAACAGGCGATGCAGAGTTGTGGTGGCGTGGTGTGGAAGAAAATATGAGAGGTACAGAGCTTTCCTGGCAGGATTTCTCTGAGGAGTTTCATCTCAAATTCTATCCACCCACTTTTCTTAATGAGAAGATCAGGCAGTTACAGAATGTCAAGCAGGGGAACATGACAGTTACCGAGTATGAAGCGCTTTTCACACGGTTAGCGAACTTCTATCCACAGCTTGTTCCCGATAACATAGAGAGACGTAGAAGGTTTCAGGAAGGACTAAGGCCAGAGATTTGGCATACAGTTTCTGCTACTAGTAGGAGGAACAGAGAGAACTTTGGTGAGTTTGTCGAGGCTGCTAGATAGGTTGAAGAATCTGTGAATGCTGACAAGGTGCCTGAGTCTAAGAAGAGATCTACAGACTTCAGTAGAGGGCAATCCAGTAGTGGATACAGAGGTGGAGGTAGAGGTTTCTTTTCTAAACTTGGGCGTGGTTTTGGTTGTTTCGGCAGGCAGAGATCTGAGGATGTCACTACTTCTAGAGGTAGAGGAGGATACAACCCAGGAAGATGGGGCAGTGCCGATAGTGGACAGTCTTCTGGGTCGTCAATGTCAGTGACAGGTCCTCAGAGGCAAGAGATACCGCCATGTGACAAATGCGGAAGGCCACATACTGGTCAGTGTTGGGGTGCAAATCCTCGAGGTTGTTTTATCTGTGGACAAGTAGGACATTTCAAAAAGGAATGTCCTCAGCTTCGACAAGCAGCATTGCAAGCTTTCCAGCCTCAATACCATGATGTTCCAAGTTCCTCTATGGCTTCTGGTTCCAGAGGTGGTGGAGTATCCAGTGGCAGGAGTGGTCAGAGAGGACAGCGTGGTAGAGGGAGAGATTCAGCACGTTTCTTTTCTTTGACACCTCAGGAAGGTATAATTTCTTCACAAGTTGCTACAGGAGAGATGCTTTTGTTTAATAGTATACCAGTTTCAGTTTTGATAGATCTGGGAGCTACTCATTCTTTTATACGACGCTCTTTAGTCAGTAAACTTAATCTGTTAACTCAAGAGTTGGCAGATGAGTTAGTGTTGAGGGTTCCACTAGGTGGACCAACAGTTTTATCCAAGTTTTGCCCCGGATGCTTGTTATCTTTTGGAGGTTTCACCTTTGCTGCTAATCACATACCCTTGGATGTAAATACCTTTCAAGTCATCTTGGGTATGGATTGTCTTGAGACATATCGAGTGCAACTCGATTGTTGGAAGAAGGAAGCTACCTTTCAACTAGGGGAATTTTCTTGTGTCTTTACTGGAGACAAGAAAGTTCTGCCTACGTGCATAGTATCAGCTGTTGTAGCTGATAAGATGCTACAGAAAAGATGTGAAGCGTTCCTTGCTCATGTGGTTGACACCAGAGCAGAGAAGAGCACCGCCAGTGTTTATGATGTGCCTGTGGTTCGTGAGTTTTCTGATGTTTTTCCAGAAGAGTTACCAGGCTTACCTCCTATCAGAGACATTGATTTTGAGATTCAGATATATCCGAGTAGTCATCCAGTAGCACTACCAGCCTATAGAATGGCACCTGCAGAGTTGAAGGAACTCAAGGTGCAGTTACAGGAGTTGCTAGATAAGGGTTTCATTAGACCCAGTTCTTCACCGTGGGGTGCTCCAGTCCTGTTTGTTAAGAAAAAGGATGGTACCATGCGTCTCTGTATAGATTACAGGCAACTGAACAAGATCACTATTAAGAACAAGTATCCATTTCCGAGAATAGATGATCTGTTTGATCAGTTGTGTGGAGCGACGATCTTTTCTAAAATAGATTTGAGATCTGGATATCATCATCTTAGGATAAAGGCTTCTGATATTCCCAAAACAGCTTTCAGAACCAGGTATGGGCATTATGAGTTTTTGGTCATGTCGTTTGGACTGACCAATGCCCCAGCATCCTTTATGGATATGATGAACCAGATTTTCAAACCGTTCCTAGATCAGTTTATTGTAGTTTTTATAGATGATATTCTGATCTACTCCAGAGACGATGCACAGCATGAGCAACACCTGAGAGTAGTGTTGCAGTTGTTGAGACAACACCAGTTGTTTGCTAAATTTAGCAAATGCGAGTTCTGGTTGGTCGAGGTAGCATTTCTTGGACATGTTATCTCGAGAGGTGGAGTTAGTGTTGACCCTAAGAAAGTTGATTCTGTACTTCAGTGGGAACAGCCTAAGAATCCTACTGAGATCAGAAGTTTCTTGGGATTAGCAGGTTATTACATGAGATTCATACAGAACTTCAGTGTGTTAGCATCACCTTTGACACGCTTGACAAGGAAGGATGTACCGTTTGTTTGGTCTGATAACTGTGAGAGAAGTTTTCAGATTTTGAAGAAAAGGTTGACTTCAGCACCAGTGTTGGTTTTGCCTGAAGTAGAAAAAGGCTATACAGTGTTCTGTTATGCTTCCAGGAGAGGTTTGGGCTGTGTACTGATGCAAGAAGGCAAAGTTGTGGCTTACGCATCTAGACAGCTTAAGAAGAATGAAGAGAATTACCATGTTCATGATTTAGAATTAGCTGCTATAGTTCATGCTCTTAAGACATGGCGTCACTACTTGTATGGTGAGACATGTCAGGTGTTTACAGACCATAAGAGCCTAAAATATATCTTCACTCAGAAAGACTTGAATTTGAGACAGCGCAGATGGCTTGAGCTGATTAAAGACTATGATGTGACAATCGATTACCATCCTGGTAAGGCGAATGTTGTAGCTGATGCCTTGAGTAGAAAGTCAAGTTCAACAGCCAATGCATTTTCTATGGCATGTTTCAAGAGAGACTTGCTTGTAGATATGCGAAGGTTGAACTTGGACTTGGATGTGACAGGACAAAGTGGGTTGATTGCTCAGATGCAAGTCAGACCTACTTTTTATAATCAGATTAAGGAATTACAGCAGAGTGATGATGAGTTGTGGCAAATCATGCAGGAAATGTCAGAAGGTAAGAGAATAGAGTTTAGGTTTTCATATGAAGGCATGTTGTATCTTCATGATAGGTTTTGTGTACCTGGAAGCAGTGAGTTGAAAGAGCAGATTTTTGAGGAAGCGCATACTTCTATGTATGCTATGCATCCAGGTAACACAAAGATGTACAGGAACCTCAAAGAGTTGTACTGGTGGTCTGGTATGAAAAAGGATGTGGCTGAATACGTGGCTAGGTGCGGGGTGTGTCAGCAGGTTAAGGCTGAGCATCAGAAACCTACTGGTACTCTACAGTCGCTCCCTATACCAGAATGGAAATGGGAACACATCACGATGGACTTTGTGGTAGGATTACCCAGGACGCCTAAGGGTTCGGACTCGATATGGGTGATTGTGGATAGACTAACTACTTTCTTCCTGTCAAGTCAACCTTTGACGTTTCAAAGTTGGCTAAAGTTTATGTGGATGAAGTAGCCAGGTTGCATGGGATTCCAGTTTCCATTATTTCTGACAGAGATCCAAAGTTTACATCTAGATTCTGGAATCAGTTACATCATGCGTTGGGCACATGGCTGAAGTTCAGTATAGCGTTTCATCCACAGACAGATGGTCAATCTGAGAGGACCATTCAGACCCTAGAAGACATGCTGAGAGCATGCGTGCTACAGTTTAAAGGCAACTGGCAAGAACACTTAAGCCTAATGGAGTTTGCATATAATAACAGTTACCATTCTAGTCTTGGAATGGCTCCATATGAAGCTCTTTATGGCAGGAAGTGTAGATCGCCAGTTTGTTGGTACGAGGTGGGTGAAAAGGAAATTCTTGGACCTGAGCTAGTTGATGTAACTACAGAAAAGATATCTGTGATCAGGGATCTGTTAAAAGCTGCTCAGGACAGACAAAAAAGTTATGCAGAAAGACGACGTCGACCTCTTGAGTTCGAGGTTGGTGACGAGGTTTATTTGAAGGTTTCACCGTGGAAGGGAGTGATGAGGTTTGTCAAGAGGGGTAAGTTGACCCCTAGGTATATGGGTCCATATCCTATTGTTGAGAGGATTGGACCTGTAGCTTATAGGTTGGATTTGCCGTCTGAGTTGGCAAATCTTCATGATGTCTTCCACGTGTCTATGCTGAAAAAGTGTCATCCCGGTACAGAAAAGATTGTAGATCCAGAACCGGCGCAGCTTAGAACAGATGTGTCCTATGTTGAAGGACCAGTGCAGATAGTTGATCACCGGATCAAAAATCTTAAGAACCGCGAGATTCCTTTAGTGAAGGTTTTGTGGAGAAACCATAATCTTGAGGAAGCTACGTGGGAACTAGAGTCTGATATGCGTGGCAAGTTTCCTTTTCTCTTCTAGGAATTTCGGGACGAAATTCTTATAAGGGAGGGAGATTGTTACGACCCGCGTCGAGCTTATCCCGTAAGTATGCTGTTAAGAATGTGATTAGCTGATGTGATAAGTTATAAGCCTATTTTTGTTAATAATGTTTAAAATGGATATTATGTGAGCTTAGTGTGTTTTCTAGCTTCTAAAGCGTGTAGGATCTTACGCTTGAAGCGTTGCCAGAGAAATCGTTTGAATCTGACCTTCGAGTCAAAAGTTGCATGTTTTTGGGCTTATAGGGACCCGTTTGTAATTTTTTAAAGTTTTAAACTTTGCATTTTGGCCCCTAGGTTTTCTTCCTTATCTACTCTTTCTCCCTTATCTCGTTTCATTTCTCAGAAATGAGAGAACGCACGAAGTGTTCTTCTTCCTTGCGTGAGAAAGAGAAAGAGAGAGAGAGAGGGAGCTGAGAAGGGAGAGACGTCGGAGCTTCGTTTTGCTCCGATCAGCTGCTGCAGCTCATCCTCTTCCCTCCGTTGATCATCTTCTCCGTCAATTCGATTCGGATTCGCAGCTGAAGCTACGGTTGTAGGGAAACGGCTTGAGGATTGGGGCGCAAGGAGCAGCCCTAGCTCGTTTCTCTCCCCCCTTCAGGTCCGTTTTGGTGGTATGCATCAATTGCGAACGTTTGGCGGTGTTTGTTTGAGTTTTTCCCGTCGATTCGAGAGAAATCGACTCTTGCAGGTCGTTTTTGTTTTCTGCCTGTGTGCGGTTCGGCCGAGTTCTTATTCGGTCGGCCGAGTTTCTTTTTAGGGCAATTGAACGGTGTTTTTGGGTCGGCCGAGTTTGGGTCTTGGATCGACCGAGTTTCTTATTTGGGTAACCGAACAACGTTTTTGTCGGCCGAGTTTGGTCCTAATCGGCCGAGTTTCCTTGTAGGTGTATAAGCGGTGTCCTGATCGGCCAAGTTCCCCAGAGGATCGGTCGAGTTGCCAGTTGGTCGGCCGAGGTTGGTCGGCCGAGTTACAGATTCTGGGAAGTGTTCGGCCGAGTTTAACTCGGCCGAGTTCCATAGTGATCGGCCGAGTTTCAAGTGGTGAGTGGCAGTTCATTTAGAAATCATTATTTAACTCATTTTAAATGCTTATTTGCTTCAATATCAGTTGATATGATTCCTAAACAGTGTAACATGTACTTTTTAGTATGATAAGTTCATTGGAACTTGAATTGCGTGATGTAAATGATGAAAAAGAGGAAATTCTATGTCTTACAGTTGCTATATGATATTTCTGTTTAATTGTTTATCAGTTAATTAATTAATAGACTGAAGTGCCCTAACACCGTAGAACCCTTAAAGGAAGGTCTGTTACTTAGGGGTGAAACTCGTATTGCAACATCATCCGTGCTTGTGTCACGGACAAACGAGGAAAGAGAGGCAGTGTCTAACAACAATCGTGCGTGTGTCACGATGGCACTGGGGAAAAAAAAAAGAAAACTTGGTTATCTAACACCATTCGTGCTTGTGTCACGAAGGTAACCCTGTGAGACTCTCCGCCGGTGTACTCAGGTTAAAGGAGGAGTCTGGAGCACTCAGAGTAGTGCCTTGAGGCCGTAGAGCCTATGTTTCTGGCCGGAGAGCCAGGGGTCCTGTAGCAGAGCAGGGCTGGCGTCAGACTTAGCATTTCCCGGGTGTGTCGCTAAGTCTTGTACGGTGGGACCGTAGCATGGACTTGTTGCGGATCTTTATATGCAGAGTACACTGTATATGATTAGGGCATCATAAAAAATGAATAAGTAATTATGTAGGATCACAGTAAATTTATATAACTGTTTATTTACCTGAAATACCTGTTGATGCTTAGAAGTGTGGTTATTATCTGTATATTTGCTATGTCAAAAGAACTGCCCTGTTTGAACTGCATATATGTTTATTTTCAGTTTATAAACCTGACGAGTTGTTTAGTGATAGCTAAGTGAAATGTTATTCACTGAGCGAGTAGGCTCATCCCTCTACTCAAACATTTTCAGGTCAGCATCAGCATCAGGAGTCAGAAGGATCGTTTCATCCTAACGCCTAGTTGATAGAAGGGTTGTAGTTAGTCTAGTTAGAGGTCTCTTAGTCCATTCCCCTCGATCTTCGGGACAAGGTGTGAGGGAGAGAGAGAATGTGTACACAGATGTGAATTAATGTTATGCTTTCTTTATGTTAAACAATGTATTATGTTGTAGACCTTGCTTGTATCTTTAATCAGTTAAATAGAAAAGTTCCTGCAGTTTGCTCAGTTTTCTGTTTACAGTTTAAACTTGGTTATCATTTAAATGTTTTTAATCGTTTTTAAAAAGTGACAAATGGTTGGTTATGTGTTAATCCCACCTGTCGTGCCCTAATTTCGTGGTTTGTGGTTAATGTGAGATTGGGGCGCGACAGGACACTGTCAGTATATAGGCCATTTCTCCTCCTTAATGCATTTGAAAGGACATGTTGTGGAAGGACACTATCATCATATGGGTCTTGGCACCTCCCAAATGCATTTTTAGGGACTTATTGTGAGATAACATTTGTCATGAAATGGGCCCTGACACCTCCCAAATGCATTTTGATGGACTTGTTACTAGAGGACATTGTCATGATATGGGACATGACACCACCCAAATGCATTTTTAATGACTTACTGTGATATGAATTTGTCATCATATGTGCTATGACACCTCCTAAATGTATTTTCAAGGACTTGGTGTGAAAGGACGTTGTCATGATACATGCCCAAACTCCATCGAAATGTATTTTTAGAGACTTATTATGAGAGGACACTATCAATATATGGGATATGACTCCTCCTTAATGCATTTGAAGGGACATGTTGTAAAAGGACACTATCATGATATGGGTCATGGCACCTTGATAACATCCAAATTTAGACATATATGCTAAGAATTTATTTATGATTTTGTGTCATTATAGCCTTAATATGCCCAAAATAACCCTAGATCCTTATCTTTTAGTAATTTATATCTTTTCATAGATAAATTTGCTCAACTAGCCAAATTTGGGACTTGTAGGCACCAAACCTGAAAAGACATCTATTCTCCAAGATTTCTCCTCAACACATAGTTTTTCCAACAGCTAGACTTCCATATGTCATGACCACTGTGGACTAAGCATCGCACTATGTCCACCAACTTGGGAGACGGTGGTCTCGCTAATCGACTAGCATACCCAAAAAACTTTGATATCTTGGACCCTATTTTCGATGGCCAATCTTTTATTAGAACACATCCTTATCAATCAGAAGGTTCATCGACGCGACTCCATTGACCACCAGTATTAGCCCCCCTGGTGGGGGTGGGCTTGGGCCATGATGCCGCGACCACGACCAAGAAGTATGTCGCAACCGCGACCAAGAAGACAATGCCATGACGGTAGACAAGACTTTGTGTCGACTGACACTCAGCACGACTGGACCGAGGCTCAACACAATCGGGCTGAGGCCATGACCGCGACCGAGGCACATCATCTCGATTGCGGCACGATTGTGATTGCATCCCAATCACCTCAACTGCAGAGTCTACCTCAATTGAGGCATCTACCTCGACTGTAGGGTTTGTTGTGACCGTGACCCTGGCACAACTGTGCCCATATTGGCACGCTCATACTGAGACCAGGGCCACGACCGAGCAGGTGTCGCGACCATCCTCCGCCTTCATCTATAAATATTCACCCCCGCGACCTGGAAAGGGGTTTCAAGTTCTGAATTTTGAGAGGCTCCACGTGGTGTTTCCGTACATTCTTGGTTCCCAGATCCTATGGGAGAGTTCCAAGGTCCAAAAAGGTTGAAGTGCTCATCTTGCATATGTTCCTCCAGTTTTCTTCCATCCACCATCATTTCCCACCACCATTCATCCATATCCTACCATTTTCCACCACCATTCACGCTACTGTTGTGTATCAATGGCTAGCCTGGGAGTCAAGATTGGATGGCTCCCCTAGATCCCACAATTGATGGACCTACTGATTTGCATGGACGTGATGCTTTAGGCCATGGACACATGGAAAGCATGGTAGGACATCTTAACCCTCTCTTCTCTCTCACCCATAGCTTTATAGACCTTCCTACTTCCATGCCAACAAACCCTTGGGACCCCCTTTCTTCTTCCTTGTTGTCTAGATCTCGTTGCCCTTGCATGGTGGAGAAGAAGGAGCCAAGGTATAAGAAGCTTGGTCGATATACCTTGCATAGTCACCTAAGGTTCAGATCTACCCTCTCTTTGATCTTGTGGTTCGTCCTTAGCTTGTTATCGACCGAAGAAAGTAAGCTCTCCCTCCTTTCCTTTGTTTTATTTTATGGCCTACCTTCCTCTATCTTCTTCTTGGTTGAAACCATGGTGTTTCATGGTGGAGCTTCTACTATAGCTTGAAGAACACCTCTTTCTTGCTTCCTTGCCTAGGATTTGCTTCCTTATTGGAGAAGAAGCTAGCCTGGCTGAGTGAAGTGCTCAAGATAGGGTTTTTCCTTCTTTCCTCGATCTACCTTGCTGTTGGAGCTTCATCTTCATCCTAGAGGTGAGTTATATAACTTTCTCCATATTTATTGCTTACTCCTAGCTTGCATGTACATGATCTTTCTCTAAAATGAGTTTTTAGGTAGAAAGATGTTACCTTTGCCTATGGTTTTGGTTTATATGGTGATTCTTGAGTAGTTTATCTTCATGGATGAACCATAAACCTTATACATGAAATATCCTTAGTAGAGGGAGCTATAGATCTTGCTTGCATATCAACGAATATGATTTATGCTCTCCAACGATGGTCACTACTTAAGGTTTTTGAGTTATTTTTCCTTCCTACTTTGTAACTCGATGGTTTGGTTCTTGGTGCTATTTTGATTGACCCTCATGTAAGAATCAATGGCCTTGACTTAGTGATTTTTTTTGGGCTTTCTCTTGTGCACATAATTGATGGTTATGTTTCCCCTCACAAATGATGGTGTGTCACAAAATGTTTGATGTATACTTCCATCTAGAGGTGCACATCTTCAATCCTTAAATATGAGTAGTGGAGGAGGATACTCTCAAAACACTAGATGGAGCTCTATCTCATATCAAATAAACATTGGGAATGGAAAGAAATCCAATATATGTCACACCCAATGGCTACCTCATCGGCACTTCTAGGAAACTCATGTCAGCATGCAAGTGACCATTACAACTAGACAACAAAGTTTTAGGAATCATCAAAGATGTAGTGGTATGATCATTAAAGTTAAAAGTTTACTACACTCTTCTCATTTCATAAAACTATGTTCCTCTAGTATTATCGTTTATCTTCGATTCCCCCCTCTAGACTTATTTTTACAACTTCAGGAATGCTTCCTAGCTCCCTTATATTAAGGTAGACAAGCATTGATGCAATGTGTCATCTACTTTTAGATGACTTACACATTTCATCTAGTTTCATAACTCCTTCTAAAAGTTTCAAGGAAAAGTTTTTCACTTAAACCTCATCATTTTTACTAATACATGAAAACACAACATAAGAACTAGAAATACTAAAAAGGAGTGAGATTGACTCATTTTTAACATTATAGATCAAATGTGTAAGAAGAGTAAAATGATTGAGACTGGTTTTCACACAAGATATTTTATCCTTTTATAAAAACAAAGTTTAAAATGAAAAAGTGTGACGTATGATCGAAGAAAATGAAGTTATTTTAATCTAGCACATAAAGGCACCATATATGTAGTTACCATTGAGTGGCGAGGGGTCAAAACATTGATGGCATGGTTAATAAATATATATTCATATAAATTAAACTCAAAGTAAACTTTTAGATGTTGTTTGGGGTCATTAGAGACTTTTACAAAAAAATTCAAATTTTTGGACCTGGAAATAACTTTCTCCCCTGGTTTCTAGATCTCAACGGTGGTTAGCAAATATAGATAAAATGTGTGTAGAAGTGTGCAATTTTTCATATGACATCGTTCAGTCGTTCACACCTCAATACACGGCTCCAACGTCCCCACGCTCCTCCCCACTTGCACAAATCATGCGATAAACCCTCGCGGCCGACTCTACCTCCTACGTCGACCCTCTTTTGACTTCGCATCCTCCGCCCCTCTTTGCTCCGGACTTCACATCCTACAAGGCATCCCTCCCAATTTTGTGTCCTTCCACCTCCGATTTTGTTTCCTCTGCCCCCTTCCAATTCAGCTCCGCTTCTTCCGAGGGTCATTGAGGGGGCCACGGGTTCCCCATCGTGAACAACAAACACTACCTCCACGGTGATGTCTTGGATGAGATCTCATCGTTATTCACCGTGTGCCTGAATCAGAGGGTAAGGTCGAACCCACTGCTGTCAAAGGTGGCCTGGATCAATGGGAAGATCGAGACGCTCTCTTCTTGATCTGTATGAAGCCTTCTCTTCAGGTATTTTATAACAACTACTCGCTCCCTATTTCATACAACTCTGAATCGAGGGTTTTGGGCTTTTATGCTTTTTTGTGTTACACTGGCTTCTTTTCAGTGCCTTCTCATGTTAGCTAGCCGCAGAAAATAAAAATTGTGTGCGGAAAACATATCCTGAATGTCTATGCATCTATGTAGATTTCAACAAGGAGGGGCCAAAGTATCATATCTAGCAGGTGAAATCTTGCCTCTCAATAAGGAGGGGCAAAACGATCCATTGTAGTAGCTAACCCTAATCGATGGAGGGTCATCTTTCAAAGATGGTCTAAGTCGATGCAGGACAAAAGCTGCTAGAGAGCGTGCCTAGGGTCAATTTTATATATGTGGCTGTAACTACAGGGAGTCATCATAAAGTTGAGGGAGTTATGTTATTACAGAGACTTACTAGTAAGTTCCAAGTATCAGTTCCAGTCTTTTTTATCGATACATGTATTAGGGCATCTCTCTAGGATATGAGTTGTATCATTAGACTTGCTTTTTAAGATTTGAATATGAATCTGACGTTAGTAGGTTGTTTTCAAATTCTTAAGAGGAAGTACCCTGGTAAAAACTTGTGGACATTGGTGCTAAATAATGTTATGTTAGCAACATATAAGTCTATTAATATGTAGTATATGATTGTAAGAGGTAGGCATTGTAACAGACCCCTCTTTCAATCAATTATCATGACACATGATGTCAATTATCACGTTATAATGTCTTCCCACATGAATGCCTCCTTGAATAGTTTTCTCTGGATCTCTACTTCCATTTGGTACTTAATCCTTGTTCATTGGTTTTGTTGATTTGATGGCTACATCATGTTACATTTTCAATAGTTAATAACAGACTTGCTTTCCCTAGGAAAGAAAAATAAAAGGAAACATCTTTTTTTTTTTTAAATTGATGTGCTTTTCTAATGACCCATTCTTACTAATTCTCTATTCCGTGGTATTGTCTTGATGACTATTTTATTCAATCTTTTTATAAGTAAGTGATCAGATGGTAGAATTTCTTTCTTGCTATGAAAGGATAGACAAAATGTGGTTTAGACTTTTAAGGTTTTCTGGCAGTCAGTATGGCTTACTTGTGAGAAAAATCATGTGATGCGTTCTTTCAATTAATGATCTGGTATGTATTGCTTATTTATTGACCAACATGATTTGTGATCATCGCAACAGGCATCCTGATTGTTTAACTCAAAAATGAAATGACTTGGGATGAGATGTTTCAATCTTAAAACTTGGAGTACATGACTTGTTTTTTAAGTAAGGTTAGTTCTCTATTTTTCTCTTTTGTGCAATAACAATATTAGCATGATTCCATACATGTGTTGTAATTTCACTATGCTACTGACATGTTTCTCCTTGTAAAGATTTATTTACAATTCATCTAACAAAGAACTCGTCTTGTAGCTTTCTGTATAATTTAATTTTTTTAGAGACAAACTCGCAATATGAAGCACATGGGCATTGTTCTCTTCTTATTATTTACCAGCTAAAAGATGTTCTACTGTATTTTGTATGCAATCATCTTAAAATTCTCATTCTATATATGTATTTTGTACAATAAAAATTGCTAATGTAACTTCCTTTGTATTGCAGATGAAAGCTACTACAATGCTATCCTTATGAAACACTTGAAACTAAATCTCAAAAAACTGTAAGTTGCTGGAATATGACGATTTCATGTCCATCCTTTAACCTGATGAGTAACAACCAACAAGGGAGCAGATTTTTAATTCATCGAACTTACCTGTTACATGATGCACGCATGAAGTGCTTTGATGAGTCTTTGTAACTTGTTTGGGGAAAGGTTTTATGTCCTCCCCTTGTAAATGTGTTGTTTTAAGTTTACATTGACAAAATGATTGTTCCATGGATAGTTTGGATTGTGCATCGTGGATAAAAATGAATGGTGCATGCTAATTCAAATCAAAAGTTAATAACTCATTTTGAGACATGTTGACATATTTTATATCACCATATCTTAGTGATGATATCCCTATATCCCTGATCATATTCTCTGGAATAAGTGGTGGTGACAAGCATAAGCTCTTATTCTATAAAATAGCTTGTGGTACTATCTATACAGCAATTAGATGATGTGATGTGCCATCATCTTTTCTGTCAAAGATGTTAGTCGTCAACGTAATCTTTTATATTAGATTATGGTTCAATATGTCACCTATTGTCACTTGCATGTCTACCTAGAATCAAGAATAGGTGACGTAATTTACCAAAGCCTACGTAGTGCATAGATCACACTAAAAAGATGACAGTCATTTGATGAGTGACTGCCAACCACGTAATCTTTTTTAACAAAGATGACATGCTTAACCTTCATATATAAACTGCTTTTTAGTAGTGCGAAAAGGGTGGTTTGGGGATGAAGAGGATGCGAGACTGGAACCTGGCACTCATCTATAAGCACGCATGGGATCTTTACACTCATCGCGAAACCTTGTGGAACGCCAGGATTAGGGAAAGAATCAAGGACTTGCAGGGCCGGAAGAGCTCGAGCATGTCGAGAGTAGGCAATGCAGTGGTAGCAGGAAAACGTTTTATAGAGGCCAACTCGTACTTGATACCGATGAATGGCAAGACAATCGACTTCTGGTCAGATATATGGTGGGAGGACGGACTGGTGCTCAAAGATCGCGCTCTGAAACCTGTTCCCCCGGAGCTGATGGACCTCAAAGTTAGTTCGTTGGTCAATTTCCAAGGAGAGTGGGATATACAGTTTCTTGAGGATTGGCTTCCGCGGTGGCTGGTGAAGGATATTCAACAGACCCATGTACCACGGGAGGAAGACGGGGAGGATGTCAGGGTCTGGAAACACACGAAGAACGGGTGTTACTCCTCAAGGTCTGCGTACAATAGACTGAGAGTCGGGCGGGACGTTCACACACCTGGGAATTGGAGCGCTGTCTGGGACTCCAAGATGTCTGCTCGCGTCAAGGTGTTCACTCCACGAGGCCCTACTCACGAATGTAAAGCGAGTCCAAAGGGGAATGTCAACCGCCAAGGTGTGCGCCCTAGATGCAACGAAGAAGATGAGACACTCTTACACGCACTACGAGACTGCATGTATGTCAAAGATGTGTGGTTGGAGCTGGTTGGAGGCCGGCAGTACGCAGCTGACTTCTTTAACTCTAATATTGTGAGCGACTGGGTCCAAGGCAACCTCAACTCACACAACAATACACCAGTCCAATTCCTAACGGCAGCTCGGCACATCTGGTTGAGCAGGAACAAGCAGGTTTTCAATGGGGAGATGCCCAGAACCAGCCAGCTGGTACGTAGCATTAAAAAGGACACAGAGGCCCAGCTGGAAGCCTTTCTGGGAACCGAGGAAAAGCCTAAAACAGAGATGAGTGACCATAGATAGAACCGCCAGGACAGGGACAACTGAAATTAAACTGCGATACATCTGTGAAAGCAGGCCACGCCAGTTGCGCTGTGGTGATACGCGACCAAGTCGGGAGATGGGTAGGGGGCAGCAAACAAGCTAGACTCAGCAGATGTCACTGAGGCGGAGCTGGCAAGCATCGAATTAGCCATGGAAATAGCAACAACCAACAACATTAAACGTGCTGTCCTGGAGTCGGACTCTCAGATATCAGCAAACATGCGACGAGGTACGCCTAATGACTTCCCCAGGTATGCTAAACGTTTGGCGAAGATAAGCAGATTAAAGAGGACCGATTGGCAGGTGAGATGCATCCGAAGAAGAGGAAACGCAATAGCAGACGCTTTGGCTAAGTACCATAAAAACAGCAGACGGGATGAATAAAATAGCCTCCCTACTTTTACTAATTTTTTTTTCTGCTGCCGATGACATAGATGTGAACGAATTGATTCCATTTAGGCATGGCAATATAATTCAAACACCCAGCATCCGAACCGAACCATTCCCACCCAACCCATTTCCTGGTACATCCATTTCGTATGTGTCCATTTGGTTTTGATGATAGATAAATACCGTTGAATGGTATGGATGGTGCTGGGAATCCGAACCAGTGATCCCGTTCTTTCTGCAGTCTTGTCGCAGGAAAAAGCCCATCAATAAAGTTCACTCAGTGTCAAATGCGCAAGTCCATTAAAGGCGAATGGCATGACATGAAATTCCACCGTACATAATATGTGACTTCAGTCATACAAGCGCAGCGTTCTATACGGACGTACGTGTGCGCATAAAGCGGAAGATGATGCCTGTTGTACATTGTGCTCTGCATGGCTGGGATCGTCCTTGTGTTCAGCTAGTGGCGGATGAAAATGGGGGTCTGTGAAAACCCGACAAAAAATAACCACGCCCCCCGAACCATTGGTATATGGATGACCGTTGGTGAATTAGGAATTTGGTTGAATGCAGAGCGGATTGTAGATGCTGATAAACATTGTGCATGATGTTGAGAGACCGTTATACTTAGGGAGTACGAATTTTGAAGATAAATGTTGTGTTGAGTTTGTACACTCTGAAGGCTAATCATAGATGAATCCATATGGCACATTGAGTAGTCAACATAGCACTTGTCCTGTTATGATTGTTATATACAATCTTCCTCTCTGGTTGTGTATGAAAAATGAGTACATCATGTTGTTGTTGTTGATATCAAGCCCTAAACAACCTGGTAATGATATCGATATTTATCTTGAACCTCTGATTGATGACATAAAGAAACTCTGGGGAGAAGGTGTGATGACCTATGATGCTTCACGTAGAGAGACATTTCGTTTGCATGCAATGTTGTTTTACACTATTAGTGACTTTCCAATATAAGAAAATTTCTCTGGATACAATGTAAAAGGATCCAAAGCATGCTCCATATGTGAAAAGAACACTGATTCAATACTACTAAAATATGGCGACGGATTTTATATCTCGGTCATTAATGGTTTCTTCCAAAAGTTCCCTGGCCAAAGGTTGCACAAAGAGTTCAGTGGATCAAATGAAGAATGGAGTGCCCCTAAACCTATCAGGGGAGGTTATTTATGAAAGAGTAAAAGACATTATCAATGCATTCTGTTAGAAATCACAACGTACCATTCCCACATAGAGTGACAAATCTTTATACAAGAAGAGGTCAATGTTTTAGAATCTTTCTTATTAGAGATCTTTGGTAGTTAGACATTGTATTGATATCATGCATGTTGAGAAAAATATCTGTGATAGCATCCTTGACACTCTATTGAATATACCAGATAAGAGTAAAGATGGAATCAAATCTAAAATAGACCTACATGAAACAGGAATAAGGAAAAATTAACATAAGTAGTGCTTGCTTAATGTTAAGATTCCAAGGGATACTCGTCCAATATCCATAGACTAGTATCAATAAAAGATATGAAGCTGATGGGTCTTAAATAACATGATTGTCACACTCTAATACAAAAAATATTACCCGTGGAAATTCGATATGTACCGCTGAAGCATGTAAGGTTTGTAATCACTAGACTTTATTTCTTCTTCAATACTCTATGTAGTAAAGTTATTGATCCTAAGAATATCAATAAGTTACAAATAGAAGTGGTTGTTACCCTATCCCATCTTGAGAGTATATTCCTCCTTCACTCTTTGATATCATGGTACATCTTGTTGTCCATTTGACTAGGGAAGTAAAAATGTTGTTACCAATTTTCTTGCATTAGATTTATCTTTTTGAATGATACATGAGAATTTTTGAAGGTGATGTTCAAAACTGTTATCGGCCTGAAGGGAGTATTATTGAGGGTTATGTGGCCAGGGAGGTTATGAACTTTTGCAGTGACTTTCTGAGTTGTAATGAAGCTTATGTAAATGACAAGAATATTGATGACTACTCTGGAAAAGGGACTTTAGGAGCATGAGTGAAAGTAATTTTTCGTGATCTACGGGAACAAGCTCACATGTATATTTTATAGAAAAATGATGAAGTGTGTGTTTATATCACCAAACATAACAATTTCATCAAGAATAATATCCATGTACCAATTCAATGTGGCTTGATAGAGAGCATAACAAGACATTTAGGTGGTTTGAACATAAAGTGTTAAGTCAACTATCTCAAACACTAAATAATATTGCTAAAAATATCAAATGTCTCGCCTTTAAATCAAAATGAATGTTATGTCTTACGAAGGGTTGGACATAAATAGGTTTTCATTTTACACAAAGTGTCAAGATGATAAGATGGTCGTCCAAATAGTGGGGTCACCCTTCAAGCATCTTCATTGTTTTTTTCTAGTGCGAAGGATAAGAGTCAACGTGAAGCTAAAATATCATAGTATAGTGTCATTGAAGACATATGGGAGTTTGACTATGTAGATTTCAAAATTTCGGTCTTTAAGTGTAATTAGGTTGATTACACCATAGGAGTTGTAGTGGATGAATTGGGTTTCACATTATTGAATTTTGAAAAGATTAGTGAGAAGGGTGAACTGGTACTTAATAGCTTGGTTCAGCGGTAACGCTTGCTACTCGTTGTAGAGCAAGTCATGGGTTTGAAACTCACTGGTACACCTGATGGAGAGGAAGCAAGAGCAAAAAAAGTCTTTCATTAGCAATTTTAATGGGGCTCCTCCAGTAGAATAAAGATGGAAAAATTATCTAAAAAAAGAAGGGTGAACCATTCATAATGGCATCCCAGGTGAAGCAAGTATTTTATATCAATGATCCTGCAAATGAAAAATGGTCGGTTGTTCTTCATGGTAAAAGACACTTCATTGAAGATCCTATGGATGAGAAGAGTACTATGACAAGTATGATGACTCCAGTCCATTCTCAGTTGGCTTGCCAACACCAAATATTAAAACTGACATTGACTTATATGTGCTTGGAGATCACACTGAGGGAATGTTAATTGATAAAAGATTTCAATATTAGAGGCATGATTTTACCTTGTTAAATGTTATATGTGCATTTTATAATCTTATATTTCATTGTTTGACTATTTTTATATGATATTTTTTCATATGGTGTCGAACCATGAGTATGACGACTGTGATGATGATTACCGTGAGGATGAGTAGCATCCAGATGTGCACCTTGACACTGGTGTAAGCTGTGTATTTTTTATTATAGAGATGCACATTTTATAATATGTCTATCTTGTTGTATTTTTGTGTTGTTTTATCATATTTATAAGTTAAATATTTTTATGACCTATATATCTTTTTAGTCAATTTTAGGTTGAGGATGTACAACCTGAGTATCTTGCTCAGCTTGATGAGTAGCATCATAAAAAGGCAAAAATAAGGGGCATCACCTTGATGAACAAGTTGATACAACAAAGGGGTAATAGACCAAAGTTGATCTCTGAGTTTGATCATGCAAGAAACCCTTTTGTAAAGAACTGAGGCTCTTTTTTGGCGTATCTAGGGGTTCTTACTCATAGACATTGTAGTGTAGCAGTAGAATCTTGGCATAAATTTGATAAAAGCAAGAAATAATTCATATGGAAAGAACTATGTGTGAGATATTATCATTTGTAATTCTATTTTTAAAGTTATTTACAATTCTATTTTTAAGAATATTCCATTAAGTATATGAACTTTTATAGAGCACATATGTTAGATGAAAATTTGCATTGTAGAAAGATGTTGCAATGTCGTGGGAGGATATTGAGGGATTATATGACAACTCTGATAATACTATACATACGGGACGATGAGAAGAGGAATAAGTTAGCCATTGAGAAATGGAGCAATCTTGACCCAGAGACGTGGGCATGTTTGTTTCTATGAAAAATACCAATGAATTCAAGGTATTAAGCATCACTCCCCATTATGAATACATTCTTATGAATTCATTATTTTACCTTGACCTTGATTTTTATGTTTTACTTACCCATTACTATTTAACATTGTTACTAACCAGGCTACAAGTGATGATAAAAGAGAATAGCATGCAAAAAAATGTGCTCAACCACACGATGGCTCCAGCTTGCTATGCACATCTTCACTAAAAGCTACTGTAAACATCTTCTTCTCAAAAGCCTACTCCTAGGACTATTGAGTCCTCTACTACTACTGAACCTTGACTTCCCCATGATCTATGGACAACTATAAGGCAAAACAAATATAGAGATATACCCAACCCCACAACTGCTGAGGTGGCTGCAAAAATGGTAAAATTCAACTCTCAGAGCAATTAGCATTGATGATTGTTATGTTTTACTTACCAATTACTATTCATGGTGTTTAGCGGGAGCTCTACGAGTAAAGGAAACAAAGCAAGTGCAACCCTAAGGGCACAAGGGATGAATTGACAGTTGCTCTAGGTAACCCATAACATACTGGTGTATTAGGGCTGTAGGTGTTGGTGTCAGTATAAGAGTGTTCTTTGGGCCGTTAGAGCATACATGTAAATCTATCAAGAAGAGGGGATTATCGAAATAGGAGGTAAAAGAGTTAATCACAAAGGAAATTCATGAATCAATGAGCCATTATCATACTTCTCAATCAACTACCCCAATAGTACCTATGCTGCCCTGCTCTTCATACGAGGTGGACCCTACAACAGAGTTGGTTGGGAGTAATCAAGTAGACCCACCACGTAGCATGCCAGTTATAAGTATTTTTATGACATATTAGTCTTTCAGAATGATTTGCATAATATATAACACTCTATGTAAATTTATAGGGGTTGAGGCCATGTTGTCTTAAATTACAAGAATATGCCTTTGTTGTGGGCACAACTTACCCATGCCTTGAAGGAGACATGATTCATGGTTCACTATTGCCCTCCGCTGTGGTTCATGTGACGTCAAACCTTGTCTACACCCCTTGGAAGCAAATCCACTATCATATGTGCACCCCGAGCACGTCATGACAGGTGATGCAGAAGGCGGCGTGGCTGCATGCCCAAAATCTGGAGTTATCTATACCAATGTATGATAAATTTACATTGCATTTTTAACTTTATATACATTACACCATTGATATAAGATTTACATATGTGCAAGACATTGTTCCTAAGAAATCCCTTATAGCTCATCCTCCACCTCCTCTTCCACCTCCTCCTCAAATACCTGGTTGGCTTGAAAAGGACCTATTTGACTCGATAGGTCCTTAGTGCAGGGGTATTACACTATGGATAGGTGAACATGATGAATGGTGACCTATGATGGTTTCTATTAAGGAGGACAATGTAGGTCAACCTCATGATGCTAGTATATTTCTACAAGATATTTTGGATTGATTATGTTTAGTTGAATACATCTGTGATAGAACTTTGGAAGTGGTGAGATTTTATATAGATATATAGCCCAATTTATATATATTGATCTATTTTTTTATGTATTAGTGCATACATGATATATGTTTTGCAGCTGTCCCATGTGGCATTTCTAGTTCCACCCTGCATATGTTACATAATATTGCTCTACCACATTTAAATATTTTGCTAAAAATAAAAAGAGTGTGATGTTAGCTCCATACAATGTTGAGCAAGTTTACTTACTCTGCTTATAATTTTGACATAATAAATTACATTTCATTGTGGATTTTGAGTTATATTTTGTTTGTCTTCTTATTACTCAAGAGTAAACATTGGGTGTTATTGGTTATTGTCCCCACAATGCTAACTGTGCATTATCTAGATCCAAAAGGTGACAAAATAGACAGTGGAGGACATGATCTCAAAAGGGCATTAGTCACATGAGTAAATTTTTATATTTATATTTGTTAACATATATTTTACATGACTATTTACTGATGCAATTCAATACATTACATTAATGTATAGGGCTATAAAAGAATTAAAAAAAGATGGAGGAAAGGTGGTCAAGAAAAATAAAGTTATAGTTTGGGAGAATGTTGAGGTAGTTTTCTGACTCCAATGCATATTTATGCCAACTATGTTTAATTTTATTTATAAACGTTTTGTATGTTGGAATTTATAGTGTTATGCACAAGACAACGGTTGGGCGTGCGTATACTACTTGACACGATATATGGACATGATTGTCAGATATGAGGCAGTAAACATTGACGCGATACAAAATGTAATCCATATACATATATATAATATATATATAATATATATATATATATATATATATATATATATATATATATATATATATATATATATATATATATATATATATATATATATGGCATTCATTGAATACCCGCACGGGTAGCCTGGAGTTCGCTACCTGGCATCCAAAAAAGTAACTATTCTGGCCAGAAAAGTAATACTGCTATTAAAAAAGTAACTATGTTGATAAAAAGGAAATTTGTAAAAAATACATTTCAGATGTATATATAATCATGTTTTTAAATCTGCTATTACAAATGTAACTATCTATACATGAAACTTAACAGTTTGCAAGGTAAAGTAACCCTCTACATACCGAATGTAAGAAACTAAAAAAAAGTAACCAAAATAAGGGGCCGGTATCTACCCGCACGGGTATTAAAGATACTCATATATATATATATATATATATATATATATATATATTCTTGATCATCACAAGTATATAGTCTCATTAGATAATATGAAAATATCAAACTTATTAATTATATACATCATTATCTTTGCAAGTGTTTAAAACAAAAGACTTTAATACACAAGAAAATCTAGAAGACATACAAATGCCCTATACGATAGAACAACTAGATGAGACACAATAAAAATGGGTAGAAGACTTTGAAAGAAATTTGAATTTGATTGGGATAAGGAATTGGTTTTCTAAAGTTTGATTTCATTCTTTCTATCTCAAACATGTTGTGTTTATGTTGCCATTTAAAATTTGATGCAAGTAAATTATTGGTGCATATGTGAATGATGATTAATATATGTGTGTGAATGTGAAGATGAATGAATGAATTGTGTATGAATGAATGAATTGTGTTTCTACATGTCATGATAATGGAATTGGTGTATATGAAAATTAAGTATCATGTGTGTGAATGAATGTGAAGATTTATGTTTGCACATGTGATTGAAATGGAATTAGAGAATGAATAGAATTATGTGCATATATTATGTTTGTTATTATAGGTTTTTGGGCATGTTGTTAAGCTAAACTCACAGGATGTTGTTAACCTACAAGTTAGAAATCAAATTCTGAATTGTAGGTTCTGCATCCTGCTGACCAGCTAGGCAGCAGGTCTGCAAGCCTACTATTTAAAGAAAACTTAGTCATCAGTTGTAACAAAAAAACTGACACTATAGGCCTGAGTCGTTGGTTTAGGGAAAGTAGTTCACATTAAAGGAAAAAAACAAAATGGCCATGTTGGACAACACGACCTCACTGGGTAGCATGTCATAGTCATCAGTTTTGTAGTTTTAATTGTCACTATACATCATAGTCATCAGTTGTTTGGTTCACAACTGACACTAAACATCATGATTAGTGCAGTTATTACCAAACTAATGATGTAGGGACATTAACCAGTTACAAATGGGACTTGGTATGGCTCCTATGATGTCTATTTTTTGAAAGCCACTGACGCCTAAGACTGCTATCTGTGTCAGTTTCTTTTATCACACAACAGAGGTTGGATCTTTAGCTTTAGTTTTTCCATCCCCAAAGAAACAACATCTCAGACCTGTGGCTGTAGTATCACCCACTTTAGTGTCAATCTATAACCAACGTTATAGGGGTATTTTAATCGACACTAGACATAGTTTATGTACTAGTGCTCCAGGTAGAGTGGGCAATTCCTCTTCTAGTGTCTAGGTTTGTGAGAGTGGTGACAATTGCCTCCTTTATTGAACGCTCTCTTTGCCTTAAGAGGTGAACACTTTGGTTTCTAGCCTGCTTTAGAACTCTTCTTAGATTTTCCTTTGCCCTTGGACTTCCTCTTTGATCTGTTGGTCATCATCACGGACTTGGGCTTGTCTTTCTTCATTTGTGCCTCATCTGTACTCAACATGCCACATAACTCTATCAATGGATGGTCAAATTAATACATGTTGTAGTTCATGACAAACTGACTGTACAACTCTGGAAGTGACTGAAGAATCACATCAGTGGCCAACTCTTGACCCAAGGGAAACCCTAGTCTAGCAAGGTTCTCCACATTCCCAATAAGCTTGAGCACATGAGGACCTATTGGATCTCCTTCTGCCATGTTATATTTGAATAATGCCTTGCAAACATCATATCTCTCCTATCTTGCTTGATCTTATAACATGTTCTTAAGATGCGATACAATCTCAATAACATCCATGTTCTCATGTTATCTTTGCAACTCATAGTTCATGGAGCACAACATTAGGCATTTGACATCAATGACATTGTAACAAACCAAAAGTTATAATCTTACCCTACTCCATGATAAGAAATCTAGTAAGAGTGGTTTCATAGATTTGACCAAACAAGAATAAAAATTAAATTACATATACACAATGACTTATAATTATGTGCTAACGTGTAATAAAAATCATTAGATATATTACATATATTTTTTTATTAACATAATGGATAAATAAAAATTAATAATATGCTTTGGAGTTACAATTAGTAATTCTATGCCCTTAAATATTAATAATGTTTTATTATTTAAGTAAATATGAAATTAATGGATTAAAAATGTAAAATTTATAATTTTGTGCAAAATAATAATATATACCTCTTTTAAAAAGATATTAAAGATAATAAGACTCAGTTGAGTGGATGTTTTATTATGATAAGCATAATGGTAATAAGTCAAACATTCAAATGGTACCATAAATCATAAAAGGGAATTTCAAAAGTAAAATATAATGGAAAAAACATGTTCCTTGGGTGCCAAGTTTCACATTGTTTGCAAAATGATAATTATTTTAAATCTAATTGTAAAAGAAAATAAGAATAGGAGTAGAAAAGATAAAATTACTTACTAAATAGTAGAAATAAATACCAATTTCAAAATTTCATACCAAAATCAATTTATGTGTAAACTTCCACAATATTTGGACAATCTTATCTATCCTAGAGAAGTTTATAAGAGAAAATGTATATTAAAGCCTAAAACATTAAATAAAATTCTAAACAGCCAGAACAGGAAGCATTAATTACAAAATCATTTTCCACATGTTCAAGTTTTCTTGTAGTCTAAGTTTCACATCTTTTAGGAGTTTCTAGATTCCTCCAAATCCTTAAGAAAAGAAAATGAAAGATAAGGCAAAAAATATTGAATTTATTATTAAAAAGAAAACATCTAATATATTAAATGAATAATGTAAACCAACTTGTATGGATTGTAGTAAATAAAATTTTGGTGCAACATAATCAGAAGAAATGTTGTACACACAGGAAAATATTATCATAAAACAAATAAAATCCAAAATTTATTTTAGAAACACACTAATTAATATATATGTAAAGAATAGCATTGCACTCGTATGTACTAAATATTTAGATGTAAAATTCCAGTAGTAAAAACTAGTGAGAGAATACAAATTCCCCTGTTATATTATCTCTAGAGGATGTTACTAATATTGTGAAAACAATTAACATGAAGTAAGTTACTATTGTTAAAAAAATAGAAATAAACATAGTTGAGGGTAATTGAAGAGAGTTGAGGAATTTAAGTAAATAGAAGATATTCTTTACTTCTCTCACGAGTGGATAATTTTAGAAGGATGATAAATACCCAATATAGTAACTAATATACAACATATAAATATTCATTTTAACAGTGCTAAAATGCTCATGTATATGAAATAATCCACTATACAATCTTTTAACTAGAAAATATTTAGTTATCATGTATTAATGGTCCAATTGTCAAATTACATTTGAGTTGGATAATACTAGTATCCATAGATAAATTATAAAATAAATTAACAAGATAATTCAAAATGGATTCAAATAAAGAAAATGACATATTGAACATTTTAAAAATGAAAACTATTGTACAATTTGAATTCTACATGTCTTAATTAACATATGTGTCGAAATTTACTTTATTTGAATTTTTTGGTACCCTCGGATAAATTTAGAAAGAGATTATACAATTTGAAACATTAATTGTTACACTATTTAATTTAATACATTCTGTTTGATATGGTTTTTAATTTTCTTACCTATCATTTGTTAAGAAATTATTGACTTTTCTCCATTTACAATATAGTGTGTATATTTTCCTTAGTGAACAAAAATAGGTAAGTTTCTTTATACCCAAGCCAAATAGTCATATATATAGACCCCTGCCCATCTCCTTTACACACATAGAAATCACTTGACCAATAGGCCACCCTAACCTTCTCTCTTATCCTCCTATTCAAGCCCCTTGTATGAGCAATCAAAGACTTGTAATCTCACAGTGATCCCTTCTCAACCATTGTTGTATCAAACTTTAGAACCTTGACTTACATCAAAGGTTTGAACTTTGTCAAGTTGACAAACCTCTTTTAGGTTTTTACATCTACTCTATTTAAGTTGGGCATAATATTAGAAGTAAACAACCTTTTCCCATATGAGGCATTGATGAATTTGTGAATGTTCATAATATTGTTATGATGGTTATCTTCCTTATGAATAACTCCCTAATTTGTTAACATTGGTATGTGAAAGCCATTTTGATGATGGCCTTCTAACCAAATATTATTAATTATCTGGGTCCTCTAATCCCTGAAGATGACAACTTTTACCTTCTTACCCTTTGCATGAATACTATTGTTACAACCTCAATTTTTGGGTTCTTTTGGTGAGAAATATAATTTCTCCTATTAAAGATATTTGAACAAATAATGATATAATTTGTTTTGAATAAATGGATTTTGTTTACAATAGCCTTGTTGGTTGTTTTGTGGGCTTGATTGGCTATTGGGCCCAATAACAAGGAAATTCGATTAATAAATGAATAATTGAGAAATGGAGAAAAGATAAATGTAGAAACCTCTAGAAGGAAAAATAATTTAATCCAAAGGTGGATTTCGTGCCTCTTGGGTTCCTTGGGTTCCAAGCAGTCCAAAGTTGCAAAGATAATGCAACAAGAAAAGAAAATATCAATTAAATATTTCTTTATTAAGAAAGAAATTGAAAACAATGATAAAATGTGGAAAATAAGTGGAAAGAGGTAGAATTGAGTTATCCTTAGTGGATTTTTGTATCCAAATGATTCCTAATGTTAAAAGGAATGCCAATGAGGAAAATAAAAAGAAAGATAAAGAAAAATCCTTACAAAAGAGATATTTTAATAAGAAATAAACAAGGTAATGAGAAATAATGAATATAGATGCATCTAGAAGGATAATGAGTATCCACTAAAAAGAATTTCGAAATATTATTGTTTCTTGGGGTCTAAGGATCCCCAATGAAGAAAGAGAACGAGAAAATATCAATAATGCAAAATAAGAGGATAATGTGATGCATAATTAATATTTTTGGTGGAATTGCTAAAAAGGAAGTATTTTCTACTAAATAAAAATAGAATTTTGTGCCAATAGGTTAAAAGTAAAGCAATAAAGAGAATAAGTTAGAGGATTTTCGAATTCCTAATATCTAAAGAACAAATAATATCTAAGAAGGTAATGAGGAGAGAGAAGATTGCTTCTTAGTTAAGGAATATAATTTCCTTTTGGAAAGGGACTTGTTTCCTCTCAGATAAACACCTTAGGGCGTGGATACCCTCCCCTATATAAAGGGGTAGAGCCTCTGGATCGAGTTCTAGAGAAATCACATGCAACTCTCTCTATCTCCCTTCTTCATCTTCTTCATCCAAACCCTAACAATGGTTGGTGTTTTCTCTGAAGCAACGGGGAGATGTGGAGTCATCTTGATGAAGGCTTGGTGTTCCCCGATGACCTGTGGATGATCGACTATCCTCCTCGAGTGTTCGACTTCACACGGTTACCTACAACACACCTACAGCGCAGATACATCGTGGCTACAAGATACGGACGTGCGGAGTTTGATCCCGGTCGTTCTGGCCATACCCGGGGCAGCCTCGCCTGTGTAGGGGTATGACAGAGGCAGGGGATTTATCCCCGATGGCCGTCGAGGTCCTAGGGAAGGAGAAGGAGCCGTGCAAGGCATGGCTAGGGCGAAAGCATCGTTGTCGTGAGGTAGAAGGAGATGGATCGATCATTGGACCGTTTTACCCCTTCGGGTATTGCTAAACTAGGGAACCGCGTGAGGGTATAAGTGTAAAATCGTCATGTTTCCAATTTAGCCGAGCAATGTTGCATGGAGAACGCGACGTGGCAACTTCCGATTGGTCCAAGTAAGATTTTATTGCAAAATTCATAACTAAATAATGGTAGCTCAGATTGGTACGTATAAAATATGAAAATTGCTCAGAAAAATGCCCTATTAAAAATATATTTAGAAGCTAATTCCGCTTGCAATGCGAAAAGTAATGGAAGTTATCAACTTTAATGCTTTAATGATTAAGAAACCCTATTTTGAGATGATTAATGTATTTATAAGGGTTTTATGGATGATTAAAGTTGATATTAACCTGTAAATTGCAAAAAGGTACATTAAGAACAAAAATGATGAACTTTGCACGTAATTCATGTTCATAAATATGCTTTAATGGGCCTTGAAACCCTAATGATGGTAATTGTGACTCTTAATAGCTTTAATTGTTCAAAATCATGATTAAAGTCAAGATATGATAATTCTAAACTATTTCAAGTATAAAAGTTCCTAATTGTGGATAAATACCCTTAATATAGTAATTAGGGTTTTCTAATGGATAAAGGTGGAATTAATGAGTTCATATGTGAATTAGATTATAATGAAATATGAGTTGTTAATCCAGAAGGAACCGAAGATGATAAATGGGCATAATGATCTTGTCATGGATTAAAAGGATAAAAATGGTAGCTTTAATGTAAAAGAGGCTTAATGGACTTAATTGTGCCTTTAATATGAGATTAAGGTTAATTTTTGTTAAAGGATAACCTTAATATCTTTTGTGAAGAATAGATGAGATAATTAGGGTTTGAGAGTAATTGTATAAAATTAAGGTTTAAAATAGGAAAAAAATGAAGTAAAACACTAATTGCAATGGAAACCCTAACAGTGGACTAGAAACCCTAGGAAGAAAGCTAGGTTTAGTAGATCATGATGGCATGATTAATAATACAAAATTGTATGCGTATTTCAAGATCTCATAATGTGCTTTCTTGCCTATTTGGATTTCATGATTGATTGGATTAATTCTATCTCAAATCAGCCTGACAGGTATGTGGTTACACTTATGGATAATCGCTTTAGTTTCATGGCGATTCCCAAACATTTTTATCGATTGCCTGAAAATAACTGCTTGGATGACTTTTATTTCATGCAACTATAAAGTGACTATGATTATCACTATAAATATATATATAACTGGCTTAGATACGGGTCCTCCTCTGTGGCTTTACAAAGGCTAAAAAAAGGGTAACCTAGAGCAAGGTATAGGTTATCAAGAGTTAGGGATTGGGCTACCTACATGTAGTGCCATGCAATTAGCGCACCATGAGTTAAGGAGTGGGCAACCTACGGGTAGTGCCATGTGACTCAACCCTAAAAATTGATTCACCTGTTAGGTAGGATCATGAGGGGTTTAATGGGGATCTACCATAAGGAAGGTATCATCCTGGTCCACTGCAGGGACAGCGCAGAGGATAGGGTATGTATGGATCACACAGTTATATTTAAAACGTAAAGTTGTTTCTTAAACTGTAATTGACTGCAATATGTTGTTATGGTTAATTGCATGATTATTGTTTCCCCCACATACCAGCATAATTCATTTATGTTGATCGACATTTTGTTTATCGGCATTTTAGGTTCAAGTGAAAAGAACAAACAGTAAAGTGGCATATGTGGAATTAAATGGGAATTAAAGTACAAAAGAGGATTAGTTAGACTAGACTCCAGATGTGGATAAAAGTAGATATCCAAGTTTTTGAAAAAGGTATGCAAAGTTAATTTTTATTACATTTAGTTTAGTAGAATTTGATAATTATTATTGATTATTTGTTGAATCTTTGATCCAGAAATTGGGATAACGGCTCTGACCTCTTGGTCTCCCTTAATTGGGGGTTACTTGGAGGCGGGGTCGTTACAACTATATTATCTTGTTCTTGTCTACCTTATTAGCATGAGTGATCGACTAGTCATAACTAGAAGTAGTAACCCCATATTTGAGACACTGAGGTTTTAGTACTCCTACCGATATATGAGGTTTTAGTCCTATAATTTTTTATTTTTGGTGTTGAGGTTAGAGTCCTCCTGCCAATGCACTAAGGTTTTAGTCCTCCTACATTATTATATTTTATTTGGCACTAAAGTTCTACTCCTCCTGTCCTTGGTATGATATACATGGATTCTCATCCAACTTTTAGTATATGCTAGTCAATGCTTATTTTCACTATGTAACTATTTATCTTTGTGATTATGTTGGTGTATGGAAAGAAATTTTTTATTAATCATATCCTAGTTAATAATTACCTCATATTTTGGGCATGTTAAACCTTTTTGTCCAAAATTTCTCTTTTGGACAAATCATTTTTGACATATATTTATTTCAAATTCTCTCTCACTTTATTAAATGCCCAATTATTTTACTCTGTGCATACTCAACATTCAATGGCATCGTTTGCTTTTGTTTTCCTCTTCTTGGGTGTTACTTTTCAACCCAATCAGAGGTAGCACAACCCCAGGCGTAGTATATAGAAGACATTACATGCAGACATGGACCTAGAATAAGGATTTGATGCTTGGGAGATAGACTTGATATAGTTTAGATAGCCCTTTGTTGATCCTATGTAATTTTTTACATATGTTTTACCCAGTGTGTTGAAGGGTAGTGACCATATCAAGCTTTGTAATAGTTAAATATTTTGTATTATGATGCTACATTTGGTATCATGATCAATACATTTTTAATAAATTGGTTATCATCCCTTTTGCATAAAAAATATAATTGTGATTGGCATATGGGATGTTCCTTTTTATTTAATTTAGTAGGGAATGGATCACGTCTCAGACCCCCCTCCTTGTAGTATGGTATCAAAGTCATTAGTGTTCAGTTAATCTAACTATTTCAATCTTGTCTCCCATAGTAAATTCAACCCTAGAGTATATGACAAGTTAGTTAGATGCATGAACAACAACAATAAAAAATGTTCATAACTAAAATATGTATAAGAAACCATTATATCTATAAGAGTTGTCTTATTAGGTTAAATATTTTAAGGACTGGAGAGTATATTGATGATAATATGTGGATGTTTCAATTTTGAGGACAAATCTTTTTAAGGGATGCAGTGTTGTAATGAACGAAAACTTAGAATCTCATCCTACTCCATGATTATAAATCTAGTAAGATTGGTTTCTTCGATTTGACCAAACAAGGATAAAAATCAAAACACATTTACATAATGACTTAATTATATGCTAACATGCAACAAAAATCGTGAAACATGTTACATATATTTTCTTTATTAACATAATGGCTAAATAAAATGAATAATATACTTTGGAGTAACAATTGGTAATTCCTTGTCCATAAATATTAATAATGTTCTATTATTTAAAGAAATATGAAATTAATGGATATAAAATTTAAATTTTAAAATTTTGTGCAAAATAATAATATACAACTCTTTTGAAAATTGTACTGAAGATAATAAGACTTGATTAAGTGGATGTTTTGTTTTGATAAACATAATGGCAATAGTCCAAACATTCTGATGGTGCCATAACCCATAAAAAGGAATTTCAAAAGGAAAATATAATGGTAAATGTGTTCCTTCGGTGCCAAGTTTCACATTGGTTGCATAATGATAACTATTTCAATTCGAATTATAAAAGAAAATAAGAATAGGAGCCAAGAGTGTTAAATAAATTACTAAATAGTAGAAATAAATCCCAATTTTGAAATCTACCAAAATCAGTTTATGTGTGAACTTCCACAATATATGGATGCTCTTATATATCCTAGTGTAGTATAGAAGAGAGAATGTATATTAAAGCGTAAAATATTAAATAAAATGCTAAACAACCACAACTGGAAGAATTAGTTGTAAAATCAATTTTCTCTTGTTCAAGTTTGTGTGTAGGCTAAGTTTCACATCTTTTAGGAGTTTCTAAATGCCTCAAATTCCTTAAGAAAAGAAAATAAAAGATAAGGCCAAAAAAATTGAATTTATTATTACAAAGAAAACATCTAATATATTAAATGAATAATGTAAACCAATTTGTATGGATTGTAATAATTAAAACTATCGTGTAATATAATGGGAAAAAGTGTTGTACATGCATGAAAATATTATCATAAAATAAATAAATATAAAATTATTTTGGACACACGCTAATTAATACATATGTAAAGAATAACATTGCACTCATATGTACTAAATACTTATATGTAAAATGTCAGTAGTAAAAAGTAGTATGAAAATACACATTTCCCCTCTTATATTATCTCTAGAGGATGTTACTAATATTATGGAAACAATTAACATGAAATAAGTTACTGTCATTCAAAAGAAGTTAGAAATAAACATAGTTGAGGATAATTGAAGAGAGATTGAGGAATTTAAGTAAATAGAAGATATTCTTTACTTATCTCAGGAGTGGATAATTTTGAAAGGATCATAAATACCCAACATGGTAACTCAATATACACCATATAAATACTCATTTTAACAGTGCTAAAACGTTCATGTATATGAAACAATCCACTATAAAACTTTTTAACAAGAAAGTAATGTCAAATATAGTTCTCATGTATTAATGGTCTAATTATCAAATTCCATTTTAGTTGGATAATACTAGCATTCATAAAAAAATTATGAAGTAAATTCACAATTTAATGCTAAAAGGATTCAAATAAAGTAAATGACATATTGGACATTATAAAAATGAAAACTAATGTACAATTCAAATTCTACATGTCATGATTAACATGTGTGTTGAAATTTTAATTCATATGAACTTTGTTTGTACCCTCAAATAAATTTGGAAAGAGAATATACAATTGTAATTATTAATTGGTAATTGTTTAATTTAATACATTCTATATGATATGGTTTTTAATTTTCTTACATATCATTTGTTAACAAATTATTGACTTTTCTCCATTTACAATATATGTTGTATATTTTCCTTAGTAAAAAAATAGGTAAGTTTCTTTCTACCCATGCCAAATAGTCCTATATATAGAACCCTCGCCATGTCCTTCACACACATAGAAATCACTTGACCAATAGGCCACCCTAACCTTCTCTCTTATGCTCGTATTCAAGTCCCTAGTATGATCCATAAAGACATGTAATCTCATGGTGATCCCTCATCAACCATCGATGTATCAAAATTTGGAACCTTGACTTATATTAAAGGCTTGAACTTTGTCAAGTTGACAGACCTATTTTAGGTATGTACATCTACTCTATTTGAATTGGAGATTATATTAGAACTAAACAACCTTTTCACAAATGAGGCATTGATCAAATTGTACGTTCATATATTCTTATGATGGTTCTCTTCCTTATGAATAAATCCCTAATTTGTTAACATTGATATGTGGAAGCCACTTTGATGGTCTTCTAACCTAATCTTATTATTTATCTGGGTCCTCTAATCCCTCAAGAATACTATTTTATTTTGTCCTTTCCTACCTTATTAGCATGAGTGATTGAATAGTGATAACTAGAAGTAGTGACACCATGTTTGAGGCACTAAGGTTTTAGTCCTCCCACCGATACATTGAGGTTGTATACCTCTTGCAATTTATCATTTTAGGTACTAAGGTTATAGTTCTCCTGGAAATGCACTGAGGTTTTAGTCCTCCAACATTATTATATTTTATTTGTCACATAGGTTCTAGTCCTCCTGTCCTTGGTATGATATACATGGATTCTCATCCTACTTTTTAGTATATGCTTGTCAAAGTTTATTTATCACCATGGAACTATTTATCCTTGTGATTATGTTGATGCAAGTATTGCAAGAAACATTTTATAATCATATCCTTGTTAATAATTATCTCATCTTGTAGACATGTTATACCTTTTTGGAAAATTTTCTCTTTTGGACATGTCATTATTGACATCTATTTATTTCAAATTCACTCTCACTTTATTAAATGTCCAATTAGTTTACTTTTTGCATACTCCACATTTGCTGACATCCTTTCCTTTTGTTTTCCTCTTCTTGGTTGTTTCTTTTCAACCCAACCAAAGGTAGGAAAACCCCATGTGTAGGATATAAAGACATTACATGTAGACATGGACCTAGCATAGAGATTTGATGCTTGGGAGATACAACTGATTTAGTTTAGATAACCCTTTCCTGAACCTATGTGTTTGTTTTCATTTGTATCACCCTACGTGGTGAAGGGTGGTGATAATATCAAGCTTTGAAATAGTTAGCAACTGACCTTATCCTCCTAGCGACAGGAAGCAACCTTCTCCCCACTATAATAGTCCACATGGAACACTAAGAACTCCTGTCATTCTTGAAGAATAGACAAGAAGGATTTGTCCTTTTTAGTCAGTGTACTGGCACCAACTTTCTCTCCCACAATTGTTCTTCCTTGTTATCCCTCCCTGTGACAGGTAGGACTTTCTTGGGTTCTCTTTGTTACCTCAACCAGAGAAGAGAACAATTGTCAAAGTGATTGATGTGTCTCAAAAGCCCCAAGTACCCCTCTATTTATAGGAGGATTAGGGTCAGGGTTCCCAATTTAAGTGGGAGACGAAGGGGATGGAATTTCACAAATTTTCGCTTCCTACGAGTGAAAAAATAGTCAGTTTAGAGGTGAACCAATTGATTGGCATGTGAGCCGATCGGTTCAACCCTTGAATTGGTCATTTCATCATGTTTTTGTTGGATCTAGGATGTGCGGTTTGCTCTAGGGGGTGAATCGAGCTGATTGTACTTAAACAAATTTCTTTAGACCTTCAAGATACTTCTAAGATAATATGGGAATTATGAACTTTGAGTGCAACTAAAACAGACATAGCATGGGAGAGAGAGATTTAACATTCACAAGAACACAAGCAATATAGAGTGGTTCCATACTCCAAACTAGGAGTAAGTCATTCCACTACCTAGAGAGGTCAACCTCTAGGATTTCTAAACCATTGTACTCTTATATTTAATCATAAGACTATAAATACACAATCTTTAAAAGGACTTACCTATCCAACCAAGAGTCTTCTGCCTACCCAAAGACTTACCCACATTGCAAGGAGTCTTCTACCTTCACCATGGACCTTGTGAATTAGTATTTTCCTCACAAATAGGACATGCTTTGTATCCTTTTATGCTATATCTAGACAAATTTCCATCAGATGGAAAGTCATTAATCATGCAAAACAACATAGCACGCAAAGTAAAGATCTCTTCATGTGAAGCATCATATGTCATGACACCTTCTTCCCATAGTTTCATTAGGTCATCAATTAGAGGTTGAAGGTAAACATCAATGTGATTTCTAGGTTGCTTGGGCCCTGATATCAATATTGACAACATGACATACTTATTTTTCATACACAACCAAGGAGGAAGATTGTATATAACAATCATAACATGCCAAGTGCTATGTTGGCTGCTTAATGTACCTCATTCCATCTGTACAGAGTCCAAGTCTTAAGTTCCTTGTTTCTTTACCAAATTGAGGGTATAATAAATCAATTTTCTTCCATTGTGGTGAATCAGATGCATGTCGTAGGATGCCATCATCATTGGCCTTTAACTCCCCATGCCAATATCAATTTTGCACATCTTTTGTATTAGCAAATAAGCATTGAAATCACGGTATTATTGGTAGATACCACATCACCTTGGCAGGAGAGCCATTTTTAGCCTTAGCTGAATTTGTGGTCTTATACCTTGATGCACCACATTTTGGACAATTTATCAAATTACTATAGTCCTTATGAAATAACACACAATCATTTGGACATGCATGAATCTTCTTAGCCTCCACTCCCATTGGGCACATTATTTTCTTTGCTTGATATGATGAAATTGGAAGCTCGTTGCCTTCAGGAATAATTTCCTTTATCAAAGATAATAGCGAAGTGAAACTCTTATCGCTCCACCGATTTTGAGCTTTAAGAGTATATAATCGCATCACATCACTCAACCTTGTGAACTTAGTACAACCCTTATATAACGGTCTTTCAACATCATGGACAATGTTTGCAAATAAAGAAGGTAGATCAATGACATTGTCCCGACAACTACGTAGCATCTCATCAACCATATCATCCTGAAGTAGGTCATCTTGACATTATCATCATTATCTATATCTTCTATGCCACAACTATTAGTATCGACATTTTCTGATCCATAATTAAATTTCTCTCCATGTCAATATAATTCATTATAACCTTGTATGATCCCATTGCATATGACATGATTCTTAATTTCCTCAACAATATCAATTTTCAAATTGTTACCACAATTTCTACATGGACAATAGAACCTATCTGTAGGTAATTTCCTCTGTTCCTCAGCAAATCTGATAAATTCATCAAGACCTTTGGCAAACTTTGGACTGCAATAGTTCTTGATAGATATCCAACTTCGATCCATTTTCTAGATCACATTAAAATTAATTATACAATTGAGCATTTAATATTGATATTGCAAGTTGTATGTTTTTATTGATAGGAAGTTAATTACTTTTATACTAAAGTGTACCACCTATCCCATTTTTGAATATTTAATCTCACTAGTAACTGTATAATGTTGACGTGGTATTTTGAACGCACCAACAAACTCACTCGGGGTTGATATCCCTGAGTTTTTACCCAAAACCAAAGTGTAATAATACCACCCGCAAGCGGACGAGTCTTATCACAGTATAGTTAAGGATCGAACCCAAAGGACAACGTTTTTAAAAATCTTTGTCAATCAAATCTTGCTCAAGTAAAACTAATATTTAGAACGATTGGTTGATTTGAGGTTAATTAAACTAATTACAGGAAAGTAAAGACTGGATTTAACCTAGATTAAGATCAATGATATGGAATCGCTGGGATGGTATCGGGTTTCACCACCACTGCTCATGCAAGCACATCTAAACATCAAGCATCCATAAAAGATATAACTATCCAAGTAGAGCTGTTGCGAAACCCCCCATACGGGCATTAGGTCCGCATAAGCATCACCTTTGGCATTAGATTTCTCGTCGCCAACCGGATCACATACTTACGACTCTGAAGATACAACATCCAACTAAGGTTGTAAACCCCCTATACAGGCGTTAGGTTCACAGAAGCGTCACCGAAGGCTAGATGACTCGTCCCCTCGCGGATCATACACATACGACCTCAAGGAACCCCATTCTATTTCTAGGTTGGGAGTCAACCACGCTAATCGATAAGAAAGCAGCCGATTTATATACGAACAAACATCGACGATTAACAAGAAGATACAAAATACAACTAAGGTTGTGAACCCCCTATACAGGCGTTAGGTTCACAAAAGTGTCATCGAAGGCTAGATGGCTCGTCCCCTCGTGGATCATACACTTACGACCTCAAGGAATCCCATTCTATTTCTAGTTTGGGAGTCAACCTGTTAAACGACATTCAATCCTACATATAGAAGTTTTCACAACATAGGAAGAACAAAGATGAAAGCAAGGAAAAAAAATCAAACTACGAACATAACGATTAACATGAATTGAAAAGTTATATACATTGTCATAGAAAGTTTAACAATATAACATGTTTGCATGGGCAGCGGGGCTAGTCCCCGCACCCCAGCGAAAAGGTACTACTCTCTCATGATGCGAGAAACAAGAAGAATGAGAAAGAGAGAGAAATCCGCCATGGACTCGGTGCAAAAGGTAGTCGCAGCTCGGTGAAGTACATACAGCCTCCTACGTCGTGTCGGAGTAGATCTGGACGCAAACGGGAGTTGCCAAGACAGATCAGATAGTCTCCCTTGCTCCATCTTTCTTCTCTCCTCAGCCTCCTTGGTTGCAACACGGGCAGTAGGTGAAATGAAACTGGCACGGACTGGACTGGTTTCAGATCGGATCTGTATACAGGCAGCCTGTCGGCGTCCCGAAACCGATGTCCAAGTGAGGACCCTTGGGGTCCTATTTATAGGCACAGGACTGACCCCAAACAGTCTTGGGTTAAAAGAGACCAAATAGTTTCAGTTAGTTTAGACCAAATGGTCTTGAAATATCTCCTCCAAACAGTCTGGACTGTTTGCTGCCAAACGGTCTGGAAACCGTTTGCTGCCAAACGGTCTGGAGACCGTTTGCTACCAAACGATCACTCCAAATGGTTTTAGGAAAACGATTGCTCTATGCGGTCTTCTTCAAACGATATGTAGATAGAGGCAAACAGTTTGTAAACCGTTTGCTAGCAAACGGTCTGGAAACCCTTGATCAGCAAACGGTCTTTAGCAGTAGCAAATGGTCAACGCTCCAGCCCAACTCAAACGGTCTTGGAGATGGCTGATTCAACGATCTAAAACCCGTACAGGGGCCAAACGGTCTCGCGTCGAAGAAGGGAAAACAGTCTTGGACAGATCGTTTGGTTTTCTACAACTGATTCGAACAGTAACCGAATTTGTAAGCAACTGGGTCAAATGATCAGTTGGCCCTCTCATAAAAGAACGATCTTCGACCTTCATCTGTAGGTGCAACGGCCTTGGGGCGACCCCATTTGGTCTACAAATCACCCCCAATCGACCTTGCTCAGGAGTTGCAAATGTGTGCTGGTCAGAGGTTGAAGAAGACGCACCACAACTGTGGTTAGGCACCACGGTCGTGGTAAAGCTGTTGTCCCACAACTGTGCTGCCTTGCACGGGCATGGTGGGTGAGAATTTGGCCCTGACAGCGTTGAGCCACGGCCGTGGCGTGACACCAAGGTCATGGCGAGGTGGCGGCCACATGGCCGTGCTGCCTCGCATGGGCGTGGTGAGTGAGAGGGGGTCGATGCAGGTAGGGTGCCACGGTCGTGGCTCATTGACCACGGTCGTGGTGAGTGAAAGCTCAAGACTACCACGTTCGTGGCCGCATCACACGGTCATGGTGATGACAGAAGACCACGGCCATTTTGGACCACGACGACCGTGGTTAGGACTCTGCTTTGCGACCTTGAGTTCATGCACTGCTCAATTCCTTGTGGCTGAGTGATGCCTCCAATCGGTCTCTGCTGCTCAAAATGGTCTTGAGACCGCATGGGCTCAAACGGTCTTGAGACCGCATGGGATCAAACGGTCTTGAGACCGCATGGACTCAAACAGTCTTGAGACCATATGGACTCAAACGGTCTTGAGACTGCATGGGTTCAAACGGTATTAAGACCGAATGGGTGGAATTGCTTGGTTAGATATCTTGATTGGAGACAGAGATGAAGGTGGACCTTGACTACTTGTCCAGCTTTGTCAAAACCTGCATTAAATGAACAATGTTTAGTTAAAACCTTGATAATCGAATCAACTAAGTAGTTTTGCACATTATGATTCATATGGAGTGAAATAGTATGTATAGAGTTGAATTGGTCCCGAAGTGATAATTGAATTTCATGATGAATATACATTCATCAAAACACCCCAAACTTAAACGTTGCTCATCCTCGAGTAACACAAAATATGAAACAGTTGCCAAATGAATACTTTCAATTCGTGTGATTGCTTCATCTTCACATCACGGATGTTTTCTTTTTGCTCAACATGACTCAGTATCTCAACCTCCTGATACCACAAAACACATCTTACCATATCTTCGTTCCTCAGTTCGTTTTCCAAAATCACTTCCTCCTCACCTTTTCCAACAACAAGCATGTCAAAGAGTTTTGTAAGAGTTCAGAGACACCCGCAAAACAACAAGTGTGCATTTGAGCTGACACTGGTGTTTTCCAGGATAGGGTAGGCAATTATTATGCCATTAGGTAGAAAAGGGAGTGAAAGGTGGTATGGAAGGAAGAAGTAAATCTCTCCTCTATTCGACTCGAGATTTTTATTTGCTTTGCAATTTCATTTATTGCATTTTTGTGCGAATCTCTCCTCTATTCGACTCGAGATTGCATTTATTTTTGTGTGCACTTTGGCATATTTTTGTTTCCAAATCTCTCCTCTATTCGACTCGAGATTGCATTTTTGGTGGTACGCCCCTATTTATTTGCTAGGGGTATGGAAGAAGCAGATAAAGATGGAAGTGGCGTGCCACCCCGAACTTAGGGTTTGGCACTTTTTTTGGCTATTTTGTTTCTTTTTGATGAATGGAGGGGTACGAAGATGATAGAAGAGGTGTAGAAGAGAGTTCAGATCAGAATGCAACTTGATTTACAATTCAATGCATCAGGTTGTTCTCTTTATCAAACTCTACTCAAATAATGACTTGATGAGGATCCTGTTTGGATTCCATGCTATTGTTCCACAAATCAGTTAGGAAGCATGACATGTTTGATCCCTATCAGTTTGACAGACACCTATCATCTTTGCAAAAGTATCACGATGTTAGGAATTATAGGCTTCACAAGATGATTTCAATCAAAGGGCTTGTTTCAAAAAGTGGTCCTTTTGAGGATTTACTTCGAATAAGGGGGATATAATGATTCGGAATGCATAGCAGGTTAGTTAGTGACTTTTAATGAAACCAGGAAGTGTCAAAAAGTGTCAAAAATTCATCAAGTATCTGTTCAATTTCTTTGAAAATCATTAAAGAATTGTGAAAATTTTGAATTTTTTTATTAAGAATGTGATAGTGAAAACTTAAGTATGAAAAGGATGGGTGTAGGTGGAAAGTGAGGTACGTACCACCCACCCTCCACCCCGAACTTAGATATTTGCTTATCCTGAGAAAACCCTAAATCCAAGATGGAGGGGAAAAATCATGCCAGAATGACCACCAGGTGTGGTTGCGTTCTGATCAGCGCATATCCTCTTATCTGAAAATCTCAAAGGTAAAGAGCAATTAGATCTTAAAGTAGCATCTTGCGATGCGGATTTTATTTAATGAAAAATTAACTAGGATGTAAAAACAAAATTGAAGAAATATTCTAATTTGAAAAGAAAGGTAAAACAAATTTATTGATCGGGTTGCCTCCCGACAAGTGCCGTTGTTTTATGTCGATGGCTCAACTGAATTTTTCAGCTTCATGGTGGATCCTTAGGATTGGTGAGTTCCAGCATTGTTTCAGTGCCTATGTCAATCGAGGTGAAATATATCTTTAAGCGGTGACCATTTGTCATAAATTCACCTGACTTTTCACTCCATAGAGAGAAAGCACCATGTGGGGAAATGCTTTTGACAATGTAAGGTCCAGACCAGCGAGAATGGAGTTTCCCTGGGAATAACTTCAATCTTGAGTTGAATAGCAGAACTTGGTCTCCCACTTGTATGTATTTTCTTTTTAGATGTCCATCGTGCCAAAGTTTTGTGCGTTCTTTGTAGATTCGTGCATTCTCATAAGATGTCATCCTGAGTTCATCCAGCTCTTGGAGTTGTAGAATCCTGGCTTGGCCAACTTCTTTCATATCAAAGTTTAGTTTTTTAATTGCCCACCATGCCTTGTGTTCCAGTTCTACTGGCAGGTGACAAGCCTTTCCATATATTAATCGAAAAGGTGTAGTCCCGAGGGGAGTTTTATAAGCAGTTCGATAGGCCCATAAGGCATCGTTGATTTTCGTTGACCAATCTTTTCGATTGCGTCCTACAATTTTTTTCCAGAATAGCCTTTAGTTGACAGTTAGAGACCTCTACCTGTCCACTTGTTTTTGGATGGTAAGGCGAGGCTACCTTATGTGTTACACCGTATTTTCTCAGTAAAGCTTCAAAGCTTCTTTCAAGGAAGTGGGACCCTCTGTCAGATATCACAGTTCGTGGCACTCCAAAACGAGGGAAAATAATATCTTTGAATAATTTGATGATGGGTTTGGAATTACTAGTGACGGTTGGTATAGCTTCAACCCATTTTGAGACGTAGTCTACCACCACTAGGATGTATGAAAATCCATGAGAAGATGGGAATGGACCCATGTAGTCCACCCCTCAAACCTCAAATATCTCTACTTCTTGCCATAGATGCAGCGACATCTCATCTCTCTTTGTTATATTACCTATTCTTTGACATTTGTTGCATGATAGGACAAAGTCGTAGGAATCTTTGGATATGGTTGGCCAGAAGAATCCACATTGCAAAACCTTTAAAGTAGTCTTTTTAGAGCTCATATGTCCTCCCACTGGTCCTGAGTGACATTGTTCCAAAATAAGTTGAGCCTCCTCTTCGGCGATACATCATCTATACAGACCATCGACACCTAGTTTAAAAAGATACAACTCATCCCAATGATATTGCTTCACATCATGCATGAACTTCTTCAGGGCATTTCCGGTGCATTGAGGATGGATAACCCCAGTAGCAAGGTAGTTCACAAAATCTGAGTACCACGATATAACTTCTGAGACCTTCATTAGTTGATTGTCTGGAAGAGAATCGTTAATCGGAATCTTCTCAGTATCCTGAGTGTGAATGTGACTGAGGTGGTCTGCTACAACATTCTCTGTACCTTTTTTATCTCTTATCTCTAAATCAAATTCTTGTAATAGAAGGATCCATCTAATCAACCTGGGTTTTGCATCTTTCTTTGTTAAGAGGTAACGAATGGCGGCGTGGTCTATGTAGACAATGACCTTTGAACCAATTAGGTAGGATCTGAACTTGTCAAAGGCATACACGACTGCTAGAAGTTCCTTCTCGATAGTTTCATAATTCCTCTGAGCTTCATCGAGAGTTTTTGATGCATAATAGATCACATAGTGTTTCTTTTCTATATATTGCCCTAAAACAGCGCCCACAACATGGTCGCTAGCATCACACATAATTTCAAAAGGATGGTCCCAGTCAGGAGCTCTAATGATGGGGGTGGTTGTAAGGGCCTGCTTCAGTGTGTTGAAGCTTTTGACACATTCTTCATTGAAATTGAAATCAATATCTTTTAGTAATAGGTTCGTCATTGGTTTCATTATCTTGGAAAAATCTTTTATGAATCTTTTGTAAAATCTTGCATGAACTAGAAAAGCACGAACTTCTTTTACATTTTTTGGGGTAGCCAGTTTATAAATCACTTCAATCTTGGCTTTATCTACTTCAATTCCTCTATTGCTGACCCTATGACTGAGGACAATGCCTTTTCTTACCATAAAATGGCACTTTTCCCAATTTAGCACAAGATGCGCTTCTTCACAATGTTTGAGGACCAGGGAGAGGTGCTATAGACATGAATTGAATTAATCTCCGTAAATAGAAAAATCATCCATGAAAACCTCCATAACTGTTTCAGTAAGACCAGTGAATATGGAGACCATGCAACGTTGGAAAGTTGCGGGCGCATTACAGAGACCAAACGACATTCTTTTAAACGCATATGTTCTGAATAGGCAGGTAAAGGTTGTTTTCTCTTGGTCATCTGGATGTATGGGTATTTGATAGAATCTAGAGTAACCATCAAGATAACAGAAATATTCTTGATGAGCCAACCTTTCTAGGACTTGATCAAGGAAGGGCATTGGAAAATGATCTTTTTGAGTAGCCTTGTTCAATTTTCTATAATCTATGCACATCCTCTACCCTGTGACTGTTCGAGTGGGGATGAGTTCATTGTTTTCATTCTGTATAATAGTTGTTCCACCTTTCTTCGGGACAACATGCACTGGGCTTACCCTTGGCAAATCGGATATCTGATAGATTATTCCAGCTGTGAGCAATTTAATGACCTCACTACGGACAACTTCCTTCATATTTGGGTTCAATTTCCGTTGATGCTCAATAGTAGGTTTGTGATCTTCCATCATAGGGATCTTTTTCATACACAACGCTTGACTGACCCCAGTGAGGTCACTCATTTTATAACCGATGGCTTTCTTTCTTTCCCTCAGTTCCTTCAGAAGTTTCTCTTCTTGTTCAGCTGTTAGATCGGAATTTATAATAACTGGGCAAACTTTGAGATCATCTAAAAATACGTACTTCAGTCCTTCGGGAAGAGGCTTCATTTCAGGAGCCTCTAGTTTTTCACATGGTTCTTCTGTAGTTTCCATAGCTTTGAGTTCTTCATTAGTGGCTTCAACGTCTTCTTTAGCAGAGTTGAGGGATTCGATGCAATCCTTTACTCGTTCGTCGATTGGTTCATCCACTGATGGGTTTGTTAGAGAAATTTCCAAGGGATTGTTTGATTCATGATGCTCTTGAGTCAGAAGTGACATTTTCTCAATGCAGTCAATCAAATATACTTCTTCTTGCATACTTGGTCTTCTCATACTTTCGAAAACCTTGAATTCGAGAGTTTCTTTGCCTAATCTAAGCAGTAATGTACCAGCTTCAACATCAATCAGGGCTCTTGCAGTGGCAAGGAACGAACGACCAAAAATGAGAGGATATCTGGCATCTTCTTTTATATCCATAATGATGAAGTCGCATGGAACATATGTGTCCTTGCCTACCTTGACTGAGACATCTTCAAGGATTCCTAATAGACATTTTATCGAACTGTCTACAAGTTGTATAGTCATGCCAGTAGGAAGCAATTCTGCAAATCCTAATCTTTTGCATAGGCTAAGTGGGATAATAGAGATGCTTGCACTGAGATCTGCCAATCCTTTCTTGCATGATTAGTCGCCAATGTGACATGAGATTCCAAAGGATCCTGGGTCTTTTTGTTTCTTGGGCATCTTGCTCAATATGATATCCGATGTAGTTATTGCCAGTTTTACTATCTCATATTCCTCAGTTATATACTTCCTAGTTAGGAGTGACTTTAGGTACTTAGTCCAGGATGGTATCTCAGCCAAAGCATCTAAGAAGGGTATATCAACATGAAGTTTCTTCATAGCCTCTTTAAACTTATTGAATCTAGTATCGAGCTTGGTTTTCCTTAGACGGGCTGGGAAGGGTATACGAGGCTTATATATAGGAATATCAGGTTCTGGTGTTTCAGTTTCTTCAACAGTAGATTTAACATGACTTCCCTTATCTGTGTTATCATCTTTTGATTGAGACTCTAGTGTTGTTGAGTTCTGGACAATCACAGGTTCATCTTCGTCTGTAATAATCATAGGTGTCTTTAATGGGGGATCCGAATAGTCTTTTCTTGACCTGGTGGTGACAGCCTTCAATTGTTCAGGATGCTTAGAATTGTTCTCGGGTTGACCAACAAAGACTCCAACATGTGGCTTTATGCTAGTTGCGAGTTGAGCTAATTGAGATTCAATGGCCTTCTACTGAGCTTGTTGGTTAGCTATCATAGTTTGCTGAGTTTGCAACATTTTTTCAATGGCTGATAGATTGTCATCCGAAGAGATGGGTCCTGCTTGCTGTCCTTGCTGTTGATTAAGATTATGATACTGAGAGTTGTTTTGATAATTATTGTAGTTCCTATTCCGAAAGTTCCCCTTGAAATTTCCTTGATTCCCAAAATTCTATTGTTGATTATACTAGAATCCTGGTGGGCCACTTGGTTGATTGTTTGAACCAAATTGATGCGAGTTTACTGCTCCAGAGGGGTTTCCATATTGAAAACCTGGGTGATTCCTATTCTGATTCGGATTGTAATAACTTTTCCCAGGAATAGTGTTGATATCATTAAGATTTTCCATTTGACCACTATCTCCTTGTCCACATACATTGCTCAGTACAACGTCATAGAGAACATTGCATGATAAAGTGGAATGATCGGTTCTCTTACATGCTTCACAGAACATGGAAGTGGACTTGACCTATTCCGGTTGCCAAGTGGGTGAACGTCCTCTTCCAATAGCAACTAGAGATGATTCAATATGGTCTTGCTTGGTGACTAAGACCTTCAAGGTTTCAACGATAGACTTGTACTCGGGAGTAGCTTCAGCCATAGCTACTTTCAAGACTCCTTTACCTACAAATCTACCCCAATTGGCTTGATTTTCTGCTCCCAGGGTGACAACTCTCCATTTGATGTCATAACTTTGACGCATGAAGTTTCCTCCGGACGAGGAATCTAGAAAACTCTTAATATCATCATCCACACCCCTATAGAAAATTTTGATGAGTTGATTCTTAGGAATTCCGTGGTGTGGACACTTGCGTAGAAGCTCTTTGTACCTATCCCTGCTTCAGCGTGAGTTTCTCCAGGGACTTGAGTGAAATTTGTTATTCAGCCTCTGATTTCATATGTGAGAGATGGAGGATAGAACTTTTCCAGAAACACATTTTGGAGTTGTTCCCAGGTGGTCATGGGTATTTCACTTTGCAATGAATTGTACCAACTTATGGCTCTATCAGCAAGGGAATACTTGAAGAGACGGAGTCGAATGGCATCATCAGTGACTCCATTTTGCTTTGTCATAGGACATAGATTGATGAATCTTAGAAGATGTTCTTGGCTGTCCTCTACTTGTTTGCCATAGAAAGGGTTGTTTTGAAGAAATGTGATCCAATGTGCCCTAATCTCAAAATTGGCAGCATTGATGGGAGGAGGCTGTACTGGATGATGAACATTCACAACTTTCGGGATTGAGAACTCTCTAAGATCCTTTTGTAGTTTAGCTGCTTGTGTTGTTGCTTGTGCTGCTAGGATTTCTTGCTGAACCACGGTCCTGGCTTCTTGCATGAGCCTCTCTCTTTATGCATTGATGGCTTGAGCAACCCTTCGGGCTACCTCTTCTTCTTGAGCCATCCTTGCTTGATTCTCTCTGATCTGACGATGGAAAGTTCTGTCTATCTCAGGATCAAAGCTCACTGTGAGTCCGGGGCTGTCCGAATGGTGCATACACTATGCCTTGGGTTGTACCTAAAAATAGAAATATTTTGAAAATGAGATCCACAAAGTAGAGTCAAATTCAAGTAGATGATCGATTGTTTCAAAAGAAAAAGCAAAATCCTAGATTAGTCTTAAAAGAACTAAATTTGACTGACTGATTCTGTTGTCCCCGGCAAGGGCGCTAGAATTTGACATGGTATTTTGAACGCACTAACAAACTCACTCGGGGTTGATATCCCCGAGTTTTTACCAAAACCAAAGTGCAATAATACCACCCATAAGAGGACGAGTCTTATCGCAATATAGTTAAGGATCGAACCCAAATGACAACATTTTTAAAAATCTTTGTCAATCGAATCTTGCTCAAGTAAAACTAATATTTAGAACGATTGGTTGATTTGAGGTTAATTAAACTAATTGCAAGAAAGTAAAGACTGGATTTAAGCTAGATTAAGATCAATGATATGGAATCGCTGGGATGGTATCAGGTTTCACCACCACTGCTCATGCAAGCACATCTAAACATCAAACATCCAGGCAAGATATAACTATCTAAGTAGAGCTGCTATGAAACCCCCCATACGGGCGTTAGGTCCGCGTAATCATCACCTTTGGCATCAGATTTCTCATCGCCAACCAGATCACATACTTACGGCTCCGAAGATACAACATCCAACTAAGGTTGTGAACCCCCTATACAGGCGTTAGGTTCACAGAAGTGTCACCGAAGGCTAGATGGCTCGTCCCCTCGCGGATCATACACTTACGACCTCAAGGAACCCCATTCTATTTCTAGGTTGGGAGTCAACCACGCTAATCGATAAGCAAGTAGCCGATTTATATACGAGCAAACACCGATGATTAACAAGAAGATACAAAATCCAACTAAGGCTATGAACCCCCTATACAGGCGTTAGGTTCACAGAATCATCACCGAAGGCTAGATGGATCATCCCCTCACGGATCATACACTTACGACCTCAAGGAATCCCATTCTATTTCTAGTTTGGGAGTCAACCTGTTAAACGACATTCAATCCTACATATAGAAGTTTTCACAACATAGGAAGAAGAAAGATGAATTCAAGGAAAAAAAGCAAACTACGAACATAAAGATTAACACGAATTGAAAAGTTATATACATTGCCATGGAAAGTTTAACAATATAACATGTTTGCATGGGCAGCGGGGCTAGTCCCCGCACCCCAGTGAAAAGGTACTACTCGCTCATGATGCGAGAAACAAGAACAATGAGAAAGAGAGAGAAATCCACCATGGACTCGGTGCAGAAGGTAGTCGCAGCTCGGTGAAGTAGATACAGCCTCCTACGTCGTGTCAGAGCAGATCTGGACATGAACATGAGTTTCCAAGACAGACCGGACAATCTCCCTTGCTCCGTATTTCTTCTCTCCTTAGCCTCCTTGGTTGCAACATGGGCAGTTGGTGAAATGAAACTGGCACAGACTGGACTGGTTTCAGATTGGATCTGTATACAGGAAGCCATACGGCATCCCGGAACCGATGTCCAAGTGAGGACCCTTGGGGTCCTATATATAGGAACATGACTGACCCCAAAAAGTCTTGGGTTAAAAGAGACTAAACGGTTTTAGTTAGTTTAGACCAAACGGTTTTGAAATATCTCCTCCAAACGGTCTGGAGACTGTTTGCTACCAAATGGTGTGGAGACCGTTTGCTATCAAACGATCGCTCCAAACGGTTTTGGGCAAACGATCGCTCTATGCGGTCTTCTTCAAACGGTCTATAGATAGAGGCAAACGGTTTGTAAACTGTTTGCTAACAAATGGTCTGGAAACCCTTGATAAGCAAATAGTCTTCAACAGCAACAAACGGTCAACGCTCCAGCCCAACTCAAATGGTCTTGGAGATGGCTGATTCAACGATCTGAAACCCACACAGGGGCTAAACGGTCTCGCGTCGAAGAAGGACAAACGGTATTGGAAAGATCATTTGGTTTTCTGCAACTGATTCGAACAGTAACCGAATTCGTAAGCAACCGGGTCAAACGATCAGTTGGCCCTCTAGTAAAAGAACGATCTTCGGCCTTCATCTGCAGGTGCAACGGCCTCGGGGCGACCCCATTTGGTCTGTGCATCACCCCCAATCGACCTTGCTCATGATCTGCAAATGTGTGCTGGTCGGAGGTTGAAGATGACGCACCACGACCGTGGTTAGGCACCACGACCGTGGTTAGGCACCACGGTCGTGGTAAAGCTGCTGTCCCACGGCCGTGCCGCCTTGCACGGGCGTGGTGGGTGAGAATTTGGCCCTGACGGCGTTGAGCCACGGCTGTGGCGTGACACCACGATCGTGGTGTGGTGTCTGCCACACGACCGTGCTACCTCTCACGGGCATGGCAAGTGAGAGGGGGTCGATGCAGGTAGGGTGCCACAGTCATGGCTCATCCACCACGGTCGTGGCGAGTGAAAACTCAGGTCTACCATGGTCGTGGCCGCATCACACGGTCATGGTGATGGCAGAAGACCACGACTGTTTTGGACCACCACAGCCTTGGTTAGGACTCTAGTTCGCGACCATGAGTTCATGCACTGCTCGATTCCTTGCAGCTGAGTGATGCCTCTAATTGGTCTTTGCTGCTCAAAACTGTCTTGAGACCGCATGGGCTCAAACGGTCTTGAGACCGCATGGACTCAAACAGTCTTGAGACCGCATGGACTCAAACGGTCTTGAGACCGCATGGGTTCAAACGGTCTTGAGCCCGAATGGGTGGAATTTTGTGGTTAGATATCTTGATCAGAGACAGAGATGAAGGTGGACCTTGACTACTTGTTCAGCTTTGTCAAAACCTGCATTAAATGAACGATGTTTAGTTAAAACCTTGATAATCGAATCAACTAAGTAGTTTTGCACATTATGATTCATATTGAGTGAAATAGTATGTATAGAGTTGAATTGGTCCCGAAGTTATAATTGAATTTCATGATGAATATACATTCATCAAATGTATATTTAGTTTTGAAGAAAATTTTAGTAGCATTTCCCCTAAGTTCTCTAAGTACACCAATGTAAATAGAAAATAACCACTCACATATGTACCTAGAGAACAAATGAGGAAATCCTACTAAAATTTTCTTCAAAACTAAACATACAAATATACTTACATCCTAAGTGAGATTAAATATCCAAAAATAGTGCCAGACCAGGGACTATCCAAAATTTACTCCTAATGAGTAATGAGTAAATTTTGAACGAGTTTCCAAGTTAATATAAAAATGTATTATTTTCATATTTATATATTAAGTTAAACATCATGCATCGATGATCTCGTCTATAAACCCTAAAGTGTCAATTTGGGACTACACATGTCTAATATCATATTTCTATAATGTATACAATGATTACATATGTGACTGATAATAAATTGTAGATATGAAAAAATACATGTTTTTATTATTGGTTGGTTACTAGTCATATAAAATGGGAAAAAATGTAACTGACCTGAGCTACCGAGATGAAAATGAGAGAAGACTGCGGGCAGTGGAAGGCGCGTAGGTGCCAAATAGTAAGAGGATGATTGTTGAGTACTGGATCTTCTGCAAGAAAGAAGACTGTTGTGAACAATATGGCCAAACCAAGAGTACTTCCATAGATAAACATGCATTATATGCACTGAATTGAAGAATCAATTAGGTGTTCTTGACAAATATAAACTGAAGGTCATGCCAAAGATTTGCCATGAATAGAGAAATAAACTTATCACAAAAAGTAGAGCTTGTGAGAACTAGGTGAGATGGAGTAGTGAAGTTTCACAATCCTAATTCCTAGCCAATTATCTTCCTGCTCAGAAAACCAACAACAACACCAATTACCTCATTATGGGAACATTTTAGTCAGTTTAATGCCCACAATTATATATATAGGAGCCCATATCTCAATATACAACCTAATTACTCGAATAATACTCCTAAGGTTTAGATTCAGGTCATCCAAAACCTAGTTACAACATAAAAGTGTATAAGGCCGTCAAGCTCATTCTCACTACTCCCACCCCACCCACTGCCACCTCTCCCACCCCGTACACCACTGCCCCCACCCAGTCCCTACCCCCAGCTGACGATGCCACCCCACCTGCCCAGTCACCCGATGCAACTGCCACCGCCCCAACCTCGGGAACAACCATGCCCAAGTGCGTCGCCGCCACAAAACCCTCCTCGTCGCCACCACATACACGCTAGATAGAAATAGCTGCTCAGTAACAGTGCTCACTCACACCAGAGACAATTTTAAGGCAAAAGAGAAAATCTTACCTTCCAGGCCAAGAATCGAGAGCAGCCCTTCGACGACGATGTTCGAGCTTCTTCAGGGGCACGCCACGACGATGATCTTCTCTTGGGCACACCGTGACAGTGGTTTGTCTCTTCCTCGGGCTTGGGTGCGAAAGTGGCAGCAAGCTTGGTAGCGACGACGTAGAAGCTAAAGCTGGGGTTCAGACAGCAGTAGTGTGGGCCTTCGTAGAAGCAGTGTGGGCCTTCGTAGAAGCAGCTTTCATGAGGACAACGCCTTAGCTTATTAAGTGTTGACCTATAAGGTCGGTTATAAAGGGAAAACTGATCCAGTAGAAAAATCAGTGCTCACATTTCAGCTGTAAGGACGGTTAAATAAGAAAACTGACCCTAGAGGTCGGACTGATCCAAAGCTGTAAGGATGGTTTTATAGGAAAACTGACCCTTTAGGTCACACCGATCCATGGATGTAAGGATGGTTAAATAGGAAAATCAACCCTATAGGTCACACCGACCCTATAGAAATTGTACTCCCAACCTAGAGATCCCATCCTCTAAGGACGGTTGTATAAGAAAACTGACCCTAGAGGTCGCAAGCTGCTAGGTCAGTTATAGGCGGAAAACTGACCCAAGTAGTTGTACTCACCCAACGTAGAGGTCCCAAGCTCTAAGGATGGTAACCGACCCTAGAGGTTCCAAGCTACTAGGTCAGTTGTAAGCAAAAACCGACCCAACAAGTGAACAATGCCCAGACTTTTTTATTGTAAGATACTAGGTCAACTATTTGGAGAATACCGACCCAATAGACTTGAATTCTAAGGATGGTTATTGGATAATACCCACCCTAGAGGTGACCTGCAAGGTCAGTTATTTGGGAAAATCGACCCAACAGATGTAAGCGGTACCTGGATTTTCTTCTACATTTCTAGGTCGGTTATTTGGAAAAAACTGACCCTATAGCTCAACACTTATGGACGTGCGAAGGCAAAATGGAGCCAATTTTCACTGCGGGAAACATGTTGGGTCAATTTTCTAATAAAACCGATGCTATGTTTATGCGTGTAGTGAAAATTTTGATTTTACAGGTCTTTTGTAGTGTCGATTATCTTTAACATAACCAACCTTGTACCTCAACCGGTACCCGAGTTTTTTCCTAACGACTTGTTGCTTCAGTTTCAGCTTATTAGGTCAGTTTTTCTAATATAAGTGACGCTTTCGGTAGCGACATTATTGGCCAAAAATGTAGTAGTGTACCTCTTCAGTGCCAACGAATTGGTCGTAGTTTTTTGGCCTTCGTGAGGAATTAGGAAGGGTCAAAACTCCTGAGTGTGCTTTGAAGAAGGCTTGGGTACTCTTGGTTTCTACCTATTCAAGGTATACTACTATTTCCTTTCTCTAGTCATCCCAGCTACCATTCTTCGAAATGTTGTGTAATGTGGTGCTTTGGTCGCATTTTGGTTGTGTTGTTCACCCAGATGAGTTCTCCTTGTCATATGGAGTCACCCTTTCCTATTGAATTGTGATGGACTCCTTGGTTCCCCATTTCCTGAATTTTGCTCTCATCCTAGAGGTCACTTTCGGAGGCCATGGTGGGCTTACAAAATGGGGATGAATCCCTAACATGAGTTCCCATCTATACCCTCCTAATTCTTTTGTTCCTAGTTTGCACATCAAAGGTATTTTAGTCTTTTCATATCTAATTTCTTTTTCTTTGTTGTGAGTCAACCTGACCCCTTGATCGGGTGACTTGGATGCACCATATTGGGCCAGGGCAAGTAGGCCGTGACTTCTCTCACTCTTTCTCTTGTCATTTTCTTTGCTTATTTGTTTTTTTAGATTTAGTTGATTGGTCGATTTTGTAAAATTCATATCTTTTAATCTGCTTGTCCAAAAAATAAGTATAAATATGTTTTCTTAATCAAGAGAAACTAATAAATCCATTGGTCTAGGTTTTGTAACCAAAAAACGAGATTTATAGAAAGGTCTACAATTAGGGTTTCTTTACACTTATCTAAATTATAAAACTCTAATACATGTGAATAATTGGAACTAGGAAGAGGTGATCTTGTAAACAACTAGATTGGTGAAGAGTGTTTATAGGAGTCTAAAAAAAGGTATGTTTTCATCTCCTATTCTTCTACATTGAGAAATATCCTATTTTTCTTCTATCTCTTGGTCCTATGCACAATCAACCTACACAATATTCCTTTCTCTTTTGAGAACATATTTCTTATGAAATACCTTATTTATTTCTGATCTTGTGATCAGTTTATTGTGATGGGCATTCTTTTGGACTCTATCGTATATATTATTTCATGGTTAAACTTTAGGTGGTGATACATTCTCTTTCTGCCCACTTCTGTGATGGTTGCTTATATTGTCATTTATGTGGTGACAAATGTTCTTTAATCTCACTATACTTTTTACTTGCCTCCACATTAAGCATGTTATATGACTTAGTAGCCCTAGAGTAGTGTAAATGCATTGTTTTATGTGCCCATATTATATTTTTGGGATGGAGGTTATATGTCCCATACCTAGGTTTCATGTTTATGAGGATTGGCCCATACACTTCATATATTGGGGAGTTTGGTTATGTGCCATTCTTTATCAGGTCTCAAGTTTATGAGGCTTGGCCAGCATTGTGTTTATATTTTTCTAGTGCTATTCCTATCTCATATGCATGTAGGTTGATGTTATTGATGATGAATTTTGTGCCCTAATTTCATGATATGTACTTATGTGGCACAACCTTATTGTTTTAAGTATGGTAAGTATCTCTTTTGTTATCATATCTTTGCAACTCATCTCTCTTGATGCCCACTTGGGTAGTCCTTTACCTTTCTACAAGAAGACTTGTTTATTTGATGTCCTTTACTCCATATTGTTGGGTTTTACGTGGTTAGAGTAGGAAGTGGAAAAAAAAATTAACTTCACCATAAACCCATAACTAGCAGATCGCATCGACATCTATGTAATGAGAAGGATGGTTTTAGCGAGATATACATGGTCCTAAGGCTTGCTCAGTGACTATACCTCATAGGAAGTGTGGTCTTCAACCACATGTCTTCAACAATGTGTGTGCAGCTCCTGATCTTGGCCTAGACTGTGGTTGACTGTCATTCTCCTATGCGGTAGAAGTCTCCTGCCTCTATAGATAGTCCACACGGACTATCGGGAGCTCTAGTCATCCTTAAGAATGGACTAGAAGGAGTTGTCCCCTTCTATCAATGTACTAGTCACTAACACACTCTCCCACCAACAATCTCTTTTTTGCAGTTGTCTTTCCCTTATTGTTCCTCCATGGACAGGTAGAACTTGATTGGGCTCTCTCAGTTACCACAACTAGAGAGGACAACAACTTTGCAGAGCAATTGATGTTCTGAGTTGTGTCTCTGGAGAAGCCCCATGTACCCCTCTATTTATAGTAGAGGGAAGGGTCAGGGTTCCCAATCTGTGTGGGAGTAGAAGGGTCCAGAATTTCTATGAACAATTTGCACTGTGATAGGAAAACTAGTCATTTCATAACTGAAATGGTCATATGGCAAGGTGAGCCGATCCGTTTACTAGAGAACAGGTTAGTTGGGAGTGTGAGCCGATCAGTTCACCCAGTGAACTGGTCGTTTCACTTCCCAGACTTGCTTGCAATTGACTTTCCTTATTTGTTTCTAATTAACACAAAGACTAACTTTTGTCCCAATCAAATTGAACAAGTGAAACGAAAAAAAAAACTTTTATCACAAACTGGGACAACACAACACTGCTTGTTTGGACCAGTTGAACCGATCGGTTCACCAGAGTGAACCGGTCATCTCACTGACCATGAGATGATCAGTTCACCCAGTGAATCGGTCAGTTGGTGGTCCATATTGTGCAGAACACAGTCAATTCAGTTCTCAATCAATCTGATACTCTAATCATTTGGTTCAACACTTGAACTTGATGATTCTGAGTCAAGTCTATTGATTGAATGTTTGATTGAGTAACTAAACATTTTAGTAATCAATCCAAACATCATTCATGGATAAAATCCTCTTCCACATTAATCCTTTGTGTGTGACCCTATAGGTCCCATTTCACATTGGCAGTGAATGTCCATAACTACCTTATGACATCACAAGTAAAGAGTGGTACCTAGTTGCACATTAGTAATACCCAAATGAAAAGGAAAGTTGGAGAAAAACTTTCAATCCTACAGTTTGTGATTGGTGTTTCAGTGAATGTATTATTCCCTTGTCTCTGATAACCTGAATGAACTCAAGGCATGGAGTTGTCATCCTTTCAACTTTCATTCAAGTTTCTTGAACTAGAGCAGACTGTCTGAGATATGTGTGACATCAATATCATATATTGATTCACACATGCATGCACATGCCTTTCTCAGTCTCGCTTATCAAGTGGCATGGAGATCATACTCCCTTATAAGGGATAAATCCCATATCTATCACTCACAGCCTATCTCATGCGTCAAATCCACCCAATCATCACCGTTATAACAACCCATGATTCAAGATTGTGTTTGATGATGTCAAAGTGTACCCAATCACATTCGACGAGTGCAGTGATTTTAGGTCTAAGAATCACAATCACCACCATCACTATGAGAGATGATTCTAACTACCATGTCATGGTTACATGTGTCACTCTCATGGTGGGTCTGTCCGATAACCTATTCTCCAACATGTATCTATGTGCTTGGTTTGATTTCATATATCATGACTAATGAGACATTGTCATCAACCAACACACACTCTAGTCTTGATGTGTCATTGTTGTCTATCAACCCTCCATAATGACATCTGACTAGGGACATAACAAGAATGTACATACTCTTAGCATCTATATGATCTCATTATTCAAGCCCTCAACCTGAAGACATACATCATTGAGTATTGTCATTCTTTAGACATTCATTCTGATCCATCATTTATCTCATAATCGATTGAGCTAGAATAAATTGGAATGTTGCCTTTGATATTTATAAAATCAATCATGAAATATGCCAATCTAATCATCATATGATTGGCTATCAGGGCATTCATACCAACAAACTCCCACTTGCACTTAGAGCCAATCACCTTCGGATTATATTCTTAGTGATCTCTAAACATGTCCCACATGTTTCTGTTGCGCTAGTGCTAATCCAGTGAGTTAGCAATATTTTTCTTTAGTCAGTATATTGCATGTTTCACATCTCCTCACTGTACGACACTTTTTATGAGATGGAGTTCCCGTAATATGCTATCTGATATTCCTTGCCTAATAATTAGCTCCATAGTTTGAGTTAGTATTTCTACTTTGTCATCAATGGTTGGAATATCTATAAGTTCATCTGTATCAACTTCTATATCCATATAGTATCCTCTACTGTTCATAACACAAGGATACTCAACATTCCTTTTAGAATTAAATAGCATTTTAATTTTTACTCAGAACATTTCCATTTAACAACTCTTGTTCAATTTACAATTGATATTTTGTGATCATTTTTTTGTCATTTTGGAAGCTTGGATCAGTGTAACTCCTTTACACTAAACTCTTCCTTTTATTATCATAGAACAAATTCTTTAATACTTCACAAGTACTTAAATAAGTTCTTTATGGTATTCCAGTGACTCTCACTGGAAGTAGACAGACATCCACTCGTCATGTACATTACATACGAGATAACTGGATGATCATATCATATCGTCATGTCTAATACATACAAGATGATGAATGTTTATATATGTTCTTGTCAAGTTTGATACATACAAGATAATGGGATGATTACATACATGATATATCCAATTGTGAATGCATAGGGCATCTATCTATGTGTTCCTATTCTTCATAAGAATTTGGGACACTAGGCAATGAGAGACTAACTCCATGTCATATGGACAAGTTTTCTCCCACTAAATCTTTGCATATTGAACCCTTCAGCACAAACTGCCAATATATGCTCTCTCTATATCAAGTCAAGAGACTTTAAATAACTATCTATATATATCTCTATTCCTATCACATAGGACATTTCTCTTTATTCCCTTAAAGAATGTATTTCCATACCAGTTTCTATTCTTAGAACATTTCATTCCTCATCATCATGTGGAATATTAATACGCTCCCATGAAATCTTTATAATCACAGATCTCTTCTTTATTTTGATATATCAGTCAATCCTTTTGACTATATAATCAAAGTAAAGACTCTAGTTTTGATATGCTTGTATTTAATCAATCATATTGATTAATCTCTTGTAACTTATAGACTGCATTTGCATTAAAAGAATTATAAAACCCTTCTAGTTGTGTCACGTATACAACCTCATGTTATTCCTCCTAGGAATGTGTATCCAGATGCCAAATTTCATAGTCTTCAAGTTCCAATAGCAAGCATGATCTTGTATGGCCTATAACCACTACAGTTGGTTAAATAAAATCATCAGGTTCAACACCTTGAACTCACTTGAATTTATCTCAACCAATGAGCTCTTCAAATGTCATCCATGTCAGTCTTAACTCTTAAGACCCAATTTCACTTAATGTGTTTTATCCCTATAAGTGCATCCATTAAGGTCATACCTTATTTGGTTCACATGGAAGTCATTTTGGATCTTATGGCTTCAAGCCATAACTCAAAATCTGGTTCCTTAACATCATCTAGATAGATTATTGGCCCATCATCATATGACCAATTCATCACCTTTGAGTTTGTAGGATATCATTATCCATCAAGCTCAAAGTGTTTTCTACTAGATATATGAGGTGTATCTGTTACATAAGGAATTTGAGATTCCATAACACTTGTGATTCTTAATCTCCTTTTGTACGTTTATTTAGTGTAAAGCATGTTCTTTAGAAGATTAGTTATTTGATTTATGATCATGCTCTTACTATTTAGAGTATGATTCCTTCTTTGATTTAGACCTCATTATGCCTTAATCATGAGTTCTTTATGATACACTATCATAGTTACTCACAAGGTCCTCAAACATTTGGTCTAAGTATCTCATTCATTGATCATATCAAAGAGTTAATACTTTTACCAAGTTTGTTCTTCATTTATGATATTCTTGAACATTTCAAGATATTCATATTGGTATTTCATTGAATACTATATTTGAAGTATTAGCATTTATTCCAATAGTTATGTATATGAATCAATATGTATTATACCTAATAGAATAGTCATTCTCCCACTACATCTAGTGAAGATTGACTTGTCATCATGCCCAATAAATAAGACATTCATATCTCTTAATGGTTCATTAACTAAGAGAGTCTAGTTTATCCATCAATATGGAACCTAGAGATGAATTTCTCATTCATTTGTTTAGATGATAATGCTAATTTATTGTTTGAGTCATCAATAACTTTTAGGTATTATTGTTTTATCTCATGCATATCAAGTACCACAAGATAAATAAGGCATTGCCATAAAAGATCATATCTTTGAAATTGAAACATGAACTTTATTGATAAACATCCTTGTCATTACAAGATGTAGAAATAAAGTGTTTCTAATTATTGGAAAAATGAAATAGCAGTTCATAACTCTATTACATGCCCTTTGGGTTGAAATAAACTAAAAGATGCTACTATCAATGGCAGCAACACTTGCTCCATTCTTGATGAGTGTTCCTTCTTGGTCCTTTCATAAAAGCCATCACTTCTTTTCAGATCATGCACATCATATATGTTAGATCTATATCTTGGTATCATATACCTAATATAAAGAAGCATTTTAAGTTTATTTCATGTTACCTGAGGTGGAGACTTCCATCCCCTCCTTCATCTTCTTTAGTTCATCTATGTAGAGAAGGCAATTTCTCTTCCAATGTCCTGGCTCATGACAATGGTGACATTTGCCTCCCTTGTTCACCCTTCCCTTGGCTTTGAGAGTTGAAGATGACTTGGGCTTCTGGCTAGCATCAAACCTTTCTTTGGTTTGCCCTTGCCCTTGCCCTTAAACTTTCCCTTCATTCTGTTGATCATCATCACAGATTTGGGTTTGTCTTTCTTCATATGTGCCTCAACTATCCTCAACATGCCCAACAACTCTATCAGTGACTTTTTAAAGTTGTTCATGTTGTATTTCATCACAAACTGACTGTAGTATTCTGTCAACGATTGCAATATCACATCAGTAGCCAACTCTTGTCTCAGAGGGAATCCCAGTTGAGTTAGGTTCTTCACATACCTAATCGTCTTGAGTGTGTGAGGGCCTACTGGATCTCCTTCTGTCATGATGCACTTGAACAATGCATTCGAGACATCATATCTCTCTTGTCGTTCTTGGTCTTGATACATGTTCTTGAGATGTTGAGCCATCTCAATGACATCCATGTTCCAATATTGTCTATGCAACTCATAGTTCATTTAACACAACATCAAGCACTTCACATCAATGGCATCCTTAGTATACTTCTTGTAAGCATCCCTTTCATCCTTTGGTGCGGTGGGAGTAGGTTCATCTGGCTCTACTGTATCTAGGACATAGAGCTTTATATCTTGAGTGAGAACAATTCTCTACGTCTTAAACCAGTCATGGAAGTTGTTCCCATTTAGCTTGTCCATCTTAAGGACCGATCGCAATGAAAAGTGATTGTAGTTGGTATCCATTTATTCTACAAAAAGGATATTTGCAATTTTAGTCCAAAAATCTTTTGGATTCATTTGATTTAAAAATTGATGATATTTAATTAGGTCTTTAATTAATTATCGTTCTCACTATTTTGATCAAATTGATAACTCTCATGTATCAATTTGGAAGATTGCAGTGTACAACCTTCTAGTGAGCAAGATCCTGATTTCCTCTAAGTCATGGATTAGCTATGGCTATCACCCACAACTAGATTCTTTCAGGTAGGCAACTTTTTCCAATTGCATCTTATGCAACTCTTGATAGATGTCATGCACAACTCCTTTTCATGTTCATCTTTATGACTCAAGGTGCTTGATCCGATCAAGAAGTCCAATCCAAAAGCCAACACGATGAATATGCACCCTACAAAGTCTGACCCACATATTCATCATCACACTTCCATGAGATAGACAGTGCACCACACGAAGGCATGCCCACACTTAGTTGATCAAGATTTTCATGTGTGCTACTTTTGGAAGGCATCTTCAACTTAATATGTATATATGAGGGGTTTTAAAATTCTTATATATGCATATATGTGTCCAACCACTACATATGTAGTACGTATCATATACATGCTATATCCCACAAATGAAAACATGCAATAATGATAAAGTGATGATTATGTCCATCCTATTGTAGTTCCTTGGAGCCAAAAGGAACTTTGGTCATATAAGGTCTACATCGCATGCAACCTGTTACTGATGAAGATCTATGCTTGCCAATCTAGGTTGACTGGTTCAACCTTTGAACCGATCGACTCACTTCTTGGCCGATCGGTTGGTCTCCTTCAGCCTGTCGTCTGGCTCCTCCATATGGTCAGCTCATTCGGTCATCTAGGCTTCTCATTGGTCCACCAATTGCTCCACAGTTGGTCATTTCAGTCGATCAAGCGATCATATTTAGTCTTTATCATAACAAGAAATAAATCTAATCATATTTTACATAATCTTTGTGAAACCTCAAGTTACAATCGAGGGGAGCAAAGGTAGAAGAGAATCTCGAGTTACATTTAAAATAGAAGAAAAGGACTCAGTGCGCAGGCTGAGATGCAAACAACCATAACTAACCTCACACATGCTCATAGGGTTTATAGGCCATAACCATGCTACACATCCACCATAAAAACCATTTTAGGGTGACACACATCGATTGCATATATACCATATCATATATGTATATATTAGTTTGGGATCATGAGGTATTAATCAGATATTCACATTAGTCATTTAAATATTCATATCGTATGCAATAAATACAAGATGGAAAACCAAAATCCAATCATATCGATTATCCCAAAACATAGAGTATTGATGTGGCTCTAATGCCACTATTTTGGGTTTTACGTGGTCGGAGTAGGTAGCAGAAATAAAAATTTAACTTGATCATAAACCCATAACCAGCAGATTGCATTGACATCTATGTAATGGGAAGGATGGTTTCAGGGAGATATACTTGTTCCTGAGGCTTCCTCAGTGACTATACCTCACAACAAGTACGGTCTTCAACCACCTGTCTTCGACGACATCTGTGAATCTCCTAGTCTTGACCCAAACTATGGTTGACTGTCATCCTCCTGAGCGGAAGAAGTCTCCCTCCTCTATAGATTGTCCACACAGAGTACTGGGAACTCTAGTCATCCTGAAGAGTGAACTAGAAGGAGTTGTCCCCTTTTGACAGTGTACTAGTCACTGACACACTCACCCACCACCAGTTGATTTTCTACAGTTGTCTTTCCCTTGTTGTTCCTCCCTGGATGGGTAGAACTTGCTTGGGCTCTCTCAGTTACCACAACCAGAGAGGACAACAACTTTGCCGAGCAACTGATGTTCTGAGTTGTGTCTCTGGAGAAGCCCCCTGTACCCCTCTATTTATAGTAGAGGGCAGGGTCAGGGTTCCCAATATGTGTGGGAGTAGAAGGGTCTGGAATTTTCATGAACAATTTGCACCATGGCAGGCGAATAGGTCATTTCATAACTGAAACGGTCATTTGGAAAGGCGAGCTAAGCGGTTCACTAGTGAACCGGTTAGTTGGAAGTGTGAGCCGATCGATTCACCAGTGTATCATTCATTTCACTTCCCAGAATTGCCTACAATTGACTTTCCTTATTCATTTCTTATTACCACAAAGATTAATTCTTGTCCCAATCGAATTGAACAAGTGAAACAAAAAAAACTTTTCTCACAAATTGGGACAGCTTAACACTGCTCGTTTGGACCAGTTGTACCGATCAATTCAGCAAAGTGAACCGGTCATCTCATTGACCATGAGTCAATTGGTTCACCCAGTGAACCGGTCGGTTGGTGGTCTAGATTATGCAGAACACAGTCAATTCAGTTCTCAATCAATCTAACACTCTAATCATTTGGTTCAACACTTGAACTTGATGATTCTGAGTGAAGTCTATTGATTGAATGTTTGATTGAGTTCCTAAACTCTTTAGTAATCAATCCAAACATCATTAATCAATAAACTCCTCTTCTAGGTTAATCCTTTGTGTGTGACCCTATAGGTCCCATTTCACGTTGGCAGTGAATGTCCATTACTAGCTTATGACATCACAAGAAAAGAGAGGTACCTAGTTGCACATCAGTGCTACCCAAGTGAAAAGGAAAGTTGGAGAACAACTTTCAATCCTATAGTCTGTGATTGGTGTTTTAGTGAATGTATAATTCTTTTGTCTCTGATATCCTGAATGAACTCAAGGCATGGAGTTGTCATCCTTTCAATGTTCATTCATGTTTCTTGAACTAGAGCAGACTGTCTAAGATATATGTGACATCAATATCATATATTGATTCACATGTGCATGAGCATGCCTTTCTCAATCTCTTTTATCAAGTGTCTTGGACATCATACTCCCTTAGTATGGACAAATCCCATATCTATCACTCACAACCTATCTTATGCGTCAAAGCCACCCAATCATAACCGTTATAACAACCCATATTTCAGGACTGCGTTTGATGATGTCAAAGTGTACCCAATCACATTCGATGAGTGTAGTGAGCTAAGGTCTAAGAATCACAATCACCACCATCACTATGAGAGATGATTCTAACTACCATGTCATGGTTCCATGTGTCACTCTCATGGTGGGTCTATCTGATACACTATTCTCCAACATGTATCTATGTGCTTGGTTTCATATCATATATCATGACTAATGAGACATTGTCATCAACCAACACATACTGTAGTCTTGATGTGTCATTGCTTTCTATCAACCTTCGACAATGACATCTGACAAGGGACATAACAAGAATGTACATACTATTAGCATATGTATGATCTCATTGTTCTGGTCCTCAACCTGAAGACATACACCATTGAGTATTGTCATTCTTTGGACATTCATTCTGATTAGTCATTTATCTCATAACCGATTGAGATAGACTAAATTGGAAGCTTGCCTTTGATATTTATCAAATCAGTCATGATGTATGCCAATCCAATCATCATATGATTGGCTCTCAAGGCATTCATACCAACACATATATTGTTCAATCCCATTTTAGTATGCTCATATAAGCCTTTTTCTTATGTCATCTTGTTTTTCTCCTCTTGCTGGGGTATGCTTTCAAACCCATGTGTAGGATATGGAGGACATGGCATGATGAGATGGACCTAGCTTAAGGAATTGATGCGTGGAGAAAATCTTGATTTGGTTTAGATTTCTCTCTAGTAGATCCTTATGATGTAACATTCTTGTAAACCAGTTATGAGAGAATGATGATGTACTCTTAATAAATTGAATATAGTCATTACTTTTATTCCAGAGAATGATGATGTACTCTTAATAAATTGAATATAGTCATTACTTTTATTCCAGTGCTACACTTCGGTTGTTTTGAATACCATTATTGAGATTTGAAAATTTTACACCTATTTCAAGCATACCTTTTGAGTGTGTTTGGAATGGATTTTTATTCTTCAAAATTTTAGTAGGGAGTGGATCCATTATGGGGCCCACTCCTTACAATTCACCTTTTCCAAGGAGAAGCTTTAACCAAGGGTGTGCCCACTTGAGCAAGGAGTATTGTTCCTTTAAGGGCTTACCTACTTTTACTCCAAGTCTTCAGTCTTGCCTTCTTCTTCACCAAGGGACTCCTTCCCTTGTTCTTTTTCACCTCTCTTAGCTAAGAGAGGGAACCTTCATCTTCATGGTTGAATGAAAGATTGGGAGGTGGTGGAAGTGAGAGCCTCACAAGATATACATGTAGGACTAGCTCTCTTACAAATCTCCTATTCACTCTAATGGATGATGGAAGTGATTAAGCATAGAGAGATAGAGAGAGGAGGTTGTAGGAGGCACTGAACTATAGATAGTGACCTTCATAGTTCTTGGCTAACCATGGGATGAAGCCCATGGAGTTTTGTTTATAGTTGGGGATGCCTAGAATCTGTTAGGAAGACTTAAGGATGAATTCTATCCATTTGGGTTGCTGAAACGGAATTTTTTTTGAGTTTTACAACACTCCAATAGTTAGAAACACTTTTCTACACTTTTCAGTACAGTGCGATAGTCGAGTGTCAATAAAGGTAACTCAACTAATTGCACTATATGACAAAGAAGATTGAACAACTTGTCAAGTTTATCCTATATGAAACTCGACTGATCCCATAGATCAATTTTTCCTAATGCAGGGCTCGGTCGAGTTCTGTGTAGTGGTAACTCGAGCGAACTATGGCATTCTCAAAATCCATCAAGGGATCAGTCGATTTTGTAACTCCATAGAAAAACAACATGTAATGAATTTTGAAAATATCATTAAAGTGCTTAAATATTCAATTTGAGTGCTCCTAATTTTTTCTAAGCTTAATTACAACTCATACAATCATTACAAGTGATTTACAACATGATTCTAATATATTTACATCATATTCCACTAAAGTACACTTGCATTTATTTTGACTTGTCTTTTCTCCAAGTTGAGATGCGCAAGTTATGGTATTTGGAGTGTGTCTATACCTAATCTGAAATCACTCAAGTAGAGACATTAGACACAATTAATTGGAATGGTTTAGTCATCATCAAAATAAGGGTTCGGTCAATTTATACCTAGAGTCAACAATTTCTCAACCATAATTGTATTGGAAATTAATATTTGATTGATGCACAACATGACATCATTACTAATCCTTGATCCAACTGAATTGATCAACCAAACGGTCAGTACACAACCTGATCCGGTCAGTTCATAGACCTAAGATGATTGGTTCACTTCCTGAACCGGTCAGTTCATGGACTAGATTGCCAATGTTGGTTCAATTGACCCGACACTCTAAAAAGATCTATTCAACCCTTGAACTGGTTGTTTCACATTCCAGCCAGTCAATACTTAAACCAATGTTGTTTAAATTGAATACCTAACTCTTTAGTGATCAAGTTTAAACTATATTCATGAATAAATTCGTTTTCCATGTGTATCTTATATGTGTGACCCTATAGGTTCCATGTTATGTTGGCAGTGACTATCCATAACAAATTTATTATATCATAAGCAATGAGAGGTATCTTGCAACACGTCATTGCTACCCAAATAATTTGAAAAGTTAAAGAACAACTTCAACCTACAATCTGTGATTGGTGTTATAGTGATTGTATAATTCCTTTATCATTAATGTCCAAATTAAACTAGAGGCATGAATTCATCATCCTCTCGATGTTCAATCCATGTTCCTTGAACTAGAGAAAATTTTATGAGATATATCTGAACTCAATATCAAATATTGATTTACATGCACATGCTTTTTTCAGTCTTGCTTATTCTATATATCAAACTCCTGTAGGAGGGACAAATCACATATACATCACTCATAGTCATCTTCATGTGTCACAATGCACTCAAACACTACCTTTATGACAACTGTTATTCAAAGTTACCGTGGATGATATCAAAGTACACCGAATGACATATGATAAGTGTAGTGCCTTCAGGTATAAGAACCACAATCACTACTATCACTATGAGAGATGATTTTGACTACTAATAATGGTTTCCATGTGTCACTCTCAAGGTGGGTCTGTCTGATACACTATTCACTAACAAGTATTTGTGTTTGGTTTGATATCACATATCATGACTGATGACATTATATCATCAACCAATACAGACTCTAGTCTTATGTGTCATTAATGTCTATTAGCCTTTTTCACTAACAATTGACTAGGGGCATAACCAGAATGTAAATACTCTTGACATATGCATGATCTCATTGTTCATGTCATCAACTAAAAGGCATACATCTTTGAGCAATATCATTTTTTAGACATACATTAATTTTTATCATTATCTCATATCTAAATAAAATTGAATAAATTGGAAGGTTTTCTTTATTATTAATCTAATCATTTACAATATATGCCATCACAATCATCATATGATTGGCTCTTTGGGCATACATACCTACAAGAGGAACCTCATACACCAATATCTAGATACACTCTCTGAGTGTGTCACCTTGTCCCCAGACATCATCCTACCTTCCCCTATACAACCAACAACCTCAATTTGCATGCGTATTATAGTTATATTGGATATATCTTATTACAAAATTGGAGAAATACTTCCTTGTCACTCAATCTAGGGGAACATCCTTCCCTTCATATAATTTATCTAATAATCTATGATGGTACATGAGCAATCACATTAGGAAATTTTTTCATTTTGAACCTGATCTTTGTCCCATTCACCATGCAAGGGGTAGGTTACCTTTTTATATCACATTTTTTAGACCCTCTTCACACAAGGTGCAATTATGTTGAACCCTACCTGGAGTGTTGGAGACACAAACAAAAAATGAATATCATTTTTGAAGTTGTTGGCTAAATTGGACATTATGATAAATCCCTTTTTTTTATTATGACAAACATTTCATTTTTGTTTATCTAACGTGCTACTTGAGTGTTGCAGGAATAAGGTGGATGACAAAGCACTAGGGAATCCATATGATTGAATGCTTATAAATTTCATGAAATGTAATAAATTGTAAACTTGTACAAATATATAATGTACAAGTACTTAGACTTCATGTAAATCAAGCGTTAGATTTTCCCTAGCCAATCAATACACTTAGATAGATCATCCCCTTCAATAGTGTCACATATGCACACTCACATACACATTTAGTATTTTAATTGAAACATTGAAACATGGCCAATCTCGGTCGACAAAATCCTCGACTGAGACACTCTCGGTCGACAAACTTCTCAACCGAGAAAGACCCAGGTAGCCGTTAGACACAGATGACAAGGTGGTTGGCAGTTGGAGATGAACGTTGCAAATACTTGATCCAGAGAGCCTGTCGGTCGACAAAACTTCGACCGAGAAGGTATCTCGGTCGACAATTTCTCGACCGAGATGGACTCTGACAGCAACTGCAGAATTAATTAACTAGTTGTTGTTAATCCAACTAACATATACCTAACGGCTAGTTAAGCACTTAGAAACCCCTAGAAAGTGCCTAGAACATCCTTAAGCACTTGTAGGTCATTCCTATAAATAGGACATGCCTTAGGACACCTAAACTCACTTGATTATATACTTGAGCAATCTTTGAGCATACACTTGCATTAGCAACCTGTTTTGAGAAATTGAGCATACTTGCAATTGGCTACTCTTCACCTTGCTCGAAATTCGTATCCTATAGGCTAGTATCTCCTATCCACATCAATCACACTTCCATATACTTTGGTTAGGAGATCTACATGCTTGATATAGGCAAATCAAGCCTTGTGCTTCAAAGGATAAGTTGTAATTTCTGTTTTCCTTTCTTGTTCACTTTCATTGTTTGTACTCTCCTTGCTACTCCTAGGTTGGAGGCGGCGGATTGGAGAGGGTTGTGATCTTCTTGGTGAAGAAGGAGACTTTGGACTACTTCAAGAAGGCTGGTGCAATGGGAGGTTACTTCTAAGAGGAAGGCTACTTCAAGGGGGAGCTTGGAGTTACTTCAAGAAGGCTACCTCGAGTTGGTGCATCTACTTCAAAGTGAAGGCTGTTCAAAGGGGTGTAAGAAAGTATTGTATTTTGTGTAATTCCTTGTGAAGGTAATAAAATTAATATTTTCAAATCCCGGTTGGGTAAGCAACCGGGTAGTGGACTGACTGCCTTAGTATTTGCTAAGGTAGGAACCACTCTAAATCCCTTGTCTCCTTCTTACTTTTTCATTTGTGGTTGTTTGAGTTAAATAATTGTTAAAATAACTTTAAAACCCTATTTACCCCCCCTCTAGTGGTTTTTCAATTGGTATCAGAGCGGGCTTCAAGGAGCTCTAATCGAGTCTTGAAGAATGAAGGGTGATAGTGTCTACAACCGCAAGCAAAGGCAAAGCATGGAAAAATCTTCAACAAGTTGTAATTGGTGCTTAGGAACAAGCCATACAACACCTAGCTATCCATGGAAGTCAAAGAAGGAAGAAGTGCATAAAGAATGTCTAATTTCTACTATAAGTGAAGAAGAAGAAGAGGTAAGTCTCTTTGATTTATCTAAAGAAGAGCTAATTGCTACTCTTGAAGAGACACATAATAAATATATTGAGTGCAAGAAGAAATTTAAGAAATCTAATAAAGCAAATGATGAGTTACATGCTAAGCTTCTTGCTCTTACATATGAAAATGAAGATCTCAAAAAGGTTATTGAAGATCATGATATTAAGCTAAAATCTGTAGAAGCAAATTGCAATCTTCTTTCTCTAGAAAAGATAATTTTGCAAACTCAAGTAAATGATCTTCAAAAACAACATGTTCTGTGTACACATCTAGATTATGATATTATTTTGAAAGAAAGAGATTCTTTATCATATAATCTAGATCAAGCAAAGCTAGATATCAAGAAGAGAATGGATGAGATTGTTAAGTTGCAACAAGAAGTTAGTAGTTTGAGTAACAATGATATCCTTGATAAAATCTTAAGTGATCCTTATCGTCAAATTGGAAGGAGAGGACTAGGTTATAATCCTAAAGGAAAATCTTATCAAAAACCTAGTTGGAGAAGGACACAAGTACTAGAGAGTCAATCTATGTATGTACCTAGAGGCAAATATACATATGTACCCAAGAACAACCTAGAACAAGATCATAAAAAGAGACATGAGGTTGATTCTATATGTTGCCATTATTGTTTACGCCTTGGACATTATTCCTTTTCATGTCCTTACAAGAAAAAGGATGTCGAGTTAGTATGGGTTCCAAAACCCCCAAACTAGACGAATAAGATTAAGTTGAGATATGACCAACGAGTTTAGTTGTAAATCTATATGTCTATCTCAACTTAACACAATAAGATAACAAATTCAAGTAATTTAAAACCTTTAAACTTAAGACGACATACTTTTTAAATCTGCAAAAAGACATCGATCCTTTACAAATTTGTTTTTAATACTCAAAACATAAAGATTTGGATATAATTAGTTGAGATTTGATTTAAATGTCTCTTTGATATTCATATAATCTATCTCAACTAAACTGATCTTTCAAATAGCATACTTGAATTAAAAAACGACCCATGATTTAATTGAAACAAATTACTGAAAACAGCTCTGAAACAGTACAGAACCTTTATCGGTCGAGACACTATCGATCGAGAAGAACTGTCGGTTGAGAAATGGTCGACCGAGCAGGTTTCTGTTGTCAAGTCTGAAATAAATCTGCTGAAATTGTTTTTCAATTAAACTAGTTTGCTATCAAATTGTTATTGATGATTGAATTAACATGCAAATCAAGAATAAAACCTTGGAAGACAATTTTTGTAGTAAGCCATATTGATCTTTTGCATTATATAAAATTATGAATATGAAATCCTTAAACATATTGCAAAAGTGCTATAAGAAGACTAATCTTGAACAAACCTTATTCATTGTTTGAAAAGTTTCTTAGGCATGATCAGTTATAAAAGTTTGTCTTAAAATTGAGAACTTATATGAGATTATTTTGGTTTACTCTCTAAATGGTTGGACTTAAAACTGAAAATCATGATTAGTTTAACCAAGGAAATTATTTTTTTATATATAATCTACATGGTTTTCCTATGTAATCCTTGGAATATCTATACATGAACCATGTGTGTGTTGAAATTTAGTTTAAATGATCATAATTATTGCTTTTATATGCTGATCATTATACTATGGATATGCTTCTACCTCTCTATAGTATCATGATCAATATGTTTCATTGATTTGTCTAAAATAATCTTTGATCCATATATATAAACCATGAATGGATATTATTCTTGATCATTGTGATTCAGATCATTGAAAATGCCATTAGCATAAAAGCATCTTGACATAATAGATAATGATTGTGGACACAGCCTGTGATAAAATAATGATATTGCTATGACAAGCCAAACAGTGTCTCTTAGAACAAAAATATTAATGTTTTTATCTATTTGTTTGTTCTAAGAAATCAAAAGCAAAAATTTTGACTTTAAGATATTAATCTTGCTTTCAAAATATATGTTTCTAAAGAATCTTATGATTAATCTGAAAATAAGGGTATAAGAAGAAATGGGATTTATGTTCCCATAGCAAAGCTTATGAAACATCATTCACAATGAATGTAAATCATGCATTCCAAAAAAATCAAGGTCAAGGACTTCACTATGATGCCCACATTAAGTCTTCATAATAGGTATATCTTAATGTGCTTCAAATTGATATTTATTTAAAGCTATCTGCAGAAATTATACTTCACATATGAATGTTTAAATTGGAAATCTGCAGAATTTGCCTCTTAGTTGAAATTAAAATTGACCAAGGGGCGCTATGGTCGTAGTCAAGGTCGACCTAAAATAAGCTTGACACAATACTTACTTGGATAATAATTCTCTATAAAAATTGAAATCAAAAGACAAATTAAAATCACGATCACAAAAATTATCCAAATATTGGTAATAATAATCACAATATTACTCCCTTAGAAAATATAGATATGCTCTACAAATTCAGTCTATTATTTTCATCAAAAAGCAGCATAAAATTTCATTAACAGAAAGTTTCTCGATCGACGAATTGCTCGACCGAAAACATATCGGTCGGCTATCTCTTTTCGACCGACAGACCTCAAGAAAGAACTACACAGGTAAAACTCAGACACACTTCCGGTCGACAATTGTTCGACCGAGCTAATGTCGGTCGACAAATTGCTCGACCGAGAATTGACCGTTGGAATATGACCGTTGGAATCTGACCGTTTGAATATGACCGTTGGGGGTCGACCGTTGAGTGACCGAGAGGCACGCCTAGGATATGACCGTTGCCGGTCATCGATCGACAATTTGTCGACCGACCAGGTTACTGGATTGCTATAAAAAGGACCAAAAACGGGTCATTGTATCACACCTTCACATTCCTACTTCCTTAGCTTCTTTCTAGTGCATTTTTGTGCAACTCTTTAGCTTCTCCATCTCCAAGACTTTCTTGCTTCTTCTCCACCTTAAAGCAAAGCAATGGCTTCATCATCTACATGTGGAAAGAAGAAAGTTGTTGGCAGGAAAGGAAGGGCGGCTTCCCCACCATTTACGATCATCAACGACATCCCCTTCATCGACGCAGCTGCTGGTGATCGCTACCTTAGTCTCTCCTCCAAAACTCCTCTTCCACGATGGCCGGTTGACGTCATGGAATTCCACAGCATCGTCGACCTGGAGGATCTCTTCGAGGTGAAAAATTTGAAAGATTTTCTGAACCCTTCCTTCCCCTCCTACTCTTCCAAAGTAATAAATGAGTTCTATGCAAACTTAATCTCCCATTCCGAAAATGAAAATGACTCCTTCTACTCTATGGTCAATGGGCATAGCTTTTGATTTACTGAGGAGGATATTCTTGACATGCTCAACATAGACTTAGCAGAATACCAAGACGCTCTTGACCTTACCACTGGAAATCCACTCAATACATTTTTCCAAGATGACAATACCGTCAGTCTTAGTGACATTAAACGAACCATTTTGCAATCTTTCCATGATTGTAATAACTTTGTTCTTTTTGCAATGAAATTGGTTATCTTTGCATGATTATAATGGACATCTTTCAAAGCATATGAGTCATTTTGTAAAATGTTAAGCTGTTGTTCTGTCTATGGCATCACTTGAACATCGTGTATAAGACTATTATTGTAGAGCACACAAAGTAAGGGGATTAATATATATGCAATGAATCACAAAGGAATCTTTGCAAATACCTGAAATTTATGGCTAAATTGACCATCTATTGGAGTGCATTAATTCCTTAATTATAATTGGGATATCTATTTAAGGGGGAGCAATGCATAAGGATTCTTAATGAAATTTTCATTTACTCTAAAGCTTAAAAGGATTCTCATATCACTTTCAAGGCTTCACATCCTTTGCAAGAGATTGAGTAATTACTTATGACTAAAAGGCACACCAATATTTATCTTGGATATCTTTTTGAAATGACAAAGGGGGAGAAAGAATATAAAATCACAAAAACATAAAATTTTAAAATGAGTTTCATAACACCTCGGCACACCTCGGCCAGCACTCACTTGCATAACAAAATTGCTACAAAGGTAATCTTCAGGTATGAAACTCACATGTTTTATATTTCCTTTTTGGAAATGTTTGTCATCTTCAAAAAGGGGGAGATTGTTGGCTAAATTGGACATTATGATAAATCCCTTTGTTTTGATTATGACAAACATTTCATTTTTGTTTATCTAACGTGCTACATGAGTGTTTCAGGAATAAGGTGGATGACAAAGCACTAGGGAATCCATATGCTTGAATGCTTATAAATTTCATGAAATGTAATAAATTGTAAACTTGTACAAATATATAATGTACAAGTACTTAGACTTCATGTAAATCAAGCGTTAGATTTTCCCTAGCCAATCACTACACTTAGATAGATCATCCCCTTCAATAGTGTCACATATTCACACTCACATACACATTTAGTATTTTAATTGAAACATTGAAACAGGGACACTCTCGGTCGACAAACTTCTTGACTGAGAAAGACCCAGGTAGCCGTTAGACACAGCTGACAAGGTGGTTGGCAGTTGGAGATGAACGTTGCAAATACTTGATCCAGAGAGCCTGTCGGTCGACAAAACTTCGACCGAGAAGGTATCTCGGTCGACAATTTCTCGACCGAGATGGACTCTGACAGCAACTGCAGAATTAATTAACTAGTCGTTGTTAATCCAACTAACTTATACCTAACGGCTAGTTAAGCACTTAGAAACCCCTAGAAAGTGTCTAGAACTTCCTTAAGCACTTGTAGGTCATTCCTATAAATAGGACATGCCTTAGGACACCTAAACTTACTTGATTATATACTTGAGCAATCTTTGAGCATACACTTGCATTAGCAACCTGTTTTGAGCAATTGAGCATACTTGCAATTGGCTACTCTTCACCTTGCTCTAAATTCGTGTCCTATAGGCTAGTATCTCCTATCCACAGAAATCACACTTCCATATACTTTGGTTAGGAGATCTACACGCTTGATATAGGAAAATCAAGCCTTGTGCTTCAAAGGATAAGTTGTAATTTCTGTTTTCCTTTCTTGTTCACTTTCATTGTTTTTACTCTCCTTGCTACTCCTAGGTTGGAGGCTGCGGATTGGAGAGGGTTGTAATCTTCTTGGTGAAGAAGGAGACTTTGGACTACTTCAAGAAGGCTGGTGCAACGGGAGGTTACTTCTAAGAGGAAGGCTACTTCAAGGGGGAGCTTGGAGTTACTTTAAGAAGGCTACCTCGAGTTGGTGCATCTACTTCAAAGTGAAGGCTGTTCAAAGGGGTGTAAGAAAGTATTGTATTTTTTGTAATTCCTTGTGAAGGTAATAAAATTAATACTTTCAAATCCCGATTGGGTAAGCAACCAGGTAGTGGACTGACTGCCTTAGTATTTGCTAAGGTAGGAACCACTCTAAATCCCTGGTCTCCTTCTTACTTTTTCATTTGTGGTTGTTTGAGTTAAATAATTATTAAAATAACTTTAAAACCCTATTCACCCCCCCTCTAGTGGTTTTTCAGAAGCCTCTTTCTGAAAGCAATGGGAAGTTTATTTACAACCACATTTCTTTCCTTTTTTGACTCCTTGCTACAATAGGGGGAGATTCCCAATTGGTAGGCTATCATCCAATCATTCTACCTTCTACATGGAGAATGGTACACAAAACATTCAGACAACAAACTCTACTATAAGTCTTGAAAAAAGATTCTTGAAATGACAAGCAGTAACAAGTATTCCAACATTAGTGAGGTGATAAAGACTCTTATTGAAGACTCTCATGATGAATTTAAGGCTTGTGTTGACATATGATCCATATTTCATGTACAATAAGATGAAGAACTACAAGTCACATAAACACTTGAGTTTGGCAGAAAGTAGATAGAAAAATCTAGCATGAGTCACCCAAAGCCACATATATACGTGTTTTCCTTTGTGGGTCATGCCCATCTATCATCAACATACAACCTGTAGGGTGAAGAACTATACATTCTTAGACAAATCCCACCAAGGGTATACTTGTGAAAGCACACTGCATTTGAACATATGAAGTAGGAAACATCTATGGCACATTCAGTCACAGTCACTCCTCTGAACAACAAAGTTGATGATGACATAGAAGAGTCCAACGAATGATTAGAAGTCATTGTTTATTAAGGTAGAAGGTCAAAAGCCACAAAACATTAGAATACTACATTTCCAATACAGAAGAAGACTTTGTGTGTAGTAAGTCCCATGGTGTACCCTCCACCTTCACCCTAGAACTATCCTCTTGTACTAAGACCATGTTGGTGCTCATCTCATAAAATTTTTATCATAGCAAAGATAGAGGAAGGTTACTCAGAGGTCCAACATACTAACATTCCCATTCTGACATAAATCCCATAAAAATTGAAAGATATATAGGTCAGAATAGTAGAAATCAAAGCTTTTAGAGGTCACCATCAAAAAATCACCATGTTTGATTGTGAACGCATGATGACAGGAAATACATTTCTAGAAGTGACTATTGCTCCCACCATTTTTAAATATTAGATACCAACAGAGAAGCCAAAAATGAGGTTCACACCCTTAGGGGTCTCTCTTACCCCATTGGTCAAGTACCTTGTGAAATTTCCAACCAAAAGGAAGCCTCATAATCCCTTGCCAAAGAGCTACAATCCCAACCATCATTGTAATTATCATCGCACCCCAGGACATGATATAGACTAATATTTGGCTCTCAAGAACAACATATAAGCCTAATCGAGGGTGGATTGTTCCAAATGGACTCCCAAATAAAAGTCACTACAGATCCTATGATACAAGGGTTATCTACAATCATTTAGATATCGGATGAAATTACAAATAAATAGAAGGGTGACAGGAAACAAGTTGTGTCGCCAATCTCATTTGGATGGAAACTAAATTGCTTGTAATTTTTTTCAAGCCATATCTTAACATCAACACACCAACAAATGTAGTCACTCTAGAGCATGTCACCGAGGAGCCACATTCAATTAGATTATTGATTGAACCCCTTATCAAACTGAAGTATAGTAGGAACACACCAACTGATGTAGTCATAGAACTGATTGAATATCCAGTCGATCTAGAGCTCTGTAAGAGAGAACCAAGAACACAGTTTTGATGTGCCTTGAGTATCAAGAATCATGAATCGTCTATCTAATTGCTTTTACTTCAAAAAAAAAAATTAAAATAATCAAAATCAAGATGACTTTTTTTTCTCTCAAAAATAAGATTAGAAAAAATTTCAAAATTAAAATTAAACAAAATAAACTCAAATAAAAAAATATTGAAGAAAATCAAAATCAACATTAAAAAAGAAAATCCATTGAATTCTCTTTGTGCTCCACTGTATCTTCCATGAACCCTCAAGAAGTAGAAAACTAGAACCAATGGGTCAGTGATGGAAGGATCATGACCATTATCTTGACAGAAAAATGGTTCTCAAACCTAATCACACCCATTAAAATCACTCAATCAATGAAATCATCTAAAGATACAATTGTAGGATAACATCACATCTGAAAATTAATATATGACATATTTGAGGTCTTCTTAAATTAGCACCTCAAAGGCATTTTGGAACAAGCCCACAAAGTGAGGACATATTGAAAACAAATTTAAGGGGAACTTCTACATGAACTTTAATACTAAAACATGACATCAATCTTTCTCATGGGGAACAACAAGGATAGGAGAGATGGAGGATAAGGTGATTTGGATCGCTTGTGACATTATTCACATGTCAACTATTCCATGATGATCTATCCTAAAGACCACAACTGGGGAACCTTCATTACAAAACTCCCATTAATCCACAAATCAAGTTCCCATCCTAAGGCTCTAAGCATCAATCTTCACAACATCAAAGGATTAACTAAATATACATTAACTGTAAGGCCAAAGGGCACCTGAGCTTGGACATTTGCTTGTGGTAAATTACTTCTGCTACTAAGTTTCGAGGATAGAGACCATGGGGGTGTATCAAACAACAATCATCATAATCCAATTGGGTGAGAAGTTGCCACTTGAATACTCACTACATGACATGATTAAGCTTCATAAGCATGACATCCTAGACAAATTGAGCAAAAGAATTCTCTTTTGCAAGTCAAAACCTCCCATACTGAGGTTTTGAGCATTAATGTCCAAGGACTTAAATACAAAATGTTGAAAAATATTAATAATTAAGTCCACAACGCACTGGGAAATGTGGATACATTCTTAAAATAATTTGTATACACTAAGAAATGTCAATAGTAGAGCCCATACGGGTGTATCTGATGCTTGACACATTAACCCAACTGGGTAGGGAATTTGTTCTTGAACACCCCCTACATTATACATTTTGAGTTTACAAGCATGAAAGATCCATTAGAGAATCACATCCACCCTAAATGAATCCTCTCCTAGTGGTACATCTAGATATGATCATCTTAAGGGAAGAACCAACCTATTCATAGAAGACTTTAGACAAGCTTAAACATGCACGGGGTTTGAAATCACCTTAAACTCCAATAATGAAAAGTGGAAAGTGGTGTGAGATGGGTAGCTTTCATTTGTCATCAAATAGGATATAGTGATTACATGACCACCCCTCATATCTCATGACTGACTAACATGGGTTATCACCAATTCACCAAAGAGGTCTCAGTTCAAGAAACATGAATGTTGAGCAGTAGACTAACAAAACATAACACTCCAAGGTCTAGATATTGACATTGTCCACAAAACATAGTATGTGAAATATAAAGATTAATTGAAAACATCTTCAAAATAACTTCTTATTGACTAACATGATCACATTAGTTCCAAAATAAGAATTCAACATCTTTGAAACAAATAAATAGGACAAAATGTTACCATTATAATTCAAATCATGATAATCCCTTGCATCAACAAAGACAAATGAAGAAGGGAAATCTTAAATGACAGTATCCCACTCTGCATTTGTATCACATATCATTTCAATATCAAGAAGGTCTTTTTTGACAATCACAAAATATCCCCACCAGTATAGTTCATCAAGGATCTATTGGTAGAGGATTGTAGGAACAAAATACAAGATGAGCCATTCACTACAGAGATAGAGTCAAACACATATTTACCTCTATCAATGCTTGCATAGATCAACAAAGAAAGAGTTCAACAAGGCATGTTATCTCCTGAGATGCTGAAAACCTACCCTACATTCCAAGACATATGTACAAAAAAGTAGTTAAGTGGCCTCACATGGAATGCTCTCTACACAATAGTTACTACATCAACAAGGGATATTTGGTCCAATGACCTTATAGGAGGAGAACATAGCACTAATGAGCTCATTTCACCTCAAGACACTTCTCTAGCAATAGACCCAACATGATGAAACATCTATTGATGACAACCACAAAGTTATTTTAGGCCTTTACCTTCCAATCAAGATGCATTAATTAGTTTTCACAAGGCCACATGATGCCTATAAAAAAGCATTACGATTACCACCTTAGTAAAGCAGATTTAATGATATGTTGAACCTTGGTTACCATCACTGAATCAACTCTATCATAATGATATTACTTACCTCCAAAATAGTTGGAACTAAGGAGTTAAACAATCAATACAACCTTCATCAAACTTTATGGATAAATCATGACCCGAAGCCATCAACCATGTGACCGGTGGAGGCAAACCTACTAGAATTTTTTGTTTGATTTAAAAGTCCTACACTCTGAAAGGAATCCTCAACTATGAAAACTTCTGTGGCTAGTTTCTAAATATATGCTTGTCTCCTGGACCAAGACCTAATATTTGGATATGTTCTTTATCTTCCAATTAGTTTTGGTCTCAGACCATGACCTAAAATAGACCACTCATGTACTTAATTCTAATCTCTTTTGGGTTGCATATGTGCTTTATCTTCCAATTAGTTTTGGTCTCAGACCATGACTAAAATAGATCACTCATGTACTTTACTTCTAATCTCTTTTGGGTCCCAAACCATCACCTAAAACTGGACCAATCATGCGTAATATCTTCTTGTTTCTTTTGGGTCCTGGACTGTGACCTTAAACTAATCCAACTTCATTTTTCAAATCTATTTTGGTCATCTACTATGACCTTAAACTAATCCAACTTCATTTCCAATCATGTTTGAGTCCTGGACTATGCCCTTAAATTGGACCATGTACAATATAAACTCTTTTTTGGGTCCTAGATCAAGAACTTAAACTAGACCACAAGACCTATCTTCAACCCTCACCTTTTCTAAAATTCCTACCATGAGTAGCTAGTTTTCTTTGTAAAGCCCCACCCTCCATAGGCACCCTATTTCATTATAAATCCCTATCTTAAGTAGGCATCTTGCATGTCAAATCCCTACCCTAGATAGGAATGCATATCTAAAGCCCTACCCTGAGGAGGCAATCCTTTTCAAATCCCTATCATGAATATGCAGTTTACCCTTTCAAAATTCCTACATGGCATAGGAACTTGCTACTTTTGTAGTCCTATTCAGAATAGGAAGTTATTGTTTCAAATCACTATCTTGAATAGCCACCTTTTCTTCTAACCATAAAGCCTTACACTCAGGTGGGAACCTGCACTTAATCCTAACTATCAGTAGGAACCTCACATGTCAAATCCCTATATTGAATAGGCTCTTCATTTCTTAAAGACCTACGTAGGCATCTACAAAATCTAAGCCCTACACCATGTAGGCACTTCTAGATTAATCTCTTGATTGCCCCTAAGGCCTAACTATCATGTAGTTACTAAATCTTAGATTGTGGCCCATGCTACTCAAATTTAAAATTCTTACAATTATAGATCAAACCTTGATTCATCCATGATATCTGAATATGCATCTCCTCTTATGAAATCCATATTATGAGTAGGAAAATAACTTTGTTAAAGCCATACATTCAGGTAGGAATCACCTAAATTCCTATTCTATATAGGCACTGCCCAATAAAGACTTATAATATGACATGAACCCTTATCAAAACCCTACATCCAGTAGGCAGCTTAGTCCAAGCCCTGTCCTGAATAGGCACTTTATTCTTTCAAAATCCGTACATTGGGTAGGCACATTTCTTTCTAAAGCCTTACCTTTAATAGGAACTTTACTATTTCAAAAGCCCCAACTTGACCGAGCACCTTTCTTTTACAGGACCTATATTGAATATCAACTTTAAGATTTCAAAATCTCTACCCTGAGCAGGCACCTTGCCATCAAAATCCCTACCTAAGTACACATTATTTTCAAAATCCCAATCCTAAATAGACAATCTACACTTTCAAAAGATCTAACTTGAGTAGGAACCTTGTTTTCAGAATCCCTACCTACATACGAGATTTACACTTTCAAAATCCCCACCCAGAGTAGGTCCTATCCAACATAGGTACTTTTTGTTTCAAAAACCTATTCTAGATAGACACTCATCTCTACAACCCTACTCTGAGTAGACAATCCTCTCCAAATCCCTATCTGAAATAGGCGCCTTCCTAACCACAAAGCCCTACGCTCAGGTAGGAACCCACACGTAACCAAAGCCCTATTTAGGATAGTCACATAATTTCTCAAATACCTACATTTCGATAGGCATTTAAATGATCTAAGCACTAAACCAAGTAGGCACTTCCAGATTAATTCTTGATATCCCATGAGGCCTAACTATCACCAACATCCTAAATTTAGAACTTGGTCCATACTATTCTAATATTGGAATTGATGATCATGTCTGAGCCTATTTCATCCAAGCGAAAGCCCTATCCTAATTAGGGATCTCCTCTTACAAAATCCCTATCATGAGTTGGAAAATCCCTTTATTAAATACCTACATCTAGCTAGGCATCATCCCAAGCCCTGTTCTACATAGGAAATCCCAATAAAATCCTATAACAAGGTAGACAACCCTTTCATAGTACTACATCTAGTAGGCATCTCAATCCAATCCCTATCTAGAATATGAAGTTCCTTCAGTTTAAGCCCAACACCAAGATAGGAACCTTTGGTTATATCCCTATGCTTATGTGGACATTTCTCCCATGTCCCTACATTTAGGTAAGCATATACTGCCACCATAATTTGTATATTCACTCCTTATAAAGCCCTACATTAAGGTAGACATTTCTCTAGTTGAATCCCTACACCAGGCTGGCACCAATTTTTTAAGCCCTACATTCAGGGTGGCATTCTCTTCATCAATATATTCCTACATTCAAATAGTCATCTATGGGAAAGCCCTATATCGAATAGGCATATTTCCACCTACTTTGAGACTATGATGAGTCATATCTCAAATTGGTATTCTACATTAATGAAGTACTATCTAAACAGGCATCTACATTCAATCCCTATGCTGAATAGGTGTCTTGATATGATTTTTATTGCACTAGATAAATTCACCAAAGAGATAACTCCCTAATTTTTACAAAAACCATGTTAAATAATATCACTCGCAAGTAGACGGGTCTTATCACAGTATAATCAAGGATCGAATCCTAAGAGAAAACTCTCTTGAGAACCTTGTTAGTTTATATCCAAACGAATTGAGACAAATATTTGAAACCAAGAGTTGATTGGATTGAGTTACATTGTAAAAACAAAGTAAAAGTGCATGATTAAAACTAATTTAGATTAATTATGGAAGTCATTGGGAGGGTGAATCATGTTTCACCACTAGTGCACATGCAAACACATCGATAACATATCTAGTTTTGATAAAATCATTTAGAGTGAAAGCAACTTTCCTCCTTCTAGGTGTGGGAAATCATGTATATATCTCATGAGTCAATGTCTCGTTATTAGAAAGTCATGTATCCCCTACTCTATATACATCCTTTATAAAGTTCTCATATGGGTGTCAACCAAGTTAATCAATATTTAAATCCTAAGAATTGAAATTCTTGTAACCCAAGGATATAATAAACCATGTAAAGTGGGAGATCAATCCACAAAATATGCATTAACCAATTAACATTGAATTTAAAGTGTTCTATATAATCCATATAACACCAAAAATAGACATGCAAACATGGGTAGAGGGGATAATCCCCACACCCAATGAGAAGTACTACTCTCTCTTTATGGAAAACATCATGGGAGAAGAATAGATTGGGTATCACCATGTTGGATAGAGAAATTACGTCCCTAGTGTAGTGGAAACAATGTTCTAACTTAGTGATGAGACTGGTCTAGTCAAAGAAAGAGGAGGCAGATGTGACTCTCTTTGGGTTTGTTTTCTTTCTTTATCCTCCTTAGACTTTGACTTTTCCAGAAGTAGTAGATGGGTGGACAGAGATACCGTTTCGATTTAACCACCTTTGTGGCCATATGATGGACTTTGGCGGAGTGGACACAAGTCAAAAAACACCTCAGGGGTTTTTAGTGGAGGAGGGTTGATGATATCATCCCTTTGGTTGATCTGAGTGACATCCTAGTACCATCTTAGAGTGGAAGCGATCCCTCAAAATGGAGGTAGTTGCCTTCTATTTATAGGTTGTGTTTGTGCATAGTAGAGCCATTACGTTTGGCTTCCAGAAGTGTTTTCAGGTGATGAAGACTTGAATTTTTATTGTTCTATGAGGATGGGATCCATGAGATGTTGTGAGTAGGAAGACCGTCAGGGGCATTATGTAGAATGTTCATTGGGGGACAATTGTTGTGGGGTCATAATCACCATCATTCAACTGTTATATGGAGTAGGGGATGTGTCGGTCTTGATCATCTATTAAAATGAGGGAGTTTATGAGTTGTAATCCCATTGATTGTATAGTTTAAAGGAACCATCGTTTGATGGTTAGTTCTAAGTCATAGTCATCATATTGGTTGTAGTGAGTCAATCTTCGACAGGCGTGAAGAGGTATGACTAACCACTGGTCAATGAGAGTGGGATTCATTAGGTCTTGGACTCAATAATCCCATCAGTCAATCGGAGCTAAAGTCCCTTCAAGCAGAGGGTTTATGAACCATTAAAGGGGAAGATCTCTTGTTGATCGGTAGAGAGGCAGACTGATGAGGTGGTACAGTGGTCATCAAAATCTTGCTAGGTATGAATCTTGTTAGGTGACAAGAGCTCTTATCAGAGACGCTAATCATCAGGTGATGAGAGTTCTGTTTTACCATAGACGCCCTGGGAAGGGGAGATATTGGTGTGTCGTCGTGCGGTGAATGATGGAATCTCAGGTCAAGGAAAGCATGGGCTAACAAAGAGGCAGCTCAAATCCAGATCATAAAAAACTTCTTGGGCCCACTAGTTGGTTAGTAAGATAGCCATGGCATAAGATGGTTCACATGGCGCAATGCTTAATCCTATCATGGAAACCACAAATTTAATCAAAACAATAAATATACACATAAAACTAAAGAAAACTATATAGAGGCAAAACCAAAGGTAAATTTAGGGATCTAAGTGCAAAATTAAACTAAAAATGTGACTAAAACTAAAATGAATATGCATTCATCGTGTCTCAAAAAACTTAAGCCCTATGTTTAGATAGACACACCTGACAGATCCCTACATGGGGATGGGAACTCCTTCTGAATGGCCTATCAATAGACAAGCACATATATAAAAACCTACATACTATAGATTAATCATGCTCTTAACGTGGTGAACCATCTTGTATTCAAGAGATGCTCTAGAAAGCAGACAACTAATCAATACAGTCAATGGCTACAAAGGCCACCTTAGATTCTGAAGCTTTCTTTGTGCCCAACATTATCTATCTTGAGAACTTTTGAAAAATAGGAAATGCTCTAGGGAGCATACAAAGGACGTATACGATTACTATCCATGAAGGCTATCTTAAATTTGGAATTTTTTATGGTGCTTGATCTTATCAATCTTATTGATTCGATACATTATCTAGGAATCATACAATCATCCAATACAATCGCTACCCGTAAAGGCCATCATAGACTAGGAAATTTGTCTATTTCCCAATATTATCTATCTTGGGTACTTCTGGAAAATAGGAAATGCTCTAGGGAGTAGAAAAAGAACCAACACAACCACTGACCGTGAAGGTCACCTTAGATCCAAAATCATGTCTAGTGACCAACCTTATCAATCTTTTAACCTTTTAGGAAATAATAAATGCAAATCTGGGAAGTAGTCAAAGAACATATATAGTCAATAGCAATGAACTTAAATCTAGAAATTTTTATAGAGAACTATCTTATCTATCTTGAGTACTTATGGAAAATAAGAAATTCTATACAGAAAAAATAAAGAACCAATAAAGTCACTTGGATACCTTAAATCTGGAAATTTGTCTAGTGACACATCTTATCCATATAAGAGATGATCTAGGGAGCAGACAACTTAGTGATACAGTCACTATCCATGAAGGCCACATTGGATGCAAAAATTTCTATGATTCCCAACCTTATTTTTTTAACACTTTTTCAAAAACTAGAAACACTCTAAAAAGCATATGATTGAGAAGCTATAGTCATTGGTCATGAAGACCACATTGACCTAGGATATATGTTTAGTGCCAAATTTCATCCATCTTCAGCACTTTCTAAGAACTAGAGAGGTTGAGATTGTCCATTCAAAGGACCTAACAAGAAACCACAAACTCTTCAAATGACAAAATGATGCTATGTTGATCCCTACATATGGTAGTAGCTTTCTAAAGATCACATATTATTTCATCTCCATATTTATCAGTCTCTTTTTAGACTTTATGAGACTTTATCTCACTCCAAAAACTAACTATTCCTAGTGAGTATGTAGTACACAAGAAGGTTGATCAAATCAAGTGAGAACTAGAGAGTCGGGGATAACCACTCATCGATGCTTTAGGGAACAGATGACAAATTAGTGGAGGAACACATTGTTGATGATACCTTACCATTGGATGATCACCTGATGCTCATTTTAAGCATTTTAAGCACCCTTCCCATATCAAAATGCTATAAAGAATGGATGATTTACTGGCTACAATCGTTGACTGTGAAGGCCACCTTAACCCTAGATACTTATTTGATTCCCAACCTTGCTTATCTTGGGAAATCATGGAGAGATAGATTACTTGAGACAGTTCTTTTGAAGGTCATAAAAAGCAATCTAGAACTCTTCAAATGGTTGATTGATTCTCTAGGGAGTTGACAACTAACCAATATAATCGTTGGATATAAAGGCTACCTTAGATTTAAATAACTGGCTAGTACCCAATCTTATCTATCTTGAGCTATCAAAGCTATGTCTCGGATAAGAAAACTCGTCAACTTTTTACCTTTTTAGGGTTGTGGTCCTAAACCTAAATTTGTCCACTTTGCCATTTCTAGTGATTGACCTAACTCACTCAGATAACCAATCACAAAACATAAAAAAGCAAACAAAATAAAGAAAAAAGAGAGGGATTGTGGCTTTTCACATTCTTTTCACAATGAAGAACTTTGCATAACTTTTAAGGATAAAAAACTCTTGGTTTTAATGACCTGTGACAAAACACCATCCTATCCTCTTTTCACATCAATATTTTCTCACTAAGGCATGAGTTAGTGAGGAAGTTAGACATACAAAGGTAATAACTAGAATAATGATTTGGGTAGTTGTAAAAATTGATAAAATTCATATGGTTTGTTAGCACTCCATGGGAAAGAATGATTGGTCATATATTGGTGAAATCCTCAGATGAAATACCACCCTTGTTCTGGAGATATTATTCATGCTTAATCTTATTTTCTTTAGGAATTATCATTTTATTTATTCATCCTTAGAAGGAAAAGTCATCACCTACACTTCCACTCTCCCTGGGGTCTATCGAAATATCCTTGATGAGACTTACCTTTTTGGCTTTTTGCAATAAAAAATGGGTATCAGATTGGCTCAAGCATGCAATTATTACTCTTGTATCAAACCTTTTCTTGAGAGGGAGAAACTAACTTGACACAACATTTTTTCTCACTCCATAAAAAGTCAAGAAAATGTTCATTCTTTGGCTAATGGCGGAGTCCATTCCCTTTTTCCACTCTTTCCATATATTTATATATTTTTCACATATTTAATCCATCAATTTTCACTCACTTTTATCCAGTTTGGGACTTCCTATATAGAAAATATTCTTCTCCAAACTCAAATGCAATGTTCTCTCTAATACTTTTTTCTGTCTTTCTCATAAATTTCCCGAGTATCTTTTACATAATAAAATATTAATTTTTTTCTAATGGATATTCAAATGCCTTTTGTCTCACAAAAATACATATATTTTGTTATAAAAATAAAGAAAAATCCTATATTGATGACCTTTCCCTTTCCTTCATTATTATATGGAATTTTATTCCCAATTTGTGTTTTCCACTGATTCTATCTGATTTTCTCTAGAATGTTCCTCAAATACCCTAAAATCGAGAAACATGATTTTTCCTGTCCAAGCCACCAGATGGATCATAGACATTTTCCATGTGACATGTGGTGATCAACTCAATTTGGGGGCAAATCTTTGTGGCAGATCAGTTTGTTCTCCTGACAATTCCAGACTTCTATATCAGAAGAACTAGAACTCTATATCTATCCCTTAAACACCCCACTATGTCCAACACACTTCATGCCCCTTATGACTCTCCTAAATCTAGAGACTTACTCCCCCATTGTATTTTTATGGCATGTGATTAGACAATCCTTCTTCTTGCAAAAACATGATTTTTAATGCCAATAGGCTACTCAACAATAAGCAAAATATTGCTTCTCTACTATTTTCATAATTGGTTTCAATTGATTACTTGAGCTACTCATCTAAGCACACTAATTTAAAAAAAATATTCTACTAAATCTATTTCATTCTCTCTATCTCATCGTATGCGTTAGTCCTAACCACATGGATGGATATTCATTGCGGGAATCCTGAGGAATTTAGAACCCAACATATAAAAGGTAGAAATTTTGGGATAATGATGGAAAATCCACGACCATCTCTAGCCGCAAAGATTTTCCAACTGAAACTCTTTATGTTAAGTTGTTCACCTTTTTTTAAATATAATCTTGATCATTACTCTTTTAATTTGAGATGTCTAAGAAAGATGCAATCGTGGTTACCTGGTCGTTTGGAGGTTCTAACTCCTTCCCCACTAATGATATGATCATAGATTCTAATCTCAAAAATTATAGATACTTCTCTAATATGCCCTTAGGTGGAATCAACATCATGTCTGTCATGTTTTCCCACTGATTAAACACTCAGTTCCAGTGTCCCTTGTTTAAGAATGAATTGGGTGGTGACATTGAAAGCTTTATCATTCATTATTTTGTTTTATTTCTCTACTATTTCATGTGAATGTAGAATATCCTCACAAGGGGATTTTTCAGACTGGGTACAACACCTAGCATGTGTCACAAATGATCTCTCTATCAGATTCTTTTTCTATGTTTATATAGATAGTTAGATAGATAGATAGATAGATAGATACAATTATGTATACTCATGCTTCACATAGCTTCCTCTTGTACATATAGTTAGTCACCCTATCTATCTCTCATTTTGTAATATGGGATTAGAAGACGCCTTCTCTCGCCCTCTCCCATGACCGTGATGAAGGATGAATTCCCAGGAGGGTGGTAAACCAAGACGACATCTGGGATTCGAACCCCAATCCTTTGTTAGGGGATGTCGTGCTTGACCACTTGAGCCACTCCTTTTTGGCTCTCATTCTATAACATGGTTGTACATAATCCTTACTTTTGAAAATAAAGAAACAAGGGCTTTGGTGGGCCAAAAAAAGAAATTAAAGACATGAAAAATTTTAGAGTAAACACTAAAGAATGTAGAGTGACGTATTTGTATTTTTTGAGGAGTGAGTATGCACAAGAAATTAGAAAGATGCATGGAATATCATAAATGAGATGATGGAATGGCCTTAGACAATGAGACATTGGTGTAATTGATGTAAAATAAGAATGGAATACCTACTTATAGGTTGGATTGATACCTAATCCTAACTCATACGAACATGGAGAATAACCAAAATAAAAGGCATAAACTATTACAATTTTAGAATCTCTAGTTAATCAAAGTGAAATGTTATAAATTAATGGAGGAATCATGGAAGGATAAATTTCATGATAATGAAAGTGAAATGATTAATATTGATATCTCTTCCCAAACAATGTCTAAGTGGATACATTCCACTTTTAGCAAGATCTAATAGTGGCTTCGGTAGGCTAAAGATGATCTAGAAAATGCACATCGAAGAAAACATATGACTACTAGTTGAGATCAAACCATGCTTATAAGGAAGAATGTGAATGATATCCTTGTGTGGGGTTTGGATTCTATGTGTACATAAATAATAGTTTGAACGAGATACAGATGGTGATGGTAACACCACCTATTTTCACCATATGGTATCACAATATAAGACATGACACCTCATCCACATGATACATGACAATGAAGTAAATTGGCACCACAAAGATGAGGAAACACAAGGAGATGTATTCAAATTAGACTAATAGGATATTATATAAGGAGACAATATGTATGAGTCAAATGATTCTTAAAGAACATGAAGAAGAAGAAAGTAAATGATCCCTATAATAATGGATCCCAATAAACATCTTGGGTCAAATAGTATGATTTTTTTCTTCCAATATTTTTGGTAAATTGTGGGTGAAGACATAGTACATTGAATTCAAAAGTGGTGGAAGAAGGATACTAATATCCAAGATTGAAATTATACAATGATAATAATTGATTAAATCCATAGAGCCCAAAACTATGTGTGACTATCAACATACAAGCTTATGAAATATAATATATAAACACATTTATAAAACTATGGCCAACAAAGTGAAACCATAATCTCAAAAACTTATATTATGTGATCAATGTGCTTAGATACTAGCTATACTATAACAAGAAATGCTCTTATGGTCCTTTATCTAATCAACATGATAAAAATGAGAATGGTGGGAAAAGGGGGTTCATGGCAATGAATATTGGCATGAGAAACTAATATGAAAGTTAGTTTGCACGTTTGTGAGGATAATTATAGTCAAAATTGGGTTTTACAAAAAAACGTTAGAGAATATAAGTGACTGTGTGAACTGTATAACACTCTATTTTATTGTTATTCCTGATATGAATAGTTCACCATCAAAGAGGTCTTAGATATGGGGACCCCAAACCGCCTTACTTATTTCTTTTCCACTTTGGATTCTCCATATCAACTCCATCTCATAGTAGAATAAAATAAAAGCATCTAAAATCCAAAAATAACATAGGAGGGACAAGATTAGACTAACAGTTACATTTCTATCACAACACATTATTATTGTGACAAATTTCTAACACTGATGATATCATAAGCATATATGGGTGAGCATTATGACCAAATATTAATAAAGAAAGTAGGAGGTCAATTTCAATAGCAGTGCCATGTTAAATAAAGGGGAAAACATGTGGTCAATTAATGTGAAAGAAATTAAGAAGATGGGAAAATATCGAGGGCTACTAGTAGTCATAGGTAGATTAAAGAAAGAATTTATTGTTCCATGAAATGACATAAATTTAAAACATTATAGAAGAAAAGGCTACATAAACAAATATGTAAGGAAATACTCCTCAAGGAAAAACTTGAAGACTTACCTACCTATATGATGGGTATACTCACAAACGTTGAGGTAATATGAATGAAATTAATTAGATGATAGTCAAAATTTGGAGGGGAAGCAACAAAGAACATATGAGAATAGAATATGCAAATCTAAAAGCCAATGTGAACATCTTTTCATAATTTTAGATTATTAGACAAATTTTATTGGAGAACAGAGATTGAAAAAATATGTCATCACGAGAGTATTTGGAAACATAGATCACTAATAAGAAAAAATGTAAAATTTCATCTAACATAGAAGCCATAAGAGGCCACAATATTAGTGTTACATGGGGCAAAAGATGGGGTTCTAAAATGGAATAAGTATTACACATGGAAAGATCGTTGGTTCCAAACCAATGAAGGGAAATTATGCCCCATAGAATACTACATCTAACAAACTAAAATCTAAAACGTTTGGTAGTCCAACAAAAAATTTCATCTAGCATAGGCTCAAAGTTATTTAGTGTCAAGTTCAGAAGCTCTTCTCTAATGTCTTTTACTTCAACATATAGAAATCCACCATCCTAATCCTAGAAACCTTGTTCCATCAATTGGATTTTGATAGGCTTACTTCTTAAGAGGTGAAATAGATACTCTAATATACCTCATTATACATCAACAAACCTAAAATGAGTGTAAAATTGGATTTTAAGGTGAAATACTTATAGATACCAAGTTTGCTTCTCCATCTATCTTCATTATGATAGTTTTTCATGTTACAATAGTCATATTGCATGTTAATTCCCAATAATTATCTTTTATAATCAAATGCACTTATGTAGTCTATTTGCATGTTTGTATATGTACTTATGCTCAAATGATGGAAGGAGTTGATGGAGGATGATTGAAGTCTTCACCAACCTTGAAAGAGGCCAAATATCACTAAAAGTATTCTTCACACCACACTAAGATGCTCAAGGAACAACCCAAAGCAAATAAATCCATGGATATAAAGTGAAGAGAGTGAAGTGCAACAACATTTCCTCAGAATTATTGTACCATTATGGAATGATTGTTCAAACAAAGTCCCCATGTGCCTAAGATGATAGGGTCCAATAATGGCCCTAGAAAACCAACCAAAGATATAGAATGGACATGACAACCATAGGCCCATAACAATTGTATTGCTCATTGTAGACGTGTTGATGAGATCCCAAAATACTAGACTTTATTGTCACTTATCTATCATTTCCCCACCACCATTATATTTAGAAAGATGATTGAGCCACAATAATGTCTACCATTAGAATAGTTGTGGTCAATCCCATCCAAACACACTCCCATGTTCCCTAATTTTTTAGACCAATGTGCCTTGCTTGTTTCGGGCAATATGACTGTTTCAACTTAACTTACAATTCCCTTGGTCACTATGCACTAAATCATATCCCTACTTTTTAGTGACTTTTCCAAACTACACCTACTTAACCCTAACATCCCTATACATTATAAAAGGCTTTAGCGTGAAGGGGGAGGGGCAAGCTCATTTACCCACCTATCCAGCATACCTACCTCCCACCTACCCACTTCATCTCCTACCTTACCCTACCACCAAAACCCTAGTTATAGGACATTTACTTCCATATTCCACCATCCATCCATGACATTTTATCCCCTAGGAGTGAGCATGTCTACCAAGTGGTTGGAGGTGAGGAAGAGGAGATCCCATTGACATTCATGGATTCCTTTTACTTATTTGTCTCTTCCTTAGTTTATTTCTTGGCTAAGAGTAGCTAAACGTCTTTGTGGGATGTTTGGGTTTGAAATATTGGACTGTGATACCTTGTGTATTGGGGATATACATGTATAACATATACTTTCTTTGATTAGTGTTATATTCTTGCTTTCACTCCTTTCTAAGATTTTTTCTTGTGAGTTTGAGATTTGATGCCACCTAAGGTATAGAGAAAAGAGGGAATAGAAGGAAAAGAGGGGGGAAACTACCATGTCCATTATGTAACCTTGATTGGTTTTCCTATCTTTCCTAATACCCCTCTATCCCACTAACCCTAGAAGAGCTCTCTAAGTATCTTAGCTTGATTCTCTCCTCCCATTTGTCAAATATCACTTCTAAAGGTTGGATAGGAGGTCATAGGATGTGAGAATCCTCTTGGTACACCCTATACCACCCCACGACACCAACCAAGGGTAGAGATTCACATTTAGATACCTTGACTACGGCTTAGTCCTAACTAGACCCATATGCACACTTGTTAATAGAACCTCCTAAGGATAGATAAATAGTAGTTTAGGGACTAGTTATCTAAACTCCACTTATATCACCCATGGACAACAAGTAGGGTAGGGCATGAAGTTAGAACTTACCTTCATGTTTTCTATAGAAGTATTAACTATTCCATATTTTATCGAGTATAGCCAACCTTCAAGGTTGATCACTCCATTTCTCTAACAACCCACTACTCATCCCAACTAGACAAACTCTATCTTCTCAATTGCTTTGTTTTTATTGTTCTCTCTTATTTGTTAGCTATAATTTATTAATCAATTTGTTACTTTCTTGTTCTAAGATAACCAATGTCATTCTTGTGTGTGGTTCATTAGTCTATACTTAATCTTAGCTCGTTCATTATTTAGTAAGTTAGTTTCTTAATCCTAGTTGCTAATTGTTTAGTTGATCTTGATTTCTTAGTTGATAATTTCTTCTTGAGTTAGTTAATTAACACTAATCGATGACTCTACCTTCATTTCAATCTTTCCTAAGTTGTTTGATTCTTATTACTATCAACCAAACTAACTTAAAACCCTATAGTTCCCTATAACTAGCTTCTAGGACCTAGATAACCACATAATTAAAGTCTAAGATTATCTTTCTACTTTGAACATGACTTTCCATTCTACTATTGGCCAATCCCATGTTCTTACAGATCTATGTAATAGGATATTTGACTTCGGATACTTTATTAAGCTTGAGCATTCATATATCATTTTCATTAACATTATTATCTATAACCCTAACCGCATATTCGGTCAACAGACCATCAAGTGAAAATGATTTTGGATCAGTGAAATCTAAATGTAGAATCACGAATACTTGATGTAGAATATGTGGTGACTAGTAAAGGATTAAACTTAAATCATATTTCCTATTTGACCAACCCTAACATGCACATATATGGGACCAACATCCTTATATGCATAGGGTATGAGATGAGACTTACTTAGATAAAGAACACGTTAGTATACATAGTAACCCTATGCAAACTAATATGTAAATTATTGTTTGTTTTAAAAACATAATAACCTTATGCAAAATAATTTGTAGATTACAAATCATAAAGTGCATACATGAACAAAATTCAATGATACACTTCTTGATATTAACAGAATTAACCACAATGGATGGTTCTAATCATGCATATATGTTATGTTACTAGGAGTAAGTCAAAACTAGTTCAATAAATAATATTCAAACATTTCACAATCCTTAGTTTACTCTAGTTTCCTTAATTTGAATAATATTATATTAAATTGGCTTAAAAACTATATACATGGAAGAAACAACATTTCATGCCAAATATGTTAGATGACTCTTTCCATGTTAGGATAAACCTTATTTGTATTTGTAAATATTAAGTTATTGGTCACACATTAGCATAAAAATTAGGATAATATAGATAAAACATATTGTCTTACTGTAATGATAGAGGAATCATTAAGGATACCTAACCATTAGATATCATATTACCAGAATGGAGCATACTAAGGTGAAGGGTTGGGGAAATGGGTGGGAGAGTCTTCATCACCAGCCTCCCCCTAGTGCCAAGGTTGATTTGGATAAAGAAAGGTGAAGTGAATTCAAAATAATTTCTAGATCTGGCCTCTTCCCATCTTCAAGAAGAAATGTCTAATCCTCTCAAATGTGAAAAATCTCTATTTATCCAAAAAAAATCTTGATTGTGAATCATATACTACTATACCCAAAAGTTGAAGCAAGGGAGAATGCTAGTAGGTGGAGCAAATTCCTCATTGGGTATGTTCTCAATTTTGTACCGTGTACCTACATTGTTGAACTGTTAGGGAGTCATGTGTTCTCTCTAGAAATGCTAAACTGAGGTGAGTGTATGTTTCTCTAAGGAATCCTATCTTAGCATTGCGTTATCTCAGACATGGTTTGTTATGAATAAACCTATGTACCTAGAGATATGGAATAAATGGGATAAATGTATCAAATTGAAGCTAAAGGAGGTTTTGAATTTGGTTTGAGTTTGCAACCTTCCTCTATAACTATGGGATTCTCATATTCTTGAGAGGATAGGTTCATTCCTTAGGAACCCTTTATGTATTGATGAACCCACTTGTACTTACTCTAGAATGGAATATGCTCATATGCAAGTGAAGATATCCTATGATTTTACTTTCACCAAAGAACTCACTCTTTCAAGTGATGAAGGTGATCAACATATAGTTAATTTATCATATGAATGGACTCCATATATGTGTTTGAGTGTGTGGCTTCTTCAGGCATAAAGAGTATTAATGCCAATCTATAGCTCAAAATAAACAAAAATGCAAGTAGATCTGGAGAGTTAATTCTATTAGGAAGACAAAATCGAACACCTTGAATCCAAACACAAGTGAACTTGTTATAAAAATCAATTCCAATAGGACCTCTCATAATGTTGAATTTGTTCTCAATTTTAGAAGTGAGGAAACAAGAAGATTAATCCCATCTACTCCAATTCCTATTTTCACAAGTTTCACCTACTACTTTGAATTTTATTGATGAAGATGTATTTTTAGAGGTTTGAAGCATAAACAAATGACCACCAGAATTCTTGATAAGTCAATTCTCAGGATTTTTAATTGAGTTACAAATTATGTTTCTCTCTTATGCATAACAACTGGTTTGGTGGCTTGGAGATCATCAATGAAGAAAATAATGTTGGGGTTTCCTATTTAACAATCAAGGTTGATAAATGATTCCCTCAATCAATATATCTTCTTGGAATGTCAAATATATTAACAATAAAATAGAAGGAGTTTTAGAAGACCTAAGATGTTCTAAAAGAGATATAGAGATCCTTAATGGAAAAAAACTTCGACCTAGTAGAATCGATATGTTCATGAGTAAGTTTTTTCTAAATTGTAACTAGATGTCCAACCACTCATCACATGTGCTTGGAAGAGTTGTCATTCTCTAAAGGGACTACACTATCACAAAGTTGCAAGAATCTGATCAGTATATCCATACTAGTATTGAATTCAACAGTTTTCCTTTGTCCCTCACTACTGTTTATGAACATAATGGTGGTGCTAAAAGAGTGAAATTATGGAATGACATTAAAGGTAGTAAATCAATTATCAATGACCCTTGGATTTCTACAGGAGATTTTAACTCTACAAGGAAATATAAAGGAAAATGGTAAATTTCCACCTTCCAAGAAGTCTAAGAAATATTTTAACAAATGCCTTCTTAACTATGACCTTTTTGAGACGGAGTTAAGAGGACCTATCTTTATGTGGGAAAACCATCAGGATGGATCAGAATTTATCACTTCAAATATTATCACTGATCATAGAAGTTGTCCTGGGTTTGTTTCTATTGTTCTTGAGATCCTTTCTGTTGTTCTTTAGTTTCATGGAGAAGTTATCTCTGATACCATTGGTGATCATAGAAGAATATCTCTTAAATTAGTAAATTCTTGAGTCATCATGTACCCATTTATATTCATCAATTCTTAGACTAATCACAAGGATTTTACCCCTACTGAAGTGGAAGGCCATGTTATGTTTCAGCTTTATTAAAATAAATGTTCTTAAAAATATTAAGAGATGGAACAAGGAGTCATTTGGAGATATTTATGAGAAATACTATATTTCCAGGAATGTTTCTCTAGTTGCAATGTGAATCTATTTTTAATCCTCTCAATGATTAAGTTAGAGAAAGATCCTAGAACCTCACAACTTATAGCTAATGAGTATATTGATGATGAGGAATTGTTTACAAGGAAAAATTCATAGATTCAATGGATTAAAGAAGGGGATGCAAATATTATTTTTTATATTTTTGTATGAATACTCATAGAAATAATAATCACATCAGAACCTCTTACTAGATAGTAATATTTCTTATGATCTTAAAATTATAACAAAATAAATTGTTGATTTCTATTGTAACTTGTTTAACAATCTTATATCAATGATGAGGTTTGGAAAGATAGTTGGAATGGATCCTCCCTTTATGATGCTCAAAGATTTAATATTATTTCTCATATGACAAGAAATGATGTAGATGAGGTTGTTTTTAACTTGAAAATTTTTAAGGCCCCAGGGAATGATGGTTTTAATGCTCTTTTATAAGAAAACTTGGAGTATCATATGTGATTATATGTACTCTTCTATCAAATACTTTTTCGTGCATGGTAGTGTGCTCAAAGAGGCTAACAAGATGTTTATTACTCCAATTCCTAAGAATCAAGAGACCAAGACTATCGGCTATTGGAGACCTATTGCACTTTGCAGCATCTTTTTCAAGATTATTTCAAAGATTCTTGCTAGCAGGTCCAAGGATCCTCCCTTCTATTATTGATATTAACCAATGTGCCTTTGTCAAAGGTAGGAGTATTATAGATGCTACCTTGATTACTACTGAGATATTGGGTGATTCTAAAAGGGTTTCATGGGATAATTGTGCATTCAAACGGACATTTCCAAGGCATATATTTCTATCAAGTCGAGTTATATTTTCTCAATCATGTTCAGAATGGGTCTTCCCGATACATGGATTAGATGGATAGAAACTATCTCTCAATCAACAACTAATCAAATTCTAGTCAATGGAGAACCAACAAAGTCATTCTCTCCTTCTAATGGCATTTTACAAGAGGACCCAATAGCTCCTTATATTTTTTTCATAGTTATGCAAGGGTTCTCTAAAATGATGAAGAAGGATATTTGGCAGAGGCATCTCACCCATTAAAGACTTTAAAAATTCCAATTTACTCATCTTATTTTTTCATTCAATCTTATGATTTTCAAGAAATCCAATGTTCAACATGCAAGTAATCTTAGTAACATCTTTTAGAGATTTGGAAGGGAGCCTCTTCTTGTCACCAATCCTGCTAAAAGTTCTATTATCTTTAGAAAAATCTATATTTCTACTGATGTTTTGGATACCCTTGGCATGAAAGAGATTCATTGGACTCTTCAAAGTATATGGGGTTTCCTTTATTCACTAGTAATCTCTCAAAAACATTGTGATGGCCTCCTAGATAAGATTAAGAGAAAAATACATCACTAATGAGAAAAATTTATATCTTTGGAAGGATGCTTAAATTTAATCAGATATATCATCCCCTCTATGCATTTATATTGGATATTTTCTTTTCCAATCCCCTTCTCCATTCTTGATGATATTGATAAGTTATGTAGAGATTTTTTGGGGGCCAAACTGATGTTAATAAGATTTTGCATTTGGTTAAATGGGATAAAGTAACCCTCCCTAAGAAATAAGGAAGTCTTAACCGAAGAAAGATTAAGGAAATTTCTAAAGCTTCCCTAATTTTCAAAGCCTAGAATTTACATAAAAGAAGGATTCTCTTTGGTTTAAATGGGTGAATGAAAAGTACTTAAGAAAACACACTTTTTGGATCATGTGGGACTCAATTAATTACTTAAAGATATTCAATAAGATTTAAGAAGTAATATATGATTTCTTATCTTTGATTGAGTTCCAAGTGGGCAAGGGTGATTGTTTCAGATTGTGACCCAATCCTTGGTTGAATGAGAATTTCCTTGAAGATTTCATAGGTAGGATATGGTTATCAAAATTGGTTTTCCTTATCCCCATTATATCAAGGTATATTATAAAAGATGGGAAATGTAATATTTCTAAAAGTATAAGTACATATACTATAATGGGTATATTTATTTCCAATGAGTCAAGATTCATGACAAAGACATACTCATGTTCAAAGAATACAATAAGATTTCTGTCAGTAATGTATGTGACAACATTAGATCTAAAGGAGTAGAGGATCATGACTTTGACTCAATCTAGAACTACAAATCCCAAAAAAGTGTCATTTCCACCCATGGAAGTGCAAATTGAACAAGCTACCTACACCGTACTACACAAGAAGAAGTGGGATTTATGCTACATCCATCTATTTCTTATGTATAAATGAGTATGAAGGTTGACACCATATTAATTTTGAGTTCCCTTACACTTCTGATCTTCGAAATAAGGCTACTAATTCTACCCCTTCATTTCTTAACCTAATAATTGGACTCATCTTACAAGAATATGAAACCAGGATTTAAAACCTATCTATGCTCAATTATGTACCACAACATGGTTGAAAAAAGTATTAGAGTTCATGAAGAGAGGTCATGTACCCCTGATGTTCTTTGGAGAAGCACTGAACGTGATTTCAAAGTGTTTTTATGAATTTATGTGTCTTTGTTTAGCACAAAAACTTTGTTATATGCTGATTCTTCTATCTAATATGGGGATGGAACCTCTAATTTTATGTATTTTACCTATGAGGTCGATTGGCCAGGAGATTTTTCTATAGTTGTTGTTTTATGAAGTTTATTAGGGATCTTCTATGGAATGCTTCTGTTATTAACAATAATCCCTCCCTTTTTGTGTTACTAGGGCATTGAGCGGGATGTTGCTAGAAATATTGAATTCATTTTCATCTTCTATTCTTATTCTGAAGAAAGGATCTACTTGCATTATTCTTCTTTCCTAGTTGCTGATAGCAATGAGTGCATCTTTATTTTATCAGTCTTTATTATTTAGCATGAGGGTTATGTACAACTTTTTTCTTTAACTTGTTTAGAAACCCATGACAAAATTACAAGAAAAAAAGAGAAAGGAGCTTAACCAACCAAAAAACATAGTGTCATACCTATCAAAAAATAATACCTATCATTTGTAGTTGTTGTGAATGATAAGGAATGTAGAGTTGTCACCTGGTTATGAGAGCAAAACAAGGAGAACTATATTTGAGTGTTTACATTAGAAGGATATGCAAAAAGACCAAAACATCCTTGCACTCAAGTAAGGGTAAAGAAAGGAAAGCATGTACGTATGAACATGTAAGACAATCCTATCATGATTGATGAAGGTGTTAGGAACCCCTGTGTTACCCAAAATATCGATATTGCACATGTAAACTTGAGTTTGTAATATGTTTTAGTCCAAATTAGGGTTTTAGTTAAAAAAAAAATTAACTCAAAACCTGTTACCATTTGTGAGTTCTTGAGGCTTTAAGATGACTGTGGAATTCTTATCACCAACCCCATTGATTCTAATGCACTAAGACTCGATCACCTCATGACACCACATATGATAGACATTAAATGTAAGGAAAAGGGATGAAAGATTATTGTAAGTTTAGTGAGATGATGTGATGAATGGTTAGTAAATGAACAAAGGAGGTACTATGATTACAAATATTAGTATGACAAAATATACTTAGCTAATATTAAAGTTATCAAGTTCACATTATGTCATCAAGATGCATCAAAATGATACTAATCATGATAAATAATTTTAAAACATAAATTCTCAGGTGATATTTTTCAAGTAAGACATACCAAGTAGATATGATACCTTATTAAGTTTGCTCAAGGAAATCTCAATAGAACTAACTTGATAAGCATATGATCACATCATCAAAGAAAGATATACAATAGTAACCAATGAGAAATAAATAATCAATTTAGATCACGATGTTTAAAACAAGCATGTAGGTATCTGGTAAGAATTTGAGATCAATGTAGACATATTAATATGTATTGAAATGAAACTAGATAAACAAGTTAAATGATTAAGAAGGTTCAGTTCTAGTTTCCCTAATAGCAACAGTTGTTAGATCATGAATAAGCGAGATTATATAATAAGAGTAACTAGTCAAATGAAATAAAAAATTTAGACTGGTTACATTAGTTAAAAAAAGTATATAATGGTATAGATCTAGTATTTAGATAATAATATACACAAATACAACTATATATAACAATGATATAGATGTCCTTTGCCCCTCCTTACCATTCCCACAAACTCTAGATGTATTAGTAATTGTTGTTTAATAAGACATAACTTCTAGAGAAGAAGTGGCTAGGAATGTGGATAGAATAATAGTTTTCTCTACGGTTTTAGTAGAGTAAAAAAAGGGTTAAGTTATATATGGTGTATTTGGGGTATATATAGGTTCCTATTGGATTTTCTTTGAGAAGGGAGTTTCACAAATTGGAAATTCTTTTTGGATTGCATTCGGTAAAAAAACTGAGATTTTCTCCTTGGGGTTGACATATTGCTCTGGACTAGGAGGTAGTCCAGTGGTGAAACACATGATTCTTCCATGTGAAACATATGGGAGAACATTTCATTCTATCAAGAGTGTCCCCTTGATAGAAAATTTATATTCACTTACTAAGTTTCTACCTTTCTAGAAGTTTCTAAATTGATCTTAGTTGGCAATTTCATTTTTACTGTGAGACTATATCTTTGGGAAATAGATTAAATCGGGAAAGGAATCTTGAGGAGATAGGTGAAAACTTGAGGGCCAAGTACTATCGTTTCCCTTTAATTTATATTTTGAGAGAAAATATGCATTGAATTTAGAAAAAAATGGATTTTGATTAGGATACTAAATCAAATTGAATGTTCAATTTCATCACCAGTTAATATATATCCTAAGGCTAAAATCATTGCATTATATCAAGAGTTATGAGTAGAAATGAAGGTGGGTTTCACAACCATAGAAGTCAAAGTGATAATCTCAATAACCTTCATTTGAAGATTTGTTGAGTGAATCTTCTACTATTTTCTTTTAACTAGATACCAATGTGATCGATGGAAATTATGAAAAATTACCATAATCTAAATTTTCAAATACTAATTATGCATGTAAAGTTAAAATGATCAATGTTCAATAAAAATGGAGTGAGATTTAATACTATAGGCATTATATTATTTTATTTTATTCTAAAAGTCTAATGAATTACAATTCAATTGACCAGCTGCACCTACAATACAGATTCTAATACAATATATACGTCAACTAGATCCTGGACCATTTCAACACCCCAAACCAATTCTATATTTTCACATTGATCTACAAACTACCAAATACATTGTAACAACACAACTAGGAAACTACACACTACCCAAACCCTATAAACAAATACTTGAACAATGCCACTTTAAAAAATGATCAAAATATGCAATACACACAAAGGAAGCATATTTACCACAATTTATAAATAAAACTTGCCTCTATAATATACAATTTATCCATCTTGATATATAAAAACAATTTTGTGGGAGCCCATGTGATCATTATACAGTTAAAAGAAGCAAATCTAAGAGACATTGCAGAAGTTCTTCCTTGGAATGATGTATTTCACCACTTGTATTCCCTCATCATTTCTAGTCATCTCCTTTCACTTTTGGGCCACTAATTTTATACTTAGTGAGTTTAACATTTGTATAATATTTATTGAGAAATTTATAAATAGAAAATAATATTTATAATAAAGACATGCAAGTCTGCAAACAAACTAAAGCATAGTTACACACATCCATTATTAATTTATTTATTAAAAGTGTGAGTTAACCCCTATCAAATCTTTTTAGAAAGTTTGATGATTAAATTTTGTAATGTTGCTTCCAAGAAAGATTCTCCATGATTCAATGAATGTATGCAAAAATTGTAGCGAACAACCATTTTGGATGTCTAACTCTCTGTCTAGCCACTATCAATTGAATCAATTTACATTAAAATAGGAGCTCAATATATATTAAAAAAATTAAGTAAAGGAGACATAGGACTCCAACTGAATGGATTTTCATAGCATGGAACCATGCATCTTCTTGTATAAAAATATTATTCTTTTTCATTCCAGCTGCAATTTCTATACCACAATTGATATACAAAAAAGGGTAACATAAGTAGTTTCCTTTTTAGCATAGGTGATCAAATCATCAATACATTTTGGTGTTCACCTAGCTTATTATAGAGACACATCTATTTTTCATGTTAGTAAACACAGTTAAAAGTTAAGTAGTGACCGATTTCATACTTATTTTGACAAAGTGTAGATCTTGATCAAACAAAAAAACATAGTCAACTTCATTAAGAGTTATGGAATTTGGAAATAGGAGATTATTCCCTATAATGATCATGTTTGAATCAGTTGAACATCCCTCTCAACCATGTAGATCCCATTTTCTAGTGTGGCAAGGGGCATAATAGATTGAAAATCACTTACAATGCATTGAGACAACCTCATTGTGATCTGGCTTTTGTCTAGTCCAAAGGTTTTTATTTCTTGCCTATATGTAAGTTATGTCGAGATGGGAATGATTCCATTCAACTCTTACCCTTTGACTTTGTAATTATTCAAAAAATTTAGGAGGAAGTAGTGAACCATTTACTCATTAGTAAGAGGATGCATTATATTTTGGATCTCAATCTCAAGAAAAGTTAGTCATGTAATAGTGATAAAAATTCTATATGACATACATATTAGTAAAAAATATTGGTTTATGAAAATGAAAAGGTCTCTAGTAATAGAACTTGTGTTAATAATATATTTGATATAAGTGAAAAAGAAGAGGATATGTACACAACAAAGCTGAAAAATTTGATAACTATAGGTGGAATCCATGAATTCATGGTTCACTTTAAGGAAAAACACAATCTGATAACTAGGATGTACCTCATCCATGAGATGTTCTTGTGGGTTCTTGTTTGACTACACAAAGGAATTGTCATCATTCTAGTCTTTTATCAAAGTTTGACCATGATTGGTTGGCTTGGGGATCCTTTCTTTGAATATGGCTCATGGGAAAGGTGTGGCAGCATGCATTAGGAGTCCTCATTGGAAGGAAGGGGAAAGGAGGGAGAAAGCCTCATGAAGGCCAGGTAGGTAGAAAGTCATCTATGTAGTGGCCTCACATATTCAAATTTTGCTTCAATTAAAGGTGGGAGGATATGAGGAGGGGGTTAGAAGGAAGTAAAGTCATGGAGTGTTGAGATGAATGTATGGGGGCATAAGGTGTATCAAGTCTGAATTGTATGTGAAAAGATGACGGGTGAAGCATTGAGGATGAGAGGAGTAGTAAAGGGGGTTTATAGGATTCATGGATAGGTTTTAGATTTGGGGGTTTGTCCCTTCTTGGAAAGAGCAATGAAAATGTCAAGTTAAAATCTACACAACTAGGGAACTAAAAGTTTCATATAACTGATATTCAAATAAGAATTGTAGGAGGAAGAGATAGAAAATGGAAGTAGGGAAAGATGGAGTGACACAAGGGAAGGAGAGGGGAAATAAACATACATCCCAAGGTTTTTGAAAAGGGGCAAGATCTAGGGCATGACTTTGGCAACATTGGATCTTGATCTAACAAATTGCAAGGTCGGGAGCTGGGAAAAAAGAAGGAAGAAGGAAGGTAAAAGGATTTCCTCATGCGTTGTCTTTAAAAAATCACAAAACAAATGTACAAAGGTCCAACTGGAGTGGGATTTGGCATAAGTTAGTTTATCGAGATTATATGACAAAAACAAATTTTGACGTCTTTATTAATTAATCAAGTAGAGTAGGGATTGAGAGCTTCATTAAGGTTTCATAACTTATTGAATTAAATACTATGCTTATTATAATGGCTCCACATAAGTTCAAAGATATATTAAAACTTAAAGTGAGATCAAGGTCATGGTATGAGATTGATAAAATAATAATATAAGATAAGATAAAGTGATGAAAACATGCCTCTTTAAATCCTCATCAACTTGAAAAGGAATTCTACTGAAGAGATCTGGAAATACTTCTTCCATGTCGAACTTGAATTTTTATGTAGCACCCACATTGTTCAAGTTCTTCCAAACCTCTCTCACCATATAAATTTTCTTGTATATGAGTTCCTTAGTTTTTTTATCGAGTATCTTAATTTGGAGTTGTTTGTGAGAAGAACATCTTTCCATTCAATAGATTCATGAGTGAGAGGATTGATAGGGTCCTTCATAAATATTTTCATATTGGATACATGAAAAAAACTTGTTCATCATTTTTTATTATGGCATAAGGCTAATGTATGCACACTTCTTTAAATAGTCTAAAATCTCAAACATACCCATCTATATTGGACTAATCTTCACTTTATTCTTAATAATAACTCAGTGGGACTTACCTTTAACAAAACATGACCACCTACTAAACTACACATATGTACTACAGACATAAACATACAACTTATGGTGATCCTATACTCCTATTCAAACTATATTTGATTATATTGACACAATAAGAATATAACTATGACTTCTCATATGTCAAAGAATTGGTTCCTTGACTTCTTTGTCCAAGTATAGTGGGAACATACACAGACTGTCATGTAAAGAATTATTGGGGACATATAGTGAATTGGTAGCTATTATTGTAGATGAACTCCATCCAATGAAGTAGTGATCCCAAGAACCTTCCCAATATAGGATACATGATCTCAGGAAGTCCACCAGTTTTAGATTTTCTACCAATATGTGCACTAGTACATAAACACAACACAACATTGATTATATAAGACTTGTATCATCTGTTAAAAAGTGACACATAGGTGGTGATGCAATGGAACAACAAATACATTTTCGGTTCATAGAAAAGACCAAAACTGATGTTACATATAGAATATCCGTTTCTACTTCTCAAGATACTGATAGAAGATGTAAACACTATTGCAGTTGTTAAATAGATATTGACACCTAAGACCATAAACAAAAAGTAGATTTTATCTGTAGACTAGTTGTAAAATTAGTTTACTAAAAAAACACCAGCACAAGATTTCTTATAAGTAATAGTATTGATGCATATTAGGTCTTTATCATCAATTTCCAATTTGAAAATAGATGCTATAGTTGTAGAGGACGTATGTGGTCTCAGTTTGCTTTGCAAAACTGATGTCAAATTTCACACAAAACATGCTCACTAAATTTTTGTTGTAACATCATTTTTCTTACAATAAACATCCACTAAAAGTTATCTTACCAGTAAAAGGTTCAGATATATGGGAGGTCTTTAGCATCAGTTTTGTCGTCAAAAATTGATGCTACATATTTTTTTCTCAATTTTCCTGAAGTAATTAATGTTGTAAGTGGTTGTTTTTTAGTAGATTGAATGTTTTAGACATGTTGTTTTGTATTAGGCCATCTACAATCTACAAAACCTGGATTAGAAAACACATATCCACTATTACAAATTCACTACAACCAACATGTAGGCCATCTGCATCCATTTACATTCAGTAACATTCACATAATGCACCAAATCATACAAATATTCACATCCACTCACATGATCCACTCTTCATATCATATAGAGAATTCATTCATTCTCACAAAGATTTTAACATCAGTTCATACATTCACCATTTGCATCAACAAAGTTATCCATTAGTAATGAACATAATTTTACATAATCATGCAATAACTTAATTCAAAGTTCAAAGTTTTTTCTACATAATCATCCTAAATCAAGTAAAACTCAACTTATTTTGTTTACTGATATGTCCACTCTTCTCTTATGGAATATAGAATATGTTCACTCTTCTCTTATGGAATATAGAGTCTCTAGAGGGTATGTCTGAGTGTCAAAGACATGCAAAAGTATTATATATATATAATTAGTTCATGATGTTATATAAAGTATGATTAAAATGTAAATCAAATTTTAAACTTGTGATCCGAGCCATTATTACCTTTTGCATAATTTTGATGTATTATGATGTTGTTCTGACAATGACATTTGTATATTTAAAAATATATTATATGCATGCCTAGACATAACTTTATAAAGGGCATTAAAAGTTAACAAATATATGAATGTTAATAAATGAAACATATCTAAACTAGAACGTATGATTTTAAATAACGAAACTACCTTAATTTTCACATAAGATATATATCTTTTTATTTTCAATGTATTATCTCCTCCGCTTGACTCAAAAGATTTTGTACCCCTATAAGTAAATAGATAATATAGTTTACAAAGTAAATAAATCATGATTAAAACATTAAGGAATTTGTGTTGACAACTAAAGATTTATACTTACACTAAAATTAGGAATTTAATTTTTTGTCCATAAATTTTTTACAAAGTGGATCAAGATGAAACACACTCAATTATCTCAGAACAATCACCAATACAATGTTTGTTACTGAACATGAACAATGCAAACAAAAAAATCATGTTCTAAAATGAAGGTAATTCCTAAGTTAAATGACAAGCTAAGAAATAAAATTCAAAGAATGGAAGCTTACTCGACATTGAAAGGAGCTTGAATCAAGTCCTTTTTCATACTACAAAAGAAATTAAATGACGAAGATGTAAAACAGTGAACTACATATTACTATTCTTGTCAACATATCTTACTGATGAAGAAACTAGGAATGCATGATTTGTTTATTTGATTTTATAAATGCATTACACATAAGTAGCCATAAGAACAAATATAATTGTTTGATATATAGAAAATAATTGAATATATATACATATATATGGACTCCTTGTGTTGATAATCCCTCACCGTATCCATACTTTGATAAAGGAGGTGTTTAGCCATTCATACTAAAATACCTCTAAGATATCTCGAGGGAAGACACAACCATCACGACATTGTATTAGGGCATCCACAAGAGTATGGATCACCATATTCAACCCTTGGTTTGTACTGGATAAATATCAACATAAGCCCTTACACGTACTCCCTAGATATTTGAATACATTCTACATAATCAGTGTAGATGTGTTCTTTGGAGGACGGCCTATAGGGGGTGCCTTAGGTTTTTATATGTTTATATTCCTTGTATTAGTATCAAAAATATGCACAAATACATTTAAACAAATTTTCAAGCCCCCTCACAAATAACTAGGAATTGGGAACATGCATTCTAGCCACCTTTTGCTTCTCCTACTATAGTGGTTCATGGGTGAGGTATTGGTAGTGGTGTGTCTCTAATTCCATCACTGATAATTTAAATAGACACATGAAGCACATCATCCACCATAGGAAAGCGATGCAACATTCCAGAAAGAGTGTGAAGCACCACGCCCTCTGCTACAGTATCATCTTTAGGCTTTAAAATTGCAAGACAAAGTTTTTTTATATATCTACAATTTTGAATAAATACCAATAACACAACATATATATTGCATTCACATAGCATTATATCAATAAAAACAATTACATCAGGATAGCTCGGTGGGTCCACATGAGTATTCTGACGGCCTTTTAGTACCATATAAGAGGAGTGGTATAAGATGTGTTCAATTTGAGAAGGATGAGCAGGTTGAGAAGACAAAAATTTGTTCCAAAATGCAGATTTTTTAGCTATAAGTGCTTCTACATCCTCTTGTGGCATACCATCTTTTTAGTAGACCTGTGGAAAGATCCAAAATATGATCTCAGACATACACTACATCCTACTCCCCTAACATAGTTGTGATGCTCTTTAATACCCACAACTATTGTCAATTCATCCTTTTGGCTCTTAGCGATGAATAATTCACTTTTCTTTGCTCATGGAGATCCCTCTAATTATAATCAATAACCTATTCAATATAATGTAATAAATATAAACAAAATAGACCTACATTGTGACTTTTGAACTTCACCATTTTTATGCCATCCCAACAATTGCGAGCTTGAGAATTAATCTTGAGAGATTTTTTCTAGCATTTATATACTCTACATGTCAGAGTGGAGGTGGACTCAGAGTTATGGTAGATTCTTCTATAGATGAGTATTTTTCATTCTTTTAGAAGCACAAGGTATAACCACCGGGATCCAACTGATGGTCATGCATATTCTTTCCCCATAATTCTTTTTTAGCTTCATAGATATATTGAATAATTCAAAATTGATGTTACATTATAATAAATATTCATCAAGTATAATAAAATTGAGTATATTCTTGGATAACATTAATACCTTGAATTTATATGATTACCAAGAAGCAAGACATTTTTTCAATGCCTCAAAGTCTGGAAAGGTGCATTCCTTAGTGATAAGCTTTTTGGTTAGTTTTATACTCCATGTTGATATTGATCTTAAAATTCCTTTGCATTATGCAACACCATTGTTGCACCTTTTTTAGATGAACTTTATGATCTAGGTGACAAAATCCCTACAAACAAAAGCATGTATATTATTAAAAAAAATTAAAAAGAAAGCACATAATATAAAATTGAAAAAAATTAATATAATGCATATACCTCACATCTATGTCCCTCCACAATGGGTCTTTAATGGCAACTTCAACTTTATATCAAGATTCTATATATAATGATACCTTGGCGCGTGTCGTGATCCCTAAATAATGCTTTAAGAAAGTACCAACATTCTCCCTAATAGGTGCTCCTTTGTCATCAAATAGGACTACAAACTTCTCTCCTTTGTCCCTAATCTTCTACATATTATCATGGTACCTCTAGTACATGAAGCATCACCACTGCCAGAACCCTCAAAGCTAGTCCCCTCAACACCAGTCTAATGAATTGCATCCTAATTTATGTGCTCAACCTTAGAATGCTCTTGGTCAGAGGCCATATCTATACCAACTGACAATATATTGTTAGAAACATGATTATAAAACAGAATTAAAAACATCCATATAATTATTGCAAAGTCTATATGTTTCACTATAAATGAAAAGGTAAATAAAAAAGGTAATGCATTTAGTATTGGTTGGATCACTTGTCAACTAATGTTCCTTCTACGTAATCCTAATGTGTATAGTACTCATTAGTGTTAGACTCAACATTTTATACTTAGATAGCCTATTGATAATGGAATGGATTTATTATACTTGTCATAGTACTCATCTTCATATATAGGATCTTCTATGGACCGAATTTTCCCACATAGAACAACATACATATTTTTACTTGTTGGAGAATCAATATAGAATACTTTCTTTGTCTGTATTTTCATAATAAATGGCTCATCCTTCTCATCAATCTTTTCAAAATTTACTAGTTTCATAGCCAACTCAACCAATAAAACTCCTTTATTGTTATCATCCCAATTACACTTGAACATGGGGAATTTTGTGTAGTCAAATTCCTCTATGCCTTCATTGACACCATGATGATGCTTTGTGTAGAACAAAAGACTATTTATGTCAAACCCTTTGTATGATGTGACATCAATTTTTGGTTTGAAGGTGAGTCATTAGATTTTCTTAGCAACACCATTTGGTTCTTGAGATAGTTGATGGAAGAGTTTATCTTCAAACAATATAATATATATTCGATTATGCCCTCTAACAGGTCACATTGAAATAGGTATAAGACTTCTTTGATAAAATTGTTGAGTTCGGTGATATAATTACCAACTTTGTCGATATTGTGTAAAATGCACAAGTGTTAATTTTCCCATAACTCCCAACAAGTTCTTTCACTCACACTCTCAAAGTCTCCTTTCCATAATAAGTATCAACACAATGAGACTTTGGATTGGCACAAGTTCTATTACAACCCAGAAAATCATTACAAAAGTACATTACCCCCCTAGATAGGAACCCTCAATATTGTTCCCTTTAGACTGATAACAATTTTGAACATCACCTTTAAAAACAACCATGTACCATTCTAAGAAAATGAGATTCAACATTTTCACTTCCTTAATCCAACATTTTCACTTCCTTAATCCATGAAAAACAAGATAAACATTATATAAAATGATGAAGGAGGAAAATGCATTGCAATTTGGTACAAGGTTAATATCACTTCTCTATAACTTATCAAGATTTCCAAGATCTATAACTTTGTTGTATATTTTGTTGAAGAGGAAACAAAGTCTTGTGGTTATGAACCCTACATGTTGCAACCATATAGACTTAATAGACACATGAAAATTTGGTTTCATTAGGTTTGACAATCATGAGACTTAATACCTATCAAGTGTAGATCCTTCATTGATACCAATCTATAAATATTGAAAGAGTATTTACCTAGTACTTTAACATTAAACAAGCAAATGTAAAAGTTTTATTCTCCTATCTAGACAAAATGTAACAAGAAAGAGGTAAATAAGCATGTCATCCATTGATATCCTTTGTTGTTAATTCTTTCATTATACCTATTTCTTAAAAGTCAATTCTAGATAAGAGCAACTCACCATGAATAACTAAGCAGTGACGATGGCACCAAGAAACTTTGGAGTGGTAGCTGGAAGTAAGGAGCATAATATTAGTAGATGATAATGGGTTTGGAGATGAGGATCTCAACATCATCAACTCTTAGACATCATCTAGTGTATCCAGACAACATAAAAAGGTTTTGGGGTGGCGCTGGGTCTCAGTCAGGGTTAGGAGCAGAGAAGACTAAGGTTTCGTGGCATACAAGAATAAAAAAGAAAGGCTTTGTGGGGGTCAATAGTTAGGATGTAGTGTTGTTTTTGCAAAGAAAACCGACACTACAACAAAGTGGCACATGGGTTTTAGTTTCTATGTTGGTTAAGAAAGAAAATTAGGCACACCATTCTAATAAACACCTATCATGTTAGCTCAACATGACAAGTAAAATTGACACCACATTTTAATGAAAAAATGGGTATAGCTAACCTGTGATGATGACTAATATATATGAACATGAATGCAATAAGTCTTTTTTGAGGGAATTTTTTTCTAAATATAGTATCAAATTAAATGTATAAATCTAATTTTTCTAAAAATCACCATGTTAAAAATTACTTCTTATAGAAAAATATATAGCATCGATTTTTAAAAAATTGACACAATCGTTTCTTTTGAAGGGAACATTTGTTTCATGGGTAATATTGTGGGAATCATATGATGTAGGTTACTTTGAAACCTACATTATTATCCATTCAACAACATTTTTTTGGGAAATAAATTTTCCTATGACACTTATGTCATCAGTTTCTTTGCCACAAGTCGGTGTTACAAGTGAAGTGGTACCCAAATTATTTCCTCAAGGGACAATGTCAACATACATATATGCTTGATTTTATGTAACCAACAATATAAGTTAATTTTTCACTTGTTTTTGTGAGATCAACATTACAATCAATAATTATATAGGCCAAAAATGTGCTAGTGGTGGATGTTATGTCATATTGAAGCTTAGCTGAGTCCCAATTATTCATGTACTTGTTGCCATAAGTGAGATGGGGACTTTGCGTCTTGGTCAGGCACACTTGATATTGAACTCCATGCAGCCAAGCTATCTATCAATTATATAGTTCCACTAACTCTAGAAGCATTTTTTTTACTTCAATGGGAATGTGGGTTGATCTAGTTAGATGAGAAACTACATCTCAAATGGCAACATTCCCTTTCCTGGTCACATTACACCTACCAAATAATTTATGGTTATGTCCTCCTATTTCCATATGGATAGGTAGAGGTAATTTCCATTTGTGATAGGTAGGGTTTTAGAAGACCCCAAGGACTTTGATATTTAGACTTGATCTGTTGGTATGTCAAGATGCTAGATCTAAAAGTAGATATATTGTTTTTCATATTTCTCCACCAAATGTTCCTCTGTATATCTTTCAAACATCTTAGTCAATCCTAAGTGAGTTGTGTACTTTGACCCATGAGCATCATGTAACAATTTCTTTAGAAACTCAAAGTCTCTAGGTATGCAAATGTGTATTTTGTATCAAATTCCACCTTCCATACCAACATAAATATGAGTCTGGGGTTTTTCCGATAACTTGGTCATATCTTTAAGACTTTGGTTGTTCATTGTGTTATTAGAATATGAGACTAGATGCCTAGTTTTACATTTATATTCATGAGTTTGATTCTATCACCCATAGAACTTGGGGGCCATGGAGATAGGATCTCTATGGTTTTCCATTCAATGGATAAAATATAAACACACTTACTCTGCTTCTTGCCAAGGGAATCAATTATGAAATTCACCTTACTAGTGTCGCAGAAACTTTTGAAGTCATACCCTTGAGGTATTCTAATCATCTTCATTGCATATGATTCAACTCCTTTTACATCAAGATATACTTCAAACTCTTATGTCCATACAAGAAATCAAAGGCAACAATGTATAAGTAGTGTATCCATATCTTTGGCACAATTATATAGTGGCACCTAGGTCGAGGTCATAGTTCCAATTCACCACATTTTGTTTCAACTATTAAGCTATGTAGCTACTTCCTTCTTCTCTTGAATGAATACACAAGCTAGACCAAATGTAAATGTGTAGGTGAAGTTTAGGAACCCATCATTTCCTAAAGGAAGTGTTAGGACAATTATGATGGTTAGCTTCATTTTCAACACTAGAAAATAGACTCACAAGCTACAACCCAAATGAAACGTTCCCCTTTTTTGTTGACTTTGGTGAACGGAAAGGAAACCCTACTTAACTTTGGTATGAAAAGTCGATGATATCCAAAAAGGCCCAAAAAACTATGGATTCAGAGATTTTCTTCAGTTCTTGTCACTTGAGAACATCAGAGACCTTGGCGGTACCAGGAGAATTTGTCCCTCAAATATGATGTGGCCTAATAACATGTCTTCAAAAATACACAACTCACATTTATGAAAGCTTGGCATTAACATTCTGGTTTTGGAGGATACATAGAATCTTTTGAAGGTTATCACAGTTAGACTCAACATTATTGGAGTATATCATGATGTCATCAATGAAAACCACTATGTGCTCATCTAAGAATGGTTGGAAGACATAATTTGTGAAATTCATAAACACAAATGGGGTAGCAACAATACAAATAGCATGACCAAAAATTTGTATCGCCCATAAAGAGTTTCAATAGATGTTTTTAGATGTCTTCATCCTTAAATTAGAGTTAGTGGTAACTAGATTGAAATTGTATTTTTAGTTAATGTAGTTTGACAAAAATTGGTTATAAAGGTCATAAATTTTGGGTAGTAGATATTTTTTTTCACTGTGGCTCGGTTGATCATATGATAATTAATGAACATGCATAAGGCTTTTGCGTGAACGAGTATGATGCTCCCCAAGGGGAAGTAGGGTGGAATATGTACTAGTCTAGAAATTTCTATAACTACAATTTGAGTTTAGAAAATTCACTAGGGGCCATCATGTATAGTGCTTGAGAGATAGGTGTGTTACATGGTGCACAATTGATGGAAAATTCAATATTATGATTTGAAGGTAGCCCTATAACCTCTCCAGGAAAAATTGGGTACTCAGACAGTACATCATTATGTTATAGCAAAATCATATTTGGTTTGACTAATGCAACAATTTCTAGGCATGTTTTTCACATTTTTGACATCAAAAATTGGGAGATAATCAAGGAGATAATAATATTGTGATTTTAACTTTCTTCCAAAAATTATAGAAGTTAGAAGATTGTGTTTAGGTAAGATAATTTTCTTGAAATAACATTCTATTGCAACATAGTTTTCATGCAAATAATCCATCTTGAGTATAAGGTCAAAGTCCTGCATATCTAGAAGCATAAAATTGTATGAAATAGACAATAATCTAGATGATCATGGTTTTTTTAACAACATGATAATAACTTTGTATTCTCTGGAGAGGCTTAGTTGCATCAAGAGTATATCTTAAGTCATGAACTTCTAGGTTAAGCATAGAGGCCAGATTTGTGAACATAAATGTGTGGGTAGATTCAGAGTTTAAGAGTCTTACCAGAGTGTTCACAAAGATTCATCATACATAAACCCACATATACTAGGTATATGATTTTTACAAGATTCTAGTCATGCTATCAATATTATGAGAACATTTGCATTGAAAAGGCACCTTCCATCAGCTTGTTCATATTTTCCTCTTCTATGTTAAAGGCATAGAAGCAAGCACTTCTGTTCTCATCCTATTTGGCCCAATATGGAGGATGATGGGGGCATATTCCTCTAAGTGTCCTTTTTTTACAAAAATGGAAGACTGGAACTTGATACTTACACTACTTATAGGGGTGTAGGTTACCACTAGTATGGCACATGGTCTCGTAAGGGTTATGGACTTGTCCTTCATTCTGACCTTGGTTCTAGTTTAGGATAGGGCCTATGTTGTAGTTCTAGTTGCTCTACTATTATAATTCTAGACATGGGAATTCGTGGGACCATTGTTTGTTCCCTTATATCTATTATAGTTACCATAAGACTTTCCTTTGTTATCCATTTTGTCAAACACAACACCTTTTATCCTTACATTGTACAAGATCAACGTTTACCCTATCCCATACCCAAGGTTCTCTCTAAGTACAAGAAATGGTCATAAGTAACATGTAAGGTTTTAGTCTTGCAGGAGGTTGTAAAATATTTGATGGTAATGTGGATCTCTTCCATTAAAGATTCCACTTGCTCCTCTTTAGGGAGGTTTTTTGCATATCTCTCTAACAAGAGGGAGTTTCATCCATATTCAGCCTCATATAGACTGTTATGGGTCAGGGAAAGAAATTTTTTATGCGTATCTTTTATCTCAGTAGTAGAGATGAAATGATTAGTGAAGATTGATTTAGAGACCTTCAAATTTATAGGTAATTTTTTTGTGAATGGAGGTAATTTTCCCACACAACATAGTTATCCTTTGAGTTTGAAGGCAGCAAAGGTGCACTTTTCCAATTCATGGCATGCAAGAACCCTAAATTTGTTCTCTATGGACACTAAATGGGTATCAACCTTACAAAGACCTCCCTAACATCCTCTCCATAGAATGTATTTGGGTTAAGCTTGACGAAATCAACAACATTGGTAGGATTTTGTTTTTGGTTATGATGTGAACTCCTCCACGTATGATTAAGATGTTGTATGTAATGCCAAATTGTGCATGGCTTCCATGGGAGCTTTTATCTACTCATCCCAAACTCCAGCATTCATGGATTTAATGGAAAATTCCTAAACATTTCTCTGTGGGTCATATATCCCTTGTGATTCTTTACTGTACTCAACCTCTTTATTCTTTGAAACCCCTTTGTTCTTTACACCAGAGACTCCTACTTCATCCTTGCTAGTACAAGTTTTGGATGCATTTGCAAGATATTTAGTAGTGTAGTTTCACTCATCATATAGTTTGAGACCAAATTATTAGATTATAGTAACCTCATCATATTATCCACATTTTATGAAGTAATTCACACTTTATTTTTTTCATGTTCTTCAATTGTCCATAGTCAGGTGAGTGCAAAGATTGAGGCACCCTAATAATAGTGAGAGAGATGAGAAGTCATCCTACTTTTTCTAATTTTTTTGTTTGTGTGTAGTTAATATAGAAGATAGGAGATGCTAGGAGATTCTCCAGGGTTTGTAGGAAAGCCTTTAGTCCATTTTTGCATCCATTAGGGCCAGCTAGGGAATGAAGGAAAATCAACCACCGTAGATAGAAAAATAGGATGTGTTAAGTTCAAAATCCAATGTATGCCTAATACTAGACACTCAAGGTTGACCTTTGTGTATTTAGGGTTTTCGAGGTTCATATAAGATTGGAGGTTAAACGTGATTCACATAATTTGTGTGTTAGGGCCTGATACCAATTTTTCTTAGAATTATCAATCAAAATCCTAGTACCATTACCTCCCTTTGTAGTGTTAAACCTATTCCATGTGCTTGTCCCTGAGTAGTCATCAATAACACAAAATAGACAAAAAAAACACTCGATCAAAATGAACCATCAAGTGTTTTACAACTCAGGCCCACTGGCAACCTATAATGGAAAAAGAATACCAGTAATGAAAGAAATTGTATTAGATGACTATCTTCATCATTAAAGTACCCCATGGAGATCCAATGTGCTGCAACATTTTCAGTTCCATCAAAATTCAGAAGATATTAGGTAGGTTTGAAGGTATTCATTTTATTCCATTAATTAAAATCATAAAAATTAAACTCTACATCATGAATGAAGAATCTAAGTGAAATGTTCATTGTTTGGTAAGACTCATAATATCAATAGGAATTCGAACATGTAATGTTATTGATTTTAAATAAACAAAACCATATATTTTTTATGTGTTTTCATTATACTCAAGCATAGATACCACTAGATATAAGAAGGGGAAGACCTCCATTTTTTGGTAGATGCCACTCAACCCAGTACCATACTATACACTTTTCTATTCACACATACCAAGTGAACCAACAACAATGATGAAAAGGAAGGCATTTGTATTCAGATCATTATAAATTCATCGTTCCCTTGGTAAGCCAATTTCATGTGGTAGTACAATGTGTCTCATATATGTTACATGTCTCCAAAATAATTATAACATTTCACAAACTTAATCAGTAGGAAATGATGTAACTCAAAAAATATGTAGACAAAAAATATGCAAAAGATATTTATAATATATTAAATGATTTCTCCCCCTCTCTAGTTCCTCTCGGCGGCGCTGCTGGGGGGAGGGAGTGTCCTAGGTGCTCTCCTCCCCCTGGCTCTCTTTCGTCCTTGGTAGTGTTCCTTGTGAGGGTGGTGTGCATCCTTGTGGGAGAGATGTCGGTTGTCTGATACGTTAGGGTTTCTCATAGGAAGTTTGTTTAGGGCTGTGGAGCGTCGCGTGATGCGAGGTCAGGTTCCGAGGCTTGCATTGTCGGTTTCGGCCGACTTCCATTTTTCCCAAGAGTGGCGGATGGAAAGAGCATGCCCACCTGACCTGGCAGATCCCGCTGGCTGCTCTGCATTGCGGTCATTGTTAGAGGCTGTTTGTCCCTCTACCTCGCGCCCCCTTCGCACCTCCCATTTGAGATCTGGTTTCACCAGATTGATGATGACCCTTCGACATCGACATCCTCGACGGCTTCGACAGCGGGTGGATCTGGGCTTGCTGCTTGTCTGCGTGTCCTAGAGCCACTGCTCTGGCGGCTACTCATCTTGGGTACTTCGTCCCTGGATCTGAGATTCGGTGGTTGGTTTCCTTGCTGGTTCAGTAGCGGCTCCCTTCCTTTCAGTTGGTGTGCTGCTTCATTTCCGAGCTAGCTGCTGTTGTGTGGTGGATGCCGGCTAGATGTCTGATGATATGATTCAGTGCAAACAGGGGCTTCAAGCCCTGGTGCGGGTTCTCTACCCTGCTATTGTATGAAGGAACACTTTAAGTGTTCGATGTTATGCCTCTGTGCAAATAGGGCATCGCGCGATGGAGCTTTCGGTCTCTGGCCGAGGCTTTTTCCCTGAACTTCTGAGTTTCCATTTTGGTTGAGAGGATGCAGGACCTTTGCAGGATATCACAGGGTTGTTTGCCTAGGTTCTCGGCTGAACGAAGTCTTGATTTCTTTGCATACTACCACACTTTGTGGGTGGTTCTAGTGATAGTTGGTGATGTGCAAAGCCTGAAAGGAGGAATTCGGCTGCTCACTGTTGACTGAATGTGTTGGTTTCTGCTTCCTCAAATGGCTTTGTCATTTTTGTGGTTAGTTTCATGAGGTTTCTTTGTGGATGTACAATCCATACAGAAACCTAAGCTCCTGAAAATCAGAGAAGGTCAAAAAGTCATTAAAGCTAGCTCATGACAAGAGGTCCTGGCGTTTGCTCTGTTTAGTTCTGTGATTACCGTTTGTGGGTGGGATGAATGTATGTAATTGCAGGCTATAATATCCATTCCCCTGGTCAATTGTCTAGTTGTTAGTTTTTAGCTTGTTAGGCCTTCTTTGCTTTGCCTGATTCTAGAGACCTACTGAGTACCTCCTGCGAGAGGTATCTGATCCAAGGCAGAGTTTTTTTAACTCTTATGTTGTAATGGGGTACTTAGTGCCCAAATTTTTTGGTATTTTAGTAACACGCTTTTTGACCGACAAAAAAAAAATACTATATAAAATGTAGGAGGAAAAGTGTGCATTCATGAGATTCAAGAGTAGGAGTGGATCTTAGATATTTTTAGATTCAAGATTCAATTTAAGGGTACTAATATGAAACATTTGGATTCAAGGATAAAATCATGGACAATCAACATTAAGGGTCACTATGATCGAGATCAAAGTTCTGAGCCCCTATATGGATCATATGTGTGGTACACATTCATAATCAACATTATCAATCTTTCTTTTTTTTTAGAATATCATTATAATTAATTTCATTATCAAGGGGATCTCCCATACCTAGGTAACATTAGTACTAGCCCTAAAGTCATAATACAAAAGGTCATGTATATCATCAGCAAGTGCTTTCAATATTTAGTTTTGATTATTTTATTCACCAATAGTATTTTCATTGATGTACTAAGTTTTCATATTTGGAAAATCATAACATCTAATTATTTTCCAAGATGAAAAATCCAAAAGATAATGCAAAGACATAATAATAGAGTACAAGTAAGATCTAGCCATTGCACACATTTTTATTGGGTTCATTAGATTATTCTAATCAACATTGAGTGTTTATACATTATATTTGTCCAATAGAATCATTTTATATTTGTTAGGAGACATGACTAAATTGTGTGTGTGAAACGCAAGCGTACGCGTCGAAGTAATACATGCCATTGAGTCCCGGATATTGAACATGGAGAAATGTAATTTAAGAAACTACTACTACTGCTTTCGATCAGTTAGGCCAAAGAAAACTTTCATCAGAGAATTATAAAACTAGTTGCAAGAAAAGAAACTATTTTACTGGTTTGTGATCACAATGAGAAGAAATTACCTAGGACTATGGTTTCACCACAATTGACACATCAATTTTTACCCTAAGATTAATATATGTTCCTCCTGATTCTGGACAAAGAGACCTTGTACCTAGAATTACTTACTTTCACGGTATAATCCACTACCTATCCTAATACCAATACCACTCTCGTATCAATTGCATTATTAGATAGATTCTTTAACAAACTACTATGGGTTATTCTCTTCACGCTTGTAGGCTTTCTTTCAAACCGCGGTATAAAACGTGTGTTACTATGGATTTCCAATCCTTAATCCTCCTCTCGAAGCTATCAAGGATCTAAATTATCACCTATGGTGTGCAAAATAGATAATTCAATATGATTTCATAGAAACATGCCCAAAAATAAGGAGAAAACAAAATACTAATACAAAATATCCATATATAGTGTACAATCGGGATACTCCCGAGTCCTAGAGAACATGGGGGATTGGCCCCTCATGATTTCCATGGACAAAAACATGCTAGGAAGAAGTAAAATATGGATAACATAGAAAAACCAATGAACTCCTAGAGAAATATGATTAGGATGCTCCACTCTGACGAACGAATCCGCAAGCCGTGAATTCTACACACTGAACGTGCCCAGAACCTCCCAAACGTACAATTCTCCTCTCCCATTCCTTATCCGTCATGTAATGGAATAGAGAATACTGATTAGGGTTGGCCACACTTCCCCTAAGTCATAAGAGTGACATAGGGAAAAGATAAATCCTCAGTCGTCAGATTAAATTTAAATATCATATCTATCTAATTCTGTCTGATCGGTACTACCGATAATATGTTGGTACTACTGAATGCCTCGATTAGTTGTGATCTTGTACTTCTATCGGCACTACCGAGCTGTCATTCGATAGCACAAAATTTCCTTGATCAGTTTCTTTTCATCTCTGAGCAAGAGTCGGTACCATCGACTATGAAGTCGGTAGTACCAAACTGTGTAGTTTCTTGAAAAATTTTTAAAATTCATAAAATCCAAACATAAGATCTCAAAATATATTACATCTTTCAAAAACATTAAAATTACATATATTTGATGCAATTGAGTCACATAGGCTAATATCAATAAATTATGTACAAATTAATACTGAAATGAATAATAAGTGCAAAAAAATCAATAATAAATAACATGTGAAAATGACAAATATACAGTGCATCAAACTCCCCTAAGCTTAAATGTTGCTCATTCTCGAGCAACACACCCTCAGATCTGTTTGAGATAAATCAAAAAAAGGACATAACTATAAATTTCATTTCTCAACCATCCCCACTTGACGATCCCAAACCGGCTTTCAATGATCACTGAACAATCAACTCCTCTATAGAGATCAAAAATTTCCATAAAAATTGTCCACCCTTAGATCAATGAACACACTAATAAGAGAGCATTTAATATCATAATCAATTAGGCATTCACTTGGTGCATTATGCGATCCCCCTATTCTACATTGCTCTTTCCTAACTACCAGCTACTTGGAAGCAGTTCTCCTTATAAGAATGGATGAGGAGAAAATCATATGAGTGGCCCACTGATAAGAGCAATGGATGGTATGAAATAGATGTCTATGAAGATTCACAAGTAATACCTGAATTATTTATGCAAAAATAAACATGATGAACCTATATGGTGAAGAGAACGCAAAATGCATGAGTCCTAATGCCTAATATTATTGGGTGATATGATGCATGAATAAGAAATCTCATCAAATAAATGAGAATGAAGAAAGAAAGCAAAAGAATGCATCATGTGGTTTTTCCATCCTTTTGTGAAGAGTTGAGGGAATCCTTTCTCTCTCTTAACTTTGAAACATTAACAAACTTCTTTTTCCTTTTTCATTGGACCATTATTTTAGCATGATGGAATGTTATGTCTAGGATTTAATACACATTATTCATTTGTTTTCTTTTTTTTTGAGGGAATGAATGTGTATCCCTACACTCAAATTCAAAGAAAATGGATACCCACATGATATGAAATTGAATGATGAGAATTGCATGTAATCTACATGTAGTTATTTATGCAACCAAAATGATATTCACATAAATTTTGTATACACATGAATACATACATATATATATATATATATATATATATCATTTTGTAATGAATGCAATAAAAAGAAACCAAATATAATGTTACCTACTATTCCATGCAATTCAAACAAGAGGAAATAATTAAAACTACTTGATCATCTTAAGGTGGTGGGTCAAAATGATTGGAAGATGAATGCAATCACATAATTAAGAGACAATGCCTTTCATGAATTTATAAGATTTCCCTCTCTAATAACCTGTGTATAGGATAACCTTAGGGTTTCTTTCTTAAATTCCATTAAAAATCATGTTAATTGTTTGATCAATTTAGGCTCTAACCCCATCTTCATACACATTACATGAATAATTAAGATGTCGATTTATATTAAATGTCCTTAAGCTGACTAGCCCATACACTTCCTCTAGGTGAGATTACTCAAGTACTCACAACTAAGCCCACAAAAAGATTTTCAATTTCTATTACAAACTTGAAAGCACACGTGATAATAGCCAAAAATAAACAAAATTTAAACTCCACGTTACACTAAATAGATTGTGGATCCTACAAATGACAAAAACAAACGTTAAAGACAAACTAATGAAAAAAATAAAGATAAAGACATTCCAATACCCCCCCCCTAAGCTTGAACTTTACTATGACCTCATAGTCAAAATTCAAACATAGAAGTGCAATGGGGTACCAGTTGCTCTATAGAGGGTGGCGACGGTGGTAATGGTGGCTCTTTGAATCAAGTAGCACTAGCATATATTCCTATTGTTGGTGACACTAATTTGTGTCTTTTTGGCATCAAGATATGACATTCTCTCTCTTTCTTTGAGCTTTAAAAATCGGTGCCCACCCACATGTGTGTCGGTGGTAGTGACAGGTTTTTTCTTGTAGCTATTGTCACTTTTGTTGAACAAGTCAATAGTACCGACTTGGGACTCATTAGTATTGACTTTGGTCCAGGATTTTGTGATTTTTCCTAAAAACTCGGTAGTACCAACTTTGATGTCAGTAATACCGACTTTCTACATAATTGTAAGTGATAAGGAGTCAGTTGTATCGACTTGGCTGTTGGTAGTACCGACTTTGACCCTATCTGCACACCAAACAAGAGTATCAAGGTACCTTTTTACATAAACTAAAATCTAACAAGAAAAATATGAAATATAACTAATAAAAACACATAAATAAATAGTTGGGTTGCCTCCCAAGAAGTTCCCTTGTTTAATATCCTAGGCTCGACATGAATGATCCTCCTCAGCCCAGGTTGTCACAAGATGGTGGTGAAGAATCATCTAGAAGTCTGAACTCCACTCTATCATCATCTATCTCGACTGTCAAATAGCCTCTCCCAATGGCAGTGATCACATCTGTCGTAGCTTGGAACACCCTTCCTAACAATATATCAGATCCTTTCATTTCCTCCTTATCCATCACCAAAAAGTCAACCAGATAGATAGACTTTTCGAATTTAACCAACACGTCCTCACATATACTGTATGGCCTCACAATAGAACCATCTGCTGACTCGATTACCATGGTTGTTCTAGTTGGTTTGTTCAATCCTAACTTTCAGAAGGTGGTAAGAGACATAAGATTAATGCTCGCTCCCAAATCACATAGTGCCTGCTTCAAATGTTTGCCACCTATATAACATGGGATGTAGAAACATCTCAGATCCTTCCTCTTCCTTGGAAGCTTCTCCTTGATCAGTGTACTTGTTGCCTCATCAACCTATACAATATATGTGTCTTTAATCCACCACTTTTTGTTAATTATATCTTTCAAAAATCTCCCATAAGAGGGAATTTTCTCTATCGCCTCCACCAATAACAAGTTAATGTGGATCTTTCGGAAGATATCCAGGAACTTTTTGAACTATGTTTCCTTTTTCCTCAACTTCAGACTATCCAGGGATGGCACATTGGACTTCTCTGCTTGCTTATGTTGGGGAACATATGGCACTTTGTGAACTTCCTCCTGTAAGCTTGGTTCAGCACCATCACCTCGAATAGAAATTGGCTTATCAACTACAAGTGGAATGACCAATGGCTGCTATTTCTGGTGTGTAGGTTCTTCTTTATTAACTGTGACTGTCCCACTGCATAGTAGAACCTACATTTTCTCTTGTTGCAAGGGCACCTTTTCTTGAATAGGGTCTGCTGAGGTGCATGCATGACCACAATGTACTATAAATCTACACCACCTTGTTGTCTATATAAACTATTGGGATATGGAACTTTAGGCACATATGCCTGCTCAGGCTCTGGAGTATACTTCTTTGGTAACTCAATAAAATCTTGTTCCACCTCCTTGACAACAAAGACATATTTCACTTGATGATGCGAAGTCTTTGTATTTGGTGGAACCCCATGTTGACTAGGCTTCTTCAAGGAAGTCACCTCTTCCTCCAGTTGAGAAATTTGATATTCAATATTGTGAATTTGTGATCCTTGATTCTACATCTCCCTCTTAGTCTAATAACTCTCAAATCAAAGTTTTCTTTGGCCTAGCTGATCGAAAGAAGTTAGTAGTAGTTTTTTGAATTATGTTTTCCTAGCAATAGAACCAAAAACTTGAAATGACTAAATTGTACATGTAAAACACAAGCCTACGCGTCGAAGTAATACATGCCAATGAGACGTGGATATCAAACATGATGAAATATAATTCGAGAAACTTTTACAACAGCTTTCGATCAGCTAGGCTGAAGAAAACTTTGATTTGAGAGTTATTAAACTAATTGTAAGAAAAGAAACTAATTTACTGGTTGGTGATCATAATGAGAAGAAATTCCCTAGGGATGTGGTTTCACCATGATTACCACTACAATTTTTACCCTAAGATTAATATATGTTCCTCCTGGTTCTGGATAAAGAGACCTGTAGCTCAAATTATCCACTTTCACAGAGTAATCCACAACCTATCCTAATACCAATCTCACTCTCGTATCGATTGTGTTATTAGATAGGTGCTTTAACGAACTACTCTGGGTTATTCTCTTCACGTTCGTAGGCTTACTCTCAAAACACAGTATAAAATGTGTGTTACTATGAATTTCCAATACTTAATACCATCTTGATGCTATCAAGGATCTAAATTATCACCTATGGTGTGCAACATAGATAATTCAATACTATCTCAATACTTCCTTGGGTCAGGGAAAGAAATTGTTTCTACGTGTCTTTTATCTCAATAGTAGAGATGAAATGATTAGTGAAGATTGATTTAGGGACCTTCAAATTTCTAGGTAAATTTTTTTGTGAATAGAGTTAATTTTCCCTTGAAGTATAGTTATCCTTTGAGTTTGAAAGCGGCAAAGGTGATCTTCTCCAGTTCATGGTGTATAAGAACCCTAAATTTTTTTCTCTATGGACACTAAATGGGTATCAACCTTATGAAGACCTCCCAAACATCCTCTCCAGAGAATGTATTTGGGTTAATCTTAAGGAAATCAACAACATTGGAAGGAATTTGTTTTTAGTTATGATGTGAACTCCTCTATGTGATTAAGATGTTGTGTGTAATGCCAAATTCTACATGGCTTCCATGGGAGCTTTTATCTACTCATCCCAAGCTCTAGCATTCATGGATTTAATGTAAAGTTCCTAAACATTTCTTTTTGGGTCCTATATCCCTTGTGATTCTTTACCATACTCAACCTCTTTGTTCATTGAAACCCCTTTGTTTCTTTCAAACTTTTTGTTCTTTACACCGGAGACTACTACTATGTCCTTGCTAGTACAAGTTTTTGGATGCATTTGCAAGATATTTAGTAGTGTAGTTTCACTCATCATATAGTTTGAGCCCAAATTATTAGATTATCATCATATCAACCAAATTTTATGAAGTAATTCACACTTTATTTTTTTCAAGTTCTTCAATTGTCCATAGTAGGGTGAGCACAAAGATTTAGTCACCCTAATAATAGTGAGAGGGATGAGCAGTCATCCTACTTTTTCTAATTTTTTGGTTTGGGTGTAATTCATTTAGAAGATAGGAGATGCTAGGAGATTCTCTAGGGTTTGTAGGAAAGCCTTTAGTCCATTTTTGCATCCACTAGGGCCCGCTAGGAAATGAAGGAAACCCAACCATTACAGATATATAAATAGGAGGTGATAAGTTCAAACCCCAATGTATGCCCAATACTAGACACTCAAGGTTGACCATTGTGTGTTTAGGGTTTCCTAGGTTCATATAAGATTGGAGGTCAAATTTGATTCACATTATTTGTGTGTCAGGCTCTGATAAAAATTCTCTTAGAACTATCTATCAATATCCCAATACCATTACCTTCCTTTGTAGTGTTAAACTTATTCCATGTGCTTGTCCCTGAGTAGTCATCAATAACACAAAATAGATAAAAAAAACTCACTTGATCAAAATGAAACATCAAGTATTTTACAACTTAGGCCTATTGGCTACCTATAAAGAAAAAACAATACTAGTAATGGAAGAAATTGTATTAGATAACTATCTTTATCATTTAAGTACCCCATGGAGATCCAATGTGCTGCAACATTTTCAGTTCCATCACAATTCAGAAGATATTAGGTTGGTTTGAAGGTATTTGTTTTATTACATTAATTAAAATCATAAAAATTGCACTCTACATTGTAAATGAAGTATCTAAGTGAAATGTTCATTTTTTGGTAAGACTGATAATGTCAATAGGCATTCTAACATGTAATATTTGTGATTTTAAATAAACAAAACCATATCTTTATTATGTGTTTCCATTATACTCAAGAATAGATATCACTAAATATAAGAAGGGGAAGACCTCCATTTCCAATAGATTCCACTCAACCTAATATCATACTATACACTTATGTATTCACACATACCAAGTGAACCAACAACAATTATGAAAAGGAAGGCCTTTGTATTCATATCATTATAAAGTCTTTGTGCCCTTGGTAGGCCAATTTCAAGTAGTAGTACATTGTGTCTCATATATGTTACTTATATCCAAAATAATTATAACATTTCACAAACTGAATCAGTAGGCAATGATGTAACTCAAAAAATACATAGACAAAAAATATGTAAAAAATATTTTTAATATATTACAATGCCAATATTATATCAAATGTATGAGTAAAAGTGTACCTTGATGAGATTCAGGAGTAGGAGTGGATCTTAGATATTTTTGGATTCAAGATTCAATTTAAGGGTACTAATATGAAACACGTGGATTCAAGGATAAAACCATGGACGATCAACATTAAGGGTCACAATGATCGAGATCAGAGTTTTGAGCCCCTATATGAATCATATGTGTCGTACACATTCATAATCAACATTATCGATCTTTCATGTTTTTGTGTACCATATCATTATAATTAATTTTAATATCAAGGGGGTCTCTCATACCTAGTAACATTAGGACTAACCCTAAAGTCATAATACAAAAAGTGATCTATATCATCAACAAGTGCTTTCAATGTTTATATATGATTGTTTTAGTCACCAATAGTATTTTCATTGTAGTACTAAGTATTTCTATCAGGAAAATCATAACATCTAATTATTTTTCAAGATGAAAAATCCTAAAGATAATGCAAAGATGTAATAATAGAGTACAAGTAAGATCTAGCCGTTGAAAACATTTTTATTGGGTTCATTGGATTATTCTAATCTACATTGAGTGTTTATACATAACATTTGGCCCAAAGAATCATTTTATATTTGTTAGGTGACATGACTAAACTGTATGTGTAAAATGCAAGTGTACATGTTGAAGTAATACAGGCCAATGAGTCACAGATATCGAACACGGGGAAACATAATTCCAGAAACTACTACTAACTACTTTCGATCAGCTAGGCCACAGAAAACATTGATTTGAGAGTAATTAAACTAGTTGCAAGAAAAGAAACTAATTTACCGGTTTGTGATCACAATGAGAAGAAATTCCCTAGGATTGTGGTTTAGCAATGTTTACCCTAAGATTAATATATGTTCCTCCTGATTCTGGACAAAGAGACATGTACATAGAATTACCCGCTTTCACAGAGTAATCCACTACCTATCCTAATACCAATCCCACTCTCGTATCGATTGTGTTATTAGATAGATGCTTTAACGAACTACTTTGGGTTATTCTCTTCACGCTTGTAGGTTGTCTCTCAAAACGTGGTATAAAACATGTGTTACTATGGATTTCCAATCCTTAACCCCCCTCTCGAAGCTATCAAGGATCTAAGTTGTCACCTATGGTGCGAAAAATAGATAATTCAATATGATTTCATAGCAATATGCCCAAAAATAAGGAGAAAACAAAATACTAATGCAAAATATCCATATACAGTGTACAACCGGGCTACTCTCAGGTCCTAGAGAACACAGGGATTAGCCCCTCGTGATTTCAATTGACAAAAACATGCTAAGAAGAAGGGAAAACATGGAGAAGATAGAAAAACTGATGAACTCCTGGAGAAACGTGACTAGGATGCTCCACAGTGACAAATGGGTCCGCAAGCTGCAAATTATACCCACCAAACGTACCTAGAACCACCAGAACGTGTTGTTCTCCACCTCATTCTCCTCTTTCATTCCTTGGCCGTTGTGCAATGGAATATAACATGATGATTAGGTATGGTCGTACTTCCCCTAAGTCGTAAGAGTGACTTAGGGCGAAGATAAATCCTCAGCCTTCAGATTAAACTTAATGTCAGATATGTCTAATTCCATCCGATCGGTACTACCGACGGGATGTCAGTACTACTGACAGGATGTCGGTACTACCGAATGCATCAATTACTTGTGTTCTTTATGCTTCTGTCAATACTACTGAGCTATAAGTCGATATTACCAAATTTCCTCGATTAATTTCTTTTCATCTCTGAGCAAGAGTGGATACCACTGACTATGAAGTCGGTAGTACCAAACTGTGTATTTTCTCAAAAAATTCATAAAATTTGAACATAAGCTCTCAAAATATATTAAATCATTCAAAAATATATAAATTACATATATTTGATGAAATGGAGTCACACAGGCTAATATTAATAAATTGTGCACAAATTAATATGAAAATAAATACTAAGCGTACAAAAATCAATAATAAATGTGAAAATGTCAAATATACACTGCATCAAACTCCCATAAGATTAAATATTACTCGTTCTCAAGCAACACACTCTCGAATCTATTTCAGACAAGTCATCAAAAGGACATAAACTATAAAATTCATTTCTCAACCATCCTCACCTGACAGTCCCAAATCGGCCTTCACTGATCACTGAACAAACAACTGTTCTATAGAGACCAAAAATGTCTATAAAAATTGTCCACCCTTAGATCAGTGAACACTATCAAGACAACAGTTAATATGATAATTAATCAGGCATTCACTTGGTGCATTATGTAATTCCCCTATTCTACATTTCCCTTCCCTAACTACCAGGTACTTCGAAGAAGTTCTCTTTATAAGAATGGATGAGGAGATAATCGTATGAGTGACCTATCGATAAGAGCAATGGATGGTACAAAATAGATGGCTATGAAGATTCACAAGTAATACATGAATTATTTATGCAAAAATAAGCATAATGAACCTATATGGTGAATAGAATGCAAAATGCATGAATCCTAATGCCTAATATTATTGGGTGATATGATGCATGAATCAAAATCTCATCAATTAAATGAGAATGAAGCAAGAAAGCAAAAGAATGCATCATGTGGTTGTTCCATTATTTTTTGAAGAGTTGAGGGCATCCTTTCTCTCTCTTAACTTTGAAACATTAACAAACTTCTTTTTCTTATTTTTATTGGACCATTATTTTGTCATGATGGAATGTTATGCTTGGGCTTTACTACACATTATTCATTTGTTTTCTTTTTTTTCTGAAGGTATGGATGTGTATCCCTACACTCAAATTCAAAGGAAACTAATGCCCACATGATATAAAATTGAATGATGAGAGTTTCATGTAATCTACATGTAATTGTTTATGCAACTAAAATGATATCCACAAAATTGTTTATGCACATGAATTTATATATTTTTTCATTTTGTAATGAATTCAATAAAAAAACCAAATATAATGTTACCTACTATTCCATGTAATGCAAAGAAGAGGAAATAATTCGGACTACTTGATCATCTTAAGGTGGTGGGTCAAAATGAATGGAATCACATAATTCAGAGAAAATTCCATTCATGAATTTATGATATGCCCCTCTCTAATGACCTATGTACAGGGTAACCTTTGGGTTTCTTTCTTAAATTCCATTAAAAATCATGTTAACTATTTGATCAATTTAGGATCTAGCCCCATCTTCGTCCACATTTCATGAATAATTAAGATGTCTATTCATATTAAATGTCCTTAAGCTGACTAGCCCATACACTTCTTCTAGGTGAGATTACTCATGTACTCACAACTAAGCCCACAAAAAGATTTTCAATTTCTATTACAAACTTGAAAGCACACATGATAATTGCCAGGAACAAATAAAATTTAAACTCCAGGTTACACTAGATAGATTGTGGATCCTACAAATTACAAAAATGAAAGCTAAAAACAAACTAACAAAAAAAAATTAATTTAAAGCCATTCTAATCCCCACTAAGCTTGAACATGACTATGACCTCATAGTCAAAATTCAAACATAGAAGTGGAACGGGGTACCAGTTGCTCTATAGGGTGGCGGCGGTGGTAGTGGTGGCTCATTGAATCAAGTTGCGCTAGCATATATTCCTATTTTTGGTGACACTAATTTGTGTCTTTTTGGCATCAAGATATGACATTATCTATCTTTCTTTGAGCTTTAAAAATCAATGCCCACCCACATGTGTGTCGGTGGTAGTGATAGCTTTTTTCTTGTAGCTCTTGTCACTTTTGTTGAAAAAGTAGGTAGTACCGTCTTGGGACTCAGTAGTACTGACTTTGGTCTAGGATTTTGTGATTTTTCTTGAAAAACCTCAGTATTACCGAATTTGATGTCAGTAATACTGACTTTTTGCATAACTTTAATTGATAAGGAGTCAGTAGTACTGACTTGGGTGTTGGTAGTACTGACTTTGACCCTATCTATACACCAAACAAGAGTATCAAGGTACCTTTTTACATAAACTAAAATCTAACATGAAAAATATGAAATATAACTAATAAAACCACCTAAAAAAATAGTAAATAACAAAAATAAAATTGGGTTGCCTCCCAAGAAGCACCCTTGTTTAATGTCCTAGGCTTGACATCAATGATCCACCTCAGCCTATGTTGTCACTGGATGGTGGTGAAGAATCATCTAGAAGTCTGAACTCCACTCTATCATCGTCTATCTCGAGTGTCAAATAGCCTCGCCCAACGGCAGTGATCACATCTACCTTATCTTGGAGCGGCCTTCCTAACAATATCTTGGATCCTTTCATTTCCTTCATACCCATCACCACAAAGTCAACTGAATAGATAGACTTGTCGAATTTAACCAACATATCCTCACATATCCCATATGGCCTCACAATAGAACCATCTGCCAACTTGATTTCCATGATTGTTCTTGTTGGTTCCTTCAATCCTAACATTCAGAAGATGGTAAGAGGCATAAGACTAATGCTCACTCCTGAATCACATAGTGCCTGCTTGAAATGTTTGCCACCTATAGAACATGGGATGTAGAAACATCCTGGATCCTTCCTCTTCCTTGGAAGCTTCTCCTTGATCAATGCACTCATCACCTCATCAACATGTACAATATATGTTTCTTTAATCCATCGCTTTTTGTTAATAATATATTTCAAAAATCTCCCATAAGTCAAAATTTGTTCTATCGCCTCCACCAATGACGAATTAATGTGGAGCTTTCGAAACATGTCTAAGAACTTTTTGAACTGTGTTTCCTTTTTCCTCGACTTCAGACTATCTGGAGATGACACATTAGACTTCTCTGCTCACTTATGTGGGGGAACATATGGCACTTTGTGAACTTTCTCCCGTAAGCTTGCTTTAGCACCACCGCCTGGAATAGAAATTGGCTTATCAACTATAGGTGGAATGACCAATGCCTGCTCTTTCTGGTGTGTAGGTTCTTCTTTATTAATTATGAATATCCCACTATAGAGTAGAACCTACACCTGCTCTTGTTGCAGGGGAACCTTTTCTTGAACGGGGTCTATAGAGGTGCATGCATGAGCACAATGCACTGGAAATCTACACCCCCCTTGTCGTCCATATAAACTGCTGGGATATGGAACTTTAGGCACATATGTATGCTCAGGCTCTGGAGTATGCTTCTTTGGTAACTCAATAAAATCTTATTTTGCATCCTTAACAACAGGCATATATTTCACTTGATGCTGCAAAGTCTTTGTAGTTGTTGGAACCCCATGTTAACTAGGCTTCTTCAAGGAAGCCAACTCTTTTTCCAGTTGTGATATTTAATATTCAATACTTCTGATCTTTGATCCTTGATTCTGCATCTCCATCTTAGTCTAATAACTCTCAAATCAAAGTTTTCTTTGGCCTAGCTGATCGAAAGAAGTTAGTAGTAGTTTTTTGAATTATGTTTTCCTGGCAACGGCACCAAAAACTTGACATGACTAAAATGTATGTGTAAAACACAAGCATGCACGTCGAAGTAATACAGGCCAATTAGATGAGGATATCGAATATAGAGAAATGTAATTCAAAAAACTACTACTAACTACTTTCAATCAGCTAGGCTGAAGAAAACTTTGATTTGAGTGTTATTAAACTAATTACAAGAAAAGAAACTAATTTACTGGTTTGTGATCACAATGAGAAGAAATTCCCTAGGACTTTGGTTTCACCATGATTGACACTGCAACTTTTACCCTAAGATTAATATATGTTCCTCTTGATTATGGAAAAAGAGACATGTAGCTAGAATTATCTAGTTTCACAAAGTAATCCATAACCTATCCTAATGCCAATCCCACTCTCATATCGATTGTGTTATTAGATAGGTGCTTTAACAAACTACTCTGGGTTATTCTCTCCATGCTTATAGGCTTTCTCTCAAAACGCGATATAAAATGTGTGTTACTATTGATTTCCAATCCTTAATCCCTTCTCGAATCTATCAAGGATCTAAATTATCACCTATGGTGCACAACATATATAATTCAATACGATTTCATAGCAACATGCCCAATAATAAGGAGAAAACAAAATACTAATGCAAAAGATCCATAGACAGTGTACAACCGGGCTACTTCCGGTGTAACATCCCTGACCTGGGTTAAGGTTAACCCTATTTTTTGGATTAAATAAGTTTCTTAGAACTTTAATATAATTCTCTAAAGAGTTTTTTTATCAGGTGACAAACTTATGTTTCAAATTTGGTCCTGTTTAAATTAGGTTTGAGCAATGTTCTCTTATTTTGGACCAAGATGCAATTTACTAAAAAATAGGGGTTATATTGCAATATGTCACATGTTGAAAGTTCCTCATGTGTGTTAGAATCATAAGAGATAGAATAATTCTAGGTGGAGGCATGTGTATTGCCTAAATTCCAAGTTCGAACTTGTTTGAACAATGCTAGTGACTTGTGTACCAATTTTGGTACAAGTTGTAATTTACCCAAAATGAAGGGTTGATATGCAAATTATCACCTCTAGAGTGTCCCTTATCCCTCTTAGTATCATCTATAGGATATATAAAGAAGGAGGAATCGATTTTGAATCATAATTGAATGATGGTATTCTTGGTGATGAAAAGACCAAGAAAGGGTTCAATGTGAAACCCTAATTTGAGCTTGTATCGGGTTGTAGAGTTCATATGAGAGTGGATATCAGACAATTATCCATAGGGAAAGTATCATATAGGTTTGTGAGCTCTTTGACTTTTCCATGACGAGCTAAGCACCTCAAGGAGGTGAAGTGTATCGGTTTACAACTTCCTTGGAAAAGTTGTATCAGGTTGTGAATAAAGTGGTGATTGAGTTGAGATATCTTATCCAATGAGATACGTGATGGCCGAAATATCATCCCTAGATTATCCTTGAGTGTTTTTCATGTAAATATAAATATGATTGCATACAAGGACAACTATCAACCATGCATAGACATGTGTCACCTAGTAGCTTTAAAATGATGACACCTCATATACACACTTTTTCATGAACCTCAAGCATATATACCCTTCCTTTCACCTATAAGTGAAATTTTTGAAATTTGTTACCCTCTTTCTCTTAGATATTGTGCATAGATTCTTAGTATCGTGCATAGGAAGAGGGTTATCGTGAATAGAGCTTTGGTATCGGCCATAGCAAGTTGATATTGACCATAGCAAAGTGGTAACGACCACGTGAAGTGTTATCGGCCAAGTGAGGGATATGGGCCACAAAGTGGTGATGCATCATGCATAGTACTAAGGATCTCATGTCTTGGAACTTTAATAAGATAATCTTTAACCTTGGGAACGTGAAGCTTTGGATCTTGGAGCTTTTACGTTGTTCTTGAGGCGGGTTATATAACTTGAACTCAATTATGTTATTATTTACCATCAATCTTGCCTTAATTAAATGATTTATTTTCAAATAGAAATTTCTTGCATAATTTATGAACCCATGAGCTCTAGTAGTAATATAGGACTATTTTCCATGTATTATAATAGTAAGAACAAGATTCTAGAGGTTGATGATGATGACATCATCATGGTTTAACCCGTGTTGGATTGAAGCACCTCTAACCCGTTATGGTGTTGAAGGATACACCTCTTACCCGATATGGTGTTCAAATCCTAGATAATGATGGTTATACACCTATAGAATTATATAGTGATGATAATAAACCTTATGCATGATATGGTGACACACACATACACCCCAAGGTCGATATGGTGAGCACACATACACCTTATACCTGATATGGTGTTGAAACCCTAGATGGTGATATGGAATCTGATATACCTTGGAACCCCACATCCCTATCATTTTGTGTAATGAGTTAATTGTGAAGGGTTCAACAAGTTGTCTATCCTATCACTCAACACATTATATTATTGATCCCATGAAGGTATGAAAGAGTATGAACATAAGGGTTTAACCTGATATGGTAACTTCATATGGTAACCCAAAATGATGATATGAACACAACCACTAGCATGATATAGTGATGAATTTATACCTCATGGATGATATTAGTGACACATACACACACGTTGTACACAATATGGGGTCAAGTACACACCTTATACCCAATATGGTGTTGAGTATATACCCTAACCCGATATGATGTTGAAACTCAACATGGTGTTGTGAAATCCGATATGCAAACCCCTAAGGTTGAGTAATCCAATATGGATGCATGATATGGTGATGAGGATACACCTCTATACCCAATATGGAAGCATACCTACACCTCTATACCTGATATGGAGGAAGAACCTCAATCCAATAACACTTGATTGAGTGATACATGTAGTATATTATGTCAAATGATAATTTAAGACATGAAGAGTTTAATGCATTTTGATAAATATGGGCCAATGTACCTTGAGAAAAGGATTGAGCCAACCTAATGGAGTATGATGTAATCAATATCCTAGTGAGAATGTAAGAGAATTTTATACTTGTTTAATACTCATGTATTAAGTATACATATAATACTCCTAATATGTGTGGAGTCTGAATTAGGGTTGTGATTCTTGATGAGTGTACTTGAAAACCCTAGTCGGCTTAAAAAGGGAAACCTTAACCCTAATGAAGGGTAATGATATGATTTGAAACTACAACTCGTTAATACAGGGAAACCCTAACCACATTAAAACCATACTGATAGCATGAGATAATGAGCATAGCTATGCATGAGCTATGATGTTTCATATAATACCAATTATATAGGTCTTATGACCTAGAGATATTTGTTGCCTAATGAGAGGTGACAATATGTTTAATGAGCCTTGTGAGCCATGTGAATAGTTGTTGCCTAGTGAGAGCTGACAAGATGTTTCATGGGCCTTGTGAGCCATGTGAATAGTTTTTGCCTAGTGAGAGGTGACAAGGTGCTTAATGGGCCTTGTGAGCCATGTGAATAGTTGTTTCCTAGTGAGTGGTGACAAGATGTTTATAAAAGCCTCATGTAAGAAATGGTAATTGTAATGACCCCGCCTCCCGGTAACCCCCAATTAAGGGAGACTAGAAGGTTAGAGATGTTATCCCATAATTTCTGGATCAATGGTTCGACATTTAATCAATAATAATTATCAAATTTTACTAAAACTAAACTGAAAGGCTGGAATAAAATAAATTTCTTGACACCTAGTAAAAATTTTGGATTTCTAGACTTCAATCCACAGATGGAGTCTATCTATCTAATCCTTCTTGATTATTCGTACTTTCATAATGTTTTAATTTATTATTTGTCCTTTTCAATGATTGTACCTAAAATGCTGACAAATAAAACATCGGTCAGTATATTTCTATACCAGTATGTGGGGGACAATCAAAACTTCACAAATAATTTCTAACAACCTAAATATCACAAATAAGTTATTAACAATCAAATTACGTTTTCAATGTAACATTCACAACTGTTTTTTCCCTAAACCCTAGATTACCCTCTCTTAGGATTTTTTTCCCTGCAAGGGACATAAGGCCACCTTCTCCATCCTAAGCTTGGTGCCTGGGGTCACCTCTCATGGTGCCCAATGGTCTTCCCTCCAGGGCTTGACCGATTAGACCTTCCCTCCAGGGCTTGGTCATGCATCATACATCAGGGTGGCATGTAGGTTCGAGAATGCACATATATACTTAATTGTAATAATCATAGTGACTTCAAATGATTGCATAAATAAACACTCAACAATTTAGGTTGCATCCAATCGATCAAACGTTTGAGAAAACTTTGTGAAACTAGATCGATTATTCATAAATAACCACATACCTGATCCAGAGTAACTTGAGGTCCAAGCAATAATAGTCAAGAACAACCAATCAAGCAATCAACAGTATCCTAAAATTAATGCATAACACCCATGTGTCATTATTTTATCCAAAATATTTTCAAGATTGACTTGGATTCCACCTTAGTATTTCTAGGCCAACTTTAGGATTTTATTAGGGTTTTAGCCTCCATAATGCATTTATCACTTTTAACGCTCTTTTGATCCACAAACCCTAATTTCAACATCATAGGCATGATTGAATTCCAATTAGGTCATATATATATATATATATATATATATATATATATATATATATATATATATATATATATATATATATATATATATATATATATATATATATATATACTAAAACCTCCATGGTTTTCCTTCTAGGTCATGTCAAGATCATTAAGGCCAATTATCATGTTCAGGTTCCTTTGAATTGACAACTAAACAAGGAATTATAGTTTGATTCTCAAAGGAACCCTAATTACTATATTTCACATCTTCTAGGTTAGCAAACCCTACTTTATCATTAATTCCACTTTTATACACTAGGAAACTCTAATTACCAAATTAAGGGTATTTATCCACAATTAGTCAAATAACACTATTTTCCTACCTTGTAGATTTATTCTCATATTTAGATTCATTAAATCTCATAACTACCTGAATTAGGGTTTTTAACCCTTTTAATGCACTATTAAAAACATGAAACCCTAAATACACAAGTTATGATCATATACCTCTAATTAGTTCTCTTTCATCATATTTATGCAATTAATTCAGACTTTGATTATTGGTATCAACTAACTTTATCAAAGACATTAATATTCAAAAGCTAGGGTTTTGATCTAGTTAAATCATTTAAAGATTCCAACTTTAGATACTTTTCTTACTAGAAGAAAAACCAGGATCTGTTAGTATTTTTATTGAATTCCTTGTATTTTTCTGAGTAAGATTCATATATAATTTGTCACGATCAGAGCTAGAAAAAATTAACTACAATTTTCGCAAGGTTAATTACCTTTGGGCCAATCTGTGGCAGCCACGTCAGCCAGACGAATCCTTTTTCATTTTCATGCAGGTTGGGCCCAAATAATGTTGAAAATACATTCTTGCCCTTTGGTTTCTTCACTAGAGTCGGGAGCAAAGGGGTCTTTTCCCCTATTTCTTCTTCTACCTCGCGCAAGCTCGCCTCCCGCGAGCAGCACCTCACCCGGTCAACTAAGCTGTTGACTTCAGGCTCTAGGGCATCGGAGACCGAAAAAAGTCGGCCACAGCTCTGTCGGGACTAGCCAGATTCAGTGGCACTCTTGGATTCGTTGATGGTGTACCAGATCGTCGGGTCAAAGGTGCTTTCCTCCAACAGGGTGTGCGGCCTGGTCAAGCTACCTGGCGGAGGTTATTCTTGCATTTGTTTGTACAGAACCATATGATCCTTCATTACGAACTCAATGGTGTCGCCAGGGTTGGCGCACGCGGTTCTTTCCTCCCCTCCTCTTCTTATATAGGGGTTAGCCCCTTGTTCTTTCCCACAAATTAGGGGAAATATGCACAGTTCAGGAAAGGTCTATAATCTTAGGTTGGTTTGATGCGGAAATTGCTCCCGAAGCCAATGGAATTGTTTTCTTCAGTGCACATTGCCTACACTTCGAGAAAATATGACAAGAAGATTGCACCCACTGGACATTGCATTCCAGTCAACTCAAGAGAGTGGGATCAGGTTCGGGCTGTTGGATCTTAGATGAACAGTCCTCGTTTAATCTAAATATCCAGACATCATTGTGACATTTAATATGATTCAATGATTATCCATTCACCTTAGGAATATTCTAAAAATTATAACTCATTATTCCTTTATCCTTTTTCAACCAAATTTTAAGGAAACTTCCTCTTGTCTTTATCTACTCGCATACCAAATTTGAGTCCCAAATTCCAAAGGAAAAAGGTTATTATCTTCCTGTCCAAGTTGTCCTTTAATAAAGCTTATTTTAAGCATCTTTTCTTTCTCTTAATCTTTTATTTTCTTTATTGTGATTCCTTTTACCATTAGAAACCATGTGGAGTTGAAATCTCATTTATCATGATTCCATTATCCATATTTCCACATATTTCTTATATTTTCATCATTATCACAACTTTCTTACTTAATAATGCTTTATTTGATTTAATCTCTTTCTTCTCCTATTACTTTTGTAAATTGGACTCCTTGGAACCATAGAAATCCTAAAGGTACGAAATACCTCCTTGAAGGATACTTCTTATCCTTCTAGATGCTTCTACATTTTTTTTTTCTCATTATCTTAGTTATTCTTTTACTAACTGAATTTCTTTTTCTTTTTAATTCTTTTTTCTTGTTATTGGGCCCAATAGCCAATAGGGCCCACCAAACAGACAAGAAAGGCTATTATAAACGAAATCCATTCATTCAAATCAAATCACCCAATTATTTGTTCATATGTCTTTAATAGGAGAAATTGCATTTCTCCCCAGAAGAACTCAAAAATTGGGGTTGTAACATCCTTCCCCTCTTATAGGAATTTTTCCCTCAAAATTCCACCAAACAAATAAGCAAACAAGATAAGACTTTCTTATGTCCATCATCGGCTCCCATGTGGATTCATCCTCTCCATGATGCTACCAAAGAACCTTTATCATCTTATATTCTTACATTTGAGTTCTTTATCACCTTGGTACCATGTACCCTCATAGGTGACTCAGGATATTTTAGCTTCCCTAGAAGCTCAATAGGTTCATGGCTCCGCACATGGCTCGGGTACATCACATAGTGCTCTAGATTAGACACATGGAACACATCGTATATCATATTATCCTGAGGAGCAAGGCTAAACATAAGCATCTCCACAAATTAATTTCAAATGGACCTATGTATCTGGGACTCAGCTTTAGCTATAACTCAAAGGGGTCAGGTTTTCATAACACACATTCTCCCACAAGAACTACATGTCAGTCTGCTTTGCATCAGCTCATGACTCATGTCGCCCCTGGGCTTTCTCAGCCATCGCATTATCAAAGTGACTTCATCTACACACATGGTGGTCTCTCTAACCTTCATAAGGTCCTTTCACAGACATCAACTTAATGAAGTGGCGACTGACACAACCTCCCTTACATAGCTTCTTACACCTCGATACTAGCTATGGTCGATATCATCACAAGCAAACTCTCTTAGGGCAGGAACTACTCCCATATATCACCCGAACGAGCACACATCCTCTCATCAGACCCTCTAGTCTGGATCATACTCTCTTGACTGTCTATCAGTCAGGGGTGATAAGTTGTGCTAAACTTCAAGCTGGCATCGAGTTCTTCATGTACCTACTTCCACCACATGGAAGTGATCTTGAGGTCATGCTCCAGATATTGAACTCGACCACGGTGTAGATGAATTATATCTTCCTCATATATAGTTCAACCAGATCTATCACACTGACAGTGTTCTCTTTCTTAGGCAAGGGATTAGGTCAACTTGGTAAGGCAATCTACCGTACCCATATTACATCATGACCTCTCTTAGTCCAGGGGAGACCCACCACAACGTCTATGGTGATCTACTCCCATTCCCTTTCAGGGACTCTTCATTATCTATAGCAACTCACTGGATACTGGTGTTCAACCTTCACCTCCTGGCATGCATGGTGACAAGCCACATGCAATTCTATATACATCTTCATCTCAGGTCTTCAAAGCACTACTGCAAACTTTAATCATCTTAATATTACCAGATGCAATATGTACTTATCGTCACAAGCTCCTGCATGTCATGATTCCTCAAGGTTGACTCCTCAGAAACCCTAGAACACTCTATTCATGGGTTCCATCACCTTCCTTTCCTGAGAAATGTATTTGAGGTTCTTCAACCATCCTCTTATCGCATCAAGCCCTAGGTTGGCTAACCAATCAACCACCACTAACTTGACCAACGGATCTCGTTGTATCTGAGTGTTAGCCAAACCTATCTCACAAACTTTAGGGTTCACCTAGCCACCTCTTCCAGCCTCTCTACTGGCTAAACTAGATGATTGTGTCTCGATAAAGAGCATCCATTACCACCCTACATCCTTATGTGCTAGGTAACAGTGAAGTCATAAACCTTCATATACTCCACTCATCATCCCCATCTCAGATTTAGGTCTAACAGAGTCAAGAAAACTCTGAGCTCATCATCTTGGTTATCAAACTCAAACTTATATAACTCATAAATCCCATACTACCCTTGATAAGAACGTCCTCATGATGACTATCTTAGTTCTTCTCATTTTTTAAACCATCCATTCCATGTACTCTCCCAAAAAGGTATGATACTTTCTCTATCCTCAAACATCATAGCAACATTTCAACTCAAATCATGTTTATCCTTAGTGTATGACATGTGTTTTACCCTATCTCTCACACCCATAATGAGAGGAAATAAGCATTTGGCTGCAGTCCAAATACAAAGTTCATCCCATTCTAAGAATAGAGATGGTGCATCACACATCGCCATGACACTTTCCAAACTAAGTTGAAATGTACATCACATGTCTCCACAACCTAAACAACTCGATTATGGGTCTACACCCATGGGAAGACTTTTCCCATCACCTTTTGGATCTTAACATATCTCCCTTATGTACAATCCTTAGTCGTTACCTCAAGGTCTTTAGGGTGCTGACACTTTTGGGGTGATCTGACCCTTATGCATCTAAGGAGTGCCTCTCACTCTTTCCCCTTAGGTACCATGAGCTCATGAAGGTGGCCAACTTCCTAACCCATGGTCCTTGGGCAAAGGTAGTTGTTACCTCCTGACCCTATGGTCTTGTGCATCTAGGTAATAGACAACTCCTACTTCCATCAGTGTTATCCCTTCATGACCTTAGTATTGAATTAGGATTCCATCATAGCACATCTCATTCTTGAATCTTTACCCAAAACTCCATTATCTCTCTGGGCACTCATGGTCAAACTTACATCCTTTCATGGGGATCATGGTGACCTACCTAACTTGGTCAGGCCCCATAAGGTTACCTCCATGGTAACATACCTTCATTCCCCTTAGAGATGGTCACCAAGGGTCTATAGATTCATGCTCATACCATGTTATCTCCACTTAGCTCCTATGAGAGACCTCTTTCGGTTACCTTGAACCTAAACAAAAGTTGGTGCTCACTCCAACATGAAGGGTTCCTCCCCAGGATAGGAGAAAACTATCTCTTGATAGTAACAAAGGTCACAAACGTCCCTACGCCCATGTTTATATCATCATGTGCATGCTTAGCTCTATCATGCTACTTAGGAATGTAGCTCGCAAGAAGACCACCCACTAAGCTACTTTGGGTTCCTTAGTATGTCATACTTGCTCCTATTCCTCCACAATGGACCAACATCATATATGCATATGTCACCAACCTATGTGTGTGGAGTTCATCAAATATATACCTTAGTCCAAGGGGTTTCCTTTTCCTCTAAATTTGAGGGGTTCCATGCCCAAAACTATAGGAACTCGCCCATCTTTGTGAGAATTAGGCGCACCAGGAACAACTACTTCCCCTCTTAGGTCTAGGAACCCTAGGTTCACTTCTTATGCATCAACTGTCCAGCCACAAACCAAACATGCACAAGGTATAGCATACACTTCCCACCATTCTTCCACGTGAACAACACCGTAGAGTCCTACACAAAGACAATCAACTCGGTGTGAGACCTCATAACTTGTTACTCTACTTCTTCAGGGTCTAAGGAACTCTTCTTTCTATACCTATAAGGTAAGGTAGGCACCTACAACTCCTATACATCAACTCAAGAAACCTCTTCCCTTATCTAAGGTTTTGTTCCTCTAAAGGCAACCAAGATACCACAATTTTCCAAGGATCATGCATGAGGCAACCACCATCATCCACTTAGGTCATCCATTCTAGGTCATAACATACCCAACTTCTCATGGTCCCTCATGTCTTGGAGTCTAAGCTTCCAACCTTCTTGCTTGGGTCTTGCTCTCTCTCTCTAGAGCTAACCCTACAACCAACCTTACCACTAGAGGTTCTCTCTCTAAGAAGGTGGACCAAGCTCTTAAGGATACATACATACACCTGCATGGGTGGAACGTATGATCCAAACATATGTCTGATCAAGATTATCCAAAGCTCTACATGCTTATCTCATAAGCTAGCCAGCATGCCCTACTGGCCTAGGTCTCAACCTACTTCCAGCACGGCTGACGTGCTCTCCTACATAGGTGCATGCCCTTCGATGCTCATATATGCCCATAAGGGTTTCGATATGGTCACCACTATCATCTTCAATGAAGGAGCTATCCTTCACCCTAACAGGCACATCCCTTCCAAGGTTGGGTCACCAAAAGGTACCCAGACAACCAACCTCACATAGCTCATACTTCCCTCGGGTATTCAAAACCAAAAATAATATCACCCCACGTATATGGTCGACCATGATATCTAATTTATCATGTCATCTCTCTCTAACATCCACTTAGGGTTAGGGTTAGCATCATCCTCAGAGGATGTGTCAGGTCTCAACCTCTTCCCAGAGGCCTCTTCCTTCAAGGCTAACTCTCTCCTCATCCTTCTACAACAAGGTCTAACCTCAGGTCTCTCCTGAGGGCACGACAACACATTTCATGCTATCTAAGCATATAACTATTCTTTAGTTTATGCTTAAACTATTAAGCTTATGTCCATGACATCTTATTTACATGCTTTTCATTGATTTGGTGGAGGATTCCTTAATCCTTATCATACTTACCCTGACCTCAAGAGGGTGGGGAAGAGAGAGAAAAACCATAAACCTTATAATCTTAATTGAATTAGGGTTGAGAAGGGAAGAAATATATGAGAGAGTCCTAAAGGAATCTTATTTTGAGTCAAAACCTCAGACTTTAGCCTGGCAGTCACACCGCATCCGGGAGTCCTCATGACCGACTAGCGGGGTAGAGGAAAATATTGCCAGCCCCTGGACCGTGATCCTTTTCTAGACACCTCAGTCTTTGAAAAATCCTCTAATAACTCCCTCAGTTCTACAAAATTTGTAAAATTTAATAATTATTAAATATTACATGAGAAACCATTCTCTTTGATACTAAATGTAACGACCCCGCCTCCCAGTAAACCCCAATTAAGGGAGACCAGAAGGTCAGATACGTTATCCCAATATTTCCAGATCAGTGGTTTGACATTTAATCAATAATAATTATCAAATTCTACTAAAACTAAACTGAAAGGCCGGAATAAAATAAATCTCTCGATACCTTGTAAAAATTTCATATTTCTAAACTTCTATCCACAGATTGAGTCTATCTATCTAATCCTCCTTGATTATTCATACTTTCACAATGTTTCAATTTACTATTTGTCCTTTTCAATGATTGTACCTAAAACACTGACAAACAAAATGTCGGTCAGTATATTTCTATACCGGTATGTGGGGGACAATCAAAACTTCACAAATAATTGCTGACAACCTAAATATCACAAATAAGTTAATTACAATCAAATTACGTTTTCAATGTGACATTCACAACCGCTTTTTCCCTAAACCCTACATTACCATCTCTTAGGGTTTTTGTCCTTGCAAGGGACATAAGGCCACCTTTTCCATCCTGAGCTTGGTGCCTGGGGTCACCTCTCATGGTGCCCAATGGTTTTCCCTCTGGGGCTTGATCGATTAGACCTTCCCTCTGGGGCTTGGTCATGCATCATACATCAGGGTGGCATGTAGGTTTGAGAATGCACATATATACTTAATTGTGATAATCATAGTGACTATATAGGATTTCATAAATAAATACTCAACAGTTTAGGTTGCATCCAATCGATCAAACGTTCGAGAAACCTTTGTGAAACTAGATCCATTATTCATAAATAACCACATACCTAATCCAGAGTAACTTGAGGTCCAAGCAATAATAGTCAAGAAAAACCAATCAAGCAATCAACAATATCCTAAAATTAATGAATAACACCAATGTGTCATTATTTTATCCAAAACATTTTCAAGATTGACTTGGATTCCACCTCAGGATTTCTACGCCAACTTTAGGATTTTATTAGGGTTTTGGCCTCCATAATGCATTTATCACTTTTAATGCTCTTTTGATCCACAAACCCTAATTTCAACATCATAGGCATGAATGAATTCCAATTAGGTCATATATATATACATATATATATAATACTAAAACCTCCATTTTTATCCTTCTAGGTCATGTCAAGACCATTAAGGCCAAATATCATGTTCAGGTTCCTTTGAATTCACAACTCAACAAGGAATTATAGTTTGATTCTCAAAGGAACCCTGGTTACTATATTTCACATCTTCTAGGTTAGCAAACCCTACTTTATCTTTAATTCCACTTTTATACACTAGGAAACCCTAATTACCAAATTAAGGGTATTTATCCACAATTAGTCCAATAACACTATTTTCCTACCTTCCAGATTGATTCTCATATTTAGATTCATTAAATCTCATAACTACCTGAATTAGGGTTTTTAACCCTTTTAATGCACTATTAAAAACATAAAACCCTAAATACACAAGTTATGATCATATGCCTCTAATTAGTTCTCTTTCATCATATTTATGCAATTAAGTCAGACTTTGATTACTGGTATCAACTAACTTTATCAAAGATATTAATATTCAAAAGCTAGGGTTTTGATCTAGTTAGATCATTTAAAGATTCCAACTTTAGATACTTTTTGAACTTGAAGCAAAACTAGGCTCTGTTAGTATTTGTATTGATTTCCTTGTATTTTTTTGAGCATGATTCATATATAATTTTTCATAATCAAAGCTAGAAATAATTAACTACGATTTTCACAAGGTTAATTACCTTTGGGCCAATCTGTGGTCGCCACGTCAGCCAAACGAATCCTTTTTCTTTTTTGCACGGGTTGGGCCCAAATAATGTCAAAAAGACATTCTTGCCCTCTAGTTTCTTTACTGGAGTCGGGGGAAATTGGTCTTTTCCTCTATTTCTTCTTCTACCTCGCGCAGGCTCGCCTCCCGCAAGCAGCTCCCCGCCTGGTCAACCAAGCAATTGACTTCAGGCTCTAGGGCCTCAGAGACTGAGCAAAGTCAGCCACAGCTCCGCCGGGACCAGCCGGAGTCAGTGGCACTCCTAGATTCGTTGATGGTGTACCAGAACGCCGAGTCGAAGGAGCTTTCCTCCAACAGGGTGTGTGGATTGGTCAAGCTACATGGAGAAGGTTTTTCTTGAAACTGTCTGCACAGAACTGGACGATCCTTCGTTGCGAACTCATTGTCGCTAGGGTTGGTGCACACGGTTCGTGCCTCCCCTCCCCTTCTTATATAGGGGTTATCCCCCTATACTTTCCCACAAATTAGGGGAAATCCACACAGTTCAGGAAAGGTCTGCAATCTTAGGTTGGTTTGATGCAGAAATTGCTCCCAAAGCTAACGGAATTGTTTCCTTCGTTGCACATTGCCTACACTTCGAGAAAATCCGACAAGCAGATTGCACCCACTGGACACTACGTTCTAGTCTCCTCACGAGAGTGGGATCAGGTCTGGGCCGTTGGATCTTAGATCTACGGTCCTCGTTTAATCTGAATATCCAGATATCATTGTGACATTTAATATGATTCAATGATTATCCATTCACCTTAGGAATCTTCTAAAAATCATAACTCATTATTACTTTATCCTTTTTCAACCAAATTTTAAGGGAAACTTCCTCTTGGCTTTATCTACTCTCATACCAAATTTGCGTCCCAAATTCCAAAGGAAAAAGGGTATTATCTTCATGTGCAAGTTATCCTTTAATAAAGCTTATTTTAAGCTTATTTTCTCTCTTAATATTTTATTTTCTTTATTGTGATTCCTTTTACCGTTAGAAACCATGTGGAGTCAAAATCTCATTTATAATGATTCCATTATCCATATTTCCACATATTTCTTATATTTTCATCATTATCACAACTTTCTTACTTAATAATGCTTTATTCGATTTTATCTCTTTCTTCTCCTATTATTTTTGCAACTTGGACTCCTTGAAACCCAAGAAATCCTAAAGGTATAAAATACCTCCTTGAAGGATAATTCTTAGCCTTCTAGATGCTTCTACATCTTTCTTTTCTCATTATCTTAGTTATTCTTTTATTAACTGAATTTCTTTTTCTTTTTATTTTTTTTCTTGTTATTGGGCCAAATAGCCAATAAGGCCCACAAAACAGACAAGAAAGGCTATTATAAATGAAATCCATTCATTCAAATCAAATCACCCAATTATTTGTTCATATGTCTTTAATAGGAGAAATTGCATTTCTCCCCAGAAGAACCCGAAAATTGGGGTTGTAACTGTAATGTTCAAAATAAACTAGGGGAAATGGAAACCATGTAACATCATAATAATAATAATAAATGGTTATAATAATAATGAAATCTTGGTCGTACATGCTTTATGCTTATAGCCAAATAAGGTCTATAGTGTTTTGAATATGCTTAAATGAGATAAGAGGAATACTTGTATTACATAAAGAATGTGAATAGGTATGATGGCTCGGCCAAGGTATAATGCCTAGTAAAGGTGATGTGGTATTCAATGATGAAAGGGATTGATATCCCATAATGCAAGTGAAAGGGAAACATAAAGGTATCCCAACTACTATGGGATCCTTAGTAATATGACCATGATATCAGGATTGGTACAAACCAATACCTGGTTGAACTCCATGATCTCAGGATTGGTACAAAGCAATACCTAGCTAAACTCCATGATATCAGGATTGGTATAATCCAATACCTGGATGAACTCCATGATATCAGGATTGGTACAAACCAATACCTGGTTGAACTCCATGATATCAGGATTGGTACAAACCAATACCTTATTGAACTCCATGATCTCATGATTGGTATTATCCAATACCTGGTTGAACTCCATGATATCAAGATTGGTACAAATTAATACCTGGATGAACTCCATGATCTCAGGATTGGTATAATCCAATACCTTTCTATACTCCATGATCTCAAGATTGGTACAATCCAATACCTAGTTGAACTCTATCAGGATTGGTACAATCCAATACCTGGCTGTGATCTCAGGATTGGTATAATCTAATACCTGGTTGAACTCTATCAGGATTGGTACAATCCAAAACCTGGTTGTGATCTCAGGATTGGTATAATCCAATACCTGGCTAAATTCTATCAGGATTGGTACCATCCAATACCTGGTTGTGATCTCTGGATTGGTATAATACAATACCTAGATGAACTCTATCAAGATTGATATAATCTAATACATGGTTGTGATCTCAGGATTGGTACAATCCAATACTTGGCTGAACATAATGATGTATATTCACATGATTGGTATAATCTAATACCTGGCTAGAAGATTGGCTGAGGCCAATAGATAGAAATGAGAATGATTCATGGATGTCATACCATGATAATATTATCAAATGATAAGCTTGAGATGGTTGTATAATATGATGGGTGAATGATACACATGTTCTTCATATTCCTTATAAGATGAATAGATGATTTACTTCTCTATCATAAATAGTTACAATACTTTAAGAGATGAGAATGTTCTAGTTTTCTTATCTATAGTGATTAACCTTTCTTATTGATATAAAAGAACCTCTGCTCAGTTTTATACTTCTTAACTATGATAATAACATTGTTGGCGGAGAGTTATATCTCTCACTGGGACAATTGTCTCACCCTTTGGGATCCACAATTTTTAGGTGGACATGCACGAGGAGGTAGAGACTATTCTGTAGAGGAAGGACAACAACAGTAGGGACAACAATAATATCTTAGGTTGAGTGTACTGTTTGTCGTGTCTTGTAGATAGAAGTCCTATGCGTCGTCTCTATACTTTGAGGCCCTTGGAGTTAGTACGTGATGAATTTATGAACAATCTGAGATTTTGGCTTGTAAGCCTCGAGGTTTTATGTTGCTTCAATATATGTTTTGACAAAGCAACTGTTATATTTTATCTTCGAGATGAGATGGTACAGTGTATGTGTAATGCAAACCTTGATGTATATAAATTTTTAGTTCTTTCATTAAGAGTTTTCCAGAAAAATGGATCTCTTTGCAAAATGGTTTTATTTTTTGTGATTTTTGTTAATCTGATGTTTATGATTATTTCACATAATTAGTAACAATTTGGCTATCGGTTTGGTGGCGGTCATTACAAGTTTGGTATCAGAGCTTAAGGTTCACTAAGTCTATAGAGACATATGACTAAGGTGTTGAGTCTGTTCTAGTGTCCTCCAGTATATCCTATAGTGACTTCTTCTTATGCAGAAGAAAGGGTGAAGTTTAAAAATGATTGGAGAACATGAGGAACACGTTGCTAAGAGAAATGTTGTTGCACCAGGAGAAGGTGTAAGGGATCAGGAAAGAGAAGAATGAGTGCCTGAGAATTCCCATCTTGACCCAATAAGGATAAAGAATACTACTTTGTATGCTCTTATTGGGCAGGTTAGGACAACAATGATGAATATAGTAGACTGGATACTAGCAATACAATCTAAGTTACCAGCCCTCAATGCAGAAACTTTGGCTTCTGAAAGGGGTCCTGAATGACATAGTCATGTTGGAACAGTGGAAAATGTGGAAAGGATTAACATATGGCAAGAAAATAGACTCTGTCATAAGTATAGACAGATAGTACATATGTGATGACAATGCCCGAGGGGCAATAAGCTGAGAATTAAGGAAAGGTCTATATAATTCCAGAGACATTTGCCTAGTTGTTCTAAGAAGCCAACGTTTTTGGTACCACCAGTGCAATAAATGCCTAGTGCACCAGGACAGTAGTCACTAAGTAAAGGCAAAAGTCCTAACTTTCCACTTGTAAGAACTCCATACTTTGCTTCTACATCGATAATAAGACCGATAAGACTATGGTATGAGGATAAGACATGTTATAGATATGGACATGTTGAGCATACTAAACCTGTTTGTTCAAAAAGAAGGGAGGAAATGACCCAACAATCGAGGTAGACTCGGCAGGGCTTACAAAAGTTACAATAGTGTAAAAAGGCAAAAGCAACAACATGAAATAGCTAAGAATCTATGTTTGAGTCAACCTAAAGTGGTAGATGACCGTAAGGGGTGACATTCAAATAGAGCTTTTTCATTCTTATATGTCTTCTCTTGAATTTATCTGATAATCATAAAAAGGTAGTTGTTGTTGAGCTTCCTTTAATTAGTCCTATGAGGACATGAGGAAGAGATAAGAAGGATGAGAATCTATATACAGTCCAATATTCTCATATATATTTTGAAATTTCTCTCTTCCTGATGAAAGGAAGAGATGTAAAAGAAACACCCAGAGAAAATTGGAGATATTAAGTAGTAAAATTTAAAGAGATGAAACATAATATAAAACAAATGCATACTACCTAATTTCAATTCTTGAATACCTTGGCCAGGTATTCATCTATTGAAGGAAAGGTAAGTATGACACACCTAGATTACTATCTTTCTGATTACTCTGATCAAGTAGTCATTTTGAGACAATCTAAAGAGTATAATGAAGTAGGATATGTGCACGGATATTTCTACCACATCTTAATTGATATATGAAGGAATCTGAGTTAATCACATATCAACATATAAACAAAAGAAGATGTTTAGTATAATTTACACCTTGGTCTAAGGACCTAGAGGTAATAGTTACCTGATAAAAGGTAACAATATTCAGTGATGAACTAAGGGTTTAAATACCCATATCTAGTAATCATGATGATGATAATGCTAAGGGAAGATGACATGTAATCATCATTGTAATTCCTACACTGATGGTAAAGAACCTAAGAGGAAACAAAATTGAATGACACATGAACAATTGAGAGTTCATGAAATACTCAAAGAAGGTGATAATCTCTTTTCTTCAACCCTGGATAATGATGGTGTGATAAAAAAGGACTATGTTTCCTTGTGTTCTTTTCCTTCAGGCCTAGTTTGGCCGAAAACTTTCCAAATTCTAGTATTGTGGTAGATAGTGTTAGTATTATTAAGGTGGCATGAGAAGAGATCTGTACGCGGCTTGCTGGTTTTGCGGTCTTTCCGTGGGAAAGAAAAATGAAACCAGACCGGAAACTGGGGAAGATGCTGGTATTCTGAGTACCTCCGATCTGGGCATGATTGGAAAAGCACGTTGTTACTGTTATCACAATTACAGTACATTGGTTATGAGTACCATGTACAATAGAAATGGCTATCTGTTATCATACTAATTGCCTGCATTTAAGAAATTGGCGGCCAAACTAGGCCTTGGGGGCATGACAATCAAGTAAGTCTTATGACACTTGATGTGCATCGATTAGAAGAAATCTATAGAAGGACACTTTGAAGAGTTTCAGCTTGTCCGGGATTTTAGTTCCAAGACAAATTATATGTGCTAAGTAATGCCCAAGATGAAAGAAAGGTCCTATTATATGTATGGTTTTGGTAATAACAACAGAGGATGGAAATGATAAGGATGTGATGTGTTTTTGGTACATATCATGGATACCAAGGCAAAGAATCCTAGTATCCAAGAACTTTCAATGATATGAGAAAATGAGAGCATGACTCCTGATAAGATGAATAATGTTTGGTTACCTAGAAGGGCCAACTTTGAGATTAGTCCAGTTACATACTGTAGTATGGATACCATACGTTAGGAGTTTATGCTCCGCATAAACATGACATCAGCAAGGATGTATGAGTTCAAGGAACAATTGTAGAATCATCTTGGGAAAATCTTATCAAGCTAAATATAATTCCTTAGAATATCCCTAACTAGATCTATTGAGGCAGCTTATACATATGACATTTGGAGTTACCTCTAAGATAGTTCTTCTTGATAAATAGCCTCTCCTTATGACATGAAAATAAACAGCTAACAGGATGGTTGGTACAAGTCATAAGTAAGTTCACTGTTGTGTCAACAAACTAGACTGGCACAATAGAAGTATGATAAGACTTGTAGTCCCAAATGGATGATAGAATGTAACTCTAGTCTTTCCTTGGAGGTGAAATGTTAAACTAAGTGAGGGGTATGGAAAACTCCCAAGTTCAAGAATCTTATCACATAAGTTGTAAGTTGAGAAGGTGACAAATCAGTAAGGTTTGACACCTGAGTTAAATTAGGTATGTATAATACTTCTCTCACTAAGAAAAGTGTTACCTGACATAGGATTGACACTATAGTCATTAATGAAAAGGACATTTGAGTATGTGTCTTGTATGACAGGTTCTATGATAACCATGTATGGAAGAACTTTATGTTGTTCAAAGTTCTATAACATCTCCATGACATCAATATGTTATGTGGAGGCTTAATGATATGATGTATGAAGAACAATTGTCTCCCTTCATTTGGGATTTCGGGGACAAAATCCTTATTAGGGGTTTATAACTTGTAACATCCCTGACCTGGGTTAAGGCTAACCCTATTTGTTTGGATTAAATAAGTTTATTAGAACTTTAATATAATTCTCTTAAGAGTTTTGTTATCAGGTGAAAAACTTATGTTTCAAATTTGGTCCTGTTTAAATAAGGTTTGAGCAATGTTCTCTTGTTTTGGATCAAGATGCAATTTACCCAAGAAGAGGGGTTATATTTCAATGTGTCACATGTTGAAAGTTCCTCATGTGTGTTAGAATCATAAGAGAGAGAATGATGCTAGGTGGAGGCTTGTGGAAAGCCTAAATTCCAAGTTTGAACTTGTTTGAATAATGTTAGTGACTTGTGTATCAATTTTGGTACAAGTTGTAATTTACCCAAAATGTAGGGTTGATATGAAAATTACCACCTCTATAGTGTCCCTAATCCCTCCTAGTATTATCTAGAGGATAAATAAAGAAGGAGGCATAATTTTTGAATCATAATTGAATGATGGTATTCTTGGTGATGAAAAGACCAAGAAAGGGTTGAAAGTGAAACCCTAATTTGAGCTTGTATTGGGTTGTAGACTTCATATGAGAGTGCCTATCGGCCAAGGAGCCATAGGGTAAGTCTCATATCGGTTTTCGAGCTCTTTTACTTGTCCATGATGATCTAAGCACCTCGAGGAGGTGAAGTGTATCAGTTTACAACTTCCTTGGAAAAGTTGTATCGGGTTGTGAATAAAGTGGTGATTGAGTTGAGATATCTTATCCAACAAGATAAGTGATGGCCGAAATATCATCCCTAGATTATCCTCAAGTGTTTTTCATGTCAAGATAAATATAAGTTCATGCAAGGACAAGTGTCAACCATGCATGGACATGTGGCATCTAGTATCTTTAAAATGATGACACCTCATATACACACTTTTTCATGAACCTCAAGTATATATACCCTTCCTTTCACCTATATGTGAAATTTTTGAAATTTATTACCCTCTTGCTCTTAGATATAGTGCATAGAGTCTTAGTATCATGCATAGGAAGGGGGGTATAGTGCATAGAGCTTTGGTATCGGCCATAGCAAGGTGATATCGGCCATAGCAAAGTGGTATCGGCCAAGTGAAGTGATATCAGCCAAGTGAGGGATATTTGCCACAAAGTGGTGATGTATCGCACATAGTACTAAGGAGCTCAAGTCATAGACCTTTTATAATCTCATCTTAAACCTTGGTAACGTGAAGATTTTGAGCTTGGAGCTTTGAAGTTGTTCTTGAGGCTGGTTATATAACTTGAACTCAATTATGTTATTATTTACCATCAATCTTTGCCTTAGTTAAATGATTTACTTTCAAATAGAATATTCTTGCATAATTAATGAACCCATGAGCTCTAGCAGTAATATAGGACTATTGTCCTTGAAATATAATAGTAAGAACAAGAGTCTAGAGGTTTATGAGGATGAAATCATCATGGTTCAACCCGTGTTGGATTGAAGCACCTCTAATCCGATATGGTGTTGAAGGATACACCTCTTACCTGATATGGTGTTAAAACCCTACATAGTGATGGTTACACACCTATAGAACGATAATGTGATGAGGATAAACCTTGTGCATGATATGGTGACACACACATACACCTCAAGATCGATATGGTGACACACACATACACACACATACACCTTATACCTAATATGGTGTTGAAACCCTAGATGGTGATATGAAATCTGATATACCTTGGAACCCCACATCCCTATTGTTTTGTGTAATGAGTTAATTGTGAAGGGTTAAACTAGTTGTCTAGAATATCACTCAAAACATGATAGGATTGATCCCATGAAGGTATGAAAGAGTATGAGCATAAGGGTTTAACCCAATATGCTAACCCGATATGGCAACCCGATATGGTAACTTGATATGGTAACCCGATATGATGATATGAACACAACCACTACCATGATATAGTGATGAATTTATACATCATGGACGATATGAGTGACACATACACACACCTTATGCACAATATGGGATCAAGTACACACCTTATACCCGATATGGTGTTGAGTATATACCATAACCCGATATGATGTTGAAACTCAACATGGTGTTGTGAAATCCGATATGCAAACCCCTAAGGTTGAGTAAACCGATATGGATGCACAATATGGTGATGAGGATACACCTCTATACCCGATATGGAAGCATACTTACACCTATATACTTGATATGGAGGAAGCACCTCAATCCAATAACACTTGATTGAGTGATACATGTAGTATGTTATGTCAAATGATAATTTAAGACATGAAGGGTTTAATGCATTTTAATAAATATGGGCCAATGTACCTTGAGAAAAGGATTGATCCAACCTAATGGAGTATGATGTAATCAATATCCTAGTGAGAATGTAAGAGAATCTTATACTTGTTTAATACTCATGTATTAAGTATACATTAAATACTCCTAATATGTGTGGAGTCTGAATTAGGGTTAAGATTCTTGATTAATGTACTTGAAAACCCTATTCGGCTTAAAAATGGAAACCTTAACCCTAATGAAGGGTAATGATATGATTTGAAACTAAAATTGGTTAATAAAGGGAAACCCTAACCATATTGAAACCATGTTGATAGCATGAGATAATGAACATAGCTAAGCATGAGCTATGATGTTTCATATAATACCGATTATATAGGTCTTATGACCTAGAGATAGTTTCTACCTAGTGAGACGTGACAAGATGTTTAATGGGCCTTGTGAGCCATGTGAATAGTTGTTGCCTAGTGAGAGGTGATAAGATGTTTAATGGGCCTTGTGAGCCATGTGAATAGTTGTTTCCTAGTGAGAGGTGACAAGATGTTTATTAAAGCCTCATATAAGAAATGGTAATGCTGAAAATAAACTAGGGGAAATGGAAACCCAATAACATAATAATAATAATAAATGGTTATAATAATAATGAAATCTTGGTCATACATGTTTTATGCTTATAGCTAAATAAGGGCTATAGTGCTTTGAATATGCTTAAATGAGATAAGAGGAATACTTGTATTACATAAAGAATGTGAATAGGTATTATGGATCAGCCAAGGTATAATGCCTATTAAAGGTGATGTGGTATTCAATGATGAAAGGGATTGATATCCCATAATGAAAGTGAAAGGGAAACATAAAGGTATCCCAACTACAATGGGATCCTTAGTAATATGGCCATGATATCAGGATTGGTACAAACCAATACCTGGTTGAACTCCATGATCTCAAGATTGGTACAAACCAATACCTGGCTAAACTCCATGGTATCAGGATTGGTATAATCTAATACCTAGTTGAACTCCATGATATTGGGATTGGTACAAACCAATACCTGGCTGAACTCCATGATATCAGGATTGGCACAAACCAATACCTAGCTGAAATCCATGATCTCAGGATTGGTATAATCCAATACCTGGCTGAACTCCATGATATCAGGATAGGTACAAACCAATACCTGGCTGAACTCCATGATTTTAGGATTGATATAATCCAATACCTGGCTGAACTCCATGATCTTAGGATTGGTACAATCCAATACCTGGTTGAACTCTATCAGGATTGGTACAATCCAAAACCTAGTTGTGATCTCAAGATTGGTATAATCAAATACTTGGCTGAACTCTATCAGGATTGGTACAATCCAAAACCTGGATGTGATCTCAGGATTGGTATAATCCAATACCTAGCTGAACTCTATCAGGATTGGTACCATCCAATACCTGGTTGTGATCTCAGGATTGGTATAATCCAATACCTGGAGGAACTCTATTAGGATTGGTACAATCTAATACCTGGTTGTGATCTCAGGATTGGTACAATCCAATACTTGGCTGAACATAATGATGTATATTCACATGATTGGTACAATCTGATACCTGGCTAGCAGATTGGCTGAGGCCAACAGATAGAAATGAGAATAATTCATGGATGTCATACCATGATAATATTATCATAGGATAAGCTTGAGATGTTGGTATAATATGATGAGTAAATGATACACATGTTCTTCATATTCCTTATAAGATGAATAGATGATTTACTGATGTATCATAAACAGTTACAATACTTTAAGAGATGAGAATGTTCTAATCTACTTATCCATAGTGATTAACCTTGCTTATTGATATAAAATAACCTCTGCTTAGTTTTATACTGCTGAACTGTGATAATAACATTGTTGGAGGAGAGTTATATCTCTTGCTGGGACAATTGTCTCACCCTGTGGGATATACAATTTTTAGGTGGATGTGCACGAGGTGGTAGAGACCGTTCTACAGAGGAAGGACAACAACAACAGGGACAGTAGTAATAGCTCAGGTTGAGTGTACTGTCTTTTGTGTCTTGTAGATAGAAGTCCTATGTGTCATCTCTGTACTCTCACTTCCTTGGAGTTAGTACGTGATGAATTTATGAACAATTTGATATTTTAGCTTGTAAGCCTCAAGGTTTTATGTTGCTTCAATATATGTTTTGACAAAGCAAATGTTATATGTTACCCTAGAGATGAGATGGTACAGTGTATGTACAATGCAAACCTTGATGTATATAAAGTTTTGGTTCTTTCATTAAGAGTTTTCCAAGAAAATGGATCTCTTTACAAAATGGTTTCATTTTTAGTTATTTTTGTTAATCTGTTGTTTACGATTATTCCGCATAATTTGTAACGATTTGGCTATCGGTTTGGCGGCGGTCATTTCACCCGGGTCCTAGAGAATATGGGGATTATCCCCTCATGGTTTTTGTGGACAAAAACATGCTAGGAAGAAGGAAAAATATGGAGAACATAGAATAATCGATAAACTCCTAGAGAAGCATGACTAGGATGCTCCACACTGGCGAATAGATCTGCAAGCCGCTAATTCTACCCACCGAATGTGCTCGAAACCTCCTAAACGTACAGTTCTCCTCCTCGTTCTCCTCTCTCATGCCTTGGTCATCGTGCAATGGAATAGAACGTGATGATTAGGTCTGGTCGCACTTCTCCTAAGTTATAATACTGACTTAGGGTGAAGATAAATCCTCAGCCGACGGATTAAACTTAATCTTGGATCTGCGTGATTCCACCTAGTCGGTACTACCGACTCTCTTGATTAGTTGTAGTCATTGTGCTTCTGTTGGTACTATCGAGATGTGAGTCGATAGTATTGAGTTTCTTCAATTAATTTCTTTTCATCTCTGAGCAAGTGTCAGTAGTGCTGAGCTATGTAGTTTCTTGAAAAAATCCTAAAACTCACAAAATCCAAACATAATCTCTCAAAATATACTAAATCATTTGGAAACATTAAATTTACATATATTTGATGCATTTGAGTCACACATGATAATATTAACAAATTATGCACAAATTGATAAGAAAATAAATAATAAGCACACAAAAATCAATAATAAATAGGTTGTGAAGACAACAAATATACATTGCATCATTAGGTTATTAATTTTTTATGCATATAGTCCAAAGTATTCTTTGTCCATTAGGGTTTGAATTTGCTTCCTTGTAAGTGTTCCCCTCTACTATATATTGAAGTGGGGTTTTGTCTAATAAATTGTCTCATTAGGCTATATCTAATTTTTGCACATGGTACCTAGGCTTATTCCTAATCCTAGCCCTATGAAGAAAAATAGAGATATTGCACCAGCCGAGTTCCCACCATCTCTTTCTGGCTTGGCTATCCTTCAGGTATCATTCTAGCCTTCTTGACCTTCATCTCTCTTCTTCTACTTCTGTAAAATTTTGATATTGTCTACATTCCCTATGGTTTATCTATGTTAGGACAATCGTAAAAATAGAGAAAGGGGTTGTGGGTGGCTAAATGTCATGATAGAATACATATCCATGACCTTGGCGATGGGAGACTCAGATCTTTCTACTCCACCCATGGTGCCTCACCAATGATGATCCCACACATCTTGTAGTGTTGTTTTGTGATCTCTGGGTCAGTTATCATCAGGAAAGGTCAAGTAGTCACAAATATGTGGAGTTGGATTATACCCACCTCTAGTTTTGTAAATGAATTGTCAAAATCATGACCTATGTGGCCTCACTAATTTCCAAAATTATTTATTAGTTGTGATTAAACTAGGAATTATGGTGATGAAGATTGTCCACCCAAATAGTCTCTTAATTCTTAATATTTTTGCGTTCAATTGCATAACTTTCCATCAATTCATAAGGAACCATGGGGATATAGGGAAAGGGCATCATTATCATTTTTTAAATTTCTAGGCATGTACTTAGATAGGAAAATGTGGAGTGTGAGGAAGCCAATGTATTATGTTTGGTGCATAAAATCTAACCCAGCCAATGTACCGATCAACAACATATCTTGAATCTTGTTATGTCCTATTCAAGAATGGTATGTCTTGCTTCTGTTACCAACAACCCTACATACACATACCTTATCTCCCTAAGTTTTTTTTGTAACTGGCCCCTACAAACTATAACTACTATTAATTAGATCCTTAATCATATCTGACTTTTAACTTGATCAATAATGTGGGGGCTCCTCCCCAGCATCCCTTGATTTGTTTCCCTAAGGGCTAGAAAAATATGCCTTTTAAGATAACACAAATATCTATTCATTTTTTCCTCCTAGATCTATCTGATCAGGGCATATTTTACATTCAATGGAGTTATATGTTCCAATAAAAATGAGAAAACAAAACACCTCATGCTAGTCTATAAAGCAAAAAAGGAAGGGGCATCTCACTATTTTTCTTTCCCTCTATGTGGTTCCCCTAACCCACATGGTTGAGATCTTTTGTTTGAATTAGTATTTTTCATGTTACATATCAAAGTTCCTACATTCTTGGGATTTTTCTTATTTATAATTCATTCCCTGCATGTAAATTGGTAGTGCTTCTTTCTTTCTTATTATTCTTATATACTAGCAGTTATTTTTTTGTCATGTTTTCCCTACCATGTTTTGTGTTGGTAGTAATACTTGTCATTAGTGGGCTCATGGAGATAATAGAAATCCACCAAGCATCATATCATTGTTAGTAACAATGCGACTTGCCAAGAACATCCTTATTATAGTCCATTCACACACATTACTACTTTATTCATATTGGTTGGTGTGAGGAGGAGATATACAATAAATTAGAAGATTGTTGATTGGTACATATCTTTTATTTTCTGATAATCATTTCTACTTTGTTGACACCTATTGTATCACATCTTTCCCATAGTAGCATTTCTCAAACACGTTTCTCCCCTATTGTAGTGCAATATTCCTATAGTAGTGTTCTTATCCCAATTATTGGCACATTATTCTAATATTGGAACATCTTTTGTGTGGAACTACCTAGACAACAATGTCAACCGAGATCAATTCCATGTTGGCTTATATGGAGGTGACAGGCGGAATAGAAGCAATAAAGAATTTTCTCCTCACATACCCTAATAGAGGATCTTGTCGACAATGTTGTATTCAGAAGCAGGGTGCAGGGATATATCCCGTCTAGAAGCAAGTATGATGACGTCCCCTAGTAAGGTGACATAACTTGCTCCCATCATGCACAGACAGTCCTCAGCCATCCTCTACATGTAGACAACTGAACGCCTGTGTCTCTACTTCATCCATGTGGATTAACTAGAACTCCAAGTCACGCTTTCCAAGCCAGTGGGAAGGAGCAGCCTTCTGCTTGATGACGTGCTAGTTTCACTTTCTCTCCTTTTCTCTCACTTGAGGATCATGATGTCTAGGGTTCACATACAACATCATGTCAGAACATCTCTTTCTAATCCGACTTTCATGCCCCTATAAATAGAATAGGAATGAAAGTAGGGTTTCCCAAAACCCTTGGGAAAATAAAAGGGTTGTGGCTGCATTTAAAACAAGCTGACATAAAAGAATATTCTAGAATCCATTAATTAACCAATTCATCATATTAATAGATTAACTCATTCTTGTCCCAAGGATCCATTCAATTCACTCGGGAATAGCCAGATGACTTAACAAAAGAATCTAATTAATTATCTTAAACACTTTAACCAATTAGCTATGATTATATTCCAATATTATTATAGTGGGTTACCTAAAAGTTTTAGTAATCTGTTTGGTTCAGAACATTTGTAATCACATCTACAACTATACTCCTAATCCAACACATCCTATGTGTGTGACCCGGTAGACGCCACATTATGTTGGCAGTGATATTCATAATCTTATTGTGAGACCCCTAACCTTTCTTAAATGGTTGGACATGTTTAATTATCATATTTTGGTGCTCAAAATATTAATTAAACCTTTTAAGGTGCTTTGGTATCTTGTGAAAAGATTAACTTTCAAATTTGGTCCAATTTGGAACCTATTTGTGCAAGTTATGAAATTTCATGCAAATCTTGGACTTTTATGCAATTTACCAAATCTGAGGTTTACTTGTAATTTTTCACATTCATAATAATCCTTACATGTTTCCTTATCATTTTTGAGTTTTTTTTGCCATGGGGAGCCTAGTTGAACCTTGGTTTGGAGGTGTTTTCGTCAAGGATATTTTAGGGTTTACCCCTTTATGGATGAGTTACCTTTAGGAGCTATCGACCAATGGTTTATTTATTGGCTTGGAAATCCAACAAACGGTGGCTAAGAAGGTCTCCATGAATGGTGGGTCATATTCTTGTGTGTCTTCTTGTATATCAATAATAATTTAAGGTGATGGACACATGGAGATCTACTATGATACCTCAAGCTTTTCTCTTTCCTTATCCTTAAGCTTTATATACTTATCCTTAGGCTCCCAAATTAAACCTTTGGTCCCTTATATCTCCCCTAATGTTAGATCTTCACCTTTCACCTGCTTGGGGTGAATAAAGTGCCCAAGGTAGAAGAAGATAGTCAACCTTCTTGTTGGAGCATCTAGGATTCAAATCTACCCTTATCTAGGATTTACAAAGCTTCCTTTAGGTGATCTTGACCTAAACTAATAAGTATTTCCTTCTCTCTTTCATTTCTTTTGTTGTTCCTCTTCCTCCTACCTTCTTCATGGATGGAACCTTTCTATTCCATGGTAAATTTTTCTCTAAATCTCAAGGAACTTATCTTTTTGTTTTCTCTATTTTGTGAAGAAAGGTGATACTTGGCCAAATTCAGACCTAAAGCTAGGGTTCTTCACCTTCTTTGCTCGAATTTTCTTGTTTCTTGGACTCTAACCTTCTCCCTAGAGGTCATTTTTATAACCCTCTTCACTTTTATTTATTACTACAAGCTTGATTACTCATGTTCTTGCTCTAAACTGAAGATCTATGCATATAAAAGCTATTCTTGCATAGGATTTCGAATTTTATGGTGTTCCTTGATTGGTTTCCAGTTACATATGAACCTGGCATCTTGTGCGCGACCTTCCAGTGGTAGAGGAAGACTTGGTCCTTGCTTACATACCAATGAATGGTTCTAAGTACCTATCAAATGATGGCATATACTTAGTGTTTTAGGCAGATTTTCAATTTTATACATGAACCAACGCATGACCTTATATTAGAACCGATGGAGATGCCTTTGTGGCAACTTATGGTGATGACCCATGGTGATAGATGATAATGTTAACCATTGGTCACACCTTATTTCAGTTCTAGACTCTTTTGGAAGCTCAATGATTGATGGTTTAGTGCCCTAAAGATGATATGATCCTATGGCGATGTGAGCTCAACATCTGATGGTGTTCAATGATGGTAGTATTGACCCTATCATCTGATCATGACATAATGTGTCAAAACTGATGGTGGTTCAGGTTACCACACGATGGTGTAACTAAGAATCATGAGTTTCTTCAATTAAGCCTTAAACTGATGGTTTCTTGGATTAAATGAACCAAGGGTTACTCCTACATATCAACCGATGGTTTTGAAATGTCAAACCAGGTCCAATGGTTGTTGATGGATTCTTCAACAACCAATAGTTTAGAATGAAGTCTATATTATAATTTTTTGATTCTAATGATGATAATTTGATGGTCGATGCCCTTAAAATTGTAGTCTTACATTTTCCCTCGAGTGGATATAATTGATAATCACCATAATGAGTTAATGGGTAAACCTAATGAAGTATATCTTGTTACACCTTATCCTAGTTATCTAAGTGATGGTGATGGATTATGATTATCCCCCTTGAATGGTTAATAAAATAATTGGGTAATCTCTTACGGTGGTTAAAACCCTAGTATACTATAAATTTTATGGTTTTACCTTGAGTTATGCTAGGATCCATACTTGAGGATAGTATGTAATTTGATGGTGGTGCTTCACCTTGTGTATCCATGATCCTATGGGGATGCCATGAGTTAGGGTTTTCATATGAATGTTGATTTGTAGCATCCATGTGAGTTATCTTGTTACTCCTAACACTAATATCATTAGATGATGGTGATTAAACATGAATTTTCTTGTGTGAATGTTTAATATAATAATGGAGTATTCTTGTATTATTGTTGAAACCATGGTATGCTATAAATTTGATGGTTACACCTTGAGTTATGCATGGATCCATACTTGAGGAAGGTATGGAAGGTGATGGTGATGCGATGATTTATCTTATGAATCCATGATTGTATGGGGATGCCATGAGTTAGGGTTTGTGTATGAGTGTTGAACTATAACTTTAATGTAATCTATTATGCTAAACCTAACCCTGATGCAAATAGATGATGGTGGTTTGTCATGCTAACCTTCCTTGAGTGATTAATATAATGATGGAAGATCCTTCCAAATGAATGGTTGTAATTCTAATGTGTTAACCAGTGGACATCATAGCTTTATGATTTATGCTTTCTTATGCTAAACTTGTACACTATAAGTATGATGATGGTCAACCTTATAGCTTCCTTATATGTGATATAATAAATGAAGGCTCTTAAATGCTAAGATAACCCGGCAATGTTATCCTGTGAACATTTGTCAGTTCTTTAATTCAATATCATGCTAAGCTTGTGTATCACATTAATGGTGATGTATGTTGAGCCTTGCAATAAGGCATGGAAAGATAATGGTGATCTTGCAGGGAATGATATGATGGTCTTTATGACCTTTGGGCATGATTGAGTGCTAAATGAGGTATAATCCTCTTATGTTGACAAGTGTCGATACCCTATGATATTGTGCTAAGGATTTATATCATGTGATAGTATGATGAAAAGTGTACTCTCATGAATGTCAAGTGAATGGTATCATGTGATGATGAGATGAAGAACAATATGGCTCATACATTTTATATCTTCTAAACTGTTATATAGCAATGTTTGTTAGAGATGAATTAGAGTTTGTATGTCCACTTGTATGATGCATCCTTAATTCATCCAATTGGAAATAATTAATCAAGTGAAATTCTAATCATGTCGTGCCATGTGCCGTAGATCCATATGAGTATCAGAACTTGCCAGATGGTGAAACAAGTATTCCTAAGGGAAACTTAGAGAGAATACTATTGAATATGTGGGGTGCTTGTCATCCTGAATCCAAGTGATTAGGGAAGATAACAACAGTCATAACTAGCCCTCAATTTGAGAATGACTATGGTCGTGTCTCGGTGATTATATATGTGATGATATTGGAGGATAACTGCGGTTGTACCTCAGATGGTAGGGTATGTGTACCCATGTGATGGAGTGGAACTGTGGAATCCTAAATATCCAGGGACATAAGTGAATCCATGAATGTTGAGTTATCTTAAGAATGATAAGTGCTTTGGTAATGTTTGGTTATTGATTTATGTGATATCATGGTTCATATACCTAGATATGTGCCACTTTGGAGAAATTAATTGTAGGATGTATAATAGTTGAGGAGTGTAGTTTTGGATGTATTAATCTAGGCTAAGATTTTGATGTCGTGCAACTAGCTAGTTTGAGTGGGAAGTGAAGCCCTTATCTGGCCATTAAGTGATTCGTATATGAGGAATACAAGTGCTCATATTCATGGTTATCTATTCTCCATCTCAGCCACGCATGAGGCACTAATGGAAATGATTCTCGCTTCAGTTACTGGACTGACTAACGTGGCAACGAAATGCATGGTCGTGGCTCTGAGAACGTGGGAGTAGAACCGAGATGAGAAGGGAGTCCCACCTCCCCATCTGTACGAGTTATCCAGCACTCTTCGTATATGGGGAGCACCATAGGAGGAACTGCCAGAATCATCTATACAATAGCCGAGAGAAAGGAATGGTGCCCCACACCATGGCTTCCATCGCTAGCTGCACACATCAAGGGAACGGATAACCAAGATGGAGATCCGATGAGCAGAATCCACACAGAACTGCAGACCAACTCCGTTTTGTGAAGAAGTAGCCGCAGATGACCACTGAGCTTGGGAAACCTGCTTTGCTCTATCGTACCCAGAACAGGTGCGCTGACGTGCTCCTTGATCCATGGAGAGAGATGACAGAAGAGGCGGCTATGCAGCCAGGAGCATGGAGCGGCGGCAGGCTCTCCAAGCTACTGACGACCACCAGAGCCACCATAGCAGGAACTCGTCAGCCATCACGAACCGGACCAGAGTCCCTAGCGGCGGCGATTGAGAGAGAGAGAGACTGTGGGCAGTAGCCGTGGTGGCACTCTGTGGAAGTGAGATGCAGAGCGAAGAGGACGGACTCTCGCGGACACCAAATCGCATCGCGAAGGAGGTGGAGGTCTACGATGGCGACTAGGAGTGTGGCTCGCACTGGGGCAGTGATCTGGAGCAGGTCAGAGACTGGACCCCTTAGTGGCGGCGGCAGTTCACGGACCCAGGACAGAGACCAGGCGTCGAGCCCTTGACGGTGACGCTGGATCAGGGAGCACCTTGGCTCTGCTGGTCGCTTGCTGGATCTGAGGCCATGGCGACCACGTGCGCCAGGGAGCGATGCACGCAAGCGGCGGCGGTGTTTCACGGAAACAAAGCCGCACAATGCGACTGGCGTTGGACGCGTGAAGAAGAAAGGAAAGTGGACCGGGTCCAGGGCATGGATCGGCCGACCCAAGCGCAAAGAGACACCCAACCTTGACGCCACGTGGCGGCACGTGTTTGGCTCGTAAAAGGTAATTATCCAATTAATATCAGATCTTAGATAATTCATAGAAAACAGCCTCTTGATCAGAAAAATAAGTATAATATACCAAATTGTTCATAAAAATGAGTAGAACCATATGAAAGTTTAATATCAGTCTTTTGAGACATTAATCTCAGTGATATCATGAAAGATTTGTAACGCTTGTTTAGTGGATAATAAATAGCAAATGATGACATAAAATTATGGAAAAATGTCAGTAAATCATGATTCATGTTCATAATGCGTATGATGTCAGTTATGGTCATGATGATGTACGAAACCATGTAATTTGCTTAATATGTCTAATTAGGGCTAATAACCCTAAATAAAATGTATTAAATACACGCATGCTCAAGAAATTATGAGATTTACAGTGTAAGCTCATATCAGCATATTGAACCTCAATTTTAATTATGAGATCATAATGATGAACAAAATCCATGTTATATGAAGATGAATATTAATACGTGTTATAAAACCCTAATCTAGGTTAATGAGGTAACCCAGGGTTAATATGTGCACAAAAAGGGTATGGAACCTAATGTTCAGATGATGAACTTTGATAATGAATCATAATCTGGAATATGACATCAGTTTGATATAATCACAAGACAAGAATACAAGTAATCATGAGAATACCATAATGAGTAAGCAAACCCTAATATGAGAACGATTAGGGTTAAGATGAGATATAATAAGATGAGAACCTGATGATAGTATATGATCTTGTCTTGATCAGGTTTAACAAAGTTATAGATGACATGAGGAACATGTGATTAGAATGATCTATCTCTTTGGAAGGTATGCCATTACCTCTTACTTGGCTTATTATACAATATGCTTGTGTTATATGGTAGTAAAGACTTGGCATATGATATTGATTGAAATGATTGCTCTGGTATGATATGTTGCATGATTTTCCATACTTATTTCTATGAACACATGAAACATAAGATATCTGGTCCATCATATGATAGCACTAAACTCTTTGGTAGTACAGTGCATTGAAGTGATCTCAAACTCTTTGGTAGTAGATCACATGTGTTAGATCTCAAACTCTTTGGTAGTAGATCACACGTAAAATGATCTCAAACTCTTTGGTAGTAGATCATAAGGCCTGAAAAGCATCAAAGCCCTAGGGGCAGATGTACGAGATATATGATGGAAATATGATTAAAATATGTGTTCTCTTTTGTTAATGAATATCCTTGTGCAAGTATGTGCTTTTCTTATATTCTTCTGTTACTGCCAAGTATATTAGTTTTATTTTATTGCCAAGATATGATGAGAGGTATATATAAAGACATGTAGGCGTACTCAGTACAATATTCATGAAATATTGTGCTGACGTGTACCGTATGTAATCTTTTGTTTAGGTTGTGGTTATGCTCTTGAAGATCCAGGATAGTGACAGTTGTATGGCGAGCTGATGTACAGGTGGACCTGTTGTCTTAAGATCCTACAGTTTAGTGGTAGTACATGTATATGTTGAGTAGTTTGCTATTCAATATGTAATATCAAATGTTGTAACAATTCATGTTGTAATTATATGTTGAATGGTGAACATGTGTGTATGGTTTGTTTATTGTTCATGTACATGTGCTACTGTGTTTCCTTCTGACTTCCTCTGATCTTCTTCTTCTTAGCCTTGTGTGGGATGTTTAAATTGGGATTCTCGCTGAGGTGAGGGTTTCAATTTGGATGTCACACATCAGATTAAGTTTTAGAAAATCCGGGGACGTCACAGGTGGTATCAGAGCATGAACAATAGCAAAGCCTGACATTTGCTCATTATGCAACTCGAAACTAAAGAACCTTGAACTTAATAATCTTTAGGGTTAGATTAGTCATCATTTAGAGACTAGATCTGACCTAGACTCTAGGTTAGCACCTAGATGTCCAAGAACTAGGCCTAGACTAGTGCTTGTTGTATACCGAGTCCTTAGATGTCGTTCTTTCCTTATAGTACATCGGTATGGGACGTTGTATTATTTGGAAATGACGTGCATCAAGGGAAGAGAAACCCTAGACATATTGTGCACGTTGTCTAGAGTAGCTACACTAGTCTACCCCTTGTTCTCACCCTTTTCACTAGTTTTCATGACACTGGACTCTCTACTATGTGTGGGACACTCGTTTCAGGATTTGGTTTTTGATTCCAAACGGATCGAACCTCGATAGTTTTCTCTGACGCTTGTTTTATCGGAGAAAAACTATATAATATTTTATTATGTATATGTATTACAAAAATGTGTCCCCACACATGTACGAGTAGGAGGTGGTCATGCGACCTAAGTGAAAGTGAATGACATCAGTCTAGAAGAGAGTGTAGTTCTAGATTAGATGTCTAGAGCCTTGTTTGGTATATGTGATAGACGGAATAGATAGAATAAGTTTGATGATACGATCTAAGTCTTATATAGATGATATAAGATAGTTTGTGATGATCTATGTTTGTCTTTGAGGACTTAAGTTCATCTTAAGGATGCAAGATGAGTTCTGATGATGCAAGAAAATAGGCTTTTATGAGATAAGATAAGCTAGGCTGAGACAAGGTTGTGAGTCAGCAGGAGCCTCAAGCTCTTTCACAAAGGAGGACCTCTAGTGTTAGGACCAGTTTCGGGGTTAGCTCAAGAGAGAGAGAGACCCACAGGGAGAAGGTCAGAGAACCTAGACTCCACAATATGAGAAATAAGAGATATGTGATATGATATGTCCTAAACTAGAATACTCCTAAGTGATTGAGTTGAGTCGCTTTATGCATGATTCTTATAGTCTTGCTGAACCGTAGTTGTCCTTGGGAGGACCAAACCCTAGAGACAGAGAGAGGCTGGTTATATGCACATTTGTGAATATGAATATGAGAACCTACCATCTGGGTGAGGGAGAGAGACCAAGACCCTGGAGGAGATAGCTATGTTAGTTTTTGTGAAGCCTCGAGCTCGGGTTAGTGGTTCCCCACATAGGACACTAGTATCATGTGTAAAAGATAGTGTTGAGTAAGGATAACTCATGGGTAGAGACCTATGAAGAGTATGTCATAACATGTTTTTGGTTTGTGCTTATGTGACTAGAGCTCGTAAAGTAATCAACTAGAGCCAATGAGGTAATCTGAGAACCCTAGACTAAGAGAGGAAAGATAAGTTTTTGTTTATGAGACACTCATAGAGTTGAGAGAGCTTAGAGAGACTGAGCACGACACTACCCTCATGATATGGGTCAGGAGAACCTCAATTGGACTAGATGAAGTTTTGATATGTGTTTGTTTAGCCACTCACATAAGTTTGTTTAGCACAACCATAATATAATATATGTAAGGACGTGGTCTAATCTCGAGAGGCGATACATAGACATGATATGAAGGAAGTCTAGAGATGGTTTAATAGATATGAAAGTATAAATGGTTAACCTTATACATGAATAATGATGATAATGTGATACTAATGGTTAATCTTGTGATGAAATCACTAGTAACTGTTGCAATTTATTATGAGCAATGAAATAAGATCATATGAATGAAACATGTCATAAGGGGTGTTAATCTTAGTGATTAATGAAGATGAGAAATATAGTTTGATAGTTAGAACAACATAATGTTTATGACACCTTGATGTATGAGTTAATCTTAGTTAACTCCTTTAAAACATGGAATATGATGTGAGAACTCTAATGCATGGCTAAAGATAAGGAAGAAAATCTAACATATGAGATATATAATGACATAACCTAAGCTTCTAAACCCTTGGTTGAGCCTTCTATGGAGTGAGGTTTCACCCTTGATGCTTTTGAAACCTCCTAATAGTGCTTTGGATACATGGTTCCAGGTAACCATTGCGGATATGTTACACTTAGAATAGTTCATACATGTGGATGAAGGCAAGATAAGGTTTTTCCTGGAAGTATGAGTATGGTTTACTTTCGAGGATGAAAGTTCCTTTAAGATGTATATGATGTGACAAAGTGGGTTTTCTGGCTTAATTTTGAGGACGAAATATCTTTTAAGGTGTATAGGATGTGATGGAGTGGAACTGTGGAATCCTAAATATCCAGTGACATAAGTGAATCCATGAATGTTGAGTTATCTTAAGAATGATAAGTGCTTTGGTAATGTTTGGTTATTGATTTATGTGATATCATGGTTCATATACCTAGATATGTGCCACTTTGGAGAAATTAATTGTAGGATGTATAATAGTTGAGGAGTGTAGTTTTGGATGTATTAATCTAGGATAAGATTTTGATGTCGTGCAACTAGCTAGTTTGAGTGGGAAGTGAAGCCCTTATCTGGCCATTAAGTGATTCAGATGTGAGGAATACAAGTGCTCATATTCATGGTTATCTATTCTCCATCTCAGCCACGCATGAGGCACTAATGGAAATGATTCTCGCTTCAGTTACTGGACTGACTAATGTGGCAACGAAATGCATGGTCGTGGCTCTGAGAACGTGGGAGTAGAACCGAGATGAGAAGGGAGTCCCACCTCCCCATCTGTACGAGTTATCCAGCACTCTTCGTATATGGGGAGCACCGTAGGAGGAACTGCCAGAATCATCTATACAATAGCCGAGAGAAAGGAACGGTGCCCCACACCATGGCTTCCATCGCTAGCTGCACACAGCAAGGGAACGGATAACCAAGACGGAGATCCGATGAGTAGAATCCACACAGAACTGCGGACCAACTCCGTTTTGTGAAGAAGTAGCCGCAGATGACCACTGAGCTTGGGAAACCTGCTTTGCTCTGGCGTACCCAGAACAGGTGCGCTGACGTGCTCCTTGATCCATGGAGAGAGATGATAGAAGAGGCGGGTATGCAGCCAGGAGCATGGAGCGGCGGCAGGCTCTCCAAGCTGCTGACGACCACCAGAGCCACCATAGAAGGAACTCTCCGGCCATCACGAACCGGACCAGAGTCCCTAGAGGCGGTGATTGAGAGAGAGAGAGACTGCGGGCAGTAGCCTTGGTGGCACTCTGTGGATGTGAGATGCAGAGCGAAGAGGACGGACTCTCGCGGACACCAGATCGCATCGCGAAGGAGGTGGAGGTCTACGATGGCGGCCAGGAGTGTGTCTCGCACTGGGGCAGTGATCTGGAGCAGGTCAGAGACTGGACCCCTTGGTGGCGGCGGCAGTTCACGGACCCAGGACAGAGACCAGGCGTCGAGCCCTTGACGGCGACGCTGGATCAGGGAGCACCTTGGCTCTGCTGGTCACTTGCTGGATCTGAGGCCATGGCGACCGCGCGAGCCAGGGAGCGATGCACGCAAGCGGCGGCGGTGTTTCACAAAAACAAAGCCGCACAATGCGACTGGCGTTGGACGCGTGAAGAAGAAAGGAAAGTGGACCGGGTCCAGGGCATGGATCGGCCGACCCAAGCGCAAAGAGACACCCAACCCTGACGCCACGTGGCGGCACGTGTTTGGCTCGTAAAAGGTAATTATCCAATTAATATCAGATCTTAGATAATTCATAGAAAACAGCCTCTTGATCAGAAAAATAAGTATAATATACCAAATTGTTCATAAAAATGAGTAGAACCATATGAAAGTTTAATATCAGTCTTTTGAGACATTAATCTCAGTGATATCATGAAAGATTTGTAACACTTGTTTAGTGGATAATAAATAGCAAATGATGACATAAAATTATGGAAAAATGTCAGTAAATCATGATTCATGTTCATAATGCGTATGATGTCAGTTATGGTCATGATGATGTACGAAACCATGTAATTTGCTTAATATGTCTAATTAGGGCTAATAATCCTAAATACAATGTATTAAATACACGCGTGCTCAAGAAATTATGAGATTTACAGTGTAAGCCCATATCAGCATATTGAACCTCAGTTTTAATTATGAGATCATAATGATGAACAAAATCCATGTTATATGAAGATGAATATTAATACGTGTTATAAAACCATAATCTAGGTTAATGAGGTAACCCAGGGTTAATATGTGCACAAAAAGGGTATGGAACCTAATGTTCAGATGATGAACTTTGATAATGAATCATAATCTGGAATATGACATCAGTGTGATATAATCACAAGACAAGAATACAAGTAATCATGAGAATACCATAATGAGTAAGCAAACCCTAATATGAGAACGATTAGGGTTAAGATGAGATATAATAAGATGAGAACCTGATGATAGTATATGATCTTGTCTTGATCAGGTTTAACAAAGTTATAGATGACATGAGGAACATGTGATTAGAATGATCTATCTCTTTGGAAGGTACGCCATTACCTCTTACTTGGCTTATTATACAATATGCTTGTGTTATATGGTAGTAAAGACTTGGCATATGATATTGATTGAAATGAATTCTCTGGTATGATATGTTGCATGATTTTCCATACTTATTTCTATGAACACATGAAACATAAGATATCTGGTCCATCATATGATAGCACTAAACTCTTTGGTAGTACAGTGCATTGAAGTGATCTCAAACTCTTTGGTAGTAGATCACATGTGTTAGATCTCAAACTCTTTGGTAGTAGATCATAAGGCCTGAAAAGCATCAAAGCCCTAGGGGCAGATGTACGAGATATATGATGGAAATATGATTAAAATATGTGTTCTCTTTTGTTAATGAATATCCTTGTGCAAGTATGTGCTTTTCTTATATTCTTCTGTTACTTCCAAGTATATTAGTTTTATTTTATTGCCAAGATATGATGAGAGGTATATAAAAAGACACGTAGGCGTACTCAGTACAATATTCATGAAATATTGTGCTGACGTGTACCGCATGTAATCTTTTGTTTAGGTTGTGGTTATTCTCTTGAAGATCCAAGATAGTGAGAGTTGTATGGCGAGCTGATGTACAGGTGGACCTGTTGTCTTAAGATCCTGCAGTTTAGTGGTAGTACTTGTATATGTTGAGTAGTTTGTTGTTCAATATGTAATATCAAATGTTGTAACAATTCATGTTGTAATTATATGTTGAATGGTGAACATGTGTGTATGGTTTGTTTATTGTTCATGTACATGTGCTACTGTGTTTCCTTTTGACTTCCTCTGATCTTCTTCTTCTTAGCCTTGTGTGGGATGTTTAAATTGGGATTCTCGCTGAGGTGAGGGTTTCAATTTGGAAGTCACACATCAGATTAATTTTTATAAAATCCAGGGACGTCACAACCCACCTCCTTTCACTAGTGTCGTGACTTGTATCAAGAATGCACTAGGTTTTTAGCAGCTTGACCTTATGTGTCATTGTGGCAGACCCATACTGACTGGGGGCAGAGAAGATCTTGGAGTCCGGATCTTCCCTATATCTTATATGGTACTGATTTTGACTTGGTAGTGGTCGGTTGGATTTTGAGTGGTATCCTCAAATTCCTCAGGGCTTAATAAAAGATCTAATACAATCATGTAGCATATATGTTTAGAGTTATATACAACTCCTCACATTGGATAATAACCCTTGTTTGTTCTCTTTATATAAAGACGATACTTAGTGCAATCAAGAGATAGTAGATATGTTTATTTTGTGGATAATCTCATATTGTAGATGTGTATATACAATAGTCATGCTTATGTGATAGGTATACAGCTATTGTTGGGTTTAATTATGATGATAGTTATGACATACTGTTAATTATGATTATAATGTTAACCATGCATATGCTATTAGAGATGCTTAACTACTAATCATGCTTATTTAGATAATTATGCTTTAACATTAGTTCTACTCATGAAGTAGATCTGTTCAACTTGATAGAAATGCTAATATTGCTAGCTATGCATATGCTGCTAGACATATTCATGATATTTAAGATACTTATCCTACTAGATTGCTTATACTCTTAGCACGGCATGAGATGATAGTCAGCCTAGTGAAGAAATTTGTTATATGATGCAATCTTATGAAATCCAAATAGTTTGCAAATACTCTAATAATTATACTTGTTGCTAAGCCTATTTGCTTAACTAGTTCAGCATGCTTGAACCATTAAAACTTCTCAATTGTCTATTAAATAGTCCAACTACTTAGTTTATTTACTATTTGAATAACCATGTTGTAATCAATATCTGTTGGAGAGATTTATATCTCTCACTGGAATTGGGTCTCACCTCGTGGGTCACCACATCTTTTTAGGTGATTGGCGACAGCAACAACATGCTAGTGGCTACGAGAAGATAATGAGTGATGGACCTTAGAGATGGTATCTTAGTTGTCTAGTGTATCCTAGAATTGTTCTTATACTCTCAGGTCTGGGTGAAAAAGTTAGTATATGGTGTTTCAAATGAATTGGGATTTTATTAGCATGTTAATGCTTATTTATGTGTCATACATCATTAATGTTGTCTTGTGTATATATGTTGTGTCTAAGGCCATAAAACAAATTGTATCAAATTCTTGGCATAGTATGAATACAAGAAATATGTTGGACTCTTATGCAAATGTTTCTAAACATGTGTTGATGTTGAAATCGGTTTTAATTTACCCTATTTTGTGGGTATGTGTTTAATTAGTGATTGACCATGTTTAGTGTTTTGAGTAATCTCGTTTAGTGTAAAGGGCTCTCTCAAGTTGGTATTAGAGATCTACGTTCACTAAGTCTATAGGTTCACTAGGACTTAGGAACTAGGATGATGTCTAAGTTAGGAACATCACATGAAAACATGATTCATAGTGCATGAGCTCTGTATTTGGATGCCCTAGCTAGGTATTCAATTATTGAAGAAAAGATAAATATGGAACTCGTAGATTGTTATCTTTCCGGTTACTATGATCAAGTAGTCATTTTGAAAGAGCATAAAGAATCAAAAATCATGGTGACCCTAAAGAAGATGAGAATTACATCATAATCCATCACAACTTGAATGATTGGTAACTTCAAAAGAAGAATATGACACCATGAATCCTAAATCTGAATATAAATAACAAAAGAGGAGTTCTTGAAGCCATAATTTGAGAATATAATAAAGTAAAAGATAGATAAGTCTGTGCTAATGAAGTGATTCAAGACATGAAATCCACATAAGATGGAGGGAACTTGTGTGATAAATGTGATATGAGAAGATGAATAAGGATAATGATAGATGAATAAAGTGGAAATTGAATGAAACTCAGATCAATCTATGTGAGTAAGGAAGTGTTAATATAAAGTCTTTATGACTTATGAAGAAATTTAAGGGAAATAATCCATGTTTAATGAAGAAAATGTGGAATATGATGATCTAATTCTTGATAAGTGATCGAAAAATATTATAATATGAGAGGACATACTCAAGAATGATGAACAATTAATGATAAAAGAGCAATGATATATCATATTCCTATGCTAGTTGCAAGGAACCCAAGCTGAAAGAAGTAAGATGACACAAAAAAAGTGTAATCTTCATGGGGAAAATAGAATTGGTTACCTTTTTCCTGTGACCTTAGACAATGTTGTAGTAGGATGGGAAGGGTATTTCCCTTTTTTGTTCCTTCCTTTTGAGGAGTATACTTTAAGTGGATATTATGCCACTTGGTACGCATGGATTCGTTGAAATCCTGGGAATGGATATCTTGATATGATGTATGGTTGCCTTGGGACTATAGTTCCAAGATCTTTATGTTTTGTATTAACATGCTTTTTTATCCTTCCAAGAGTTAGGGAGACTCTTCCTATACGTTCTATTCCAGTTATGATATTGAGGAAGTGGATGAGACCAGGGTAGGAGTTTTTATAGCACATGTAGTGGATACCAAGGTGATGAATCCTAGTATCATGGGTGTACCTGTGATACCTGAGCTGGAAAGTATGTATCAAATGAGATATTTAGTGTTCATATCCCTTAGAGAGAGAGAGTTGATGTTGAGATCCTACAAGTGTGATTGGGAAGGAGAATGATTCTTTGATGTTGTATATGGGCTACTAAAAGTTGGGCAAGACCACTGCCAATGATAGATGGTTGGTTGACCAGTCAACAAGTGCTACAATGTTTCTTTAGATAGGCTTGAGGTTGGAATATCAGTGGATAAGATTCAGAATGGATGACATAAGTTACATGGTCAAGATGAGTTTGGGTTATGTCGTTTAGACTAACAAATGCATCAACAATATTTATGAACTTGAGAAACATAGTGCTCAGGTTATGTCCTTATAGGTTGTAACAAGTTGAATAAGAGTGAGGCTGGGGTTGACTAAAATGTCTTCTTTTAATTATGATATGTCTGTTAAGTATGTTGTCTAAATCTTAGTAAGATGAAGATATTGTTGTTGTTTCACCCCCAATAAGGTTGGTTAGGAATGATGTTTCTCCTTGTATCAAATGATAGGTGCTAGCGTCAGCATTTTCTCTAGATATTGAAGAAGAAGTTGATGAGTGTTCCAGTGTTAGTGTATCTAGAACAAAGGGATGTGTTGGAAAAATTGGACATTAGATACCCTTTTTTTATGATGACAAACATTTCATACTTGTGGATCTAACGTGCTACTTAATCACTCATGGTTAAAGGAAATAAGGAGATCCTACTAAATGGAAAGTTGAATATCAATACAAATTGAGGATCAATGCGCTTAAATGATTATATTTTCAAGATTGTACTAAAATGTAAAGATATAATATACAAGTACTTAGAAATCATATAAATCAAGTGCTAGATCTACCACATCCACTTAGAACCCTTAGTTAGGATCCCCCTAGAGGTAGAGTCATTATCATCCATTAGAACAAATATTTAATAGGTGGTTCAAAAATATGAAACAAGAACACCCTCAGTCAAGAAACTAGTTGACTGAGACACCCGCGGTCAAAGTCTTTTTCGACTGAGAACCACCCCGGTTGAACATACTGAGCAATGTTTAAAACCTTGCACATTTGTGCTCTAAAATGTGTTTTGATCAAAAATATAGTCGAATGACTCTACCACGGTCCAAAGCTTATGACCGTTACACCAAGTGTTTGGGAGTTGGAAATAGAAATTGGTACACATTTTCCTTAAACCCAGGCTTGGTCATAGAGAAGTTCGACTAAAACAAGTTCAGTGGACAAACTAGTCAACCGAGCAGGGTTCTGTATTGCTCTTCCAAGAACGAACAAATTAGTCATTGCTAGCCAACTACTTTCTACCTAATGGCTAGTTAAGCACTAAGAAAACTATAGAGACTCCCTAGAACATCCATAAACACTTGAAAATCGTCCCTATAAATAGGATAGGACTTAGGACACCTAAAGAACCTAAGCTACACTTGAGAATCCATTATAGTGAGAAACAAAGTTGAGCAACACTTGCCATCTTGTTCTTCACACTCCAAGTTCATGTCCTATATCCATAGCCTCTTAGCCACCATCTAAGAAACATTCATCCTTAGTGGCTTGAGAGGTCTAATTCTTGATACAGGAACTTCATTGGTTGAGTATTTTCTTTCTTCCAATCTATTTATTTTATATTGTACTTTGTTCTCCTTGACTACTCCTATGGTTGGAGGTTGTTGAAAGGAGGTTTCTTGGTGCTACTTTAATAAAGTGAAGGCTGCTCCAAGGTGTGCTTGAGGTTACTTTAAGAAGACTTCTTCAAAGGAGGTTGGAGCAACTTCTAGGTGAAGGCTATCTCAAGGTGGCAGGGCTACTTTAAGGAATTGAAGGCTGCTCCAAGGTTGCTTGATGTTACTTCAAGAAGGATGCTTCCAAGGAGGTTGGAGCTACTTCTAGGTGAATGTTATATCAAGGTGGTTGAGCTACTTCAAGGTGGTGAAGGCTTCTCTAAGGTTGCTTGAGGTTACTTCAAGAAGACTACTTCAAAGAGGTTGAGGCTACTTCTAGGTGACTTTGAGTGGAAGGTGATTGTATTTTGTTGTAACATCCTTGTGAGGTAAATAAAATAAATCACTTTCAAAATCCCAATTGGAAACAATTGGGTAGTGGACTGACAACCTTTGATTCAAAGGTTGGAACCACTCTACATCAAAGTATCTTCCTTGTTTCTTCCTCCTTCTTTGCTTTAAGTTTTTAATCAAATTTTAAAAAGTATTGATGTGTACAAATCATATCATCTTTTGGATCATGTTTAGTTGCATATCCATGTTGTTTTGACTCAATTATCACTCTCATTTATGCTAGATTCTATATTTTTAACTATTCTTACTTGTCTCATATTTTGGATTGTAAGTACTACATTTTGCAATGAAATGATGAGGAATATATCACATTATCACTTATTGGATCACTCCTCAAGTATCTACATGTTTTGGGTTCGAAACTATGCAAATACCACTTTTTACGGCATGTAAATCAGACCTACACGTTGAAAGTTATGAGAAGAATACACAACAGCCCAGAACAGTCATTGACATGCCGTGTCTTAAAAAGACACGTCGTGCACCTGATAGCTAAAAGTTTCTGGAAAGTTTCATGGCGTGCATTTCTTCAGTGCACGTTGTGCACCTAGGAGATGAAATTTTTTGGAAAGTTGCACGACGTGCATTTCTTCAGCGCACGTCGTGCACCTGAGAGCTGAAAGTTTCTGGAAAGTTGCACGGCGTGCATTTCTTCAGTGCATGTCGTGCGTAGTGCAGATTGGATCAAATGATGAAGGTTTTATACGGCGTGCACTTTGGACGCATGCCGTGTCTCTGGCAGTTTCAGCATTTTGAAAAATATGATTTTTTGTTTAAAACAAAGGAGGAACTTATGGGGTGGTTATCTCTAGTCATTTTGTGGAAGTTCCCTCGTCCCAGAGCTAGAGGAAAGCAGAGGAAGGCGATTTTGAGGAGAACGAGGCTGGTTTCTTGCCAAAGGAGCCCATTTCTTCTTCTCTCCTCCATTATCTTCTCCAAAGGTGTAGTAGAGCTTCTCCACTTCACACAGCTTCTCGGGAGAGGAGCCAGTTTGTTTTGGAGTAGCTAATGGAGGATAATTTCATCCCCAAGCCGTAATTCCTCCTTCTTGTAGTTACATTTTCGGATCTCTTTGTTTTTCCTCCTCTAGATCATGTTAAAACCTGAATTTTCTGTAGAAAATATGCAAAGCATGATTATGGACAAGTAGTTTCCTTTTCTTGGACATGGGAGAGTATCTCCCATGTCATAGCATGTTTGGAACATCATAATTTTGTACTAAATACTATGTTGCTTGTTTTTCCACCTTGCGAGTACCAGTTTCCTCCTTTCTACATGTATGGTTGGCCACCTTATGTGTATGTTTTATGCTCTTTTACTTGATCTGAGAAGATAGGTGTGAGAGTAAGGAGGTACTCTCTTAGAAACTCCTTCTTTACCACAAGAGTGGAAATTATGGAGTTGAGGAGTAGGTTTGTGATCCAAAATGAAATTCATACATGGGAATGTTGAATTGAGTTAGGATTGTTGTACTTGCACCGAGAGGCGAAGTGCGACATACAACTCTCTTTTAAAACAAGTGCTTAGTATGTTTAAATTTAATGCTCCTATGTTATGCTATGATATGTTGGTGAAATCCTAGGTCTAAGATCCTTCAATATCTGAATCTTAATCTTTCTTAAGTGATAATTTACTATTTTGTTTTAAATCTATAATTTAGTTGTTCTAATCCAATCATCTTGTGTATAACGATCTAGATTATTGAAAATCATAACTCCTACGCCTAACTAACCAATACTCCTTGTGTTCGACCTCGACTACAACTACTCTCGTATACTTGCAGGATATAGCTAGTTGAGTAAAAGATCATCCTTATGATTGAAACTCGTTAGCCTAAATAGCCAACAAGTATCAAAAGCTCTATTCACCCCCACCTCTAGATCTTTCAATTGGTATCAAAGTAGGTCTTAAAGGATCCCTAATAGGTCTTGAAGAATGGGGGACAACTTGCTTAGAAACCTCAACCTTGAAGGAACTCATGTGACTTGGCCATCACCCTTTGATGAAAGTAACTAAACCTATTAGAAAAGAAGAATGTAATTCTAATTCTAAGGGATCATCCTAGATATTTGGAGGATGGTATATTTACCTTATGCACTTCCTATTACTGAATATGCAACATGGAATCCCGATACGGTAAAGAAGGTTCAATTAAATGCAAAAGCGGTAAACATATTATATTGTTCAGTTTTTGTTAGTGGGTTTAATAGGATATCTTCTTGTGAAACAACTTATGAAATATTGCATCAACTTTCAACTACACATGAAGGTGCCACTCAAGTTAAAACAACCAAAATTAACATGCTTAAACAAAAGTTTGAACAATATCATATGCAACCTAATGAGTCCATTAGTGAAATGTATGTAAGATTTTCTTCCATTGTTAACAGCTTGAGTGCATTAGGTAGATCTATAAGTGAGGAAGGCCAGGTGTCCAAGATCCTTAGATCCTTGCCTCCAAAATACAAGCCAAAGGTGATGGCCATTGAAGAAGCCAATGACCTTACCACATTGAGGATGGAGCAAATCATTGTCAATCTAGAGACTCATGAAGTTACTCTTGAAGAAGAAGAAAGATTGGCTGTCGAACACAAAAAGGAGAAAAGGAAGGACATTACATTTAAGGCAGCAACTAAAGCTATCAATCAAGAAAGCAATGAAACAAGTGAGGAAGATAGTGAACAGGAGGCTCTCATTATAAATGGTAAGCAATACAGAAGATTTAAATATAACAAAAATTATGGTGTCTTTTCTTCTTCCCTTAGGGGCTTTGAATGTGGCAAGAAAGGACATGTAAAGAATGAATGTCCTAAGACCAAGAAAGGGAAGAAATCTTCCTTCAAGAAGAAAGACAAGGGAGATAAAGCTTACAAAGCAGCTTGGGAAGATTCAAGAGACAATAGTGAGAGTGAAGAAGAAGAAGAAGTAGAATGTCTCATGACTAAAGAATACAAGGTAAGTTGTTTCATTGCAACAACCAATGAAGAAGAAATATAGGTAAGTCTTCTTCATTTATCTAAAGAAGATCTAGTCACTAGTATTGAAGAACAACATGATAAATATGTTTATTGTAAAAGGAAATTAAAGAAGCTTGCAAAAACTAATGATGATTTGTATGCTAAATGATCTCATTTTTGAAAAAGAAAGCCTTGTGTTTGAAAAAGATACTTTGAAATCATCTATTAATGATCACAATATCAAGTTGCTTTCTCTATAAACCAACAATAATCTTCTTTCTCAAGAAAAGGTTGAATTTCTTGATAAGATGAATAATTATCAAACTCAACCTGCCCTATGTTCTCATTCAAATTATGATATTATCTTTAGAGAAAGAGATTCTTTGCTTTCAAGTTTAGATCAAGAAAAAGTAGATATTCCAAAGAAAATTGATGAAATTACCAAGCTACAAAAATATGTTGAGAGTCTAACGAGTAATAATATTATTGATAAAATCTTAGACAACTCTTTTAGACAAAAAGGAAGAAGGGGTCTAGGCTATGCACCTAAAGAGAAATCTCCTCAAAATCCTAGAATAAGAAAAACACAAAAATGCAAATCAAAGATCATGTATGTGCCCAAAGATAATCTAGCACATAACCAAAATGCTACGAAGAGAAATGAAATTGATTTAATTTGTTGTCATTATTATTTATGTCTTAGTCGCTATTCATTTTCTTGTCCATATAAGAAAAAGAAAGATGTTGACTTGGTTTGGATTTTAAAATCTCCAACTTAAAATGGTTGGACATATTAGTTGATATTTCACCTAAACTTCACTGTGAAATTCATAATGTCCTATATCAACTAAAATGAGTTTGAACTTGTATATCTTTGTATATTTTGATTGCTTAATTGTGTTATCCAAAAATAATGACATGATATGATTATATTAGAAATGTTGAATTTATGGAAAATGAGCAGAACTTCATCTCGATCGACAAAGAGCTCGATCAAAATTTCTTCCGGTCGAGGAAAAGTTCGACCAAAGGATGTTCTGTCAGAAGTGTTTTCACTGGTAAATCTATAGAACTTCATCCCGGTTGACAAAAATTTTGACCGAGAAGTCTTCTGATTGAAGAAAAGTGTGACCGAAGGTAGTTCCATTAGAACTATTTATTAAGAATAAAATTATTTGCTTGCAATTAAATTTGGTGACCCAAGTCTATAATGAACTCTTCATATTAAATTGTTCTAAATAGTTGAAATGATAAAATATTTATTGTAATGCTCCTAACCAAAAGGACCACTATATGGGACCAAAACTTTCATACATTGTAGGTTTGGATGGTCTATGGAAATTATTCTAAAAACCACATGACCAAAAATAAGAAGATTTTCATACACTTGGAGAAAAGGTAAAATTATTGGTCACATGTGAAGACAGTTTTAAAGGTAAAACTATTGACATAGGTGATGTTGGTACACATTTTTAAATATCCTATGTATAAAAGAACTACAACATAAGTACTATGACAATGGTTTTGATTCATAGGAAAATATTAAAAGGAAAAATGATTGTAATCTATGAACACTATTGGAAAATAATGATTTGTTTATGGCATAAAAAGATTTTTCATACAAGAAACTTGCTTAGAATATCATCATTACCTAAATTTTTGTGATAAATCTGAGATTTATGTATTCTAGGCAAGAAAAAGTAAGATTTAAAAAAATGAAAACTTTGTTCATTAGACGTCATTCACAAAGTTTATTTGGATCTATGTGAATTCTATCTTTAACAAAAGATGGTAAAGACAAATTTGATCCTAAGTCACAAAAAGACTTTATCTTGGTATTCAACATCTAGCAAAGCATATAGGATTTATAAGTCTACATAAATGATGATTATACACAACAAGACTTAGTCATATCCTAAATGATTTGATTACTTGACAATTGCTATATGAGCTTACCAAGAACAATGAATAAAATTTAGTACCTAGACCTAATGGCAAAATATTCATTGGAACTATATGAGCATGATGAAATAAAGTTAGGATATAATGAGAAGAAATAGATTTTTATAGGACTTATCCATTAATGGATAAGACTTGAGCCCAGTTAACTCTAGCAACTCATAAAGACATCAAACTCTTCAAATAGAGGTAACAATTGCTTCCAAAATAGAATCATAAGAGAAGATATCTATGTTTCTTAAACACATGACTTGAAACATAATTAAATATGCATAAAGCTGACTGGTCACTTATGTTGATATATAGGAAAATGTTATATCTTTATCATACTAGATAAACTGCATTCATTGGAAATCTATAGAATTGCCTCTTGTTCGACAAACACTTCGACCGAGGGGCACCCCGGTCAAAGTCATGGTCGGCCGAAAATAAGCCTGCAAAAATGCTTATTTATAAATCAAATCATTCACTTGCACCCAACATTGGTATATTAAATATGTAATTTGCTCATCATGTTAAACTTTTAAACCAAAACAGTGCAAGAAACAATAGTGCTTATAAAAATTGACTCATATTGTTACTTAATCAATTGATTTTAAAGTTGGTTATGATTTAAAATACCTTAGTACTTTTGAATTCACTTTTGTTATGAGATTAAGGGGGAGCTCACAAAAATCCATTGATATATGTGATCAAAATTCTTGATAAATTTCTTTTTTTACTATATACAATTATAAAACCATTCCTTTGTTTGTCCACAATAATTTAATAACATTAACAAGCACTTAAACAGGCTCAATTCAATTATACAATACTACTCACAATATCATATTTGGTAGACAAGATATTGGACCTAGAAAGTCCTTGGTCGACAAATTTCTCAACTGAGTTTCACTCAGTGGGACCCTCGGCTGACTATGTGAATCTTAGTTGAGATTCTTCTAGATACATGTTGGACTGAAAAATTTTACCCATAGGTCCCTTGGTCAAAAATATTCTCAACTGAGTCCTCGACCATTGCGACCAAAATTTCAAATTCAAACTTCGATCGATTAGTCGTTAAAAGAGTTGTTGGAAGAGAGTCGTTGGGGTCTCAGTCGATGAGTTTGTCGACTGAGTAAGATTCTATTTTGCTATAAATAGCACTCCAATCCGCCCGTCTTCTTAACAACTCAAGTGCTCTCTTCTCCATCACCTCTCTAGTGTTTCTTAGAGCTATCTTCCAGTAACATTCATCCCCTACCATCTCTACCTCTTCCTCCACCACTCTTAGATCATGATAGCTTCCTCTTCAGCTTATGGTGGCAAGAAGCAAGTTGCTTCAAGGAAGGGATGCATGCTTACTCCAGCCTTGAGCATCATCAATGACATTCCCTTTAATGACATTGCTACTGGAGAACACTACTTGAAGCTCACCTCAAACACTCCTCTTCCTCGACGATTGGTGGAACTCAACAACTTTGTCACTCTTCTCGACCTCTCCAAACTTTTCAAGGTGCAAAAATTGAAGGAGTTTCTTATCCACTCCTTTTGATTCTAGTCTACCCAAGTCATACATGAGTTTTATACCAACCTCACTAGAGACTCCAATGACCCCTTTTCTTTCACTTCCATGGTTTATGGTTTATCCTTCCATTTTTCTGAAAATGACACCCTCAAAATGCTAGACATAGATGTCGAAGAATATGGAGAAATTCTAGACCTAACCATTGGCAATCCCATCTCAAAATTCTCCATCAAAGAAGACAACATCATCCTTAGTGATATCAAAAAGGTTATTTTTGCTCACAACACCTCATCACATGAACATAGGGGAACCTATTATGGTACCTCATTAACCCCTGAAGTTGGGATAGTAAATCCCATAATTACCCATAACATTTATCCTAGATCCAATAAAACTGAAATCCCACAATTTAGGATCTGCCTTATCTATGCTATACTTGAAAGTATTCATGTGAACTTCATTTGCATCATTCTCTCTAACATGTTTTCTTTTCCAGGGAACCCACCTTATGCTGACTTTGTTTGCCAAATAAAAAATAGAAGACTTAGGATACAAATGTGATAGAGGTCCCCAAAGGATTACCCAAAACACTGTTGATAAAATGGGAATTGACTTTGGGCACAAAAGATCTAGGACTAAAGGAGAGACACCCACTGAAGCCAATCTTCCACCTCCTACTCCTCCTAGCTATTCCATAGAAAACCTTGCTAGGATGTTTCCTATCTCAAAGGGGCTACTTATCAAATTGGGAGACATCTAGACTACAACCACCATGTTATGACCTATCTAAACCAAAGGATGCAAGCCTTATCTCCTAATGTTCATGACACATACCCTTATGCCCAATATCCCAGGAGAATCTATCCTTTCAACCCTTACATCCAGTACACTCAAGTTCCACCACCACCATCAAATGATCTCTCATACCTAATACTCACCAATGCAACTTCAAGATATATTTTCTCATTTCTAATTTGATCGGGCACCTACATTTTTGGAAGCATATGCTCTCACAAAGCTAGGTGCACTTGACCGGAAGACACTTGTCAAGTATTATGGTGATACTCCATTCTATGGGAAACATCCTGAAGTTGATGTAATCTTGAACTCTTTCAAGTGATATTGTTATCTTATGTTGAGAGTCGTAAGAACTATGTAATAACTTTATTATCAATGAAATTGATCTTATCTGTGTTCTCTTGTTCATGAAAATCAAACTTTATCTCATGTCTTTCATTGGACATTCTCATTACTTTGTTTTTAAAACTTGTGTATGCTATTGAGGGGAAGTATTCATTCAGGGGGAGTAAGTTTAAAATGGAAATATGGGTATCTTTTTTAAATGACAAAGTGGGAGAAATAAAATATTTTCATGAGTTTCATAATATCTTGGCTTGACATCAATTGGTGCTACATTACATTAATATATGGATATCATGTTCCATATCTCTTTAGGTATATTAGCACACATTTTATAAGAACAAGAAAATCTATTCATCTTAGGTATATCATAGGTATGAAACTCATCTCATTTAAATTATTTTGATTATATTTTAGAAATGTTCGTCATATTCAAAAAGGGGGAGATTGTTTGTTAAATTGGACATGAACATACCCTTTGTTTTGATGCTAACAAACATTTCATACTTGTGGATCTAATGTGCTACTTGATTATTTTAGGATTAAAGAAAATAAGGGGATCCTACTAAGTAGAAAGTTGAAGATCATTAAAATTGAAGATCAATGCGCTTAAATGTTTATATTTTCATGATTGTACTCAAATGTAAATAAATAATGTACAATTACTTATACATCATGTAAATAAAGTATTAGATCTTCCACATCCACTTACAACCCTTAGTTAGGATCCCCCTAGTGGTAAAGTCATTATCATGCATTAGAACACACATTCAATAGGTGGTTCAAAAATCTAAAACAAGAACACCCTCAGTCGAGAAACTAGTCAACTGATAAACCCTCGGTTGAAGTCTTTGTCGACTGAGAACCACCTCAGTTGAACATACTAACCACTGTTCAAACCCTTAGACAATTGTATTCTAAAACATTTTTCAGTCAAAATTATAGTCGACCGACTCAACCTCGGTCCAAAGCTTATGACCGTTAGACCAAGTGGTTGGGTGTTGGAAATAGACATTGGTACATATTTGCCTTAAACCCAAGCTTGGTCAAAGAAAAGTTTGACAGAGACACGTTCAGTCGACAAACTTGTCGACCGAGTAGGGTTCTTGATTGTTCTTCCAAGCACATATAAATTAGCCATTGTTAACCAACTACTTTCTACCTAGAAGCTAGTTCAGCACTAAGAACGCTCTAGAGACTCCCTAGAAGGTCCCTAAACACTTGCAAACCATCCCTATAAATAGGAGAGTCCTTAGGACACCTAAAGCACCTCATCTACACTTGTGAATCCATTCTAGTGAGCAACAAATTTGAGCAACACGTGCCATCTTATTCTTCAAGCTCCAAGTCTGTATCATATAGCCATAGCCTCTTAGCCACCATCCAAGAAACATTTATCCTTAGTGTTTTGAGAGGTCTAATTCTTGATATAGGATCAAAGCATTGAACTTCATTGGTTGACTATTTTCTTTCTTCCAATCTATTTCTTTTATATCGTACTTTGTTCTGCTTGACTACTCCTACGGTTGGAGGCTGTTGAAAGGAGGTTGCTTGGTGCTGCTTCAACAAAGTGAAGGCTACTCCAAGGTGTTCTTGAGGTTACTTCAAGAAGTCTACTTCAAAGGAGGTTGGATCTACTTCTAGGTGAAGGCTATCTCAAGGTGGCAGAGCTAATTCAAGGAAGTGAAGGCTGCTCCAAGGTTGCTTGAGGTTACTTCAAGAAGGCTTCTTTAAAGGAGGTTGGATCTACTTCTAGGTAAAGGATATATCAAGGTGGTGGAGCTACTTCAAGGTGGTGAAGGCTTCTCTAAGGTTGCTTGAGGTCACTTCAAGAAGGTTTCTTCAAATAAGTTGAGGCTACTTCAAGGTGAAGACTACTTTGAGTGAAAGGTGATTGTATTTTTTTGTAACAACAAGGTAAATAAAATAAATCACTTTCAAAATCCCAATCGGAAACAATTGGGTAGTGGACTGACAACCTTTGATTTAATGGTTGGAACCACTATACATCTAAAGTTTCTTCCTTATTTCCTCCTCCTTCTTTGCTTTAAGTTTTAATCAAATTTTAAAAAGTATCAAAAGCTCTATTGACCCTCTTTAGATCTTTCATGATGAATACATCACCTTTACAATGCTTCAAGGAATAGTATGGGACGTATGACATGATTAGTAAAAAGTCAGCAAGTATGACTTCTGAGTGATGTGTTAATACAATAGATAGAATAGTTTCGAATGATAGCTAAAATTCCAAGTTGAAAGTTACTACCATAGTTGTATTGATGGCACAACAAGTTTCTATGTTCCATATTGAGAATGTCTTATTATGTGGGGCTTTTGTGCTAACCCAAGATGAAACATATAGGAGTTGAGGGAGAAAAACATGTATCCTATGAGAGTGATATGACATCACCATGATATGGAAATAACCAAGTGGATGTTTGTGGATGAGGTTCATAAGAGATACCCATCTTTGTTTGCCTTAGATTTTGGGGGCAAAATCCCTATTAGGGGTTTATGGTTGTGAGACCCCTAACCTTGCTTGAATGGTTGAACATGTTTAATTATCATAATTGAGTGCTTACAAACTTAATTAAACCTTTTGAGTTTCTTTGGTATCATGTGACAACCTAAACTTTCAAATTTGGTCCAATTTGGACATTGTTTGTGCAAGTTATGCAATTTCAAGCACATTTTGGACTTTTATGAAATTTACCCAAATAGGGGGTTTCATTGCAATTTTTCACATAAAGTATAATCCTTGGATGTTTACTTATCGTTATTGATATTTTTGGGTCATGGGGTTCCTAGTTGAACCTTAGTTTGGAGGTGTTTTCTTCAAGGGTATTTTAGGGCTTACCCCTTTATGGGTGAGCTACCTTTAGGTGCTATCAACCAATGGTTTATTTGATTGGATTGGAAATCCAAAAAAAGGTGTCTAAGAAGGTATCCGTTAAATATGGGGTAGATTCTTGTGTGGCACCTTGTATATCCATAATAGTTTAAGGCCATGTACACATGGAGAGCTACTAGGATACCTCAAGCTTCTCTTTCCTTATCCTTAAGCTTTATATACTTATCCTTACGCTTCCAAATGAAACCTTTCGTCCCTTATCTCTCTCCTTCTATTAGAACTTTGTGTTTCACCTGATTGGGGGCTAAAAGAGTGCCCAAGGTAGAAGAATATAGCCAACCTTCTTGTTGGAGCATCTAGGATTCAAATCTACCCTTATCTAGGGTTTGCAAAACTTCCTTTTGGTGATCTTGACCTAAACTAGTAAGTATCTCCTTCTCTCCTTCATTTATTTTTCTATTCCTATTCCTCCTACCTTATTTTTGGATGTAACCTTGCTTTTCCATGGTAAAGTTTTCTCTAAATCTCAAGGAACTTATCTTTCTTGCTTCTTCTATCTAGGGTTTGCTCCTTTTGTGGAGAAAGGTGATACTTGGCCGAATTCAGACCTAAAGCTAGGGTTATTCACCTTCTTTTCTCGAATTTTGTTGTTTCTTGGACTCTGATCTTCTCCCTAGAGGTTAGTTTTATAACTCTCTTCATTTTTATTGCTTACTACAAGCTTTATTACTCATGTTCTTGCTCTAAAATGAAGATCTATGCATATAAAAGCAATTCTTGCTTAGGATTGAGTTTTATGGTGTTCCTTAATTGGTTTCTAGTTCTATATGAACCTGACATCATGTGCACGACCTCACTAAGTTAGAGGAAGACTTGGTCATTTCTTACATACCAACCAAAGGTGCTAAGTACCTATCAAACGATGGCATATACTTAGTGTTTTAGGCTGATTTTCAATTTTATACATGAACCAACGCATCACCTTATATTAGAAATGATGGAGATGCCTTTGTGGAAACTGATTGTGATGACCCATGGTGACATATGATAATGTTAACCATTTGTCACACCTTAGTTCAGTTGTAGACTCTTTTGTAAGCTCAATGATTGATGGTTTAGTTCCCTACAGATGATACCTAAAGATGATATGATCCACTGGCGATTTGAGCTCATCATCTGATGGTATTCAATGATGGTAGTATTGACCCTATCAGCTGATGGGGACATAATGTATCAAAACTAATGTTGGTTCAGGTTACCACAGGATGGTGTAACTAGGTATCATGAGCTTCTTCAATTAAGCCTTAAATCAATGGTTTCTTTGATTAGATGATCCAAGGGTTAAACCTACATATCAACCGATGGTTTTGAAATGTCAAACCAGATCGAATGGTTGTAATGGATGCTTCAGCATACAATAGTTTATAATGAAGTATATAGTATAATGTTTTGGTTCTAATGATGAGAATGCAATGGTGGATACCCTTAAAATTGTAGTCTTACAGTTTCCCTCGAGTGGATATAATTGATAATCTCCATAATGAGTTAATGGGTAAACCTAATGAAGTATAGCTCGTTACACATAATCCTAATTATCTAAGTGATGGTTATTAATTATGAGTATCCCCCTTTAATGGTTAATAAAATAATAGGCTAATCTCTTGTGGTGGTTGAAACTCTAGTATACTATAAATTGGATGGTTTTACCATGATTCATGCTCAGATCCATACTTGAGGATAGTATGGAATTTGATGGTGATGCTTCACCTTGTGTCTCCATGATCCTATGGGGATGACATGAGTTAATTTTTTGGTATGAATGCCTATTTGTAGCATCAATGTGACTTATCTTGTTACTCCTAACCCTAATACCATTAGGTGATTGTGATTAAACATGATTAGCCTTACGTGAATGATTAATAGAATAATGGAGTATTCTTATTATTGTTGAAACACTGGTACGGTATAAATTTGATGATTACACCTTGAGCTATGTATGGATCCATACTTGAGGAAGGTATGGAATGTGATGGTGATGCTTTATCTTATGCATTCATGATTTTATGTGGATGCCATGAGTTAGGATTTGTGTATGAATGCATAACTATAAATTCAATGTAATATATTTTTGCTAAACCTAACCCTAATGCAAATAGATGATGGTGGTTTGTCATGCTAACCTTCCTTGAGTGATTAATATAATGATGGAAGATCCTTCCAAATGAATGATTGTAACTCTGATTTGTTAAATGGTGGGCATCATAGATTTATGATTTATGCTTTCTTATGCTAAACTTGTACACTATAAGTATGATGATGGCCAACCTTTTAGCTTCCTTATATGTGATATAATGAAGGAAGTCTCTTAAATTCTAAGATAACCCTGCAATGTTATCATGTGAACATTTGTTAGTTCTTTAATGCAATATCATGCTAATTTTGTGTATCACATGAATGGTGATGTATGTTGATCCTTGCAATAAGGCATGGAAATATAATGGTGATTTTATAGGGAATGATATGATGGTCTTCTAGACCTTTGGGCATGACTGAGCCCTGAATGAGGTATGATCCTCTTATGTTGACAAGGGTTGATATACTATGATATTGTGCTAAGGATTTATATTCAGTGATAGTATGATGACAAGTGTAGTCTCATGAATGGAAAGTGAATAGTATTATGTGATGATGAGATGAGGAACAATATGTGTCATACATTTTATATCTTTTGAAACTATTATATAGCAATGTTTTTTAGATATGAATTAGGGTTTGTATGTCCACTTGTATGATGCAGCCTGAATTCACCCAATTGGAAATAATTAATCAAGTGAAATTCTAATCATGTAGTGCCCTATTCCATAGATCAATCTGAGTGTCAGAACTTTCCAGATGGTGAAAGAGTGTTCCTAAGGAAAACTCGGAGTGCATACTGTTGAGTATGTGGGGTGCTTGTCATCCTGAATCCAAGTGTTTAGGGAGGATGACTACGGTCATACCTAGCCCTCAGTTTGAGGACGATTGTGGTCATGTCTTAGTGATTATATATGCGGTGAGATTGGAGGACAAGTGCGGTTGTACCTCAGATGGCAGGGTATGCGTACCCACCTCCTTATTTTAGTGTCATAAAATGTACGAAGGACAGACTAGGCCGTTAGCAGCTTGACCTTATGTGCCACTATGGAAGACCCGTAATGAAGGGGGAGGAGAAGATCTTAGAGTCTTGCTCTTCCCAAGATCTTATATGGCACTGATTTTGACTTAGTAGTGGTTAGTTGAATTTTGAGTGGTATCCTCAAAATCCTCAAGGCTTAATAAATGATGTAATACAACAGTGTAGCATATTTGTTTAGGGTTATATACAATGCTTCACATTGTATGATAAACCTTGTTTGTTCTCTTTACATAAAGATGATACTTATAGTGCAATTAAGAGATAGTAGATATGCTTATGTTGTGGATATGCTCATTTTATAGATGTGCACATACAGTATGCTTATGTGATAGGTATATAGATATTGTTAGCTATACTTATGATGATAGTTATCACAAATTGTTAACTATGCTTACACTATTAACCATGCATCTGCTATTAGAGATGCTTAACTACTAGTCATGCTTATACAGATAATTGTTCTTTAATATTAGTTCTACTCATTAAGTAGATCTGTTCAACTTGATAGACATGCTAATATTTTTAGCTATAGATATGTTGCTAGACATATTCATGATGTTAAAGATACTTATGCTACTAGATTTCTTATATTGTTAGCAAGGCATGAGATGATAGTCAGGATAGTGATGCCCATTGTTGTTTGATGCAATCTTATGAAATCCAGGATGATAGTTTTCATATACTCTGATAATTATACTTGTTGCTAAGCTTATTTTCTTAACTTGTTTAGTATTCTTGAACCATTGAAACTGCTCAATTGTCTAGTAAATACTCCAACTACTCAGTTTATTTACTGTTTGAATAAAATGTTGTATCAATATCTATTGGAGAGAGCTATATCTCTTTTTGGGATTGGGTCTCACCTCATGGGTCACCACATCTTTTTAGGTGATTGGCAGAAACAACAACACACTAGTGGCTACGAGAAGAGAATGAGGTGATGGACCTTAGAGATGGCAGCTTAGTTTTCTAATGTGTCCTAGAATTGTCCTTGCACTCTCAGGTATGGGCGGAAAAGTTTATATATGGTGTTTCAAATGAACTGGGGTTTTGTTAGCATGTTAATGCTTATTTATGTGGCATATATGAATAATGTTCTCTTGTTTATATATGTTGTGTCTAAGATTATAGAACAAATTGTATCAAATTCTTGGCATAGTATGAATACAAGAAAGATGTTGGACTCTTATGAAAATGTTTCTAAACATGCGTTGAGGTTAACATCAGTTTTAATTTACCCTATTTTCTGGGTATGTGTTTAATTAGTTGTGAGAACTCGTTACTCCAAATGAGATTACTCAAAACATAAAACATATTCAATCACCAATTAACCACATACCCAAAAATATGGGTAAATTAAAACCGATTTCAACGTCAGCACCTACTCAGAAACATTTGCATAAGAGCCCAACATCTTTCTTTCATCCATACTATGCCAAGAATTGGATACAAATTGTTCTATCACCTTACCTACAACATATATACACAGGATAACAATATTTATATATGCCACACAACAAACATTAACATGCTAACAAGATTCAGATTCGTTTGAAACACCATATACAAACTTTTTCTACCCAGACCTGAGAGTACAGGGACGACTCTAGGACACACTAGATATCTAATCAACTTTATAAAAGATTCATTACTATAGCTACTCTTTACTTCCACGATTTTTTTTCCATCACTGTCGATTACCTAAAAAGATGTGGTGAACCACAACGGTGAGACCCATGTCCCAGTAAGAGATATAACCTCCAACAACGCTTATTGATTACAACATTTTAAGTAATTAAACAATTTAACCAGTTTAATCTGATATAACAAATAGGCTCAATAGAAGGGATGATTGACATAATACATAAAGGAGCAGATAATAATTATCATCATTAGCCAGACTATCACCCTTTATCTTGTTGACAATATAAGCAATTCAGTAGCATATGCATATCTAGCATCATGAGCAAGTCTAGTAACATAGAATTGCTATCATTATGAATAATTCTAGCCACATAAGCATAGCTAACAACATTAGCATGTCTAATAGGTTGAACATATTAACATCATAAGAAGAGCTAACAACATAAGCACAACTATTTGGATAAGCATGATTAGCAATATATGCATCTCTAGTTACAAAGGCATGGCTAGCATGCTAAACATAACTAACAACATGAGATAGCTAGCATCATGATTATAATCAGCAGTAGCAGTATAGTTATCAAAACAAGCATAGCTATTGTATGTATGCATCTACAATCTTAAGAATATCCACAACCTAAGTATATCTACTATCTCTTAATTGCACTAAGCATCATCTTTATGTAAATATAACAAACAAGGGTTATCATCCAATGTGAAATGTTGTGTATGACCCTAAACAAATATGCTACATGGTTGTATTACATCTTTTATTATGACCTGGGGAATTTGAATCATACCATTCAAAGTCCAACCGACCCTTGTGAAGGGATATTCGGTTTCGTACAAGATCTAGGAGTGTCGGTATCCTAAGATCTCTTCCCCTCAGTCAGTACGAGTAAAAAGGCAGTGACATATCAGTCAAAGTTGCCACCACTGTGACATATAGTCATGTAACTAGCCCGCCTTGGTACAGGTCATGGTGCTAGCATCTAGGGTATTCAAACCCAATCACTGAGTTATAACCGCAGTTGTCCTCTAATCACATCATGTTATAAACACCGAGACATGACTGTATCTTTCTCAATCACATCAGATGTATGAGGCATGACCATAGACAACCTCCACAATCTGCATTGTGGATGACAACGATATATCCTCAACATACCACCCTCACATACTCAATAGTATGCACTCTGAGTTTCCCTTAGGAATACTCATTTCACCATCCAGAAAGTTCTAACACTGAAGATGGCTCTATGGCACGGGGAACAACATGATTAGAGTTGTACTTGATTAGTTATGCCAATTGGGTGAATTAAGTATGCATCACACAAGTGGACATACAAACCCTAATGCACTTCTAAGAAGAATATAAATATCACAACTTTTAAAAGATATATAATGTGTGAAATATAATTTCTCATCTCATCATCACATGGTACTATTCACTTGCCATTCATGAGACCACACTAGTCATCATATTATCACAAGATATAAATCATTTTCACAATATCATAGGGTATCAAATCTTATCAACATAGGAGGATTACACCTCATTCAAGGCTCAAATATGCCCAAAGGTCATTAATACCATCATACTATCATAGGATATAAATCCTTTTTCACAATATCACAGGGTATCAACCCTTATCAACACAAGAGGATTACACCTCATTCAGGGCTCAACCATGCACAAAGGTCATTAAGACCATCATATTGTTCCCTACAAGATCATCATTATCTTTGCATGCCTTATAACAAGGATCAACAACATCACTTACATATAATAAAACAGATCTACAAATATTGCATTTATGAGCTAGGAGATATTCATATACAATCATAGTAGGTTTATATTAACATTAAGAACATTCCTTTATTACATCAACATGCAAGTAATCTACATATGATTAACCCTCATCATATTCATAATGCACATGTTTGGGATAAGAAAGTATCAACCATGTGTCTATGATAACCACAAATTAACATATTAAGTTTATCATCATATTAAGGAGGTTATTCCACCATCATTCCATCATATAAGAATGTTAAACATTAATACTCATCTTTATCTATTTGCATTAGAGTTTGGTTCAACAAGATAAATTATATTAATGTTACTAATCAACACTTATACCCAAACCCTAACTCATGGCTTCCCCATTGGATCATGGATGCATAAGGTGAAGCATCACCATCACATTCCATACCATTATCAAGTATGAATCCACAGATAAATCAAGGTGTAACCATCGAGTTATAGCATACTAGGGTTTCAACAATAGTAATAGAGTACTCCATGATTGTATTAGTCATTCAAGGAATATTCATGCCTGGGCCAGCTGGGACGGCTTCTTGGAGGAGGTCAGGAGCACCTGGGGGCCCCCTGTGCAAGGGAATCCCCTCTACGTCGCCGCCATGAAACTCAAAGCCATCAAGGTTAGACTTAAAGCCTGGGTAGCAAGGAGGGGCGACGTCAGCACCTTGAGGAAGGCGGCGATCAAGGAGTATGCCTCCATCCAGGATGACCTTCAGCAGTCTCCTTGCTGCCCTGACCTTGTGCGAAAGGAAAAGGAAGTCAGGGAGCGGCTGGATCAGCTTGATGCTGTGGAGGAGTTGTACTTCTATCAACGTAGCCGTGTCTGATGGATCCAGGACGGCGAGCGCAACACGACATTCTACCAAGTGGCGGTGAAGAGGAAGGAGATGAGGGACACCATCCACTACCTCATCAATGAAGATGGAGCACAAGTCAGTAACCAGGAGGAGCTCGAGGGGGAGGTGGTGGCCTTCTACAACAACCTCTACAACGCCAGCGACAACCGCAATCGACAGATGAGACTCCAACCTACTAACATGCTAACGGTGGCCCAGGGGCGACATCTTTGCAGGCCTTGCATGCGTGAGGAGGTGAGGGACGCGGTGTGGTCCATTGGACCGGACAAAGTGTCGGGCCCTGATGGGTTTAACGCCAGCTTCTTTAGAAGTTGTTGGAGTGTCATCGGTGAGGACGTGACAAATGCCATCCTATGGCTCATGAGAGGGGGGGCATGGTGCGGGAGGTGAACCACTCTTTTCTGGCGCTGATCCTGAAGATGGATGGCGCCACTTCTCTCCGCGACTTCAGGCCCATAGCCTGTAGCAGCATTCTATACAAGATCTTTGCCAAAGTGCTGGCGGAGAGGCTCAAGGAGGTCATTGGGGGGCTGGTCTCACAAAACCAAGGAGCATTCATTCCAAACAGAAGCATATCAGATTGCTCCCTCCTCGCAGCAGAGTTTCTGTATGGCTTCGACCTCAAGCGTTCAGGCCCTAAGGCCTGCTTAAAGACGGACCTCTCAAAGGCTTACAACCACATTAACTGGGAAGCCCTGTGGACTATTATGGATAGGATGGGCTTCCCCCCTACCTGAATGGGCTGGATCAGATAGTGTGTCACCACATGCTCGTTCTCAGTTCTAGTCAATGGGCTTCCTGTGGGGCTTTTTAACAGCTCATGTGGGCTGAGACAGGGGTGCCCTTTGTCACCCCTACTCTTCACAATCATCATGGAATACCTTACCATACTCATGACCGAAGGGGAGCGCCAAGGCTACTTCCGCACCTACAAGGTCAAATGCACGGTCGTCATGTCCCACATCACCTTTGCGGACGACGTGCTCATCTTCGTGGAAGCCACCAGGAAGAGCCTTTGGGGTATCAAGAAAGTCTTGGACGAGTTTAGTGCCACTGTGGGGGTTCGAGTCAACCTGACCAAGTATAAGTTGTTCCTTTCCAAGGTTGCAAGGAACAACGCCACCCGTCTGACTGGTGTCCTGGGTTGCCATTTGGATGATCTCCCCACGAGGTACTTGGGTTTCCCGCTTGCTTCCAGGAATCACAAGGCGGCTTTCTTTAACCCTTTCCTCGACCAAATGAAGAAGATGATATCTAAATGGCCCCCGGACAAGATAACAATGGTAGGACGATGTTTACTGACCAAAGCAAACCTGCAGGGCCTGATCACGTATTGGGCCTTGCAAGGCCACATCCCTGCTAATACATGTGATCGCATGGAGATGATGCTGGAAGACTTTGTATGGGGCTCAAACCACCATCCCATACGATACGAGCGCTTGGCTAGGCCTGCTAAAGAAGGAGGACTGGGGCTCAAAGGCGTCAGGGACATTAATCGCTAGGCTTCGCTCAAGAGACTCGTTCGGTTTCACACCTGCCCACAGTCACCGTGGACCCAATGGCTGCATAGACGCTATGGGTTCACCCTCCCTGATCCGGGGCTGCTGCGCTATGGTGCGTCAAACACTTGGAAAAACATGGCCCGGGCCTGGGCCAAGCATCATCACATCTTTGAGCAAACCAGCAATGGCCTTGTGAAGCTCACCAACCCAAACACTAACCTGTGGAAGGCCATCCAGCCGCAGCAAGCCCCTTGCGTTATTGGCAAGACCATTTGGGCGGGGACCCTTATCCATAGGTGGAGCTTCACAATATTTAGAGCCTTCCACGGGGCTCTCGCCACTACAGATAGAATCCATGAGTGGAACAGCGATGCCAGTGATAGATGCACCTTTTGCAGGCAAAGGGAGGACGTCCAACACATATTTTTCCGCTGCCGGTTCTCCAAACACGTCCTCTCACATGTCATGGACCTTTGTGGGCTGAAGGTCCCAGTTAGTGCCAATATCACCGAAACTGTCAACCTTATTAAGGACAAAACCAGAGGCTGGAAGGGGTGGAAATGACTGGCCATCGCTGCTTGGACGTGCTCGGCATACTTCATCTGGAAGCAGCGCAACGAGAGGCGGCACAACTAGCAATCCCTAAGCTCTACAGAGTGTCGGGACCTGGTGGTCAAAGCCACTAGACGACTGGCGGAGGTACGACGGTGGAGCTCTATTACCCCGGCACGCATCAGTAGGATGTGGAAGATACCGTTTACGGCTTAGTTTTTGCTGTTTCTTTTGTATAGAGCCCATGGGCTTAGGTGGGGATTTTGTAGAGTTACCCCCATATACAAATCCCTTTTTGTAGCTATACAGGGATGGTGGGACGCACCCCACACCGTGCCCTTTGGGTGTGCGGCGGGTCCTGCCTGCATGGGTCTCTTCACCTTTTCTAAGGCTCCCTCTGAGCCTGTTTGACCCGGTGCTTCTCACACCCTGGGGTCTTCTATACGGGTGGTTCAATATGAACCTCCTTCATCGTTTTCTTACCCGTCTATCAATATATAGGCCATTCAGAAAGAAAAAATCTAGGTACAACAAGATATACCTCATTAGGGTTACATATCAACACAGTATGGTTATCATCCCTTCTACTTATATGAGTGAATAGGTAAGACTACCTTATTAAGGGTAACCCTCCATTTGTTCTATTACACCCCGATCTCACAATTACCACTAATCATGAGATTAGGGCATTAATTGAGGATTTAACATAATATAAAGATCACCCTTAACTTTTTCTTGTTTTTCAAACTCTTTGTTTTCTTGCATTGAACCACATAAACTAACTTTGCAAGGAAATCTAAGCATTGATTTCTCTAATCTGATTTCAATAGTAAAATGCATGTATGAACATTCATTATGTTTCTCATACTTTTAAGCACATAAGACTTGCTGATTCGCATATATAGATAAAAGAGGAATAATGTTATACATCATCATTTACAACTCTCTCTTATCTATACAAGGACTTAAATTGATAAGGACCAACTGAACTTAACTCTACTCAGACTTTTGTGGCAGATCTACTCAGGTGCAATGATATCTTAAATCTCCACAGTTTCCCTAAAAATTTTGAGTAGAAGGATGAGCCTACTCGCTCAGTGAATGAGTACTTCAAAGAAACAGTCTAAAGCACTGATATAATTACAAGTATACTTTCGAGCAACTGATATCAATCATAACAGCAGTCATCTTTAAAGAGATTGATCATTGACAATCATAAATATGGCAAGATACTCTAGATATCAACAAGAGAAAATCAATATATGAGCATGCTTGATAAATTTCAAAGAGAAATAATAATTCAGAAACATACAAAGAATAGTTTTTGGGAAACTGTACTCTAATATTTCTTAGCCTTTCTTACTTATAAGAAACTCTTTAAACCTATATGATCATATTTTAGCTTATGCCCAGATCATATGCAGTGTACTCTACATATGAAGACTCGTAGCAAACTACGATCTCACCGTACAAGACTTAGCAGACACACCCGTGAATGCTAAGTCTGACTACTCTATGGTCTACAATAGGAAAATGGCTCTCTGGCCTCAGCACATCTATTATGTCGTAAAAACCAGAATCCTCCTCTAACCTGAGCACACAGGCGGAGAGTCAAGCCACCTATTGGCTTTTTATGTACTCTAGTGCACCAGGATCTCTGGTTGATGTTGGACACTACATTCTATAATTTAAGGAGACTTCCACTAGGGCTTCATCCCCCGTACCACCTATTGTACATTCCGACCCCTGCATACTGGACGCACTGATAGGGTTAGGTCATTTCATCCCTAAGGCGCAGACCTCTCATAGGGATTCTACAGTGTTCAGGGCTCTTAAGTCTATTATTTTATTATTCCTAGAAATCTCTTTCTGCATTGTACCTTTCTCTTACTTATACTTGACTCAGGTATCTCTATGGCGTCACATCTACTTATTTGAAGTTATAATACAACATGTATATCATTCTAAACTTGGCAGAGCAATATACTCAAAACATTGTAATATACTGAGAAATCAACATTTTATACCTACAGGCAGACTAAAATTCTTAAATAACAGAATACATGTCCACTCGATGCTTTATACACTAGAATCATGCAATTGAACTTCTTAATACATTGATAAGAGTTAATTATTTGACATACGAGTAGTCGTCATTTGCACTTGTTAATTATTTGTACTTTCTTGGAAAACGTGCACCTCAACCCAAATCTTGAGTTATGCATCACCATATCTCATACTGAGAACATTGATATCAAAATACTTGATTCATTTAACATCCTATCCTTAGGGCTTCATTTACCCCCATTCACTTATCACATGGCTCTCATAAGGATTTCATGCGACATAAACATTCACTAAATAAAGACTACTATCAACAAATCATATAAAATCAATATATGTATGAAACCTTGGAACTGAGCTGAATTTGGGTTTCCATGCCATACACTGAGATAACATGCATCAATAATAAAATTGAATAAATGAAATCTATCATGTCAAGAAAATTCGTTCAAATGGGTTTCATGATATCTATTCGCAAATATCCAACTTTCCTCACATCTAGAGTTTCACCCTCTTTACTAAGATATCAAACAAACACTATTCACCTTAAATGAAATTCAAGATAGTATCTGACATATATGTACTATGAATTCAGATAAACAATCATTCATAACCAAGGGAATCCAGATAAAAAAAATTCTCTATTTAATTATACAACAAATTTTAGTCATAGACAAATTCCCTATATTTCAGTTTACTCTTATAACCTCTGCGAATACTTAGGGAATTGTCATTAGGATGTATTGTATACATTTCCAATATGATTTTATCATATGAAATTCATCCAAACAGAGGAAGAATCTATTTCATATCATTTTGCAACAACTTAGATCAAACACACAATTCAGGGTTTGTAGTCGCATACTAAGAAATTAAAGATTATGGATGATTTAACCAATTTTCGTGCAATATACTGTTTAAAGGAAGTTCCCACTCACCCTAAGGTGTGAAAACACCTTAAAAACACAGCTCATCCCTGAAAATCTCATCTCGTATCAAATCCCTAGCAATTCACCTGATTCTTCTTCCTTTCAACTAGGAAACCCTAGAAATGAGGTATTATGAAGAAAGAGTGAGAAAAAGGGAAGTTTTGATACCATATCAGATCAAATCAGAGGAGGGATGGAATCTTGACATGTGAGAGAAGATTCACCATTAAAGTCTATGCAAAGAAGCTAAACTTACACGATTTCATCATTCCTCAGACCGCAAAACCTTAGGTCAGCATCTCCATCACTTTCTCCTCTCAAACCCTAACTCTCTCCCTCACTCTAGGATTTCATTTCTATGGAGTGAATCACAAATTATGAGCGCTGCTAGTGTGTTAGTTTGACCATATAGAGCAATTGAGCTGCTTGGGTCAATTGCACATTGACCCTCCCACTATACTTTCTCTTATTTCAGCTGAATTTTCTGTCATAAAAATATTATTGTAATTCATCTAGTGATAAGGTCTAAACGCATCCAAAAATTATTAAAATTTTACATTTTGTTTATGATGGAGTTTCAGATCTCCATTTAAAATTTTAGATCATTTAGAGTTACCAATAAATAATTACAAATAAAACACTACACTGTTGAAAATCACTCTTTCAGCATTTTGGTCAAAGTATAGTTTGACCGAGAACCACATTCAAAGAACACTCAAATATTCTGAAATTTTTCTACAATATGAATTATTTAGTTATATATATCATATCCAAAATTCAATTAAATACAAAATTTGTATAAAATATGAAAAATCATGTACCACACTACTATCCTGATCAAATTCCATATTCATGTACTATCAAAACCCTAATTTTTGCCGATTAAGGTTTACATTTCTCAAACCCTAATTCTTCAAACTAAAATCATAGTTAGAGTTTTTTTCTTAGGTTTGAAACATCACAATTGATCTAATATCATTAATCAAGTTTAAACGATGTTCAATCTAATCAAGCATGTAATCATTCAGGTAAACCCTAGTTTACCAATTAAGCACAAATGTGGTCATTAAAATTCTCACCCACTTAAAAAGTTTCATCCTCGAAACATAAATACACAAAAAAAGTATATTCAAAGTTTATTTTAAGCTTCTGAATTCTTACATGTCATTATATTCTTGTATTTCATACTTGAATGCAGTTTTCAACTTTAAGTCATTTATTTCTTTTCTAATCACAACATGTCTGAAATAGTTCTCAATGATAACAAACAAATTCTCTATGCCACAATCAATCATAGAATAGATAGATAAGAAACCATTTCTACTCTTGCGGTGTTACCTCAACATTGATAATCTGATCCAACCATCTCAATTCATACACCTCAATATGTACTATTGTTTTATATTACCTCTGAGCCACAAAAGAGAGTTCACTATGTTGTTTTGAATATTACTATTGTGCTTCTCAAATAGCAAAGTAGTCATGAGTTGGAAGACTAGACTCAACAACAATTGTACAATACTACTCACGGTCATTGCATCATGGATGCATAAGGTGAATCATTACCATCACATTCTATATTATTCTCAAGTATGAACCCACATATAATTCAAGGTGTAACCATCAGGTTATAGCATACTAGGGTTATAAAAATAGCAACAAAGTACTCCATGATTGTATTAGTCATTCAAGGACTATTCATACCCAACTACCATCACTTAGTTATATTAAATCTAGGTATAACAAGCTATACCTCATTAGGGTTACATATCAATAAAATATGGTTATCATCCCTTCTATTCATATGAGTGAATAGGTAAGACTACCTTATTCAGAGTAACCCTTCATTTGTTCCATCATTATTCAACCCATATCACTATACCACAATTGTACAATACTAAGATGGATTACTGGTATGAATGACTACAACTATCACACACCTTTAATTAACATATTGCTTGCACATGTACACTGAAATCATACGTGGAACCAATTTACATCCCTTAATATACCTTCAACAAAGTATACTTCTAAAAACAAATTCACATATTACTGAAAGCCATTGTTATCTCTTATCTCTATCCCCATTCACTACTACTTACTTTTTGCTACTTATCCTTCTCATTTTAATCATGTAGATTAAACATCCCTAAAATTGAAACATACAAGGTACAAATAGATTATTCATCATTCTTGCTATCACTGCAAGAATTTATCTCATATCGCACTTCACTCATATTGTATTTCTCCTTTTGTTCAAAACACACTTGTTACATTTCAAATTTATATCTTACTCTTTACTCCAAATCATTTCCATATTGTTCATCTACCTTTCAGATTAGCTATCTTTGAACCCTGGATTACTATTAGTGCTAGTTTACTTCTCATACTGCAAATCTCATGATCTTGTTTTATAGAGATGCTAGTATTCGCGGTCAAATCACTAGTGACAACCCTTGAACTAATACAACAATAAACATTCTAGGGTTTGGTCCTTATCACTAGCATGACGTTAGTGTGATGTGACTTTGCTCCCTTAATTTGAAAGTCAAACTTTGGATCTCACAAGTTTTACTAAAGTCTTCTTTATCTTATCAATTGAATTTCCTTTCTCTTACTTGGCCATTCAGATAGATTACATTCTCAATTACCATGCTAGGTTTTCGTCATCATATTGTGTGTCATTATTACATTCACTAGATGTCTCTACCACGGTGGTTATGCATCATATATGATTCATTTTCTTATTATTTCATTCCCACATTGCTCTCATTAAGTAATATATGAAAGAGAAGATGATTTTGAGACTTAGAATTCTTATCTTCAAACATTCATTAATACATTTCTCATATGTAAGTTTAATTAATTATCAACAAGGATACTTTACTAATTAGCACTTTCTTGAATCTCACAACCTCTTTCTTTTATAATCTATATTACTCCATTATGTTTCAAACCCTTCTTTACTTTCCATAATCCCCTTACCATATACTACTATTCCACATGTCATCTTTAACTTCTAGTTTTCTCTTATGATCATGTTGCTTCTTTTATGTGTATGATTGTGATACACCGTTCGAACAAAACATTATTAACGATGTGGATGTGAACTATTAGCAGTGGAATTACTGAAAATCACTAAAATTAAAACTTTTTGCACTTAGATCCACAAACTGTAAAACTCTTTTATAAAGATCCAAAGTAAGTTATTTACATTCTGATACACCAGTACATCTCTGTATCATCTCATCTCGAGAGTCATAAACATTAGCTGCCTTGTTAAACTGTACATGAGCAGTATTCAAAAATCTTGAGGCATTAAGCCAAAAATCTCAGATCTATATCAAACCATCTACTGACTCCTAGTACCTGAGAGTACAGAGACGATACATAGGACTCTCTATATACAGAACCTAACAGACATTGTCTCCACCTGAAGATCAATGTTGTCCTTGTTGTTGCTGTTGTTGTGGCTCTGTTGTTGTTCACCCACTGATGGGTTTCTCCTTCCTCGGCGTCTACCTAAAAAGTTGAATCCCATGGCGGTGAGACAATTGAAAATTGTCCCAACGAGAGTTATAACTCTCCACCAGAAACACTGTTATTGTTGATAATAAAATAACACTGAGCAGTAGGATTATAATTATTCATCAGCAGGTAATTTAATGTATAACTAAATAAAGCAGTATTCTTTATGCAATCATTTCAATTATAACTTGATTGAATAGCAATACATTAAATCAATAAGGAATATGAAGAACGTGTATATTATTTGTCCAACTAGGACTTAATAAACAATGTATCATCAATCATTGTTTCTCGTAGTTCGAACTAAGCAAGTACGCTACACGGCTGATTACATTTTACAAACATACTTATGCCCTGAGGAGATGAGGTATACCGCTCATACTCCAACCGACCATTATGAAATCGCAATCGGTACCATACATAGGTCATCAGAAGAGTCAGATTCCTATGACCTCATCTTCCTCAGTCAGTGTGAGGAACAACATGCAGGACATCTTGTGTCTCTGCTATATATATAGCTTTCTAGGGTATACTGGAAACTTTGCTATTAGAGTTACAATGGCATGTTGTACTCTCTTCGCAATCGAAGGATTTCTTATTTGTCTCACATCAATTTGGCATTAAGATCATCATCGGGAGATTAGTGATACATCATCCCAACATATACATATAATGAAGGATTGAGAGATATATTGTTTATCTCACATTAATTCCTCCATTAGGATGTAAGCATATGCATGTCCATAACCCCCACATACTCAAAAGTATGCTCTCCAGGAGTTCCCTTAGGAAAACATGTTTCACCATCATCCAGCTTCTGACGATGATGGATCTATGGTCAGGGCTCTACATGATATCATTTTACTTGATTATTAAAGTACATTACAACATTCTTTTAGCATCAGGCATGTTTTTAAACATAAAACATTATAACACTAGCTATAAAGAATGAGTACTATTTCTATCAAGTTCATTTCACAGCTCTATTAACATTGGGATCTCAATCCCTTATAAGCTCATCATCATAATTCAAGAATATGGGTGTTCAAACCCTTAGATCATCAAAACACTTATTACCATTTTAACAGGTAACTCGATGCCATCAAGTCATTTTCTAGTGTAAACATAATAATTGCAATGCAGGTATTTCACATTTCTCTTAAAGCATATCCATCTCTTTTGTTACCTTTCACTAGGCAACATAGCATATCATTGTTGTCAAATCTCATAAAGTACTTTAAAAAAAAGCATCATAGATCATATCTGTCTATGTTCAATATTTCATAAAACCTACATGATTAGTACAGATGATAACAGATACATCAATTTCATGTCAGTATAATGCAAAACAATGATAACTTCACTATTCATGGGTTGCACCACTATGCCCTCACTAGGGTTAGGGTTTCCCTTAAAATTCAATTAGGGTTAATCAACTCCTTAGCTCAAATAGGATTAGTGACTCCTCATTTCATTAATCAATCATAGATCTTCATACTTTAAAGCATAACCCAAATTTAGGGTTTCACACTTCCATTTACTTTACTTGGAATTAGGGTTTACTATTCATATCACATCACCCTAGGTTAGGGTTTACTATTCATATCACATCACCCTAGGTTAGGATTTACTATTCATATCACATGTAGGAGTGATCAACAAAATACCTTGAATTAAGGTTAGTTATGTCATCATTATGAATTAAGATCTCACCATCATTATATATTAGGGTTTCTTCCATTAATACCCTCATTTAGAGTTATGATTCATTAATCATGATAATTAGGGTTTCATGATCTCTTCTTCATGGATCATTCCCTAATTAGACATTCATATAAGAAGTCTTTTCTCTCTCATCTCCTATAGGATGATATTAGCTTTAGCCTTGATTAGGCTAAGTCAACTCAACATGAAAGAGAATTGTCAACATGAGTTAAGTCGTTGACATTGTAATCATTAAGGCTTAATTACATCATGGGTTTAAATCACATTATCCCAATAAGATACAAGTACCATGATCACCTTTGATTACATCATGTATTAATTAACAAATCACTTTGTCCTTTAACCACTTTAAGTACCCATACGGTTTTGGTTAATTAACCACCAAAGGGTCTTGGGCACACAGACCCCAAATGGTCTTGACCAAGTCAGACCTCAAACGGTCTTGCACACTAAACCTCCAAATAGTCTAAGACCGTTTAGACCTCCATGCGGTCTTGCACAGACCACTAAAACCGTTTGATAAAGTTGCACACTCAAGATCGTTTGCTCAAAGTGACCTTCAAGATCGTTTGCTAAAGTAGCCACTTGAGATCGTTTGCTAAAGTAGCCACTTGAGATTGTTTGCTAAAGTAGCCACCTTGAAACCGTTTGCTAAAGTAGACTTTTGAGACCGTTTGCTAAAGGTGGTCACATGAAACCGTTTACTAAAGTAGACCCCCAAAACCGTTTGCTAAAGTAGACTTTTGAAACCGCATGAACTTGATCGATTTGGAAACCGCATGAACCTAAACGGTTTGGGATCATTTGGTCCCAAACGGTCTTGAGACCGTTTGGACTCAAACGGTCTTGAGACACTTTGGTCCAAACCCCCCTCAAAACTGCAAGGACCAAAAAGGGTTTTAACCACTTCAATTGAATTAGGGTTTCCAATGTTGGTTCCCTCAATAGTTGTATACATGTCACCAATCATCAATTGGACCTATCACCATGCTTCAATTGAGTTAATTAGGTCAACCTTCAATTGATTTGACCCTCAATTGACCCTCAATTGGTCATCAATTAGGGTTTGAGTCAATTGAATTAGGGTTTGAAATCGATGGCCCTTCAACAATAATCAATATGAGTCTAATTGATTTGAAACCATTGAACCATCATCCAATTTGGACATGACCTGACCCCAAACAGTATTGAGGTCATTTGGATGACCTCCAAACGGTCTTGAGACCGTTTGCCTGAGTCAACGTCAAAAACTAAGTCAACAAATTAGGATTTGGCTCATTAGATTGATCACTAAGTCAACAATTGAATATACTTCAACCTAATTCCTTTAGATCTTCAATTGGTCAACCATGTTTAACCCTATACCTCCAAATGGTCTTGGGTGATCAGCAAATGGTCTTGAGACCATTTGGGTGATCCCTAAATGGTTTTGAAACCGTTTGGGTCATCCAACCAAAGTTTCAAACTCCAAACACTTATGAAATCAGCCCTCAACCCAATTAGGGTTGAGGTGATTGATTGGCCTTCAATTAGTAAACCAATTGGAGTTAATTGATAATTATTGGTGGAGAATTGACCTACATTATTCTCAAAAGGTCTACAAATGGTCAATTCTTGGTCAAAGCCACCAAACGGTCTTAGACCGTTTGCTTCTATGTTGTTTAGTGAAACCGTTTGCATTCAAACAGTTTGAAACAGTTTGCTCCCAAACGGTTTAGGAAACCGTTTGAGAAACAAAGGCAAACCATTTGGTAAAGTAACTTTTTGGATAATCATCTTCTTCCTTCATGTATCCAAGAACAGTTGTTGTTCTTCATGGAAGTTTGAGCAAGAACTAAAAGAAGTATTAAAGAAAGAAAGTAGCCAACGATTATCAAAGGAATGGATGCATTAGCTATGCTTAAGGGTTAGAGTTATAAAACCCACCTCTAGAACTGATCCAAAGCTCCTAGCTCCACGGATTTAATGGTGTATGGAGTTCCAGTAGTTGTCCAAGCTCCGTCCTTGAGCTTTTGTATGTGCAAGCTAGCTAGAAATGGAAACCGAGTGAAGGAAACTATAATTAACCATTGGTTTTAGGGTTTCCACCATGGATCTGAGGTAGATGATGATCAAAACTCACCTACAGGTTAGAGTTGTCCCTCCTATGCTCCAGAGCTCTCCCTTGGTCGGCCAAAGCAAGTTGATAAGACAAAGAACTAAGGAAACGATCCTTTTGGTGTTTTGGGAAAAGATACATATATATATTTATGATTTTTCAAGGAAAATAGAAAAAGATAGCTATCTTCTTTAATTCCAAAAATTTTCCACTAAAGCCTCCTCCATTCCTTGGCCACGAATCCACTCTCTATTTCCTTGCAAAACTTTATCCATTATCTAAGAAATAATGGAAAAGGAACTAAGCACCTTAAAGAGATGTATATTAATATCCATCTTTTTATTGAATATTGTTTTATATTATATTGATGTGAATGGCTTCCACTCAACCAAGAACTTTTTGTGCCCAAGCATGACAAAATCTCATCCAAACTATTTCAAACACATCCCTCAACTTTTGGTTGAAGGGCTCCTTAGTTAATATATTTCTTTTTGCACTAAATTATATTAAAGAGCCATATATACTTAAATCTTGATTATTGTAATGTCAAGATTCTCTCTCCTCCAAGATATTTCAAATAAGGCGCCCCTCTCATTTTCTTTTCTCTACTTGATGCCAAGAAACATGAGAGACCCTCTAAAGGTGGTATTTTGCATATTGGACCCTAGGTTTTGGGTAAATTGCACATTACACCAAAACTAGGTTTTAATGCACAAGGATTGCTCTACAAGCTTTATCTTGGTGCCCAAGCTTGTGGAAACCATACCACTGTATCATATTCATTCTTATGATTTCTCAGCATCAGAGGAACATCTTATCATGTGCAATTCGCAAGTTAACCCCTTTACTTGGGTAATTTGCACTTTAGTCCAAAAGTAACAAAACAAAGTTTCAACATTGTTCAAAAAGGACTGAAAATGAAATATAAGTTCTTCAAAAACCTTAATTACTTTTCAACAGATAAGAGCAAACATCTAATCAACTTTATTAGGCAAAACACCTAGGGTTAGTACATAACCCAGGTCAGGGATGTTACAATGATCATGTATACCATGTTGCATATATTTCTTTTTATCCTTCTACTAATGTGAAGTTGATATTCTAAATCAGTAATCTCTCTACTAGTTTCACCTCATTTTTAATACATTAAATATCCTTCATTTTAAATCAAAAGGCTCATGAATGGGTGAAACATAGTTTCTCTTTCAATCAAGTTTTTCCTTCCTGAATATAGTCTACCTTTGTATGACTTATTCATTTATTTAGCTACACTTTGGTTCTTCTTTTAGAAACTAGTTTTTTGTTCTATAGAGACTTCGAATCCAAAGGCAATAAGGATGAATGTATTAAACTTATTAATAAAGGTATACATTCCATGCTCTCAATTATATCATAACCCTCATTTCCTTAATCAAGCTCATTATTTCCAACATTTTGTTTCAACTAAGTTTCTTATCCTAGTTTTATGATTTACATGCTCATCTAGTTCTGTTCACTTTAACTCTTCTGAAGACTCTTCACTTCTATGTACTTATTGTATACTTAGCTCTTTTCTTCTGTTTTCCCTTTGCTTTGGAGTACATAAAAACATTGTGCTCGGTTATATAATCCATTCCTCATGATTGATTCTTACTATCTTGGCCCCTTACATGCTTTTCTCATATCGTTTCCATATTTCATATTTAGAGTTCATATAATACTAATAAGTAAACTTAATCTGAACCTTATATCATGTTCCTTTATTCCCAATTAAGGGTTTCTCATATGAGGCCCCAAATTTGGATCTCAGATATCAGTTCCAACTGATTCTTAGTTATCCAGTCTTTCCCTTATACTTCAAAATCTTAGAGTATATACATTCATACTAGAATTTGGATCTAATCTATCCAGAATTCACTCTTTTTATGTTACTAATAGGAGTCATTAGATCCCAGTAATGCATCCTGCCAGCCAGACCAGGCCGAACCTGTAGTCCTAAAGCCAAGAGCTACTCAGGATTACTCAATTGCTATTCATCTCAAATGTGTGGAAGAAAACTTATCCACTTAGGAAAACTCATTTAAACATAACTTCTAGATTACTTGATACAAAGAATATAAACAATAACTAAATCATTTCATGATACAAAACCATATAAAAGAACCATATATATTTTATAAACTGATAATCTGAATTCATACATATAAGAGCATTTCTATTGATCTCCAATAAAACAATAATATGAAATGAAAGTTCTATCTTATTTTATATTTATGCTCTTAATTCATGTTACTTATCTTGTTTCTAACCCTAATATTTCTAGGGTTCCTCTCTAGACCATCCTTCCACTGTATACATGGCCAGGGTATACATGAAAGAATAGACAGAGTAGCTTGATACTAGTTGATCCAAGTACTCAGATATCGGGCCAGGATATCTAAATACTCAAATCCCTAGAGCTAACATCATAACATCTCCTATTTGCCACACTTATGACTCTAAATTACTAACTTAATGGTCCCTGACAACTCAGCCTAAGCTCTGATACCAAGTTGTTACACCCTGATCTCACAATTACCACTAATCATGAGATTAGGGCATAAATTGAGGATTTAACGTAATACAAAGATCACCCTTAACTTGTTCTTCTTTTTCAAACTCTTTGTTTTCTCACATTGAACCGCATAAACTAACTTTGCAAGGAAATCTAAGCATTGATTTCTCTAATCTGATTTCAACAGTAAAATGCATGTATAAACATTCATTATGTTTATCATACTTTCGAGCACATAAGATTTTTTGATTCACATATATTTCTAAAAGAGGAATAATGTTATAAATCATCATTTATGACTCTCTCTTATCTATACAAGGACCTAGAGTGACAAGGACCGACTAAACTTAACTATACTCAGACTTAACTCTTGTGGCAGATCTACTCTGATGCAATGATATCTTCAATCTCTACGGTTTCCTTAAAAATTTTGAGTAGAGGGGTGAGCCTACTCACTCAGTGAATGAGTACTTCAAAGAAACAGTCTAAAGCACTGATATAATTACAGATATACTTTTGAGCAACTGATATCAATTATAACAGCAGTAAGATTTAAAGATATTGATCATTGACAATCATAAATATGGTAGGATACTCTAGATATCAACAAGAGCATATCAATATATGAGAACGCTTGATAAATTTCAAAGAGAACTCATAATTCAGAAACATACAAAGAATAGTTGTTGGGAAATTGTACTCGAATCTTTCTTAGCCTTTCTTACTTATAAGAAACTCTTTAAATGTATATGATCATATTTTATCTTATGCCCTGATCATATTCAGTGTACTCTACATATGAAGACTCATAGCGAACTACGATCTCACCATACAAGACTTAGCGGACACACATGGGAATTCTAAGTCTGACTATTCTCTGGTCTACAATAGGAAAATGGCTCTCTGGCCTCGACACATCTATTATGCCGTAAAAATTGGACTCCTCCTCTAACCTGAGCACATAGGTGGAGAATCAAGCCACCTATTGGTTTTTTCTGTACTCTAGTGCCACTAGGATCTCTAGTTGATGTTGGATACTACATTCTATAATTTAAGGAGACTTCCACTAGGGATTCATCCCCCGTACCACTTTTTGGTAAGTTCCGACCCCCATTTACTGGACACACCACCAGGGTTAGGTCGTTTCATCCCTAAGGCACAGACCTCTCATAGGGATTCTATGGTGTTCATGACTCTTAAGTCTATTTTTTTATTATTCCTAGAAATCTCTTTCTACATTGTACCTTTCTCTTACTTATATTTGACTCTGGTATCTCTATGGTGTTGCATCTACTTATTTGAAGTTATAATACAACATGTATATCATTCTAAACTTGGCAGAGCAATATACTCAAAACACTATAATATATTGAGAAATCAACATTTTATACCTGCATGCAGACTAAAATTCTTAAATAACAGAATACATGTCCACTCGATACTTTATATACTAGAATCATATAATTAAACTTCTTAATGCACTGATAAGAGTTAATTACTTGACATATGAGTAATCGTCATTTGTAACTGTAAATTATATGTACTTTTTTAGAAAACGTGCACCTCAACCCAAGTCTTGAGTTGTGCATGACCACATCTCATACTGAGAACATTGATATCAAAATACTTGATTCATTGAACATCCTATCCTTAGGGTTTCATTTACCCCATTCACTTATCGCATGGCTCTCATAAGGATTTCATGCGACATAAACATTCATTGAATAAAGACTACTATCAACAAATCATATAAAATCAATATATGTATGAAACCTTGGAAATGAGATGAATTTGGGTTTTCATGCCATTCACTGAGATAGCACGCATCAATAATAAAATTGAATAAATAAAGTCTATCATGTCAAGAAAATCCATTCAAATGGATTTCACGATATCTATTCGCAATTATCTAACATTCCTCGCATCTAGGGTTTCACCCTCTTTACTAAGATATCAAACAAATACTATTCACCTTAAATGAAATCCTAGATAGTATCTGACATATATGTACTATGAATTCAGATAAACAATAATTCATAACCAAGGGAATCCAGATAAACAAAGTTCTCTATTTATTTATACAACAAATTCCAGTCATAGACAAATTCCCTATATTTTAGTTTACTCTTATAACCTCTACAAATACTTAGGGAATTCTCATTAGGATGTATTGCATACATTTCTAATATGATTTTATCATCTGAAATTCATCCAAATAGAGGAAGAATCTGTTTCATATCATTTTGCAACAACTTAGATCAAACACACAATTTAGGGTTTGTAGTCGCGTACTAAGAAATTAAAGATTATGGATGATTTAACCAGTTTTCATGCAATATACTATTTAAAGGAAGTTCCCACTCACCTTAAGGTGTAAAAACACCTTAAAAATACATCTCATCCCTAAAAATCTCGATCTCATATCAAATCCCTAGCAATTCACCCAATTCTTCTTCCTTTCAACTCGGAAACCCTAGAAATGAGGGATTATGAAAAAAGAGTGAGAACAGGGGAAGTTTTGATACCATTTCGGATCAAATTAGAGAAGGGTCAGAATCTTGACATGTGAGAGAAGATTCACCATTAAATTCTATGCAAAGAAGCTAAACTTACATGATTTCATCATTCCTCGGATCGCAAAACCCTAGGTTAATATCTCCATCACTTTCTCCTCTCAAGCCCTAACTCTCCCTCTTTCTCTAGGATTTCATTTCTCTAGAGTGGATCACGAATTATGAAAGTTGCTAGTGTGTTAGGTTAACCATATAGAGCAATTGAGCTGCTTGGGTCAATTGCACATTGACCCCTCACTATACTTTCTCTTATTTCATCTGAATTTTCTATCATAAAAATATTACTGTAATTCATCTATTGATAAGGTCTAAACGCATCCAAAACAATGAAAATTTTACATGTTGTTTATGATTGAGTTTTAGATCTCCATTTAAAATTTCAAATCATTTGGACTTACCAATAAATAATTGAAAATAAAACAATACACTGCTAAAAAGCACTCTTCTAACATTTTGGTCGAAGTATAGTTTGACCGAGAACCACATTCAAAAAACACTCAAATATTTTGAATTTTTTCTCCAATATGCATGATTGACTTATACATATCATATCCAAAATTTAATTAAATACAAAATTTTTAGAAAATATGAAAAATCATTTACCACACTGCTATCTTGATCAAATTCCATATTCATGTACTATCAAAACCCTAATTTTTTCTGATTAGGGTTTACATTTCTCAAACCCTAATTCTTCAAACTAAAATCATAGTTATAGTTCATTCTTAGGTTTGAAACATCACAATTGATCTACTATCATTAATCAAGTCTAAACAATGTTCAATCTAATCAAGCATGTAATCATTCAGGTAAACCCTAGTTTACCAATTAAGCACAAATGTGGTCATTACATGTTCCATCATCATTCTACCAATATCACCTTACCACAATGTCACCTAGAACCATTGGATGTTTAAAAGGTAAGACCATTGGTTGTTTACATAAGTAAACACCTTGAATGAATCATTTATGATGTTATTGAGTTTTGATCTATATAGTCACCATTTAACCCTAGACATCCTTTAGTTAAAAACAATAAGGGTTTTTTGAGAGTAGGGTAAAACCCACAATCGACTGTTCATTTAAAACAAGCCATCCATTGTCAACAAGTAAGCTCCTTAAGTTGATCATATAAAGGAAACCATATAAATCACATTATTAGGACCAACATATTACATTAGCCATCATTCCACTTTATTGGAGGAATAAACATTAGATCTTAACCATTGGGTCAAGTTCATATGTTAAAACCATCAATTATAGTATAGGTCTGACCATTCCATCAAGTGACCCAAGAAACCATTGGTCTAAGGTTTAATTGATGCTACAACTACAATGCTTAACTCAATATAGGTTGTAGAGACCTGATCCAACATCATTAGTGACCATTAAATCACCATAGGTTGTTAGATCAACACCATATTCATTAATCAGCATTAAATATTAAGCTAATGTCATCATTGATTGATAACATCAGTATGGTACCTAATGGTTGATCATTAAACTTCTAATTGATCCAAAACCTGACCTAAGGGGGTGACCATAGATTGTCACCATCATCTAACACCTTTGATTCTGACCATCAATTGTCATGAAGATAACATCATAGGGTTGTTGCAATGGTACCATCATCGGGTCATGGGTTTATAGAAGAAATCAGCTTTAAACCCTAAAATTGACCATTGGTTGATAGGTGCTTAGAACCATAATTTGCCAAACCAACCTGATCCAAGTCATATTATACCTTATGAATAATGTACAAATGATCACAGGTTCATCTAGAACTGAAATCAGAATAGGTAACATTATAAAAATTGAAATCCAAGTTAAGCATAGCTTTTTAGTGCATGGATCATCATTTTCAAGCAAGAACATGATCTAGAAAACTTATGGTAATCAATAAACGTGGAGCAAGTTATAAGAATTTCCTATAATGAGAAGATGAATCCCCCACACAGAAGAAAACTCGAGTAGATAGGGTAGAAAATCCAAGCATAAGCTATGAACTCGCCCATCTAGCACCTTTCTTTATCAAATGAGAAAACCCTAAGCATAAGGAGCAAGAAAGGTAGGGTTTTAGAGCTTTCACTAGTACATAACCGGCCTTTAGTGTCGGTTATTTAAGGCCTTTATTTTCGGTTTTTAAGCGACACCTATGTGGGCGCCGCTAAAAGCCCAACTGTTACGTGTCGGTTCTCAAACCGACGCCACAACCCTTCACGCGCCACTGAAAACGCGCCAACAGGGGGGTATAGGCGTCGGTTATTAGCTTTGAAACCGACACCATATACCTTCATGCAATAGAAAGGGCGACATCTGGGGCACTATCGGCGTCGGTTTATTAGTGATAATCGACGCCATCTCACCCGTTGCCATGGCCGTGCTGGCCAGCATGGTCGTGGTGTCTGGTCCGCTGCCACGGCCGTGCTGGCCAGCATGGCCGTGGTGTCTGGTCCGCTGCCACGGCTGTGCTGGCCAACACAGCCGTGGTGTCTGGCCCGCTGCCATGACCATGTTGGCCAGCACGGCTGTGGTGTCTGGCCTCATTAGGGAAATCGATGTCAGTTACTAGTAGGGCAATCGACACTGTAACCATTTGTCGTCGGTTTTCGAAAGGAAACTGACGCCACATATGATGAAAAGACGTCGGTTGTTAACATTAACCGACGTTATATCCCCTGACAACACGATCAAATAGACGTCGGTTTTAAGTGCAAAACCGCCGCGGTATGTCTCTGGTGTCGGTTTTCTTCAAATAATCGACGCCTATGTTTTGATTTTTTTCTTATCAGTTTGTAGGCCTGCTGTGGCTGGTCGCAGGATGAGAACATGTAGTTCAGTGGAACTGAACTGCAGGTTTATGACATCCATTGATATCATCCAACAACAGGCCACAAACCTGCAAAATTAATATGATGGACAATATTATATATATGTGATTCACACTCATGTATATGAACATTTAATTCATATTATTTTTTCATCACACGCATGTAGAAACCAGTAGCAACCTGCAGTTCTATTTATTTCATCTCTTTTCACATTCAGACACATGTAGAAACATTCATGTATTGATGATTTTCACACACATGACAATTCATAAAAATTCATTCACATTCACACAAAATTAATTATGAGAACAAAATTATTCTTTATTCATCATTGTCATCATTGTCAACAAAATTATATTTAAAAATGCCCACTCTTTGCAGGGCTTTTGCCCAATCTTCTCTTACAGAATCTAATTCATCTCTCGTATAGGGAGCATGTACATCAAAATGCTTTGCACCTGTGTTGAAGTCCTCAGTTTTAAAGACCTACAAAGAGAATGATGTATATACATAATTATAATAATATCTAATAAGATTCATATATTTCATATTATCTAACGAGACTATGTATAATACATGCTGTATGTTATCGATTTCCAATATGGCATGTTTGATGATTAGGTCCATAAATCGCATCACATAGTAGGCACATGCCCAGTCGTTGTCTTGTGTAGCACACTATAAATTAAAACATACAAAATATTCAAAAATATAAATAAGCACAGTTCACATAAATAATATATACATTGGAGTCAGGAAATTACGTTCACATTCTCCCAAATGAGTGTCAGATTTTTTTCCTGGGGACCTTTCCTCCATCTTTTTTGTACTCTTGTAAAGCCCTATATATGTTAATGTAACACATTAAATTGCATAATTAAATAGTAATGCAGTAACAGATGTTAACAGATATAAAAACATAAAATGTTTCTCATGAGAATAATGGCCTTTTAATTGCATGTCCATGTAATACATCCAACTCACTCCCCGCAGGATCTAGATAATAGATGGTGAATGTCTTGGGGACAATAACTAATAACTCCCAATGCTTAGCACTATAGGTAAGAAAGTAGAAAATTAATAACTCAATATCTGTAATAAAATATCGACTTCTTCTTGAATAAAGACTTGTCACTCCTTGTGGTCATCGTACATTGTGATCTCTTACCAAATTCATTGGTGATGTCTTTCACTATTTCATAAACATCCTCCCCTGATATAGTTTAGGTGCACTACATTCCTCATTCCGTCCATTGAATGCTTTGCGCAACCTATGATACGGATGAAATTTTGGAAGAAACCTTCAATGAGCAAGATATACAGTCTTGCCGCCGTGTTTTAGTCGTATTGAATCAGTGTTCTCTTCACATATAGGACCCGCTTTAGATCCTTTGACACTATATCCAGACAAATTCCCATATGATGGAAAGTCATTCACAGTGCAAAACAACATAGCGTGCAAACAAAATGTCTCTCTCCGTGAAGAATCATAGATCATCACACCTTCACCCCAGAGCTTCTTCAAGTCATCAATCATAGGTTCAAGATAAACGTCGATATCATTTCCAGGTTGTTTAGGGCCCGATATCAAAGATGACAGCATAACATACTTATTTTTCATACACAACCAGGGAGGAAGGTTGTATATAACAAGCCTAACTGGCCAAGTGCTATGTTGGCTGCTCAATGTCCCGTACAGATTCATCCCATCTGTACAAAGCCCAAGTCTTAGATTTTTGTCCTCTTCACCGAATTTAGGGTACAATAAATTAATCTTCTTCCACTGTGGGGAATCAGACGCATGTCATAGGATCCCGTCATTATTTTTCTTAACATCTGCATGCCACCTCAAATTCTTCGCATCTATAGTATTGGCAAACAAGTGTTGAAACCGTGGTATTATAGGTAGATACCACATCACCTTGGCGGGAGAACCAGTTTTGGACTCCCCCAAAGTCATCAATTTATACCTTGACGCACCACATTTCAGACAATCTTTCAAATCCACATAGTCCTTTTGAAATAATACACAATCATTCTTGCATGTGTGTATCTTATTGCCTCCATTCCCATTGGGCACAACAATTTCATTAACCAGTATGTTGAGATCAGCAGCTCATTTCCTTCAGGAAGAATTTCTTTCAACAAAGACAACAATGACGTGAATCTTTTATCGCTCCATCGATTGTTAGCTTTCAGTTTATACAATCTCAACACAGCACTAAGCTTCGTAAACTTACAACCTGTGTATAATGGTATCTCAGCATCATGCACAATGTTTCTAAACATGGGAGGTGGATCAGTTTTGGTGTGCTCTACCCCACAACTATCCAGCATCGCATCAACAATGTCTACTAGAACTGATTCATTCACATCTACGTCATCGAAGGAAATTTCTTCTTCCACACAAGAACTACTATCGACATCCACTAGTTTCGGGTTTGAAATCTCTCCATGCTAGTGCCATTCTGTATAGCCTTGTACAATCCCATTGCACATGACATGACTTTTGATTTCATCACCAGTACTGACTTTCAAGTTGTTACCACAATGCCTACATGGACAGTAGAACCTATCTCCAGGTTGTTTCCTATGTTCCTCGGCAAATCTAATAAACTGATCAAGACCAGAAATAAACTCTGGGGTGCAGCGATTGCGAATGGACATCCATGATCTATCCATTCTATGATCAAAGAGAAAATAAGTATATATTACAACAAGATTAGGGTCTAGGGTAAACAGATTAGAGTTTATGGTTAAAACTTTAGGGTTTATACATGTGATGTCATTCTTATATATAATAAATGTGTACCACCTATCCCATTCTTGAACACCTAATCTCACTAGTAAGTGTATAATGTGTATTGGGTTTTCAAGAAAATTTCAGCAGTATTTCCCCGCTGTTCTCCAAGTACATATGTACTTAGAGAACAAATAGGGAAATGCTATCGGAATTTTCTTGAAAACCAAATACACATTATACACTTACATCCTAAGTGAGATTAGGTGTTCAAGAACAGTCCCAAACTGGGGACTATCCAAGATTTACTCCTAATGAGTAAATCTTGGATGGGTTTCTAGGCTAACATAATATAACACCAGTCCCTTGTTCACAACCTCATTCAACACACAGTTTTCTTATAAAAACACTTGTGGACATCCATAACAACATATCAATGCTTCCTAAATTAATCAATATATTATTTTATAACACAAATCGTGGTGGGTATAATATAGAAAAAAAAACTCAACATGTCACAACATAAACATGTCCTTAACCTGATATACAGATATTTGTAACCAAACTCGTGGTAGCTATACCATAGAAAATTAAGTAGCATGCCCAATATATAACAAAAGCAACATTTTTCTAGATTGTTATAACAAAAGCAACATTAAGGTTATTCATAACAACATATGTAGTGGAGGAAACTCGTGGATGAGCGATGGTTTAAAATCTTGGTCTAATCTTTGTGCAGGTCTGGATGTGATTTGACTAGGGGACAAATTGATATGTTTCTAAGGTTGTGATTATTTAACTAATATTTAAGAAAAAAGCTGGATTGATTGATTATTCTGTGATTAATGAAAGGGTTGAATTAAATATTGATTATTCTAAAGTTGTGATTAATAAAAGGGTTGAACTAAATTATCATATGAAAGTAACACAGGTCGGAATGAATTTCACCATCGTTGTCTATCATTCAATGTCTTACTGCATCACATTAAGCATTAACATATATGTTGAGGTCGCGTTAATCCACTTTTGGTGTTAATTAGGGTTAAAACATATAAAGCACCTATCTGAAGTTTTCATCAAGGGTTTAACAAAAAATATTGATATGTTAGATCTGGAGTATCTATGATAAGATTGGAGAGGTAAAGAATAACACCCCCTTTTCAAATAAGCAAATAGTCATGTAACCTTATAGAGAACCAGCCAAGAAACAAGCCCACAAAAAACTCGACCATCACTCATCGAGTGAGAGGGGAGCATCAGTAAAGGAAAAAAACAAACAACCAGTAGCCATATGTAGGAATACCCTAGAGGAAGAGGAGGAGGAAGAAGGGTACCTCGGCGGCGGCAGAGGAAAAGAGGAGAATGTGGCCGGCGGTGAGCAGCAGCAGACGGCCAACGGAGAGCAGAAGCAGGCTGGCCAGAGCAGAGGAGCAGGCCGGCCGGAGCAAAAGTGGCGGTGAGGCAGAGGAGAAGGTGTTGGCCAGAGCAGAGGAGAAGGTGGCAGAGCAGAAGCAGGCGGAGGCTGGAGCAACGAACGGCGGCGGCTGGAGCAGTGAGCGGCGGCCGGAGCAGAAACGATCGCCAAACCTAAGTGTGAGGTGATGAAACAGAGAAAGGGGAAGATCCTGGCTCGCCATGGGTGTATTAAGTTAACAATAGGCATCGTTTATTCAAAATAGCCGACACTTAAAATAATCAGCGTCGGCTGTAATAAAAAACCGGTGTCCAAAGGGGATGAAAATTTTCACGGGGACAGCACGCGAAAACACATTGGCGTCGGTTATTTCATGAACACCGATGATAAATATGGGCCCAATTTTCTGTCTCGCACATAAACATTAGTCGTCGGTTGCATAGACAAAAACCGATGTCGTATGATAAATTTTTTAGGTAATTTTTTTCGCTGGAAAATTTGGATTTGGCAGTCGATTTTAGGTGTCGGTTGGTTATTACGGAACCGACGCTAAATAAAAAGCAATACCCATGTCTGGTCACTCTTCACAGATAGATGTCAATTTTTGTTATAAACTGACACTGTATGCATTAGGTGTCAGTTTCTTGTATACAACTGACGCCTGTAAATGTGACTTTATAAGCCATTTATGTAGTAGTGTTTAGAGCAATTTCTACCATGGAACATCAAGGTTCCAACCTGGAGAAAGCTAGAAGGAAGGATGACAAAGAAATAAACGGAGGAAAGAAGGTCATTCTTACTCTTTTAGGTCAAAATCAATAGAAGGAAGCTTTTCAAACCCTAAAAGGAAGTCATTTGCAACCCTAGATTCTTTTTCCAAGAAGGTCCCCTCTTTCTTCTTCGTTGGATAGGAAATTCGCAGAAGCATAGAGGGAGGATGAGGTTTGTAGAAGGAGGTAAGTGGTGGAGAGAAAATGGCTCATTTTGGTGCTTAGGGATAAGTATATGAAGCTTTAAGATAAAGAAAAAGAAAAAGTTGAAGTTCTAGTATCTTTCCAAGTGTCCATAGCCTAAACTATTAAGAATATACAAGAACACACACAAGAAGCTCCCTGACCATCCATAGATACATGATTATCCCTAATTTCTTGATTTTACAAGAAAAACAATTAACTCACTAGTTGATAGCTACTAAAGGTAGCTCATCCATGAAGGGGTAAACCCTAAAATACCCTTGGAGAAAACACCTTCAAACCAAGGCTTTAATAGGTGTCCCATGTCTAAACAAGCTCAATAATGATGATAGAATATCCAATGAACATAATTAAAGTGACAAATTGCAAATAAAACCTTTCAATTGGGTAAATTGTAGAAAAGTCCAAAATGTGCATAAAATTACATAACTTGCTCAAAAAGTGTCCAAATTGGACCAAATTTGAAACTTAAGCTTGTATTATGATTTCAAAGCATATAAAAAGGTTATATTAGGTTTATCAGAATTAAATTATGATAATTAAGCTTATTCAACTCATTAAGCAAGTTTAGGGGCCTTACAACTATAAACCCCTAACAGGGATTTCACCCCCCAAAATCCAAGGTAAACAAAGATGGGTACTTCCTTTGCACCTCATCCTATTATTTTCACATGGTAACTTGCATATCTTGGTGATGTCACATCATTCATACATATATCATCTTTGGTCAGCACAAAAACCCCCACATAAGAAGACATTCTCAATATGGAATGTAGAAACTTGTTGTGTCATCTGTACAACTCTAGTAGTAATGTTCAACTTTAAATTCTAGCTATCATCCTAAAATTATATCTATTGTATCAACGCATTACTCAAAAGTCATATTTGCTAGCTTTTTGCCAATCATGCCATGTTTCCCGTACCATTCCTTGAAGCATAAAAAATGCAATGTATCCATCCTTTTTTTCCTAGATACACTGACACTAGAACTCTTGTCAGTTCTTTTTTAGCATCAAAAGAAATGATGACGCTGGCACCTATCATTCCATACAAGGAAACATCATTCCTAGTCAACCTTCTTAGGGGTGAAACAACAACACTATCTTCACCTTACTAGGATTTACACAACCTACTTAGAAGACATATCATCATCCCATAAAGACATTTAATCAACCCCATCTCACTCTTGTTCAACTTGTCTCATAGCTATTGCTGCTTCGGAAACCCTAAGGTTTTTGAAGAAATATTGATCATATTTTTGACCATATTTGAAATACTTTGACATGTCATCATTAAAAGCATGATATAACTTGTATGACATGACTGGAACACTCTGTTCCTCCTATTCATAAATTATATTTGTACATTGGTTAGTCTAAAAGACATAACTCTAAATTCATCATGGTCATGTAACTTATGTCATCCATTCTAACTCTTATGTCAAAAGGATATTTTATCTTAAAGAAACATGGTAGCACATGTCTATTGTTCAACAAACTATCTATCTTTGATAGTGGTCTTACCCAACTATCACTGAAACATACACAACATTATAGAATCACTTTTGTTTTTTCTTCCAAACAACATTTATAGGATCATCATCAACTCTCTATCTCTCTACGGGAGAGGAATACTTGGAATGTTCATTTAATAAACATCTCCAACCTTCACATATTTCTCATATTATTGATACATCTTGGATACTAGGATTCATTACCTTGGTATCCACCTCGTGTGCTATAAGGAACTCACATCCTTATATCATCTACTTTTACCAACATAACAAATATCAAGACATATAAGAGGAGTCTTCCTAATTATTGGAAGGCTCAAAAGCTAAAATCATCACAAACTTTATGATCTAGAAAGCTTATGGTAATCAATAAATGTGGACAAAGTTATAAGAATTGCCTATAATGAGAAGATGAAACCCCACACAGAAGAAAACTCGAGCAGATAGGGTAGAAAGTCCAAGCATAAGCTATGAACTCTTCCATCTAGCACCTTTCTTCATCAAATGAGCAAACTCTAAGCATAAGGAGCAATAAAGGTAGGGTTTTAGAGCTTTAGAGCAATTTCTACCATGGAACAACAAGGTTCTGACCTGGAGAAAGCTAGGAGGAAGGATAACAAAGAAATAAATGGAGGAAATAAGGGGATTCTTATTCTTTTAGGTCAAGATCACTAGAAGGAAGCTTTTCAAACCCTAAAAGGAAGTCAATTGCAAGCCTAGATTCTTTTTCCAAGAAGGTTCCTTCTTTCTTCTTCCTTGGATAGGAAATTCATTGTAGCACAGAGGGAGGACGAGGTTTGTAGAAGGAGGGAAGTGGTGGAGATCAAATGGCTTGTTTTGGTGCTTAGGGATAAGTATATGAAGCTTTATTATAAAGAAAAAGAAAAGGTTGAAGTTCTAGTATCTTTCCAAGTGTCCATAGCCTTAAACTATTAAGAATATACAAGAACACACACAAGCATCTCCCCCACCATCCATAGATACATTCTTATCCCTAGTTTCTTGAATTTCCAAGTAAAATATATAACTCACTAGTTGATAGCTACTAAAGGTGATGGGGTAAACCCTAAAATACCCTTGGAGAAAACACCTTCAAACCAAGGTTTAAATAGATGCCCCATGTCTAAACAAGCTCAATAATGATGATATAATATCCAAGGAACATAATGCAAGTGATAAATTGCAAAGAAAACCTCTCAATTGGGTAAAGTGCAGAAAAGTCCAAAATGTGCATAAAATTACATAACTTTCTCAAACAGTGTCCAAATTGGACCAAATTTGAAACTTAAGCTTGCCTTATGATTTAAAATCATAAAACACGGTTATATTAGGTTTATAAGAATTCAATTATGATAATTAAGCTTATTCAACTCATTAAGCAAGTTTAGGGGCCTTACATTAGTGATTGATTGTGTTTAGTATTTTGAGTAATCTCATTTCGTGTAATGGGTTCTCACACTTTTTATGATTTCACAAGCAATGATTGGTATATAGCAAGACTTCATTGTTGCCTAAGTAATTGGAGAAGTTGGAGAACAACTTAACCTATCATTTGTGAATGGTGTTACAGCAATGGTATAATTCCTTTATCTCTAATATCTGGATTGAACTCAAGGCATCAAATCATCATCCTCTTCAACATTCAATCCATGTTCCTTGAACTAGAGAAGACTATCTGAGATATGTATAATCTCAATATCACATATTGACTCACATCAACATGGCCATACATTTCTTAGTTGTGCTTATCAAGTGGCCAAGATATCATACTCCCTTAGAGTGAAAAATCCCATATACATCACTCACAGTCATCCCCATGTGTCACAGTGCAACCGAGCACCACCTTTATGGAAACCCTTATCCGGGATCACAGTGGATGATGTCAAAGCACACCGAATGACATTTTGTTGAGTGTAGTGATTTCAGGTCTAAGAACCAAAATCACCACCATCACTATGAGAGATGACTCTAACTACCAATAAAGGTTTTCATGTGTCACTCTCAAGGTGGGTTTGTCTGATATATTGTTCTCTACCAAGTATCTATGTGTTTGGTTTGATATCACATATCATGACTAATGAGATTATGTCATGAACCAATGCACACTCTAGTCTTATGTGTTATTGTTTTCGATTAGGCTTCCACAATTATATCCGACTAGGGACATAAAAAGAATGTTTATATTGTTGACATCTGTATGAACGTGTTGTTTAGGTCCTCAACTCAAAGACATATGTCATTGAGTAATATCATTCTTTAGACATTTATTATGTTGCATTTGTATCTCATAACTGAATAATAAAATAAACTGAAAGATTGCCTTTTCTTATTAATCAAATCGTTTACAAGATATGCCATTAAAATCATCATATGAGTGTCTTTCTGGTCATACATACTAACATTCCACACATATCTTCCATCATTATCTACTTTGGATACTCGTTAAAGATTTTGATGTTTATTCATGATTGATTATGTGGGTCTAGTGATTGTCAATTTTTGGGGGATTACCATCTTCAATTTTTTCTTCTATCTTAGTTTTATCTTCATCAGGGTGAGAATACCCCTTACTACAAGTTACATTATATATTCTTCAAGGGGTAGGGGTTACAATTCTTCAATTGTTATATTTCAAGACCAAAGGGACAAGATCATTTCTTATCAACAGAGATCAATTTTTTTCAAAGCTAGTGTTATATTTTTATGTATTGCAATATGAATGTGTTTCACCCATGCTCTAGCTTGAGGGGGAGTGTTAGGTTACTCATTTTTATGTATGTAACCCATATATGCTTGTCTCACTAGGGTGTGAGTATGATTCCTTGTAAGTGTTCCTCTGTCCTACATATAGAAGTAATATTTTGTCTAGTAGATTATCACATCAGCGCCTATATTATTTTCCATAATATGAATTTCCAAAATTTGAAAGATTAGTAGATACATTGTCAAAGAGAAGAGTATCACCATTAATAGGAAAAAAACTCAAGTTTGTGGATTTTGTAGTCATCATTGACCACTAATGCGACACGATAATTGGCGTGTAACTTCCCCACTAACTGGTCCTATGAATTCTTGTTTGACTATGTAGAGAAACAACCATTGGACTAATCTTTTTTTCAAAGTCTAACTATGCATTCGACAACTTGTTGAATTTTCTCCCTCACAGATATCTCGAGTGTGAGGTGTGCCAGCCCATGACGATGGTCCTTGTCATAGAAAAGGGGAATGGAGGGAGGATCCTTTAGAATCCTAGGAAGGTATATGGTTTGCTATGTCAAGGCGTCATAGATCCAACTATGGTCTTAGTTCAAGTGAGGACGAGGTCAAGAGGGGGCTAGAAGGTGGTAGAGTTGTGGAACAATAAGATGAATGTTGAGGGGTCACATGGGGTTTTAGTGTCAGATTGTGCACTGAAAGACAAGGGATAAAGTGAACGGTTGAGAAGAATCCAAAGGAGCGGGGCTCATGGGATGCAAGGATAGGATTAGGATCTTGAGGTTTTTATCTATCACTAGAATGAGAAATGGAAAAGTGGAAGACAAATCACTACTACCAAATAACCAATATGGTTTGTACAACTCATGATATGAGTCTGAATGGTATGAGAAAGAGAAAGAAAGAGAAAACATGGAGAGTGGCAATGATATGAGAGCAAGAGTAGGGACGAAAGATGTGTATATGTCCCTAAGTTCCTAAAAGGGTTAGGACATAGGAGATGACTCTGGAATTGTTGGATCTTGACCCCTATGTTAGCATCTAGGAAAAAAGAAGGAAAATGGGTTTTTCATGCATACCTTTGGAAAATCTCAAAATAATGTAGGAAGGTGTGATTTAAGTAAATTCTAAAGCACAATTATATTATATGTAATATAGCATACAAAAAAGTTTGAGGTCCAGAAAATATATGTAGATCATTAACAAGTCAAACAAAGTAGGGACCTAGACTATGGGTAGGATTTCAATTAATATAGTAAAAATAATCGAATCAAAAACTATACATTCAATTAGGCTTCCTTGGAAGATCAAAAATATACAAAAAGTCAAAGTGAGATCAAGACAAATGATGATAATTGTAAAAAATAATATAATCCAAAGTGGTGAATATCCACTTCATCACGCTTAGACTAGGCTCGAGCCTTTAAATCTATTAAACTAGCTCCCAGTCCTACAATGGGGCTTACCATATGTGTCCTCAATAGCTACATCAGTTGGCCAGATTAATTACACTCATTTTCCTAACCTAGATACATAATATGGAGTATATGCACCTAGTTTAACAGTTTTCGTGGTTCCCCAAGTTGAATACTAACTAAACTAAATACACTATATGTAACTATGTATCATAAAAATATTTATAATTATTCAATACCTCACTTTAATAAAGACATTTTCCTTGTTGGACTTAATCCCTCATACCCACCAGTACAATCCAACTACACCATCCTAGACTCTATCATATGCACATATACTCATTCCAAGAAACTCTTAAGTAGAAGATTCTACAACATTTGGAACTTCTAGAGCCTAGTTGACTATTGAGTTTCACTAATAAATCATCTATTGTGCATATCTTATCTTAAACCTATATATATTATTCCATTCTATTCTGAGGCTTTTTGTTGTAATTGAACCATGAAAACTATATTGTATACTGCTTGAGAATTACATTGAATTTAGTAGAGAATGTAATCAATCTTTTTTGAATTCAATCTTCTATTGTTGAACTAGGGTCAATCAGGGTATACTGATGCCTATGAAATATAATGTCTCAAAATCTCATGATTTTTATATACTCATTACCATGATGAGTTTAACCATATAAGTCTTTATTTTAACTATTTCATTCAATCATACATTAGAAATCTAAATTTAGGCTCAATGGTATAATACTAGTAAAACATGACAACCAGGGTGAAAGTCGGTTCATTACTTATCTTTTAGATTTTTGTACAATTGCAATTAATTATTGATTTTTACTCATTTCAATTCTGATTCTTACTATTTTACTAGAATCCAAGCTACCAACTAGAATTTGTAGAAAAATACCAAATTTTTCTCTCGCCAATTCCTCTCGTATGCAGGTCATCCTATAGGAATAAGGAAGATGTAGAGAAGAATAAAAGATTAAATCAACCAAATTTCTTCTTAAAATTAGAGAGAGAAGAAATGGATAATAACAATTTAACTTGGTTGATTATATATGGAATTTCTAGTTCTCAGCATGTTCTTCTTCATTCATATGTTTCTCTTCAAAAATGCCTTTGAGATTTCTACAGCTCGATTTTAGGAATTCTTCTAATAGAGAAAGAAAAATAACTTAGATTTCATATATATATATATATATATATATATATATATATATATATATATATATATATATATATATATATCAGATCTTGAGATATTTTCTTGATTTGTCGTACATGTGATGTAGACTAACATGAGGCATCGTCCTGACTAGTCAAAGTGACCCAAACACTAAGTTGTCTTCGGTCAATACTTAAGGTCAAGGCATGTTCACAATTGTTGAATCGGCTTGGCCTTTGTTGGTTTGGGCTAATATAAGTGGCCCAATATTGACTGATGTAGTCGAGCAAAGTGGTCCGCTTGTCCAAGCAGTCCGATGATGTGACTCAATGCTAATTCTTTTGAATGTTTGGATTTTTTTCCAACATGCATGTCTAAATTTTTGATATATTATTTATTCCTTATGTTAACCTCGATTATAGTATATACACAAAACTCATTCCTTGACTAAACCAGACTGAACTCAAGATATAATTGATGACTAATTAAGAAAACATTATAATTTTTTACAATGTATAAGTTGAGATTAGGATTCCATAACCCTACCAATACCAAGTAAGTAAAAATAGGGTTGTAATATATATATATATATATATATATATATATATATATATATATATATATAGAGAGAGAGAGAGAGAGAGAGAGAGAGTTAGACTAAGACACACTTTACCGTACATATTCCATTATATATTCAAGTAGAATTTACATATTATGTCCATTTTTTTCTAACAAATTGTTGATATTCATTACTACTAAATATATATATATGCTACATATACAATTTTAGCTCATGTCAATTTTATACGGCTGTCATCCAAGATTAAAAAAATGACGCACACAATCTTTTATAATGTATATTTCTTATTATTTTTAGATAGATTACCTATACTTCTTCAAATGAGTTCCAAATTTATATATAGACTATTTATTAGATATTTAAGAAGATTAATAATCTAGATTTATAACATAATTGTTGCATGATGTAGAAAACATCAAATATATTGCGTTTTTCGATTGTAATCGAGTGTATAACAACATGAGTCTCTTTATATAGCATTGAAATGTTAATAAATTACCATCCCACGTTTGATTAAAAGCAAACAAACATATGTTGATATTATGCGGCCGGCTTTGATTTCATATCTATTTGGGGTACCACGTATCAAACACGAAATTAGTGTTTTAAAGAGGCTAAGATGGTCATTGTTCGTTGTTTTTGTCTCTGCATATTTTGGATAACATCTCATTGGTAGTGAACAGGAGTGAGCATAAGGTCGGTATCATGAGATCGTTTGTGCGTTGTTTATGAGACTTAATGAGAAGAAATGCCCTTCTTCAAAAGTGCATAGAAGGTGCTAATGAACAAATAAATGAGATGTGAAGCTAACCTTTAAAAAAATGAGCTGTCAACCCAATCAAATAAAAAAAAATGCCGAAGGACGCCCAATAGGATAGATTGACATATCACTGAGTTGGAACAGAAAAGACATAAATGCTCTAGGCTGCTTTATCTCAACGTAATTAATCCTGCTCCAATATATATACTATTGAAATACATCCATGATTTGCACTAAATAATACAGAAAATTAGAAGAAGGTGCATGCCCAGGAAATAGGAGCACACCCCAAAAAAATTTGGCAACGCAAGACGATCACTGGATCCCTGGGAGGCTGTTCGTGGTGATGGCTTCCGCCGGCTTAACTAACCCTGCCGGGATTCCAGTGCCGGAAGCAGTTGGGCCCTCCGTACCGCCCCCGCCTCCTGGTTTATCCTGCACTTCAAGGTGCCCTTCCGCACCGTAGCCCTTGCTCTTGTACTCTTCCAGATTCGCATGATTGACGTAGGGGCTGCTCTCCGTTGGTAGCTCTGACTTGTCTGCAGCTTCCCCAGATTGACCCTTGAGTTGGTGACTCTGAGACGCCATCTTTTCTGTGTTGTTTAACCCTGACCGCTTGCATAGATCAGCTATTTTATACAGTAGTGTAGTAGCCTAATGTAGAGGTTAAGGAGTGGTCAATCGGCGCATAAACCGAGAGGCTACCTATCTTGGTGGCGTGGAATGAGTCTTAGCCGTCAATAAAGACCTATTATTACTCTATACTATATTAAGAAGAGTTCAGATTTGTTGTTCCAAGTTGGGACTTTATCTTTATATGCCGACGTAATACTGATTTACATTAAATTTTGTTAACATTAATTTATTAGGAAATGTAGGCTATAACGTGTTCACAGGAGACTAGCAGATCCTAAATCTATTAAAAAAACAATAAGAAGTCAATCAGCAGTAACCCATAATAAGTTCTTGTATCTCTCTCTTCTTATTATTCTTCAAATATTTCATTGTGAATCATGTGCTAATAATTTGGGTGAACCCAATCTCTTCGAAAGGAAGCATTGACATTTATCCAGTAACCATAAGTGATTTGTCAAATTATTTACGATGCAATTACACTAACTATTCATCTGTATAATTGCACGTTTGGTGCACGCGAGCATGATATGCATTGTATAAATCCTAAATAGCATTGATATGTTTTAATTGTATATATTAATATTTCAAATAGGTATCTAATTTTACCATAATGAACGAAGTGTTACGCTTTTTGCTATATTTCAAACAAAAGGTAAAACTTTAGTCCAATATTGTTTGTGTTGGAGACTTCTTCTTCCTTATATATGGACTCTTATCCATAGTACATTTGAGGAATGAAAGTGAATAGGCCCTACGCACGCGTATGGTGGGCCTTGCCAACGGGATTTGGGCTGGCCCTGTCCGAAAACCCTTTAATCGGGCGCGTCGGCACACGTCGCATCCCGCGCGCAGGGGGTGCAAATCCGGCCTCCCGGAGCCCCTTGTGCAGGCTCAGCTTGGTTTTGCTCTTCGGTTCACTGAACCAAATAGAGACATTTGTCGCATCTTTTCGACGCACCTCTTCGTTTGGACGCTTCCAAACGGCGGCCTGCAACCGCAACACAACCCTTCACGCACTTTTCTTCGCTATTTATCTTTATCCCTCGTTGTCGTTCGAAACATTTGCAAAAAGATCTCTCGCTTTCTTCTTCTTCGCCCGCTGTCTGTCCACTGGAAAAACGATCAGTTGTCTTTCGCTCGTCGCCGTGACTGCGTGTGTGCGCTTCACGTCGGCAAACGTTGTTGGATCATAGGAGAGTAGTCGCGCAGGAGACTATCGCACAGGCGCTCGCCGTCGAGTACCGCAGAAATACTCTTAAGGACAGTACTCTCTGCACGCCTCAACGTATCTCTGGTAAAAGTTTTAATGTTTACGGTTTACATCTGGGTTTGTACCCTATTACGAACAACACGAAACACCTCCATAATTAAGGCCTTAAAATGCTGAAAGGAAGAATTTTATTTTAACACATAATCAAAGTATAACCATAAGTGATTTTGTCAAAAATAGTGAATATGCAATTATAGTAACTACTCAACCGTTCTCTTCCTTTGAATAAAACCAATGATAAATCTTCAGGAACAAAAAACAAATCAATACGTTTTTGGTAAGAAAAAATAATAGCGTTGTGAAATGCTCAACAAAATCGTACGTGCGCATTCTTGCGCCGGACTTGAAAACGCCGCCCATGCTTTTTACTACTCAAAGTAGGTTATATATGGAATATTTCCAAGGTGCTATACAAAGCTTTCTCTTTTCCAAGGTGTGCCTTAAGCAATTCAATTTTTCTTCTCACACATACGAAATCTGATAGCTTCTTTGCATAAAATTTGTCATTGGGCCGGTAGTTCGCCATTGCAAATGCCGTTAGCTAAGGTTTCGTTTCTCTGTTTATTATTTTCCAGAGAAAACATTAGGCTCTGTATTATTCTGCTTTTTTTCGATTTTCTTCTTTTTCACGATACGAGGATGTGGTCTAAACTTATCGCAACATGCCAGGAGCTTGCTGGCATTTTGAACCTACATGTAGATAGCAAACTAACAAGCATTCATGTTAGGCTAATAGACATGTTTGCATTCGTCCCTCTCTTATTTGATTCTAGCGGCAACATGTCCATATACATCCCATAGTTATCCTTTCATCTTTTTCTAAACTTGTATTAATTGCAGGCATATACATAAACAATAGTGTGTAACTAATCAAATAGGCGCAATTCAGAAACACGATTGCATTTATTGTCAAACGAATCAGTAAAAACAATTACATATGTGTGATAGGAAACATCGCCTACAGTAACATGTACTAATCACTAACTAATATCAATAATGAAGGACACGAAATTCGGGTTTGCAGAAATACATACACCGAGTAAATAAAAACGAAAAGTATCGTGCGACGATCACCATTAATAACATAAATATGCGGGTTGGTAGTACAAAAAGGTTTTTACTTGGATCAGCACAGAGAAAGCTGACACCTACAAAATCACCATAAATTCTTCCTCCCAAGTCCAAGGAGTGTAATAGACCGGAAAATACCCTCGTGCAGAGACTGTATATATGCAGCCCATGTATAATGAATAGTGGATAGGGACAAGAAAGGAGGGATGGTCTGTTGTGTTATTTTCACCTACGTCATTTATCTTTATGTGGACAAAGGCTTCATCTGAACCTCTAGGAGCTTTCTACAGAGAGAGAGAGAGAAAGAACTCGACCTTCTCACTTGTCTCCCGTTAGGTCTTTGTATCATCTTCCTCGTGAGAACAGATCTGTTAGTCCCAAATTTATTAGGAGTAGGCTATTCCTCACTGGATATTTGAATACATGTTTATGCAGTTATACGAGATGTATTTTGTTCAGATCCGTAAGATACGCGGCCCAATCTCATGTAGGGTGTGGCATACTCCGATCGAAATCAGGACTAGCAGATCATGGGGGCTTCCTCAGAGATTATCGTGGCTACATCATTTAATGGCGTCTTTTATCTAAAGGTAACAACTCAACAAGGTTAGTTCAACTTCTCATGTTCCTTTTATGCATTTACTTCTTCTGTCTGACACCTCACCACTTTACATGATCCTTTGTTCTCCTGCTGAGATGCCTTATTCTTTTAAACTATTCGGTTTGCTCGGCGTACTCCTAACATGCAAGAGATCAGCAATATATTGCCATAAATCATTGCCTTCGGTGACACCTTGCCTACAACACAAACAATGTTGTAAAAATTTGGTGGATAGGAACAAAATCCCACCCATTAGCATTAACAACAATGATCAGGTTTTAGATGCCCGTTCCTCTATATAGGGCTGGCAAAACAAGACTCAACCCAAATGACCCGATCCGAATCTGAAATTTTTGTGTGAGTTAGGGTCTAAGGTTTATCGACCGTACCCAAAATTGAAGTGAACCCGAAGAACCCAAAAATAATTTAGGGTCGGGTCTAGGTTTGGCTTTTCGACCCGAATTGACCCGATTGATACGAAATTCACAATTATTTATTCAAATTAAATTAGAAATACTAAAGTTTAAGGCATCCAATGGCCTATTCAATTACTAATCCATCACTTAGAAAATATATTTTGGAAATTCTATATAGTTTTATATTGGTTTGTATGATTTATTATGCTAATTATTTTATGAATTGGTGTTTAAAACTCTCAAAAAACTAAAATAGGCTTTATATGTGTTTCTTAATCACATTGAAAGTTTATTTATATTTAAATTTATTATTTATACTTAGTAATTGTCAACAATACATATCATAGATTTTTTTTAAATTCTCTTGGTGTTTGAATTTACGGGTCAGATCTGATGGAACCGAAAACGTTTTGGGTCGGGTTAGGGTCAAGGATTTTGACCAGAAAATCCATTTTTTGCAAGTTTAGGATCTAGACAAAAAGTGTTAATCCAAAATGATCTGAAATAAAAACTATTCGACCCGAACCCGATAGCCATCTCTATCTCTATATATATTACATATCATCATCCCAAAAACACATAATTGGATCCCCTACTCCACCGACTAACCCTGATTAGAAGAAAAAAAAGTTCATAACAAATCCCATTCATACATTCTAAAAAAGTTCATCTGGAGACGAATCATCCTTTTCATTTGATATATATACAATAGCTCTCATGTCACCTATAAGGAGCAAGACACGAGAGGGGATCCACTCTCACTTATTTGAAGAACAACATATATGAATCTAAACACACTAAAATATTTGAAGGAATGAAGATATTTTAATCTATCAAAGTGTCATACATAAAGCATGACAACTATTAAGAAATGAGAAATTTAATTATTATATTACTACAAAACTTTACATTTTTCATTACCATAAGGATGGAAGATATAAAAGTAAAAGAGTACAACAATCTATACAAAGGATCAGCTGTAACGGGAAGCATATCATCCCAAGGTATCCTGATACATGATCCAACTGAGTTATCTTCTTCTAATTCCCTACATTGGGTAGTTCAAAAATAATATCCATTGAGAGATACAAAAAACGTATGTAGCAATATTATATTGAGTATGTGCACAAATAAGAATATATATGCATTATGAGGATTTATGTAAAAGTTAAGGATGTTCCATGCAAGAGAAGCTATAAGCATTTTAGGTAAGATAGAGAAGAATATAACAAAAATATGGTTAAATAAAAAAATATGGCATATATTTTATAAAGGAACTTGCCATTTACGTGTACAATAGTACAAACAAAGCATACATGTATATTAAGCATGACAGACTAGAATAATATAAAACACACGAGTTGCAAATAACACATCTACCATACAATGAAAATCAAGTAGTAAAAAATGTACATTTACTCTTTTAAATTCATTAAAGAAAATAACGCATTTACATAAACTTTTACTATGAAAATATAACACATCCACACGTAAAATGTTATAGGTTACATTATATATTTTTTAGGGGGTGGGGGCGCACTATACTATTTAAGAGAATTGGCAAGTTACTTTCTTATAACATGGCAAAAGATAGGCAATTATAGTACAAAGACCTTGAGGTTTCAAATATGCTCACAAGTACTATAATGAAGAAAGTTACCATGTCAATATTTCTCAAAAGATATAAGGAGTATATTTAAGCAAGGTAATGCCTCAATGTAATTAAATATGAGTTTATTTAGAATAATGCTTGAGTTAAAAAGCAAGATTTACATACAAGATCTTCATGACTAGCGCATTTCTAAGGGTGAAATTTACAATTCAAAAGTCTCTAAGAATTGACGATGAGAGATCAACAAAGTAGGAGAATATTGTCACTTTTTGGCAGGGAATCAAATCCTTTTCAATTTGTGTTATTCTTTTTTTTGGTTGGTAACAACTCGTGTTGCTATTTTTGTATTTTATTTAGTGTTTGTACAATGCATTCTACTCTCAACTAAGAGTAGAGAAGAACAAGAAAACTATATAGCTACATACAATGGAATGAAGAATGATGCAACAAAAAGAACATCCTCTGTAGAAACATCTACAGCAACTTCTGAGAGACTAAAGGAGATCCTTCACTTTATAAAAGGGAACATGCCCCCACAAGCTGAACCATAGAGGGACTCCCTTGCCTGTCATCGCCAGATCAAACTTCAAAGCAGCAGGCATTTGAAAACATCCAGTAGAAACAAACCAGAGTAGAGCTGAATAACTCGACCCAGAAAAACTCAACCATCACAACTATAAAAGCCATCTATGAGATGGGAGCAACAAACCCAAAAAGGAAAAAAAGGGAACTCATCCATCCCAGGGAACCAAAAACTCGACCATCACTGCATACAGCAGTGAGAGGGGAGCAAAACCCAACCAAAGAGACTAAGCTAAGCTCGAACTACAGCTATCTCTTCGAAGGATCTTAATACAGAAAACTTAGGTATGGATCCCAGGATCAGGTCGCTTCAAACCACCAGACCACAAGAAAATATCCATAAGCATCTTCTAGAGAAAAAAGACCAGAGCACGAACAACATCCAACCAGAAAGACTCTACCATCACAATTGTTAGAAAGAGAGTTGTGAGAGGGAACATCAAACCCATTACAAAAAATGAAACTCAACCATTACAGGGCTCAAGGTGACTCGACCATCGCTGCATACAGTAGAGAGAGGGGAGCAGAGCATCAACCAGAGACTAAACCATATCCAATCCAGAAAAGAAAAAGGGACTAAACACAACCTTTCTGAAGAAAAACCAAAACCCAAGACAGCTAGGGAAAAGATCTTTAGATAGACAACAACAGCCTGCCATTCTAAGATCACAGCAAAGATCTCTCTTCAAAAAAGACAAAGCATCCAGAACCACACCTCCAGAAATGTATTTTCATAGTCCCCACGACAGAGAAAACACATGGACACTACAGAAATACCTTTCCTCCTTAAATAATCAGAAGTGCAAAGCTTATTCAACTTTTCTCTCCACATATGGATCAGACTATTAATATGGCTCTTACAGCCCCAAATCCAATGAAACTGTCATCTTCAACTCCTTTCTATCTAACAGCATTCCAAACATCTTTGAACTTGACCTCTTTTCTTCTGTTAAAGGTAATGTGATCATCTTCTTCAGGAGAAATATGAATGCCAGTAACAGTCTTTCCCAAGATCGGAGAGTTTCTAGATTTAGGGATATCCCATTTTCTATTAGTAATGATTGAGCTCAGATACGAGTCAGAGAGTACACCTGCATTGATGAACATATCTTTACTAATATAGTTAGAAAGAAATCTTTTGTTCACCCAAGGATCCAGCCACGTCTTGAAGGAGTTCCCAGAACCTATATTAAAATCAATATGAACAAGGGCTTCATCTCTGAATTTGAGGAGTTTGTTAAACATCCAAGAATAATTGGGGGATTGAGAAATACTCAACAAAGTACTTTTCTTCAGGTACTTTTCATTAATCTATTTTACCTATAAAGAATCTTTCTTACTCACCACGTTCCACATATTAAGAATAGTGCAAGCCTTTGCCACCTCTTTACTATTCCTTAAACCCAGACCTCCCTCCTTTTTAGGAAGGGTAACCTTTTCCCATTTCACAAGGTGAATATTTCTTTTATCTTCAGATTGCCCCCACAAGAAATCTATGCATATTTTATCTATTTCTTCTAGAGTAGATGCAGGAATGGGAAAGGCAAGAACCCAATAGATGTGCATAGAGGACAGGGTAGATTTGACTAACTCTAATCTACCAGCAAATGAGTGACATCTTGCTTTCCATCCCTCCATTCTTTTCCTTACTCTGTCGATAAGGCCAACACAATGAATCATTTTAAGTTTACCAGTGAACAAAGGAATACCTAAATATTTGGAGAGCTCCCAAACACCTTCCTTCACTTATAAAGAATCAATAATAGAAACAGTGTTAGCACCCTTGCCACAAAAAATAGAACTTTTGGAGAAGTTAACACTCAAACCAGATTTATGGCTAAACTCATCCAGTAAATACTTGACATTCGAAACATTTTGCTTTTCAGAATTAGTGAAAATCATCAAGTCGTCTGCAAAAATGATATGTGAGCATTCAACATTTTTAGACGCTTGAATAGGATGAATCATCTTCGAATTAACTCTGATTTTCATCATCTTAGAAAACCCCTTCATAGCTAAAACAAAAAGATACAGAGCTATGGGGTCACCTTGCCTAACCCCATTTTTGGGAAAGATAGGGCTAGACGGCTCACCATTAACCAGGATTTGATATGATGTTGAATGAAAGATACAATCAATCCATTTGATCCATTTGGAAGGAAACCCCATACTATACAGGATAGAGAAAAGAAATTTCCAACTTATCGAGTCATATGCTTTAGTAATGTCAGCTTGTACACAAATATTAGAATTATTAGCTTTCTTGAAGTCACTCAAGATTTCATTGGATAAAAGGATTGCATCTTTTATACTTCTTCCTTTGACAAAATCACATTGATTCCAGTCAATAACAGCAGGTAGAACAGATTGAAGTCTATTTACCAAAATCTTCGCAATGATCTTGTAAAACACATTGCATAAAGCAATAGGTCTCCAGTTGGTAAACAAGGAAGAATCAGACCCTTTGGGTAAGAGAGAGATAAAGGTCATGTTCGCCTCCCTAAGCATGCTACTATTATCAAAGAATTCACATACAGCAAGATAGACATCATCACCAATAGTAGGCCAAGCTTTTTAAAAGAAAACCCCATTGAACCCATATGGTCCAGGCACCTTATCTTCATTAAGATTCGCAATGACATCCTCAATCTCTTTTCTGGTAACTTTATCAGTAAGCATGATAGAGTGGGCTCTAGAAATACGTGGACCAAACCACTCACCCTCCCAAATACCTCCAACGGACTCTTTGCAAAACAAATCAGAGAAAAATTCCACAATAGAATTCTTAATAATATCTGAATCATAAGATCTTTCCCCAGCTATCATGAGACTTCTAATAGAGTTTATATTTCTTCTAGTCCTTAAAGATGAATAGAAGAACTTAGAGTTTAAATTACCTTCTTTCAGCCATTGGATCCTAGATTTTTGTCTTAAGAAGGATTCTTCCACAATAGCAGCCTCCCTAGCAAGCAGTCTGAGTCTTTTAGCCTCTTCTCTTTTATCAAAATTTAGAGGGTCTAAGTCAGCGGCTTTCTGGGCCTCAAGAGACATAGCATTTTGCACATTCACGTTTTCAAAAATATCCCCAAATGATTTCTTGTTCCCGACTCTCAATCTGCATTTAAGGTTTTTAAGCTTCCTGTACAATTTAAACATGGCATAACCTTCAACCTTAGTCATCCAGGATTCCTTTAAGATATCATTAAACTCAGAATGGAATGCGCAATTGTTGATAAATCTGAAAGGAGAACTACACTTTTTAGGTTCACCAATAAACAAGTTGATTCTTCTATGATCGCTCACTGTATTAGAGAAAATTTCACCATGGAAAGATTGAAAGTGATTCTGAAAATCAGAATTGAAGAGGATTCTATCGATTCTGGAAGTAATAATATTATCTCCATCTTTTCGGTTGTCCCAGGTGAAAAGAGTCCCTTTAAGTTCAAGATCAAATAACCCACAGTCCAAGATACAGTCATTAAAGTCTTCCATAGATTGTTTTGTTGGAGGGTGTAACCCAATTTTCTCCTCAAATTTTCTCACAACATTAAAGTCTCCCATAAGCATACAATGGCCATTAGTAAGGCTATGGATTCCCTCAACTTCCTTCCATAAATTAACTTTGTCATAGTCATCATTCTGACCATATATTGCAGAAAGGAAAAAAGAACAATCATCACACTAAACATGAGCATGGACCATTTGATCATTTCAGAAATTTTAGAAAAGATACAACTTTTAGGTTTCCAAAGAATGATAACTCTTCCTAGCACATGGGAATCTGAGTTAGCAATCCAGTTGAAACAACTAAATTTTTTTTGAAGATACTTCACCATTTTATTGAGCCTGAGTTTAGATTCATTAATGATTATGATATCACTCCTTGACATTCTTAATTCCTCTTGGACACTCAGAGTTTTGTTGCTAATACCTCTGACATTCCAAGAGGTTATATGTAAGGATGCATTCATTTTTCAAGCTGGGTTGTTGGGCTGACAGCCTCAGCTTTTTCGTTAATAATCCCTAAGCCTCCAAATTTTCTAGACGTGGGTGAAAATAGAGAGTTGGCAACTCTATGATAGATGCCTACTTGCACTTTGCTTTGGCATTTCGGGGGAGACTTGGAACTCTTCTCTTGGCTTGCAATTTCTTTGGGCAGAACATTTTGACTCAAATTGGATTTAACAGCAGGTGAAATATTATTAAATATAGGAATTGGAGTGGATGGTACAGACCTTACCCCCTCCCCCTACACAGTTTGAACATTCTTGGCCTTCATGACTAGATCCAAATTATGTTTTTTGGCCAGTTCATTAATGTGTACTGAATGCCCATCTTGAATAACTTCACACTGACCAGTATTTTTAGTAAGTTCTAACTCAGGAATAGTGTCGAGAACCTTGTTGTCTTCCTTTCTTGACATAACACTGTCTATATTTTTCTCCTTCCAAACCTTGGATATAGAAGTTGGACGCTTTTCACGATTAATGAACTAATTTAATATGGAGTGTGATGACCCTTGAACAAGAATAGGATCTAACGATATGCTTGACTGAATGCAAGCTTCATCACTGACATGTGAGATTCCTTCAATAATAATAGAGTCACTAGATTCATTCTCGGGAGCATAGTCATCATGTCCATAAAGGCTACATAAAGAACATCTATAAGGATACCATTCATATTCAACATCTATCACCTGATCAGAACCTCCATTGCTTAGAGTAATCTTTTCGGGGAATTTGGACTCACAAGACATAAGGACATGTATTTTGGCAAAATCTAACCTTCTATAATTTTTAGTTTGAAAATCCATCCTCCACAGAGTACCCAGAAATGAACCTATCCTCTCATACATTTTAACATCCCAGAGTTCAAGGGGAAGGTTGTGCAGCCTTAACCAAACTGGAACCTCCAGCAGTCTGGTCTTCACCATTTTATCACCGAGCTTCCATTTCCTCAGCACCATGGGCCTACCCGCCACATACCGGTCACCCTCTAGAGCATACTTCAGGTCAGAAGCTTCAGCAAATTTGATGAAAAAGAAACCATCATTTCTACAGAAGATTTCAATCAACCCTTTGGGTTCCCAGAGCCTTTTTAAATGATCAGCCAAGGAGGGAAAATGTGAAATGAAATCCAATATGTAACCTACTAGACAGTGGTTCCATTTCTCTACATTTTCTATGGCCTCCTCCTTCGGGTATAGAAGCTTTCCGTCAGCAACATGGATCTCCTTGCAATGTAACAGTAACAGACCTTCCCTCTCCATTTTAGCCAATGCCCGCCAGCTTGAGGGTTCACCAGGATCAGGATGAGACACAGGTTGAGAAGATAAGGAATGATCTTCAATCATCCCTTTTATCTTCCAGTGTTGAGCAGGCTCCCAGGGGGGCGAACGACGGCGTTCTGTTGCCTTCCCAGTCACCCTACCTCTAGTCATCTCTTAGAATCAATACTTTATTCATCCATTTAAGATTAATACTTTATGTAGATATTATATCATTTCTAATTTTAGTTTTTAGAACTATTTTAGTTTTAAGATCTATCTCTTGTCCCTTAATTATATATATGTCTAGGTACATATATGTGTAAATGAGTAATCTACAACTTAGGTCTTCCAGTACATTTCTCAGGTATCATATGACTAATTTCATGTTACAAATTAAAGATATATATTACTTAAAGTAATGTCCACTGAACTACCCTTATTGAAAGATAGGGTTTCCATATAGCATACCTTAATATACACTAGTCACACACTCATATGTCAAATATGTACAGGAATGCAAGTATGTACCATATGATTATATGAAAATAAAGTAGATTCACATATAGTTCAAAATAGCATGTCATATAACGACAATTTTATCAAATACAAAGTCATCTATAGAGATAGTTATAAAATTAAATTCGTATATATGTTATTTCTCTCTTATCCATTTATTTCAAAAATCAGCCTACATAGTTACATATACTATGTAGATTCATTTGTATTTGTAATTATCATCAATTATATATTCACATATCCTGATGTTTTTATTTTGCAACAAGGATGAACTAGTACTAACCATGTAGTTTCTAGTCATTACTAATTCTACATATTTTGTATATAACTAATATAAATGAACTAATATATAATTGAACAAAATATAGGTTTCAATTATTGTTATGAATAGGTTAAGAACTACTAAATGTATTTTCAAACATATGATATACTAGTATCAATGGAATATCGCATATGCTAATAGTGATTCAATGGTGAACTAGATTAATGTTGTATTATCAATGAGTATGTATGTGTGTGTGTGTGTGTGTGTGTGTATATATATATATATATATATATATATATATATATATATATATATATATATATATATTTATATATATATATATATATAGAGAGAGAGAGAGAGAGAGAGAGTGTGTCAGGCTAGTGTACACTCGAGTGTACCAGAGACACCGTACACCTCAGTCATTTTCAAAGATATAGTAATTTTTTGAAAAATCTAAATTGTTGATCTTCTTAAATATCTTAAGAACATACTATATAATAAATGTCATCTCATTTGGGAACTTTTAGGTCATGCATCTAAAGGAGACAAAAATCATGCATTTCAAATTAGTTTTGTACGTCAATTTTGTTGTCCTTGGACGAGTGACTTACACTCATCCAAATGAGCTCAAATTTTGTATGTGGCCTATTATTATTGTAACCATGAAGATAAATGGATTAGATTTTAGAAAAATATGTTCTAGATAGGAAAACACCATTGAGGTGTACAATGTGATTAGTACACTAGAGTGTATTCTAGCCTGACTCTCTCTCTCTCTCTGTATATATATATATATATATATATATATATATATATATATATATATATATATATATATATATATATATATATATATATATATATATATATAGTTTCATGATTATAATAGTGTATATTATATAATATAAATTACTAGAGGATAACTTTGGAATAGTAAAATTAAAAAAAAAAGAAAATTTACTAAAATTAAAACTACATAATTGAGTTGTCTATAGTTGATACATGCATAGTGAAACTTTGTATGCCCATACAAAAAGTCAAAATAATTATGATTTCTTAAATAATTACTAATATTATCTTTGATTAACATTAGAAGTCTTATTGATCTTTGATCTTATTAACATATTATTATACAATTAAATGCATCAGAGGTACTGCTTATACCACTAAGTTTCCTTCCAATTTGATTTGAGAATGCTACTACTAATAAAAGAATGAATTACGTAGGCTAAACCCGGCATATTCCATTAATTATACATATTCTATAGAAAATCCATATTGAAATCCCAAAGGGTATAACTAAATGTATATTGATAACATTATCACCTATCACTATACTTTTATCATATTAATTAAGTTCTTAATAAAATAAAATATTGGAAGATCATAAGTATACTACAAACCTTGAGCTTGTACAAACATTTAGCTACCAACACTCTAGGTTTCTGTACTTGCAACTACCACTGCATAAACTTTGATCCTTAGTACCACAAATGTTATTGCGATTATATTCAACCATTATGGTTTCTAGGTGGTTTTACAAGATGGTGCTCAGGTCCAACGTCACACAATTTATGACAAGCTAATGATCTACTCCTTCAACCTCATCATCACTAGTTCCAATTATAAGCAATTACATATGGAGAAGGAATCTCCTTACTCCTTGATCTCTTCAGGTTGTGGAGGAGATCGGGCCACTAGACTTCATTGTTGTTGTTTAAGGAGGTGTTTTTTTGTGATTTGTTGCAAGTTGGGTCATGGTTTCCATTTCAGACAAAATCAAAAATTTACATTTGCATTCTCAATTTTCTATATTTTGCGTATAAAACACAATGGAAAATCCAAACCTTTATTTTTATCACATGTTTTATTATGAATTTTACAATAATTGTTGGGCTTAGCCTCTCATAGGAAAAAATTTCCCTCATGGGTAAAACAGTAGACTTTACTCTATACTTCCTTTACTGATCCTATGTATCTTGTAAATATTTTTGTTTATTATAAAACTGACTAATTTGGCATATATTGTAGATTTTACATACTCTAGTTATTGTACAAATGCTTTATCTTAGTTATGACTTCATTTCTATTGTGATTTCTCACCCTTTCTAGATTCTAAGCACCATATCCCAAGGGTTTTCTAGCGAGGAGTCTCCTTCACCTAGTCAAAAACAGGCTAAAGATGGAAGTTTAGCCTTTCGTGTGTCTTAGGATTGCCCATGTACACTCAGATCCTTCGAAGGTGTTTTATTTGATCATGTATATAAGACTCGGTTTTTGACTATATGCCTTTTATATTATCTAAATGTTGTTAATTATGAACATGCAAGATCTTTTGTATCAACATGTTGTGACCTTGGTCACTTATTATGATTTTGTACATTTAAGTGCAAATATATAACATAATAGTCCTTTTTGTGATTAAATATGTGAACATTGTTGAAAATCCTATTGGGGAATTTCCTTGCCTTTAATAGATCCACAACTGGAGTGGAATTCTACTACATCAAGGTATTTGTAGGCTTTTGGTAGGATGATAATTTGAATCTGAGATCTGAGATAGAATTCCTACATAGTAGAGTAACCAATTATACTACAAAAATCAGTTTGGTGATTAGTTGATGGGCTGTGTATGGTTTTTAGGGTTCTATGATGGTTGGGTATAGTCTTATTATATCAAATGGGTGTTCGTGAGCTCCTTCATCTATATCTAAGGATGCAATTTGTAAGGTAGTTCAAAAGGGGTGTCTAACTTTATTAAATGAGACTATTTTTAAAATTAGAAATGAAAAAAGGCAATCATATAAATAAGTAATAAAAAATTAATTCAAACATTACAAAATGCTTAATGAATTTACAATTAGTGTGATTTCAAAGACTCTGATAAGCTAACAAGGGAGAGACACACCTAAAGTTTTAGTAGATACCATTGAGGTAGTGGTATTGACCTACTCCTTTCTTTGTAGCACAAGGAGGTGTCTTTCCAAGAAAGCATTCTATGTTCAAGGTGTCTCACCAAGAGAACATTCCATCATAAACATGTTCAATATTAGAGGTATGTTTTAAATAGAACTTCTACTGTAGTGTAATTTTCCAAGGTTACTATACATATAAGTTGAATTCAATAGTTAAGCATCATAATAAACATTGTTAGTGAGAAGTACTATTAGGACATCACAAGTAGGAAATATTAAAAAGACAATTCAGTGGTCACAACCAACTATTGTTGCTTTTCTCAAAAACACCATAGAAGGTCAGTGAGGCCTCCTCATTCCAAAACTATCCAGTGTTAGTAACTTTCATGTCATTGTTGTCCATAGTTCTTTCTTCTCAAGCTCAACATCGCCACAATGGTCGCGGAGATTGTTAAGCAATCACACATGACTGGATCCTTGACTTTGATCTGAGTCGTGGGCATAGAGGATCATTGATGAGGTGCAAGTGAGGCAACAATGTGGTGGGTGAAAGTAAGAGAGGAAATATAGGTGAAAATGGTTTCATCTTTGGGAGGAAACTCAGATGTCCAAGTTAGTGCTTGGAGAGGGGAGGAGAAAGAAGTAGTAGAGAAGTTTGAATAGGTCGTTATCAACCAAGTAATACATCTAAAAATTTTATTAAGTCACAAGAATGGTCATTGCTTTTGATGTGATATGCCATTTTATTTCACTATTGGAAACTACAACACCCAATTGGAGTAACATGTAGGTTGAATAATAGGTGGCTAGACTGAGACATTGTCTCTAAATAGCAAACATGAATCTTGTTTTCACTAAGAATCTTAGCTAGCTCTATAAATTATACACCTTTTATGAAAACACTGTAGTCGTTTAATTTGGAAAAGTTGAACCCATCTACTATAATCTTCTAGTTTGAAAATCCTGATAGGAATATGCTCCACATAGATTTCATAGTTTATAGTTTTCTCTCAATGTGTTGCAATTGTAAAAAATCAACTTGTATACATTGCCATTAAACACTAAAAGAATTTGTATTTCATAAGTGACTAAAGATGTATGTAATAACAATCAGACAACTATTATTCAAATCATATTTCAAAAACATCTTTGGCATCTCTGACATATTACTTAAATGTACATGTAAAACACAAGTGTATGGGTCAAAAAAATATGGAATTATGAGTCATGAATTATCAAACACAAGGAGTTGTAAGGTTAAATACTACTATTAGAATCATTTGTCTATGCCAAAGGTATAAAGTGGACTTGATTATAACTAATATTAAACTAAAATTATACTAAGAAAGTGACTAAGAATAGATTCTAAAGCAGATGGATGAACAACCTCTACATTAACTTATTTCACCATGATGCTAACTATAGCTTAGTTTATTATTTTACTAACAAATAATCATTACTTTATGATCAGGGACCTAAAATTAGCACGACCCTCTCTCTAGGTGCAATACCATGTTCAAACTAGTCAAAATCGTACTCTCGCTGAATCCTTATTCAAGTTTGAATTATGAAGAATGATCTCTCAATGATTCCCTCCCAACAGTTAGCCCACTCTCACAATGTAATATATATTGAATCTATGAGAATTTCCTTACCAAAAACATGTCTCTCAAAGTGATTAAGGTCGGAATAGTTTTTAAGGTGCACAAGCTTAAGAAATAGAGATAAATTCACAATTCCATAGTAATCATGGAGTAGAAATTATATGAATAAAATCATATTGTAATTACAACATTGCATCAACCCAAGTCCTGGTTCCCTAAGATCATAAAACTATCCGTACATGTTCAACATTGCATCACAAAGAAAAACTTAGAAAGAAGAATATATTAAAATATTGAGATAGAATCGAAGATCCATGATTAATGGATAACCCCTTAGAAGATGGTCTCAAACGGACATCGTTTTGTCTGCTAAATTGTTCTCTGAAGATGTCAGAATTATCGTGTTTTGTCTCTCTCCCCATTTCTTCCTTCTTCTCTCCTCCTTCTTGGTCGTAACATTTTAAAAGTAAGCCGTCTAGAGTTAGGTTGGCAGTTTCCCTAGGGTTGGATCATATAGGAATATGAAAATATAAATTACAAACACCAAACATTGATATTATCACTTTAAACAAAGTAGTCAACGTCACAAGTCAATACCAGTAACTTTTTACAGTAAAAAACTCTTTCCTTGTCATTCCAGAACAACAATACAAGTTTACTCTGATACAACATCGGCACCATCGAGTTAAAGTTGATGGTATTGAGTTTGCTCCGGTAGATACAAATTATTTGTAATACAATGTACAATTAATTAGGCCAAATAATGTTGTAATAAAAATTATATATATAATATATGTAAAATACATGTAAAATACATACAGAAATAGAATAGTTGTTGCACAAGTGAATTTTTATACTAATTTTTTGAAATATGAGTGAATATATACTCAATTAAGAGAAATTTACATTAAAACACCAAAGTAGGATATGAAAATCATGACATTTTATATGTGAATCAAGCCCATAAGTTTGAACATTGCTTGTCCTTGAAAATCACTACTCTTAGATTTGGTTGAATAAATCAAAAAGAAGACAATTACAAATAAAATTAATTTTCTTGACCTATGTCCACTAGTCAGTCCCAAGTCGGCCCTCACCAACCAAGGATTAATCATATTTATAAAATGTTGTCAACAAATAGATTAATGAATACACTATTAATGTGGAGGATCTAAAATCATGGGGTATATGATAAGCTCTTGGTACACCATGTGATCTCCCTTCTACATTTGTTCTATTTGAAAAATAATCTACATTGGAAGTAATACCCTTTATAAACCTAGATGAGGGGAATAATCATATAAGTGTCCTACCTTGCATAGAAATGGGTGGGAAAGATAGGTGGATTAAAAATAAGAATCATAAAAACAATCTAAATTATTTATGCATAAAATAGGATGCACCTAAATAATGTATAAAATGTAAATCTATGCCTTCTAGTGCCTATTTTTCTTCTTTTTGGTAGAATGATGTATGCAAAAGATGTCTTATCCTAATGATGAGTACATATGGATAGATGTTTACATAAATAATATTTCCACTGTATCATTATTATTTTGCTTAGAGAGAGTATAAATATTGAACTTAGGAATCCTTTTTCTCCCTTTTTCTATTTCCTTATTTTCAGATACATTTTGCCCACTATTTTAGAAAGGAAAATGAATTGTTCTAGGGATTTTACATTTTTCTCTTTGGATGAGGAGTAACGAAGTAAACTTTTTCTTCTCTTTTCTTAATGAAGAAAAAAAATTGAAAAAAAAATATACCCTTATATGAAACATAACATGAATTATATATGCAAATTTGTTCTGCAAACTTAATATGCTCAAATGATATGATATGCACATTTTTTTCTTTTCTAATGCAAAAATGGATCAAACTAACAATATGGTTCTTGGCATGCCATGTATTGAAATCAAGAGGGAAATAAATAGGATTAAACTTGTTCATCCTAAGGTGGTGAATAAAAATGAAAAAGGTGTATGAGAACACATGACTAAGCAAAAATTGCTTTCCCAACTATGATAAGTTCCTATCTTATTAACTTATGCAAGAGGGTGATGGATCCATATTCATCCTAGATTTATCTATATTTTCAGCATAGTTTGGCTGTCATCTTCATCATTTAGTTAAAACTCACTTGCATTTATGTTTTCTTAATTTTATGTTAACTTATAGGACTTTGATATATTTATGTGGTTTCCATGGCAGGTTCAAACATCATATCTCATGCACTAGCAAAAGAGATGGTGGTCTCTTTAACCGACTAGCAAGCCCATAAATTTTTGACTAAATGGACCATATTTTTTTATGAATAGTTCCTTCACGAATTGTTGAAGCCAATGGTTTGTTGTACACCTATTGAGCCATCGATTTTCATAGATCTATCCTTTCATTGGTCGAGCATTTCTTTGGAATATGCTTCCTCAGTGTAGGACATCGACCTCAAGTTAATACCCCTCCCCTCCTACCCAGGGGTGGGGCTTGAATCTATCAATCCATCAGTTTAACTCATTCTGCCAACCCATAGACCTAAGGAATCCAATTTGCCAATTGGTTGTTCTCCAGCGTGTTTATCTTCTGATGAAAACATGTATTTGCCTTCCAATGGTGGTTCTAACTCTGTCTTCTGATGGACATCCTACACAGCCTACCGATGGAATCCACTGTCAACTGAAGGCATCCTACATCATCACCCAAAGGTTCCCCTACATAGCCTTCTGATGAAACTTTAGTGTCCACCTTTTGATGATTGTGTTGCATTCCCTTTCGAAGGCACTTTTGTTCACCTTCTAATGGGTCATCTGATTCACCTTTTGATGATCGTTTTGTGATTTTTCACCTATATATGGATTTACTGAATGTCGTGAGACCCCTCTCCTACCAATGGTGTTACTACAAATCATAAATCCTTTGTCTTCCTTATCATGTTGCTGAATCTACACCTCCATGGTGGCCAAGGCTTCACTCCATGGCGGTTGGGAGGGTTCCAAACACTACCCCAGGCCTATAAATAGAAGATGAAGACCTACTAAAAAAGGATCCATCATTTACGTTGTAGGGCTTCCATTTCCACTCCAGAACCTTCGACCTTCATTCATCAGTTGACAAATGTCAACCAAAGGGCTCCCACCACCATCGTCATTGAGGTTCCAAGGTCCAGACCTTGACATAGGCTTGTTATGAGGAACCTCCTTCCATCAATTGATGACCTCCACCATTGTCAACCAACTCCCTCTTTTTTATGACATTCCAATCACCTGAATAAGAAAGAACAACCCATAAGGCCCACCTTTGAAATTTTTCTAGGGGTAGATTTCCTACTACGTCAATTGCCATCACTACAAATCTTGAATACAAACACCCACACACCATAGATCTCCTTTCATTTTCTACTGTGATGATGACTTTATTCTTCTCTTTTGTTGGTGTTCTTGTAACTACTGACATGAGTGAGTAGTCCTCTCTCTAGGGTACAGAGAGTAGCCTTGCTACCTGATTTTGTTCTTGTATTTGCATCTATTTTTGTATGGACCATTGTATGTTTAGAATCAATTGTTTTATGCTTGTATGCTTATCTGATCAGTAGGTTTACATGTTTGTCATGGTCCTAGATGTAGAGAACTTTGAACCTAAGACCTAGGATATTGATTGATTCTAGTTAAACCCTTAATCAAAACTTGGGAAATGTGTTTCCTTAGGCAATAGATGTATAATTAGTAGGCAACACGACAATGATGTTAGAAGGATATATGTCCAGGTTTTAATCCAAATGTCAAAAGGGGTATTTTCTTAGCCTCAACATATATGTGTTTGTTCTTAATATGATGCAATGAGAGAGTGAATGGTAGCAATAGGGAAACGCATTCCACCCTAGTGTTCTTATCCATCAATCTATCGACCCTTTAGTTCAGCCTTTACTATTTGCAACTTTATTTAATAAACAAATCCAAATTTTGTGTTAAATACTAGTTTTAGTGTTGGTTACCTAGATCAGATAATTCTTAAACAATTTTTCCATTGGGTTCAATCCTGAACTATACTACAATAAGATTTGTTCACTTGTGGGTGATGATTATTTTACTTATTCAGATAAACTCTAGGGACTTCACCCTAGTGAATTTTTCTATGTAATATGACACGTCACAGGGTAACCTTAGAATCAATATATAAAATTACATGAAAGATAACATTACGGTTTGGTTGGTTTGGACTCAATTATCATTGTCATTACACAAACTACAAGGCTGAGTTAGGATTTTACATTCATTAAGTACATCTTCAAGTTGACTAATCCAACCAATTCCTTCAAGTAACACATTCTTAAACATAGAAAATTTATCTTAAGGAGTAAACCATGGGGAGACATTCAGATTCCAAAAATTTTAAAAATGATACCATATCATCAACTAACAACTAATCCTAATTGAAATTTTAAATTTTGACCACAACTACACAAAACACAAGTGGATCCTAAAATCTAACTTTTCAAAAATTAGGGGAAAACTTGTAGATATATGATAAAAGTAAAGATGCAAGAGATAAAGATAGAAGCATCATTGCATTCCCTCCCCCAAGCTTGAATTTGACATTGTCCCCAATGTTAAAAACAAATGAAAAATATTAGAATGATAGTACTGCTGTGAGAAGTAATTCTAGGCTGAAATTGTCTTGGTGTGATCTACATGAAAACATGCCCTCTACAAGATTGGTGAAGAATTACCAGTGAAGTACTTGAGTTGGTATCCTAGCCCATTTTTAAGGTGTGTAGGTGATAGCACAAATAAAAACCACATCAATCTATACCTTCAGTGATATGTACATTGAATTATCAAACTCTATTGATACCACCAAGATCAAGTCAATGGTACAGACTTCTATCTCAATCGCAACTATCAATAGCTACTTGTAGCTGATACCCTATCAATATGTATTGATGTTGGTGCCATGGATTGTTTGTTCAGTGGTACTAAGTTGAATATGGGCATTTTCTTTTTAAAATTTGTCTCTTAAGTCAGTAGTACTGACGCATCCTCTGATATCAGTGATGTGTGTCGACAAAGATCACAATAATTTTTTTGAATGAAGTCAGTGTTACTAACTATATAGTCAGTGGTATCAATATTTTCATGAGTGTTCCTATAAATCATTAGCAAAGTGTCAGTGCTGCCAATCATGGGGTTGGTGCCACTGATATTTTTCTTTGTACTCCTATAGCTATGTAAGCCTATTTTTGTGCCACTAACATTGGTATAAGTGGTACCGAATCATCCTGATCATGCACACTAAACAAACAGATCAAATAGATCAAGGCATCTTCCTTACTTGCATCAAAACTAGCCATCAACATTCTACAAAATAAAATGAATCTAATCCTAACAGGACCATTAAACAATGAACAAATGATATCAAAAGTAAATCTAATCAAAATATCCTCACTTGTGGGTTTCCCCTCATAAATAATCCTTATTTTATACCTTAGACTAAATGTGTAGTAACCAACTTGGGTTGTCGTGAGTGTGTAGTGAAAAACAATTTAGTAATCTGAACTTCATCGTGTCATCATCAATTCCCACGGTCAGGTATCCTCATCCTATGGAAATGATCAGGCCAGTCATAGCTTGGAACGAATTTCTCAATAGTAATTTAGATCCATGCATTCCTGCATGTCAATGACCATGTAGTCAACTAGATAGATACATTTATCGAATTTTATAAGCACATAATTGTAAATAACAATAGGTCTAATGCTTGTTTTGTCCATCAATTGTGTCATCATGCATGTCTTTAAAGGATTCTTAAAACCTAGCTTCTTATATGTGAAAAGGGGCACAAGATCTATGCTTGCCCAAGAATCACATACTGCCTCTTTGAACGGTTGGTTGTCAATGTAGCATATTATGTAGAATCATATTGGTCCTTATTAGCTAGAATCTCTTTTGGATCAAGGTGCTAACAACTTCATCAATGCGTTCAACACCGGATTCTTTTATCCTTCTTTTCTTGTTGATGACCTCCTTCAAAAATCTCCCATATCCTAAGATTTTATCACTCGCCTCCACAAGTGGCATGTTGATGTGAACATTTTGGAACATGTTAAGAAACATGTGAATTTTCGCCTTCTTTCCCGACTTCAAACTATTTAGGAATATATCTTGTGGGTTCTCTATATGGTTGCATGGAGGAATGTAAGGATCCTTTGGGGTTGTCTCCCCTAAGCTTAAATTGGAATCACACTCCACTATAATAGGATCTGGAATGGGTGCATCATCTATAAGAGAGTGAACCTGTAGAAATGGTGGATTAGGTGTTGATGATGTGGATTCTTAGAATACATTCCTTTGCAAAACTTGTGTGGTTGAAATTTCTTTCTGCTCCTTAGGGTAGTGACATGTGCATGTTTTTCTTCATGTATTAGAGTATTCACCTATGAATGCTTAACATTTTTAACATGTGTATGTCCTTCTCCCAACAATGCAATGGGATATGGGATTCATGGTGGGAAGGAGTTCATGTGTTACAAGGTGTATGAATCTAGAGTCTATTTGTTAGCACAAGTCTACTCATTACAAATTGAAATTGCTTTCGCTTGTTAGAAATTCATGTGGGCTGCCTCTATACTCCTAAGAAAATATTCTTTTGTTGTCTTCTTCAAGTTTAACATATTTATGGCAAGATGTGAGATCTAAGTCCCTAAACTTCTAATTTGAGCCCCTTGGTTTTACAGCACCCACCTTGGTTGATCAAGATGGGAATAAGTGATTGACATCAACATGCCAAAGAGATCCTTTAACATGTCATAACTACCTGAGTCTTCATCTCCATCTTTGTGTTGTCTTTGTGGTGGTGTTTGTGATTATATACATCCTACATAAAAAGCACTTAGACCCCACCTAGATAAATAGGGTTCACTCATCCATGGTTGATCGTTGTGCCTGTAATTAATCTGATTCTCACAATAGTTGCATCCTTCTTAAGTAGCATGTACTTATTGAAGTTTAAGGTCTGCATGTTACATACCAAAACCTAACATCTTGACTATGGAAATCCTAATCCCTTGGATGTGATTCTTGTATGATTAGACCCTTAGTTTTGGTCAAATAATTAAGGATACACATAAAACTTAAATACACTCATGTGTACCTTATAAATACACATGTTATGATGTGACTCGTGTATAAACCCTAACTTAGGCAATAAGTAACCCTAATCATACCCTAGATCTATAAACCAGCATATGATGATGAAATGGATATGTGAGATAACACTAAGCTTGGAGTATAGAGATGTTGTGTAAGAGGCTCGAATTGCCCCAAACTGTAGTTTACTATTATTGACTAACCTAACCTACCCATGTTTGGTACCTCATGTGATGCATTAGCATAATTAGATATCATGATAACAAAAGATGCCTTAATAATTCTAAAATGAATTTAATAACCTAAATCATGATTGATATGTAAGTAATATTCATTAACTATGACAAATATGCTTTATGGTTCACTAATTCATATATAATGTCTAAGATGTGATTAATGAGTAAGTGGATGGGATCAAATACACATAGTGACTAAATAGAGGTAATTTGTGCTTATATTATATGAAGTGGAATCATGATTGGTAATTTTATGTAAATAATAAGAATAACAAAATATTATATAAGTTAATGTTGGCATTAATGATCTTGATGAATAATTGAGTAAATTAGACTGATTCATTCATAAGTCTAAAATAACTCTATTCATAGCAATGTGAAGTTTATAGGACTCTAATTTTATGATTAATATTGAAAAAGATGATGTGTATATATATGTATATATACATATATATGAAGATAATTATTTTAAAAACTAATTGTGTTATAACTGAAAACTACTAGAGGGGGGGTGAATAGAGTTTTATAGATAATTTTAACAATTAATTACTCAAGCAACCACAAAGAAAAATATTGGACAAGGAGACACAAGGGTTTAGAGTGGTTCCTTCCTTAGCAAATACTAAGGTAGTCAGTCCACTACCCGGTTGCTTACCCAACCGGGATTTGAAAAGAAATTTATTTTATTACCTCTCAAGGAATTACATAAAATACAATCTCTTTTCCCTAAACCCTTCAAGCAGCCTTCACCTAGAAGTAATCGCCCAACTCAAAGCAGCCTTCCCTTGAAGTAGATGCACCAACTCCCGTTGCACCAGCCTTCTGAAGTAGCTTCCTGTGCGATAGCCTTCTTGAAGTAGCTTGAAGTCCCCTTCTCCTCCGAGAAGTCAACCCTCTCCAATCCGCAGCCTCCAACCCTAGGAGTAGCAAGGAGAGTACAAAGAATAAATAGGAACAAGAAAGAAATAGAGAAATTACAACTTATCCTTTAAGCCCGAGGCTTGATATGCCTAGATCAAGCGTAAGATCTCCTAGCCAAGTATGTGAACTTGTAATTGCTGTGGGTAGGAGAATCTAGCCTATAGGACACGAGATTGAGCTAAGGAGAATGTAGGCCAATGATCACAGTGCTCAAATTGCTTGCAAAAGATTGCTCAAGTATGCTCAAGTGTATTCTCAAGTGTAACAAGTGAATTCTAGTGTCCTATGGCTTATCCTATTTATAGGAATGACCTAAGTATGCTTAAGGACGTTCTAGACAACTTCTAGGGGTTTCTAAGTGCTTAACTAGCCGTTAGGTACAAAGTTGTTGTTTTAACAACGGCTAATTAATTTATTCTACAGTTGCTGTCAGAGACCATCTCGGTCGAGGAATGGTCGACCGAGACACCTACTCGGTCGAAGTTTTGTCGACCGACAGGCTCTCTGGATTAAGTGATTTGCAACGTCTTTCTTCAACTACCAACTAACTTGTCTGTTGTGTCTAACGGCTACTTTGGATCTTTCTCGGTCGAGAAGATGGTCGACCGAGAGTGTCTCGGTCGAGGAGTTCGTCGACCGAGAACGATCCTGTTTCAAGGTTTCAATTTAAGCACTAATTATATGTGTGAGTGTGCAAAGGTGATTCTATTCAAATGGGATGACATGTCTAACTCTGGTGTTTGGCTAGGGAAAATCTAACGCTTGATTTACATGCAAATCTAAGTACTTGTACATTATATATTTGTACAAGTTTTACAACATTGATTACATTGCATGAAAATAAAAACTAAGTAAGCTCTTGGATTTTCCCTTGCTACTTTGTCATCCTGCACACTCAAGTAGCTCGTTAGATTAATAAGAATGAAATGTTTGTCATCATCGAAACAAAGGGATTTATCATAATATCTAATTTATCCAACAATAACTCCTAAAAGTATACTTCAAAACCCAAATACAATAGCAAAATCATATTCCTTGGGTCACAATTAGCTTGGGTACCAAGTTTGAGATTTACTGTGTACTCCTGGCTATCCTAATTTATATACAAAAAGAAAATACCACACTTATATGATTTCTTAATCTAAATTAGATTAGTTTTATTTGATTTGAACCATAGTATGTCTCGCTTATTTCCTAATTTGGGTCACACTCGAGGTTTGTGTCTCACTCATCCTCCTCACCCACTTCTTTCCTTATATGGGACTATCAAACACTGAGATTTCCTTTCCTTCTTGTATTCTTTCTCTCCTCTATCCACCTACCTTCCTATATTTCCTTTTCCCTCACATACTTAACTCTTTTTTCATCCAAAGACCTTATCAATCATAGGTTCTTGCATCTTTATAACCACTTATGCATCTCAACTTCCCTTCTCCCTTATGTGTCCCCTATTTATCTCCCTTCTTCTACCTCCTCACATCTCTAGGCCTTTAGACCCTTATAGACCTACCTCAAAACCTCCCTTACCTTACATAATCTTATTTTACCACCTAGTTCATTCTCAATCACCATGGAGCATATCTTTGCTACCTATTCTACCTAAGGTAGACATCCAAGGTTTGATGGAAGCTTCCTAGCCTACAGACACTTGTGCCACAATGGGGTCTCCTCCTTGAGTAACGTCATAGGTAGTGGCACAATTGATTTATTCATTCTGTATATATCTTGGTTTTTCCCTTGACTGAAAGTTGCTAACCAGTTTTTAGATCTCAGTTGTCACTAGTGGTTTTGGTGGGTGGGTTCACTGATTTTGATTGCATTTGAGTTCTCTTTGATCTTCTAAAGATGTTTGGACCTTCTTTTATAGCAAGGTCTCCCTTCGATTAGAACTTGGAATTCCTTATTCTCATGATTGTCATGACGCAGAGGAGGGGTGCCTCCTTCGGCCATCAGGGAACCCAAATCTTGGGTCATTGGATTCGTGGAACCATAGGGAACTAGATGACAAGCTTGCTTCTCGAGTTCTTCACTGGTTCTCACCTAGAATCCATGACTAATCATGTTTTGTAAAACTTGATGGTTCTCTGTTTTCCCTCTAGTTTGTGAAGTAGGAAACAATGCTTCCCATAATTTTCCTTGTTATACCCTTAGTTATTCGTAGTGGTGTCATGTTTAACATGGGACTAATTGTCTTTTTGCTCTTGTTGATTGGTTTGATTGCACATGTTAATAATTTGGAAAAGGGGTCAATGTGACATGTCAGGCATCAAAGAATTGATGTGTGATATGTGGGATCAATATGGTTCTTGGTGTATCTTATTTTACATAAAATAGTAATTCCATTTATCTTATGTAATTGATAAGTAATTATTTACTCATCAAAAAAGAATATAATAAGTTTGGGAATCATTAGATTTTTCTACATCCAATAGTATAGTTTGCATAACTTGATTCTAATAATATAAATAAGTGATATTTAAGGATTTTTCTAAAATATGGAATTTTGAAAATTCATATCTAATAATCTATATGTCAGGAATATAAAGTAAAATATATTAAAGAATCATTAAAGTAAAATAATTGTAATGGTGTGGTTTTGATGACCTAATTCAATAATGATGAAAAGGCAATTTTTAGGATACATGTAACCAATGCTATATTAACCCTAATTTCATATATATATTTATATATATATATACATATATATACATATATATATATATTCTTAATATTTTGGTTGAATCTTCATTGAAGATCTAGGATTGACTTTGGGATACTTATAGTCTCGGTATGAGGCATGTTGCATCACCTTAAACATATTGAGCAAATAATATATTTTCCTCTCTCTCTTGATTTATATTGCATCACCTATCTCTCTCTTGATCTATTTGAAGACTCAAAGCCCTAATTTGATTTCTACATGTATTTGTTTTGGTATTGTTGTTGAAAAGTGCCTTTTGATAGTTTCTTTTTCATCATTGAAATTGTTGGATCTTCTTTTTTGGGTCCTATAACCCCATTTGATATTTAATGAATGTTCTCATCCTCATATGTTGGATTAAACATGCTAATTATTTGTTATATCATGTGTTGACTACTGGTATAATGTGACGTGTGATTTTCTGTGGATGTGCAAGTTCCCACACTTGATAATGTAGAGGTGATAATTCCTCCAAGTTCAATTATTGGAGAAGCACGAATTTTATGTTTCCTACCAACATGTTTATATCATTCTAGTATTGTCGCATGTAAATGACATGGATTCCTTGATCTTATTTATCATCCCCTTATTTGATCTTAACTAAACATATTTCTTTCCTCTACATTATTCCATGTAAAGAAGACTAAACTATTTTAGAGTAATGGTTCCTCCGTACCACCATAATATTATTGGGCGCGACTTTCCATCCCAAGTATGCCTTTCCACTAATATTATATATATTTGGCATGCCTTTCCGCCCAGGATGCACCTTTCCACCTAACTTAGACTTGAGATTTTATGGGTCTCAGCTCTACTTAAATAATGTTAGTCTGATTACTTTACTTGCACTGCTTATGAATGCTTATGAGTGTGATTTTCCATTGTGAGATTGTTTTAAGGCAAGAAAACTTCATTGTGGCTATTCTTATTTGATACTCAATTGGATGTTTGTAAAGAAGTGAGATAACCTCTCTACTAAATATGGTAAACAAAATCCAATTGGATAGCAGTAGAAGTTAAAATTTTGACTATATTCAATTTAATAAAGTGTGCATTGAAATTTTCCCAAAAAGGGTGTACATGCTTTATACAAAAAGAGGATCTAAGTAGAGGGAAACTACACTACAACAATATGTCTCAAATAAAATAACTTAATAAATAATTTCATGAGGGAAGGATGAACTCTTTTTCCTAGTCTTAGGCTGGTTCACCTTGCTAATGATGTGAACTCTGATCCTAAACATGGGTGGTTGGGATCACCCAGCAAGAGGAGAGAAAATGTATGTGTCAATTAAGGAATAAGGACAATTATAAACTAAATCAGGAAATAATAAAGATTCGATATGCTAAGAGGATCAAGAATGTGAGGTAAGTAAAACAAAAAAGAATTATACCAGTTTAAGTAATAGAAAGATTTGCATGCATGATTTAATATTACTACATTAAGCTAATATAGGGTTGAGGCACCTACCTAACCTCAAACTATAGGTGAGGGAGAATTTACACATTCCCAAGAACCCAAAAATATTTATAAAGTGGGGAGAATTATCACATTCCCCGGGAAAATTCACACGTCCACTATGGGTGGTTGTACAAATGTATGCTACATTAGTTAATAAGTCATTTATATCATCATGCTCAAATATTTTAATGGTAGATATAAGAAATTGCTAAATTTTCAAGTGGGGTCCAAGACCCTAGAATAATTGAAGTAAAATAATAAGAATTATTGAAACTAAGGTATAGGCTCATGCCTCGTTGGGAAAATAGGATTGGATGAAAACATACCCAACTTAGGGTTAGAATGCACATACCTCTTTTCACACATAAAGGTTAACTTGAATAGTATACTTTGGTCCACAAAGTCAACTTTTAATCCTAGAAACACATTATGTATATTATCCAAAATTAAAGTGAACATATTCATTCCTATTATATTTTTATATTATTCTTACCCAATTCCCGATCATTTAATGTCATGTTAGGGATTATGATTTTAATCTTTGTTGAAATAAAATGTGATGCTTTATATATCTATCTTAGTTCTAGTTACCCATATTAAGTCATATAAGTTTATGTATCTTATATATATGTGGATAATAATATATATTCTTCCAATAAGTTTAAAGATGTCATTCTCTTCTCTATAATGTGAATCCATATTATTCCTAACATCATTATTACCATGTTTATTAGTGTAAGTATATTCCACATGAATATTTATTAGGTTTACTAATATACACATTCTTTGATCCAACTAACATGTGATCTAGATATATGTTTATAAAAGTATATTCTTTTACCCATTATTATCTTTTATACCATTTAATTCATAAGAAGAAAATATGCATTCCATAACTATATTTGTATTTATAATTACCATCTATTGCATACATATGTATTTGTTTATCTAGGGGTTTGTTGAAACATGGTTATCATAATTCTTGGTAATCTATGTATTGTATTAAAATGTAACTCATCGTATATATAATCTTCCATTATTCGTTATTTTCAAAAAAAAAATCTTCCATTATTAGTTGAGACATGACATTCAAGATTAAAATAAGGAAGCATGCTCAACTTACATCCATTGTTTGATATGTAGTACTACATGGATACATGTATATAATAATATGTTATTATACAAGTAATTCAATACAAAATAATATGAACACATTTTGTAAAACAACTCCTTAGTTAACATATTCTAATCATTATCAATATCTTTCCTAGTATATCACTACTAACTAAGATTATCTCAATCGTCACAATACTCAAAGTCTGATCTAACTAACCTTAATTTTATTCATTCTATCATTTCCATTTGTTTGATTATTATAGTTATGAAATAATAGAAACTAAAGAAGGTGATACTGACATGTAGCTATCGATGTTCTACTGTTATGAAAAGATTGCTTCCAGATTGGTTCATGGATATTGGGCTGATAGGGATGAGTTGTAGACGTCGTGGTAGTTGTCGGAATCAGGGTGCAGCAACCTGATGATGGGGATGATGTGGGATTGTGGTGGTGGAGGAGTTTTAGTATGGTGTTGTAGGTCGGGGTCAAGAGGCATTGATGGGCGTCACAGGTTGTGTTGCGGGCTGGAGGCAGACGTTGACAATAGGAGATCGAGGTGTCGGGTGGGTAGGTGTTAGTGACACCGACACAGCAACGAGGGTTGTTGGGCATCTAGGGTCATATGGGTAGGTGTTGTCGACGCAGGGTCGGGGTTGCTGGCAAGTAGTGTTGCGGACTGATTGCGAGTGGGTCTCGATGTTGTGGTTGGAGGAGAAGAGAAGGAGGAGGGTGGCTAGGGTTTTCATGGTGTGAAGAAAAAAGGAAGGACGGGGGAAGTATATATAGGACACAGAGAGTAGAGGAAGGGGACGACAGGGCGTCGCCCACTCAAGGGGTAACAGGGCGTCGCTTGTTTCAGGAGGGAGGAAACATAACATCGCATTAGATAGGGAGCGGAGAGTCACATAATATTGCATTACATTTTGGTTTAGGAAATAGTAATTTGCTTAATCAAATACCACTATTAAAGCCAATGGTAATTAATATTTTAAATACCAATTCAATTGGGAAAGCAATTGTTATTCAATGCTCAAACAAATTAAAGGGCAGACTAAATAGGAGTCAAAGGGGTTTCCTTTTTCCATGCAATAGGCATTTAATTAATTAATAGGGTAGAGAAATTCCAATTGACTGAAAATTCATGGGTTTGCTAATTAAAGTGTGTGGAGTTTAACATTACATTCATTTCTAATGCATTTTGTATATGATTGTATGCTAAGTGCCTAATAAATATATTTCATACCTTTCTTAATAAATTTCGATATAAAATTTCTTATTTCTCATTTCTTATCCCACAAAGCCATAAAATCTCTAGCTTAATGTAATGTACTAATTTTCTCTCATTAATGGTCATTTTACATTATTAGACTCTAATTAACACATTAGTTGAGATATTTGTGCAAAAATTCATTTATTGAAATGAATGTGGGTAAATATAGTTCATACCATTAAGTATTCCTCGATTTCAATATTGAGGACAAATAAGATAGAAAAGATAGGAGAATTTATGAAAAAGCACAAAAAGGACATGAAGGAAATAAAATCTTTAAAATAGTTTAATAGAAAATAGACCCAAGATTCAGTATGTTACAACACTCCACCCCTTAAAAATGATTTTGTCCCTAAAATCTCAACAAGAGGGAAGGGTGAGTACGTAACATCCCAACATTAAGCAACTAGGTGGTTACCTCTAATATATGGTACCTCACATACTCTACTCATAAGTCAGGTTTGCATGGTTCACTAAGGGTTCCATTATTCATATTACCTTTTATCAAATATAACATAGTAAACATTTTTGGCTTATTAGCATTATTTTTATTGTGAAACTACATCATCCTTATTGTGTTATTACGTATGTCATGTTGTATTCACATTGTTGCCAAAAGAATTATATCTCAACATTATGTACAAATCATATGTATTTCTCATTACTAATTAAGAATTTTAAGCACAATTAGGGTTTACTAAATCATCTCCATATTTATAAATATGTTATATTACAATCCTTAATAACACGAATGTATATCCCATTATCCTTGTATTACCATCATGTAGAATTATCACAGATTATTTTGTAAGAAATTGATAATATTATCCAACAAGTTATTAAGTCTAAATAATGTCACATTAATTTCTTACACCTATATTACACATTATCACATCACTTTTCATACTCACATTAATATTATCATTAATCATTTTCTCCTATTTACACTTCATATTATAAATTATACATTTACCATCACATTAGGCATTTGAAATTGTAGACTTAATGATCATGCTTATGTAAATCCAATTACTCCTTATCACCTTTGAGTCATTACATATGTTTAGGTGAATAGGATGGAACAAATTACATTTTAATGAATTGATTCATATATCAATTTGTGATTAGGTGATTATATGTCATTTAGGTGTATCAAATTGTATTATTGATGATGACACCTAATGTCACTAATGTATCATGAAGGCATTAAGGATATATATATATATATACATGTATATATGTTGAGGTTAGATGATTTTATCTTAGGGTTTAGGTCAACATGACCATTACATGTTATGCATTCTTATCATGCATTAGTTCCATTTATTATATCATCGGGTTAACATGGTCAACATTATGTATATTCACAATTAGTGAGTTACTCATATTATGTGCCTTAATATTTGTTGGGGTTCAAGTATATGAAGTAATAATTATATGGCTTATTATATATTCATTTGTTTATAAACAAACATGTTAAATTATAATTACAATTTTTTTGTCAATACTAATCATATAAGCGTACTAATTTGTTGTTTATAGAATTAGGGTTTCTAATTTTCGAGTGGCTAGATTTCGATGTATTGTAGGACTCCATCCCCTTAAAAGGATTTCGTCCTCAAAATCATCAATTCCGAATCTATCAAGGTGTTAGTACTACTAATTCTCTACTTAAAAGGGTTGACTAAGTCAAACTAAGCTAGAGGTAAAAGTGTGAGTCAAAATAGTTTACGTATAAGACCCAATCACTTAATTATTTTACTATTTACCAAGCCTCGAGGTCTAGTATAGGGTAGACTACCCCTAAATATGGAAATCTAAGACTCATATAAGGAACTTAAGGATTACAAGATGATTTTGTTTGGGTAGTCAAATCATCATATTTGGTTTTCAAAGGATACTCAACATTGAGGTTATTGACCTAAAGGTATGCTATTTTGAGCATTCAGATCAGGCCAGGCCGGTGTCATATGAACTCGGGAGTCCCCGTCAACCAAGATAGTGGCATGGAGGAAAATATTGCCAGTCCCCAAATTCTAACCTTTTCTATACACCATCACTTTTAACTTTGTGCCCTAGTAGCTACCTAATAGGCTAATCATTTAAAAGTTGATTAAAGATGTATCTAATATGAAACTATTATGGTTCTGGATCAACCTTTCATCATAGGTTAATTCTAAGGTGAACTAAGGGGCGTATATGAGGTAAGGGTTTCTAACTAAGGAGACAATTCAAATATTCAAGATCCGACTACCATTGGCTCTGATACCATGATGTAAAGAAGTGATATCACCTCTTTATTAAATATGGTAAACAAAATCCAATTGGATAGCAGCGGAAGTAAAAAATGTGACTATATTCAATTTAATAAAGAGTGCATTAAAATTTTCCCAAAAAAGGTGTACATGCTTTATACAAAAAGAGGATCTAAGTAGAGGGAAACTAGACTACAACAATATGTCTACAATAAAAATAACTTAATAAATAATTTCATGAGGGAAGGATGAACTTCTTTTCCTAGTCTTAGGCTGGTTCACCTTGCTTCTGATGTGAACTCTGATCCTAAACCTAGGAGAGGAGAGAAAAAGTATGTGTTAATTAAGGAATAAGGACAACTATAAACTAAAGTAGGAAATAATAAAGATTCACTATGCTAAGAGGGTCAAGAATATGAGGCAAGTAAAACAAATAATAATTCTACCAGTTTAAGTAATGGAAAGATTTGCATGCATGATTTAATATGACTACATTAAGCTAATATAGGGTTGAGGCACCTGCCTAACCTCAACCTCGAGGTGTGGGAGAATTTACACATTCCCAAGAACCTAAAAATATATATAAAGTGGGGAATTTACACATGTCCACTATGGGTCGTTGTACATATGTACGCTACATTAATTAAAAAGTCATTTATATCATCATGCTCGAATATTTAATGGCAGATATAAGAAATTGCTAACTTTGCAAGTGGGGTCCATGAACCTATAACAATTGAATTAAAATAACAAGAATTATTGAAACTAAGGTATAGGATCATGCCTCATTGGGAAAATAGGATAGGATAAAACATGCCCAACTTAAGGTTAGAATGCACATACCTCTTTTCACACATAAAGGTTAACTTGAATAGTATACTTTGGTCCACAAAGTCAACTTTTCATCCTAGAAACACATTATGTATATTAGCCAAGATTAAAGTGAACATATTCGTTCCTATTATATTTTTATATTATTCATACCCAATTCCCGATCATTTAATGTCATGTTAGGGATTATGATTTTAATCTTTGTTGAGATAAAATTGATGCTTTATATATCTATCTTAGTTCTAGTTACCCATATTTAGTCACATAAGTTTATGTAACTTATATATATGTGGATAAAAATATATATTCTTCCAGTAAGTTTAAAGATGTCATTCTCTTCTCTATAATGTGTATCCATATTATTCCTAACATCATGATTACCATGTTTACTGGTGTAAGTAAATTCCACATGAATATTTATTAGGTTCACTAATATACACATGCTTTGATCCAACTAACATGTCATCTAGATATATGTTTATAAAAGTATATTCTTGTACACATTATTATCTTTTACACCATTTAATTCATAAGAAGAAAATATGCATTCCATAACTATATTTGTATTTATAATTACCATCTATTGCATACATATGTATTTGTTTATCTAGGGTTTTGTTGAAACATGCTTATCATAATTCTTGGTAATCTATGTGTAGTATTAAAATGTAACTCATCATATATATAATCTTCCATTATTAGTTGAGCCATGACATTCAAGATTAAAATAAGGCAGCATGCTCATCTTACAACCATTGTTTGATATGTAGTACTACATGGACACATGTATATACTAATAGGATATTATACAAGTAATTCAATACGAAATAATATGAACACATTTTGTCAAACAACTCCTTAGTTAACATATTCTCATCATGATCAATATCTTTCCTAGTATATCACTACTAACTAACATTATCTCAATCTTCAAAATACTCAAAGTCTGATCCAACTAACCTTAATTGTATTCATTATATCATTTCCATTGGTTCGATTATTATAGTTATGAAAGAACAGAAACTAAAGAAGGTAATACTAACCTGTAGCTATTGATGTTCTACTGGTATGAAAAGATTTATTCCAGATTGGTTCATGGATATTGGGCCGATAGGGACGAGTTGTAGACGTCGTGGTGGTTGTCGGCGTTGGGTTGCAGCAACCTGGTGATGGGGACGACATGGAATTGTGATGGTGGAGGAGTTGCAACATGGTGTTGCAGGTGTGGGGTCGAGAGGCACTGATGGGCGTCGTAGTTTGTGTTGCAGGTTGGAGACAGACATCGACAATAGGAGGAGACTGGGGCATCATGGCATCGGTTTGGTAGGTGTTAGTGACACTGATGCAACATCGGGGGCTGCTAGGTGTCTACGGTTAAATGGGTAGGTGTTTCCAACCCAGCGTCGAGGGTTGTTGGCAGGCAGTGTTGCGGACTGATTGCGAGTGGGTCTAGGCATCACAGTTGGGGGAGAAGAGAAGGAGGAGGGTGGCTAGGGTTTTCATGGTGTGAAGAAAAAACCATGGATGGAGGTGTAAGATATAGGAGACGTAGAGTAGAGGAAGGGGACGACGGGGCGTCGCCCGCTCAAGGGACAACAGGCGTCGCCTGTTTTGAAAAGGAGGAAATGCGACATCGCGTTATATAGGGAGTTGAGAGTCACGTAACGTTGTGGTTTAGGAAATGGTAATTTGCTTAATCAAATACCACTATTAAATCCAGTGGTAATTAAGATTTTAAATACCATTTCAATTGGGAAAGCAATTGTTATTCAATGGTCAAACAAATTAAAGGGCAGACTAAATAGGAGTCAAGGGGGTTTCCTTTTTCCATGCAATAGGCATTTAATTAATTAAGAGGGTAGAGAAATTCCAATTGACTTGAAAATTCATGGGTTTTCTAATTAAAGTGTGTGGAGTTTAACATTACATTAATTTCTAACACATTTTGTATATGATTGTATGCTAAGTGCCTAATAAATATATTTTGTACCTTTCTTAATAAATTTTGATATAAAATTTCCTATTTCTCATTTCTTATTCCACAAAACAATAAAATCTCTAAATTAATATAATCTACTAATTTTCTCTCATTAATGGTCACTTTACATTATTATACTCTAATTAACACATTAGTTGAGATATTTGTGCAAAAATGCATTCATTGAAATGAATGTGGGTAAATATAGTTCAAACCATTAAGTATTCCTCAATTTTAGTATTGAGAACAAAGAGGATAGAAAAGATAGGAGAATTTATGAAAAGGACAAAAAGGACATGAAGGAAATAAAATCATAAAAATGAGTTTAATAGAAAATAAACCCAAGATTTAATATGTTACAAAGTTCTTTCTCCCTCTTTATCTGGGAAGCATTGATAAAGTTTCATTGTTGTATTTTCTTCGTAATGTTGCTCAATCGCTATTTATATGCTCATATGGGCATTGTTGTACTGAACAATTTCACTTTGTCTTCTCTTATGTGGTATGCTTCCAACTCCTTAGGTGAACGACATGGAGATTTGACATGATGACCTAGACTTGACTTGGTGGAGTTGACTCTCAGGGGATATACTTGAAATAGCTTGGATATTCATCTACTTAGTTCTTGAAATTGTTTCCTTCATGTAAGCCCCTAGTGGGAAATTATAATGTAATCTTGTAAACTAAAAATAGTAATTGCAGTTATTTTCATTGCTATAATTTGGTCTTTATGATATCTATTTTTGAAAGATCAAGTATTAGTTATTCATCCATTACAAAAAAATATATGCATTTATTATGGATGGTGACACTTATTTGGTTCAAGGGAGTGGATCCCCTCTCAGATCCAACTCCTTTCACGTCAAATACTATGTAAAATGCTTCAATTGTGTATTTAATTCCATTATCTCCTAGGTAAATATGGTTATCTAGTACATGCAGAAGATAATACTAGTTCTATGGATCAAAGGTACTCATATTCTTATAAAAATATGAGATATATAAATTTTGAAAATAAAGATATGGCAATTAATTTTCAAAAAGATATGTTAGTGAATTTTGAAAAATAAATTAACATTGAAATTTAAAAAGTGAAAGAAAAAATAACTTAGAGTGGTGGATCTTAACTTCTCATAGTGTTAACCACGCCAACTCCTCAGCAACGATGCCAAAATCTTGACACAACTTAATTGTTCGTGTAAAATGCAAGTATATGTGTCGAAGTGATATAGAATTATGAGTCTCGAATTATCAAACACGGGGATTTGTGAAGTTGAAGACTACTATTAATCAGACTCCATCATCTAGGTAGAAGGTAAAAATGGATTTGATTATAACTAAAACTAAATAAAAATTAAACTAAGAAAGTGATTAAAAGGGATTGTCAAGAAGATGGACGAACAATTGATGCGGGTTATTTACACACATGAATTCCCAAAGAAGAATTATACTAGACTTTAAAGCCTTAAGACAATTATAACTGACTCGTCCAGAAGTAGACCAATCAATTATAGTATACAAAGGGTCGAATCCCAAAAGGGGCCATTTTTAAGAAATCGCTTCAAAATGAACTGTTGAGAACAATATTTAGATCAAATTTTTTGAGAATGATTACGAACTAATATTCGAATTAAAGGTAGCAAAGAAAAATTGATTAAACTAATTTAATAATAAAAGAAAATTGGGTGTATGGGTTTCATTACATTCTACAACTAAAAAAATTGATTAAACTGATGTAATTTAAACTCAATAAACTCCTCAACCAACAAACTAGGACTGATCAAATTTGCCTCCTTGTAGAATGTAAATTCACAAGAAATAAATTTCTTGTGGGCTCAAGGTCTCTTCACCCACCATTCACAATTTAGTCGTCATGTAGAATCCATTCCATGATTGCATCTGGAATCCTATGCATGCCATCGGTAATCTAATCTTAAGTTTTGTGGTCTCTATGCTTAGGATTATATCAGACATGCTAGAGTGATCAATTCAAATAGCAAGCAACAAATGAACAGAGAGTTGTTTTAATAATATGATAAAAATTGAGTTCAATGACAACGAGATAGAATACAGGCAATGAGGCTACTCCTCATGCCCCAATGAGAAAGTCTTCTCACTAATGTTTGAAGTAAGAACATGGATACAAGAAAAGAGAGGAGAAGTCATGTCACTGTTGGAGAAGAGAGGGGAAATCATAAGTCTATAGATATTATAGTTCTCTATAGCTTTGATGAATCCAAAGAACTCCTCTAGGATCTTCTTTTTCCTCATTTTCACCTCCCACCTCTTGCTCTGGAACTTGCTCTCACTTGAGTGAGAACAAAATTATTGATACTTAGGTCAGGCCACCATATTTGTTTATTATTTTCTTTGACTCATTGGTTGTGCAAATGTTGTGTTGTTTGTCCTAATGATCGTGCAATCTGTGGGGAAGATCGCTTGATCTTCACCTGGCAGCACAACTGTTGGTCTTTGGATCGACAATGAAAAGGGAGAACGGTCAATTGGAGAGGGATTGGACAATCATCTCCCGATAAGCTTTCTAATAAGTGTGCAAAATTGGCCAATCTTAGGTGGAAATCTTCCGATTCAAATTCGTTCAAAAGAATCTAAGTTACGGATATTAGGGGAGCAATATCTAGTTTAATGGGATTGGTCGATATTAAGGAAAGATTGCTCGATCCGAAATTTCTTCATGGCCTTTTGCTATTGATAGATCACTTGATCTGCATGACAGATCACCCATTCTCATTATGCCAGAAAACCACAAAGTATGTAACATTTTGTGGTGTCTTCTAATTGGTCGATCTACAAGAGAGACTGCCTAATCGAGAGTGCATTCTGGAAAAGCCTTGGAATGGGAAAGTGGATCTGCCAAACAGGGTGACAGATCGCCCGATCTGCCTGCCTAAATGTGTTTCTTAGCTTGAATTTTGATGTGAACTCGTTCCAATCTTGAATAAGAGCTTGGTGAAGAACTCCTTGCATGTTATAGAGTTGATATGTGTTTTCATCTACACAAGAGAAAGAAATCAAAATCATAGTTATTAGAGAGAAAGAACAAAAATGATGAATTGAACAAAAGGTGATGCAATTAGCAAATGAAATGAGTAAAACTATACTAGAAATTATGATGAAAAGGTGATGAATATACATTCATCAATAGTCTCTAGATTAACTAGTATTACCATCATGCTGGTTATAGTTGAGTTTTATTCATTTGCTGAACAATTATCATTGCTTTTTGATAAGGAAATTAAAATTAGCATTATCCTCTCTCTAGGTGTAATCCCATGTTCAAACTAGTCAAAACCATACTCTTGTCAAATTCCTTATTCCAATTTTAATTATGAAGAATAACCTCTCATTTATTCCATCCAATAGTTAGCCCTCTCTCCTAGTGTGTTAAACATTGAATTGATAAGAATTATCCTGACAAGAACCCCTATCTCAAAGTGATTAAGGTCTAAAATTATTATTTAGGATATGCAAGGTTAAACAAAATATATTGATTCAAATTCCATAAAAACTATGCAATGAAAATTATATTATTAATTCAGTTTATAATTATAGCATCACACATGTCTAGTCTTTGTGCCCAGAGATTTGGAAACTAGATGGACATATACAACATGGCATCACAACAAAAAAATTGGCAAGAAGAAAAATGAAATTAATGAGTTAGAACCAAAAATTCACAATTAATGGAGATCCTCTCTCAAGATGCTCATAAGGGGTGTTATTATGTACGCCAAATTGTTGTTCGAAGATGCCACCAAAATCATGTTTCATCTTTCTTCTCATTTCTTACTTCTTCTCTCCTCCTTTCAAAGGTCCAAATTTAGCCATGTAGGGTTAAGTTTGTGTCTACCCATGGTTGGGTTTTATAGAAATCTAAAAATCCAAATAACAACACCAATTGTTGATTTTATCACTTTAATCATAACCGTAGGCATTACATGTCAATACAAATGACTTTTTACAGTGAAAAGTCCTTCCCTTATAAATTTGGTCAATGATACAGTTGTACTCAAATACCATGTTGGTACCACTGAGTTAAGGTTAGGATATAGACTTTGTCTAATAATAAAAAAATATCTAGAACAATATACACAATGAATTAGGTCAAGTAATATTGTAATAACTAAAATATAAAAAAATACATGCAAAATAGAATAGTAATGCACAATTGTTTTTATACAAATTTGACAAAATATGATGAAAAGTTTCTCAACTAAGAGAAATTAATAGTGAATAAAACGAAATTAGTATATGAAAACCATGACATTTTATATGTGTATCAATCTCTGGGTGGTTGAACAATGTTACTACTTTTTAGCACGGTGCAAAGAAAATATAGGTTCATTCCAAAAATTTAGTTTATGCCATTGTTAAAAACTTCAATAGAAAAATTCACTTAGAAAAAATAATTACTTGTTGGAAACAATTCCACTTTTTAATAAATAAAACCCATAATAAACAAATTCCACATTTTTAAACAGTCCAAAAAATGCCAGCTTGGACACTAATTGCCCAAGTTGGAATTTCAGTCTGTGAAGACACATTGTTTTCTACTACTAATATAACATCGGTATACAATTATTATACACATGTGTTTTTCCTGTTATATCATCTTTGACTTTTCTTCCTATTGTGAGCCTTATTTACATTTTTGTTTTATTTTCTTGCATTTCTTTGTCTTAGTTCACAATAAATCATGAAACCCAACTCGCTAGAACAATGAGAGAAAGTTCAACCAAGGAGAAGAACTTCAGTTACGTCATGAAAGACATGAATTTTGCTTTCTCCTCTTAGATTCCATTAATTCCTTCTTTTACCACTTCCTTCTCTCCTTTCTAGCATTCTGCTTTGTTGTTCTTTCTCCTCAGGTAAAATTTCTTTTAGTTAATCTAGGGCCAACCAAAAATGAAAGAAAAAATGAACAGATCATCGCCTAGTAAAGCAGACTATAGAAGTCAAGTTTAGAGACTAGTTGATGGTTTGTGTACAGGTTTTAGGGTGCTACGATTAAAGAGTATAATTTGATGGTACAAAATGGATGTTTAGGACCCTCTTTTGTCATATCCAAGTTGGAATGTTTGTAACTTGGCCCAAATTGTGATGTCTACAATTACAGTGTGAAACAGTCCTACTTTTAAAAGTAAATAATGGAAAACTAATTGTGGAAATAAATATGAAGAAACTATGTCAGACACCCAATATGATCAAGGTATGAATAGTTAATGTCATATTATTGAAGCTAATAAGCTAACAAGGATGAAATAAACATAAATTCCAAGTATATATCATCAACGTAGTGGTACTGGACTATTCCTTATAGGTAGTACATGAAGGTTTCTCACCACAAAAAAATCCTTGTTAGAAGTGTCTCCTCAAGAGAAGTTCCATTCAGAAGGCGCCTCACCTAAAGAACATTCATCATGGTGGTGTATTACTACGAGCACATTCCCTCTAGAGCAATGCTAGGCTAGGTCATTTAGTTTGTAATTTTGATTGAAAAGAAAAGCATCATACTAAACATCATTATCAAGTGAGGAGGATTATAAGCATATCACAAGCAAGAAAGATTAGAAAGACTAATCATTTTAACTCAAGAGGCAAATGTTTGACAAATATGTTTAAATGTGTGGGTTTCTGGCCTCATCACTAGGACATGTGGTATCTCATATATATATAGCCATTCATTCACTACCCCTGATCTAGTATCACACCTTCTCCAGGTTTGAGGGATCCAGTGCCCCCAACTCCTCCCGGAATTTATTCATCGGAGTCGAGCCAGGAATGGCCATTAGTAGACACCTACCACTTCGAACCGATTAGAGAGGTTGTGCATCAATTTTGTAAGAGGAAGGCATATATTTGTAATGAGATGGTCAAAATTATAATGAGATGGTCAAAATAATAATAGAAAGACTCATTTTATAATACAACATAAATTTTTTATTATTTTATCATAAATATCATTTTTACTATTTTCAGAGGGACAATAAAAATTCCACATTGTATTTACAAAATGAGTTTATCTATTATAATTTTGTTTGTCTCGTTACAATTATGTGTCTCCCTGTTACAAAATAAATCCTCGAGCAACAAAAATAAGTTACATGTACGTGATATAGATATATATATATATATGGTAATGATCCAGTGAGAAACATCCTAATGTGAGAGCATGAGAGGCATTTGAATAACTACAAATTTGGAATAGATGGAAAAAGCATCATTTCATTTACCTTCTCACAAAAAATGATTGCAATTAGACATTATTTGCATGTCCATATGTAAAATATACACTTTTAACATCCAACGGTCATCCTGAAATTCAATATAGAGTGTCGAAAAGTATTATTTTATTGTGAATGGTCTACAAATTGGATGGTGATAAAATTTTGTAGGAAGGTAAATATTTAGGTATACTTGTAATCTTACGGTTGGATTATGAAAAATTGATATATGTGGAGAGTTATTCAAATGGCTCTCATGCTCTCACCAAGATTTGTTTCTCACTGGATCGTTGTCATATATATATATATATATATATATATATATAGAGAGAGAGAGAGAGAGAGAGAGAGTCAGGCTACTGTACATTCGAGTGTACCGGAGGCACCGTACACCTCAGTCATTTTTGAAGACGCAATAAATTTTTGAAAAATCTAAACCGTTGATCTTCTTAATTATCATAAGAACATACTATATAATAAATTTTAGCTCATTTAGACACTAATAGGTCGTGCATCTAAAGGAGGCAAAAATCATGTATTTCAAATTAGTTTTGTGTGTCGATTTTATTGTCCTTAGATGAGTAACTTACACTCATGCAAATGAGTTCAAATTTTGTATGTGACCTATTATTATTGTAACCATGGGGTCTAGATAGGCAAACACCATTGGGGTGTACGGTGTGATCTGTACACTCGAGTGTATTCTAGCCTGACTCTCTCTCTCTCTCTCTCTCTCTCTCTCTCTCTCTCTCTCTATATATATATATATATATATATATATATATATATATATATATATATATATATATATATATATATATATAGAGAGAGAGAGAGAGAGAGAGTCAGGCTAGAATACACTCGAGTGTATCCAGAGCGGAATACACTCAAGTATTTTTTGATGATGTAATATTTTTTTTGAAAATCTAATCCATTGATCTTCTTAAACATCCCGTGAACAACTCATACACAAAATTTGAGCACATTTGGATATGTATAGCTCACGTTATGAAGACCGCAAAAATAATGCATTTCAAATTAGTTTCGCGCGTTGATTTTGTTGCCCTTGGATGAGTGACTTGCACTCATCCAAATGGGCTCAAAATTTGTATGTAGCCTAGTTATAGTATGACGGTGAAGATCAACGGTTTACATTTTGCAAAAAATTGTCCTAATATGCAAACACACTTGACTGTATCCATGCGATCTGTACACTCGAGTGTATTCTAGCCTGACTCTCTCTCTCTCTCTCTCTCTCTCTCTCTCTCTCTCTCTCTCTCTCTCTCTCTCTCTATATATATATATATATATATATATATATATATATATATGGGGATTTATTCGCTAGCCTGATTTTTCGCTACCCGCACATCCAAAAGTGTAACTATATGGTACACAAAAGTAACTCTACGATCAAAAAAGTAACTATATTGATTAAAAAGTAACTATATGACTAAAAAAGTAACTGCACAGAAAATATACAGTCACTAAATATATGGACGTATTTTTTTATTTTGGTGGGACAAATGATATTATTTTTGGATAAAAAATTTTGGGGAGCTAGATAAAATGCTCCTCTACAATTGCGAGAAATTTTTTTTAAAAAAAAGTGACAGGAAGGGTGTGTGGGTAGCTACCTGCACGGATATTAAAGACGATATATATATATATATATATATATATATATATATATATATATATATATATATATATATAACCGCAAAACCCTAGTTGCATTGAGTAAACATATGTATAACCAAAATGTCCTTTGTATGCCTTATTACGGTTCGAAGTTCCTGGAAGGGTTGGTGATGAAGTACGTTGAGCTCTAACATTTATCAAGCCAGGCTAGACTTACGTCGGGAGCAGCCCTTCATAATCCTAATCTTGGCTTTCATGTACAAATGATTATATTACTTTTAAAGAATATATTAGTAGCATTCCTTTGATGGGAATGAAAACATGTATAATTTTATAACTTTTTGAAATCTTGTATTTTGATGGAGGTGTATTATCTTTATAACTTTTCACAAACTTGTATTTTGTTTCGAAACTTTGATTTAGAAGAGACATTAACTCTCTCCCCTCCCTCAAAGAACATGCCAGATTCAGAATGACTGCAAGGGTGGTAAATAATGTGCTCTGTAGGAGGTCCAAACCCGATCCCTTGAAAAGGACCTACCATGCTCAACCATTCGTGCACGGTTGGCAAAACAAGACCCGACTCGAACGCAAAACTTTTAAGGGGGTCAGGATCTAAGGTTTTATCACTCGAAATGAAATTGACCTGAACCTGAAGAATCTGAAATTAATTTAGGGTTTGATCTGGGTTTGGACTTTCGACCTAAATTGACTCGATTGATCCAAAATTCTCAATTATATATTCAAATAAAATTAAAAAAATATCAAAGCCTTAAGACACCCAATGGCCTATTAAATTACTAATCCAACACTTGTGAAGTTTATTTTGGCGATTCTATATATTTTTGTAATGATTTGTGTCATTTATTATGATAATTATTTTATGAATTGGTGTTTAGAACTCTAATAAACTAAAATTAGCTTTAAATGAGTTTCTCAATCACATTCTAAGTTTGTTTACATTGAAATTTGTTGTTCACACTTGGTAATTGCCAATGTATAGACAAAACATAACATTTAAAAAAAATCTTGGTATTTCGATTTATGGGTCAAGGATTTCAACCCAAAAATCCATCTTTTACAATTTTAAGATCTAGACAAAAAGCATTGACCAGAAATGAGACATGGTTGACCCGAATCCGATTATCACCCCTACCTTCACGCTAAACATGGCGGGTTTGTTTGGAAACTTTATAAGCTTACAACTATTTATGAAACGCAAAAAATCAAAAATGAAAAAACTCAAAGCAGACTCACCATCTACTATACTTCCACTCATAGACATACCCTCATCCGCTCTCCGCACGACAAAGGACCTCAGAAAGCAAATGTAAATGTGAGAAGACTAGATTAGCAGGAAAGGGTGAACGGAACCTCATTAGGATTACAGGAGAGGCGACAAAGAGACAACGACATGGTGGATGAAAGCAAGAGAGGAAATAGAGGATAAAACGGTTCATAGACCTTAGGAAAATTAAAAACATGGAGCTAAACTGAGAAAACGGACTTTAAAATAGAAATGTAAATACTGTTTGTAATATGAATATTAGCTACCAATGAACTATATAACTTTTACGGAAGCTCACCACAGTCATTTAACTTGGCTTGAAAAACTTTATAGATGTACGCTTACAGCTTGCACCTCATAGTGCTCGTAGCATATAGTTTCTTCTCTAAACGTGCTGAAATTGTATAAAAGCAACTTGCAGATATTGTTGAATAGCATTCAAAAAATATGCACGATACAAGTGACCGAAGATGGACACATTATTGTTATAGAGATATCAAGCAACTCTAAATCATATCTTATATATATATTTTTAAGCTAGAAAAAAAAACGAGTATGCTTACTATCCAATGGTTGAATCCCGTCAATAGTTTTCGACATGGTGCAAAAAGAAGAAAAAAAGCTTCTTTCCTAAAATTTGATTGATGATGTTGCAAAGCTTACAATAGAAAATGAGCTAAAAAGAGGGAAAAAGATCCATAAAACAATCCCCTTTGGAAGAAAAAAGGAACCATAAAACAAATTCCACAAATTTTCAAACAAACAAAAAATGACAGCTTCGACACTAATTGCTGCCCAAGCTGGAATTTTGATTTCGAGGGTGAAGATTACATTCTATTCTTCCCCTCGATATAACACCCATATCAAATTATTATCATAACTCTTATTTTCCTCCTACTATATCATCTTCACTCTTCTTCCCTATTTGAGAGTGCTATTTACATTTTTCCCCTTGTGTTGGTTTTCTACAAGCATGAGATCAAACTTGTTAAAACTGCGGGAGAAATTTCAACCATGGAGTAAAAATTCAAGAATGACTTGAGAAACAGAATTCTGCTTTCTCCTATTGGATGCCAGTAATTCCTTCCTTTTCTACTTCCTCATCTCCTTTCCGGCTCTCTGCTATCTTATTTTTTCTCTTTTGAGGAAATCTGGGGCCAAATGATAAAAAAATAACGAAAAAAAAAGAAGCGGGGCACCATCTCCACTAGATTCACACTATGGTTCCGGTTTTGAGAAGCCGTCCTTTTCCGCCATCTCCATCCTATCAGGCGTGTACCCTGGAGAATGATCCCTCGGTATGATAGACGACCCTCCATCCGCCGCGTGACTGTCGCCGACGCCGCACCCCATGGCGACCCACGTCAAGGCAAGGAGCACCATGACCGTGGACGCAGCCGCCATGGACACCCAGGCCATCTTGGAATACTTTTTAAGCGGTCGGCACTGGGTGAGGAGCACCTGAGAGAAGGCTTCCTTGACAAGCTTGCAGTTGACGAGCCTCTCAACCCCTGGGAACGAATCGAGCAGGCTCTGGATGGAGGCCGTGTAGACCGTCAGTGTATGGAAGTTATCGGCGGATATGAACTGTCTTGGCACGCACTTGGACCCTTGTTCAGAACCCGGGCACACGAAGCCTGCCAATAGCTTCAAAAGGAGAAAAAAAATAGTTTTATTTATCAGATGTTGATGATTCTGGAAAGGAAAAGAAAACCAAGATAGCTTTCTTTTGGTAGAGTAGTTAATCAGGAGTCCAAGGCCCTGGCATATTTACCTTGGGTATATCCCCTATTTTAGTGGCGTTCTGTGAGCAGTGATCGGGGTTGTAGTCGTAGTGTGGAGGAGGCGAGAAAGGGTTGCAGATGATCCCTATCGGAGCCTGACGCGGCCGCCTTGGCTGCATCGCTGAGATGTTGGCATTCACCTGTACATACAATTTTTCTTTTTGTCATCACACTCCACACGTTTATTGCGCAGAAACATGTGTGCAATGCAATATCGGTGGCCTTATAAGAAGATAAGGTCGATAGACAAGTACGTACCTTGTTGATCAGGTTGTAGATCCCAGCTCTGGTATCTTTGAGTGCCGAGTTACCGGATGACTGGTCGCTGCAGGGAAGGATCGACGAAAGGCTGCTGTTCCGTGGATCTTGTTGGTAGTCTTCCAAGGCCGTGCAGGTGTCAACTGAAAACCTGGAGCATTTTGAACATTCATGGTTAAGTTTGAGCTATCATCAGCAACGGTGGATGTGAGAGTGGTTAAAAAATTGGGAAATGGGGGATGCTGTAAATAGCAGGAAACTTACTCCCCAATGAAGAAATACAATCCGAAGAACAACCAGAAGAGAGATGTCATCACCCAGAAGACAACCAAGAGCCTGAAACAACATCACAAGACAATTTCAGTACCCCCTGAGAAATTTTTCTTGATTTGTCAAAAACCATTACTGGTGACCAGATCACTCACACTCGAAGAGTTCGATTAAGTCGCAGAAACCTTGACCCTGTATACAAATACAAGGAAAACCGACTGAGTCAGTACATCCGGCTGGCACATATATTGTTCAAATCAACAAAGGAAGATAATGTTGAAACTCACCTATCAGAACAAGTACTATGACGATGTTCAGTGAAACAATCACAATGGTCGTTGTCTGGCTGCAAATAAATATATAATCAACATATGATCAGCACAGAAACTCAATTCACATGAGCTCAAACTCAACTACATAAATTGTTGCTCTGTTTCAATGTACTCATATACTCACAGTATCTTAAGCCCCTTTCCTATGAGTTGCACACTCTTCTCGGCCTTGTCTTTGATCTTAACAGCCTCTTGTGTGAGCCTAAGCGAGGTGGCGTTGAGGTGTGTGATCCTCTCCATCTCCTTGAACGCCACAGGGTTGAACTGCATTGCGGTCACAGCACCTGTGATGTTGGATATCGTCCCTGAGGCATTATCGGCAACATGCCCGATGATCCTCTTTATGGACCTGGCGCTGGAATGGAACCTGGAACTCCCAGCAAGAGCTACACAGGATGCGACTCTGCACATTGTTGTTGTTGTTTTTAACTCTTAAAATTCAGTGATTAGGAATAAGGAAGTATTTAACTACCAACCGCATTTTTACAAACACTTACAGGACGAAGAGTGTCAGCAGCAGTGCTGCCACTGTGGGACAGATCCTAGGCCTTCTGGTGGTGCAAGGACTTTTCTTGACACACCTTTCGCTCCTATCAGCACAACAACCGGCTACAACTCGATAGAGGCCATACACCGCCCCCAGGAGGAGCCACAGGACGGCGAGGGAGTAGCCAAGGATACCTGTGAAGATCAGAGACTGGGAGAAGCAAAGGAGGGGATGTTGTTAGCTAGCTGGATTACCAAGCTAAGTATCTGGCGCGTAATTAGGACGCCTGTTTCAGAAAGCAGGCTGTGATTTAAAAAAATAGTATCGTCAGGGGTCCTGTGGCTTACACTCCAGTAATGCTTCTTTGTTATGTCATACCCGCCCCTGTATTTCCTGAGCTTGTCCAGTGGGTCGATACGCACCGTTCTGTCGGATTTTGTTGACGAGGAATTGGTGGTGGAGTTGCCTACTTGGGTCAATCTCCTCCCTGGTGACACAAGTAGAAAAGAGGGTAAGAGACACAAAGGCTCGTGTTGTAGAGAAAACAGAATGATCATCTAGAAAAAAGCCAAACCAACATGAAAGTCTCATTCGCATGTTTTAAGAGAAGAAAAAAATGGTCTTCCATAAATTTAAAAAGATAAATATTGAGGACACTTGTCGCCAACAGGTTTTTTTCAATATATAAAAAGCAACGTACCAAACTCCTGCAATTGACAGTTACAGCTGAAGAAAAACAGTCCATTTTTTAACATTACTGTCTAATTCTGTCTAATTCCTATCGGCTATATCATAGAACCAAGCCCCAAATTAACTGTGTTACATAGGTATGTATCAGCGATCTTCTCTTTTTGCGTTAGAAAAAAGGAAATTTTTTAGAATTATACAAAAAGATATTATGAAGAGGTTCGAAAGTAACCTGTTCCTTGAAGACCGCCAATGTACACATCATGTCCCGTTGATTCCTCCGCGGCCAACTGCCCGACGGCGAGGAGCAGGAGGCTGAGAAGCAGCAGGAGCAGCGTCCTTCCGGGCACTCCGGCGGCCATCTGGGAAAGTCCTGTCGAAATATAAGGCTGTCAGGAAGACCGATCGGTTCCTCTTATCTCTGACGGCGAATGGCAGCTCGGTCGAGTGCGTTTTCCGTCCATGAAAGAAAGAACGAAAGAAAGAAACAAAGAAAGAGACGGGGTTTTGGGAAGGTACCGTTTGCAATAGCCGGAAAAGATTGCAGCTTTATTGCCGAGAACAATACCAAAGTGTGATGAGGAAAATCCTATACCCTCTTCTCCCTTCCTCTCTCTCCCTGCTTCCAGTGAAACCAGCAGGCCGAACCTATTCCTGAACGACGGCAACCAAGCGACGAGGGGGTAGTAAAGAGATCAAAACCGATCAAAGAACTCAGCCGAACCCCGAGATACACTCCTCGCCTCCTCCTCCAGTTGGAATTCAACCCTCTCGACTGCTCATTACCGCTGACTAAGCGAGCGATCAATGGCGCCGCCTCGGTAACTGCAACTCCGAAAACCTGGAGAGGAAATAACGTTAAGGAAACAAAACTCTTCCTAATCACCAGCGCGCCGCGCCATATATGTACGAGAAGGAATCGACCAAACACGACAAATGGTACCCGCAACTGTAACGACTGCGTTTCTAGAAGCCAATAAGAGGCGAGGGGCAGAGGTACGAAACCGCCACGCAAGAGGGGCGAAACAGAGACCGGTTACAGACGCCGTGGAAGGAAAATGGTCCTGCCGCGTGGGGAACGAGACCAAGAAATGGAAAAGCCCGGCGGACGAACGGAAGAACAGGAGTCAGTCAGAGTGAGAACAGGGATTCGGGTCTGCGGGAAAAGTATTCCCGCCGTCACCTGTTGGACCCCGACTCGTCGTGAGTCATTTTGAACCGCTCCCTCCAGTTTATTCCCCCCAAAACCCCCTCCTTCCTTCCATCGTCCTTTCTTTTGGTCATATTTGCTATCCACCAACGGACCCCTACATAATCCCATAGCTATGGGATGGTTCTTTTTTCGGTAAAGGAAAAACCTTACATCCTTCTATTCTTCATGAACTCGTCAATTTCTTTTGCAATACGGTCATTTTATGTATTGGCTCACATGTTCTTAGTGTCATTTTTAGAATCTTTTGCATGAAAAAATCTCCATTATTCATGTATTTTATGCATCTTTTGCCTAAGTAGCATGCAATAGCTTTTGGGCATCTATTTTATCTAATTTTAATGCATTTAAGATTTAGATTATGTATTTTACTAAAGTTTGATGCATTGTTTGCTTGATTGTAAATAAAATAAGTTCAAACTGAAGAAAGATGGTGCCACGGACATCATTGTCAGTACCACTGCCATGGAGAAAAAGAGACAAAGTCACACACTCATCTCAGTAGCACCGAGACTGGACTCAAACCACTGAGATGCCAAGTCGGTGCCTCCGATGGTCAGCTCGGTGGCTCCAACTAAATGGATCAAAAAGCTTCAATATAATCTCAGTATTACCACAATAAGTTCAATGGCACCGGATAGCCATGTCTGAGTCAAGCAAAAACACATTTCGATGGCATCAACTTTCAAGTCAATAACACTAAAATTTCTAGCGATCGCAATTAACAAGGACATCGTCAAACGAGTTGTTGGCTAAGTTGTATATTAGTCTCTTCGGAAAAAACCTAAGAGGATGGTCGGGGAGAGGGCAACTGTCATTTTACGAGAGATCATAGATAGGGGAGAATGAGACATGGAGCAAGGATGGTCCTAACACATTCAATGAGTAGTTATACGGTCAAAATATTGTCCGATTATAGCAATCTTCATGGGGGGGCATCTTCGTATTTGTTGTTATAACCTCAATTTTCTAAGTTATGTAATGAAATGTGTAATTCTCTTTTAAATAATAATGAAATCTATTTTTGATTTGTTGATGGATTTCGTGTGAAATGCCCTTGATTGATTGATTATGGGCTTTGTTGGCCATTGAGCCCAATTGAAAAGAAAAGAAAAATAAAAAGGAAAAGGATTTATCTAATAAAAGGAAATATATATGAAATAGACATATATAAGAGGATAAAGGCAAATAGGTATTCCTCAATATGGGAATTCATGCCTTTAGGATTCCTTGAGGTCCAAGGGACACGAGATAACAAGATAATGACAAGGGGAAAAGAAATATTAATTAATTTTGGATTAATTGATGGTTAACTTAGGAGGGAAGGAAACCTTCTCATCCATTGGAATTTGATTCCCAAATTTAATAAATAGTTAGATAATGCCAAGATGAAGTTTCTCTTAAAATTTGAGAGAAAAATACTAATCGAGGAGAGAGAAATGAATTTCCCAAGTTTCCTTATTAAAACACTATTTTGTATTAATTATTGGATAGTTGAGTTTCAGGGAGCGATGATGACCGTTGGATGACCCGCATAGTCCAGGGGACCACGGATCCAACAGTAGCCGCTCATCGTCTACCCCGAGTCATAGAAGGAAAGGGATTCGATTTTGGAATCCTATTATCTTGCATTTGAGATGATAATTTGAAGAAGTAAGAGGTTCATCGACTTCGGGAGATTGTTCTGAACAATCTAGACCCCGATTTCTAGCGTTGTCGTCGACGAGGGAAGAAGTTCCCAGTTTGTGGGACACCCTAACCTAGCCCTATATAAGGGAGGGGTACTCGAGGGTACCGACATACCCAATTCGTAACCCAAACGTTGTGGAGCGCGACGACGAGTTGAAAGGCGAGTTCAATTGTCGATTTCATCCTAACCTACACCCCCTGCTACCTGTTGACCTCGTCGGAACTCTGGCGACCTGTTCGTGGTGAAGGTCAAGTTGCTTCGAGAAATTGACAGGACCATCAAGTCTGGATGACAACGACAAAGCTTCTTGACATCTTCAAATCTCTGCTGGTGGTCTGGAGCTCGTAGTCAACCAAGGAGTTGACCGTGGTTCGTCGAGCAGTCAAAGGTAGATGACGGCTGACAGCCGTCCGATCACAGACCACCGTGATCCTGAGTGTGGATTGGATGAGCGAGAGTGGGAGCGGCTAAATTAGGTGTGCGTGACGTGAATCATCTGATCTGAAGAGCAGACCACCGGTCCATTGATCAAGCGGCCGCCGAATTTCCTAGTAATTCCCTCTCTACTCAAATAATCTAGAAAAAAGGTTTTTCTTGAAAAAATCGTAGAAATAAATAGAAAACTCGTATGAAGAAACTTAATACATGAAAGTTGATCACAAAAATGTGAGGAATAAGATAAAAAATAGTTTGAAAGACTAAATTTGTCTCCTTTGGTAGAAGTATATTATTTTGATGAAAAAGGTATTAATTTTTTGTTAGAAACCCTAATTGATGATAATGGATAGTTTTATAAGCGCAAATAGGTTAATTCATGTATTGTTAACTTTTTTAATGATAAAGATGAATCTTAACCTATTTTGAAGATGAATTTGCAAGATTTAGGGTTTTAAACCTAATATGATGGTTAATATACTTAGAAACCCTAAATAGGGGAAAAAGGAAAGAAAAGTGCCTTTAATCCAAAATTAGGGTTATATGTTGTTAAAAGATAACCTTAATATCTTTCATGAGGAGTAGATGAGATAATTAGGGTTTGTGAGTAATTTTATAAAACTAGGGTTTAAAATAGTAAAAATGAAGTGAAACCCTAATTGTAATCGAAACCCTAAAAAGGACTAGTAACCCTAGGAAGCAACTAGGCTTAATAAACCTTGATGGCATGATAAATGATAGGAAAATTGGATGCATATTTCAGGAACATCTTGTGTGTTTGCTTGTTTACTAGATTTCTTGCTTCGTTGGATTATTTCTGCACTCAAGTCAGCCTGACAAGTATGTGGTTAATTATGGTTAATTGCATTAGTTTCCCGTAGGTTTTCCGGATGATTAATCACATTGAATGTAACCTATCAGTTTGGATGTTCATACTTGCAAATCATAAATTCATTATGTTTATCACAATTATGATATAAGTGTGTATTCCCGCACCTACATGCCACACTAATGAATGATGCAAAAAGGTCAAGCCCAAGAGGGAAGACCCATGGGCACCATGAGTGGTGACCCCAGACACCAAGCTCAGGATAGAGAAGGTGGTCTTTATTGCATGACTAATGGGCACCATGAGAGGTGACCCCAGACACCAAGATCAGGATGGAGAAGGTGGCCTTAAGTCAATGGCAAAGAGAAACCCTAAAGGGGGTATTCCAGGGTTAGGGAAAAAGCGGTGGAGTTTGACACATTGAAATCATAAATTGATTTGTTAATTAACTTGATTGTGATAATTAGGTTGTTAGCCTTATGTGTGATATTTCAATTATCCCCACATATCAGCATATTCATATATGATGACCGACGTTTTGTTTGTCGGCGTTTTAGGTGCAACTCTGAAAGGAATAAATAGTAAAGTGACACATTGTGAAAATAAGAAATAAAGTGCAAGGAGGATTAGATAGAATAGATTCAAGTTGTGGATAGAAGTAGATTTCTAAAGTTCTTAAAAGGTATGCAAAGTTTTATTTTATACCAGCTTTCAGTATAGATTGGTAGAATTTTATAATTATTGTTGATTCATTGTCAAACCTTTGATCCGGTTTATTGGGATAACGACTCTGACCTCTTGGTCTCCCTTAAGTGGGGGCTATTGGGAGGCGGGGTCGTTACATTTGGTATTAGAGCCTGGGTTCCATATTTAATCTTTAGTAATTATTAAATTTTACAATTTCCGTAGAACTGAGGGAGTTATTAGAGGATTTTCCGAAAGATAGAGGTGTCTAGAAAAGGATCACGTCTGGGGGCTAGCAATATTTTCCTCTGCACTGCTAGTCGGAAGACGAGGACTCCTAGATTTTTGTGACTGCCTGGCTAATGTCTCAGGATTTGACTCGAAATAAGATACCTTTATGACTCTCTCATCTTGTTCATCCCTTCTCAACTCAAATTCTGTTAAGGATTTTAAGGATTAGGGTTTTCTCTCTCTTCCTCACCCTCTTGAGGTATGGGTAAGTATGATAAGGCTTAAGGAATCCTCCACCAAATTAATAAAAGATACATAATTAAGATGTCATTGACATAAGTATAATTAGTTAAGTATGGACTAAAGGTCTGTTTGTATGCTTATGTAGATGGCTCGTACGAAGATCGTTGCTATCCCAGATGCCACCAACGGTGGTGGGCCTCCCCACAAGGAGAAGGGGTCTTCCAAGAAGAGGAAGCAGAACCATGGTGGTGAATCCTCAAAGAAGAGGAAGAGACATGAAGAAACCACATATGAGGTCCCCAACCCTGAACCAATACCCTTCAGCAACCTTGAACAAGAGGAGGGACAAGGATATGAGGAGCAACATGTGTACGAGGAGGAAGCCCAGATTGAGGAGGACCAGTCTGGTGGTCTGAAACCAGCCATGTGGCTCACACCCCTGATGCTTTGTGGATGGAGCATCAGAAGCGGCTGACGGAGGCCATTAGTGCCTTGGCCCTCTGAGACATAGCTAGAGATGAGAATGGTGAGCCACTTCCCATTCATCCTCGACTCAGAGCCACCATCTTGGACTTCATCAAGCTAAACATCGAGAAGTTCTAGGGAGAGGATAAGTCTGAAGTGGTCGACAAGGCGGAGGCTTGGCTGCTTGTACTCGAGAATGGATTCTGCATGCTTGAGGTATAGCCAAACAAGAAGGTTCTCTTTGCTGCTCACCTCTTGGAAGGAGTAGCCAAGATATGGTGGGAAACACATATAATAGGACGAGATTTAAGTGATGAACCGATGGCATGGGCTGACTTCAAGACCATCTTCACCACCAGATTCATCCCCGTCTCAGCCAAGAAGGAGAAGGAGCGAGATTTCACCAACATGACTCAAGGAAGCTCGTTAGTTGTGGACTTTGGTCGCAAGTTCCACATCTTGGAACATTTTAGACATATGATGGATGAAGAGAGGAGGGTGGACCACTTCATAGAGCATTTTCACCCTACCATCAAACCTCATGTGATGGCTAGTAAGCCAAAGACCTTCTCTAAAGCCTACAACACCGCCTTGGACATGGAAAGGACGGTGATGCCTGCTCAGAACCCCTCCAAAGGATCCTAGGTTTCACTGAAGGAGCTCAGAGACAGAAGAATGAGCACAAGAAGAGATAAGGGTGCAACCACAACAAAGTCAAGCATGGACACAAAGGCAAACCATGTGGTGAAAATTGCTTCCAAAAGTGTCGCACCTGCAGACGGACACATCCTAAGAAGTGTCGCTTTGAGAAGAAGGTGTGTTTATGATGTCAGCAAGAGGGACACTTCATCGCCAACTGCCCTCAGCCTGACCCAAGGGGACCTTTGGGGTCACAACCAGTGGCAGCACAACCGGTAGCTGTAGCACCCCCAGTAGGAGCACCATCCGGAGGACCCCCAGCTGGAGAGAGGAGATAAGCTAGAGTGTTTGCCATCGACAATGAAGAAGCTCAGGTGAATGCTAATAGGCTGATCGAGGGTAATAACCCATAGAGTTTTCCTTTTTAGCTTATTAGATCATGTAGTAGATTTCTGATATAGTATGACCTATGAAGGATTGTTGGAAGTCATGGGACAAAATGTAAAAGCACTTTTTGATTCTGGTTCTACTAATACTTTTATTTTGAGAAATCTGGCAACTATGTTTTTTTTGGACATCAAGGATTTAGGTTATGTTTTGGATGTCGCAACCCTGAGTGGTCATATCTATACATATCTTTTGAAAACCCCAGTCTTGCCAGTTAAGTATCTAAACCATGAGCTTTCCACTAACTTCATCCTCCTCGATATGAATGATTTTGATGTAATCATCGATATGGATTAGCTGTACACCTACAGAGTCCAGTTTGAATGTAGAGAGAAGAAGATCCTTATTAGGAAACCCGACCATCCACACTTCACCATTCGAGGAAGGAAGGATACGACAACCAACCTTTATGTCTCAACCTTGAAAGCTGAGCGGATGATATCCAAGGGTCGTCGAGCCTACCTAGCCATAGTTACCGAACCTGAAGCTAAGGGGCGATCCTTAGAGGAGATAGAGGTGGTTCAGGAGTATGCGGATGTGTTTCCGGATGATCTACCAGGGATTCCCCTGAGAGGGAGGTAGATTTCTCCATTGAGTTAGATCTTGGAACTAACCCTATATCTAAGGCACCCTATAGAATGGCCCCTACCGAGTTGCTTGAGTTGAAAACTAAGCTGCAGGGGTTGTTAGATAAAGGCTTTATCTGACCCAGTACATCGCCATGGGGAGCACCAGTCCTTTTTGTAAATAAGAAGGATGGGTCTCTTCAAATGTGTATTGACTATCGGATGATCAACCAGGCAACCATTAAGAACAAATACCCCTTGCCTAGAATAGATGATATGTTTGACCAACTCAAATCATCTTGAGTCTTTTCCAAGATCGATTTAAGGTTAGGATACCACCAAGTGAGAGTAAGGAGTGAGGATATACCTAAAATGGCTTTCCAAACCCGATACGGCCACTATGAGTTTGTGGTCATGTCATTTGGATTATCCAATGCACCTAGTGTCTTTATGAACCTTATGAACAGTGTATTCCAACCTTTCCTTGACTCTTTTGTGATAGTGTTCATAGACAACATCTTGGTGTACTCTGATGACCTAGCCCAACACCGTGACCATCTGGGTAGAGTCCTTGATATCCTGAGAAAGCAGAAGTTCTATTGAAAGTTCTCAAAATGTGATTTTTGGATAGACCGAGTCATGTTTCTTAGACACATCATCTCAGGAGGAACGATTGCAGTAGATCCAGCTAAGGTATCGACGCTTCGAGAATGGCCTGCACCAAAGAACCCCTCTGAGATTCGCAGCTTCTTGGGATTGGCAGGATACTATCGGTGCTTCATCAAGGATTTCTCAAAGACCACCTTGCCGCTTACTATGTTGACTCAAAAGGATGTAAAGTTTATGTGGTCCGATACTTGTAAAGCTCATTTTCAGGAACTAAAGGAGAAGATGACCACTGCCCCAGTGTTGACCCTACCTTCCGTCAATGAGGGTTTTGTGATTTTCACTGATGCTTCAAAGATGGGACTTGGATGTGTGTTGGAACAGTATCGACATGTGGTTGCATATGCTTCCTGACAACTCAAGCCCAACGAGGTGAACTACCCGATGCATGACTTAGAACTGGCTGCTATCATCCATGCATTGAAGATATGGAGACACTACATGTATGGTGCTACCTTCGAGATCCTCACTGACCATAAGATCCTGAAGTACCTCCTGACACAAAGAGACATGAACGTACGACAGCGACGATGGATGGAGTACATGAAGGATTACGACTTCACCATCGCTTATCACCCTGGTAAGGCAAATGTTGTAGCTGATGCTTTGAGTGGGAAGCAGCTCAAGTGTGCAACTGTTTTGTCCAGTCAATGGAAGAGATTAGAGGAACTCGTGGAGTGGACTCCACAACCGTTAGAGGATTGAGTTCGATTGGATAATATCCAGATTCAGTCTAAGTTGTTAGGTGAGATTGTGGCAGCACAGTTGGTCAGTGGAGAACCCAACAAGATGAAAGGTTTGATGATGAAGCCACAGACTCATCTCTTAGTGGGAGTAGATAGAGGGATCAGATTCGAGAATCACTTATGGGTTCCTGTGGATTCACTGATAAGGAAGTGTATCTTGCAAGAGGCTCATGGCTCTAAGTACACGGTACACCCGGGAACTACCAAGATGTTTAAAGACTTGCAGAGGTTTTTCTGGTGGCCAAGAATGAAGAGAGACATTGCGGCATGTGTGGCCAGCTGTCTTACATGACAGATGGTAAAGGTTGAACACCAATGACCCGGAGGACTATTACAGTCTATAGAGATTCCAGAAAGGAAATGGGAGCAGATCACCATGGATTTTGTGGTGGGTCTACCCCGAACCAAGAAAGGTCATGATGCGATATGGGTCGTGGTAGATCGTCTTACCAAGTCAGCATACTTCCTTGCCCTAAAGACCACTGCCAAGGTGTCAGATCTAGTTGAACTATATATCAAAGAGATAGTGTGTTTACATGGCGTACCCGGTTCCATCATCTCTGATAGAGACCCAAAGTTTACTTCCAAGTTGTGGAAGCAAGTTCAAGAGGAACTTGGTACCAGGTTGAAGTTTAGTACCACTTATCACCCCCAGACGGATGGTCAGTCAGAAAGGACGATCTAGACATTAGAAGATCTACTGAGAGCTTTTGTGCTCGAGTGGGGTGGCTCATGGGAGCAGTACTTACCTTTAGCTGAGTTTGCCTACAATAACAGCTACCAAGCCAGTATTGGGATGCCTCCATATGAAGCTCTTTATGGGAGACCGTGTCGGTCACCACTTCACTGGTATGATGTCAGTGAGAGGACCATGTTGAGGTCAGATGAGCTCCAAGTGTATGATGATAAAGTTTCTTTGATCAAGCAAAGGCTGAAGAGAGCCCATGATCGACAGAAATTGTATGCTGATGCAAAGCGGACGGATGTGCATTTCACTGTAGGAGAGCATGTGTTTTTTAAAATCTGACCACTCCGAGCTATAGCCAAGAACAGAGGAAAGTTGAGTCCCCGATACGTGGGTCCGTTTGAGGTGTTAGAACAGATTGGCAAAGGTGCATATCGTTTGGCGTTACCCCCTCAGTATAGCATGATGCATGATGTGTTTCACGTGTCCAACCTGAAGCGATATGTGCAAGATCCGAGCCATGTGCTGAGCATTGAACCTATTGAGCTTCAAGGGAAGCTGACTTATCCTGAGTCACCTTTGCGGATTCTAGATACCAAGGTGAAAGAGCTCAGATGTAAGAATATAGAGATGGTGAAGGTTCTTTGGAGGCACCATGGAGAGAATGAGGCCACATGGGAGCTGAAGACGGATATGGAGATAGCATACTCTGACTTGTTTGTTTGATTGCTTGAATTTTGGGGGCAAAATTTCTATAAGGAGGGGAGGATGTTATAAACTCAATCTTCTAAGTTTTGTAATGAAATGTGTAACTCTCTTTTAAATAATAAATGAAATCTATTTTTGATTTGTTGATGGATTTCATGTGAAATGGCCTTGATTAATTGATAATGGGCTTTGTTAGCCATTGAGCCCAATTGAAAAGAAAAGAGAAATAAAAAGGAAAAGGATTTATCTAATAAAAGGAAATATTTGTGAAATAGACATATATAAGAGGATAAAGGCAAATAGATATTCCTCAATATGGAAATTCATGCCTTTAGGATTCCTTGAGGTCCAAGGGACTCGAGATAACAAGATAATGACAAGGGGAAAAGAAATATTAATTAATTTTGGATTAATTGATGGTTAAGTTGGGAGGGAAGGAAACCTTCTCATCCGTTAGAATTTGATTCCCAAATTTAATAAACAGTTAGATAATTCCAAGATGAAGTTTCCCTTAAAATTTGAGAGAAAAATACTAATCAAGTAGAGAGAAATGAATTTCCCAAGTTTCCTTGTTAAAACACTCTTTTGTATTAATTATTGGATGATTGAGTTTCGGGGAGCGATGATGGCCGTTGGATGACCCGTGTAGTCCAGGGGACCACAGATCCAACAATAGCCGCTCATCATCTACCCCGAGTCACAGAAGGAAAGGGATTCAATTTTGGAATCCTATTATCTTGCGTTTGAGACGATAATTCGAAGAAGTAAGAGGTTCATCGACTTCGGAAGATTGTTCCGAACAATCTAGACCCCGATTTCTAGCGTTGTCGTCGACGACGAAAGAAGTTCCCAATTCGTGAGACACCCTGACCTAGCCCTATATAAGGGAGGGGTACTCGAGGGTACCAACATACCCAATTCGTAACCCAAATGCTGTAGAGCGTGACGCTGAGTTGAAAGGCGAGTTCAATTGTCGATTTCATCCTAACCTACACCCCTTGCTACATGTCGACCTCGCCGGAACTCTGGCGACTTGTTCGTGGTGAAGGTCAAGTTGCTTTGAGAAATTGACCAATCCATCAAGTACGGATGATGATGAAGAAGCTTCCTGACATCTTCAAATCTCTGTTGGTGGCCTAGAGCTCGTAGTCAACCAAGGAGTTGACCGTGGTTCGTCGAGCAGTCGAAGGTAGACGACGGCTGACAGCCATCCGATCGCGAACCATTGTGATCCCGAGTGTGGATCATACGAGTGAGAGAGAGAGAGCGGATAAATTAGGTGTGCATGACGTGAATCATTAGATCTGAAGAGCGGACCATCGGTCCATTGATCAAGCGGTCGCCGAATTTCCTAGTAATTCCCTCTCTACTCGAATAATCTAGAAAAAGGGTTTTTCTTGCAAAAATCGTAGAAATAAATAGAAAACTCATATGAATAAATTTAATACATGAAAGTTGATCAGAAAAATGTGAGGAATATAATTAAAATAGTTTGAAAGCCTAAATTTGTCTCCTTTAGCAAAAGTATATTATTTTGATGAAAAAGGTATTAATTTTTTGTTAGAAATCCTAATTGATGATAATGGATAGTTTTATAAGTGCAAATAGGTTAATTCGAGTATTGTTAACTTGTTTAATGATAAATATGAATCTTAACTTATTTTGAAGATGAAATTGCAAGATTTAGGGTTTTAAACCTAATATGATGGTTAATATACTTAGAAACCCTAAATAGGGGGAAAGGAAAGAAAAGTGACTTTAATCTGAAATTAGGGTTATATGTTGGTAACCTTAATATCTTTCATGAGGAGTAGATGAGATAATTAGGGTTTGTGAGTAATTTTATAAAACTAGGGTTTAAAACAGTAAAAATGAAGTGAAATCCTAATTGTAATCGAAACCCTAAAAAGGACTAGTAACCCTAGGAAGCAACTAGGCTTAATAAACCTTGATGGCATGATCAATGATAGGAAAATTGGATGCATATTTCAGGATCATCTTGCGTGCTTGCTTGTTTACTAGATTTCTTTCTTAGTTAGATTATTCCTACACTCAAGTCAGTCTGACAGGTATGTGGTTAATTATGGTTAATCGCATTAGTTTCCCGAAGGTTTTCCAGATGATTAATTGCATTGAAAGCAACCTATCAATTTGGATGTTCATACTTGCAAATCATAAACTCACTATGATTATCAAAATTATGATATAAGTGTGTATTCTCGCACCTACATGCCACCCTGATGAATGATGCAAAAAGGTCAAGCCCAAGAGGGAAGACCCATGGGCACCATGAGTGGTGACCCCAGACACCAAGCTCAGGATAGAGAAGGTGGTCTTTATTGCATGACTAATGGGCACCATGAGAGGTGACCCCAGGCACCAAGCTCAGGATGGAGAAGGTGGCCTTAAGTCAATGGCAAAGAGAAACCTTAAAGGGGGTATTCCAAGGTTAGGGCAAAAGCGATGGATTTTGACACATTGAAATTGTAAATTGAATTGTTAATTAACTTGATTATGATAATTAGGTTGTTAGCCTTATGTGTGATATTTTGATTGTTCCCACATACCGGCATATTCATATATGTTGACCGACATTTTGTTTGTAGGAATTTTAGGTGCAACTCTGAAAGGAACAAACAGTAAAGTGACACATTATGAAAATAAGAAATAAAGTGCAAGGATGGTTATATAGAATAGATTCAAGTTGTGGATAGAAGTAAATTTCTAAAGTTTTAAAAGGTATGAAAAGATTTATTTTATACCAGCTTTCAATATAGTTTGGTAGAAATTTATAATTATTAATGATTCCTTATCGAACCTTTGATCCGGTTTATTGGGATAACGGATCTGACCTCTTGGTCTCCCTTAAGTGGGGGCTACTGGGAGGCGGGGTCATTACATCTATCTACGAAGAATTCCCAATCTTCTCCTCAACCTTTCTTTCTATCTCATGTCAATCCTGAGGGGTTAAAACTATATTCTTTAAGACATGGGGTAACTCAGTTGTAACATACTTAGTTGTAGGCATACATGTTAATCTTACCTTCTTCTAGGCCATATTCGTTTATATTATTATCAATGTTTTCCCCAACTCAAAATGCATTAAAAATAATTAGGGTCAAATAGTGTCATGAATTCATAAATATCCTTTATATATGATAAAATAACCATAATACAATCATAACACGACTTACTATATAAATTCATCCAAATAGTAGGGTTAGCACTGATTTGACACTCAAATATTTCGAGGAGTATAAGATGAAATAGAACAATTTAGTGCGTATTACACTGTCATAATTGAATGGTTAAGATGAGTAAATATGTTAGATAGTTTCTTAGTATCTAGGTAATGAATTTTGTTGTGAACCATTTTCAAAATAAGAGATTAATAGAAAATTTGAATTCTTCACATGCTAATTATGCATCCTACTAATTTTGGCCTTAATTGAGTATTAGATACACCCTTAATAGTGATTTGGAAGGAAATATATAAGTTATTTTGTTTTATCTAATTCAGATGTCACGCCCCTTATGATATATGTCCATATTTCATTTAGTGTCACACAGTTTAGCTAAAATTTACTCTAGCTTCCGTCTTACAAACACCACCTTCCATCTTCCTCATCACAACCTTGATGTTTTCCTCTCTCTGACTTTTTCTCCCTTGCTAACAAGTTGTTGTGCCTTTGTCTTTCTCCCTTCCATTTCACTGACCAAGAATAAGTATTTTGTTCCTCACTTCCTTGACCGGTTGACTCTTTCCTACCTCTCCTCTTCTTCCTTATTCGCTATCCTCTCACCAACTAGAATCCCTCTCGCAACCCTAACATATCTTCCTCTTCTCTCTATTCCTTCATCTCATTTTTTTCCCATCACATCACCAAAATCCTTCCACCCAACTCCATCTCTTCCCCCAACTGTGGGAGTCTCTTATATGCTAGGAGCCATGAAGACCTAATTGCAGTGGTCGGTACATAGCTAGAAGGGCATGAAGTCGTTCGTTTGGCTTCTTTGCAGAATGTGCGGTCGAGCTCATTTTTCCACAGAATAATGGAGTAGATGGGTCGATCCTATGAGAGCCTTGCTGGTAACTACAAGCCATAGGGTAAGACTCAAATACTTGGTGACCTTCTCTATTTCTCAACTTCCTTTGTGAATTCTAGTTTTGTGCTCCGGTCACCTTGGTAGAAGTTTAGGGTTCTGCAGGTCTATACACCAATGAGATGTGATCCTAAGCCTTCCATGTTCAATACTACTTTTGATACAAATCTCGTTTTGATTAATTTGCTATTCATCACCTTCCTTATACAACTTTTTGATTATAGTGTCTGATACCCAATTCTATCCCCCTCAAACCATGGTTTTCCCCTCATCATGAAGAGCTATAGCAAGGAGGCCATGTGAACCTTGTATTTTGCAATTAGGTGTGACATGATTCATGAGAATATGTGGGATACAAACAAATAATTATGGGTTGAGTAGCTTTATGTTCCAAACATTCAATTGACATTGAGCCCTGGATAGTCGAGGTGAACTACCCATTTTAGACCTTGAGACAACATGCTTCTTTCTTGTTTGAGTTTGAATTCATGACTACACTCTAGGCCAGTGATTCCTTCCTATTGAGATCCCAACGATGGCACCAAGTAACTCCCATATCGGTCACAACAATGAGGCACAGAGTGCTCCATTGGGTTCTTGGCAAAGTTTCTAACCTCACTAGGTACAATCGGAGTCTACGAACTCACAAGGATAGATCCTTGGGCATGGGAGTACACAAGGTTTGGGCTTTGACAATAGTATTGAGCTTTACAAGCTCCATGGTTCCAACCATGATGACTGGAAGAGAACCATCCCCTCCCAATTTACCCTATATACCCCTATGTGTGATGATACCATGGTTTTTTATTTAAGGGTATTTTAGTGTTTTACCTATTATCTTCTTCCTTTTTATGTAGGAATTGAAATGGGGGAAATTACTATTATGCCTTATCGCATCCAATTGGTCAAATATTGGATGTGATGGTATATCGTCATCTTCCATCCTTTTAATATATGGAAATTTGTATTGGGTTGCAAAAATCATAATTAATAAATGGATTATTGGAAAAATATAATTATATATGCTTTTGAAATAAAAAAATACGATTGAATTAATGGTCAAGTTCTCGAAAGATTATTTTGGGTTTACAACAAAGTTATTTTCAAAAATAATGAAATTAATGAAATAAATTATAATTCACATGTATAAATTATGTTTCTATGATTTAAAAGCCATAAACTCTGACCTAAGGACTGTATTTGGATATATAAAGCTACTTATGTGAAATCCTTATTTTATTTTAGGAATCATCGTGATTGTGATCTAAGATTCCTTGAAACAACAAGATGCTTTCTTAATTTACTATTGTCCTTTTCTTGACAATCCAAAATTGAACATCCTTATTTACTAATTTGGAATTTTTGAACTCTTGTAAACATGAAATATTATGGTTAATCCTTTGACCCCTATTTCTATGCTTTTAATACATGATATGAATTATGACTAGAATTCTAGTTTTGTCACTCTATTTGTGCATGATAAATATTTGACATGAGTATCTAGAATAGTGATACTTATGCACAACTACACTTGTATACGGAACGTGAATTCTGCCTAGAGTGTGTGTTTCCACCTTTACTTTTTAGTGCATGATTTTATAGTGTTATGGCCCTATTTTGGTATATTGTTTGCATTTTTATGCATGCAAAGATTTTATTTATCTAAAAATTGTGAAAGTTTGTGAAGTTAAGATGTTTATTTCATCTTAAATATTTATCTCCATATTATTATGCCTCAATATTATGATTTAACTCTTGTTTAACTTACCTACTTTTATATGACCATTTTTTCATGAGAACATATGCTTCATACTTGCACCCAATATAATGCCAACATATTGTTCATATGCACATTGTTAGTATTCACTAGTACATGCCTTTGTTTCCTATTTTCTTGGTGATGCTTCCATTCCACATGAGTCTAGGTACTTTGGAGAAGTAGTAAAGAATATCATATTCAAGAATTTGAACCTAAGGATAGCTTGGAACTGCCATGTTTTTCTCTACATATGGCCTTACATGTAGATGTATACATGTTTACTTTGTCATACCACCTTTTTTTAGTGAGGGACAATGGTAGATGAATATCATGTAACTTTATTATATATATTTTTCCACTATCTTGTCTTTACATGGATCTTCGTATCCACCATTTGAGTTGATCCCCGCTCGGTTTCCACTCTTTACACTGGTTTTAACATTGTGGGTGATTATATTTAGTTTAATATATATTTTTTGCTTTAGATTTTAATACTATAAGTTTATTTATTTGCCTTATTTTTGCTTGATCACCATAAATATGTGTTAGATTATTAATTAATGTGAGAGAAAGTTTAATCATTGGAGAAGCCATTATCAACATTATCAATAATGCATTATGAGAGTGGGATAACCATTGCGAGGTTGATTGTTTAGAGATATATCATATCCTTTATCATTATATATTAGCATTGTGAGAGCAGGTTAGTAATTAGGTTAAATAGTATGCTACACTATGAGAGCGGGTAATACAATCTACATACGCTTAATCCAAAGAAAATAGAGACAATTTGTGTTAATTGGAAATATCTCATACATGAATCACACTATGGTGAAACCGGTATCCTAAGGATCCCAATAATTTGATCACCAACACATTTAAATTATTTTCTATTTACTTCCAATTCATAGTTTAATAAACCCAATCAACTCTTTCGTTAGACATAGACTATCTATTTTAGTTAGTGCTAGTCGCTAGTAGTCCCAATTTCTTGAGATTGACAACTTTGGCCTCTTTGTATCTCTACTCTAATGCATACACTTGTGTATCACCCTCATGTTTAAGTCATGCCATGTATCAACTATATGCCTAATAACTCTCTTCATTATAGTTTTTATGCCAACAAACCTATTCCTCGATGCCATTTGCATACCCACAACATTCAATGCCAATTCCCTTTCTTAATTTGTTGGGATAGCCTTGAATCGTCCCCATTATCTTCTAATCATTGTGATGTGGCAAAGGATATATGGCACCACTTTAACATCATACTTGTCCACCAATCCTCCTATCCATTTCAATGATTATTTATAAGACTCTTAACCTTATCTCATGCATAACATATGTCAATCCATTGGTTCATGCTCTTGTCTATGGCATATGTGGAGGGAATAGAATCAAAACCTCTTTGACAACTTATACAATACAATAGTATTTTCATGGAAATGGATTTTTTTTACTTTTGTAGTCATAATTGTCCCAATTTACTTTATCATTTATTTGATGTTATTTTCTTAATTGGGGTTTAGGTTTTGAGAATTTTTCCTAATTATTGATATTTATGTTAATCAAAAGGGAGTTCTATATAGTAATCATAATATACTCTAGTACATATAAAACATTATGCAACAATCAAAAGAGTAATCAAGATATTGTTGGTATGTATGACCAGATAGCCAATCATATAATGGTTGCGATGGCATATATTGTAAATGATTTGATTTATAAAGGCAATCTTCCAATTTATTTTGTTTCATTTATTCATGAGATAATGATGAAACATAATGAATGTCTAAAGAATGACATTACTCACTAAAATATGTCTTTGAGTTGATGATCCAATGAGATCATACGGATGTTAAGAGTATGCACATTCTTGGTATGTCCCTAGTCGGTTGTTATTGTGGAAGGTTTATAGACAACAATAACACATAAGACTAGACTGTGTGTTGGTGGATGACAGAGTCTCGTCAGTCATGATATGTGATATCAAACAAAACACACAAATACTTATTGAAGAATAGTGTATCAGATTGACTCACCTTGAGAGTGACACATGGAAACCATAAATGGTAGTCATAATCATTTCTCATAGTGAAGGTGGTGATTGTGGTTCTTAGACCTAAAATCACTACACTCATTACATGTGTTCAATGTACTTTAACATCACCCACTGTGACTTTGAATAAGGGTACTCTAAAGGTGATGCTTGGGTACATTGTGACCCATGGGGATGAAAATGAGTGATGTAGATGGGATTTGTCCCTCCTATAGGAGTTTGATATCCTGGACACTTGATAAGTGAGATTGGTAAAAGCATGCAGATGCACATATGAATCAATATATGATATTGAGGGTACATATATCTCATACAGTCTGCTCTGGTTTAAGGAACATGTATTGAACGTTGAGAGGATGTTGACTCCATGCCTCAAGTTCAATCTGGATATCTGTGACAAAGGAGTTATACAATCACTATAACACCAATCACATATTATAGGTTGAAGTTGTTCTCCAACTTTCTAGATTACTTGGGTAGAAATGACGTGTTTCTAGATATCACTTATTACTTGTGATGTCATAAATTAGTTATGAACATCACTGCAGACATAACTTGGAACATATAGGGTCACACACATAGGATACACTTGGAATAGGAGTTTAATTATGAACTATGTTTAACTTGATTACTAAAGAATTAATTATTCAATTTAAACAACAATGGTTGAATAATTGTCCAATTGGAGTCTGAACCAACCATTTCAAGCATTGAACTGACATGTTGAGTGTCAGGTTAATTGAAACCAAATTGCCTAAATATTGTTTGAGTTGGGGAATGAACCGACCGGTTCAAAAAAGTGAATCGATTGGACCAATGGTCTTAGATGGCCATTTCATGTGATAAATCACCCGACTCAATGATCAATTCAATTTCATCAATAATTGGTATTGACGTCATGTTGAGTATAATTAAATATTAATTGCTAATACAATTTTTTATTTGAAAACATGATGAAACAACCAGTTATAGGGTTGAACCGATTGGTTCACTTGTGAAACAATTGTTTTTCCACTCACATGATGTGAAAAATTGTGAAATTGTAGTCCCTTCTGCTCCCACTCAGACTGGAAAACCATGAACCTAACCCTCCTATAAATAGAGGGGTAATGGGGCCTTCTCAGATATAAATCAATTGCTTTCTGACAATTCTTGTCTTCTATGGTTGTGGTAACTAAGAGAACTCGAGCAAATTCTATGTGATAAATGGAGGGATAGAAAGAGAGAACAATTATGGGGGAGCAAGTTGGTGCTAGTACACCAATGAGAAGAGACAACTCCTTCTTGCCTATTCTTATAGAATGATAGAAGTTCTAAATGGTCTGTGTGGACTACTCTAGAGGCGATGAGCTTTTCCCACTAGGAGGACAAGGTCAACCACTATCTGTGGTAACTAACCAAGGAATGTTGTTGACGCTTTCTGAGTGTGACTTGAAGAAAGGTGCATGATATAGTTAGTAGACTTGCTCCAGGACTAGGTATGACCATGCAAACCACCCTTCCTATTATATAGTTATTGATGTGATCATCTATTAATGGGGAATATAATAGATAATTTTTTTGTTTCGACTTCCTATTTGTTGCCACATTTCCCTATAATGATATCAGAGCCATGTCAATTTACTAAGTTTTGAGATTTAATTGATATGATCACATTTTAGTTTTTATCATTTTTTTATTACATACAATGTGAATATTTGAAAGGAATAATGTACATATCCAATTAAATATCACATATGTAACACCCAGGCCCACTGCCCAAGGCTCTAGTAGAGTTTCAGGAATGACGAATGGCCCCACAGACCATCACTAGCCTTAACTGCGCACTTTATCCTCACTCACGCGCAATCCGAGATCAACTTCCTGACTGGTCACCCATCCTAGTACTACTCCAAGTTGAGCATGCTTAACTATGAAGTTCTTTACTGATGGGCTCCCAGAAAAGGAGGTGCACCTTAGTGATATGGGTAGTCCAATCATTCCTTTTAAGATTATTTTATCCGAGGCCTCAAATCTTGGGACATTACAATCTCCCCCACTTAGACTCTTGACGTCCTTGTCAAGGCTCAACTATATGGTCTCATAATCATTTCCCCATTTCAGTGCAGTCCCAGAATGGCCCATGGGCACCCAACTCCTGATCACAAAATACCAGCACAAGGGTGGCTACATCACCATGGACAACCTTTTCCAACATGCCTGGACCGTATGACTCAAGACTGACATGCCACATGCCCATGTGGGCCCCACCTACTGGAGGGGTTATGGCTCTAATACCATTTGTAACACCCCAACCCACTGCCCAAGGCTCTAGTAGAGTTTTAGGAATGACGGCTGGCCCCACAGACCACCACTAGCCTTAATTGCACGCTTTATCCTCACTCACGTGCAAGTCGGGATCAACTTCCTGACTGGTCACCCATCTTAGTACTACTCCAAGTTGAGCACGCTTAACTATGGAGTTCTTTACTGATGGGCTCCCAAAAACAGAGGTTCACCTTGGTGATATGGGTAGTCCAATCATTTATTTTAAGATCATTTTATCTGAGGCCTCAAATCCTGGGACGTTACAACATATGATCCCAGCTAAAATATATATGATATGATATGCTATATATGCAATTTATATGTGTCATCCTAAAATTGGTTTTGATGGTGAATGTGTAGCATGGTTATGGCCAATAACATAGATATTTGTGCATGGTGGTTGTGTTGTTGTTTATTCCTATTTACATATTAGTTTGTATATCGAGCCTCTATCTTATCTTTCAAATGTAAAAGTATTATTCTTTCCTTCCTATGCTCCCTTCAAATGTAACTCGAGGTTTCCTATTAATTTGTAATAAGTTAAATAGGATTAGGTTAGTTTTAATTTTTTTATGATGAAGAAGACATCCAATACCATATGAGCCACCATTTTAGAAGATGAGCTGATTTGTTGGAGGACCAAGGAGGATGGACAACAAGAGGAGTCAAACCGATCCACTAGAGGATCCAGAAGATGGTGGACCTGAGATTAGAGGACTGGAGAGGCAACCAACTGACCATCCAGGAGGCAAATTGATCAATTTAAGGGTTGAAACGATCAAACCATATTGGTTCAAGCACAAATCGACACAAATATAGGTTCATGCATGTGATGTAGACCTTAGGTTGTAGTAATTCCTTATGTCTTCAATGAATTACAATAGTATGGTCATAACCATCACTTATGTTTAATGGCATGTTTTCTTAGTGGGATATAGAATGTATATGATGCGTATTACATTATGTAGTAATTGGGTATGTATGTATGTATGTATGGATGTATGTATATATATATATATATATATATATATATATATATATATATATATATATATATATAATCCCTCAATTGAGTCTAAAATTCTTTCTATTAGCAACACATATAAGAAGTTTGATCGATTATGCGTGGGCATGCTAAGAGTGGTGAGCTATCCATTTTGTGGAAGTGTGATGGTAGTTATATGGGTCTGCTAAACAGGGTTCATTTCTATCATGTTGTCTTTTGGGTCTAACTTAACTAAGTGCTATCAATAATATTAAGCACTTAGAAGTATACAAATGACTTTGGCAAAGAGTTTCATATACCATCTATCAAGTAGGGCATCATGTTCTCAAACTCATTGGGTATGTGGAGAACCTTGTTGAATTGGGATTCCCCTTGGGTCAAGAGTTGGCCATTGATGTGGTTTTGCAATCTCTGTCATGATCATATAGTCAATTTGTCATGAACTATAACATGAATGACTTTGAAAACCCATTGACAAAGTTACTTGTCATGTTGAGAACAACTGAGGCACAAATGAAGAAAGACAATCCCAAGTCTTTGATGATGATCAACAAACCAAAGGGGAAGTCTAAAAGCAAAGGCAAATCTAAGAAGAGTTCTAAAGCTGGCCAGAAGCCCAAGTCTTCAATGCTCAAGGCAAAGAGAGGGGTGAATAAGGGAGGCAATTGTCACCAGCTTGGACATTGGAAGAGGAACTGCCCTCTCTACCTAGAGGAGCTAAATAAGGAGGGGATAAAGATATCCACTTTGGATACATACGTTATAAAATAAATCTAAAAAATTCTTCATCTTTGATATATGACACTAGATGTAGATCTCACATATTTATGAATATGTAGGATCTGATAAGAAGTAAGACTTTATGAAAGGGAAAGGTTTGACTACATCTCAAAGTGAAGCAAGAATTGATATAACTATATTCTAAATTTAGAATTCATCTTATCCCACATGGCATGTAATAGATTTAATGAACTTCTATTTCATTTTTGTCAATAACAAAAATATTTTACTTTCTGCATCTTGTAAGGACAAGGATGATTATGAATAAAGAAAAGTTAATATTCTATTTCAAATATGTGATCTTGTGGAAATGCCCCAAATATCTTATGATATTTGTTTGCTGGATCTATATATATATATATATATATATATATAATGTAAATACCAAAAGATAAAAAGAACATGATGACTCACATAGGAAATATATGTATGTAGCTTTGTCATATAGAGCACATAGATAAGAAATTCATTTCTAGAATACATAATGTTCTACATCTATACTCTTTTCGTTATTGAGCCAATAGAGACATGCAAGTCTTACTTATAAGGAAACATGACAAATGCATCTTTTAGTAGAGATAGTGGGAGATCGAGTATTCTATGTACACATTGTTGTATGTAGACCTTAGAATAAATCCTACATGTAGTTATTTGTACCTCATGACATTTATTGATGATATCAATGAATATGGTAATTCATATTTAGTGAAATACAAATATAATTCTCTTGAAATGTTCAAGAAGATCATGAATGAAGTACTTAACTGAATTGGAAAAAATATTAAGATACTTGATGTGATAAAAAATGAAATACTTTACACCAAGAGTTTAAGAACCTTCTGAAAAGACTATGATAGTGTATCATAATAAAATCTGACTAAAACATTGTGATATATCACAAAGAAGGAATCAAATCATGATAAATCATAATGTGATTATTGATTAATCTAATCAATTTTCTAAATTCCTTTTAGGAACATGCTTTACAGTAAAACAATGTACTCTCTAAAATTGGTTCAAAAGACACATACAAGATATGGTAAGGGAGGTGTCCCAAGATGTCTTTATAATGATTACGATTAAAAATTGTACAAGAAAATGGTGACTTGAAGGCTTTACCTATAAATCGTATAAATATTAGTTGAATGCGACTTTTTATCCCAATCAAACAACAAAAGTTTTTCTTAACAGGATAACTAAATTCCAAAGAGGAATTTAATTTCAAAGGAACTAGCGGGAGCAAAGTATAACTCAAAAAGTTCAAGATCAACAAGAAAACATTTGAACCTAAAGAGATACAGTAAGAACAATGAGAATCATTAATCATTGTGGAATCTCAAAGTTCCTAATGTAACACACAACCTCAAAAAATTTAGAAGAACATGCATTGAGACTAATAGATTGTGAATATTATAACTCATAAAGGTGGTGAGTTGGTCATAAGATGATGAGCCAACAATCAACTAGAAATTATTGAGGGATCTGAGAAATGGCTTGAAGCCATTATATCCAAAATGGAGTCCATGCACACTAACAAGGTATGACCTTGGTAGTACCACCTAAATAAGTAAAACCCAAAGGGTGCAAGTGGGTTTTTAAGAAGAAGACTAAAATGTATAGCCTATAAGAGCATATTGATTGCTAAGGATTTTCCAAACAAGTTTAAAGTGAAGGACATGATGAAATCTCTTTATCAATTTCCACGATAAATCCATTAGGATCATGCTTTTGTAGTTTATTAATACTTTAGGATTTGGCATATGGATGATAAAAGCACATTCCTTAATAGGAATAAATAAGATGATGTGTAAGTGACATAGCCTAAAGGGCTTTATAACTCCCTTAATGCAAATAAAGTCTGCAAGCTAAAAAGGCCAATCAAAATGATTGAAGCAAGCATCTCAGAGTAGAAACTTTTAATTTGACAAAATAGTCAAAGAGTTTGACTCTAGTCAAAGTGAGGATGAAATCTATGATTACAAAAGATTTAGTTGGAACATATTCACATTCCATAAAATGATGGGGAATAAAATCCTAATACTATGAGTATTAAAACCTGGCATGGAAAGCACCTTCTCTACAAATGATTTATACGAAGCATCCTATGTTGTAGGAGTATAGATCTATAGAGATAGATCATGAATGCCTTCAGACCTAAGTAAGAGTGCATACATTGCAAAGATGTTGAAGGGTTCAACATGAAGGATTCATTAAGAGAAAATATGTCCATGTTCCATGGGATTGGTCTCTCAAGAACCATGTATTCCAATTCTTATAAAGAACAAGAAACATGAATAAGATGTCATATGCATTCATAGTTGGATCTATCATGTATGAAATACACTGTACTCATCCAATTATCTAGTATGTATTGAACATGAAAAGATGATATTTATCAGATTCCAATGAAGGTCATTGGAATGCCATAAAGAACATCCATGAGTACTTGAGAAGCACTTAGGACCAATTATGAAATTATATCAATAAGGAAGAGTCTGATATAAAGAGTTAAATCGATGCAAGCTTTTGAAATGACAAAAGAAAATTAAAGATCACAATCTTAAAATGTGTCTTTGACTCAAAACTTAAACTTGTAAATTGGAAGAGTTCAGAACTACATACCATTATCTATATTCTACAATAGAATTCGAGAACCTTGGTGTTATGAACACAACAAAGGATATTGTATGGATCCAGAAGTTCATATATATGTGCTTATAGGATGTTCCAACCATTAATGACATAGTAGAAATATTATGGCAACAATGGAGCTACTGTTTAGGCAAGGAATATCTGATAGCAAGCATACTATGACAATTCCATCTCATACGAGATGTCACACAATGAAGAGATATGAAACTTACAATATAATGACTAAAAGGCAAAATGTTGCTAACCCGCCGGATTAGCACTTGTGCAGTAGAAACATGATGGACATGTTTGAGATCACTAAGAATGAGATTTAGTGGTTATTGTCTCTAAGTGCAAGTGGGAGTTTGTTGGTATGTATGCCTAGAGATACAATCAAATGATGATTGTGATGGTATATATTGTAAATGATTTTATTAATAAAGGCAATCTTCCTATTTATTTTGTTTCATCCAGTTATGAGATAATGATGAAACATAATGAATGTCTAAAGAATGACATTACTCAATAATGTATGTCTTCAGGTTGATGACCTGAACAATGAGATCCTACGGATGTTAAGCATATGTACATTCTTGGTATGTCCCTAGTCAAATGTTATTGTGGAAAGTTGATAGACAACAACCACACATAAGACTAGAGTGTGTGTTGGTTTATGACAGAGTCTCATCAATAATGATATGATATCAAACCAAACACACTGATACTTGTTGAAGAACAGTAAATCAGATAGACCCACCTTGAGAGTGACACATGGAAACCATAAATGATAGTCATAATCATATCTCATAGTGAAGGTGGTGATTGTGGTTCTTGTACATAAAATCACTACATTCATCACATGTTGTTCAATGTACTTTAACATCATCCATTGTGATTTTGAGTAAGGGTTACCATAAAGGCGGTGCTCAGGTACATTGTGACTCATGGGGATGATTGTGAGTGATGTAGATGTGATTTGTCTCTCCTATAGGAGTTTTATATCCTAGCCACATGATAAGTGAGATAGAGAAAAGCATGCACATGCATATGTGAATCAATATAAGATATTGAGGTCACATATATTTCAGACAATCTGCTCTAGTTTAAGAAACATGGATTGAACGCTGAGAGGATGGCGACTCCATGCCTCGAGTTCAATCTGTATATCAGTGACAAAGGAATTATACAATCACTATAACACCAATCACGGATTGTAGGTTGAAGTTGTTTTCTAACTTTCCAAATTACTTTGGTAGAAATGATGTGTTTTCTAGATATTGCTCATTGCTTGTGATGTTATAAATTATTTATGGACATTCACTACCAAGGTAACTTGGAACCTATAGGTTTGCACACATAGGATACACTTGGAATAGGAGTTTAATCATGAATGATGTTTAACTTGATTACTACAAAGTTAGGTATTCAATTTAAACAACAATGATTGAATAATTAATTAAATGGAGTCTGAACCGACGGGTTCAAGCATTGAACCAATCAGTTGGAGTGTCACGTTAATTGAAACCAGATTGGCCGAATATTGGTTTAGCTGGGGCATGAACTGAGTTCACACAAGTGAACCAATCAGGTCAATGGTCTCAGATAAACGATTCATGTGATGAACCACCCGACTCAATGATCAATTCGATTGCAACAAGGATTAGTGTTGATGTCATGTTGAGCACTAATTGAATATTAATCACTAACACAATTATGATTGGAAACATGATGAAACTACCACATCAAGGGTTGAACCGATCAGCTCACGTGCCCACCGATTGCTTCACCTGTGAACTGACCATTTTTTCATTTACAAGATGCAAAAAGTTGTGAAATTCTCGTCCCTTCCGCTCCCACTCAGATTGGAAACCCTGACCCTGACCCTCCTATAAACACAGGAGCACTGTGGGCCTCTCAGGTATAACATCAATTTCCTCTGACCCAAGAAAGTCCTACCCGATTAAGGGAGGGATAACAAGGGAGAACAATTGTGGGAGAGAAACTTGGTGCTGGTACACCAACTAGAAGGGACAACTCCTTCTTGTCGGTTCTTTTATAACAACTTTAGTTCCCAGTGGCCCGTGTGGACTACTCTAGAGGTGAGGAGGTTTTCCCGCTAGGAGGGCAAGTTAAACCACTATCCTCGTAATCAACCAGGAGCTATTTTTTACTCTCTCCAAGTGTGACTTGAAGGAAGGCACAAACATTTGCAAGGATATAGTCATTGGGCTTGCTTCAAGATTAGGTATGTCCTCAAAAACCATCCTTCCCATTATATAGTTATTGACACAATCATTTTTTAATGGGGAATATGGCAGATAATGTTTTTGTTTCCATTGCTTGTCTGTTGCCAAATTCCCAACAAATATACAAACTAACACTTACAAAGTACATTATAGAGATCTTGTTCTAGGTTACATATTATTGAATCATAGGATATTCACCTCCATGTCATAGTTTTTGGGGCTATCTCTTTTCATGTAAGCCAGAAGAAATCTTTAACATACTTCTCATCCCTCATATTTCAAAGCCAATATTGTATGATTTTCATTACTAAAAATTACTATGGCAACATATACGATCATAATACACACTCATAAGTAAACCATAAAAAACTAATTGGACTTGTGTATAACGAGGAACATGTCTTGGTAAAGAGGTCCAAAGAAAAGATGTCTTGGTTATGATAGCTTGAGGTTTTCTTCCTCTTCCAGATGGGAAAACAACTATAGAAGGGAAGGATCTCATACATGACAACTCTTACGAAAACCTGACCAGTGATATTTACACCAATGTATGGAGTGATTGATTGTGGAACGAAGGCCTCAACTTGAAAGATATTGTTTTGAGATCTAATATATGAGACTTGATTGATCTCAATGTGGGGAGCCTAGTCAACCTTAAAGGTAGCTAAGACCTTGATTTCTTATAGTAGTGGCTACCTAGTTTGAATCAATATAATTCATTATGGGCCTCAAAACCCTAATGAACATAGAACAAATTGATCCTAGGGTCTGGAACCATACTAAGAATGGGGCGTGTTCTACTAGATCTTCTATATAGTCCTTAGAGAAAGAAAATGTACCACAACTATTTGAGAATGTGATACAATTTGGCATTACAAAGTTGCGACGAAAGTTAATATGTTCATATGGCTAATGAGTCAAGGGGCCATCCTCAAATAATCACAAAAGGTTAGTGAGGAAGATGATCAATGAAAGTATGAATAGTATGCATTTCTTGCATGAAGAAATTATTATGCATGCTTTAGGAAACAATGTTCACATTAAAAAAGTCTAGGAAGGCGAGTCTTAGGGATCTGATCAAAATATTTTCTTTGGAAAAAACTAGCTTGTTGGTTGGATCAAGAGTAATATTCAAAAGAATGACATGAGGGGGATTAATTTTATGATCACATGTTGGTACATTTGACAGTGCATGAACCTAAAGGTGTTCATAAATAATTTCAAAAAGACCAATCATTAGATATTTCATACCAATAAGCAATTCAGTTACACCATCAAGGCCTAAACAAAGACCTAATTTGTTGTAACAGAGAACAAGAATGCCCAATGAGATAAACATGATGCTAAGATCATTAAGATGAATTCTAGTGTTACACTAAATAAAAGTCGAGTTGTTGTGATTCTTGATGCTAGAATTAGTTATGGAAAATAGGTTGATGGGTACCAAGATACTTTGGAAATCAACGATGTACGTCATGGCCTTGATTTTCCTAAATGTAGAAACATTGATAAAGTGATGATTAAAATTAAAAGCCTTATGATAACTCGCATGACCATTGATGATCATCATATGAATCCATCCTATGTTTATTGGATTGTCAAGATACAAAAGAATATGAATGATAATAGACATGTCATGTTTGCCTGTACATAGCGTAATATGGTTAATGACATGTTCACTAAGTACCACTTGAAAAATCCTAAGATTGTTTACAAGTATATAGCCCCCCCTCCAAGAAATTAAATCCCTTAAAGTTTGAGTCATGTAATGGTAGTAGTACTACCATATTTAAACCTATGGGTAACATTAGAAGCTGTAATGTTAACCTGAATTTGTTTGCATGAGGAGGATGAGACGAATTATCCTCATAACATCCTCGCCGCTCGCCCCCCCCCCCCCAAAAAAAAAGAAGAGATATGGACAATATATCATACGGGTCTTGAAAATATAGCATATCAATGAGGAAAGTAGAAGAAAATATAATGCACAAGAAAACTTCCCACATTTTCCATGGGACGTCACCAACTCTCACCTGATAATAATTTCATAGTTAAATGTAGAAAATTATTGATGAACAAGCATCTCATTATCTTCTAGTATCACTGGTATTTCCGTACAAGATGATTTATACAAATTAAGTGATTCCCATGTCTCGAAACACCTAGGAGAGATGATAAACTAATGAACAAAAGTAGGGGATAACTAGGCATTTTGGTAAAGGATTATGCCTCTTGGCAACTGTGTGGTACTCTTTTGTGTACAGTGTCCGACAGTGAGGTCGGTGTGGATTCAAGGTTGAAGGTTGACAAGGTACTTTTTGTCATTGGACTATAAGCATCCCACATTTTGTATATTAAAACCTCTTTGTGGTCCGATAACAAATTAATCCCTTATCCCTTACTCGGTCTTTCTTGTCACATTAGTTTGAAAACTCTGTGATCTCATATGATGAGAACGCCTTGATCATCTCATGTCCCGTTGGAATGACAAAGCCCGATCGACCCCGTCGGGGGTGGGGTGTTTACAATATGATTACTTATATTAGAATTTATTTGTTGAGCAGTCAAAGATAAAAGTACTCCTACCCCTCGCGTCGCCATTATGATTCTCTAAAATGGAAAAACACATATTGGTGATAGTGAAGATTCTTTGTATAGCGACTAGCAAGTTGGCCTGGCTTGATGATGTCTACTGTATGGTAGGGGGAAATTTGATTTCTTTGTGGGATGAGGAATATGGGGCTACTTTCCCCACTTCCTTGGTCGGTTACCTTCTCTGCCAAAAACCTCTAAACGAAGTAAAGGGGCACATTGATAACACCCCTTTATTTTGGTTTCTTATACACACCAAATCATCCAAATTGAGTTGTGACTGTTACCTGACTCGACTTTTTTTTCCTTTTCGTTGGTCCTCCTCCTCGCACAAGTCACTTGGTGTGAAGAAAGTAAGATGGCCAATATCTAGACATGTAATTCTATTGGATATCATTTTTTTTGACTCTATAGGTGCCATTCTATATACATGCAATGATATTAGGTGACTACCAAGTAAAGTCTATATCTCAAAGTCTATATCTCTTTCAGGTGGTAAACTTGGTAACTCATCGGGAAAGACATCTGGAAACTCATATACTACTGGAACATCCTCAATATTGGTTGTTATTTTTTCTACCCTAGAATATACCACATGTATTAGAAGGGCCTCACACTCCTTTATCATAATCTTATCAAATAAATTAGTTGATACTATACATGTGGGTAAGACTTTTCTATCTCCAATAAACACACATGAAAAGGCACCACAACTCATCATCTCTTTTAAGTAGAACTATGTAAGACTCCTGACCATGTTTAAAGTATTGAACATGCTTATTTTCCATAATTGAGTTCTTTAAACCTTAATATAACCTTGTGATATAATTTGATATCATGTTACAAGCTTAAGTTTCAAATTTGGTCCAATTTGGACACTATTTGAGCAAGTTATGCAATTTTATGGATATTTTAGACTTTTATACAATTTACCCAAATATGAGGTTTACTTGTAATTTGTCACATGAATTATTATCCTTATATGTTTCCTTATCATTCTTTAACTTTTTGGGCCATGGGATGCCTAGTTGTACCTTGGTTTGGAGGTATTTCTCTTCAAGGGTATATTCGGGTTTACCCCTTTATGGATGAGCTATCTTTAGGAGCCATCAACCCATGGTCTCCCTATTTGGTTGATACCTGATGGTCACTAACAGGTGGTTACAATCAAAGGTCACCTCTACAGGTAGTAGTATGGTGGTTTTAAGGTTTTTCTTCACTTAGACCAATGGTTTACTTAAAAGAGATGGTCAACCAACTGTTCATCAATTAAGTGACTAGGGTTCAAAAGAACCAATGGTTTCTTTGTTTGGAGGCTGATGGTGGGCCTGGAGAGCCAATAACTAATGGCCTAGTAGGTCTTCACAATCAATGGACCTAATCTTTTATGTCTGTGGAAGCTCTTAGCCATGGACACATGGAGAGCTACTAGAACACCTCAAGCTTTTCTCTTTCATTATCCATAGGCCTTATATACCTATCCTTTAGCTCAAAAATGAAACATTTAGACTCTTATCTATTTCCTCTTTTCAGATCTTCTTCTTTCCCTACTTGGTGGTGAACAAGAGTGCCCAAGGAAGAAAAAGGTAGCAGTCCTTCTTGGTTAAGCATCTAGGGGTTTGTTTTGCTCTCTTATACGATTTGTAGAGCTACCCTTGCTATATCCTACCTAAACTACTAAGTATATCATTCTCTCCTTCATTTCTTATGCTGTTCCTATTCCTCCTACTGTCTTATTGGATGGAACCATGTTGTTCCATGGTAAAGTTTGCTCTAAATCTCAAGAACTTATTTTTCTTGCTCCATTCACCTAGGGTTTACTCCCTTTCTTGGAGAAGAAGCTTACTTGGCCGAGTTTAGAGCTTATACTAGGATTCTTTACCTTCCTTGCTCGAGTTTTCTTGCTTCTTGGAGTCTGATCTTCTTCCTAGAGGTGATTTTTATATCCATTTTCACTTTTATTTCTTACTACAAGCTTGCTTACTCGTGTTCTTTCTCTAAAATGACGATCTAAGCTTAGAAAAGTTATGTATGCATAGGGTTTTGATTTTAATATAGTTTCTTGCTTAGTTTCCAGATATAGATGAACCTGAAATTATTTGCACGACCTTTCTGAGGTAGAGGAATATTTATATCAGGTTTATATGGCAACCTATGGTGCTAAGTACCTATCAAACGATGGCTTATACTTAGTGTTTTTAGGCTGATTTTTAACTTTATGCATGAACCGATGGATGACCTTATATTTGAACCAATGGAGATGATTTTGTGGCAACTAATGGTGAAGATCAATGGTGTCAATTGATAGTCACACCTTAGGTTATTTCTAGACTCTTCTGGAAGCTCAATGATTGATGGTTTAGTGCCTTAAAGATGACATGATCCAATGGCAATTTTAGCTCAACATCCATTGGTGTTCAATGATGATAGTACTAACCCCATCAGCTGATGGTGACATAATGTGTCACAACTGATGGTGGTTTAGATTACCATGGTATATGTGTCTAACCTAATACACCACCAAACAAAATGTGAATGTTGCTTCAATTAAATCCTAAACTGACGGTTTCTTTGGTTATATTATCCAAGGGTTAAACCTACATATTAACCGATGGTTTTGAAATGTTAAACCTAATACAATGATTGTGATTGGATGCTTCAACATCCAATGGTTTAGAATGAAATCTATACTATAATGTGTTGGTTATAATACTGTGAATTCGATGGTTCAATGCCTATAACTTATAGTCTTACCTTTGCCCTCGTATAAATATATTTGATAGATCACCATAATAAGTGGATTTGTAACTCTAATGAGATGTAGATTGTTATACCTAACCCTAATGTGACTACGTGATGGTGATTGATTGTAATCACCACTCTTGAATTATTCCTAAGATAATGAAATACTCTTTTATTTTTTATTGGAACTCTTATATGGTGACATTTGGACATCACAGTTCCTTACTATGTTAAACTTATATGTCACAAGGGTGTTGATGACTTGTTGAGCTTTATTCTAAAGCATATAAAGATAATGATGAAATTGCATGGAATGATGTAATGGTCTTATCAACTTCTGGGTATGGTTGAGCCTTATTTGAGGTGTTATCCTCTTTATATACATGATAATGGTTGGAATCCTGGATTATTGTGTTGTGGAATTGTATCATGTGGTGGTATGATGACAAGTGTGATCTCATGATTGGAAATAAACTTTAAGAACTATACCTCATATGTTTTATATTTTTTAGAGTTTTTATACTTATACATTTCCTGTAAATGAATTAGGGTTTGTATGTCCAGTTGTATAATGAACCCTTAACTCATCCAATAGGAATAACTAATCAAGTGAAACCCTAATCATGTAGTGTCTTGTGCCATAGAACCATCTTTAGTGTTAGAACTTGTTGGATGGTGAAATGAGTGTTCCTTAAGGAAACTCAGAGCGCATACTCTTGAGTTTGTAGGGTACAAGAGACCGTGTTTGTCCTTGACATCCTTACTTATATGTTACAGAGGATGGCTATGGTCATGCCTTTGATATTGTGATATCTGAAAACCATCAGTGGGTTCAACTACAACATGCCTTAGATAGAACAAGCATGTGTGTCTTGTTCTCTAGCATCATGACCTATACCAATGCGGGCTAGTTGTTTTTAGCTTGGCTATATGTCGTTGTTGGCAATTGACTTTTATGTCTCTGTGTTGTCTCTCATACTGACCGGGAGTTGTGGGTGAGATCATGCTGTCCACCTCTTCCATAGATCTAGTATGGCACTGATTTTGACTTAGCAATGGTTAGTCAGATTTGGGTGGTACGACTCAAATCCTCAGGGCATAACAAAAGATGTAAAACAGTCATGTAGCATATCTACTAGGGTTAAACACATTCAACATTGTTTGTTAACTCTTGCAATATTCCTTGTACTACTAAGCTGTTATATGATGCAATCAAAGTGATTAACTATTAGAAGAATATATAATTGTTTCCTTTAGATACCCTGATAATTCTATTTATTCCTAATCCTATCTTCTTAAACTTTCTTAGTATGCTAGATTTTTCTAATATGCTCAACAACTTATTATATGCACATTCTGATCAGTTTATTTTCTGTTAAATAATCAAATTATAAATAATATCTTTTGGAGAGAGTTATATCTCTCATCGGGACATGGGTATCACCTGTGGGTCACCACATCTTTTTAGGTGGTCGCCAACAATGTGGTCAAGATCTGTCAAGATGATCAGTAGACAGCTCAACCATCAGACACGATGATCAACAACCAACTCAGCCACCAGGTGCCAAGTCACCCCAGTCATGTTGATCGTCATCAACAATCAAGTCACATTACTGATGCATGCAATGGACATGAAGAGACCCAACCATTCAAGACGCATGGCGCTTAATTATCAATCAAGATGGAACCATTGCTCTTCCTGTCTTTATTATGTAATAGAACCATTGCTCTCCCTGTCATTATTATGTAATGGGAATGACAGCCTCTGTGGCTATATATATAGATGTAACCTGCCTTTATCACAATCAAGCAACAGATTACAACAACAAATCCTTCTCTAGTATTCAAATATATACATGGTATCAGAGCCTCCTCAGTGCGTCGCAAGGAGCGCCTAAAATCTACCTATACCCATCGTCTTCTACCTCCATACCCAACCCTAAATTCTCTCGCCACTTTATCAACCCACCAAACAAGAAGATGGCGTCCAGCTCCTCCAAAGCCAATATCGAATCCTACCCTTACCCCGTAGGACTCAATGTTGCCAACTTTATCTCCCTCAAACTAAACCTCAACAACTTCCTACTATGGGAAGCTCAAGTCAAGACTCTAGCCGAATCATGATGCCTGGATGGATTTCTCGACGGAACAAATGAATGCCCACCAGTCCTCATTACTGATGACAACGGACTACCCGATGCCAACCCAAAACACAAAGAATGGACCCGGACAGATCGCCTGCTTAAAGGTTGGATCGCCGGATCTCTCTCAGAAGAAGTCCTGGGCGAAATCATCGGATGCACCACCTCGCATCAAGTCTGGATTACCCTCACCAAGAAGTTTTCTCTAGCATCTCAAACCAGAGAGTTTGAACTCAAATCCCAACTTCAAACCTTCTGTAAAGGCAATGATACTCTACTAGAGTATACCCGCAAACTCAAAAACATATGCGACCAGCTCAACGCCATCGGATACACTGTCAGCGATCAAGAGAAGGTGTTCACACTGCTCAATGGACTCAACAATGACGACTATGAAGGCTTTGTAGTAGCCATGCTCAAACCACCAATTCCCTCCTTCAACGATGTCCTTCCCCTCCTTCAGGACTTCGAGCGTCGGAAAGAACGCAGACACCAATCCATGTCTCCCACCGTCTTCTTCACCAACAAGAACAACTCCAATACCCACAACACCTACAACAACCCAACCCCTTATCACAACTACTCCGATGGATGGGGACACATGTCTCCCAGAGGTCGTAGTCGACACCAGTTCTCATCTCCAAGCATCCTCGGTCACTCTCCAAAAATCACCTCGCGTGGTCGTGTGACTCCTCCAGCTCAGCCAGTCTCCTACAACAACCAGAACAACGACCTCCCAATTTGTCAGATCTGCAAGAAGAGAGCACACTACTCTCCGTTGTTGGCACCGATTCGACAACAACCATCAGGATTCCAATGTTTCTGCCCATCTCATGGATCATAACAGCTCCACTCTCACAGGTCTCTGCCTAAATGAAGCTGAACTACCAGAATGGTGCATTGACACTGGGGCTACTGATCATGTAACCCACACTCCAGGTAACCTAACCCAACTTCGAGCTTACAAAGGTGACGACACCATCATGGTCGGAAATGGTAACTTCCTACCCATCACATACACCGGAGACACGACATTCTATCAAATACCTCTCAGACATGTTCTAGTTGTTCCTGATATTAAGCGACACCTCTTATCTGTATCCAAACTAACCTCTCAATTTCCCTACTATTTTGTTTTTACTAAGGACCTTGTCATGGTGAAGGACCTCAAGACACACCACACACTGGCTCAGGGTCGGTGTAATTGGGGTATCTATCGTCTACCCACCCAACCAGCTTCTTCGCCTCAAAGCTTCTTTTGCTCACGATTTAACAAAGCTACCGGCAATGTCTGGCACAGAAGGCTGGGCCACCCCAACAACTCCATCTTCTGCCATTTACTGAAAGAGTAGCTCATAACCTCCACCTCCACCGTTGACAACATCTGCTCAAGCTGTGAACTTAGTAAAAGTAAATGTTTGTCTGTCAGTCACAAACATGTAAGGTCTACTGAACCATTTCGTCTTGTGCACTGTGATGTCTGGGGCAAAGCTCCTACTTCCTCTCAACATGGTTTTGCCTATTATGTTCTACTGACCAATGACTACAGTCGGTTCAGTTGGGTTTATCTTATGAAACATAAAAATGAGTTCAACAACATCTTCGTCACCTTCTACAATATGGTTCTAACCCAGTTTAACAAATCCATCAAGATATTCCAAAGTGACGATGGTGGTGAATTTGTAAATCAACAACTCAAACAATTCTTCTCCGATCATGGAATCTTACATCAGATCTCATGTCCTCATGACCCATCCCAAAATGGGGTAGCTAAACGCAAACATCGCCACATTACTGAACTAGGACTAGCTATGCTCTTCGAAGCTCAACTACCCAAGCCCTTCTGGGCAGAAGCTTTCCACACAGCCACCTACCTAATCAATCTCTTACCAACCCCTCTCCTAGACATGAAAACCCCCTTTCAACTCCTCTACAAATCTAGACCCAACTACTCTCACCTTCGCACCTTCGGGTGTCTGTGCTTCCCCTACCTGTGAAGCTACTCGACTGACAAACTCGACCCTCGATCCCTTCCCTGCCTATTTCTTGGCTATAGCTCCCAATACAAAGGCTATAAATGCCTTCATCTCAAAACCAACCGTCTCTACATCTCCAAACATGTCACCTTCAACGAAGAACAGTTTCCCTACAAACCCATCACTCCTTTGTCTACCTCCAGCAGTGTCCTCACAAAACCTAAATCAACCACTGCCTCGACTACACCCACCCTCACTCCCTCACCTCCCACCCACCTTGATGCGTCCCAACCCTCTGTAAACGATATCTATTACTCCACCCTCACCCCCTCCTCCCCACCCTCTCCACAATCTGATCACCAACCACCACCAGGCCCTCAATCCACCCACCCCATGATCACTCGCAGTAAAGCCGGCATCCACAAACCCAACCCCCTCTATGCCCTTCACACCACCTTACAAATTCCCATCCCCAAAACCATGCACAGTGCCCTCCTTCATGATGGCTGGCGCACTGCCATGATGCAAGAAATCAACACCCTTCATCGCAACCAAACCTGGACATTAGTTGAACGCACTCCTTCCATGAACGTCATCGGCTGCAAGTGGATATTCAAAACCAAACTTCATGCTGATGGTTCCCTCGACCGCATCAAATCCCGCCTTGTAGACAAGGGGTTCCTCCAAGAAGAAGGTGTCGACTACATGGAAACGTTCAGTCCAGTCATCAAGTCTGCTACCATCAAAACCATCCTCACCATTGCCACTTCCAAAAACTGGCCCGTTCACCAACTTGATGTCTATAATGCCTTCCTAAATGGCACCCTCGACACTCCTGTATTCATGCATCAACCCCCTGGATTCGTCAATCCTACCAAACCTCATCATGTCTGTGCTCTTCAAAAATCTCTCTACGGACTCAAACAGGCTCCACGAGCCTAGTACACCCGCATCAATCATTTCCTTCAAGAACTCAATTTCAAACCCTGTGTCAGTGACTCATCTCTATTTGTCTTCTCCACCTCCTCCTGCACCACCTATATCCTTCTCTACGTAGATGACATCCTACTAACAGGTAACTCCCTCACCTTTATCAACCATATCATCCGATCCCTTGAAACTGAGTTTTCCATCCGCAACCTTGGACCTCTCCGCTTCTTCCTTGGAATCCAAGCTGAACCCAATCCTCAAGGCCTGCTTCTCCATCAAAGCAAATACACCATCGATGTGCTCGATCGTGAACATATGCTCGACTGCAAACCTGCATCTACCCCAGTAAGCACCACCTTCCTCCGTGATTCTCTTCTCCACAAAGGTACACCAATACCCAATCCCCATGACTACCGCCACATAGTCGGATCACTCCAATACATCACTCTCACTCGCCCAGACATTACCTACGCCGTCAATCTTGACTGTCAATTCCTTCATCAACCCACTGATCTCCACATGACCCTTGTGAAAAGCATCCTCCGCTACATAAAGGGCAGCTCCCACCTTGGCATACAGATATACAAAGACACACATCTGCCAGTCTCCAGCTTCTTCGATGTTGACTGGGCTGGATGCCCTCTCACCCGCTGGAGCACCAGTGGCTATTATATCTTCCTTGGCCGCACTTTCATATCGTGGTCATCCATGAAACAACCCACTATCTCGAAATCTAGCACAAAATCTGAATACATGGCTCTTTCTCAAACCGCTACCGAGCTCACCTGGCTTTCTCATCTTCTCCAAGAATTACAACTCCCTCAACCAGCCCCCTCCACACTCTACTGTGACAATCTGAGCACCCTCTACCTCACTGTCAACCCTATCCTTCACGCACGCACCAAACACATTGAACTAGACTACCACTTCATCCACGAAAAAGTACTACTTGGACACATTGTCACTCAGTTTGTTTCCACCCACGATCAGTTGGCTGACATGTTCACCAAAGCCTTGGACAAAAATTCGTTCCACACTCTTTCTCTCAAGATCAGCCTACGATTATCTCATTCCGAGCTTGCGGGAGGGTGTCAATATGATCAGCAGACAGCTCAACCATCAGACATGATGATCAACAGCCAACTCAGCCACCAGGTGCCCAGTCACCCCAGTCATGTTGATCGTCATCAGCAATCAAGTCACATTACTGATGCATGTAATGGACATGAAGAGACCCAACCATTCAAGATGCATGACGCTTAATTATCAATCAAGATGGAACCATTGCTCTTCCTGTCTTTATTATGTAATAGAACCATTGCTCTCCATGTCATTAATATGTAATGGGAATGACAGCCTCTGTGGCTATATATATAGATGTAACCTGCCTTTATCACAATCAAGCAACAGATTACAACAACAAATCCTTCTCTAGTATTCAAATATTTACAATGTCTCGCACACCTTAACAAGTGTGGAGTGATATGTATTTATACTTAAACAGATTACAAGCATTCTAGATAACCGTTGGCCAATCATTTATGATGAAGGCTCATAATGATTATACAATAAATGGCCATTACATTGGAAATACAAACATGCATAATAATGATAATTAATCATATGACTGTTGTTATTCCTAACAGCCCCCCGTAAGATTGGTCTGAGAGAATCGAAGACCCATCTTGAGAAGGAGATGAGAAATGTAATCTTATAAAGTGCCTTGGAAAAGAGAGCAGCGAGCTGGTCCTGTATGCAACTTGGCAGATGCTCTGTTGTCATCAATTGTTTACTGGGCATTTCATTAGTTTTTGGAGAATTGAGAAGAACATTTTGATTTGATTTTGTTTGGAGAGGATGATTTAATTTTGGGGGAGAGGAAGGATATTTTTGTAGATTATCTAGGAAGGTGATAAGAGAGAGATAAGGATTTGTTCCAAAGAGTTCATATTGAGGTTGACACATCTTGGTGTCTTGAAAAGGTGATTTTGTAGGAGAATGTATTTGTTGGTTTGGAGGAAATATGTGTGGGTTTTATACTGTAATGAATGATGGAGGTGGATTTTTGGACAGAACATCATTGTATTAGAGAAGGACGAGAAGAGGGGATTTTTTTGTGTGGCATTGGGGGTCCTGCCTATAGCAGTGAAAAGATGGGGACAATATGGTCATCTCAATGGGAAAGGGGGTGTTGTTCTTTTCTTTTCTTTTCTTTTCATTTTTTTTGCTTGGTGGGAAAAAAGCGAGCAGAGAGGAACCAATGGGAACCGAGAAGTGACCTTTGGGGACATCAACAGGGTACTGCTCCCACCTTCTTGGTTCTTACCAAGGCTTGAGCACTTGCAGAGTATTTGTAGCAGAGCAGTGGGCTTGCTGGACATCTTAATGGCCATGGCGGTAGACTTGTTTTTGGTAGAAAGAGTGAGCAGCAAACAACAAGTGTACAGACGCAGCCAAGTGTGATGGCGATGGCAAGGATGAGTATGACGACAATGGCATGGGCAATAACAACGGTGTGCCGGTGGAGATGACAGGGGCGAGCATTCCCATGATGGCAGTGGTGAGCTCGACGTTGATGGTGATGGCAGAGGTGAAAGAAATAGTAATGATAGAGGTGTTCACGATGGTGGTTTTGTTGCGAGGATGATGAATTTGGTAGCTGTGAGTACGACAATGATGGAAGCAGAGAGCACGACAAAGATTGTAGAGATGATGCGGAGGCGAAGGGAGGCCATGGTGAGGTAACACCTGATGGGGTTGTCGAGGGGGAGCGCAGATCTCTGGAGAAGGGAGAGGGTATTCGATGGGCGGCGGAGTCAGATCTGGATGGGTGGCGGCGGCAGATCCGGATGGGTGGCGGCGGCAGATCTGGAGGGTAAGGCTGCGGAGATGGCCAGGACTACCAGAAGGACAACCGGGGAGAGGAGACTGAGGCAGATGGAGGAACTGGCGAGGCGCCGAGTAGGTGGAGCGACACTACGGATCGGTGACGAGCCCATGGCGTATGGCGGTTTTGCAGGTCTCTTAGATGAGGACAAGGTAGTGCCCAATTGATGTAGGTCTGTGGGTTGCCAAGGAACGACAACACCCGATTTTAGTGGTGGCTGTAGATCTGGGATATAGCAGGGCAGCAGATGAAAGCTCAACCCCTTTTAATGGCTGGCGAGGAGTGGAAAGACTCACCCTTGCTGCAGAACAGTAGGCGTAAGGGTTTGACATGAAGACAATAGACGTTGTTGTACGTTGCTGGCAGAAGATGAAGAAGAGGACAAGATCAGAGCTTTGCTGAAACTTTCAAATTGTATAGTAGAGAGAAGACAGAAGGTGCTGAGTGAGCATGGTGAAGAGCGCACAACAACAACTATCTTATTTTTGGTTGCTGGCGGCTTGGGTGCAGTTGTGGGAGAGTCCTGAGATATTGAGGAAGAAAAGAGGGTACGGGTAGTAGGATAGGAGGAGGAAAGGGGGCCGGCTAAGGCTCAAAAGGCTCTGATACCATATTAACAAATAAACATAGGGATAGTATGGTGGAGAATGTCTCGCACACCTTAACAAGTGTGGAGTGATATGTATTTATACTTAAACAGATTACAAGCATTCTAGATAACCGTTGGCCAATCATTTATGATGACGACTCATAATGATTATACAATAAATGGCCATTACATTGGAAATACAAACATGCATAATAATGATAATTAATCATATGACTGTTGTTATTCCTAACAGCCCCCCGCAAGATTGGTCTGAGAGAATCGAAGACCCATCTTGAGAAGGAGACGAGAAAAGTAATCTTGTAAAGTGCCTTGGCGAAGAGAGCAGCAAGCTGGTCATGTATGCAACTTGGCAGATGCTCTGTTGTCATCAATTGTTTACTGGGCATTTCATTAGTTTTTGGAGAATTGAGAAGAACATTTTGATTTGATTTTGTTTGGAGAGGATGATTTAATTTTGGGGGAGAGGAAGGATATTTTTATAGATTCTCTGGGAAGGTGATAAGAGAGAGATGAGGATTTGTTCCGAAGAGTTCATATTGAGGTTAACACATCTTGGTGTCTTGAAAAGGTGATTTTGTAGGAGAATGTATTTGTTGGTTTGGAGGAAATATTTGTGGGTTTTATACTGTAATGAATGATGGAGGTGGATTTTTGGACAGAACGTCATTGTATTAGAGAAGGACGAGGAGAGGGGATTTTTGTGTGTGGCATTGGGGGTCCTGCCTATAGCAGTGAAAAGAAGGGGACAATATGGTCATCTCAATGGGAAAGGGGACGTTGTTCTTTTCTTTTCTTTTTGTTTTTTTTTGCTTGGTGGGAAAAAAGCGAGCAGAGAGGAACCAACGGGAACCGAGAAGTGACCTTTGGGGACGTCAACATGGTACTGCTCCCACCTTCTTGGTTCTTACCAAGGCTTGAGCACTTGCGGAGTATTTGTAGCAGAGCAGCGGGCTTGCTGGACATTTTAATGGCCATGGTGGTAGACTTGTTTTTGGTAGAAAGAGTGAGCAGCAAACAACAAGTGTACAGACGCAGCCAAGTGTGATGGCGATGGCAAGGATGAGTATGAAGGCAACGACATGGGCAATAAAAACGATGTGCCGGCGGAGATGACAGGGGCGAGCATGCCCACGATGGCAGTGGCGAGCTCGACGTTGATGGTGATGGCAGAGGTGAAAGAAATAGCAATGACAGATGTGTTTGCGATGGTGGTTTTGTTGTGAGGATGATGAATTTGGCAGCTGTGAGTACGGAAATGATGGAAGCGGAGAGCACGAAAAAGATTGCAGCGACGATGCGGAGGCGAAGGGAGGCCATGGCGTGGTAACACCTGATGGGGTTGTCGAGGGGGAGCGCAGATCTGTGGAGAAGGGAGAGGGTATTCGGCGGGCGGCGGAGTCAGATCTGGATGGGCGGCGGCAGTAGATCCAGATGGGTGGCGGCGGTAGATCTGGAGGGTAAGGCTGCGGAGATGGCCAGGACTACCAGAAGGACAACCGGGGAGAGGAGACTGAGGCAGATGGAGGAACTGGCGAGGCGCCAAGTAGGTGGAGCGACACTACGGATCGGTGATGAGCCCATGGAGTCTGGCGGTTTTGCAGGTCTCTTAGATGAGGACAAGGTAGTGCCCGGTTGATGTAGGTCTGTGGGTTGCCAAGGAATGACAACACCCGATTTTAGTGGTGGTGGCAGATCTAGGATATAGCAGGGCAGCAGATGAAATCTCAACCCCTTTTAATGGCTGGCAAGGAGTGGAAAGACTCACCCTTACTGTAGAAACAATAGGCGCAAGGGTTTGACATGAAGACCATAGACGTTGTTGTATGTTGCTGGCAGAAGATGAAGAAGAGGACAAGATCGGAGCTTTGCTGAAACTTTCAAATTGTATAGCAGAGAGAAGACAGAAGGTGTCGAGTGAGCATGGTGAAGAGCGCACAGCAACAACTATCTTATTTTTGGTTGCTGGCAGCTTGGGTGTAGTTGTGGGAGAGTCCTGAGATATTGAGGAAGAAAAGAGGGTACAGGTAGTAGGATAGGAGGAGGAAAGGGGGCTGGTTAAGGCTCAAAAGGCTCTGATACCATATTAACAAATAAACATAGGGATAGTATGGTGGAGAATGTCTCGCACACCTTAACAAGTGTGGAGTGATATGTATTTATACTTAAACAGATTACAAGCATTCTAGATAACCGTTGGCCAATCATTTATGATGACGGCTCATAATGATTATACAATAAATGGCCATTACATTGGAAATACAAACATGCATAATAATGATAATTAATCATATGACTGTTTTTATTCCTAACAATGCTATGTAAGAGGAGAAACCTAGTGATCAATAGACACATAAGGTTGGAAAAATATTGTTGTTAGTAGTAGAGTCATAATGTTGTCCCTGAAATCTCAGGTCTAGGTATGGGAAGTGTTTTGTAGATGTTATACGTGTCTCGCCATGAGTTTTTGACAGTATGCCAATGTTTGTATATATGGCTTGTACATGTGAAATATCTCTTTTGCATATAGGTTGTGGCCTCAACCACTGGATACAGATGTAAATACCTATTATGGTACACGCGTTTATGAAAAATATTGACCCTGATGCAAATGTTTCAAAACTTGTTTATGATGTGAAATTGGTTTTAATTATTCCACTTTTAAGAATATGTTTCTTTTATTTATTGATAATGTTTTATGTTTTGAGTAATCTCATTTAGCGTGATGAGGTGTCACAGATAAGTTGGTATGAGAGCTCTAGGCTCACTAAGTATAGAGGGACAAAGGAATTAGGTTTGAGTCTATTCTTATGTATTCATCATATCTAATTATAGCTTATGCTTATGCATATATGCCTGGAGGACATGAAGAACACAATGAGAGCAGCTATGTTGCAGTAGAAGGAGGTGCTAGGAGGAAGGCACATGATGATAGAGTGCTAGAAGTGGGGATAGAGTAGCCCACGATGCCTCAGTTTGACCCGACAACTATGTCCAGTCATGTGTTTTAGTCCATGTTTGGACAAATGATGGCCACGATTACCATCTAGAAGACAGAGCGCCAACACCTCAAGCTAGGGTAGTCATCCTTAATGTGAAATCCCAAGGTGTTGGGAAGACATTTGAGCATCTTAGACGTGTTGGGGAGATTGAGTATGCTGGTACTTCAGACCCCAACAAATGTCGACATGTGGTTAGAAAAGTTGGAGAAAGCATTCAAGATTCTAAAAATCCATGAAGAGGACAATGTTAAGCATGTGGTTTACTCGTTAAAAGGTAGTGTTTGCCACTAGTGGGCCATAGAATAGGAAAATAGGTCAGGAGTTGTGATAGGATGGGAGGAGTTTTGACGGAATTTTGTCAGTGGATACTTCCCAAAGACATATCTAGATGAGAAGATCTCTCATTTTGAAAAGATTCATCAAGGAGCGATAACCATCAATGAGTATGAGTCAAAGTTTATGGAGCTCCTAAGGTTCTTCCCTCACATGGAAGCAACAAAGAAGGGAATAATTTGTAGGTTTGGAATAGCTATGAGTACAATGTTGACTACAACAGTGTCATCTTTGAAGAATAGAGAAAGTTTTTCCACCTTTGTGGAGTAGGTGAGATGGATTGAGAGGTCCTCTACAGAGAAGTGTGAAGTCAATGCTAAGAAGAGGCCAGTTCAGTTCCAATGATAGTCTTCTGGAGGCTTCAAGAAGATGAAGTTTTCTTCGCTAAAGTCACAATAGAAGTCAACTTTTACTGAGCAAAGATCACATGCACCGTCATAGTGGTCCTCGAGTAGGGGTAGAGCTCGCAGTTTTCTGCCTGTAGGAGCTTGTAGTACCTTATAAGTTTCATTGATAGGGACATCTAGGCCATGGTATGAGGATAAAACTTGTTTTAAGTGTGGAAAGGTCGGACATACAAGGCCATATTGCCCTGTGAAAGATGAGGAGGTGACTCAGTAGCCAAGGCAGAGTCAGTAGGGTTCATAGCAATGACAATTTAATAGTGGTAGTAGTAGAGGACATAGATATACATCATAGGTAGGATCATCTAAATAGGCTAGCATAGTACGTGGACGGAAGCAGACGACATCTATGTTCTATGTCATGAGCCAACCAGAAGTAGTAATCAATCCATGGGCCGTGATAGGTCAAGTGGAGTTATTTCATTCTGATTTGTCTGCTTCTTATTTTGTATTTGTACTAGTTGACGCCGGTGTCACACACTCTTTTATCACCAGAGATGTGATACATATTTGTAATTTGCCTGTTAGTCATAGATCTGATAGTCACCATCTAGGGACTCCTTTGGTTGGTTTCTTCAAGTTGCGGGAGGTGTGTTCCTCTTGTGTTCTTTCTTTCTCAGGATGCAATATTCAATTGAATCTTTGCCACTTGGCATGCATGGATTTGACATGATCCTAGGAATGGATACTTTGGAGAAGTACAAGGTAATATTGGACTTTAGTTCCAAGATGGCAACATTCCATCATGGGGATGGCTAGTGGATCTTCCAAGGTGATAGTAAGATTCTTCCCACGTGTTTGATGTTAGCTATGACACTAGAACGGTTGATGAGACAAGGATGTGAGGCTTTCTAAGCACGTGTTGTGGATACCAACAAAAGAGTTCATTGTATCTAGGAGGTACCAGTGGTGCAAAAATCTAAGGATGCTTTTCCTAAAGAGTTCCCTGGTGTTCCCCCTCTTAGAGAGATTGATTTTGAGATCAATTTTGTTCCTGGAATACAACCCACAATGCAGTCACCATACAAGATGGTAGCAATAGAAATGTAGGAGTTAAAGAAATAGTTTTAGGAACAATTAGAGAAGGGTTTTATTAGGTTAAGCACTTCCCCTTGGGGTTCTCCAGTGTTGTTCATTAAAAGGAAGGACGATTCAATGAGTTTGTGTATAGATTACCAACAATTTAACAAGGTGACAATAAAGAATAAGCATATGTTACCAAGGACTGATGACCTTTTTTATTAGTTGAGAGGTGACATTGTGTTTTCGAAAATAGATCTGAGATTGAGTTACCAATAGTTGAGGATAACGACTTATGACATACCTAAGTCAACTTTTAGGACTAGGTATGGTCATTACGAATTTGTGGTTATGTCGTTTGGGCTAACCAACACACCAAAAACATTCATGGATCTGGTGACACATAGAGTTAAGAAAATATCTAGATCAGCGTGTGGTCATGTTCATGGATGACATACTGACATACTCTAAGGATAGCCAGTAGCATGAGAAACACCTTCAACAGGCGTTGGCCTTGTTGAGGCAGCATCGGTTATATGCTAAGTTTAGCAAGTGAGGGTTCTGGTTGTCTAAGGTGTCTTTTTTGGGGCATGTTATATCTGCAAAGGGTGTCTGTATTGACCCTAAGAAGGTGGAGTATGTTCTAGAGTGTGAACAACCCAAGACACAAACAAATATTCACAGTTTCTTTGGTTTGATAGTTTATTACAGGAGGTTCATCAAGAACTTCAGTTATGTAACATTACCCCTAACTAGGCTAAACAGGAAGGATGTTCCTTTTGCTTGGAATAAAAAATGTCAGCGTTCCTTCCAGTAGTTGAAAGAGAAGTTGATCAGTGCACCGATGTTAGTTCTACCAGAGTAAGGGAAAGTCTACAGTGTCTTTTGTGATGCTTTGAAGAATGGGTGGGGATGGATACTAATGTAGGATAAGAATGTGATTTATTTTGCTTCACGACAGCTTAAGAAACACAAGGAGAACTACCCAACACATGATCTAGAGATTGAAATGTGGTCCATTCCTTAAATATATGGAGACACTACCTTTTTGGAGAAAAGTGTCAAATCTTTAGTGACCATGATAATCTATAATATATCTTTTCAAAATAGGAATTGAATATGAGGCAGATGAGATGGATGGAGCTGATTAAAGACTATGATTGCATGATAGACTACCATCCAAGCAAGGAAAATTTGGTATCTAATGCATTGAGCAGGAAATCATCATCATCATCATCATCTACAGACAATGCTTATTTGTATTACTTGGTGTGCCTTAAATGAGACATGTTAGTGTCTCTTTGCCAGATGAATGTACAACTAAAAGTTTCCTTATTGGTAGGTTTTTTTGGCACAGTTACAAGTTAAACCTACCTTGAGACAACAGATCCGTGATGCACATAAGAACGATACAGTGATACAAAATATTCGATCAGAGTTGGTCAGTGAGAAGCATGATAGATTCCATTAGTCAGATGGCAATACAGTTTGTCTTCACAACAAGACTGTAGTTCCTAATCTTGATGGGTTGAGGAAGATGGTACTTGAGGAGGCTCACTCCTCGATTCATGTGATGCATCTTAGAAGTACCAAGATGTACCATAATATGAAGGACATGTATTGGTGTCCAGGATTAAAACATGATGTGGCAAAGTTCGTTGCTAGGTGTCCAATTTGTCAGTTTGTTAAAGCTGAGCACCAGAAACCTACAGGGACATTACAACCATTGCCAATAATACAATGGAAATGGGATAATGTCACTATAGACTTTGTGGTTGGTATTCCTAGGACAGCCAAGGGTCATGATTCCATATGGGTGATAGTGGATAGATTGACTAAGTCAACTCACTTCTTTCCAATCAAGATAAAATTTGTAGTAGAAAAGTTGGCACTTGTATATGTGTATGAGATAGTCTATTTACTTGGCATTCCAGAACTATAGTTTCTGACAGAGGTCCATAGTTTAAAAATTAGTTTTAGGAATGTCTGCATTCAACAATGGGAACACAGTTGAGGTTCAACACAACTTTCCACCCACAGACTGATGGCCAGTTTAAAAGTACTACTCACACTTTAGAGGATATCTTGAGGGAATGTGTGTTGAAGTTTCTTGGTAGTTGGGATGTACATTTGAGCTTGATAAAGTTTGTGTACAACAACAACTATTAGAGAAGCATTGATATGTCACCTTACAAGGCTTTATACGAGAGATTTTGTTGGTCTCCACTTTGCTGGTATGAGGCAGGTGAATATCAACTCTTGGGTCCTAAGATTGTACAACAAACTACTAAAAAGATTAAGGTGACTCAACAACTGGTGAAAGTAGCCCAGAATAGACAAAAATCTTATGCAGATAACTATCATAGACTACTAGAATTCCAAGTGGCAGAAAGAGTGTATCTCAAGGTTTCTCTTTGGAAGGGTGTGCTGAGGTTTGGGAAGAAGGGTAAGTTGGCTCCTAGATTTATAAGACCATACCCTATTTTTAGCTCATGCTAGAAAGGTGTGGTACAAGTTGGAGATACTTCTAGAATTGCACAAAATGAATTATGTTTTCTATATCTCCATGTTGAGGAAGTGTCATCCAGATACAGAGCAGATGATCCATCCAGTGGAAGTTTAGTTAGATGAGGATGCTTCCTATGTTGAGGGTCCTGTGTTGATCCTGGATAGATGGGTACAAAATCTGAAAATAAGGATATGGTGTTAGTAAAATTTATGTGGCATCATAGTGGTGTAGATGAATCTACGTGGGTGTTACAAGATGAGAAGCGTAGTAAGTACCCATCCCTCTTTGTGTAGGATTTTGGGGGCAAAATCCTTGTTAAGGGTTTATAGTTGTAAGACCCCTGACCATTCTCAAAGTGTTAAACATTCTTAATTACCATCATTTAGTGCTTTAAACCTTAATATAACCTTGTTATATGTTTTGGTATCATGTGACAAGCATAAGTTTTAAATTTGGTCCAATTTGGACACAGTTTAAGCAAGTTATGCGATTTTTTTGGATATTTTGGACTTTTCTACAATTCACCCAAACATGAGGTTTTAATTGTAATTTGTCACATGAATTATGATCCTTGAATGTTTCCTTATCATGCTTGAGCTTTTTGGGCCGTGGGTCACCTAGTTGTACCTTGGTTTGGAGGTGTTTCTCTTCAAGGGTATTTTAGGGTTTACCCCTTTATGGATGAGCTACATTTAGGAGAAATCAACCCATGGTCCCCCAATTTAGTTGACATCCTATAGTCACCAACAGGTGGTGACAACCGAAGGTCACCTCTAGAGGTAGTATGACGGCGGGTTTTTGACTTTGGTTCACTTGGACAGGTGGTTCACTTAAAAGAGATGGTCAACCAATGGTTCACCACTTAAGTGACTAGGGTTCAAAAGAACCAATGGTTTCTTTATTTGGAGGCCTGTAGTGGGTTTGGAGAGAAAAAACTGATGTCCTGGAAGGTCTCCACAACCATTGGACCCGATGTTGAGCTCTTATCCATTGAGACATGGAGAGCTACTAGGACACCTCAAGCTTTTCTCTTTCCTTATCCATAAGCCTTATATACCTATCCTTTAGCTCAAAAACAAAATATTTAGACTCTTATCTCTTACCTCCTTTATAGATATTCATCTTTCCCTACTTGGTGGTGAATTAGACTTCCCAAGGAAGAAAAAGATAGCCTACATTGGTTAAGCATTTAGGGTTTTGTTTTGCTCTCTTGTAGGGTTTGTGGAGATACCCTTGCTATATCCGACCTAAACTAGTAAGTATCTCCTTCTCTCCTTTGTTTCTTTTGCTATTCCTCTTCCTCCTACCTTCTTCCTATATGGAACCATAATGTGTCATGGTAAGTTTTTCTCTAAATCTCAAGAACTTATTTTTCTTGCTCCCTTCACCTAGGGTTTACTCCCTTTCTTGGAGAAGAAGCTTACTTGTCTGAGTTCAGAGCTTATACTAGGGTTCTTTACCTTCCTTGCTTGAGTTTTCTTACTAATTGGAGTTAGAGCTTCTTCCTATAGGTGATTTGTATATCCTTATTCACTTTAATTTCTTACTACAAGCTTTGCTTACTCGTGTTCTTGCTTTAAAATGATGATCTAAGCGTAAAAAAGTTATGTATGCCTAGGGTTTAGATTTTAATATTGTTTCTTGCTTAATTTCCAATTCTAGATGAACCTAAAATTATGTGCATGACCTTGCTGAGGTATAGGAACACTTATATTAGGTTTACATGGCAACCTATGGTTCAAGTACCTATCAAACGATGACTTATACTTAATGCTTTTAGGCTGATTTTCAACTTTACGCAAGAACCGATGTATACCTTATATTAGAACCAATGGAGATACTTTTGTGGAAACTAATGGTGATGACCATCGGTGTCAACTGATGTTCACACCTTAGGTCAGTTTTAGACCCTTTTAGAAGCTCAATGATTTATGGTTTAGTACCTAAACATGACATGATCCAATGTCGATTTTAGCTCAACATCCGATGGTGTTCAATGATGGTAGTACTGACCCCATCAGCCGATGGTAACATAACCTGTCACAACTGATGGTGGTTCAGGTTACCATGGTATATGTGTTTAACCTAAAATACCAACAAACAAAATGTGAATGTTGCTTCAATGAAATCCTAAACCGATGGTTTCGTTGGTTATATGATAGAAGGGTTAAACCTATATATTTTTGAAATGTTAAACCTGATCCAATGATTATGATTGGATGCTACAACATACATTGGTTTATAATGAATTATATAGTATATAATATGTTGGTTCTAACAATGTGAATTCTATGGTTCAATGCCTTTAACTTATAGTCTTGACTTTTCCCTCGTATAAATATATTTGATAGATCACCATAATAAGTGGATGTGTAACTCTAATGAGATGTAGCTTGTTATACCTAACCCTAATGTGACTAAGTGATGGTGATTGATTATGATCAGCCTCTTGAATGGTTCCTAAGATAATGAAATACACTTTTATTGTTGATTGGAACTCGTATATGGTGACATCTGGACATCACAATTCCTTGCTATGTTAAACTTATATGTCACCTGGTTGTTGATGACTTGTTGAGCTTTATTCTAAAGCATAGAAAGATAATGATGAACTTGCACGGAATGATGTAATGGTGTTAACAACTTCTAGGCATGGTTGAGCCTTATTGAAGGTTTTATCCTCTTTATAAACATGATAAGGGTTGGAACCCTGGATTATTGTGTCCCAGAATTGTATCATGTGGTGGTATGATGACAAGTGTGATCTCATGATTGGCAATAAAGATTTAGAATTATACATCATACATTTTATATTTTTTGGAGTTGTTATACTTATATATTTGATATAAATGAATTAGGGTTTGTATGTCCATTTGTATGATGAAGCCTTAACTCATCCTATAGGCGTAACAAATCAAGTGACACCCTAATCATGTAGTGCCCTGTGCCATAGAACCATCTTCAATGTCACTTGTTGGATTGTGAAATGAGTACTCCTTAGGGAAACTCAGAGCACATACTGTTGAGTATGCGGGGTGCAAGAGATTGTGTGTGTTCTTTACATCCTTACTTATAGGTTATGGAGGATGGCTATGGTCATGCCTCAAATAGTGTGATATGTGAAAAACATCAGTGGGTACAACTGCAAGATGCCTTAGATAGAACGACCATGCATGACCTATTCTCTAGCATCGTGACCTATACCAGGGGGGCTTGTTGTTTTTAGCTTGACTATATGTCTCTGTTGGCAGCTGACTGTTATGTCTTTGTGTTGTCTCTCATACTGACCATGAGTTGTGGGTGAGATCATGGAGTCTGACTCTTCCATAGATCTAGTATGGCACTAATTTTGACTTAGCAGTGGTCAATTGGATTTGGGTGGTACGACTCAAATCCTCAAGGTATAATAAAAGGTGTAAAACAGCCGTGTAGCATATCTATTGGGGTTAAATGCATTTCACATTGGTTGTAAACCCTTGCAATATTCCTTGTACTACTGAGCTATTATATGATGCAATCAGAGTGATCAACTACTAGAAGAATATATAATTGTTTCCTTTAGATACTCTATTAATTATGTTTTTTGCTAAGCCTATCTTATCATTCTTGCTTAGTATGCTATAATTTCCTGATCTGCTCAAAACTTTTTATATGCACAGTCTGCTCATTTTATTTATTATTAAATAATCAATTGTAAACAATATCTATTGGAGAGAGTTATATCTCTTGCTAGGACATGGGTCTCACCCGTGGGTCACCACATATTTTTAGGCGGTCGCCGACAATGTGGCTGAGATTGTGTTGTAGAAGAGGAGCATACTGGTAATAAGTAGACACAGAAGGTTGGATAGATGTTGTTGTTAGTAGTAGAGTCCTAGTGTCATCCATGTACTCTCAGGTCCGGGTATGGGAAGTTTTTTTAGATGTTATACTTGTATTGAAATGAGTTTTTGGCAATATGCCAATGTTTGTATATATGGCATGTACATGTGGAATATCTCTTTTTCATTCAGGTTGTGGCCTCAACCATTGGATACATATTGTAAATATCTGTTATGGTACATGAGTTTATTGAAAATATGGTCCTAGATGCAAATGTTTTATAAATTGTTTATGATGTGAAATTGGTTTTAATTATTCTACTTTTCTGACTATGTGATATGTTAGTAGTTAATCATGTTTTATGTTTTGAGTAATCTCGCTTAGTGTGACAAGGTGTCACAACTGGATCTATTGTTCCAAAATATTTAGTCCCATGAAGCTTCTTCACCAACACATATGATCTCATCAGATCCTTACTAGAAGATGAAGACCTCCTGTCCATCTTATATTTTTTTGTTTCTAGGAAAATATGACACATCCTTGTCGCACCATCCCTATCTTCTCCACCTTGAGCAATGGCTCGAGAGTTAGGGTCATAATGGCTCTTACCTTGTTCCTCACCATGTCCACGTCCTCTTCCTTCTATCTACATATCCATAATAGAATACAATTGTTAGAAAATTTTAGCTAAAAGAGGAAAGCGTCCTAATCCTATTACTTTCTGATCACCAATGACCCAAACCTAAACTCAATTTAAGTTCAACCTACTTTGATACCAAAAAAGTCCAGGCAATTCGAACCCGCTAACAAGGGTTAGGGCCCGTGTTACAACTAACCATTCTTTTTATTACATGATGTAAAATGTCTTAACTTTTTTTCTTTAATTTTAAAGGAACTTATAGAAATATATTTTATTTGAGTTAACAACATCAGATAATAACACGTACTAACTAAATCTTATTTGAATTAACATTAAAGGATACCACATAATTCGACTTTTACGTTAAAGAAATACATACATATCATGTACAACATATTACAAATGGTTGTATTTTCTCACTCATTCATTCTCAAGATTCAGAGGAAGCATAAGAGATAATCTAACTCAGCTAACTATTCTTCTTGAGAGCTCTGTTGATCTATTCCTGGTAAAACCTAGCTTCTGAGTCCTCCTACAAGGCTAGAGATCTGCCTGATTTTTTTTCTAGTAGGTTGATGAACTACTGCTTCGGTGTGTAAAAACAAGGAAACCATGATATTTCATATATGTATTATTAACTCAACCAAACACAAATATATACACACAAAAGATAGTTAAAAATTGTAAATCATTCAACATGGCAGTTGTTTCTGATAATGATTGTAGGAAATAAATAAATCATTCCATTTACAAAATTAGACCCACATGAAGTGTACCACAATATGTGTAAGTATCACAATAAGCTACAATCTCAATGTAGAAGAGTAGAGTAGACCAAGACGCTTAAGTCTATTAACTACCTACTCGGTTTGCAACGGGCCTCACCACGTCTGGCCTTGCGGTTGTGGGAGCATCCATATCTCTAGAATCCTCCTCTAAACTTGGGTACTTAGGAGGAGAGTCAAAGAAATCTGACTAAAACTGCCTACTACAGTGGTTCCATAAGAATTGACTCACTGAGTAGTAACTTAACTAAGTAAACTGTACTGGATACCACCAGAAAATCTGATTAATATTGGATACCTCATTATTTTAAGGAGTCCATCCTTGGGGGCTTAAACCCCAATACCCCTCTGATATGCTCTGACTACCTCATCCTAGATTCAATTAGTTGGTATGCACATTTCCTCCATTACGGTGGAGACCTCTAAAGGAAATCTACAATGTTCAGGGCATCTAAAGTCTAATGAATCTTTAATTTTCATAAACTAGATATTTCATCTTATTACTCTTATCTTATATATTTTTTAGTATTTCTCTTTTCTCTTGCTAAATTTTTGATAAAGAATAATTCATTGGCTTTCATAAAAAATCTATTCTAATTGATACTAATAATCACAATTTAAGTTGTTCCTTAAAACTTCATAAGTATCATAAGCATGCTCACCATTTAGTAATTTTACTGAAATCACATAACAACTTATGAACTTCCAATCATTCTCAAATAGACAAATCAACATATACAATTGATCATTTAAAACTTTATTTCTATAAAATCAGCGTTTAAGTAATTCTCCACTCACATGCATATGCTTTAGCTTACTGATCTCGTGTGCAAACTTGATATGTTACAAACCTTAGGCTACAAACTCAGATCTGAACCTAGAACCTTGAAAACCAACTCTGATCGACCTATCAGAAGGTAGACGAACTCAAAAGAAGTTCGTCAGAGGTAGAATATGAAGAATGAAAGTCAAATAAAACCTTTGGTTACTAAAACTGATATTCTCGCACTAGAGAACACAGAAAGAAGAAAAATCTCCAGTTAAATTTTACTTACCAAATGAATCTAAGTCAAAGCAATTGGTTTTTTTTAGTACTCTCTATCTTCCTCACTGTCACCCTAAGATCACCTCAACAATCACCTTCTATTGCTTCTTTAGGGTTTTAAAGAAGTAGAAGAAACTAATACAAAGCTAATGAACTCCTATCCATCGATTTTCATCAGGTATATATAGATATCTAAGTCTTCTATGATTCATCGAGCTAGGTAGTGTCATATTATAGACATCAGAAGGCAAAGCCTTCAGTTTATATAACCATCGATTATCACTTTGTTCGTTAAGCTACCAGTTGTTGGCTGTAAGTGTAGCCATCGGTTATGCTCTTTGTTCAGTTGATGTTCGTAAGTCAAACCATCATAAGACGCTCTCTAGACTAGCCTTCAACTGATGACGCCTATTGAAAACCTTAAGAATGAACATCCTACCAAACCATCTGAAGACGACTTCCAAAAAAGCCTTCGGTATATAGAACCTTCGATTGACACTTAGTACAAACCATCAATATGCGACTACACAACCAACCATCGATTCAAAACCATCATTTTATCAACTAAGGGAAAACCTTAATTATAAAAGTATGTAAACCTTTGATCCAAAACCAACGGTTTACCATCTCCAGAAACTTTCATTTCTCAACCATCAATTGTCAAACCTGACCATCCTTCAATGTACACCCATCAGTTATCAGTCAATGGAAACTCTAGAGAACTGAAAAGGTTATATCTTGCTCATTTCAACTCTGATTTTGTTCATTTTTGTTTCTATGGATTCACAATTGAATTCTCTTTAATTTTTTTATGAAAAAAATAAATCTACTTTAATTCTCAATACAATTAAATATTAATAAGAATATTTAATATGAGGGTTATCATTAACTCTTTGTTTACCAGCTAAGCATGGTACATGTTGTAACAAAAATTTACATAGCCAATAACAAACAACAAACATGTACATAGAGTGGGTTTTGAATAGGGACATTAAATTTTGGCTTCTACTATATAGACAACATGAGCTAGGAACCTCCACACCCATGATGTCATTTTCATCTACTTAATGCAGATGTCATAACCATAGAAAACAACAAACATCCATTGTCCATGCCATTTTCATCTATGTAATGAAGACTTCAGCCTTTTTGTAAACCTCTATATCTCTGCATTCCCCCTCTTCTTTTTCTTCACACTTAACCACTAGGAGATAAGTCTTCCTATCTTTCTAGAAAAGTGAGAATTTTAGATATAATTAATATAACGTAATATAGAAAATCAACTTTTAGAAACTACATTATGAGTAATGAAGATTGTAATCCACATTCACTCATTTCATAACAATAGGTATTGACATTCTTGCCAATAGTAGTCAATCCTTCATTTTTTTGTGATGCATTTCTCTCAGAACTGACCAAAAAGCCTACCTCATTGCACTCTCCATTAGCTACAACTAAAACAGAATGCAAATTTAAGCATTGGGAAAGTGTAAATAAAAGTCTGGAAAGAAACTAGTAGAAGTGAAATGGATAAAAGTAGAAAGAATGAATACCTCCTTCTTCATACCTACATAACTAGTTTCTAGTGCAAATGCAAAAATGAGCGTTTCCTGGATTACGAGATGTGCTATATATTACCTTTTCTCAAATACTAGATATGCACTCAGAACCAACTGCAATGATTGGTATTGATAAACATCCCTTATCAGATAGATAAAATTGGGTACCTTCTTGAGGCAGATTCCCAAAATTCTAGTATATACATGTTAGCAAGTTGCTTCCTATCATGTTGTCTCTCGTTTAGGTATCAATTTAACTCATATTTATAAGTAGATGAATCAACTCCTTGAAAAATCAAATCCTAGGTATACAACCAACATTGACATTGTTGGTTGAAGAATACATAGCTTAGCTATCTTGTGTTTGATAAAATACCTAGGATACTTTGTGTTTGATCAAATGCCTAAGTCACAAGAAAGTCAAGTGATTTTTTGGTAATCAAGAAATGGGTCGTGGCCCACATACACAAGATAGTCTCACCTATATATATGCTTGTCACCTTTGTAAATAACAAGTAAGAAAAGCAATCTTTGTGACACATATAATTTTCAAATTCAAGTGTTACTCTTCATTTCCTTCTTGTGCCATCTCTTTACTCAAACCTTCCCTCTCTACCCTAAGCTAGGGTTAGATTTCTAATTTGGTATCATAGCACTCTTCTGTCGTAGTCTCATCTAGCATGGCATCTTCCTCGATCACTGAATCATCATCAACCTATGCAACATCGAAATATCCCTACCCCTTCGACATCAACGTATCAAACTTCGTGTAGCTAAAGCTAACAAGTTACAATTATATGTACTAGGAGGCATAGGTAAGAGCACTGGTCGAGAGAAACTCTCTCGAATCCTTCATCGGTGGGACAGAAAAGCCACCAGAGAAGATCATAGTAGATCAAGAAGGCATGATCACGACCAATCTTGCTTACGCCATGTGGATGCGCATAGACAAGCTCATAAAGGGATGGATCATGGGGACTCTGACTGAGGAAGTTCTCAAAGTTGTATTAGGGCTGACTACCTCCTTTCAGATCTGTATGACTCTCGCCAAGAACTTCTTCAAATCCACTCAGTCTAGGAGTTCAAATTGACTACAAAATTGAGAAGAATTCAGAAGGAGAATAGAAGTGTTTTGGAATACCTTCATGATTTCAAGCTCATCTGCAATCAACTCCACACTATTGGTAAGCCTCTATCAACTGATGACAAAGTCTACTTCCTTCTCAGTGGACTAGGTGTAGATTTTGAGACATTCACAATGTCCATGAGGAGGCCGCCCCTTCCTTCTTATGATGAAGTAGTATCTCTTCTCAAGGATCATGATATGCATAGATCTTCTACTTTTAAAGTTTTCTGTAGCCCTAATTTAGCCTTCACCGGACAATGAACCAATTTCGGTAAAAGAATTTTTGGATGAGGCAACTATCGTATGAGTAATCCTCAAGCACAAAACTACAACTCTGGTCCTTGTATTCTAGGTGTCAGACCTTCCAATCAATTTACTTCTCAAGGGTGCAAATTCAACCAGAGTATCAGGATGTCAACTAGACACTTTGATCTGAATCATCCTCCACTATTCTATCAAATATGCGACAAGCGTGGTCATGAGGCATATCGTTTCTGGAATCAATTTGACAACAACTACCAGAGTCTCGAGATTCCAAGATCTCTTACTGAAGACTCAATCACTTATCAACCCAAAACCATGACAGCTATGCAGATTTTTGAGCCAAACAACTTCAATCTAATAGAATGGTAGGTTGATTCAGGATCCACCAATCACATCACTGTAGGTATTCTAAACAACATAATTCTTATAAGGGCTACAATTTTATAATGATTGGTGATGACACATATCTACCTATTACCTATATTGGAAGCTCTCACATTATTCAGAACCATGCTATCCCTCTGGAAAAAGTTTGTAGTTCCTGCTATAAAGAGAAATCTATTGTCTGTTACTCAACTGACTCGAGATTTTTCCTGTTACTTCATGTTCTTTTGAGATATGTTTCTAATAAGGCATTTATAGACAAACTTAACCCTGGGTTAGGGGGGTTCTTAAAGATGGAATGTGATTTATTCAATCAACTTCTCGCAAAATGTTTTTGATAATGAAAGGATCTGTTGTTGCTACAACCATCTAGCATAAAAGGCTAGGGCATCCTCATAAAGAAGTACAAAAGTATCTCGAAGATATTCAGTTAATTAGTACATCTAATAAGCAGCTTGAGTTCTGGAATAGTTGCCAACTTGGCAAGAGTCATAGGTCACCGTTTTCCAATAAGCATATTAAGTGCACTGTTCCTTTTAGTCAAGTTTACTGTAATTTGTGGGGCAAGTTTCCTGTAATGTCTACCTACGGGTTTTACTTTTATGCTTTACTTGTCGATGAATGTACTGGATATTCTTGGTTTTATCCTCTGAAATCAAAATCTGACTTTTATAGTCATTTTCTTTTCTTTTGTAAAATGGTTGAAAATCAATTCCATACAAAAGTTCAAGTTTTAACAACTGATGGTGGAGGTGAATTTTTCAACAACAAACTACAGGAGTTCATGTCTAACAATGGTATTGTTCATCACTTATCTTGCCCCCACACACATGAACAAGTTGGCCTAGTTGAAAGGAAGCACATACATATTGTGGAGCAAGGACTAACTATGATCTTTGATGCTAAAGTTCCTTTATATTATTGGCCTGAATCTTTTTCTTTAGCATTCTATATTGTCAATAGATTACCTTAAAAAACTCATGGTATGGTGTCTCATTTATCTAAGATTCACAACAGGTTACCTGATTATAACATGCTATGAGTTTTTGGATGCTTATGCTTACCATGTCTCAGAGATTTTAATAAACATAAACTGCAGTACCATTCTCCACCCTATGTATTTCTGGGGTATAGTGAGTTATATAAAGGTTATCGTTGCTTGCACATCCCCGCAAACAAAATCTATTTCTCCAGGCATGTTGTTTTTAATGAGAATGTGTTCCTTTTAAAGAGCATGTCCCTCATAATGTGGCTATGAGAGAACTTACAATATTCTTTGAGTTTATTACTATTGCGGACACATCTCAGAATCACACAGTCAATCTCCTCCTCATCAATCAAGTTCAAATGGATACATTGCAAATGTGACTAAGATTCTTGATGAATCAAATTATATTCTCATTCACACTGACGAGTCACACCTCTCCTCTTCATTTGACTTAGTTGGTCAACATAATGTTCTATGTAATGATACCACTCATTCAATCATTGATTCTCTACTTCAACAAGGATGTACCTCTCTTGATACAACTATTGTTTCTGTACCTAAAACACATAATGATACTCTCACCACTACAATCGCAGACTTGAATACTGGTTCAAGTACAACCCCTAACTCTTCCCAGGTTTCTGTTCCAAGACATTACAACCACAATATACATCCCATACTAGATCAAAGGCACGAGCCTTACCTCACACTTCTAGATATGCTATGACTACTCAAGTCATACATGAATTGCCCAGGTCCATCAAATTCTCTCTTCAATACCCCAGGTGGGTTGAAGCAATGCAAGTTGAGTTGGAAGCTCTAACCAAAAAGAACACATGGAACCTAGTTCCTCGACCCTCTCATGGTCATGTGATTGGCTCCAAATGGATATTCAAAACTAACCTTAATGTAGATGGTTCTCTAGAATGGCTAGAATCCCGTCTTGTAGCTAAGGGGTACAACTCTCACAAATAGAACATTATCTACTTGATCATGTATGTTAATGATATTATTCTTACAAGCAACAATACATCATTTCTCAACACATTTCAAACTGCACTAAGTAACACCTTTAACCTGAGAGAACTTGGAGATCTCTCCTACTTTCTCGGTATTCAAGTATCCTATTCTAGATTTGGTCTTCTTCTTACCCAGGAGAAATACATTGTTGATGTTCTACGTCAAGTGGACATGTGTGATTGCAAACCTACATCCACTCCCATCGCCTTGAATTTCAACAAGTCTTCTAGTTCATCATCACTCTTTCCAGATGCTCAGTTGTACAAACGTCTTATAGGATGTGTACAATACATCACCATCACAAGACCATATATTGCTTATGTAGTTAATACTGCGTGTCAATTCCTATCCCTTATAACTGATCTTCACTTCCTTCTTGTCAAATGCATCTTGCGATATCTGAAGAGCTCTTTATCCATAGGTTTTTACATTCAACCTTCATCATCACTATGTCTCACAGCCTACAATGACTCTGATTGGGTAGTCTATCCCTCTACTCGAAGATCAACAACTGGCTTTTGCATCTTCCTTGACAATTCATGTGTCTCATGGAGTGCCATGAAACAAAGCACATTTTCCCGATCCAGCTATGAAGCCGAATATAGGGCATTAACATCTACAACATCAGAGCTCACTTGATTATCCTTTCTTCTTTGTGATCTTCATATGCCATTGCCTCAACCTGCTTGACTACTGTGTGATAATTTAGGAACTCTACAAATTTTAGTCAATCCAATCTTTCACGTGAGGGAGAAGCATGTGGAGATGGAATACCATTTCATTCTGGAAAAAGTCATGTTGGCACACATTATCACTGCTCACATTCCTTCCTCGTAGCAACCAACTGATGTGTTTACCAAACCTTTGACCCAATATGTGTGTAGAGATCTTTGGAACAAACTGGGACTTTGGCTACCCTCATCCAGTTTGCGGGGGAGGGGGTGTTGGTTGAAGAATACATAGCTTAGCTATCTTGTGTTTGATAAAATGCCTAAGTCACAAGCGAGTCAAGTGACTTTACTTGGTAATCAAGAAATGGGTCGTGGCCCACATATACAAGATAGTCATGCCTATATATATACTTGTCACCTTTGTAAATAACAAGCAAGAAAAGCAAACTATGTGACACATACAATTTTCAAATTCAAGTGTTTCTCTTCATTTCCTTCTCACGCCATCTCTCTACTCAAACCTTCCCTCTCTACCCTAAGCTAGGGTTAGGTTTCTAATTGACATAAGAATTTAGTTTGAAGCATAAACACACTGTATATGTTATTAATATAAATAATTCACATACCACTATGAAATATTTAGGCCATGTTTAGCTGATGAATTTTAAACAAAGGAAAGGATATCATTTCCTATGTTTAATGACTTACATTATTTGAAATTGCACATGGGTCCTGTAAAATGTTTCCTTTAGGTTGTTTGTTCCCGTAGATGATGGATTAAATAAGGGGTAGGGGAGCCCACACTTACTTAATCACATCGATATCCAGTCACAACATAGGTGAATTAAGAAATCTTCACTTTGTCATGATCAAAAGGACCCAATAAATAGATGTTCTAGCAATGAAATCTACTTTTTAGATACTACCATTGTTATGAGAAGTAACACCATGCCTTTGACAATATATGTGTTCGCTGATGCCAATGTGTAAAAGTTGTGTGATTGGGCCAATGTTGTTGGAAATTTTGGAGGGACGGCCAACTAAAACAAAGATGAAAAATCTTAGAGTTGATTTGATGCCATCACATCAATAATTATCAAAGTTGATGGAGCTTCTTCACGTGATCATGCAACACCAATGACAGTTGTCAAAGCTACCTGAGCTTCTTCATGCATTCATGTAGCACCAACAAGAGTGGCAATAGTTGTTGTGTGAGGATACAGAGAGTTCTAAACCGGGCTTCATTCATGAGGTTCTTGGTAATGAAGTGTACTCCTAGTTGAAGAGAAATCTTCTATCAAAATGGGGCATTTCTATAACAACACAACTGAGAAAGAAGACTGAACTTGAATCCTGTCCTAAGTTTGTACAAACATAGGAAAGTTTTTCATATTCATTTCTATTTCATTTCTGATCCATTCCTATCCTTCATTAACATCCTTTAGCTTACCATCCCATCATCCAAAGGCGGCCTAAGTGCAATCATTTTATTCCCAAAACCATCACTTAGGATTGAGGGTTGACTAGAAACATGAGAGAAATGCCTAAAGGCATATTTATTATAAAGATTGTGAAGATGTCTTTTCATAGAAGCTGCTTTCCCTTCCTCATTAAGGGGTCAATATTAGGATAACAAAACTTCACAAAGTCAAGTTTGTATCTAGGATCAAGAATTATAGCAAATGAGAGGAAAACTGAGTAAGAAACCCAACAATTTTCAAACTTAGGTTTAATTTCAGTAGATATCTTCTTCAAATTAGGATCAGACCCAAATTCAATCTCATGAAGACTCATGTGTGTCCTCTACACGTTAAACAAATACACGTTTGTTGCAGGAAAGTTTGACCCCGACATTGGAGTCGCTACTATATAAACTTACAAAGTTTCTCTATGTTGTCCCATTCATTGTTTGTAGTGCATGTATGAAATAAAGGATCCAAAAGATTGTAGAAATAGTATGTAGGATGATACCTAAGTGCACATTAAACCATCAAGTATGTGGAGGTCCTTCTTGTATCACAATCCATGTAATGCCCCATGGATGTACTTATTTCTTCATATTTAGCATAATGAGGAAAGTTTATATGTCTTGACTTTGATCCATTTTTGTATTTGATGCAATATATTACCTTATGCAAACAATCTAGATGAACTTTAAACCCATCTTTCACTGTCAAGTTCACAATATGGGCATATAATCACACATGAAAGTAATTCCCACAACAATGCAAGATATCATGCAATGAAAGCTTCTTTATTAGTAATCTTACAAATATCATTATTTGTTTCATCACCTAAAGTGGTTGAACATATTTTTTATCAATCCTCCAATATTTTAGAATTGTATATAGCTTCATGTAATCTAATGCCAATCTGGTGGGAAAAAGTGAGAGAAGTCAAGAATTTTACTTTGCAAAGTTCATGCTTCATCAACAAAATGAAATGTCAAACATAAATATCCTTCTTTAGTAGCATATGACCAAAAATCAGATGATAGACCAATCCTATCAAGAACTCAATCTAGTTATTGTCTTAACATTTCTTTTTTTCTTCTAATATAGTTTCATACAGTCAGACCTAGTTTTATTCTTTGTGATATGCTTTGCATCATCTTTCAACTTCTTAAATAGATCAATTATACATTCATATTCAAATAAGAAAGATTTAGATTCATAATAGCTATATATTTTTCTCAACATAAATATCAACCATTAGAGAGAAACCCTAAACCTAAACCCATATTAAGAAACAAAACACCAAACTCTCGACAAACACAATTAACATAGAATACTAAAAACACAAATAAATTTTTGCTTTTCCTTTTCCATTAACCTTGTAAACCAATGTCACATTATCAAAATATTATTCAAATTCATTAAATCAGAATCAAATCTAAGCATCTCATATATAGTTATTTTACATCAAATACATGTACATGAAAGAAAAAACTTAGTATACGATCCATCCTATGAAAGAGAGAGTACATGAACATTCTAATCTTGATTATTCTATTTACATAATCATTGGATGACTGTATATCTAAATTTTTTTGAACATCCTCATGAGACTCATATAGAGATCTAGTGAGCGGATACCTACCACTCAAGATGAGTAATTGCATTAGTATCAAATTATTACCGAACTTGTTATAAATTTATGGATTTTGAAAGGTCCATTGGATAATTCTAACATTTAAAAATCCAATATATAAGTAATATAATTAATCATAAGGCATCCATTTAGTTAATGACTAACCTTTTTAACCATAGTGTGAGCATATTAATGAATAATTATCAAATAGTAATCATTTAAGAGTTATAATCCTGTTACAGAGGTAACAAGTAAAGATCTAAGCATTTAGAACCAACATATAACAAAAACAACATATTTGTGACACCCCACGTTTTGGACCAGGACACATCATACACTCCTGAAGATTAAGTACATATAGAACATTCTTCCCAAATAGTACTATTCAAATGCCAACTAAATCCATATGATAATAAGAGCAAATGTTAAGTCTCAAGATAAAGCAGTTGTCACATTCAAGATAAGAGTCCATAATAGATAAATATGAATAGGCAACATATTTTAATAGAAAAATGACTAATTTCCTTAGAAAGAACTTATTCAAGAATAGTAGATTTATCAAGTAGTAGTTAAAGGAATGTAACAAACATTCAGCTCATCCACATCACTTTTCATATTTTTTTATTTGTCCTAAACTATTTTGCTCGTACCTTAGCAATAAGAAGTCACCACATCTGATTCTCAAGTCCACGACTCTTCATCACTATCTTAGGGTTTAGTCAGACACCCTAGGATATCAACAACAGACCCTGGTCCACTATTGGGTTGCTTAAAGAGTCTGACGTCCTCATTTTAAGTACACAAAATAGGAACCAACATAATAAAATGTCACATGTCATCATATTTCTCATGTTTTATAGTTCCATTTCATTAGAATCTATTCCTCATGGATATAGACTTTCACAATAGAGGATTTAGGGCCTAAATCACACAACATGAATCAACCCCAAATCCTAGTAGTCTAACCTTTATGGTCTCGATCCACACTCCAAAAATCCTTCTCATAATTCTCTAATTACTACATGGAGATCAATTTTGTTTCTTCATTATAAACCTTGAGGGAATCTCACACTATCTAGGGAACCTAACTAGATGTGTCATTATTTCACTTCTTATTAACCCATGTACTCATTTTAAAAGAATTCAACTCATCATTTGTGTATTCTCATGTCAACTAGAGTGATATGAATAAGTTTGGCTTAATAAGAAAGATAATGATCAAAATAACAAGCATAATAATATATAATTTACAACATATATGCTTGTTTCCATTTCCACATCATTTCATATAAGTCATCACCAATCACTATCAGTAAGACATAATCTCATTATCCATCATTTACCATAAACAATCTTTATAAGACATAATGAATACATGTTCGTTCAATCATAAAATATTTCTTATCAGTTTATTCCGCATCACATTTTTCATCAGATATTTACAAAGACATCTGAGCTAAAAAAAGCATATATACTTTTTTACTTTTCACAATGCTCAGAACAAGTTCAATATACTACGCGTATTTACGATATATACTTATGACATCCAATTTCAATAGATATAATTAAATCTAAATTTACAAACATGCATAAAACACTTGATACTTCTCTTTTACTATATACTATTCTTTAGTTAGGGTTACTTTTCAATAGGTATTTTATCTCATTTGAAACCCATCAGAATAGACCATTCTTTAAATAAAAATATTATACATATAATTGCAATCCAAAAATGTTGAATCAATTCACATCGTTGAGCTGTATCCTGTAAATGAATTAAACCATACTTATGTGCATTTATTAGTCTCTTATTTTAGAGTATTATTCATTATTATCACATAGCTCATTATATTAGTGTTTCAATTAGGTTTTTAGGTCCAATTATTAGCTTTCTTCATTTTCCTTCATTTTATAATTATTAGTCACACCTTTTTTCATATCAGGTTCACTATTATTCTTGGAGTTAATCATTCTAAATTTACTTAATGGAAAAAGCTTTTCTCTCATTGAAATTTTCCATAGTCTAATTTTTAGTGTATTTCATTTAATTTAGGATAACCCAAATATATTTTAAGTAAATAGATTAAAGACTTCCTCATACTCATTCCAATAATAGTTTACTCATTACTTATCATCACAATTCAGTTCACCCTTATCCATTTCTTTTCTTGCATTTAGATATGCGTACCATGTCATTTTAGTTATAGTGGAATTTTGGTAATTAAAGTAATCCTTTTATTCCTTAAAAATCTACTCACTTTAGGAAATAGAATGGATTAAGGTTACTTCTTCTTACGCCTTAGTCTCTATTCATTTCCTCTATTAATTACTATTTAACTTGTATAAATGACTTGCATTCATGGGGAGTTTACTCATTATTCCATATACTATACTGGCATAGATTCATTTGGCTTAGGTAATCTTAATAAGTCTTGACACCTTTATTTGATGTAATAAATCCTATAGTTGATCATTTTTTCACATTTACAAGGTTATATACAATTTCTAACTTTATCCCTCACACTCGTCTTAGTATTGAGTTTCTAGGATTGTCAAGAAAATGTCTTAGTTGAATACATCATTAGAACCTTATTACTCACTAATCTCATTATGGTACACATGGTTTCATTAGGGCTATTCACACACATGGAAACCCTAGTTCCATTTACACACAATTTATCCATCAATTATAATTATGCATTGATTCTTTGGCTTATTTGAGTCAATCCAACAAAACTAACCCTAGACATGGAATGCATCAATTTCAAACCCTCATATTGACACTTATCTACATGTAGTATGTAATTCAAGCAAATATCTAAAAATACAATTGAGAATTGATTCTTACTAAGTTTAGGCATGACTCTATACATGAGAACTCAATTTTTAAGCATATCATTCATTAGGAGGATTTTAGACAATATTGATATAAAACAACATAGTTTCGTTATCTATATGGATTTTACATAGAACTTTTGTTATTATGTCAGTAACTAAACAAATACATACAAATGAGAAAGAATCTATATCATTAGCAATCTATTCCCTAAATTCTTCTCAATTGATTAGCTAATCACATACAAACACAAATAAGAATCTTGATTTTTTTATCCAGATAGAATTAGTCATTCAACACAATTACAACTCTTAAGAGGGAGATACACTCTCCGCTTAGGTACCAAGAACATTCAAAACGCTGTCTATAATCAGAATTTATAGAAATCCATCAAGGTTGTAGCCATTGACTGCTTTTCTTCCTCCTTCAAACTCCTAAATTAAAAAAGGAGAATATGATAGAAAGAAAAAGAAAAGACGGAGACTTACTAAATTTTTAGTTCAAATTAGAGAGAGAACCAAATTTATACATAGGAGAGAAGATTCACCATGAAATCATGTCTAACGCTGATGAACTTACATGATTTTGCAAGCTTTAAGAAGTTGAAACCCTAAAGCAACATTTCTGATATTTTCTCCTTCAAAATCCTATTTCTCCCTCTATCTCTAGACTCTCATAACTCTAGTAGGAATGACAAAATATGGGATCTACTATTGTGTTAGGTTAATGATATAGATCAATTTAGGTGTTTTCAACATTTACATACATGACCAAAATTCATTTTATGTCTTGTTTTTTTATCTATTTAGATTGGTTGGTCAGCCAAGTTGTTATTGATAAGAAGCTCAGCCAAAACACACTTTGTAGGTACTCAAGTATAACCTAAAATATCCTAAATTTGGTAGGGTATTAGAAATTGACTTTGCAGTGTACAATTAAAATTGAAGCTCATTTGTATGTACTAGTAAATAGCTAAAAGTCAAATACCATAACTCAATAGTATAACATGTTTAGCATGGTTGGCTAAGTTGGTCCTGGGAAAACTTGGCCGACCAACTTGTCAACAAACATTTCAAAATTCTAATATTTTGCAAGAACTCTTCTGTTTAAGTTATCTATAACCAAATTTCAAAGAAATTATAATTATATATTAAATAATAAAAACCATTTATTGTACCACTATATTTACCAAATTTTGTATTCATATGATACCAAAACCCTATTTTTTCCAACTAGAGTTTACATTTATCAAATCCTAATTATTCAAAATAACAATACATTTTGGGTTTTTTTGTTAGGTATAAAACATCCACTAGTACAGATCTGACGCTTAATGTCACTTTTGTTGACGTCAATTCTTTAAAAAATCGACACCAATTCACCAACAATGTCAGTTTTTCAAGCCAACCGTCACCATATGTAAAGCCTTTTCGATTTAGAAAAGACACGACTACCACTTTAACTTAAACGTACATTTCTTTTCATAGCAACCGACATCTAAAATTGCCCCCAAAATATAAATTTTCAGAGAAAATAGCTTGCCATCAAAATTTTCAATCTGGATTCATTTTGTATACAACCGACTATAAAGTGTTCACACCATGTCCCCGTGGAAAATTTATCCCCCTATTAGTCATCGGTTCTACCAGAAAAATCGACGACTAAGTCCCCTTGGTGTGACATAATTTTTTTTGGACATGGGCCTAAATCATTGATTTTTTAGAAGAAACTGACGACTAGGTATTTTCACACGTCCCCACAAAATATTTCCCCCCAAAATTGCTTCTTAGTCGTCATTTTTTCTTGCTAAATAGACAACTATATCCCTAACTCGAGGTACTTTTTTATATTTGGATATGTAGTTAGTCGTCAGTTTTTACAGACCTAACCGACGACTATGGACCCAAACGAGTGTCTATTTTTTGGTTGATTTAGGAGTTAATCATCAGTTGTCTTGCAAAGGACCTATTCAAATCGATAGGTCCTCAATGTAGGGGTATGGCACTATTTATAGGTGAACACGAAGAACATTCACCTATGATGGTTTCTATTAAGGAGGACGTTGTAGGTCAACGTTATGATACTAGTTTATTCAGCCCTATTTTAGGGCTTCATCTTGTGGAATTTTGTATTTCAATCACATCTATACCTATTAGATTACATGCTATTTCCCTTAATATGCATATTTGTGTAAAATGTACTTATGGACATTATTTTCATGTTTTTTAGGTACTTGGACCACACTTGGATGGACGAGAGAGATGGAGGGGCCCAAAGAAGGCCCTAAATCTCCCCCAACCTACCCCTAGTGGCCAAGAGTCAAGCTTAAGCAGAGAAGACCATGGATAATGAAGTTTGAAGCTCAAAGTGCAAGCAAAGCCCCCAACACAGCCGTGGTAACACGGAACGGTCGAGCTGCAAATGAAGAAACCACAGGAAAAATTTCAGTTTTGAAGCAGCTGCAAAGCATACTCTACCACGACTGTGCCACGCAGCATGATCATGCTACGATCCTACAACATGACTGTGCCATGCAACACGACCATGCTATCAGCTCCCAACACGGCTGTGCTACGTAGCAAGGCCGTGCTACCATCTCCCAACACATCCGTGCTACGCAGAACGACCATGCTACCAACTCCCAACACGGCCGTGCTACCCAACACCACCGTGCTACCAACCAGCCACTCCCCCAAAGCAACCTGATATTTTTCACCATTTTTCACCTCGGACGTTCCCATCCACCGCGGCCGTTCCACTTACAACCCACCACGGCTGTGCTACCCACCACGACCATGCTACTCACAAAAACCTAGCCACTTTTCCACTGCATTTCCCACTTTGCCCCCACTTAACCTAATGCTTCCCCCACACCTATATATACCTAGGTGGTGACTCGGGTACGAGGTTAGCTACCTTCCACCACCTCCTAGCTCCCCATTTTTGCCCCTTATCCATTCCACTCCATTTCCACCTCCATTCCACTCAATTTCACCATTTCCACCACCAAAACACTAGTTTATACTAGTTCCTACCCATAATCCCCTTCATTCCACACCCTTGCACCTTGGAGGAGAGAGGAGATCATCTTGTAGTAGCTAGAGAGGATGATTCCTTCATCCACACCGAGCTCCATGGATTCTTCTACCTCTTTCTCCTTTCTTTTTGTATTTTCTATTTCCATGAGTAGTTAGCCCCCCTTGGGTGGGCTGTTTGGGGGGAAATTATGTTACTTTGATACCATGTTGGGGGAAAATGACATGTAAACTTCGTAATTCCATTTGTTAATGATTATGTTCTATTTGCATCTCATTCTCCATGAATTGATTGTTGGTTTGTGTGTGAAATCACCTAGGAATTTAGGCAAATTGCTTATATGTGTGAATTTTGGGATTTGCCCCTAGGTCCAATTCTTGGATCCCTAGGTTGCCTCCCATCTTCCTACATCCTAATCAATCTCCCTAAACCTAAGTGAGAGATCTATGTATCTAGATTGTATAATTCTAGTACAGTTATCATGGAGCCTTCTCAAGGCTAGAACGTGGGGGAATTAGGGTCCAAAAGCCTAATTTCACCTCCCCATTACTACCCTCGACCCTAATTGCCCTAGGAATGCCTAGTCTAGAAACCTAGACTTTATTAAACTCTATTTGAATTAAACCTAATCCCTAACCCAATTGAGCCTCGTAAGGGTAGTAGGGGGTGTTAGGGACTTGTTCCCCTATACACAACCTAGCATATCCATGGCCAGTTAGTAGCTTAGGTTAATTCATTAGACTCTAACTTGTTGTTTAGTTTGGATAATCTAAATGGAATCATAATGTTCATACGTCACCCCCCAACTTAAGTGATAAGTTCATACCCCTAAACAACCCATACCTCTTTTTATTGCTTAAAACCCTAGTTTTGTGCTTGTTCAGCTTAGTTAGCTTGTTCCTTGCTTAGTTAGCTTCTTGCTTTGTTCTTGCCTTGTTCATGTTAGTTTATCTCTTTAATTGCTCTTTTGCTTCTCTCTTGCTTGTCTTAGTGTAATTTGCCTTTTCATACCTAGCTTAATCCTTTCTTGCCTATTTAGCCTTACTCTAGCCTAGGGTTAACTTAGATTTCATTCTTGCCTTTAATTGCTTGTTTGTCCATAGTAGTTTAACAATCAAAATAACCTCCAAACCCTTAACCCTAGTCTTCACAGTAGGAACCTAGCCAAACTAACCTAGCTCTAGTGCCCCCTCTTCTCCATGTGGATCGACCCTATACTATCCGCTTACCTATACTATGACACGACCCTGTGTGCTTGTGGGTGTAGTTGTCTTAGTGTGAGTAGGTGTTAAGTTAGGTTTTATAAATATCAAAAGTGAATCCATCATGTGCTTCCGTCCGCGGGGTTGCATCTATTCAAAACTCAAACTGAGTATTGTGTAACACCATTGGTGGGAGCACACCAAGCTTTCTGGCACCGTTGCTGGGGATTAGAGGTGCTTGGCCTAGCTAGTTAGTTTTTCTTTGACTTTTCCTACTGCCTTCATCATTGCTATTCTTTATTCATTATTCTTTGCATTCATTGTGTGTATTGGTTTACTAACTTGTTTTATTTTGTTTGGTTGTGCTTTGTGCATGTGACAAGCCATTCGGGAGGAAATAAGATGGAAGGCCAAAATGCACTTCACAACCCACTTCAAGACTACTTCATGCCTAGCAACTACAAATCGCCAATTGCTAGCAGGGTTGATCAGATGCCAGGGGAGCAATTCTCTATCCCTCTAGGTCTTCTTAGGATCCTACCCATCTTCTACAGCTCGGAGAGTGAGAACCCCTACAAGCACTTGGACTCCTTTCTTGAAGTATGCTCCACCTTCAGGACGCCGACAACAAGTTATGATACAATCAGGTTGACTTTGTTTTCCTTCTCCCTCAAAGACAAAACCAAAGAGTGTTATGATTCAAGAAGAGACATCATGATTGGGGAGAGATGAAAAATTCCTTCTTGAGGAAATTCTACTCTATAGCAAAGTTGACACAAATGCGGTGTACCATAGCAAGTTTCAACCAACTAGATAATTAGCGATTCCACGAGGCTTGGGAGAGGTTTCAAAAGATGTTGAGAGAATGTCCACATCATGAGATCCCTTTGTGGCAACTAGTTCAGTCCTTATACTCTGGCCTATCTCATGCAAGTCAAGCTACAGTGGATTCTTGTTGTGGAGGAATTTTATGGCTAAACCACCCGAGGAGACATGGCCTTTGTTTGAGAGTTTGGCAGAAAGTTCAAGGATGAAAGCTTCTAGTATGGTTAGTGACAGTGACCTATCTTTTGGTGTGACATCTCCAACTCATGATGATTCAAGCCCACAATTGATGAAAATGTTTGGTGAAATGGTGAGCTTCATGAGAAACCAAGTGACCAAATCTCCTTGTCATTCAGTCAATGCTATTGAGTTCTATGGGGAAGAAAAGAAGACACCTCACTCCTATATCTACCAGGAACCACAAAGTCCCACATATAGCTCAAGGTTTGGAGAAGAGGTTCTCTCTTGGTTGAAGGTATTTGATGATGTTCAAAGAGATGTTGCAAGGTTAGAAGAGAGAATTGAGCAGCTATCTTCCATAATCGCTCTCCAAGAAGAAAAATTGTCTTCAAAACCCATCACGAGCCATCATGAAGCAAGTGGACCTATGCCTTCTTCCGACATATTATATAGTCTGACCCCCATACAAGTACATCCCATTCACTCCTTCCAAGGCTATTCTAAGCCTTACACTCCTCCACCACCTCCCTCACCTCAAATTTCCCAAAACTTCACTTTCCAACCCCAATTCTCTCCTCCTCCTCAATTCTCTTCTCCACCTCAATTTCAACCCCAAGTGTCACCTCCACCTCCTCCACAGCCACAACATGCCCCCCCTCTCCACCATGAGCAAGGTAGTGATGTGATAGTTCTAAGGAGTGGTAAAACTCTTAAGCATCCTGCAAGTCAAAGAAAAGTTGATAAAGCAAAGCAAAGGCAGCTAAGTGGTGATACTGTGATTGATATTGCTAAAGATGATGTTGTGATACCACATGTTGAGTTTGGGATTCCATGTGATCCACCACATATCCCCTTTGTAGGTCCTACAATCCCTAGTGTTCCACCTCATTTTCATGCAAGTACGGCAAAAACTAGTGGTCCTCCATTCGTATAAGCACTAGATGAGCTATCGGAATTGAAAAGGAGGCAAAAGCACAATATTGATATTCTTGAGGTGTTTCTCCAAGTAAAAGTGAACATTTCACTTTTGGATGCTATCAAGCAAATCCCATCATATGCCAAGTTCCTCAAGAACCTATGCACTATGAAAAGAAGGTCAATGGGGAGGATTCCAAAGAAGGTGAGATTAACTGAACAAGTGATCCCCATCATACAACACTCACTTCACATGAAGAGAAAGGACCCAAGAGCCCCACTCATACCTAGTTACATAGGGGGACATCACATAGATAGGTCCTTACTTGATTTGGGATCTAGTGTGAATTTGATGCCATACAATGTCTATGTTGAGCTGGGCTTAGGCAAGTTGAAGCCGACACATTGCACTCTCTAGTTGGCAGATAGATCCATAAAAGTGCCCAGGGGTAGAGTGGATGATGTCTTGGTGATGATAGACAAAGAGAAATGTGCGGTGTTCCTGGCGGATTTCATTGTACTTGATATGGATCTGGAAGATAGGAAGATTCCCATCATATTGGGAAGGCTGTTCGTGTCTACAGATGATGCCGACATTCATGTGCGCAGTGGCACTATGACAGTCTCATTCATGGACATGAAGATCAACATCAACATGTATAAGACCCCAACCCGGCGAGTCCGAGATAGGGATATTGGATATGATCACTTCACAAGTCCAAATGGGCATTTGAGAGGACACCAAGGTGAAGAAATTGGTGATGATTATTGTGATGAAAGGGATGAGGAACCTAGATTGATTTCAAATGAGGGATGCATGTTTTGCAAGAATGGACACATGAGAATTCCAAATGGGTGAATTATTAAGAATCTACAAGAAGCCCGGCTGAAGGCATGAAACTTAGTGCTAGTGGGAGGCAACCCACATAGGTTTGGGATCTTTTATACCCAACCTTCACTTTTTGATACTTTTTCTTTATTTTTACACTTTCTAAGAAAACACACACACACACACTTGTGTTTAATAGTTTTTGTCTAGTTTTAAGATGTGCAGGTGATAATAGGGTGAAATGAAGGAAATTTGAGTACAATTGAGAGAAGGATTCAAAGAAAAATCACTTTGGGTCAAGTTTTTGAGTGTTTGATGTTCCTCATTTTGAGAGTAGTAGCTACAGGGACCACCACAGCCATGGCACATCAATACAACCGTGGTCATTTGCATGAAAAACACACCAAGTCCCAGGATTCAGAAGCAAAATTGAGAAAAACTGCCAAAGGACTGCACCACGGCTGTGCGAGGCAGCACGGCCATGTAGCCTGAAGCCACCACAGCCGTGCTGCAGACCAATTTCAGCCTATTAAGGTAGATTAATGGGGAAGCTACTACACATATCCTCCACCATAGGGAGGAACACCGCTAGAGACTCTAGAGAGCCATGATCGTCTACCCTATCATCCTAAACTCTAGGATCATGCTAAGGACAACATGATTCAAAAGTTTTGGGTGGTAGGGCAGGTATGCCCTAGTTTGACTTTGCATTTCACTTGCCACATCCACTTTTGTTTTCTTGTTTTTGCTATCTACCTTCACCATGTTTACTGCTTTGCATCCTTGCATGCCATGTTGTTTACACCCCTTCCATTTTTGTGTAATTTTCCAAAAAAAATTGTTCTTTTTGCCATGCATTGCATATCATGTAGATTTTTTTGGTAATTTTTGCATGTTTTAGCTAGGATTTGCTTATTTACTGCTTTAAGTTCAATAATATAGGCTTAGATGTGATGGAAGGCAACTTGTCACCATTTTGGCCAATTTTGCCCAAATTTGAGATTTCTTGCCTAAAAGTGTGTTTCAACCCAATCTCTACTTTTTTTGGATTAAAAGTGATGACATTTGACAAATGCAAGTGAATTATCATTGTTTATTGCTAAATGGTATCAATTCTTGACTTTTTACATGTGCACCGCCTCTCTTGTGTTTTTGGATGATTTGGTTGAATTGTGATTTGAGCAAGCTATGAGTGCTTAGTGCCTATGAAATCACTTGATTGAAATATCAATTTCAAGTTGTTCATTCATGTGGTGTGACATTGTTGGATGAAGTGTTGGATTAATTTTCATGCAGGATACCTTTTGTTGAGAATCACACCAATGAATCCTCTTTGACCCGACTCTTCACGCACCATCTTCTTACCCCTTCGCCTCATGAAAGGATGCCAAAGTGCACATATCAGCCGTGGCCACCTCCAAAAGTTTGGGGTGACCACATCTACATCTCACCGCTTCACTCTCATCACCATATGCCCTATCTACTCCAAGGGCAAAGAAAAAGAAAATAAAAAATGCAAAAAGAAAATAAAAGGATGCTCCTATTTAAGAGCATTCAAATAAAGAAAAGATGATTGCTCTATGTAATAACACTCAAAAAATCTTACCGCAACCCTTTCTTCCATTTTTATACCCACTGAGCTAGGAAACATCAAACCTAGTTCATTTTACCCTTTTTTGCAGCCACGTGGGTCATTTGGTGTGATTTGAAAGGTAAGGTTGAAAGCATGAAGGTGAAACAACACTCTTGGTCATCCTTGATTAACACCATCATGAAATGATTTACCTGGAACTACATGAAAGAAATATGGATAGCTTGTATGTTTTATGCACTATATTTGAAGTTCATACATTTTGTGCTCTTTTCATGATTGGTTTGTGAAAATAGGAGAGGAGAGAGGTGGAATGCATGTACTTAGTCACTATTGATCCTATTAAGCAATAATCATCCTTTACATTGCATTTGTCATTTCTTGCTTGTGAAAATTTTGTAGAGAGATTGAGTTAGAGCAGACTTGAGGACAAGTATGTTTCAAGTTTGGGGTGGTGATTCAGCCCTATTTTAGGGCTTCATCTTGTGGAATTTTATATTTCAATCACATCTATACCTATTAGATTACATGTTATTTCCCTTAATATGCATATTTGTGTAAAATGTACTTATAGACATTATTTGCATTTTTTTAGGTACTTGGACCACACTTGGATGGACGAGAGAGATGGAGGGGCCCAAAGAAGGCCCCAGAGCTCCCCCAACCTACTCCTAGTGGCCAAGAGTCAAGCTTAAGAAAAGAAGACCATGGATAATGAAGTTTGAAGATCAAAGTGCAAGCAAAGCCCCTAGCACGGCCGTGGTAACACGGAACGATCGTGCTACAAATGAAGAAATCACAGGAAAAATCTCAATTTTGAAGCAGTTGCAAAGCATACTCTACCACGGGCGTGCCACACAGCACGACCATGCTGCGATCCTACAACATGGTCGTGCCATGCAACATGGCCATTCTACCAGCTCCCAACACGACCGTGCTACGTAGCACAGCCGTGCTACCGTCTCCCAACATGGCCGTGCTACCAGCCAGCCACTCCCCCAAAACAACCTAACATTTTTCACCTTGTCTGTTCCCATCCACCATGGCCATTCCACTCACAACCCACCACGACCGTGCTACTCACAAAAACCTAGCCACTTTTCCACTGCATTTCCCACTTTGTCCCCACTTAACCTAATGCTTCCCCCACACCTATATATATCTAGGTGGCGACTGGGGCATGAGGTTAGCTACCTTACACCACCTCCTAGCTCCCCATTTTTTCCCATTAGCCATTCCACTCCATTTCCACCTCCATTCCACTCCATTTCACCATTTCCACCACCAAAACACTAGTTTATACTAGTTCCTACCCATAATCCCCTTCAATCCACACCCTTGCACCTTGGAGGAGAGAGGAGGTCATCTAGCAGTAGCTGGAGAGGAGGATTCCTTCATCTACACCGAGCTCCATCGCTTCTTCTACCTCTTTCTTCTTTCTTTTTGTATTTTCCATTTCCATGAGTAGCTAGGCCCCCTTGGGTGGGATGTTTGGGGGAAATTATGTTACTTTGATACCATGTTGGGGGAAAATGACATGCAAACTTTGTAATTCCATTTGTTAATTATTATATTCTATTAGCATCTCATTATCCATGAATTAATTGTTGGTTTGTGTGTGAAATCACCTAGGAATTTAGGCAAATTGCTTATATGTGTGAATTTTGGGATTTGCCCCTAGATCCAATTATTGGATCCCTAGGTTGCCTCCCATCTTCCTACATCCTAATCAATCTCCCTAAACCTAAGTGAGAGATCTAAGTAGCTAGATTGGATAATTCTAGTACAATTAGCATGAGCCTTCTCAAGGCTAGAATGTGGGGGAATTGGGGTCCAAAACCCTAATTTCACCTCCCCATTACTACCCTCAGCCCCTAATTGCCCTACGAATGCCTAGTCTAGAAACCTAGACTTTATTAAAATCTACTTGAATTAAACCTAATCCCTAACCCAATTGAGCCTCGTAAGGGTAGTAGGGGGTGTTAGGGACTAGTTCCCCTAGCATATATCTATGGCCAGTTCGTAGCTTAGGTTAATTCATTAGACTCTAACTTGTTGTTTGGTTTGGATAATCTAAATGGAATCATAATGTTCATACGTCACCCCCAACTTAAGTGATAAGTTCATACCCCTAAATAACCATACCTCTTTTTATTGCGTAAAACCCTATTTTTGTGCTTGTTCAGCTTAGTTAGCTCGTTCCTTGCTTAGTTAGCTTCTTGCTTTGTTCTTTCCTTGTTCATGTTAGTTTATCTCTTTAATTGATCTTTTGCTTCTCTCTTGCTTGCCTTAGTGTAATTTGCCTTTTCATACCTAGCTTAATCCTTTCTTGCCTATTTAGCCTTACTCTAGCCTAGTAATCCTTTCTTGCCTATTTAGCCTTACTCTAGCCTAGGGTTAACTTAGATTTCATTCTTGCCTTTAATTGCTTGTTTGTCCATGTAGTTTAACAATCAAAACAACCTCGAAACCCTTAAACCTAGTCTCTGCAGTAGGAACCTAGCCAAACTAAGCTAGCTCTAGTGCCCCCTCTTCTCCCTGTGGATCGACCCTATACTTGTCGCTTACCTATACTACAACATGACCCTGTGCGCTTGTGGGTGTAGTTGTCTTAGTGTGAGTAGGTGTTAAGTTAGGTTTTATAAATATCAAAAGTGAATCCACCATGTGCTTCCATCTGCGGGGTTTCATCTATTCAAAACTCCAATTGAGTAGTGTGTAACACCATTTGCGGGAGCGCACCACTAGTATATTTCTACAAGATGTTTTGGAGTAGTTTTGTTCTGCATGGTTGAATACATCTGTGATAGAACTTCGAATATGGTGAGATCTTATATATCTATATACCTTACTTTATATATGGTGATCTTTTTTCTTATATATTAATGCATACATGATATATGTTTTACAACCACTTACATAGGGTCTGTACGGAGTTTTCAATGATGCATGTGGGATTTCTGGTTCCATCCTTGATTAGCCATGTAATTAAAGACCCATCTTATGTTATCCTATACTGCTCTACCACACTTAAATATTTTGGTAGAAAGAATAAGAGTATGATATTATCTCCACACAATGTTGGGTAAGTTTACTTACTTTGCTTATAATTTTGACTTAAGAAATTACATTTCATTATGGAATTTTATTTATATTTTTTGCCTTCTTATCAATCAGGAATAACCATTGGGTCTTATTAGTTGTTGTCCCTGTGACACTAACTGTTTATTATCTAGATCCTAAGAGTGACAAAATAGATGATGGGGGACACTATTTGAAAAAGGCATTATTCACGTGAGTAAATTTTTATATTTATATCCTTTAACATATATATATTACATGACTATTTACTATTGTCAATTCAATGTATTATATTAATGTATAGGGCTATAAAATATTTCAAAAAAGCTGGAGGAAAGGTGAACACGAAAATGATAGTTTGGGAGAGTGTTGAGGTAGTTTTCTGAATCCAATGCATATTTATGCCAACTATGCTTACTTTTATTTATTGATATTTTATATGTTGAAATTTATAGTGTTCTGTGCAAGATAATAGTTGGGAATTCACATACTACATGATGCAGTATATGTACATGATTGTCAAATATGCATTAGTAGACATCAACAAGATACATAATATAATCCATATATATATATATATATATATATATATATATATATATATAGTCTTGATCATGATAGGTATATAGTCTCATTAGATAATATGAACATATTAAAATTATTAATTATATATATAATTGTCTTTGCAGGTGTTTATACCAAAAAACTTCGCTACATAAGAAAAGCTAGTAGATATGCCCTATACGAGAGAACAACTAGATGAGATATGAGAACAGTGGGTAGAAACCTTCAAAAGGGAAGTGAACTTTGAACTTGATTGGGGTGAAGAAGATGAAGAAGAACTTTGAATTATATTATACATGTGTTTCTTATGACTTCTTGCAACTCTAAATTTGATGCATGCATATGTGAATGATGATCTATAGACATGTGTGTGAATGTAAAGATGAATGAATGAATGTTTTTACATGTCATGATAATGAAATTGATATATATGTAAATGAAGTAACATGTGTGTGAATAAATTATGATTGCACATGTGATGAAATGGAATTGGAGAATGAATAAAATTTTGTGCATGCTATGTTTGTTATTGCAGGTTTGGTGGCCTATTGTTAAGATGAACTCACATGATGCTATTAACCTAGAGTTTAGAACTAAATTTTAGGTTCTGCATCCTACTGACCAGTCAGGCAATAGGTTGTAGGCCTTCCATTAAAAAAAACCAAAACTTAGTCATCGGTTGTATCCAAATAACTGACACTATAAGCCTAAGTCATCAGTTTTAGTAAAATAACCGGTATTGAAGAATAAAACCAAAACGGCCGTGCTGGACAACACAACCTCACTGAGTAGCATGTCATAGTATTTGGTTTGTTAGATATAACCATCACTTAACATAAAAAATGTCCTTTTTGGGGCTGCAACCGACACTGTAATCATGATAGGTCTCAGTTTATTACGAACTGATGTTGTAGGGTCCTTTACCAGTTACAAATGTGACTTGGTATGGCTTTTTCGATGTCAGTTTTTGGCATGCAACATACACCTACGACCCATATCATGCGTCAGTTTCTTTTATCCACACAACTAACTGGCTTTGTGGCATCGGTTTTTCCTTCTCTAAAGAAATGACATCTTAGACCTATAGCTATAGTATCACCCACTTAGGTGTCGATTTTGAACCAACATTATAGGGTTGTTTTAGTCAGCTCCAAAGATTGGTTATGTACTAGTGATCATAAGTAGACTACCATCATTAATTAAGCTTAAAAATGATCAATCTAGTTAAGAATGGAATCATCTAATTAAACCCTAATTAGATGGCTAAGTTGAAAATGGGTCATTACAATAGCAATAGCTAACTTTTCCCTTAATCTTTATGGTTAATTTTCCTTTTCCTTAATCTCAACTCACAATCACGATGCATTTGTTTCATTGTTTTTGGAGTAATAATAGAACAATTATTATCATCATCTAGATGCTTTTTTAGAATTTAGGTTCCATGGGTATTTGATCCAATGGCATAATTCATATGATAACTTTTACACTTGGCTCATTATTCCCTTTTTCATCTTTATATATGAGGAAGATATTCCAAACAAATGAAGTGAATATTCTCTTCTTACTAATAGTGGTATTTTATTTTTTAACATTTAATTCTCCTACTGGTTGTGAAGGTGATTGTAAAGGAACATGTTTAAGAGTTACATGTGGATCCAAGTTTGATGAGCTAGCATCAAGCCCATTTTCAATGTTTGCATTACTTTATGAGGGGTTGAGGTGGATTATGTTCCATCCAAATGATACATCTATCCAATGACCTAGAAGAAGGTAAAACAACTTTGTATTAGATATAATTAATTATTTACATTACTTTTTGTGTGAACAGAAGGTTGGAGTTCTTTGTTTGGAAAATATTATTTAAAGTAGAAAAAAATCATGCTAGAAAAGTTAATTTGCCAACGAAAATACTCCCAGTTCAACAAAAACTTGTAAACATGCCATACTCCCAATTTGACAGGTTAGGGGTACAACTTGACCAAACAAATGACAAAAATTGTAGAAATATTAGGTTCAATGTCCATAGAAATATGATACATCTTCCTCTGCCTTCACCCGACATCATAACAAGATTATGTAGATAGTGGAACTAAAGACAAGCATGTGATGAAGAAGAAATCAAAAGGACAAAGAATAATACACACACCATCCAACCAAGGGAGACAACCAAACAACCATGATAGCAATCTAGTTGTGAACCGACTAGGGAGAGAAATAGTGGGCACAACCATGGAAACCATGAACAATGACCATGTATGGAGGGTCAAAAATCAATAATGTCATATTAGCTAGGTCGTCACCATTGTCTTTAGCTAGGTTGTCATTGTTGTTGTTAGCTAGGTCATCATTTTTATTAGATAGGTCGGATTCCGATCCGATCCACATTTGATCACTATTAACTAAGATCCTAGGGCATGCGGCATGCACATACGCTTCTTAGAAACACTCCATCTTTGGGATGAAATTTGCTAATATGGGAATCAGTGTCCAACTAAGAGACCAATAAGTTCTATTTCATTCCAATAACATTGAGTGGAAATTTGCAAATTTATAACACGTCTTTTAAAATTTTGCATTTTCCATCAGTCGGGTCATGGCATGGAGGCAAGGGTCGCTCATTCTTACAATTTTGTAATAAGATCAAAGCCTTCCAATGCTTCAAAATATATTTATTTATCTATTAAGATAGTTGAGAAAATCACTCGTGGGTGTCCATGGGTCACCTGTGAAACCTACTAGATAATCGGGTGGGTTTGGGTTATTTTCAATGGGTTAAATACTCGATGACCCAAACCCAACTTAAATGATTGACCCATGGATGCTGATAGATTTTGACATAGTTTGACAAGTATAATCACTATGATGGGTCTAGAATCTTTCAAAATGAAAGATTCTGTGTCCCCAAGGGATATATTAATTATTGACGAGGATAGGGAAGTGGTCTGAGAGTGGACAAAAGGTAGCATTCACAATTGCGAGGGGTTAAAGTTCATCCCATGATTGTGAACATACAAAATGGTCTGGTTTATCCCAACATGCTCTATTCCAAGTAAATGTGTAATGTCCCAGGATTTGAGGCCTCATATAAAATGATCTTAAAAGACTGTTTGGATTATCCATATCACTAAGGTGCACCTCCTTCTTAGGGATCCCATCACCAAAAGAACTCTATGGTTAAGCATGCTCAACCCAAATTAGTACTAGGATGGGTGATCAATCAAGAAGTTTGCCCTATATTACACGTGAATGAGGTCAAAGCACACTATTAAGGCTAGTTCTGGTGTGTGGGGCTAGTCATCATTTCTGAAAGTCTACTAGATCCTGGGGAAGTGGGCCCGACTGTTATAAAATGTGACATTTCATGGAGATAAATCAATAAGGTGAAAGTAAGTTATAAAGCTAAATAAGGAGGAGTCATTTTTAGAGTGCACATATCCTTCATTTTATGGTATTGTGGATGTATCTGATCTATGTTTAGTGACGTTGAATTCTCCTTCCATCAGTTAGGGTGTAGATGCATATGTATGATCAATGAGATTAAATCCTAAGATGAAGTTTTGTGAAAACTTGACTTTCTCTCACTTCTAATATACTCTCTCTCTATTCTGACTCATATTATTCAACTTGGTGTCAAATTCATGGTTTGGGTGTTGTGACACTCCAGTTGGGTCACATCAATGATCAATTTCACAATGTGTGACTTGAATTTGCACTTTTGAACCAAGCTTCATTCCTTAACATGTCACCATATTGCAAGATTAATTTAACCTCATCAATGTGATAAACTTAATCCATAATGTATTTCTTGTTGTAGAGATTTAAATTGTGAAACCTATGATGCAAAAATCACCTCAATCCGATCTTCTTATCCCAATTTACAAAATTTTAATATGTCTTGTTTCAATCACTTTTTTGCCTTTTTGTTTTGTTGTTGGGTCAAACCCTCCTTGGGCTCAAGTTGCATGAAGACCAGATGATCCACTTGTGCTTCTTTCCTCTCTCTTTTTACTTTTGAATGTTTTCCTTGTCTCTCATCCTAGCACAAGCCTTAGATATAGTTTCACAGATTGCCTCCTCAAATCCAACCTTTAATAAGTCATCTTCAACCCAAATCCATGCACTGTAGTAGTGTATAAAAACTCAACACAAATTAGGTTTTTGTTTGTCATTTTGACAAGTATTAGCCCCTCTTTGATTCCCCTCTTTCTTTCTCACCCTCCACCCTTCCATACCACCCATTATTCTTTGATTTTGCACCCAACATCAGCCATCGGCCGTTGGAGCTCGCCACCATGACTTGAGCAAGAAGTTCAAAGATGATGACTAGGGCTTGGTGTTGGGCAAATGTGAGTTTAATTCTATCCCTTGGATCACATGTGAGGGAGTGAAATATCCAGGATCTGCATGTTGACTGCCCAATCACTCTACTTGCTGGAGCCATGTGGTAGTGGGCTGCTAGGATGAGCCGACATAGGGTCAATAATGCATGACCATCATAGCTAGTGAGGGATACATGTGACCTCCATTTGAGGTTAGTTCGGTGAGTGAGTAACTTGGGACTATGAGGCAAAGAGGTACATACTGACCACTATAAACCACCTATCTAAATGAACCCCTAAATAGATGCATGTATGGGGTAGCCGACTACCCGTTGGATTAACTATCAGCCATCAAGATCAAGAGACAAATGATATATGTAACACCCAATGATACGCCTATAGTTTTTCATGTACATTTTTTTCTTCCAAAAATCATATCTTCATCCTCCCTAATTCAAAATATGTATATGTACCAAGCATCAGCTTGATAGATCTACACTATGGGATTGGTCCCAGACCTAAAAACATTTTCTTATTCCCTTATATCCTAAAATATGCGAACTTTAGTTATATTGAATACATTTAATGCATCATAATGTTAAATGTTGGATCTTATTACTCTAAATACTTTCTACTTCTCAAATTCATAACTTAGAGGTTCTTTCAAACATGTTTGAACCCCTAATAACCCATTTTGCTAGAGAAAAGGGATGGTGGGGAGACATAGTAGGGGGAGAGGAAGGGGCACAACCCTGGTGGTCATGGAGGACCTGGGAGAGGTGCAACAACTACTGAATTGGTGAGTACAATTCCTCTAGTAAGATCAGGAGAGGCTAATGGAGTGGAGATCCTACATGTCGCTTCCTAGATTCCCTCTACACCACAAAGTTTTTTGCCTTCTTCACATTAGAGAGGAAAGAGCAGTTTGGGTGCTATACCAAAACCAGTGAGTTCTTCTGGTCCCCCACCACCTCCCCCTGAAGTTCATCCATTGTCTGTTGCTTCAATTCCTATGACACCAGACTAGATCAAGGTGAGTCGACAAGTTCATACAGAAGTTGATGTGGTGGCGATGGAGTTCATATATTTGTTACTTCAAGATGGAGTTAAATGCAGACAACTAGCAAAAAACTAGAATGAAATCCCAACCTAGAACAAATACCTCTCAGTTAGATTTATTGGAAGGAAACCATTCCGTGATACACTCTTTGGTTGGATTAGAAGGAACTAGAGACTGAGCAGCAAGTTTGAAATTATTGATGAAGTGAAATAAGGTTTCATCATCAAGATGCCTACATCCAAGGAAAGGGAGTGGGTTTTGGAGTAGGCACCATGGCAATGGATGGATCTCTACTTATCACTTAGGCATGGGAGCCTAGAACTACGCTCCCTAGTCTTTCCTTCTCAATGGATCCTTCCTAGATGAAGACTAAAAATCATGGATTCCCTTGGATATTGATCAACTTTTTAGTATTGGAAGTATGTTGGGAAGGCCTTTGGATTATGAAGACACTTCCCTCATAACAAGATTCCTCGAGCAACAAATAAGTGTGTGAAAATCAATTCCACTTTCACTCTTCCTAAAGCTACATTGGCAGAAATTGATGGAGATCAAATGCTCTTGAAGTTTGACTTTATTGCTAAACCATTGGTATGATTTGGTTGTACAATGTTTGGGCCTAGGTTGTCATCATGTACATTGGTGATGAGGAAGGTAGTTCCTAGAAGTGATCTTCAAATCTGATTTGGTAAACAATCAACAACTTCTCGAAGGAATTACTCTGAGGCTGTAAAGATGAACTCATCATCATCTTCTATGACTAAGGTCTCTACTAAAAAATTTAAATGGACTTTAGATAATTGTGTGCATTCTACTGGAGAATATCCAACAACTAATATTTTCTAGGAGGGAAATATAGGCCAGGAAGGTGTGCCAGGAATGAAATTTTATGGTAAGACTGTAGTAGTGTGGATGATGTTTCTCGAATCCCTATAGTTCTATTGGAGACATATCATGTTTTTATTCTTGATCAAGAATCCTCAGCCAAAAATGTTTCTAATGTATGCCTAAAAGAACAAGATATTACTAGTTTTTTATCACCGTCTGTGGAGTTCACTAGTGGCATCCAGTTCGACTGGTGTGATGAAACTACACAATGCTCTCAATCTTTTGATATCCCATCCATTAGCTGCATGTATTTCATAGTTCCTCATCTAGTGAAGCATGTATATCGCTACTGTGGTATTTCATTTGATTACAATATAAGGAACCAACGACCTTCATGTCATGAGGAAAAGAGAATTCCTATCGGTCTATTTGATGAACTAGATTTGTGGGAATCTTATAAATCTGGGGTATGAATTCCAGATAAAAGAAGAAGAAAATGAAAGTATGGAAATATAGAAGGTTGGATGTATCTAGATCCACCATTGACCAGCTCATTAGGGTAATATGATATGGGCATCCTAGCTCATGTCTATCTCAGACCTGCATGCCTTTCTTCTTCTTTCTATTCTAGGTTTCCTTTCTTCTGGAAGGGTTTGAGTTTTTCTATTTGGATCTTTGATCCTTGAGTTCTCCTTTTTTGGTTCTTAGTCATAGAAGGCTATCTTGACACATGTCATGGGGGGTACACAATCTATCTTGTACCCAAAGTTTTGGTTTTTCATTAAATACAAGTTTTGGTTTTTACACCAAAAAACCCATTTTGCTCATAAATGACTCCAGTTGCACTTATATGACATATTTTGGATAATAATGATGATTTTACCATAAATTTCTAATCTCTCATCTTAATATGAACTAATTTTGGACAAACCTTGAAGTGTCAGATACACCTTCAATACACAGTATCAACCCGTGCACCCCTTTTGACTATGTTTGTTCTATGTCACTATATGTATGAATGTGACCCCTTTATGATGATTCATTATAATATGTTAAATCAAATGTGAAATATTTTTGTGTACATAAATCCCCTTCTTAGGCTTGGATTCAATAAAAATCATGATGTTTTGAGACCCCAATGTATAAGATTCACCCCATGACTTGATTTGGTAGTGGTGGTGACCCTAAGTCTTATAGTTTTGACCTTGTGTGACAATTATGTCCTACTTGCAATGTTTGTCACCTAATCACAATGTGAATAATAATCTTATTTTCTCCTATATCATATTAGGGTTGATTCTAATGTTCTTGATTGCTTTAATGTGAATGCCCGACATAGATCATATGTTGACTCCCTAATGATACAAATGAACTATGTTTTGATTCCGACGTATGTGAGAGTGTTGAACCCAATGTTGGGTATATAATGCTTATACCCTAAAGGACACCCACCTATATTTGAATATGCTAATCATATGCTTATATATATGATCTAATATCAATCTTGTTGAAATCATATGTCTTTGTGAACCATATCCGTACTTACCCTATTACGAGTCATTGGACCTTAAAATGTACATAAGTGACATGAATCTTGAGATATTCATATAAAATAGATGGAACCTCAGAATGAAATGAACTTGAGACAAACCTTCGTGATGGACCCTAAATCAATGAAATATTATCAAACATTTGATTAACCAACTTGGAACCTAACTTAACCTAAACCCTAAATGGAGCTAGTTAGCATTAATGATGAGAATCTAATGCATGTAGGTAATTTTTTTCTTAACCAACTGTTGATTTTGACTAGATGATCAATGATAAGTTAGACTATAAACCTCTCTATTATATATGAGCTTTAATAATTATATGACTATGGCTTTCTTTCTTGAACTATTATATGTATGTATACTTGTCTACTTGCTCAAATAATGCTATGTAGGATTATAGTATTGTACTCTCATAGATTTTACAATTTGCACACATATATTACAAATTTTTTATACAAACTTTTTGCATCGACCTGTACTCTTAGAGCTAGGACACAAGGTCATGAATCCTACATGAGTTGTCAAGATAGGGAGGACCATATAAATAAAAAGGGTTAGCTAATCTTGAGTACCCTTACAGACTCTTCCCATGGGAAGTTGGTCAAAGGCCTTATGATGCACAACATTGTTGGTATAACTAGAGTAAAATTACATAAAACATGGGCTCTCATTTTTCTAAGTATTTAACTTGTTTGTTATTGCTTGCTTACTTCTACAATCTTTTCAAATAATGCAAATCTAATATATATTTATCTTTCTTCCCTATACTCAACACCTTATGTGTTAACCCACTTGTTTCATGTATGTTTTAGTTTTAGAGATGGCAAGAGAGTTGACGTCTTGGTGATCTATGATCAGGTGTACCTATTTTAAGATCCTAGCTAGTGTACATGAGCAAACTTGTATAAATGTAATCTTTAATACGTAACTAAAATCTTATAATAAAATAATGTTACTTAATCATAATTGTTGAATGTTGAGATTATGTTGGCGCCTCTACCTTGCTGTTTGTTCATGTATGCTAATATTTTATTCTTTTGCATTTGCACTGGTGATAATACCATGCTAGGGATGAAAGCCTGGGTCCCATTGTTATTGAGATTCTAGTGATTTGGAGTTAGGGTTTGGGTATGGTTCCTTGACATATGTCATCAAAGTATGAACAATAACTACACCAAACATTTCTTACATGTAACACAAACTAAACCCATTCTTGCAACTTAACCATAGAAACTTAATGAGCTGTCCTTCATGGACTAAGTTGAGTCGGCCTCAATGTTTTAATCTATAATTAGGTGTGGAGTTGTGTATTCCTCAAAACTTTTCTTTTCTCCTCCTTTCCTACAGTACAACTTGTGGGTTCATGAGGGCAAGAAAAGGGAGATCTTGTTTAGAATCTAGACATATGTTTGTGGTGTGTGATTAGGGTAGCTAACAAGTGTGCAACATGTTCTTACTAGTCCTATAGGTGTTGTTGTACTAAACTTCCTAATGAGTATGCTAACTCATTTTGGTTTGGCTTTAAATTGAATGGAGTATAGTGATTTCCACTAGGTGTTTGAACGTTAGACAAAACCAATTTTAAGTATTAGGATATATGTACATATGAAAAATTCTACCACATGCAAAAAGGCAGTGAATTCCTATGTAACCGAAGGTAAATATATGCAACACTATTCTAGATGGGAGTGTTAGATGATAGATGTAGTCAATGTCATTTTTTAGAGCCATGATAAAGGTTAGGCTAGTAGGTAGCATAGATGATCTAAGTTGATAATGAATGATGATGTTATGAGTGTGCTTCGAGATGATTCAAGTTGATTATTGTAGGATTCAACTATCATTCATGACATGAAAGGAATTTCACCATGCAACCCTAACTAGTCTAGCACCATGTTTGGTATATGAGGCTTGTTCGACGTACCTCACAACTTGTGAGGATAACATGCTTGCATGTGTATATTCTTGTACACGTTGAGATATGGTTAGTGACATAAGGTTTGGGACCAACATAGGCCTCAAACTCTTTATAAAGAAGGACCTCTAGCATGGGAACAGTAAGGGTGAAATCATGATGTGGGTCAACTCAACATGGGAGAAAGGCAGAGTACCGAACCTCCAAATTATAAGTGAAATATTGAAAATTATGAATGATGAATTATACAATGATGAGTCTGTAGCTAGAAAACTCCTAATTATATGCATTTGATTCCCTTGGTGTGTGGTTCCTTTGAAATGTTGAAACCTAGATTTCCTATGAAAAGATATAATCCTAGAGAAAGAGACATTTGAATATATGTATGTTTTCCAGATAGCTGAGGGAGATGCCTGAAACCCTAAGATGATGTGTGATATGCATGATGAGCCTCATAATTAGGTTAGTGATTCTATGTGAAGGAACCTAGAGATGGCCTTATTTTTGAAAGTTGGGTAGAAATTTTGTTATGGGTAGATAGTCATGGGAAGCTTGTCTTGTAGGACATGGATAGGTCTTAGCTTGAGTGGCTTGAGCTTGTGGATCTATTTCTAGATGCAAGTGAGATAATTACAAAACCTCAATATTGATGACAATGTTGTTCCTTTACATAATGCATGATATATGGAAGCAATGCCACTTGAGTTAGTTATATATATATATATGCATATGTTAAGCTACTCTGATAAGCTAGATCTAATACGAAATCATACCTCAATACAAGATGTATATTTGATACCATGAACTTTATATTATTATGCCTTGTATCTTAGCTTGAATAATCATGAACACAACATGCAGTTCATGCCCAAAATAAAAAAGAGTGAACCAAATTATCATAGTGGTAGAGTGTTGGGGGAAATATAAACCATGCATGTAATTTGTATTTGATGGGGATACATAAGAAAAATGTTAACCCTAATTGGAATTCATGATGATAAACATATAATTTGTAGATATTGATAAAACATGTTTTGTAACACACTTAATCTTGTATGAATACTTGGACAAAACCCTAATTCTATAAGGATATGGGATGTGGATTCCTAATATTGAAATGGTGTCCTGATATGATAAAACATCAAGTAATATGCATGTAATTGGGATGGGTACACCCTTGATGATGACAACCCAAGTGTTCACCTCATAGAGAGAGGTTTCTTGACACATATAGGGTGGTTAATTAAACATGATGAGCATGTACTTTGTTCACTATGATCTTGACAAATTTCAAGGACAAGGTTTATATTTAGGAGGGAAGGTTGTGATAACCTAACTTTATCTCTCTTCTAATATAATCTATCTCTATATGGTGACTCATATTACTCAATTTGATGCCAATTTCATGGTTTGAGAGATGTGACACTTGGTCACATCAATGATCAATTTCAAAATGTATGACTTCAATTTACACTTTAGAACTAAGTATCATTGCTTAACATTTCACCATCTTGAAATATAAATTGAGACTAATAGATGTGATCACCTTTCTCCCTAATGTATTTCATATTGTAGGAACTTCAATTTGGAATGAAATGATGCAAAAATTGCCTCAACTGGACCTTCATACCCCAAGTCATGATTTTTTTTAAATGTCTTGTTTTGGTCCCTTTTTCTGCCTCTTTTTGTTTTGTTGTTGGGTCAAACCCTTTTTGAGTCCAAGTGGTGCACGGCCCCACCACACTACTGGTTCTTATTTCCCCTCTCTTTTTCTTTTGGATCCTTTCCTTATCTCTTGTCTTATCCCAACCCTTAGATCTTATCTTACATATCCCCCTCCCCAAATCCAACTGCTAACAAGTCATCTCTACCCAAATCCATACACTATCATAATGTACAAAAGATCTACACAAAGTGGGTTGTTGGATCTCTTTTTTGTACATTTACTAACTTATTTCTTCCCCTCTTCAATCATCTACGTCCCTCCCATCCATAACACCCCCTTTTCTTCAGTTTAAAACCCAACAACAGCCCTCGGCCATTGGCGGACATTGACATGGCTGGAGCAAAAAGCTTCAAGCTGATGGCTAGGGTTTGGCACATGGCAGTGGTGGGTTTAACCCCCACCCTTGGACTTGAGTGAGACTGCACAATGTCGAGTGTCTACAAGATGACCACCCAATAATGTGTCTCAATGGGGTTATGTAGCACTACGCTACTGGGCCGTGTCAACACGAGGTCAACGGTGCATGACCAATGTAGAGGTTGAGGGATATGTGCGACTTCCTTTTGTGGGTGGTTCATCCAGGGAGAGACTATTGGTATGTATTCCCAGATATCCAATTATATGATGATTGTAATGGCATATCTTGTAAATGATTTGATTAATAATAAAGACAATCTTCCATTTATTTTGTTTTATTCGATTATGAGATAATGATGTTACATAATAAAATTCTAAAGAATGATGATACACAATGATGTATTTCTTTAGGTTGAGGACCTAAAAAATGATATCATATGGATGTTAAGAGCACATTCATTCTTTTTATGTCCCTAGTCAGATGTCATTGGGGAAGTTGATAGACAACAACAACACATAAGACTAGAGTGTGTGTTGGTTGATGACAAAATCTCATTACTCATTATATGTGATATCAAACCAAACATATAGATGCTTGTTAGAGAACATTGTATTAGATAGACCCACCTTGAGGGGATACATGGAGACCATGGAATGGTAGTTAGAATCATCTCTCATACTAATTGTGGTGATTGTGGTTCTTAGACCTGATATCACTACAATCATCACATGTTGTTCGATGTACTTTGACATGCGTCAGACATGATCCTGAATAAGGGTTACCATAAAGGTGATGCTAGAATGCATTATGACACATGGGGATCATCTGTGAGTCATGTAGATAGTACTTATCCCTCCAAAAAGTGATTGATATCCCAACCACTTGATAAGTGGGATTAAGAAATGCATGGCCATGCACATGCAAATCAATATATGATATTAAGTTCGCATATATCTCGAATAGTGTGCATTCATTTAAGGAACAAGGATTGAACATTGAAGAGGATGAAAATTCCATGCCTTGAGTTCAATCTGGATATCTAAGACAAACGAACTATATGATCACTATAACACCAATCACCAATTGTAGGTTGAAGTTGTTCTCCAGATTTCCAATTACTTGGACAAAAATGATGTCTTTCTAGATACCACTCATTTCTTGTGATGTCATAAATTAGTTATGGACATTCACTGCCAACTGAATTTGGGACCTATAGGGCCACACACATTAAATGCACTTGGAAAAGGAGTTTACTCATGAATGTAGTTTAAACTTGATTTGTATAGTGTTAGGTATTCAATTTAAACAACAATGATTGAAACTGAATGAAAAGATTGTGAATTGACTGGTTTCAAGTGTTGAACCTATCGATTCAAGTGTCAGGTCAATTTGAACCAACATTGGCAATAAGAACTCTAAAACGACCGGTTCAGTAAATGAACCAATCGGCTCAGATGTTTGAATCAACTGGTTCTGGTTGTGAACTGACTATTTGATTGATCAATATGATTAGACCAAGGACTGATGCTGATGTCATGTTGTGCATTAATCAAATATTAAAAACCAATACGATTGCTTATAGGAATCATAGTGAAATGGTCATTTCAAGGGTCAACTCATGTGTGAACTGATCGGTTCAGGTGTGAAGTCACATGTTCATGGTTTGCAGGTTCTAGAAAATTCATGAGACTCCATCTCTTACACTCCTATTGATTGGGAAATCCTACCCCAACCCTCCTATAAATAGAGGGGTACTCGAGGCCTTTCAGAAAAACAACAATAAGCTTTGACAATTGTTGTCTTCTCACATTTGTGGTAACATGAGAACCCGTGTAAGTCCTACCCATCAAAGGGAGGGACAACAAGCGAGAGACAATAAGGAGAGCAAGTCATCGGTAGCACATTGAATAGGAAAGACAACTCATTCTTGTCCATTCTAAAAAGAATGGCATGGGTTCCATGTGATCTTCATGGACTACTAAATAGGTGAGGAGGCATTTGCCACCCACTAGGAGGACACAACCAACCACCTCCCATTGTGATCAATCGGGAGGCCGCTACTGATAGTTGTCCAAGTACAACTTGAAGAAAGAAGCTCACTACAACAATGGATAGTCGTTGAACTTGGTCCATGACCAAGTATATGCCTTGCAACCCTCATTCTTAGTTCATAGTTTTTGACATGATCTACTATCTAAGGGGAATATGGCAGTGAATTTGTTTCCTTTTCTGCTGCCAATTGTGATGTCAAATATCCCTATAGTGGCATCAAATCTATGTCAATTTACCATTTTTTAGGATTTAATCCATATGATCAAATTTTGGGTTTATCATTTATTTGTTGCAAATGATGCACATATTTAAAAGATTGGAGTGCATATCTATTTAAATACCACATACGAACCCTATATATATTTATGAAAATGATCTGGTCACGCGCAAACCGGGTCACGTGCTGGTCAAGTGCAGGAGAGAAATGGTTTTGGAAAAGTTGATAAGTTTTGCCTTTTTGGATGGGTCGTTGTGCCTTTTGCTGGGTGGTTTTGCTGGGGAGTAGTGGGGGTGACATGGCAGGTTTTAATTGGATGGGTAGGTGGAGGTTGTGTAATGGATAAATAAATTTGTCTTTCTTATAACTTTTGAACCGTGATGAATTTTTTGACGAAACAAAAACCGTTAGATTTGTTATGAAAAATGCATTCCAACAAGACTAATGTTGATATATTTTTAATAAAAAATATAAAAGTGATATGAATAGGTTATTTGGGATGCCAATGAACCATTTTGGGCGTCAATTAACCATCTTTGGGTGTCATGAGCCATTTATGGGTGCCAATAAGTTATTATTGGGCGAGAAGTGCCCTTATACCCTATTTGATGTGTACAACCATATTTGGGCACCATTAAATTGTTCTTAGGTGTCAAACATACCTATTTGGGAGCATTTTTATACTTTTGGGTGTCAATGAACTCTTTTGGGCATCAATTAATCATTTTTGGGTGTCAATAGCCATTTATGGACGTCGTTATAATTCTAGGTGTCAATGAACCATTTTGGGCACCATTAAGTGGTTCTTAGGTGTCAAACAGACCTATTTGCGTTTCGTTATGTTGTTTTGGTTGTCGATACCTTATTTGGGCATCATTTTAAACTTCTGGGTGTCAATGAATCATTTTGGGCATCAATTACCTTATTTGTGCGTCATCTTTATACTTTTTGGTGTCAATGAACAATTTTGGGAATCAATTAACCATTTTTGGGTGTCAATAACCATTTATGGGCGCCATAGCATCCAAAAATGCCTTATTTGGGCATCATTTTAAACTTCTGGGTGTCAATGAACCATTTTGGGCATCAATTACCTTATTGGGCACCATCTTTATACTTTTGGGTGTCAATGCACCATTTTGGGAGTCAATTAACCATTTTTGGGTGTTAATAATCATTTATGGAAGCCATCACATCCAAAAATGGCTAAATAGTGCCCAAAAATGGTTAAATAGCTATTTTGATTGTCAATACCTTATTTGGGTATGATCTTTATACTTTTGGGTGTCAATGAACCATTTTGGGTGTCAACTAACCATTTTTGGGTGTCAATAACCATTTATGGGTGCCATAGTTGGTTGTCAATTAACATATATATATATATATATATATATCATTTTGTATTTTTTTTCTCAAAAATATGTCAATATTAGGCTTGTTACATTGCATTTTTCATAATGAAACCAACGATTTTTGTTTCATTAAAAAATTCATTACGGTTAAAAAATTATAAGCGAAAAAAAAATTTATTTGCCTATTGCATAATTTCAAAAAAACCACCCAATCACCATCCGCCACGTGGTGGCACTTTGTGGGCTAGTTTGGGCACGCGTGAAGGCTCACTTAACAGACGTGAGCTTGCCCAAATCTTAACTCATATATTTATATACATATGCAATTTATAAGTGTAGCCCTAAAAGTTAGTTTGATGGTGCATGTTAGCATGGTTATGGCCTATAAACACGTAGACCTTTGTGCTTGGTTGGATGGTTGTTGTTCCCATTTATATATTAGTTTGCATACCAAACCCTCTTTTTTATATATACAATTATTAATTCTATCCCTCCTATGCTCCCCCCGAATGTAACTTCAGGTTTTCCTATTATAGTGTATTATGTTAAATAGGATTACGGAAATTTTAATTCTTGTAGTGGAAAAGAGGACATTCTACACCAGATGAACAAACCATTTCAGAAGATGAACTGATCGATTGGAGGACCAAGGAGGTCAAATGACAAAAAGATGAATCAATCGACTGGTGGCCAACTGATCGGCCGGAGGAATCCAGACATCGCTTAAACTCGAGACCAGATGACCATTTCAAGAGACCAACTGACCAACTAGGAGACCAAATTATCAATTCAAGAGTTGAACTGATCGTTCTAGACTGGTTCTAGAATAAATCTTCATAAAAGACTAGTTGTTACATATGATGTGGATCATAGGTGGTAGTATTTCCTTGTGTCTCTAAGGAATTACATTAGTATGGCCATGACCATCGCTCATGTTTTATAATTTCATGTTTTGGTTTGTGGTTATACCATGTATATGATACATAATATAAGTATGTGGTGATTGGATTTGATTATGTATTTATAAATATATAATCTCTCAATCAAACATATTAAGTATTAGATGCTTTCTGTATGCAACACACATAAAAATCTTGACCGACTAAGCATGGGCATGCCAAGCATGATGTGTTGTCCATCTCGTGGAAGTGTGATGGTATTCATATGGGCCTACAAAGCAGGATGCATTACTATTGTGTTGTCTTTTGGGTCTGACTTAACTAGGTGACCTTAATGAGATGAAGTTCCTAGAAGCATGCAAATGACAATGGTGATGAGTTATTCATACCATATATCTAAGAATTGCATGAGATACAATTAGAAAAAGTTTCCTACCTTAATAATTAATTATGGACACTGGCATTGGCTGAGTAATAGCTCAATTATTTTGGGTCTTATCTCACTAGAAGGTTGCATACTGCAATCTTTTGAATTGATATGTGAGGACTATTAATTTGAATAAAATAGTGGGATCAAAATTAATTGAATGCCTAATTAAACACCGTCAACTTTTATGTTAATCAAATCAAATCATAAGTGTTTTGACAAATTGCAAATTTTTGTTGTGGAAACAAATGGTAACCAATAACATGCTTTCCTTGTGCCCAGTCCTTTGAAGGACAAGTTGAATGGAAATAATTTCCATGACTAGTTTATGACATTGAGAATCATTCTCACATAAGAGTGCAAGCTCTATTTCCTATAGATACAAGAGCCAGATGAACTTGCTCCCACTGCACCTAAGGATGAATAAGATGCTTACAAGAAGCATTGTGAAGATGTTATAGATGTTAAGTGCCTGATGCTATGCCCAATGAACTACAAGTTGTAGACACAACATGAAAACATGGATGTTATTGAGACGGTAACACATCTTAAGAACATGTACCAAGATCAGACTGGATTGTCTTGAAGGAACTTTTCAAATGCAACATGACAGAAGGAGATCCAATAGGTCCCCATGTGCTTGAGCTAATTGGGTATGTGGAGAACCTTGCTAGACTGGGATTTCCCTTAGATCAAGAGTTGTCTAAAAATGTGATTCTGTAATCACTTCCAGAGTCATACAACCAGTTTGTCATGAATTACAACATGAATGATTTTGACAAGTGATTGTTGGAGTTACTTGGCATGTTCAGAATAACTGAAGTGCATATAAAGAAAGATAAGCCCAAGCTATGATGATGATCAGTAGAAAAGGGAAGTCCAAGGGAAAAGACAAAGCTAATAAGAGTTTTAAATCTATCCAGAAGCCCAAGTTTTCAGCACTCGATGCAAAGGGAGGGGTGACCAAGTGGGGTTGTCACCACTATCACCATTCTGGACACTAGAAGAGGAATTGCCCTCTCTACCTAGAGGAACTAAGGAAGAAGAAGGACGAGATAGAGATCTACACTTTAGGTATATAGGTTATTGAGACAAATTTGTCCACTTCTTCATCTTGGGTACTAGATACCAGATGTGGATCTCACATATGTTCAATTATGCATGATCTAAAAAGAAGTAAGACTTTAATAAAGGTCTACATCAAACTGCATGTTGTCAAATGGAGCAAGAGTTGCTGCTACTGTAGTTGGAACATATAATTTATCTCTGACCATGGGGATTGTAATGGAGTTAAAGAACTAAATTTTTTTACCATTAACAGAAACATTATTTCTGTATCTTGTATGGACAAGGATGGATATGAATTTCATATAAGGAATGGTCAATGTTTTATTTCAAAAGATGAGATCTTTTATGGAAGTACCCCAATGTCCTATGGTATTTATTTCTTAGATCTAAAGAGAAACATTTATTATCTAAATATCAAAAGATTAAAACTCACTAACTCAAACAAAATATATCTTCAACATTATCATCTTGGGCACATAAATGAGAAACACATCTACAAACTCCATAAAGATGGTTATCTAGACTCTTTTGATTTTGAATAAATAGAGACATGTGAATCTTGTTTGTTGGGCAAGAAAACAAAGACTATCTTTAGTGGTAACAATAATAGGGAAAGTGATCTATTAGGAATTATACATACTGATGTGTGTGGCCCTCTTAGAACAAATACTAGTGGTGGTTATCAGTACTTTGTTACCTTCATTGATGACTTTAGTAGGTATGGCTATGTTTACCTAATGAAATATAAGTCAAAAGCCCTTCACAAGTTCAAGGATTTCATGAATGAAGTAAAAAACCAACTTGGTAAAAGTATTAAGGCACTTCTTTGTGATTGATATGGAGAATACTTAATCTAAGAGTTTGAGGACCTTCTGTGAGACTATGATATCGTATCACAATGGACTCCACCTGGAACCCCAAAACAAAATGGTCTGTCAGAAAGAAGGAATCACACATTGCTAGATATGGTGCAATTAATAACAAGTTTTGATGATTTTCCGACTTCCTTCTGGGGTTATGCTCTAGAAACTACAATGTTTACACTAAACCATGTACCATCTAAGTCGGTTGAAAAGACACCATATGAGATATGGTTTGGGAAGCGTCCCAATTTGTCTTTTATGAATATTTGGGGATGTGAAGCTTATATGAGAATGCAGTTTCCCAAAAAGCTTGGATCCAAATCAGATAAGTGTTATTTTTTGGATATCCTAGGGAAACCAATGGATACTAATTTTGTACTCCATATGAAAACAAAGTTTTTGTTGGTAGGGATAGTGTATTCCTAATAAAGGAATTCATTTCCAAGTGAATCAGTGGGAGCAAAGTAGAACTCGAAGAGGTTTGAAACAAAAAAGAAAGCAGTGAACCTATAGAGGTACAAGAGGAACATAGAGAGTCACAAACCTTTATGGAATCTCAAATTCCTTTTATAACACATGAACCTCATATATCTGGTGGGAAACGTCTTGAGCCAAAAATATTTGGTTATCTTGTGTCTTAAGAAGGAAATGAGTTGGTCATTGATGATGAGACAACAACCTACTAGAAGCTATTAAGGGACATGTAACACCCCAATTTTCATAACACATGAGCGGAAGCTTTTTTTTTCTTCATCTAGGAGTGTCACAAACACGATAATTGTGACGTCCCCGGATTTTCTAAAACTTAATCTGATGTGTGACGTCCAAATTGAAACCCTCACCTCAGCGAGAATCCCAATTTAAACACCCCACTCCAGGCTAATAAGAAGAAAATCAGAGGAAGTCAGAAGGAAACACAGTAGCACATGTACATGAACAATAATAAAACCATACACACATGTTCACCATTCAACATATAATTACAACATGAATTGTTACAACATTTGATATTACATATTGAACAACAAACTCTAACATATACATGTACTACCACTAAACAACAGGATCTTAAGACAACAGGTCCACCTGTACATCAGCTCGCTACACAACTCACAACTATCTTGGATCTTCAAGAGCATAACCACAACCTAAACAAAATATTACATGCGGTACACGTTAGCACAATATTCAAGAATATTGTATTGAGTACGCCTACGTGTCTTTTATTTACCTCTCAACATATCTTGGCAATAAGATAAAACTAATACTTGGCAGTAGCAGAAGAATATAAGGAAAGCGTATACTTGCACAAAGATATTCATCAACAAAAGAGAACACATATTTTAAGCTTATTTTCCATTATATACCAAGGCCTTTATGATCACTACCAAAGAGTTAGATCATTTGTACAAGGTGACCACTACCAAAGAGTTAGGTCAGACCACTACCAAAGAGTTAGGTCATATGTACAATGTGACCACTACCAAAGAGTTCAGTCACTTCCAAGCACACTACCAAAGAGTTAGTGCTTTCATATAATGGAACAGATATATTATGTTTGATGTGTTCATAACAATAAGTATGGAAAATCATGCAACATATCATACCAGAACAATCATTTCAATCAATACCATATGCCAAGTATTTTACTACTCATATAACACAAGCATATTGTATAATAAGCCAAGCAAGAGGTAATGGCGTACGTTAGATCAAGATATCCTAATCATCACATATACTTCTGATGTCAACTATATCCTTGGTCAACCCTGATAAAGACAAGATCACATACTATCATCAGGTTCTCATCCTATTATATCTCATCTTAACCCTAATCGTGCTCATATTAGGGTTTCACTTAGTTCATTGGGATATTCTCATCATTACTTGTCTTATAATTATCTCACTGATGTAATTTTCCAGATTAGTATACATAATTTGATTACTTGGTTACATATGATTAGGTGCACATGTTAACCCAATGTTACATGTATTAATCATATTAGGGTTTATATCATATTAAGAGCAAACATCATCGTGTAACATGGATTATGTGTATCATATCGATCTCATATTTAAATCTGAGGTTCCAGATACTGATAAGATCTTATTATGTAAATTTCATCATTTATTGAGCCTGTATGCACTTAATACATCATCTTTAGTGTTATTAGCCCTAATTAGACATATTAATTAAAATACATGATTTCGTACATCAACATGATCATCCTTGGCATTAGGTGCATTATAAACATTATTATGGAGTTACTGACATTTTCCCATAATTTTATATCATCATTTGATATTTATTATCCACTAAACAAGAATTACACATCTTACATGATATTGCTGATATTTAAACATCAAAAGCCTGATATTATACTTCCATCTTGTTCTATGAACTTTTCTGAACATTTTGGTATATTGTTTGTATTTTTCTGATGCTCGAGCTAATTACTAGGAATTTTACAAGGTCTGACAAATTTGTGAGATATTTACCTTTTCAGACGAATCACATGTCACCACGTGGCTTTCAGGTTTGGCATTGCCTTTACTGGTTGTGGGCCGGTTCAGGGTTGGTTCATCTAGTTTGATCCCTTCTCACTCTCGCTTCCGGTCTGCGTTCTTCGCTCCTTCATCCAGCGAGTGCCGACGTGCTTGGATCTCCAGTGACCAAGCAAGCGAGGCCCCTCCTACACGATCTCTGCTTCATGCCGGACAAGTGCATCCTTGGTTCCGGCAGGAGGGCTCCTTCTCCGGATCGTGATCCCTGATCTCGGGCTTGGCGTGAGCATCGTCTGTGCAGAACAGCGGCCGCCGCTGTGGTTTGCTCAGGGAACTGCCGCGTGGATCCAGCCCTACCTTCTCCCTTCCGATTCTTCTTCTCTTCCTCTCATGCTGGATGCCCAACACACGACGCCGGCGTGCATTGTTACCTGGCACACACCGCCGTCGGGGCTGTGGACCCGCCTGGCTCCTTCTCGCGTGAACTCCAGCACACAGACGCTTGCGAGCGTCTCCCGGTACCAGCCGCCGCTGCCGCACAATCTTCTCTCCGACGAGATGTCGATCTCCTGTCATTCTTCTCTCGACAGGTCGACGCTGCTCTACCCGGCTGCGCCCTCCCTGTGTGCCAGTGCCACCTGCGCCGCTGGTCTCCTCACTGGAGGCCTTCGATGAACGCTCGTCGCGCGACCGATGGTAGCCGCTACCATGAGGCTCAGCTCCGACAAGAAACTGGTCAGTTGATGGCCTCTCTTGTGCCTTCTAGTCTTCCTATACAATGTTGCCGTAAAGGGCTCGACACCTCCTAATCGTCTCTTGCGGCTGCTTGGAAGCCTGGCGGCACCTCGACGACGCTGCCAGCCTAGAGGGCTGCCGCTAGAGCCTCCTCTCTTCTTTCTCGCACCCAAGTGCTTGTTGTAAAGGAGAAGGGGAGGGGAGGAGGTTTGCTCTTCCTTTTCAGTTCCGTAGTGACCACCGGTTGTGGTGTTCATATTGATGAGCAAAGACCAACTGATCGTCCGCCATCCACTCTTCCACGTACCACGTTCTCCAAGCCACTACATCATGAACGATCGCTGCCTACTATCAAGCCATCCATGGCTTCAGAAAAGGATGCCTAGTCGTTACTCATTGGAAGTGTGGCTTCGTAAGATATGGCTCTAAGTCATAAACCAAAAACCATTCTTGTAATTATCAACCCTTCAATTGCATACATTATTTTATCATCCAAAACCTCAACATTTCTCTCTACGATCATCCCAACAAAATGGAACTTCAACCACGGTTTCAGAACCATGCCTTCTACATTTGAGGTGCCAAGTTATCGCTAATTGACCAATCAATTAAATTCCTCAAAATAACTCAAGCACATAGATCCATCTATCTCATTAGGTATTCAAAATACTCGAAAAGTTCACTCCATCACATGTTCCATGCCTTCTACATTTGAGGTGCCAAGTTATCGCTAATTGACCAATCAATTAAATTCCTCAAAATAACTCAAGCACATAGACCCATCTATCTCATTAGGTATTCAAAATACTCGAAAAGTTCACTCCATCACATCCTACACACCTTAAAAGATAATTTTGTCCTCAAAATTATGCCAGAAAACCACTTTGTCACAATAATCATTACAATTAAAGAAAATGAAACACTTTGCATAACTAGAAAATTGATTCATACATAGTTTGATAAAGAAAAACAAGCCATCTAATCTACTATGATAACAAGATTATACATAATAAAAGATGTCTAAACTCTGGATCATCGTGGTAGATGGCACCCCACTAGGCAAGCTTGAAAAATCTCCTAATCCTTTGCTTGTTCTTTTGTTCTTGAATTACTCCGAATCCTGCAGACATCACGTCCCCAACCATGCATCGGAAAAGAATTGTTAGAGTAAGTGGCATGAGTATTCTAAAATATACAATGCTAAAGAACTAAAATTGGATATTGTAAACATGAAACTAACATCAAACTCTGAGTAAAATCTGTAAGATATTCTCTCTTACTACTTAATCTGAATTCTTATCTTTCTACCTTATCTTTCTCTGGAGACATGTACCCTGGTACATGGATCTCAAGACCTACACCATAGTGCATGGGTCATACTTATCTTATCTAATTCCCTCTTATCATACTTATGGATGAGATTATGGGCAGACTCTAGTCTAAGGTATATTTTACTTATGAATTTTATCTGATTATGGCCACCATTATACAATAAGTCCTCCTGAATTGGCGTATCGACGCCCTAAATTGGAACTAAAGTACCCTGAATTGGCACTACATGCCTATGAATGACACCGAGGTGTCTCTAAATTGGTGTGGCTATGCCCTGAATTGGTGCCGCAACACCTTCGAATTGGAGTAAACACTCCTCTGAATTGGCAACAGATGCCTCAGAATCATCCTGGGACTATTGAATGAGGACTTATCATATAATGTATTATGTGAAGGTTTTGACTTAATTATCTTAAGTCTAAACTTACTTAATTCTTAATCTGAACTGAAGCTGAATACTGATAGCTTTACTGAATTCTAAATCTGAACTTATCTTATATTAAAATTGAACATTGATAACTAAACTTATCTAAAACTGATTACTGAGCACAGAGCATGTACTGAATTCTAAATCTAAATTTGAATCTGAATCTTTTATTCTTAAGTGATAAACTAAATCTACAACTGAATGTGAATATGGATATCAATTACTTCATAATTGAGATTGGGTCTAAAACCCTTATCATGTAACTTTATTCAAAGTCTGGCTACTCACACAAAGAGTAGTCTAAGTTTGAATCTAAATCTAATATTATTATTATTATCTGGATAAACCATATTTCGAATCTCTGATTTGATAGTATAACTTCATTGATACTAAACATAACAAGTGAGTCTCAAAGCTTATGAAGGAGGACCTTATCTGAATATATATACTAAGGATACATATAATAACTTTAATAAAGTCTATGAGAGTAATTTAAGCATAGAATATCTATAAACATACCATCTGACAGGATGATTCAATCTCTACAAAGACTCATTATAATAGATCTTGCCTTGAATCTTAATACATTCATATGAACTTATGTATTAAATATTAAGTCTTACAAGAGGAATCTTATAAAATCATACTTTGAACTTAATCATAACTTAATGCATCATAATAATATATCTATTATCATAAACTCAAATTACAATACACTCTAATAGAGCCCTTATATTGAAAATAGATCATGTCTAAATGCATTCAAATCTCACTTTGTATTTTACTTCTAGATGTTGCTCATTCTATGAAATCTGATAAACTCCTTAGTTCTTAAACCTTTACATATATAAGAAAACTTTGATAACATGTTTCTACCTAAAATCGTAATATATGGTTATATCTATATATAAGAATATTTACAATTAAAATCTCAATACAAAATTATCCCAATCATCAACTAAGTTATGACTATATATCTTATTTTGAAGTCTCATTCATTAATATGAATCATAGTAAGAAATATTACAGAAGCATGATCCTTTAAATCTTCTCATGGACATTGTCCATGAATTTCAACCATTTTGAGCAACATATTTCTACTTGAGATATGAATTATATGAGAGAACATCACCTTGAGGTATGAAAAGTTGAATTGCATATCTTACTTAAGATCTTAGGATATTATAACACATGAATCTAAATGCCTTATATGAGAAACATGTAGAGGTAATGGGCATAATAAATATGAATACTCATGGGCATGGACCACTTACCTGTGGTAAGCCAATTGTTATATGAAGATACTGCTTCAAATCCTGCTCCTAACCTTCTCCTAAAAACCAAAGGATCTATCAACCTTCATGTCTCTTCTTAGAGTTTAGTCATCTAGGGTCATACTCATGGTCTAATGTTCTAGTGATTACTACGTTGTATTTTCTTACCCTTTGAGTTATATGAGTTAGGGTTAGAGTTTAGGTGATTTTCAACTTTCTACTTTTCACTTTATCTACCATTTTAATCTTTAGATTAGTGTTTATTTATGCTGACCCTTGTATGTAACCATATAGATATTAGGATTTTGTGTTTGGGTTCTTAAAATGAAAGTAAGGGTTCTTATTCAAATCCCATTTATTCACACATATATACACATGTTACCTCTATGTTTTTATTAATAACGTATCCATAATTAGGATCATACTTGAGATAACATTATCGTATTTTAACATTGTAATTAGAAATCACTTATCTTAAATCTAGGTGGTATGGATTACTGGCTTAGCTTTTGGTTCGAACTATGACCAATTCATATAAGTTCATCCATCATATTAATAAGATGTAAATAGCACGCATTTGCTTGAATAGTTGATTATACAACATTAGGTGATAATATGGTTCCCCTAGGATAAGTACATTTGTCTGAGTATGTGACTATGTATTTTTTGGAAATTTTCGGATGAATGGATTGATTATTATATTCTTCCTGTGCTCATACCATTAACCACCCATTCTATAATGTGATACTTAAATGAATCAAGAACAATTATAAAGGGAGGCCGTCGTCTCATCCAGGAACCCTTACGGAAAACAAAAGCTTTATTATACAAGAAACCAAAGCATTAACTATCTCTGCTCCAAGCGATGAACATGGCTCCAAAAGTCATGCTCCCAAAATTATCTCAACACAGGTTTAATGTGGACTGATGTAAAGCCTTCGACGTACAAACCAGACTCAAAGGTCCCTCGTTTGAACACAGGAAACAATGAGAGAAGCTGGCTCATCATGCCGAAGTAGGTAGCCAGAAATAAGAAAAGAAACAAGGAAAACATCACTGGAATCAAGTGCGAAGAGAGGAGTTAGACTTGTACCCTCAAAACTATTTAAAACCAAACTCCGGGTGAATACGAGGTAAACTAACAGGTCGATATGCCAAAGCCAAGCGAAGCGGATCCATAGCCTAGCGAGACGGTACTTTGCAAGCACGAAAACTGGCTTACCTTAGGAGTTGATCGACGAGGGGTTGGGGAAGCCTTGTCAGGTCCTCTTGAACCTCTTCATCAAGTTCATGCGATCCCAGTGTAATAAGAGCTCCATCGCGGTGAGACTCCATGCAGATCCGGAGACGTTTTGTCAGGGGACGACGTTAGTGAACCGCAGACCAAAAGATGACCAGGCCTGGGTTCGGACAGACATGAAAATGGTTCAGCTACAGAGAATCAGATGGAGGTGGCGCAGAGGTGAAGAAAAACATTGAGTACTAGTGGTGGGGAAACTGAGTAGGTCAGGGTGTTTCGGAGGTGTAGGGGACAAATTGATGGGTGGGGTATAAAGGGAAGGTCTTCTCGAAGCTTTTCCTTACTCATAGATTACTAGATTTCATTCATCAGATGTCTTCCTGGGACAGCGCCGGAGCACGTTGGGGGTGATTTTGGGTGTTTCTAATATTGTGAGATCTAGGATTTCTGTAAGGGATTAAAAGGAGTGGAGAAATGTCCTGATGGCGATGGAGAAATTGTCTTCCAGAAAGGATTAGCAGACTGCGAGAAATCCGCGATTATCGAGATGAAAACCGGGGCCGAAAATGTCTGAGGTTGAAGAAGGGAGCTGACGGATGAGATTGAGTAGATGACATCATACATCCACATTGGACGACCCAAGTTAATCCTGATTCAAAGAAAATTGTGGGAAGAACAAATAAAATAGAAATAAACCCTTTTCTTACTATTATCTTATGAAAATCTTTTGCCTTATAAAAATGGACCCAATTAATCCCAAATTTTGACCACTTGTCTTATTTAATGTGTAGAATATTTGAAAAGTGTTCGTTTTGTAATTAATTGGATAGAAATATTACTATAATTAAAATACCATAAAGCTTTAATATTAAGTAACTAATTATCAAAATACAATTAAATCTTGACATTTTGTGTAGTACTATATTATTACATGTTCTCTTAATAAAATAAATTCCTAGTGGATTATTATTATCAATATTACAGATAATGACTCATTTTTTAATGATGACCATGAATAACATGTATTTAGGGAATTTCAAAAGAGTACTAAAAAGAGAATGTTACAATTCTACCCACCTTGGACAAATTTCGCCCTCAAAATTTTATTTAGGCAACTTCCCACCTTAGGGTTTTGCTTATCTTTTTATTCTTTGATAATTAGCATATCAATATACACTTATGTTAAAAAATTTCATGAAAAAGATATGTGAAGTATTTCATAAAATATTTATGTGAGCGTTATCTATTATCTTAGTCTACTGCTTAACTCATATTAGGGTTTATATAACTAAACTTGGCACTATACTTAATGAATCTTCTTCAACCTTGTCATGACTTTCTAAATTAGGTGCACATGATTGTCAAATCTTAGGTTCTTTAGGTAACCCCTACATTCCTAGATATGTGGTGATCAGTTACATATCTAGAGATGTGGGATCATGACATGTCATCTCTCACTAACCTACCAATACATGTGTCCCATACCACATGGATCAGTAAGAAAGGAGAGACACATCAAAATCTAATACTTATGACATCCCTCTTAAATTCTCAATTGGCTGGACATAACCATTGAGAATGGAGAGGCTATATCATTAGCTAGGGTTAGGTTGAGAGCTAATCAAGAAAACATCTACTTATGACACATCTATCTCTTCTAAGGTGAAAACTCTAGTTATTCTAGGTCATGGTAGCTTTCGTTGGGAATCTATTCCTAAACCCTAATCTCATATATTCATTCTAGTATGACTATGAGAATCGTCCTCGCCTAGTGGCCATTTACCAAATTGCTCTGATACCATATTGTAACACCCCAATTTTCATAACACACGAGCATAAGCTTTTTTTTCCTTCTTCATCTGGGAGTGTCACAAACATGATAATCATTGTAATTAAAGAAAATGAAACACTTTGCATAACTGGAAAATTGATTCATACATAGTTTGACAAAGAAAAACAAGCCATCTAATCTACTATGATAACCAGATTATACATAATAAAAGATGTCTAAAGTCTGGATCATCGTGGTAGATGGCACCCCACTAGGCAAGCTTGAAAAATCTCCTAATCCTTTGCTTGTAATTTTGTTCTTCTTTCTCCAAATCCTGCAGACATCACGTCCCCAGTCATGCATTGGAAAAGAATTGTTAGAGTAAGTAGAATGAGTATTCTAAAATATACAATGCTAAAGAACTAAAATTGGGTATTATAAACATGAAACTAACATCAAACTCTGAGTAAAATTTGTAACATATTCTCTCTTACTACTTAATCTAAATTCTTATCTTTCTACCTTATCTTTCTCTGGAGACATGTACCCTGGTACATGGATCTCAAGACCTGCACCATAGTGCATGGGTCATACTTATCTTATCTAATTCCCTCTCATCATACTTATGGATGAGATTATGGGCATACTCTAGTCTAAGGTATATTTTACTTATGAATTTTATCTGATTGTGGCCACCATTATACAATAAGTCCTCCTGAATTGGCGTATCTACGCCCTGAATTGGTACTGAAGTACCCAAAATTGGCACTACATGCCTCTAAATGACACTGAGGTGTCTCTGAATTGGCGTGGCTACACCCTGAATTGGTGCCGCAACACCTCTGAATTGGTGTAAACACTCCTCTGAATTGGAAACGGATGCCTCTGAATCATCCCGAGATGACTGAATGAGGACTTATCATATAATGTATTATGTGAAGGTTTTGACTTAATTATCTTAAGTCTAAACTTACTTAATTCTTAATCTGAAATGAAGATGAATACTAATAGCTTTACTAAATTCCAATTCTGAACTTATCTTATTTTAAAATTGAACATTGATAACTAAACTTATCTAAAACTGATTACTGAGCACAGAGCATGTACTGAATTCTAAATCTGAATATGAATCTGAATATTTTATTCTTAAGTGATAAACTAAATCTACAACTGAATGTAAATATGGATATCAATTACTTCATAATTGAGATTGGGTCTAAAACCCTTATCATGTATCTTTATTCAAAATCTGGCTACTCACACAAAGAGTAGTCTAAGTTTGAATCTAAATCTAATATTATTATTATTATCTGGATAAACCATATTTTGAATCTCTGATTTGATAGTATAACTTCATTGATACTAAACATAACAACTGAGTCTCAAGGCTTAGTAAGGAGGACCTTATCTGAATATATATACTAAGGATACATATAATAAATTTAATAAAGTCTATGAGAGTAATTTAAGCATAGAATATCTATAAACATACCATCTAATAGGATGATTCGATCTCTACAAAGACTCATTATAATAGATCTTGCCTTGAATCTTAATGTCTTCATATGAACTTATGTATTAAATCTTAAGTCTTACAAGAGGAATCTTATAAAATCATACTTTGAACTTAATCATAACTTAATGCATCATAATATTATATCTATTATCATAAACTCAAATTACAATACACTCTAATAGAGCCCTTCTATTGAAAATAGATCATGTCTAAATGCATTCAAATCTCACTTTGTATTTTGCTTCTAGATGTCGCTCATTCTATGAAATTTGATAAACTCCTTAGTTCTTAAACCTTTACATATATAAGAAAACTTTGATAACATGTTTCTACCTAAAATCGTAATATATGGTTATATCTATATATAAAAATATTTACAATTAAAATCTCAATACAAAATTATCCCAAATAATCAATTAAGTTATGACTATATATCTTATTTTGAAGTCTCATTCATTAATATGAACCATAGTAAATAATCTTAGAGAAGCATGATCCTTTAAATCTTCTCATGGACATTGTCCATGAATTTCAACCATTTTGAGCAACATATTTCTACTTGAGATATGAATTATATGAGAGAACATCACCTTGAGGTATGAAAAGTTGAATTGCATATCTTACTTAAGATCTTAGGATATTATAACACATGAATCTAAATGCCTTATATGAGAAACATGTAGAGGTAATGAGCATAATAAATATGAATACTCATGGGCATGGACCACTTACCTGTGGTAAGCCAATTGTTATATGAAGATACTGCTTCAAGTCCTGCTCCTAACCTTCTCCTTAAAACCAAAGGATCTATCAGCCTTCATGTCTCTTCTTAGAGTTTAGTCATCTAGGGTCATACTCATGGTCTAATGTTCTAGTGATTACTACATTGTATTTTCTTACCCTTTGAGTTATATGAGTTAGGGTTAGAGTTTAGGTGATTTTCAACTTTCTACTTTTCACTTTATCTACCCTTTTAATCTTTAAATTAGTGTTTATTTATGCTGACCCTTGTATGTAACCATATAGATATTAGGATTTTGTGTTTGGGTTATTAAAATGAAAGGAAGGGTTCTTATTCAAATCCCATTTATTCACACATATATACACGTTACCTCTATGTTTTTATAAATAACGTATCCATAATTAGGATCATACTTGAGATAACATTATTGTATTTTAACATTGTAATTAGAAATCACTTATCTTAAATCTAGGTGGTATGGATTACTGGCTTAGCTATTGGCTCGGACTATGACCAATTCATATAAGTTCATCCATCATATTAATAAGATGTAAATAGCACGCATTTTTTTGAATAGTTGATTATACAACGTTAGGTGATAATATGGTTCCCCTAGGATCAGTACATTTTTCTGAGTATGTGACTATGTTTTTTTGGAAATTTTCAGATGAATGGATTGATTATTATATTCTTCCTGTGCTCGTACCAATAACCACCCATTCTATAATGTGATACTTAAATGAATCAAGAACAATTATAAAGGGAGGCCATCGTCTCATCCAGGAACCCTTACGGAAAACAAAAGCTTTATTATACAAGAAACCAAAGCAGTAACTATCTCTGCTCCAAGCGATGAACATAGCTCCAAAAGTCATGCTCCTAGCATTATCTCAACATAGGTTTAATGTGGACTGATGTAAAACCTTCAACTTACAAACCGGACTTAAAGGTCCCTTGTTTGAACACAGGAAACAATGAGAGCGGCTGGCTCGTCATGCCGAAGCAGGTAGCCGGAAATAAGAAAAGAAACAGGGAAAACATCACTGGAACCAGATGCAAAGAGAGGAGTGAGACTTGTACCCTCAAAACTATTTAAAAGCAAACTCCGGGTGAATACGAGGTCAACTAACAGGTCGATATGCCAAAGCTAAGTGAAGCGGCTCCATCGCCTAGCGAGACGGTACTTTGCAAGCAGGAAAACTGGCTTACCTCAGGAGTTGATCGATGAGGGGTTGGGGAAGCCTTGTCAGGTCCTCTTGAACGTCTTCGTCAAGTTCATGTGATCCTGGTGTAATAAGATCTCCGTCGCGGTGAGACTCCATGCAGATCCGGAGACGTTTTGTCGGGGGACGACGTTAGTGAACCGCAGACCAAAAGATGACCAGGCTTGGGTTCAGATAGGCATGAAAATTGTTCAGTTACAGAAAATAAGATGGAGGTGGCGCAGAGGTGAAGAACAACATTGAGTACCAGTGGTGGGGAAACTGAGTAGGTCAGGGTGTTTCGAAGGAGTAGGGGACAAATTGACGGGTGGGGGATAAAGGGAAGTTCTTCTCGGAGCTTTTCCTTACTCACAGATTACTAGATTTCATTCATCGAACGTTTTCTGGGACAATGCCGGAGCACGTTGGGTGTGATTTTGGGTGTTTCTAATATTGTGAGATCTAGGATTTCTGTAAGGACTTAAAAGGAGTGGAGAAATGTCCTGATGGCAATGGAGAAATTGGCTTCCAGAAAGGATTAGCAGACTACGAGAAATCTGCGATTATCGAGATGAAAACTGGGGCCGAAAATGTCAGAGGTTGAAGAAGGAGTCTGACGGATGAGATTGAGCAGATGACATCATACATCAACATTGGACGACCCAAGTTAATCCCGATTCAAAGAAAGTCGTGGGAAGAACAAATAAAATAGAAATAAACCCTTTTCTTACTATTATCTTGTGAAAATCTTTTGCCTTATCAAAATGGACCCAATTAATCCCAAATTTTGACCACTTGTCTTATTTAATGTGTAGAATATTTTAAAAGTGTTCGTTTTGCAATAAATTGGCTAGAAATATTACTATAATTAAAATACGGTAAAGCTTTAATATTAAGTAATTATCAAAATACAATTAAATCTTGACATTTTGTGTAGTACTATATTATTACGTGTTCTCTTAATGAAACAAATTCCTAGTGGATTATTATTATCAATATTACAGATAATGCCTCTTTTTTTAAATGATGACCATGAATAACATGTATTTAAGGAATTTCAATAAAGTACTAAAAAGAGAATGTTGCAGGACTGGAGTCTGAGAAATGGCTTGAGGGCATAAGATCTGAGATGGAATAAATGTACATCAACAACATATAGACTTTGGTGGATCCACCTGAAGGGGTAAAACCCATAGGGTGCAAGTGGGGTCTTCAAGAAGAAGACTGACATGGATGGTAATGTAAAAACTTACAAAGGTCAATTGGTTGCAAAGGGTTTCAGATAAGTGTTTCAGATAAGTTTAAGGTGTTGACTATGATGAAACTTTTTCTCTAGTTGCCTTGGTTAAGTCCATCGTGATCATGCTTGCCATTGCAACTTTTTATGACTATGAGATCTGGCAGATGGATGTTAAAACTCCAATCCATAATGGGAATCTTATTGAGGACGTGTATATGAAACAACCCAAGGGTTTTATAAATCCAAAGGATGCAAATAAAGTCTATAAACTATAAAGGTCAATCTATGTATTATAGCAAGCATCTCGGAGCTGGAATCTTAAATTTGACATAATAGTCAAAGGGTTTGGCTTTAGTCAAAATGCAGATGAACCATGTGTTTACAAAAAGGTTAGTGGGAGCATGATTGTATTCCTCATATTGTATGTGGATGACATACTATTGATGGGGAATGGCATCCCTAATTTGTAGGTGGTAAAGAGTTGGATAGGAAATGCATTCTCTATGAAGGACTTAGTGGAACCATCCTATATCTTAGGAATCAAGATCTATAGAGATAGATCTAGAAGGCTTCTTGGGCTAAGTCAGAGCACATACATTGAAAAAGTGTTGAAGAGGTTCAACAAGGAGAACTCAAAGAGAGATAACCTACCCATGTATCACGGTGTTACTATCTCTGGAACTCATTGTCCCAATTCTTTTGAAGAAAGGGAGTGCATGAGTAAGATTCCATATGCATTTGCAATTGGATCTATCATGTACGCAATGTTATTTACTCATCCAGAAGTTTCGTATGCCTTGAGAATGATAAGCACATATCATTCAGATCCTGGTGAAGCTCACTATACTGCTTTAATGAACATCCTTAAGTACTGGAGAAGAACTAAGGATATATTCCTTGTCTATGGTGGTGAGGAAGAGTTGGTGGTAAAAGGTTACATTGATGCAATATTCCAAATTGACAAAGTTGATTATCGATCGCAATCAAGATTTATGCTTTTCCTAAACAACAGAGTTGTAAGGTGGAAGATTTCCAAGCAAGAGATAATCAGTGATTCTACAATAGAGGTCGAGTATATTGCTGCATACACTATAGCAAAGGAAGTTGTTTGGATCAAGAAGTTCATTTCTAAACTTGGGATGGTTTCAAGCATCAGTGATGTAATAGAGATATATTATGAAAACAATGGAGTTATTACATAAGCTAAGGAACCCAAATCACATTAACATTGTTAGCACATACAACATCAATTCCATCTGAAATGAAAGATTGTACATCAAGGAGTTGTGAAGATTTGCAGAGTACCAACTGAAAGTAATGTGGCTGACCCCTTCTTAAAAGCACTTTTGTAGCAGAAGAATGAAGGTCATGTTAGGTCACTTGGGATTAAGTTCATGGGTGATTGTCTCTAAGTGCAAATGGGAGTCTGTTGGTAATTATGACCAATGAGCCAATCATATGATAATTGTGATGACAAATCTTATAAACAATTTGATCAATAATGAAGGAAATCTTCCATTTATTCCATATTATTCGGTTTTGACATAGTGATGTTACATAATAATTGTCTAAAGAATGATGATACTCAATGATGTATGTCTTCATGTTGAGGACCTGAACAATGAGATCATACAAATGTTAAGAGTACATGTATTTTTTTTATGTACCTAGTTGGATGTTATTGTGGAAGCTGATAGACAAAACTAAATTGTGGAAGCTGATAGACAAAACTAACACATAAGACTAGTGTGTGTGTTGGTTGATGACATAATATCATTAGTCATGATATGTGATATTAAACCAAACACATGGATACTTCTTAGAGAATAGTGTATCAGACAGACCCACCTTGGCAAAGAACCTAGATGAGACAAGTTTAAATAAGTAATGGCATGTAATCATGTTTACAGTTCTTATGACAATGGCAAGGAAACCTAGATGAGAGAAGTTTAAATGATACATGAACAGTTGAAAACTCATGAAATAATCAAAGAAAGTTGACAATCCGTTCACCTTGATAAGAAAACCCTAGTAATGATGTAGTGACAAGAGGAATATGTTTCCTTATGTTCTGTCCTTTCATGGATGTGACTGTTAAGTGGGTATTATATGTGCATAGTTTAGAAGTGATCTCAAGATGGATACCCTAGTAAGTATCAATGATCTTGGTTTTGTTCCAAGATAGGGATATATGTGATAGGAGATGTCTCGAGATGAAAGAAAAACCCTTTTGATATGTTTAGGTTCGGCAGTAGCAATAGAGAATGGATGTGTTGAGGATGTGATGTGTCTTTGACACGTGTGATGGATTCCAAGGTAAGGAATGCTAGTATCCAAGTGGTGCTAGTTGTATGGGTGAGTGAGAACATGTCGCTTGATAGAATGATTAAGTGTTTGAGTACCTAGAAGGGTTGACTTTGGATCAATCTAGTTACAAGTACCTAACGTATGGTATGTATATCACATGTTAGGGGTTTATGCTCCTCATAAATGTAACATCGACAAAGATGCATAAGTTGAAGAGATAGTTTTAAGATATGCTTGGGTAAAGTTCATCAAACTAATTATAATCCCTTGGAGTACTCCTATCAGGCTTGCAAGTAAGAAAGATTCCAAGAAGATCGTGCTTTGGACATAGATGGATAAGTAGGGTTTCCACTCCCTATCTAGGTCAATTAAGGTGACATATAATATCATGAGTTACCTCTGAGATAGTTTTCCTTGGATAAATGGCCTCTTCTTATGATAGGAGGATGTACAATTGAGAGTGAGTATGTTGGCAGAAGCAAGACTAGTGCTGAGTTAGCATATTAGAGTAGCGCAGTAGATTCCCTAAATCAAGAATCTTATCATACAGTGTTATAAGTTGAAGAGGTGATACATAAGAACTTTTTGAGTCCTGAGTTGGATAAGTATGTAGAGTGCTTCTTTGGCCAAGAAAGTATCACCCGACATAGAGTTGACTCTGCAGCCAATAATGGAAAGGATAAGTTGAGCATGTGTCATGTGCAATAGATCCTTTGATAACCTTGGATGCAAGAATAGTAAGTTGACATCACCTTGATATCAAGGAACTGTGTGGAAGTTTGAAGGTATGATGCATGAGTAGAATCCATCTCCTTCCGCTTGGGATTTTGTGAGCAAAATCCTTGTTAGGGGTTTATGACTTGTAAGGAACCTGACTTGGGTTTAGGGTTAACCCTATTTGTTTTACTTAAATATGTTGCGTAGAACTTTAATCTAATCTTCTATAGTGTTTTGTAATCATGTGACATGTTTATGTTTCAAGTTTGGTTCTGTTTGAATGTTGTTTTAGCAGTGTTTGCTTATTTTGGACCAAAGTGCAATTTACCCAAGATAAGGGCTTATCTTGCAATATGTCACATGATGAGTGTGCCTTTAGTGCTTGAACATCATAAGAGAGAGAATGATTCTATGGGGAACCTAGTAAAGAGTTTAAGTATCAAGTTGAGCATGTGTGGATGATGCTTGTGCTTTATGTACTAGTTTTGGTGTAAATTGCAATTTACCCAAAGTGAAGGGTTAACATGCAATTTACCATCTCTAGTGTGTTCTCTCTCCTAGTTGACATCATCTATAAGATAAAAGAAGAGGTGGGTACCTTATTTGGATCTTGGTTGTATGATAATATCTTTGGTGATATATGGAGCCATGAGTAAGGTAAGTTTTGCTCTTAGATATGTTATCTTAGGCTAGAGAGCCTTGGAGAGGCTGTGTATCAGTTTGTGAGTGTGTAGGGCTGCAACATATCCATTTGTGAGTGTGTATATTTGCACCCTATCAGTTGGTGAGTGTGTAGGGTTGCACCCTATCGGTTTGTGAGTGTGTGGGATTGCACCCAATCAGTTTGTGAGTGTGTAGAGTGGTGCCTATCAATTTATGGGTGTGTGGAGATATGGTATCGGGCTTGAACTTGGTAGGTGACCTAAGGGACATGACCTAGATCTTATCACCATATCTTGAATGGTGTTGCATGTGGCCCTTCTTTGTGGACAAGTGTCACCTAAGGTGATGACACCTTTCTCTTAATATCTCTCTCATCCCTATTATATATAATCCCCTTTCTCTCTATGCAAGAGAATCCTTTTTTCCATCCCTACTTCCTCTCCTCCTTGGTGGATGACCTTGAGAAGCTTAAGGAGATAGAGAGTCTCTCTTGGATCTTGGTGGATGAGTTCCAAGTTGTGGTGTTCCTTGATCATCCTTCATCTTCTACCTTGGTAAGCCATGTTTTCTAGATTCTTCTTCTTCTTCTTTTCCTTCTCTTCCATGGTTCTTGGATACCTTCCTTCCATATTGAACCATCTTAACCTTGGTATCATCTTCTTTCTTGGAGGTGTGGTGGTGATCAAGTTGGTGGATTATCTTCTATCTTGAGCTTGTGGGCTTGGAGCTTGACCTTGGCGCTTGGATCTTGGTGGTGATCTCTGAAGCGGGTTATATAACTCTTAACCTCATTTATTATTATCACTCTTTATATGCTTAAGTTGTTCTTCATCTCTAGATCATGTGCCCCTTATATGTTGGAAGATTAGTACTTTGTTTTGAGGACTATTTTGATGAAGGAACCCCGTTTAAGTTGCTGCTCATGTTTTGCTATTTCTTGCATTGTTAAGAAGATGGACTAGTGACCTAGTATCCTAAGGTTAAAGATGACTAAGTCAACACTTAGGGGGTGAATGGTCGTCATGTCTCATGATTCTTAAACCAACATAATATGTTGCAAGTCATCATGACTTGGGAGTGCTTAGGTTGATAGGTTTGCAAAGGAGATAAACTATCACACCCTAGAAGTTGCCCAAACAAATATTAATGATTATGCTGACATGCCTTGATGAGGAGTTAACCCATCATACTCTAGAGGTTCTTAGATATTTGTGTTGCCAACCAATAAGTTTGATGGTTTCTACTTGACATGTCCCATATGGGGTAAGCCAATATGCCTTGTTAGCCCATCTTGACCTTGAGGACATATTATATGAGCTAGTCTGTTTGAGTGTTAAGTCTTGACACCCTTGATGGTGCAAGAGGCCAGAGTGATCTAACCATAACCCTAACCCTAAGCAACCCGTTACACTATGTAATGCCTGACACAGCATGCGTTGCCCGTCATACCTTAGGGTGGTGATACCCATCACACCCTCAAGAGGTGATGCCCAACACCCTTCAAGAGTTGATTCCTGACACCCCTTCAAGAGTTGATGCCCGACAAACCTTTAAGGGGTGATGACCGCCACACTTTCAAGAAGGGTCAATTAAAATACTATAAGGTGGGTTAAACTGATCCACCCCAAGAGGGTCCAAACTAATACCTTGGATGAGCTAACCTAACACATCATAATGTAGTCAATCCAACACAAGTGGATGAGGTGAAACTGATATCACTTGATGAAGGTTGAAGGGTATGCTTGGATACTCAAGGATGTACACATATGAGAAATACATGACATAGAAGGGTATTGTTTTGGATAATGTATGATTAATTTTAATTGCTTCTCCTAAAGATAGTTCACCATAGTATTGTTTTACTATGAGTGGTCCATCTTTAACCAAAGAGCTTAGCCCTAAACTCTACAACAATATGCAAAGTAATGGATGTAGGGTTCAATAGTTGAATATCCATATGACAACCTTATAACTCATCTTAATGAAAGATTATAATCCATTGTAAGTGTCTACTATATTTTCTTTTAATATAATATTAACTTGTGGATTAAGGTTAATGATACAACTGTGTGAATATACATGAGGTGGTGAAAAGCCTTGTTAAAATACATGGTGACAACCTTTGTATAGAAATCATATAAACAAGTCTAATGACTTTATATATGCCTTGCTGATAGTTTGAAGTCAATCCCTCTAGTTATGTAGTCTATGGTTCGACTCTCTTAATATGATATGTGGATAATGATTTTCAAGAAGTAATAATATATGGGTACCCTAATGATGAATCGTCAACTGATGTAATGGTCAATATGTCAATATAATGCACTTTGTAACCCAGACATAACTCAATGAAGATGATATACATATGTACTTATGAAAGGGTGATACCTAGAACTGATGGTATGGTGATTGATTGATATCCAACTAATATGTTCAAACCTAAATCAATTTCAAGAAGGTGGGAATTGGTGTGATTAGGGTTTGGTGATGTGACTATAATGTAAAACTCTAATTGGCTACATGTAAAGAGTATTGACCCTAATTCTAAGGGCAAGTCATAATATTGTATGTGTATGAATGGAAAGCATGATATTGTTTCGCCTCTTAAATTACATGGCTTTAACCTAGCAGGTTAATTGGGTGTTATAAATTGTGAGTATCATGAAGATGGTTAAATAAAATTAAGCTTTGTCTATGAACCTTGATAAGGGAACATGAGAAGTATGGATATGTGAACGTGCATACTTAGTTACATTGTCTAATTCCTAGCCTTATACACTCCAATTGGTGGGAGGTAGTGAAAGTCAGAGGTTTGAGATAGAATAATGCTTGAGAACCTTATGTGGAATCAACATGAAGCCTAATCCTAGATTAGAGATCTTATGATGCTTTGCTTGCTTTTGTTAAAGGTGTTTAATATGTTTAAACATATTCTCTCTTTGAACATAATGGCTAATGGTTGCTATGGAAAGTACATGTGATGTGGCATGAGTGATATGGCATGAGTAACACTTATATGCTCAATGAGGCATGATGAGATAGCCATGAATCACAAGTGTGATGTGATGGGTCTTAGGACATGGTAAGGGCTTAGTGCTTGGTTGAGGTGATATCCTTAGGTTTGGGAATGAGGGATTGATATCCCTGAATAATATGATGATGATGATAGCCTGGTGGCTGGCAGTGATACAATAGCCTTCTGGATGGCAATGACATAATGTTATGAGATGATGGGAATCAGTTCGTAGTTTAAATGATGATATTTGCTGTTGTGATACTATTCCTCTTTCTTTTGGAGGATTTGGTTGTGGTTTGTACATTGTAACTTGATTGATTCTGAAACACATTTTAGTTGGTCTAATTAATCAAGTGGAATCTAATCATCTAGCTTGCCATGTGCCATAGACCCATTCAGTGTCAACATTTGTTGGATGGTGAAACGACTAGATCCTACAAGAAACTTAGAGTGCATAGTGATGGAGTATGCGAGGACAACTTGGTCCCTAATATCAAGCAATTGAGGGTGACTCTGGCCATGCGTGAGTCTCAAATCATGCCTTAGGATATGACACGGGATTGGCTACAGGCCATACCCTGGAATAGAGTGCAGCTTCAGGCCATAGCTTAGTAATATGTGACACATGATTGGAAGCGGCCCATACCCTGGAATAGAGTGCAACTGTGGGCTATAACTTAGTTTCACTAGTGCCGTGACCTGTACCAAGGAAGGCTAGGTTTACACAACTGGACTATATGTTGCTGGAAGGAGTTTGACTCATGATGTCACTACATGTTCACTATTACTGAATGAGGAAGGTGAGGTCATGGATTCTGGCTCTTCTAGTAGACCTTCTACGCCACCGATTTCGACTTAGCAGTGGCCGATTGGATTTGGGTGGTACAACTCAAATCCTCAGGGCATAATAAATATGTAATCAACCATGTTGTGTACATGTATAGGATCAAACATGGAAACATTGGATGAAGCCTTGCCTTGGTTTTATACTGTTTAGTTTATAACATTCATACATGTTCTTCACATTCATTTTAAATTAATAGATATTCTATTACTCATTGGCAAATGTATGTTACTACTCTAATTACTTCACACATGAGATATATGTCCTTTAGTTAATTTTGTTCAATTTGTTTAGTATGTTAATATATTTGTTTAGTTATATGTGATAATAATATAGTTGGCGGAGAGTTATATCTCTTGTTGGGACTGTGTGTCTCACCCTATTGGCTAAATAACTTTTTAGGTGGACGTGCATGCCGAGTTAAAGATCATGTGGCTGAGGATAATATGATAAGAAAACTACACCTAGTGGATCATGGTATATGAAAAGTGTTTAGTAATAGAGTCCTATGTGTCATCCCTGTACACTCAGGTCCTTAGGGGTGTTCTTGATGTATTTTGTAGACATGATGATCGATATTTGATTTTCATCTTGTGTGCCTCTAGTAGTATGTATATACACATGGAACTGTTATCTTAAGTAACAGGTTGATCTAAATATGTTGATGTGGCACCTTGAATATATAATTCAAGTATTGGTTCTTGTATAATAAATCTCACTCATGGTGCTTGTTGCAAATCGGTTATAATTTCTTATGATTTTTAGTTATCCACTGGTAAAGGTTGATCATGGTTTAAGTTTTGAGTAATATCTCTTTGTGTTATCAAGGGTGTCACAGATGCTCTGATGCATTGTAACACATGGGGATTGACTATGAGTTATGTAGATGGGATTTGTCCCTCCTATAAGAGATTGATATCCTGGCCACTTGATAAATGAGATTAAGAAGTGCATGATCATGCACATTTGAATCAATATATGATATTGAGTTCACATATATATCATAAGACATTGATTGAACATTAACAAGAATGATGATTCCATGCCTCAAGTTCAATCTGGATATCAGAGACAAAGGAAATATATGACCATTATAACATTAATCACAGACTGTAGGTTGAAGTTGTTCTCCAACTTGTTAGTTACTTGGGTAGCAATGATGTCTAGCTAGATACCACTCATTTCTTGTGATGTCATACAGTTATGGACATTCATTTCCAATGTAAGTTGGGACGTATAGGCTCACACACATAGGATACACCTGGAAAAGAAAATTAATCATGAATGTAGTTTAAACTTAATTACTAAAGTGTTAGATATTCAATGTAAACAACAATGACTAAATTTTTTGACAGACAGGACTGTGAACCAACCAGTTGAAGGGTGATAACTGATCGATTCAAGTGTCATGTCAACTTGAACCAACATTGGCAATCCAAAGTCTATAATGACCGATTCAATAAGTGAACCAATCAGCTTAGATGTTTGAACCAACCGATTCAAGTTGTGAGCCGACCATTTTGCTGATCAATACGATTGGATCAAGGATTAATGCTGCATCATGTTGTGCATTAATTGAATATTTAAAGCCAATACAATTGTAAATAGAAACCATAGTAAAATGATTGTTTCAAGTGTTGAAATGATCATTTCACTATGTTTCCTATTCACAATTATATTGGCCAGTCGGCTCAGGTGTGAACGGATCGGTTCATTGATCACAGGTCCTGGAAAATTCATGAGATTCTATGTCTTCGACTACCAGATGATCTATAAATCCTACTGTAACCCTCCTATAAATAGAGGGGTAGTTAAGGCCTTCCTGAAATACAACAATAAGCTCTGACAATTGTTGTCTTCTCACAATTGTGATAATGCAAGAACCCAAGCATGTCCTACCAATCAAAGGGAGGGATAACAAGGGAGAGACAACATGGAGAGCAAGTCGAAGCTAGCATGTTGAATAGGAGAAACAACTCCTTCTTGTCCATTCCAAGAAGAATGATAGGAGTTCTCAATGGTCAGCATGGACTACTACAGAGGTGAGGAGGCTATATCCACTCGCTAGGAGGATGAAGCCAACCACCATCCATGGTGATCAACCAGGAGGCTTTTGCCAATAGGCGTCCAAGTGCAACTTGAAGAAAGAAGCACACTACAACAAGGGATAGTCACTGGATTTGCTCCTGGACTAGGTATATGCCTTGTAACCCTCATTCCCAGTTCATAGTTGTTGACACGATCTACTATATAAGGGGAATATGGCAGTAACATTTTTGTTTCAACTTCCATATCTGATACCATATTTCCCTACAACGACCTAGGATCATGAGGTGGATAGGTTCATGCCGACCAATAAATGCCCCTCATCTAAATGAGCCCAACATGCAGACATAGGTGAGGCATAGTGTGATCAGCCGTTGGATCAACTATCAATGGCCATGATCATGAGACAAATGATATAGGAAACACCCAATGACATCCTTGTAATTTTTCATGCAATTGTTTTTCCAAACTTCATATCTTGGTCCTTCCTAATACAAAATATGCAAAATTATATATAAAATCCATCATCCCGGAAAGACCTAATCTGTAGTTTGGACCCAGACCCGAATTCCTTTTCGAGCTCCCTTATTTCCTAAAAGATACAAACCTTAGTTATGTTGAATACATTAATGCAATCATTATGTGTTACAACCCCAATTTTTGGGTTCATTTGGTGAGAAATGTAATTTCTCATATTAAATATAATTGAACAAATAATGATATAATTTATTTTTGGTTTACATTAGCCTTGATGTTTGTGTTGTGGGCTTTATTGGCTATTGGGCCCAAATAACAAGAAAATTCAATTAGTAAATGAATAATTGAATATTTGAGAAAAAGAAAGAGGTAGAAACCTCTAGAAGGCAAAGAGATGTAAACCAAGGATGGATTTCGTGACTCTTGGGTTCCTTGGGTTCCAAGGAGTCCAAAGTTGTAAAACGAAAGCAATAAGAAAAGAAAAGATTAATTAAGTATTTCTTTAGTAAGAAAGAAATTGAAAATAATGTTAAAATGTTGGAAATAAGTGGAAAAAGGTATAATGGAGTGATCCTTTGTGGATTTTCATATCCCAAGTATTCCTAATGATAAAATGAATACCAATGAGGAAAATAAAAGAGAAATCCTCAAAAAGAACTATTTTAATAAGAAATAAACAAGATAATGGGAAATAATGAAGAATAATGCATTTAGATGCATCTAGAAGGATAATGAGTATCCAATAAAAAGGATTTCGAAAAAATAGAGTTTCTTGGGACCCAAGGAGTCCCAATAAAGAGGACAGAAAGAGAAAATACCAAATTTGTAAAATAAGAAGATAATATGATGCTTAATCAATGAATTATGAGTTATTGTTAAGAAGAAGAATTTTCTACAAAAAGGAAATATAATCTCATGGCTAATAGATTAAAAGCCAAAAACAAAGAGATTAGGAGAGAGGAATTTTGAGTTCCTAAAATCTAATGAACAAAGTACATGAAGAGAGAGAAAGGTTGTTGCTTCACAACCAAGGAAAGTATGTTTCTTTTTGAGAATAGGACTGGGGTCCTCATAAAGGCACGCCTTAGGGCTTCATACTCTCCCCTATATAAGGGGTTAGACCTGGAGCCAAGTTCAAGAGAACCCTACGTACCACTCTCCCTTATCTCCTTTGTTTCCTTCTTCCAACCCTAACTATGGAGGATAATGCACCCCAGAGCCACGATGGACCACAAAATCATCATGGTGAAAGCTCAGTAGCTCCCCAAAGACCTGAGGAGGACTGGCCAGCGTTCTCTATTGACCAATCTCATGCAGAACACCTACAGTAGGCTGCACGGCTGGCCAAACGACACAAGTTGGGGGCGCTGAAGATGACCACGGTGGCCGCAAACTGGGGGCGCACTAGGTTCTCTAGGTCATGGCGGAGGAAGGGGAGCCTTTGCTAGCGTGGATGGCGGCCCAGAGAGGGAGGAAAGGCCGGCGCAAAGCTGCAGATTGCGGCTAGGGCGGCGCGACTATTACTGCGCGAGTTGAAGGAGGCAAAGGCCACGTTGGACCGTATTGCCCTTCGCGGGCTAAAGAGATGATCCACTTACGCGGGGGTAGGAGCGTCTTTTCAAAATGTTTTCAAGCCCAGTCGAACAACGTTGCATGGAGCGGCCACGTGGCGCCCTCCGATTGGCCAAAGATACTCTTACTTTGCAAAATTTATATCTAATGATTGGTAACTCCGATTAGGACAAGTAATATATGAATTTTGATCCTTAGAATGAGAGGAAACAAAGAAATTATGTTTGAAGCCTAATTATGCTTGAAACTAAAAAAGTATAGGGTTTTACATCTTTTGATGCATTAATTAATAGAAAAACCCTAGAATGATATAAAAACGAACATGATGAATCTTTTATATGTTTTTGATCAATCTTAACATGTTAAGAGTAAAAGGAATGGTAAAATCATAAAAGGATGATTAGTATGTTGGTTTTAGGGTTTTATGATCATGAACATGGTTTAATGGACTAAAAACCCTAATTTGAGTAAATATGAGTTTTAGTGGTCATAACACAATATTGCAAGAATACAACTGTAATATAATGATTCTTGAACATAGTTTGGATTAGAGAATCCTTAATGAAGATAATTAAGATGATTAGGATTTTGTAAGAAACCTTAGAACCCTAATTTAGGGTAAAAGAGGATAAGATCATATATGATTTGAAAAAGGTGAAAATACGTTGTTAAATGATGGTTTTAAGTTATTTGAATACAAAAACCCTAAAAGTAGTAATTAGGATTTTCCCATGAATAAAAGGTAGTATTAATGGCAAATTGAGTTCATATGTGATTAGATTGTAATGAACTTTGAATTGATGATAAATGAGCATAGAAATCTTGTCGTGGATTAGAAAGGATAAAAATGGTAGCTTTAATGTGAAAGAAGCTTAATGAAATTAATTGATGGTTAATGGTGCCTTTAAATCTGAGAATAGGGTTATATGTTGTTAAGATAACCTTAATGTTGAGGAATAGATAAGATAAGGGTTTATGAGTAATGGTATAAAATTAGGGTTTGAAATAGTAAAAGATGAAGGGAAACCCTAATTGCAATGGAAACCCTAAAAGTGAACTAGAAACCCTAGGAAGTGAGCTAGATCTTGATGACATGAGTAATAAAAAGGGAATTACATGATTATTTTAGGATCTTGTTGAAAGTGCTTGCTTGCTTGGATTCTTATTTGCATGGATATTTCTGTTCAAATCATCAGATCATGTATGTGGTTACGCTTATGAATAATCTCTCTAGTTTCACGGCGATTCCCGAAGTTTTAATCAGTTGCTTGAAAATAACTGTTGAATGTCTATTTATTTCATGCAACTATAAAGTGACTATGATTATCACTATAAATTTGCATATATAACTGGCTAGATCTGGGTCCACCTCTATTGCTTTGAAAAGGCTAAAAAAAAGGGGTAATCATAGAGCAAGGTCTAGGTTACCGAGAGTTAGAAACGGGGCTACCTACGTGGAGTGCCATGAGACTCATTAGCCTGCCATGAGTTGAGGAGTGTGATACTTATGAGTAGTGCCATGTGACTCAACCCTAGAAACTAGTTCACCTATAGGTGGGACCATGAGAGATTTAATGGGGATCTACCATAAGGAAGGTAGTATCCAGGTCCACTGCATGGATAGCACAGAGGATAGGGTACTCATGGATCACAGAGTTATATTTAAAATGTAATATTGATTGTTAAATCATTAATTGAATGATTACATTGTTATCATATTTGCACGTTTATTGTTTTACCCACATACCAGCTTCGGCTGACCGACGTTTTGTATGTCGGTGTTTTAGGTACAAGCCAAAAGGACAAACAATAAATCGTCATATTGTGAAATAATTGAAGTAAAATACAAGGAGGATTAGTTAGAGTAGAATCCTTAAGTGGATAGAAGTTTAGAGATCCAAATTTTCAAAAAGGTATGCAAAAATTTTATTTTCTTATAGCTTTTCAGTATAGTCTGTTAAAATTTGATAATTATTCTTGGTTACTTGCTGAACCTTTGATCCAGAAGTTATGGGTGCGGCTTCGACCTCTCAGTCTCCCTTAATTGGGGGTTATCGGGAGGTGGGGTCGTAACATTTGGTATCAGAGCGTAGGTTCCTCAGTTAACCATTAATAATTATTAAATTTTTACAAACTCCATAGAACCAAAGGGAGTTATTAGAGGATTATCTGAAAGACAGAGGTGTCTAGTAAAGGATCACGACCGGGGGCTGGCAATATTTTTCTCCACACCGCTAGTCGGAATACGAGGACTCCCGGATCCGTGTAACTGCCTGACCAAAGTCTTAGGGTATGAATCAAAATAAGATACCTTTAGGACTTTCTCATCTTATTCATCCCTTCTCATCACAAATTCTATTAGGGACCTTAAGAATTAGGGTTTTTCCCTCTTCTCCTCACCCTCTTGAGGTATGGGTGAGATTAATAAGGTCTAAGGAATCCTCCACCAAATTAGTTGAAAAGCATGTAAATAAGATGTCATGGACATAAGATTAATAAATTAAGCGCAAACTAAAGAATAGATACATGCTTAGGTCGTATGACATAAGTTGTCATGTCCTCAAGATAGACCTGAGGCTAGACCTTCGTATCAGGAGGATAGATAAAGAGAGTTAGTCTTGGAGATAGAAATCTCCATTGCAAGTAGAGGCCTGGCACATCCTCTGAGGATGATGTTAACCCTAACCCTAAGTGAAGGTTAGAGAGAGAGAGATGGCATGATGAGTTAGACCAGGTGTTTGGATGGACATGCTTTAGATGATGTATGAGACATGAGAGGTTGGATGACCTAGTACCTCTGGAGACCCAAACCTTGGGACAGGTCATGCATGTTTGAGTGAAGGACAACTCCTTCATTGATGAGGTTAGAGAAGAACCTATGGAAACCCCATGAGCTCATATTGGCATAATAGGCACCCAGAATGTATCAGTAGTGCGAGCAATAGGTTGAAACCCTGACCGGGAGAGTTTGATGGATAGATTATGTGATAAGCTTAAGGGGCTATAGATAACCTTGAGCGAACATGAGTTGAACATAGGCTTCATCCAGGAAGGGGCATACTTTTGAGGTTGACCCTTCACGAAGAGAGGACCTCTAATGGTGAGGTTAGTTGTAGGATTAGCTCTAGAGAGAGAGCTGGAAACCCAGCAAGAAGGTTGGAATCCTAGACTCCGAGATACGAGGAGAAGTCTGGAGTTGAGGATGATGCAACCTAAGTGGGTGATAGAGGTCGTCACATGCTTGATCCCTAGAGGCTGATGATGTCTTGGTTGCCATGGGAGTAACCAAACCCTAGAGAGAGGATGAGGCTTCTGGCACTTATGTGCCTATGGTATAAGAGTTTACCTTCTGAGAAAGGAAGAAGAAGTTTTGTATACCCTGGAGAGGATTAGTAACAGGTTATGAGGCCTTGTACCTTGTTGTTTGACCTTGAGGGGGGACTCAACTCTGAAATGTTTCTCGAATAGAGGGATGATAGGAAGTGCATGTCATGTCTTTTTCAAGCCTGATCCGTGGTTAAGAGATAGAGCGTGCAGTTGGACACCTAAAAGTGAACCTAGGATTCCTAGGCCTAAGAGGGGAAGTGGTGTACCTAATGCTCATGGCGAGAGTTGAGTTTCTATAGATGTGAGCATGGTACTTCCTATGTTAAGAGGTAAGGAAAACCCCTTAAGTTTAAGGCATGTTTGATGAACCCCTCACAGCTAAGTTGATGAAAAAGGAAGATATAATCTTGATCCAGTTTTGAGGAAAGAGAACAAGTATGACCTAGCCTGGTTTAGGGGTCTGCTTGTGCCTTAACAGCATACTAGGGTTTAGCATAAGGATGTAAACCCTAGACCTAAGGATGTTTGTGACCTTGTGGGCAAGAGTTGTAGTTTCCTCCCATCTTGGGAGAGGGACCCTTGTGTAGGGTGTATACCAGTTTTGTTGGTTTAAGGTAACTTAAAGAGGTCTTATAGGATCTTGAGAAGCTAAGTGAAAAGTACATGGTATGAGAATGAGCCTGTAGACCCATCGATAACCATCTCTATGTGCATGTGGATGTGTTACCATGGAGGTAACCATTATGGGGCCTGACCAAGGTAGGCAGGTCACCATGACCCCATGAAAGGATGAAAGTCCACCCTTGAATGCAGAAAGAGAGATGATGAAGGCTTGGGTAAGGTTCTAAGTTGGACATGTACTATAATGGAATCCTAAGTATATCCTAGGGTCAGGTAGGGATAAGACCGATGGAGGTAGGGGTTGCCTAATTCCCTAGTTGCACATGACCATAGGGTCGGGAGGTAACGACTATCATTGTCTAGAGGCCATGGGTTAGGAGATTGATCACCTTCATGAACTCCTGGGACCCAAAGGGCAGATGAGTAGGGCACTCTTTGGATGCATAAGGGAAGAGGGATGACCCCAAAAGTGCCGGCACCCTATAGACCTAGAGGAGATGACCAAGGATTGTGAGGTGACCCAAGTAGGTTCGAAACCAGTTTTCCATGGAGGTAACTTGGATATCAAGATGATTGTAATATAGAAGCATAAACAACACATTTCAACTTAGATTTAAAGGTGTACTGGCAAGGTGGGATGTACCATCTCTACTCTTGGAACAGGAAGAACTCTGTATTTGGACTGCAACCAAATGCTTATTTCCTCTTGTTATGGGAGTGAGAGATAGGACAGTACACATGCCATACACCAAGGATAAAAGATGATGTGAGTTGGAACGTTGTTATGAGGTATGAGGACAGAGAAGATAACATACCCTGGTAAAGTGAATGATACATGGATGGTTTGCAAATGCTAAAGAGAAATAAGGTAGTCATCCTATAAGGATGTTTTTAGCATGAGCTACGAGTTATACCAGGTTGAATTCAAAAACCAAGAGGTGAGTCTTACAAGGTTGAGTTTGATCACCATGTTGATGAGATCAGAGAGTGTACTTGATGAATACAAACTTAGAGTCGAGATGAGATGATAAGTGGAATGCATGAAGGTGTATGTCATCAACTTTACCTAATACATAAGAAGGTGAAGCGGTAATGGATGCTCTGGTTGAGATATATCTGCCTAGTTCAGTTGTTAGACTAACCCTAAGTTTGGAAAGGGAGATATGTTTGGATAACACTAATGTAATGAGATCAGTTAATGGTTGTTTGGTTAGCCAGTCTAGTCCTTGATGCAATGAAAGGATGGTGGTAGAACCTCAGAAGCACTTCTTTGGAAAAGAAGGTGATCAAACCCCGATAGAATGATTTAGGGTTTTTGAGGTATTGATCTTGAAGAATAATGGCATACAGGAGATCATGATTTTAAGATCACCATACACCATGGATACTAAGTGACAGTAGTACTTTGGATGCCTAAGATAAAGTTGCATGTAGTATGTTACAACCCCAATTTTTGGGTTCTTTTACTGAGAAATGTAATTTCTCATATTAAAGATATTTGGACAAATAATGATACAACTTATTTGAAATAAATGGATTTCATTTACAATAGCCTTGATGGTTGTTTTGTGGGCTTTGTTGGCTATTGGGCCCAATAACAAGGAAACGAAAAAGGAAATTCAATTATTAAATAGGTGAATGAGAAAATAAATAAAAGAATGAGGTAGAAACCTCTAGAAGGAAAAAGGATTTAATACAAAGGTGGATTTCGTGCTTCATGGGTTCCTTGGGTCCCAAGGAGTCCAAAGAGGAAAAGAAAAAAAAACAATAAGAAAAGGAAATATTAATTAGATATTTCTTTATTAAGAAAAAAAATTGAAACCAATGGTAAAATGTGGAAAACAAGTGGAAAGAGGAATAAAGATAATTGGAGGATTTATGTTAAGAATATATATAATTAAGGCATGTTGAACCGGTGGTGAATATGTATAACTGCCTTTGTTTCCTTTGGGAAACTAGTATACGAGTGCCTTTTATCTCTTTTGTATATGGATATAATGGAAGGAAAGTCTTATCATATAAGGATTGCCTCCCCTTTGCCTTCAGTGTTCTCTTCCTTGAATCGCTAGGACTCCTGATATGATTTGTATGTATATAGGATCCCCACGATACTCGAGCGATACTCAACCCACCGGAGTAGCCTTCCCGTTATCTCACCCTCCCACTGATCGATGATATCCAAGCAGTTGACATCGCTGATCATACCAAAGGAGGTGTCGGGGGTGAAAGATCCCTTGGACCGTCGGTGCACAGAAGAGAGAGTCTGATCTTGACCCTCACCAGAGATCACACTAGGGGAACCAGGCACTTCGGTATCCTACTGCAATGCCATCGGTGGGACCTGCATATGGCTCGTCTACTGACCCGAAGGAGGGGGGAGGGTCGAGGACATTGACAGGACCAGCGAGGAGACACAGAAGCGGGAGATGTTCGAGAAGTTCAAGCGTGATAATCCGCAGATGGCGGCACAGCCAGAGGGCTGCCTACCAGTGGAGAAGTCACCGTGGCGTGAGTCTGCATCTGTAGACGGTGAGCGGTGCTCATGCGGGGGAGAGGGAGGAGTAGGAAGAAGATGCTATCGAGAGAGAAGGGATGAAGAGGGTCGAAGGAAGTGGCCTAGATAGGATGTCGGTGCCCAGTCGCGCGCTGCGTGGAACGCAACTTCGCGCGGAGCGGTAGCAAGGAACCCTCACGCGGAAAGAAGATGACCAGGGCAGGTTTGACCAATATGCCCCTCCACGCGCGTTCACAATGCAAGGGCAGCAGAGTCATTTCCTCCTAATTCTAAGCCAACTGATGGTAAGTTTTTAATAGGGTCTTATGCTGACGTGGCCTAATCCAATTGGTCCAATAATGTTAAACTTACAAAAATCATAGTAAATGATTGGTAGCTCTGATGGAAATTTGCGAAAGATGAAAATTGATCAGGAGAATGCGTAGAATTCAATAAAAATACTTTTAGAATTGGATTTTGTTCCTATTTGCAAAAGTATGCCAAATTAATGGAAAGTGCTTTGAAATCATGTTAGGAACCCTAATTGAAGTTAATGGTTAAATTCATGATACTTAATTGACGGAATTAAGTAATACCAACCTGTTGAAATGTTAATGATGAACTTGAACCTAATGTAGATGAATTATTACATGGTTTAGGATTTTACATCAATTATGAATGATTAAGCAGTTAGAAACCCTAACTTAGGGTAAAAGAGGAGAAGATCATATTTAATTTGAATAATGTGAAAATATGTTGCTAAATGATGGTTCTAAATGCTTTCAAGTGTAAAAGCTCCTAACTACGGATGAAAACCCTTAATTTGATCATTAGGGTTTTCTAGTGGATTAATGTGAAATTAATGACAAATAGAGTTCATATGCGACTTAGACCATAACGAACTATGAATTGATGTGTTTAATGATTTTGTCATGGTTTAAAAGGATAAAAATGATAGATTCAATGAAAAAGAGGCTTAATAGATTTATTTAATAGTTAATTATGCCTTTAATCCGAAACTGAGAATTAGATGTTGATATAATTATGGTTTGGGATCAATTGCATTAAATTAGGGTTTAAAATAGTAAAAGATGAAGGGAAACCCTAATTGCAATGGAAACCCTAAAAAGTGGATTAGAAACCCTAGGGAGCGAGCTAGATTTAATAAATCTTGATGACATGAGTAATAAAAGGAAATTGCATAATTATTTCAGGATCTTGATATGTGTGCTTGCTTGGATTTCTTTCTTGTATGGATTATTCAGTCTCAAAATCATCCTGACAGGTATGTGGTTACGCTTATGAATAACCGTTCTAGTTTCATGGCGATTCCTGAATGTTTTACCGATTGCTTTAAATAAACTGTAGGATGAATTTAGTTCATGCAAACTATAATGTGGCTATGACTATCACAAAGGATATATGCCTACAAGCTCAGATCCTGGTTCTCTCTGTGGCAGTAAAGTTGACCTAGTACATGGCTGCCTATGGGTAGGTCCATCAGGTCAGAGGAAGACCTAGTACATGGCTACCTATTGGGTAGGTCCATTAGGTCAGAGGAAGACCTAGTACATGGCTACCTATTGGGTAGGTCCATCAGGTCTATGGATGACTTAGTACATGTCTACCATTGAGGTAGGACCATCAAGTCACATTGAGTTAGATATTGGGTTACCTCGAGTTGTGCCATGTGACTCTACCTTTGTAGAGGTATTATATAAGTCCACTGCAGGGACAACACAGAGTTGGGAATATGTATGGATTGAGTTGTATGGCTTAAAATGTAATCTTGATTGTTAAATGATTAATTACATGATTACATTGTTATTATAGTTGCATGATTATTGTTTCCCCCACATACCAGCTTTTTGCTGACCGACGTTTTATTTGTCAACGTTTTAGGTACAAATGAAAGGAACAAACATTAAAGTGGCATATGCGGAATTAAATGAGAATTAACGTGCACAAGAGGATTAGTTAGATTAGTATCTTCATGGATAGAAGTATAGAAATCCCAATTTTAAAAAAGGTAATCAAAGTTTTATTTTATACCAATTTTTAGTTTAGTTGGTAAAGTTTATTAATTATTATTGATTATTTGTCGAACCTTTGATCTGGGTTATTGGTTAATGACTCTGTCTTTTCGGTCTCCCTTAATTGGGGGTTACCGAGAGGCGGGGTCGTAACATTTGGTATCAGAGCATAGGTTCCTCAATTAATCTTTAATAATTATTAAATTTTACAAATTCTGTAGAACCCAAAGGAGTTATTAGAGGATTATCCGAAAGATGGAGGTGTCTAGAAAAGGATCACGTCCGGGGGCTGGCAATATTTTCCTCCGCACCGCTAGTAGGAATACGAGGACTCCCGGATCCGTGTGACTGCCTGGCCAAAGTCTTAGGGTATGAATCAAAATAAGATACCTTTATGACTCTCTCATCATGTTCATCCCTTCTCAACTTCAATTCTGTTAAGGACCTTAAGGATTAGGGTTTCCTCTCTCTTCTCCTCACCCTCTTAAGGTATGGGTAAGGTTGATAAGGATTGAGGAATCCTCCACCAAATTAATAAAAAGCATGTAATTAAATAAGATGTCATGGACATAAGCTTAATAGAGTAAGCGTAAAGGAATAGATACATGCTTAGGTTGTATGACACGAGTTGTCATTTCCCTCAGAAGATACCTAAGGATAGACCTCCTTGGTAGGAGGATGAGTAGAGAGAGTTAGTCTTGGAGGTACATACCTCCATTAGAAGTAGAGACCTAGCACATCCTTTGAGGATGATGTTAACCCTAACCCTAAGGGAAGGTTAGAGAGAGAGATGATATGATGAGTTAGATGTCATGGTTGACCGAGTGTTTGGTTGGTCACGCCTTTGGGATGCCATAAGAGGGTAGAAGACCTAGTAACTTTGGCGACCCAACCCTGGAGAGGAACCAAAACCAAGAGAGAGGATGAGTCTGCTGGTACCTTTGTGCCTATGGTATAGGTGTTTACCTCCTGAGATAGGGAGAAGAGTTTCTTAGAATTGGAGAGGTATAGTAACAGGATGTGAGGCCTGGTACCTTGTTGGTTGTCCTTAAGGAGGACCCAACTCTAAGTGTGGATTGAGTTGAAGGATGACAAGAAGTGCATGTCATGCCGTTTACATGCTTGGTTCGTGATTAAGAGATAGAGCATGCAGTTGAACACCTACAAGTGAACCTAGGGTTCCTAGGCCTAAGAGGGGAAGTGGTATACCTAATGCTCATGATGAGAATTAAGTTGCTATAGTTTCGAGCATGGTACTCCTCATGTATAGAGGAAAAGGGAAACCCCTTCAGTAAGGTATGTTTGATGAACCCCTCACAACAAAGTTGGTCTAATGTGGAGGATGAGTGTAAGTGTGACCTAGCATGGTTTGGTAGGTGGTCTTCTTGTGCCGTAGTAGCTTGCTAGGGTTAAGCATGCTTATGTGGATGTAAACCCTACGGACGCTTGTGACCTTTGTTATCAAGGTGTAGTTTCCTCCCATCCTGGGAGAGGGACCCTTTGGTAGGGAGTTTACCTGTTTGGTTGGTTTCGAGGTAACCGAGGAGGTTTTATAGGATCTTGAGAAGCTAAGTGAAGAGTACATGGCATGAGAATGAACCTAAGATGACCATCTCTGTGTGCATGTGGGTGTGTTACCATGGAGGTAACCGGTATGGGGCTTGACCAAGGTAGGCAGGTTGCCATGAAAGGATGAAAGTCAGCCCATGAATGCAGGAAGAGAGATGAGGAATGCTTGGGTAAGGTTCTATGTTGGACATGTACTATGATATGATCCTAAGTCTATCCTAGGGTCAGGTAGGGGTAAGACCGATGGAAGTAGGGGTTGCCTAATTCCCTAGTTGCACAAGACCATAGGGTCGGGAGGTAACAACTATCATTGTCTGAGGGCCATGGGTTAGGAGATTGATCACCTTCATGAACTCATGGGACCCAAAGGGCAGATGAGTAGGGCACTCTCTGATGCATGAGGGAAGAGGGATGACCCCAAAAGTACCAGCACCCTATAGACCTAGAGGTGATGACTAAGGATTGTGTTTGGACCAGATAGGTTCGAGACCATTTTTCCATGGAAGTAACTTTGATATCAAGATGATTGTGATGTAGAGACATAAGTTGCACATTTCAACCTAGATTTGAAGGTGTACTGGCAAGGTCGGATGTACCATCTCTACTCTTGGAACAAGAAGAACTATGTATTTGGACTGCATCCAAATGCTTATTTCCTCTTGTTATGGGAGTAAGAGACAGGACAGTACACTTACCATACACCAAGGATAAAAGATGATGTGGTTTGAAACGTTGCAACGAGATATGGGGACAGAGAAGATAACATACCCTGGTAAAGTGAATGATACATGGATGGTATGCAAAATCTAAAGAGAAATAAGGTAGTCATCTTATAAGGATGTTTTTAGCATGAGCAATGGGTTACACCAGGTTGAGTTTGAAAACCAAAGTAATAAGATCGGAATGTTTTTAATGAAGATGGACTTAGGGTTAAGATGATATAATAAATGGCATATAGGAAGGTGTATGTCATCAATGTTACCTAATACCTGAGAATGGGAAGTGGTAATGGATGCTCTGGTTGAGATATAACTGCCTAGTTTGGCTAGAAGAGGTTGTTAGGTTAACCCTAAGTTTGGAAAGGAGGTGTGTTTAGATAACACTCAGATGTAACAAGATATGTTGAAAAGTTAATGGTTGTTTGGTTAGCCAACCTAGGCCTTGATGCAATGAAAGAATAGTTGTAGGACCTCAAATGCACTTCTGTGGATAGGAAGGTGATGAAACCCCGACTAGGGTTTAAGACATACAGGAGATCATGGGTTTAAGATCACCATACCCCATGGTACTATTGAGATAATGAGTGGTAAGAGTACCATGGATGCTGGAGACGAGGCTGCATGTGATATGTTGCCATGCATGACAAAAGGTGAAGGATGAACATCGGTAACCCAGTACATTGATATAGAGGATAAAGAGTTCCCGAGAGGGAATGAGAATTCATCACTATGGATGTTGTGATAAGTCTCCTCTAGACCAAGGAAGGTCAAGATGTAATATGGGTTATGGTAGATCGCCTTACCTAGAAGACATGAGAAAGAAAGGTGTACTGTCAAGGGACAGATTCGGTTGAACTACTTAAGAGAGAAAGATGGTTCAACCACATCATGATGCGAGTTCAAAAGTTCTTGGGTATGGCCAAGGTTCACTTCCATGAGGTGGAAGTGGATACATGAAGAACTCGATGTTAGTACAGTTTATCACCCTTAACTAATGGTTAGTATGATCCAGACTAAAGGGTCTGATGAGAGCATATGTGCTCATTCGGGGTGATAGCTAGAGACAGTTCTTGCAAGATGTGAAGTTAACCACCATAGCCATATCGAGATTCAAAGGAACTCTATAAGAGAGGTTGTGTCGGTCACCACTTCAGTAAGGTGATGTTGGTGAAGGACCACATGATGGTTAGAAAAGGGACCACAGTGTGTGTAGATGAAGTCACTTTGATCATGCAATGGCTGAAAGGAGCCTAGAGACGATAAGAGTCGTGAGCAGATGCAAAGTAGACTGACATGAAGTTCAATGTGGGAGAATATGTGACATGAAAATCCGACCCCTCTGAGCTACAACTAAGGAAGCTGGGTCTCTGATACATGGGTCCATTTGAGATGGATTGGTGGAGAAGGTTATGGTTGATGTTACCCCTCAGGATAAAGTAATGTGTGATGAGTTCCAGGTGTCTAATTTAGAGCACTATGTGAGGTACCCCGACCATGGGCTGAGCAATGAACCTAGCGAGCCCCAAGGGAGGCTGAAATGACCTGAGTCACCTATGCAGTTTATAGACGACATGATGAAAGAACTCAAAGAAAAGAATATGTGATGATAAAGGTTCTTTGAAAGCACCATGGATAGGGCAAAGCCACATAGAGGCCAATGATGGACATGTAAAAGTCTTATCCTGAATTGTTTGTTTGCTTAATGGAATTTTGAGGACAAAATTCCTATAAGAGGGGAAGGATGTTACAACCCCAATTTTTGGATTCTTTTACTGAGAAATGTAATTTCTCATATTAAAGATATTTGGACAAATAATGATACAACTTATTTGAAATAAATGGATTTCATTTACAATAGCCTTGATGGTTGTTTTGTGGGCTTTGTCGGCTATTGGGCCCAATAACAAGGAAACGAAAAAGGAAATTCAATTATTAAATAGGTGAATGAGAAAATAAATAAAAGAATGAGGTAGAAACCTCTAGAAGGCAAAAGGATTTAATCCAAAGGTGGATTTCGTGCTTCATGGGTTCCTTGGGTCCCAAGGAGTCCAAAGAGGAAAAGAAAAAAAAGCAATAAGAAAAGGAAAGATTAATTAGATATTTCTTTATTAAGAAAAAAATTGAAACCAATGGTAAAATGTGGAAAACAAGTGGAAAGAGGAATAAAGATAATTGGAGGATTTATGTTAAGAATATATATAATTAAGGCATGTTGAACCGGTGGTGAATATGTATAACTGCCTTTGTTTCCTTTGGGAAACTAGTATATGAGTGCCTTTTATCTCTTTTGTATATGGATATAATGGAAGGAAAGTCTTATCATATAAGGATTGCCTCCCCTTTTCCTTCAGTCTTCTCTTCCTTGAATCGCTAGGACTCCTCATATGATTTGTATATATATAGGATCCCCACGATACTCGAGCGATACTCAACCCACCGGAGTAGCCTTCCCGTTATCTCACCCTCCCACTGATCGATGATGTCCAAGCAGTTGACATCGCTGATCATACCATAGGAGGTGTCGGGGGTGAAAGTTCCCTTGGACCATCGGTGCACAGAAGAGAGAGTCTGATCTTGACCCTCACCAGAGATCGCGCTAGGGGAACCAGGCACTTCGGTATCCTGTTGCAATGCCATCGGAGGGACCTGCATATGGCTCGTATACTGACCTGAAGGAGGGGGGAGGGTCGAGGACATTGACAGGACCAGCGAGGAGACGCAGAAGCGGGAGATGTTCGAGAAGTTCAAGCGTGATAATCCGCAGATGGCGGCACAACCGGAGGGCTGCCTACCAGCGGAGAAGTCATTGCGGCGCGAGTCTGCGTCTGTAGACGGTGAGCGGTGCTCATGCGGGGCAGAGGGAGGAGTAGGAAGAAGATGCTATCGAGAGAGAAGGGATGAAGAGGGTCGAAGGAAGTGGCCTGGACAGGATGTCGGCGCCCAATCGCGCACTGCGTGGAACACAACTTCGCATGGAGCGGTAGCAAGGAACCCTCACGCGGAAAGAAGACGACCAGGGCAGGTTTGACCAATATGCCCCTCCACGCGCGTTCACAATGCAAGGGCAGCGGAGTCATTTCCTCCTAATTCTGAGCCAACTACTGGTAAGTTTTTAATAGGGTCTTATGCTGACGTGGCCTAATGCAATTGGTCCAACAATGTTAAACTTTCAAAAATCATAGTAAATGATTGGTAGCTCTGATGGAAATATGCAAAACATGAAAATTGATTAGGAGAACGCGTAGAATTCAATAAAAATACTTTTAGAATTGGATTTTGTTCCTATTTGCAAAAGTATGCCAAATTAATGGAAAGTGCTTTGAAATCATGTTAGGAACCCTAATTGAAGTTAATGGTTAAATTCATGATACTTAATTGACGGAATTAAGTAATAGCAACCTGTTGAAATGTTAATGATGAACTTGAACCTAATGTAGATGAATTATTACATGGTTTAGGATTTTACACCAATTATGAATGATTAAGCAGTTAGAAACCCTAACTTAGGGTAAAAGAGGAGAAGATCATATTTAATTTGAATAATGTGAAAATATGTTGTTAAATGATGGTTCTAAATGCTTTCAAGTGTAAAAGCTCCTAACTACGGATGAAAACCCTTAATTTGATCATTAGGGTTTTCTAGTGGATTAATGTGAAATTAATGACAAATAGAGTTCATATGCGACTTAGATCATAACGAACTATGAATTGATGTGTTTAATGATCTTGTCATGGTTTAAAAGGATAAAAATGATAGATTCAATGAAAAAGAGGCTTAATAGATTTATTTAATAGTTAATTATGCCTTTAATCCGAAACTGAGAATTAGATGTTGATATAATTAGGGTTTGGGATCAATTTCATTAAATTATGGTTTAAAATAGTAAAAGATGAAGGGAAACCCTAATTGCAATGGAAACCCTAAAAAGTGGATTAAAAACCCTAGGGAGTGAGCTAGATTTAATAAATCTTGATGACATGAGTAATAAAAGGAAATTGCATAATTATTTCAGGATCTTGATATGTGTGCTTGCTTGGATTTCTTTCTTGTATGGATTATTCAGTCTAAAATCATCCTGAAAGGTATGTGGTTACGCTTATGAATAACCATTCTAGTTTCATGGCGATTCCCAAATGTTGTACCGATTACTTTAAATAAACTGTTGGATGAATTTAGTTCATGCAAACTATAATGTGGCTATGACTATCACAAAGGATATATGCGTACAAGCTCAGATCTTGGTTCTCTCTGTGGCAGTAAAGTTGACGTAGTACATGGCTGCCTATGGGTAGGTCCATCAGGTCAGAAGAAAACCTAGTACATGGCTACCAATTGGGTAGGTCCATCAGGTCTATGGATGACTTAGTACATGTCTACCATTGAGGTAGGACCATTGTAACATCCCATGATTTGAGGCCTCGTATAAGTTGATCTTAAAAGGAATGATTGGACTACCCATATCACCAAGGTGCACCTCCTTTTCAGGAAGCCCATCACTAAGAACTCCATAGTTAAGCGTGCTTGGCTTGGAGTAGTACTAGGATGGGTGACCAGTTGGGAAGTTGATCCTGGCTTGCGCGTGAGTGTGGATAAAGTGCTTTGTTAAGGCTAGTGGTGGTTTGTGGGGCCAGTCATCATTCCTGAAACTCTACTAGAGCCTTGGGCAGTGGGCCCAGACGTTACAAATGGTATCAGATCCATAACCCCTCCAGTAGGTGGGGCCCACAAGGGCATGTGGCATGCCAGTCTTGAGCTGTGCAGTCCAGGCATGTCGGAAAGGGCTGTCCATAGAGATGAGATGGAGCCACCCTTGCGCTGGTAGCCGTGGACGGGAGCTGGGTGTCCATGGGCCATTGTGGGTCTGCACTAAACCGCACGGCTCAGTGCAAGGGTGGCTACGTCTACCATGGACAGCCCTTTTCGACATGCCTAGACCGCACGGCTCAAGACTGGCATGCCACATGCCCTTGTGGGCCCCACCTACTGGAGGGGTTATGGCTCTGATACCATTTGTAACGTCTGGGCCCACTGCCCAAGGCTCTAGTAGAGTTTCAGGAATGACGACTGGCCCCACAAACCACCACTAGCCTTAACAAGGCACTTTATCCACACTCGCGCAAGCCAGGATCAACTTCCCAACTGGTCACCCATCCTAGTACTACTCCAAGCCAAGCACGCTTAACTATGGAGTTCTTAGTGATGGGCTTCCTGAAAAGGAGGTGCACCTTGGTGATATGGGTAGTCCAATCATTCCTTTTAAGATCAACTTATACGAGGCCTCAAATCTTGGGATGTTACAACCATCAAGTCACATTGAGTTAGATATTGGGCTACCTCGAGTAGTGCCATGTGACTCTACCTTTATAGAGGTATTATATAAGTCCACTGCAGGGACAAAACAGAGTTGGGAATATGTATGGATTGAGTTGTATGGATTAAAATGTAATCTTGATTGTTAAATGATTAATTACATGATTACATTGTTATTATAGTTGCATGATTATTGTTTCCCCCACATACCAGCTTTTTGCTGACCGACGTTTTGTTTGTCGGCGTTTTAGATACAAATGAAAGGAACAAACAGTAAAGTGGCATATGCAGAATTAAATGAGAATTAACGTGCACAGGAGGATTAGTTAGATTAGTATCTTCATGGATAGAAGTATAGAAATCCCAATTTAAAAAAAAGGTAAGCAAAGTTTTATTTTATACCAATTTTCAATTTAGTTGGTAAAGTTTATTAATTATTATTGATTATTTGTCGAACCTTTGATCCAGGTTATTGGTTAACGACTTTGTCCTTTCGGTCTCCCTTAATTGGGGGTTACCGGGAGGCGGGGTCGTAACATAGTATATGGCCATGCAAGCCGAGGGTGAAGGACGAACACCAGTAACCCAGTGCATTGATATAAAGGATAAAGAGTCCCCGAAAGAGAAAGGAAGTTCATCACTATGGATGTTGTAAGTCTCCCCTGGATCAAGGAAGGTCAAGATGCAATATTGCTTATGGTAGATCGCCTTACCTAGATGATATAAGAAAGAAATATTTCGGTCAAGGGACAGATTTGGTTGAACTACCCATGAGAGAGATGGATCAGTTACACCATGATGCGAGTTCAAAGGTTCTTGAGTTTGACCTAAAGGTTCCCTTCCAAAAGGTGGAAGTAGGTACATGGAGAACTCAATGTTAGTACAGTTTATCACCCCTAACTAATGGTTAGTATGATCCAGACTAAAGGGTCTGATGAGGGCATATGCGCTCATTCAGGGTGATGACTAGGGATAATTCTTGTCCTATGAAAGATGTGAAGATAACCACCATAGCCAGTATTGGGATTTAAAGAAGCTCTGTAAGAGAGGTTGTGTCGGTCACCACTTCAGTAAGGTGATGTTGGTGAAAGGACCACATGATGGTTAGAAAAGGGCCACAATGTGTGTAGATGAAGTCGCTATGATCGTGCAATGGCTGAAAGGAGCCTAGAGATGACGAGAGTCATGAGCAGATACAAAGTAGACTGACATGCAGTTCACTGTGGAAGAATAGGTGACGTGAAAATCCGACTCCTCTAAGTTATAGCTAAGAGAGCTGAGTTCTCGATGCATGGGTTCTTTTGACATGGATTGGTGGAGAAGGTTAAGTTTGATCTTACCCCTCAGGATAAAGAAATGTGTGATGAGTTTCAGATGTCCAATTTAGAGCACTATGTGAGGTACCCCAACCATGTGCTGAGCAATGAACCTAGTGAGCCCCAAGGGAGGCTGAAATGGCCTGAGTCACCTATACAGTTTATAGACGCCAGGATGAAAGAACTCAGAGAAAAAAAATGTGATGATAAAGGTTCTTTGGTAGCGCCATGGGTACGGTAAAGCCACATAGGGGCCAATGATGGACATGGAAATGTCTTATCCTGAATTGTTTATTTGCTTGATGAGAATTTTGAGGACAAAATTCCTATAAGAGGGGAAGGATGTTACAACCCCAATTTTTGGGTTCATTTGGTGAGAAATGTAATTTCTCATATTAAAAATAATTGAACAAATAATGATATAATTTGTTTTTAGTTTACAATATCCTTGATGTTTGTGTTGTGGGCTTTATTGGCTATTGGGCCCAAATCACAAGAAAATTCAATTAGTAAATGAAAAATTCAATATTTGAGAAAAAAGAAAGAGGTAGAAACCTCTAGAAGGCAAAGAGATGTAAACCAAGGATGGATTTCGTGCCTCTTGGGTTCCTTGGGTTCCAAGGAGTCCAAAGTTGCAAAAAGAAAGCAATAAGAAAAGAAAATATTAATTAAGTATTTCTTTAGTAAGAAAGAAAATGAAAATAATGTTAAAATGTTGGAAATAAGTGGAAAAAGGTATAATGGAGTGATCCTTTGTGGATTTTCATATCCCAAGGATTCCTAATGATAAAATGAATACCAATGAGGAAAATAAAAGAGAAATAAAGAGAAATCCTCAAAAAGAACTATTTTAATAAGAAATAAACAAGATAATGGGAAATAATGAAGAATAATGCATTTAGATGCATCTAGAAGGATAATGAGTATCCAATAAAAAGAATTTCAAAATAATAGAGTTTCTTGGGACCCATGGAGTCCCAATAAAGAGGAAAGAAAGAGAAAATACCAAATTTGTAAAATAAGAAGATAATATGATGCTTAATCAATGAATTATGAGTTATTGTTAAGAAGAAGAATTTTCTACAAAAAGGAAATATAATCTCATGGATAATAGATTAAAAGCTAAAAATAAAGAGATTAGGAGAGAGGAATTTTGAATTCCTAAAATCTAATGAACAAAGTACATGAAGAGAGAGAAAGGTTGTTGCTTCACAACCAAGGAAAGTATGTTTCTTTTCGAGAATATGACTGGGGTCCTCATAAAGGCACGCCTTAGGGCTTCATACTCTCCCCTATATAAGGGGTTAGACCTGGAGCCAAGTTCAAGAGAACCCTACGTACCACTCTCCCTCTTCTCCTTTGTTTCCTTCTTCCAACCCTAACTATGGAGGATAATGCACCCTGGAGCCACGACGGACCACAGAATCGTCATGGTGAAATCTCAATAGCTCCCCGAAGACTTGAGGAGGACTGGATAGCGTTCTCTAGCGACCAATCTCGTGCAGAACACCTGCAGTAGGCTGCACGGCTGGCCAAACGAAGCAAGTTGGGGGCGCTGAAGATGACCACGGTGGCCGCAAATTGGGGGCGCACCAGGTGCTCTAGGTCATGGCAGAGGAAGGGGAGCCTTTTCTGGCATGGATGGCGGCCCAGAGAGGGAGGAAAGGTCGGCGCAAAGCTGCAGATTGCGGCTAGGGCGGCGCGGCTATTGCTGCGCGAGGTTGAAGGAGGCAAAGGCCACGTTGGACCGTATTGCCCTTCACGGGATAAAGAGATGATCCATTTACGTGGGGGTTGGAGTGTCTTTTCGAAATGTTTTCAAGCCCAGTCGAACAACGTTGCATGGAGCGGCCACGTGGCGCCCTCCGATTGGCCAAAGGTACTCTTACTTTGCAAAATTTATATCTAATGATTGGTAACTCCGATTAGGACAAGTAATATATGAATTTTGATCCTCAGAACGAGAGGAACACAAAGAAATAATGTTTGAAGCCTAATTCTGATTGAAACTTAAAAAGTATAGAGTTTTACATCTTTTGATGCATTAATTAATAGAAAATCCTAGAATGATATAAAAACAAACATGATGAATCTTTTATATTTTTTTGATCAATCTTAACCTGTTAAGAGTAAAAGGAATGGTAAAATCATAAAAGGATGATTAGTATGTTGGTTTTAGGGTTTTATGATCATGAACATGGTTTAATGGACTAAAAACCCTAATTTGAGTAAATATGAGTTTTAGTGGTCATAACACAATATTGTAAGAATACAAGTGTAATATAATGATTCTTGAACATAGTTTGGATTAGAGAATCCTTAATGAAGATAATTAAGATGATTAGGATTTTGTAAGAAACCTTAGAACCCTGATTTAGGGTAAAAGAGGATAAGATCATATATGATTTGAAAAAGGTGAAAATACGTTGTTAAATGATGGTTTTAAGTTATTTGAATACAAAAACCCTAAAAGTAGTAATTAGGGTTTTCTCATGAATAAAAGGTAGTATTAATGGCAAATCAAATTCATATGTGATTAGATTGTAATGAACTTTGAATTGATGATAAATGAGCATAGAAATCTTGTCGTGGATTAGAAAGGATAAAAATGGTAGCTTTAATGTGAAAGAAGCTTAATGAAATTAATTGATGGTTAATGGTGCCTTTAAATCCGAGAATAGGGTTATATGTTGTTAAGATAACCTTAATGTTGAGGAATAGATAAGATAAGGGTTTATGAGTAATGGTATAAAATTAGGGTTTGAAATAGTAAAAGATGAAGGGAAACCCTAATTGTAATGGAAACCCTAAAAGTGAACTAGAAACCCTAGGAAGCGAGCTAGATCTTGATGACATGAGTAATAAAAAGGGAATTACATGATTATTTCATGATCTTGTTGAAAGTGCTTTCTTGCTTGGATTCTTATTTGCATGGATATTTCTGTTCAAATCATCAGATCAGGTATGTGGTTACGCTTATGAATAATCACTCTAGTTTCACGGTGATTCCCGAAGTTTTAATCGGTTGCTTGAAAATAACTGTTGGATGTCTATTTATTTCATGCAACTATAAAGTGACTATGATTATCACTATAAATGTGCGTATATAACTGGCTAGATCTGGGTCCACCTCTATTGCTTTGAAAAGGCTAAAAAAGGGGGTAATCCTAGAGCAAGGTCTAGGTTACTGAGAGTTAGAAACTGGGCTACCTACGTGTAGTGCCATGAGACTCATTAGCCTGCCATGAGTTAAGGAGTGGGCTACTTACGAGTAGTGCCATGTGACTCAACCATAGAAACTGGTTCACCTATAGGTGGGACCATGAGGGGTTTAATGGGGATCTACCATAAGGAGGGTAGTATCCAGGTCCACTGTAGGGATAGCACAGAGGATAGGGTACTCATGGATCACAGAGTTGTATTTAAAATGTAATCTTGATTGTTAATTGATTAATTGAATGATTACATTGTTATCATAGTTGCACATTTATTGTTTTCCCCACATACCAGATTTGGCTGACCGACGTTTTGTTTGTCGGCGTTTTAGGTACAAGCCAAAAGGACAAATAGTAAATTGTCATATTGTGAAATACATGAAGTAAAATACAAGGAGGATTAGTTAGAGTAGAATCCTTAAGTGGATAGAAGTTTAGAGATCGAAGTTTTCAAAAAGGTATGCAAAAAAATTTATTTTCTTACAGCTTTTCAGTATAGTATGTTAAAATTTGATAATTATTCTTGGTTAATTTCCGAACCTTTGATCTGAAAGTTATGGGTGTGGCTTCGACCTCTCGGTCTCCCTTAATTGGGGGTTATTGGGAGGTGGGGTCGTAACATTATGTTAAAGGTTATATGTTTATTTCTCTAACTACTTCCTACTTCACATTTAAGCTACTTAGAAGTTATTTTGAACATGTTTGATCCCCTAATCACCCCTTTTGCTCATAAATGATTCTAGTTTCACTTATATGACATGTTTTGGACACAAATATTGGTTTTTACCCTAAATTTTCAATTGTGGAATCTTGGTCATCTTATACATCAATTCTCTACTTATGCTTGAAATCTGTGAATTAATGATGTTATGAGACCTTAATGTCTTAGATTCACCCCCATTATTGAATATGGTAGTGGTGGAGATCTAAGTCCACTAGCGTTGACTTGGTGTAACACATATGACCGACTTGATATGCATATGCCCCAATCACAATGTGAATCTTAACCTTATTCTACCCCCTCTCATATCAGGGCTGATTGTAATGTTCTTGATCACTTTGATTTGGATGTCCCACATATGTCATATGTTTACCCCAAGTGATATAGATGAACTATGATGTGATTTGCATGTATGTGAGTGTGTTGAACATAATGTTGGATATATGATTCCTATACCCTAAGGGACACCCACCTACACTTGAATATAATAATATCATACTTATATTGCTGATCTAGTCTCACATCTTTTCTAAATCTTATTTCGTGGTGAACCTTCTCCTTGCTTACCCTATTTTGAGTCATTGTACCCTAAAATATAAAAAAATGACATGAATTTTGATATATTTATATAAAATAGAGGGAACCTTAGAATGATATGACACTTGAAGCACACCTTCATGATGGACCCTAAACCAGTAAAGGATCATGAAAAAATTAATAAACCAATTTGGAACCTAACTTGAACTAAACCCTAAAGGTGGATCTAGTTAGGGTTAATGATGACATTATAATGCATGTATGTAATCTTATTCTTAATGAGGTGTTGCTTATGAATACACGGTCTAGAACAAATTAGGCTATGAATCTAAGAATCAAGTACAAGCTTTAATAATTATATGAAGATGAATTTCTTGCTTGAACTATGATATGTATGTGTTCTTGTCTACTTGCTCAAATATTTCCTTGTAGTATTCTAGTACTATACTTGATGTTTTTCTAATTGATCTTACAACTAGCACACATAAATTAAACCCCATTATACAAACCTTGTGCACCTTTCTATACTCTCAGGTTAAGGACAGAAGGTCGGACGTCCTACTTGAGTTGTCAAGATAGGATGGACCATGTTGATAAAAAGGTTAACTAATCTTGAGCACCCTTCCAATGTGATGTTAGTCAAAGGCTTTATGGTACATGATATTGTCGATTTAATTGGATTAAAATGACATAAAACATGAGATTTTATTTTTATAAGTACTTAGCTTGTTTATTATTGTCCATTTAGTTCTACTCTCTTTTCAAATTATGCAAAGCTTATATATGTATCTTTCTGCCCTGTACTCAACACCTTGGGTGTTGACCTACTTGTTTCACATATATTTTAGGTTCAAAGATGGCTATGAAGTTGATGTCTTGATGATCTGTGTTTAGGTGTACTTATTGTAATCTCCTAGCTTGTGTATATACTTGTATAAATGTACTCTTCAATATGTAAATGAAATATTGTACTAGAGGAATATTGCTTAATAATACTTGGTTAATGTTGAAGTTATATTGGCGCCTCTACCTTGTTATTTTTACATGTGTGCTAAAATTTTATGCTTGGCACATTTTCATTTTCATAAACCATGCTAATGACGGACGTCTGGGTCCTATAAACATTGAATTTCTAGTCATTTAGAGTTAGGATTTGGGTAATAAATGGTTCTATGACAAGTTCTTTTTCTCATGGCTAGGATTCCCCTACAACCATGAAAATTCCCAATTGTTTTTGTCTGGTGATGTTGTGGAGGGTTATAGTGATACTATAAGTGTTAATATCTTGGTTGATAAAATGGACATATTTATGATTCCAACTAATGATAGTACCCCATTTGAAATAAAGGAATTTGGATCCACTCAATGATATGATTGCCTCCTAGTTTTGATTTGATAGGGAGAGACATATTCTTTTTTTGTAGCTTGTAACATACTAAATTTTGGTACTGTTTTTTGAATTGAGATCTTTATCATATTTGCCTCTCTTAAAAATCTATATTGATAAATCTACAATAATATTTGTTCCTTATTTAAAATTGTTTATACTTCAATTACTAAATTTCAATTGTACCTCATCTTTTTCAACCAAACATATTTGGGACCCACATTGAATACTTGGACCTATTTGGCTTTGGAATCAATATGGAATACTTATCAGATCAAATTTACAATATAGATATACATGGTGACAAAAAATGACTTAGTAATCCTAGAAATTTGAGTATGTGTTAAACTTATTAAAAATGTATTAACTAGAAATTAAAACCATGGACAAAATCTCAAAACCATTGGTGTTTTTGTTTACAAGTTATAATATAGGAATATAATTATCAAAATGGGAGTAATTACTACTATAACCTTACTTTGTTGAGTTAAGGAAACAAGTGTAATAGCCTTGTTACAAGAGAACACTCTCCTTCTCTGGACTTGTCTCTTCCCCAACCTAAAACCCTAGCAACCCATACTTTGCTACTTAAGTTCCCGTGCACCCTCTGCCTAATGGAATCACAAACTCAGAAAGCATATGTCACCCTCACAACTTCATTTCTCTGACCCTCAATCTTCCAAGATCTACTACCAAAACTACAAACATGATAGACCTCCACAACCATGGAGGCCTTGGGTCCTCACCATGTAGGACCTCTTCACGCTAATGTAGCTTCAGCACCAACTGGTGCAACCTCCCATGAGCCTTCCCCATCTATATTATGACTATCTACTTCCTGTTACCCTAAAGTTGATCTCACATTCTTCTCTAACCACCTAGTGGTTGTCAATAAGCTCCAAGTTTTACCAAGGTGCACCATTAATCCCAAAAGCTTCCTCTACTCTTTCAAATACTCTTTATATCGACATTCATCACCCACTACTTCCTCGTGCCCGAGAGCCTTTACCGGATCTACTGTCATCCAGACAGACTTGTCAATGCCAGGATACTCATCAGCATCACAAGTCAACTGACCATCAGAGGAGCACTTCTTCACACTCTGTCGTTCTTCCCAAGACAAAAAACCTTGGTATAAAATCCTCTACAATGGTTGATGACAAACTTCCCTATTCTGGATCCTAGTTGCAGTTGACATACCATCCCCCATCATGGAAGCCTCGAGATGAGCTTGGATTTAATAAGGAAAAGGGCACCTCAACATCCAAGAACCAATGTCCTGTGACCATAGGGATCCAGGGCCACCTAACCCCAACAATCCTTCCTACACGTCACTACAAATGTCCTTACCTTTCCTTGAATTTGATTAAGTTTACGACCACAAAAATAATTGAGTCACACCACCACAAACGATACCAAACCTCCAAGATCTCCAGTTGATCACCAACCCTAGGAATGCTCGCTCTACCTTGCAATCTATTACCCCAACACCACCTATATTTCCTCGCTACCTTAGAAAATAGTGTGTTAACCATACTCATATTTTGCAAGAATGACTAAATACCTTAAATGATTTGGTTGTGATCTTCCTAAACCACCAGTATCTTCAAAGAATAATGCTTCTCCTAACATTGCCTTGCCATTAATAATCCTAGTCGCAACTCCATTCATGGTCAAAGACAGAAGCGGTGCTTGGTAATCTCCTTGAGCCTACCTGCCATAAAGATCATGTCCAAGCTACTTGAGAAATCAAGCTGATACCCCTACCAATCTCAACAGGGATGGAACTCCCACTGAAAACTATTGGACAAATATGTTAGTTCTTCCTTCCTCTTTTTGTTTGAATACCTACACTTTTCCAATAAAGTAGTATGAAAGTTAAAGATATTAGATTAAAAAATAAGAAACTTTGGTTAGTGTTTTAGAAAACCAATCTTATCATAGTATCCTATAATTATATAATACAGTGCTAAGACCACATAATACTAGATCTAGATATTTATGAATGCTCCATATTATACACAACCGTATATGCACATGTAGAAATATACATGTATATTTTACTTATTAAGAATGAAATATGGATATATAAATTATAAGTATGATAAATAGTCTAATTTGGAAATCTAGAAATCTATTTATTAATGGGCACATGGGAGAGTGAACATATTACACTAATGCGGCTAGAGATGGACACAAGATAGAGAACATGGATAAAAAATATAAATTAGACTTATAATCATACATAACTTGAATATGAGTATATAATGTAATAGAATCTTATATATATATATATATATATATATATATATATATATATATATATATATATAACAATTACTCCACCTATTTATTTTTAACTAAATTATTGAATGATATTGTAATTACCAAATATGATTCAACACTTTAGTAAAAGGTAATATATGTGATTATTTTCCTATATGAACACTAGTATGTATATAACTATTCATATGTTCATCTAATTAAATTAGCAATACTATGAAAGTGTACCATGGGAAATGGAAGATAGAAAACCTTAAACCTAAGTAAATTAAACAAAACTTGATTCCAAGCCATATAGTGATAAATATTTTTCTACATTGTAGATCTCTTGTCTCTTAGGGTCAATACTTGGAATTTTTGCAGTTTGATACTTGATTCAATGGTACCTAAATTTTTTTTATATTTCGATAGCTTATGCCCCCTTGAAATAATAACTAAATTTGTTTTAGAAAATTTAACCTTACTCTTTAAAAAGCCACCAAAAAATTCTTGGAAATAGTAGCACAACGTTTAAATGTCATAAAAGGGCAGACTAGTGCCCGTAGTATAGTGGAATTACACTTCCACACCTCTGCGCAGAGATGAAGGACATAGGGTCCCTCAATATAATGGAAATGTTAGTTGGTGTGTTACTGTTCTCTATAGGAGAGAGCACATTACTTCCCTAACAAGTAGGCATTGACATATGCTAACTACTTGAAAATTTGAATTACTAGTCTCAAAATTAGATGTCATATCTTATTGAATTTGAAACCCATTCTTATGATTTAAAACTTTCCTCCATTATTTATCTCTTTGCATACTATCAAGAAAAATCCTTTTTAGTTAGGTTCATACTCTTCCTATGACACCTCATCACGCTAAACAAGATTACTCAAAACACAAAACATGATCAACTACTAACTAATCACACAGTAAAAAATGTGAAATAATTAAAACAAATTTTAACAATGTAAATAAACTCTAGAACATTTATATAAAGGTCCATCATTCCATTTTCATATACCGTAATAGGTATTTACATATGGGTTCAAATGCCTCAATCACATTTGGCATACAAAAGATATTTCACATGTACATGCCATATATATACAAACATAGGCACACTAACAAAATCTCATGTTGATACAAGTATTTCATCTAGAAAACACATCTATACCCAGACCTAAGAGTACAGGGATGATACTAGGACTCTACTACTAACATTTACAACTAACCAACCTTCTGAATCTATTGATCACCAGGTTGGTTCTCTTCCATAGCGCGACCTCAACCTCATTTCCAGCGACCACCTAAAAAGATGTGGTGACCCAAGGGTGAGACCTAGTCCCAACGAGAGATATAACTCTCTCCAACATATATTGATTACAACATATTAATTAATAGTAAATAAATCGAGCAGTTAGGGTATTGAATAAGCAATATGAACAGATAAGCATACTAAGCAGTTAAGTGAAGCTTTAACATAAAGTAGAATTACTCAATTTTCGTAAGTCTACATCAAGTAAGAACTATGTAGTATAAAGACAAGATAAGGGTTAATCAACCAATGTGATATGTATTAAACCCTAACAATTATACTACACAGCTGGTATTATATCTTTTATTATGCCCTAGGGAGCTTGAGTTGTACCACTCAAAGTCCAACTGACCATCGCTTGGTCACAATCAGTTGCATATAAGATCAAGTAAGAGTCAGACTCCAAGATCTTCTCAATACTCAGTCATTACGAGTCTTAACTATAGTGACATCTCAATCTAACTGCAAAATAGTGACATATAGTCTTGTAAACAACTATCCCACCTTGGTACATGTCATGGTGATAGAAACCAAGGTATGCAAAGCAAAACCTTTATTACATGATAATCATCGAGACACAACTGTAGTTGTTCTAAAAAAGAGGGCTAGGTATGACCACAATCATCCTCCATAATTGGGGTCAGGGTAACATGTATGCCACATATTCAACAATATGTGCTCCAGTTTCCATTAGGAATACTCGTTTTACCATCTAGCAAGTTCTGACACTGAAGATGGTTCTATGGCACAAGGCTCTACATGATTAGGGTTACACTTAGTTACTGCCAATTGGGTAAATTAAGGCTTCATCATACAAATGGACATACAAATCCTAGTTTATTTCTATCAAGAGTATGTGTATTGCAACTTTAGAAGATATAAATCTTTATCACTTTACCACATACTATCATTCATTGCAAGATAGTGAACCACACTTGTCATCGTACTATTACAAGATACCAATATCTTATCACAAGTTCCAGGGTTTTAATCCTTATTGTAACATGAAGAGGATTTCACCTCAATCAGGGCTTCAAAAATTCCTAGAGGTCATTAAGACCATCACATTATTCATAGCAAGGTTATCCTCATCATTCCATGCCTTAAACAAGGCTCAAAAGATCATCAACAAATATGTGTGCATAGGGATTATTATGACAAGGCACTATGATATTCTAATAGCACTACATTGTGTTTTCAACACAAGAAGAGTGTAATACATTGTCACATTATTCATGAAAGATGGCTGATTATTAACGATCACCATTATTTAATTACATTAAGGTTAAGTATAACAAACTATATCACATTAAAGTTACACATCCACTTATTATGGTCATTTATCAAATATAACCATACGAGAGCAAAGGTAAGACAACAAATTAATGATATTGAACCATTGAATTCTCATCACTAGGACCCACATATAATATCATGGGATTCATTCTAATCCATTGTATGTTGAAGCATCCAATCTTATTCATTGGATTAGGTTCATTGTTCAAAGTTATAAATTGAAGTATAGGCCTATCCATTATATCAATTGAACCAAGGAACCATTGGTTTAGGGTTTAGTCGAATCTACACTTACATTTTTAAATCACAATATGTGGTGATGACCTGATCCACCATTAATTGTGATCATTAAGTCACCATTGGTTGTTAGATCAGCAATATATTCATTTAACACAATCAAATATTAAGCTAATGTCATCATTGATTGATAATATCATTAGAATACTTAGTGGTTGATCATTAAACTTCAAATTGAGCCAAAAACCTAACCTAAGGGGGTGACCATAGGTTGTCACCATAAATTTTACACCTTGATCATGACCATCAGTTGCCAAGATAGCAACACCATTGGTTGCTGCATGGTATCACCATTGGTTATGTGGCAGGGAAGGAAATAGCTTGAAAACCCTAATTTGGACCATCAATTGTTTGGTGCTTAGCACCATAGGTTGTTTCCATCAACCTGTCCCATATAATATTACACCATAGAAAGGTTGTACACATTTACAATTTCATACAGAACTAGAATAGAATAGGGAACACCATAAAAAAATTTGTAACCTTAAACAAGCATGGTTTCTTTATGCTTAGATCATCACATTAAAGCATAAACGTGAACTAACAAGCTTCTGACAAGAAATATAAGTGAAGAATGTTATAAAACTCGTCTCTAGAGAGTAGGTTAGATCCCAAACAGCAAGAATCTCAAGCAACGAAGGAAAGAAAATCCTAGTTTCAAATCTGAACTTGGCCAAGTAGGCCTTCTCTCCACAAAGAAGCAAAACCCTAGAAGAAGAAGCAAAAGGTAGATTCTTGAGTTATAGAGCCACTTACACCATGGAACAACAAGGTTCCAACCTATAGAAATATAGGATGAAGAAGAAAAAAGAAATAAATGAAAGGAAGAAGGGGATACATACTCTTTTAGGTCAAGATCACCAGGAAGGAGCTTTAGAAACCCCTAAAGGAAGTCAATTGCAACCCCAGATGCTTCTACCAAGAAGATCCCCACTTTCTTCTTCCATCGATAGGAAATTTGTAGAGGAATAGAGGGAGAACAAGGTTCATAGAAGGAGGGAATTGGTAGAGAGCAAATGGTACGTACTTGGGCAAGGAAGAGGTAGATATAGCCCATAGATAAGGATGGAAGCAAGCATGAGGTGTACAAGTAGCTCCCCATTTGTCCATGGCCTTAAATTATGAAGGATATACAAGAAGCCACACAAGAAACTGACCCACCATCCATGGATACTTACTTATCCCTCGTTTCTTGATTTTTCAAGCAAAGAAAATAAACCATTTGCTTGATAGCTCCTAAAGCAGCTCATCCAGAAAGGGGTAAACCCTAAAAAACCCTTGAGGGAAACACCTCCAAACCAAGGTTCAACTAGGTGCCCCATGGCTCAAAAAGATTAAGAATGATGAGATAACATCCAAAGAACACAATGAAAGATAAATAGCAATAAAATCCTCCCATTTGGGTAATTTATAGAAAAATCCAAAATGTACATAAAATTGCATAACTTGCTCAAACAGTGCCCAAATTGGACCAAACTTGAAGCTTAAGCTTGTCTTATGATTTCAAAGAATATCACAAGGTTATATTATGGTTCTAAGAATTCAATTATGCTATTTAAGATTATTCAACACTTTAAGCAAGTTTAGGGGCCTTATGACGTGGTTTATTATCACACTAACAAATTCACTCGAGGTTGAAATCCCAGAGTTTTACCAAAACTTGTGCAATAATACCACCCACAAGCGGACAGGTATTATCACAGTATATTCAAGGATCAAATCCCAAGGGAGAATGTTTCTAAGAATCGTTGTTAGTCGAATCTAGCTCAAGCAAGACTAATATTTAGAACGATTGATTGATTTGAGGTTAATTAAACTAAGTGCAGGAAAGTAAAGAGAGGAATTAAAGATGAACTACATTAATGATATGGAATCATTGGGATGATCCTGAGTTTCACCACCACTACTCATGAAAACACATCCAAGCATCAAACATCCATGGAAGATATAATCATCCAAATGAAAATGTTGCAAACCCTCCATATGGGCAATAGGCTTGCGTACGCATCACCTTAGGTATCAGATGTCTCGTCACCATCCAGATCACTCACTTACGGCTCTGAAGATATAGAAATCCAATTGAAGCTGTGGGCCCCCTATATAGGCGTTAGGCACACAGAAGCGTCACCGTGGGCTAGATGGCTCATCCCCTCACAGATCATCCACTTATGACTTCAAGGAATCCCATTCTATTTCTAGTTTGGGAGTCAATCGTGCTAAACGTTAAGCAAGCAGTCAATTAATCTATAAGCAAACATCAACGATTTACAACGAAGATACAAATATCCAACTGAAGCTGTGGCCCCCCTATATAGGCGTTAGGCACACAACAATGTCACCGTAGGCTAGATGGCTCGTCCCCTCACGGATCATACACTTACAACCTCAAGGAATCCCATTCTATTTCTAGTTTGGGAGTCAACCTCGTTAATCGACATCCTACCCTACATATAGAAGTTCTCGCAACATAGGGAAGAACAAGATAAAAGCAAGCAAGTAATAAATCTACAAACATTAATGATTAACAATGAAATGGAAAGTTATATACATTACCATAGAATTAACAAGAGAACATGCTTGCATGTGCAGTGGGGCTAGTCCCCACACCCCAGTGAAAAGGAACTACTCGCTCATGATGCAAGAAACAAGAAGAACAAGAGAGAGGGAAGAATCATCCATGAGCATGATGCAAAAGGTAGTCGCAGCTCAGTGAAGATAATGTGGTCTTCTACGTCGTATCAGAGTAGATCTGGATGAGGAGGAAGAACCACCAAGGATGACCGGGCAGATCTTCTTCTCCACCTTCTTTCTCGTCTTGACCTCCTTGCTCGTAGTGAGAGAGGCAGCAGACGAAGTGACAGTAGCGTGGATGTACGTGGATGGATCTGGATTGAATCTTGCATTTGGGAAGCCTGGCAGCATCCCAAATCTGATGCCTCAAATGAGGACCCTACTGGTCCTATTTGTAGGTACAGGTTGGGGTCTTCATGATTTTGGCCCAGTTGCAATTTATATAGTTTTTCTTTAACGATTTTGGGGGCCGTTTAGTCTTCTTAACAGTCTAGGACTTTTGTCAAAATGGTCTTTGAGACAGTTTAATGGCCAAACGGTCTTGTATTAGTTTTTCTCCAAATCGTCCTGGCTTCTCTGCTCTAATGGTCTTGATGCCCTGATCAGTTTTGTGGACCTAATGGTCTGCACCTATCGGTTTGGGCACTTCAATGATCCACACGATCTTGCTACCTCAGCGATCAAACGGTCTTCAGTGCTAACAGTCTTGGAGGTGTGAGTGTCGCCGCCAAGTGGTCTCTACTTCTCAGTTTCAGCACCCTAACAATCTTCCCTCTGATCGGTCTCGTACCCAAACGGTCTTCCCTCTGATTGATCTCGTGCCCAAATGGTCTCGTGGCCTACTTCTATCGGTCTTGAGACCGTGCATCGCCTGTGCTGCAGGTCCTGGACGAGCAGGAAGCGTGGTAGTTTTTAGGGTTGCAGAATCACTGCTACCCCCCGTGGTGGTGAAAAATTGGCAACGAGGGCATGGCTTACAGCAGGCGGCGCATAGATCTTGGGATGCAGGTCTTGGCAGAGGCAGCGCTGCTGTCGACGGCGACATGGATGCAGAGGTCAGAGCGGTGTAGGCACAGGGTTCCTGGTGGTGTCATCGTTAGAAGAGAGTGGATGGGATGGCGATGGTGGCGTTGGGGTTGCAGAAGATGAGGGAAGGAAGAGGAAGAAGGGAGGTAGGAAGTCAGGTCCTCCATGTGATCTTGTGCAGGTGGTTGCCCATACGGAATTGAGACCGTGAGGCTTCACACGGTCTTGAGACTGTGTGGCCTTACACGGTCTTGAGACCATATGAAAGGGGAAAACATTAAGGGCATAATGATAGGAGGGGGACCGAGTGGGGAGGTGAATGAGGGGCGTTGATCTGCGATCTAAAGGTGTAGAAGACTTGCGGTCTTGAGACCAAAATGAGGGTGGAGACCGAATGGAACCTAACCAATAGTGGGTGAAACTGAATGGATCACGATCGTTTGGTCAAGACCATATGGTCAAGACTGTATGGTCAAGACCCAGGGTGAGAGGATCATGGGTGAAGATAGATCTAGGGTTGAGAAAGGTGGGGCTGACTTATTAGGGTTTGATTCAGATGATGGTTTATGGTGATAGAGGTGGTATGAAGAAAGCGGTGGTGGTCATTATGTTGAAGGAGGATTAGGGTTAAAAGGATGTGAGTGCCAATTGATGGTTGAACCTCATTATGACCTTCATACAATCAAAATAAACTCAGTTAATAATCTTAATGATTGAACCTAATTAAGCAATTTTGCATATTGTGATATTTAGGAGATGAAATCGGATGTATTGAGTCAAATTGATCCCAAGATGGCGATTGAATATTAATATGAATATGCATTCATAAAAAACCCCCGAACTTAAACGTTGCTCATCCTCGAGTAACACAAAATCTGAAACAGTCGCCACATGAATACTTTCAACTCGTGTCATTGCCTCATCTTCACATCATGATAGTTTCCTTTCTGCTTAGTATAACTAAGAATCTCAACTTCTTGAGATCACTGAACACATCTTACCATATCTTCGTTCCTAAGTTTGTTTTCCAACATCACTTCCTCCTCACTTTTTCCAACAGCAAGCATGTCTAAGAGTTTTGTAAGAGTCCAAAGATACATGCAGAACAAGAAGTGTGCACCAGATATGACACTAGTGTTTTTAGGGTAGTGGAGGCATTCATTGTCCCTTTAGGTAGAAAAGGGAGTGAATGGTGGTATGGAAGAAATAAATCTCTCCTCTATTCGACTCGAGATTTTTATTATATGATTTGCAATTTCATTTATTGCATTTTTTGGTGTGAATATCTCCTCTATTCGACTCGAGATTGCATTTATTTGTGTGCACTTTGGCATCTTTTCTTGGTGGTACGCCCCTATTAATTTGTGAGGGGTATGGAAGAAGAGGATATAGAGGGAAATGGCGTGCCACCCCGAACTTATGGTTTGGCACTATTTTAGCTAATTTTGTTTCTTTTTGATGGACAGATGGGTATAAAGATGATAGAAGAAGTGTAGAAGAGGGTTCAGATCAGAATGCCACTTGATTTATAATTCAGTGCATCAGGTCATTCTCTTTATCGTACTCTGCTCAAATATTGACTTGATGAGGATTCGGTGGGAATTCCATGTTATTTCTCCACTAGTCAGTTAGGAAGCACGAAGTGTTTGACCCCTATAAATTCACCATACACTTGCCATATTTGTAGAAGGATCATGATGTTAGGAATCATAATCTTCACAAGATGATTTCAATCAAAAGGCTAGTTTCAAGAAAATGGTCCTTTTGAGGGTATGCTTCGAATAAGGAGGGTATAATGATTTGAAATGCATAGAAGGCTAGGAAATGGCTTTTAATGAAATAGAAATCGTCAAAACTTCAACAAGTATCTGTTCAATTTCTTTGAAAATTTTAAAAAAATTGATTTTTTTTGAAAATTTTGGTCAACAATGCAATGAGAAAATTTAAGTTTGAAATAGATGGGTGAAGGTGGGAAGTAAAGTACGTACCACCCTCCCTCCACCCCAAACTTAGAAATTTTCTCATCCCGAGCAAACCCTAACTCCAAGATGGAGGGGAAAATTCATGCCATTTGGACCATCAGATGTGGTTGCGTTCCAAGCAGCGTGCGTCCTCCATCTGAAAATCTCAAAATTAAGATCAATCAGAACTCAAGATGGCATCTCATGATGTGATTTTTATTTAGTGCAAACTATTCTAAAATTTAAAAACAAAATTAAGGAAAATTCTAATGAAAAGTAAAAACGAATTTATTGATTGAGTTGCCTCCTGACAAACGTCTTTGTTTTATGTCGATGGCTCGATTGAACCCTTCAGTTTTATGGTGGATATGTTGGATTGGAATGATCTAACATTTCTACGGTGCCTGTGTTGGCTGAGGTGAAATATCTCTTCAATCATTGACCATTTGCCATGAATTTGCTTGACTTTCCACTCCATAAAGAGAAAGCACCTTGTGGAGAGATGCTCTTGACAATATAAGGCCCAGACCATCGAGAACAGAGTTTCCCTAGAAATAACTTCAATCTTGAGTTGAATAGAAGAACTTTATCTCCAACTCGTAAGTATTTTCTTTTCAGATGACCATCATGCCAAATTTTTGTACGTTCTTTATAGATTTGTGCATTTTAGTAAGCTGACATTCATAGTTCTTCCAGCTCCTGAAGTTGCAGAATCCTGGCTTGGCCTGCTTTCTTCATGTCAAAATTTAGTTGTTTTATTGCCCACCATGCTTTGTGTTTGAGTTCTACATGCAGGTGGCATGACTTCCCATAGATTAACTGAAATGGTGTAGTACCAAGGGGAGTCTTAAGAGCGGTTCGGTAGGCCCACAATGCGTCATTGATTTTCACTGACCAATCTTTTCAATTGCGGCCTACGGTCTTTTCCAAAATAGCCTTGAGTTGACAGTTAGAAACAACTACCTGTCCACTTGTTTATGGATGGTAGGGTGAGGCTACTTTATGCGTTACACCATATTTTCTTAGCAATGATTCAAAGCTTCTTTCTAAGAAGTGAGATCCTCCGTCGGATATCACGGTGCGTGGGACTCCGAAATGGGGGAAAATAATATCTTTGAACATTTTGATGACGGGTTTGGAATCACTAGTGATGGTTGGTATGGCTTCTACCCATTTTGATACGTAATCCACCACCACTAGGATGTAGGAAAATCCATGAGAAGATGGGAATGGACCCATGTAGTCCACACCCCAAACATCAAATATCTCGACTTCTTGCCACAACTTCAGTGGCATCTCATCTCTCTTTGATATGTTACCCGTTCTATGACACTTGTCACATGATAAGACAAAGTTGTAGGAATCTTTGAATATGGTTGGCTAAAAGAAACCACATTGCAAAACCTTCATGGTAGTTTTCTTGGAACTCATATGGCCTCCAACTGGGCTTGAGTGACATTGTTCTAAAATGAGTTGGGAATCTTCTTCAGCAATACAACATCTGTAGAGACCATCAACACAGAGTTTGAAGAGGTATGGCTCGTCCCAGTGATATTGCTTCACATCATGCATGAATATCTTTAGTGCATTCCCGATGCATTCACGGTGGATGACACCGGTAGCTAGGGGTGAGCAAATAATGGTCCAGACCGCAAAACCGGACCGGACTGCTCAATTCGGTCCGGTCCGGTCCATTTTGTGTTCGGTCCGGTCCGCGGTCTGGGAATTTTGATGAGTTCGGTGTTCGGTCCGGTCCGGTCCGGACCGCAGATTAACTTTTATATAAAATTCATGTATATTTGAAGGTGTATTCTATAATAATTACAAATAAAGTACATATATAATCACTACTAGTATAAATGTTTGATACTAAAGTTATATAATTGTGAGAAGTGACTAAGATTATCAACTTTGTACAATTAAATAAGTTGTAAAACATGTAAAAAAGGCTGATTACGGTCCAAACGGTCCGGTCCGGTCCTAGTACAAAACGGTCCGGTCCCGGTCCGGTCCTACCTCGAAACGGTCCGGTCTGCGGTCCATATATTTGTTAAAATTCGGTCCGTGGCCCGGTCCGGTTCTGGACCGATGCTCAGCCCTACCAGTAACAAGGTAGTTCACATAGTCTGAGTACCAAGGGGTGGCTTTTGTAACCTTCATAAGCTGGTCGTCTGGAAGATAATCGTTAACTGGGATCTTCTCAGTTTCCAGGGTGTGGATGCGACTGAGGTGGTCTGCCACAACATTCTCTGTACCTTTCTTATTTCTTATCTCTAGATCAAATTCTTATAGGAGGAGAATCCATCTTATTAACCTGGGTTTAGCATCTTTCTTCGCTAGGAGGTAACAGATAGCGACATGATCTATGTAGACAATGACTTTTGAACCAATGATATAGGATATGAACTTGTCAAAGGCATACACGACTTCCAGGAGTTCTTTCTCAGTAGTTGCATAATTTCTCTGAGTTTCGTCGAAGGTTTTCGATGCATAATAGATCACATAATGTTTCTTTTCTATACATTGGCCTAAAATAGCACCCACAACATAATCTCTGGCATCACACATAATTTCAAATGGGTGATCCCAATTGAGAGCTCTAATGATGGGTGTTGTTGTAAGATCATGCTTTAGGTTGTTGAAACTTTTAACACATTCTTCGTCAAAGTGGAATTCAACATCCTTTAGCAATACATTCGTCATAGGTTTGGTTATTTTGGAGAAATCTTTAATAAACCATCTGTAAAAACCTACATGACCTAGGAACGCATGAACTTCTCTTACATTCGTTGGAATAGCAAGTTTGGAAATCACATCATTTTTTGCTCTGTCAACTTCGATTCCTCGATTGCTAACTCTATGACCAAGGACAATGCCTTCCTTTACCATAAAGTGACACTTCTCCCAGTTCAACACAAGATGTGATTCTTCACACCATTTGAGGACAAGGGAGAGATGCTTCAGGAACGAGTCGTAAGAATCTCCGTATACAAAAAAATCATCCATAAAAATTTCCATGATAGTTTCAGTGAGACCAGTGAATATAGATGCCATGCAACGTTGGAAGGTTGCAGGCGCATTGCAGAGTCCGAACGACATCCTTCTAAAGGCATATGTTTCAAATGGGAAAGTAAAAGTTGTTTTCTCTTAGTCATATGGATGTAAAAGAATTTGATAGAATCCAGAGTAACCATCGAGATAACAAAAATATTCTTGGTGAGCCAATCTTTCTAAGACTTGATCAAGAAAAGGCATCGGAAAATGATCCTTTCATGTCACTTTGTTCAACTTCCTATAATCAATACACATCCTCTACCCCGTGACTATTTGAGTGGGGATGAGTTCATTATTTTCATTCCGTATCACAGTAGTTCCACCCATCTTTGGGACAACATGCACTGGACTGAGCCATGGCAAATCAGAGATCTAGTAGATGATTCCAGTACTGAGTAATTTAATGACTTCACAGCGGACCACTTCCTTCATGTTAGGATTTAGCTTCCTTTGGTGTTCAATAGTTGGTTTGTGGTTTTCCATCATGGGAATTTTTTTCATGCACAGTGCTTGACTAACCCCGGTGAGATCACTCATCTTGTAGCCTATGGATTTTCTTCTTTCTTTTAATTCCGTCAAGAGTTTATCTTCTTATTCTGCCGTTAGATCAGAATTTATGATGACTGGGCAGAATTTGAGGTCATCTAGAAACACATACTTTAATCCCTCAGGTAGGGGTTTCATTTCAGGAGCTTGTGGTTTTTCACATGGTTCTTCAGTGATATCCATAGCTTTGAGTTCCTCAATCCTGGCTTCAGGATCTTCCTCAGCCGTATCGAGGTGGAGAACACAATTCTTTAATTGTTCATCAATGGAGTTATCAGCGGATGGGTTTGTTAGAGCTACTCCTAACGGATCATTTTGTTCATAATCTTCTTATGTAAGTAGTGTCATCTGCTCTATGCACTCAATCAAGTAGACTTCTTATTGCATACTCGGTCTTCTCATACTTTCAAAAACTTTAAACTCGAGGGTTTCTTTTCCTAATCTGAGAAGCAAGGTTCCTACTTCAACATCAATTAGAGCTCTTGCAGTGGCAAAGAACGGACGTCCAAAGATGAGAGGGTATCTAGTGTCTTCCTTTATGTCTATGATGACAAAGTCACAAGGGACATAAGAATCTTTGCCAACCTTGACAGGGACATCCTCAATGATTCCTAAGCGTAGAGTCACAGTGTTATCTGCAAGTTGTATTGTCATACTAGTAAGGAGTAGTTCAACAAACCCTAGCCTTTTGCAAAGGCTAAGTGGCATGATGGAGATACTGGCACCAAGATCGGCTAATCCTTTCTTACATGATGAATCACTGATATGGCAGGAGATCCCAAAAGATCATGGATCTTTCTGCTTCTTGGGCATCTTGCTCTAAATAATGTCGGAAGTGGTCGTTTCTAACTTGACTGTCTCATATTCTTTAGTTATATACTTTCTTGTCAGGATAGACTTTAAGTACTTTATCCATGCCGGTATTTCAGCCAGTGCATCAAGAAAGGGTATATCAACATGAAGTTTCTTTGAACTTGTTGAATCAAGTGTCAAGCTTGGTCTGCCTCAAACGAGATGGGAAAGGGAGACGGGGCTTGTATACTGGCACATCTGGCTCTAATGTTTCTGGTTTTACATCAATTGATTTCTCAGAACTTTCCTCAGTTGTCTTATCAGCAGTTACTAACCCTTTTGGTTGAGACTCAGGTGTTGTAGAGTCTTGGATAGCCACAAAGTCACCCTCGTCAGTAATAACCACATGTGTCTTGATAGGGAGAACTGAATAGTATTTTCCAGACCGGGTGGTGGTAGCCTTCAGTTGTTCTGGGTGCTTAGGATTGTTCTCTAGTTGGCCAACAAAGGTTCCAACAGATGGCTTCATGCTAGCTGCAAGTTGAGCTAGTTGAGATTCAATAGCCTTCTGATGGGCTTGCTGGTTAGCTATCATAGTCTGCTACGACTGTAACATTTTCTCAATGGCTGAGAGCTTGTCTTTAGGAGAGATAGGACTGGCTTGCTATCCTTGCTGTTGGTTCTGGTAAGGGACTTAGTTGGGATTCTGGAACTGAGAATTGCTCTTTATTGAAATTCCTATTTGGAAAGTTACCCCTAAGGTACCCTTGATTCCCAAAATTTTGTTGTTGGTTATACTGGAATCCTGGTGGGCCTCATTGCTGATTATTTGAACCAAGTTGTCACGAGTTTTCCACTCCTAAAGGATTTCCATATTGAAAACTAGGATGGTTCCTATTCTGATTCAGATTGTAATATCCTTGACCAAGGATGGTGTTGACAACATTAAGATTTTCCATTTGACCATTATCTCCCTGACCATACACATTGCTTAGAACAACATCATAGAGAACATTGCAGGCTAGTGTAAAATGATCAGTGCCTTTATATGCTTCACAGAAAAATGAAGCTGACTTGATATGTTCTTGTGGTTGTGGGAGTGAGTGTCTTCTTTCAAAAGCAGCAATAGATGATTCAAGATGATCTTGCTTGGCAACTAGGAGCTTGAGGGATTCGGCAATAGACTTGTACTCTGGAGTAGCTTCTTCCATAGCTACCTTCAACACTCATTTACTTACGGGTCTACCCCAGTTTGCTTGATTTTCAACTCCAAGGGTGACAACCTTCCATGCGCTATCATAGCTTTGATGCATGAAGTTGCCTCCAGACGAGGAGTCTAAAAACCTCTTGATATCGTCATCCACACCCCTATAGAAGATCTCAATGAGTTGATTATTAGGAATACCATGGTGTGGACACTTGTGAAGAAGCTCTTTATATCTTTCCCATGCTTCAGTAAGGGATTCTCTAGGGACCTGAGTGAATTGAGTTATACCTCCCCTGATTTCATAAGTGTGAGAAGGAGGATAGAACATTTCCAGAAAAATGTTTTGAAGTTGTTCCCAAGTGGTGATGGGTTCACATTGCAAGGAATTGTACCAACTTATAGCCCTATCAACAAGAGAATACTTGAAGAGATAGAGTCATATGGAATCATCTGTGACTCCATTTTGCTTTTTCATAGAACATAGATCAATAAATCTCAGAAGATGTTCCTGACTATCTTCTCCTTATTTACCATAGAATGGGTTGTTTTGAAGCAAGGTGATCCAATGTGCTCAGATCTCGAAATTTGTAGTATTGATGGGGGGAGGTTGTACTGGGTGGTGAACATCAACAACTTTAGGGATTGATAACTCCCTAAGGTCCTTATGTAGTTCTACTGCTTGCGCTACTGCTTGAGCTGCTCATATCTCTATTTCAACTGCAACTCTGGCTCCTTGCATAAGCCTATATCTTTGTGCAACAAGGGCTTGAGCAACCCTTCAGGCTATTTACTCTTCTTGAGCCATCTTTGCTTAGTTATCTCTATTTTAATGAAGAAAGGTCATGTCTATCTCTGGGTCAAAGCTAGTAGAGAGTCTGGGATTGTTCAAGCGGTGCATGCACTAGTCTTTTGGGGGTACGTGAGATGGAAAAACTCTTCTTGAAGTAAGGGTGATGGAGTAGAGGTGAATTCAAGTAAATGGTCAATTGTATCAAAAGAAAAACAAAAATCTAGATTAGCCTTAAAAGAACTAGATTTGAATAACTTATTCCGTTGTCCTCGGCAACGACGCCATAATTTGACGTGATTTATTATCGCACTAACAAATTAACTTGGGGTTGAAATCCCAGATTTTTACCAAAACCTTGTTCAATAATACCACCTGCAAGTAGATGGGTCTTATCACAGTATAGTTAAGGATCGAATCCCAAGGGACAACATTTTTAAGAATCATTGTTAGTTGAATCTAGCACAAGTAAGACTAATATTTAGAAAAATTGATTGATTTGAGGTTAATTAAACTAAGTGTAGGAAAGTAAAGAGTGGAATTAAAGATGAACTAGATTAATGATAAAGAATCATTGGGATGATCCCGGGTTTCACCACCACTACTCATGCAAACACATCCAAACATCAAACATCCAGGCAAGATATAATCGTCCAAATGAAGCTACTGCAAAACCCCCCATACGGGCGTTAGGCTTGCGTAAGCATCACCTTAGGTATCGGATGTCTCATCTCCATCCGGATCACTCACTTACGGCTTCGAAGATACAAAAATTCAATTGAAGTTGTGGGCCCCCTATACAGGCGTTAGGCACATAGAAGCGTCACCATGGGCTAGATGGCTCATCCCCTCATGGATCATCCACTTACCAATTCAAGGAATCCCATTCTATTTCTAGTTTGGGAGTCAACCGTGCTAAATTTCAAGCAAGCAATCAATTAATATACAAGAAAACATCGACGATTAACAACAAAGATACATATATCCAACTGAAGATGTGGGCCCCCTATACAGGCGTTAGGCACACAGAAGCGTCACCGTAGGCTAGATGGCTCATCCCCTCACGGATCATACACTTATGACCTCAAGGAATCCCATTCTATTTCTAGTTTGGAATTCAACCTCATTAATGGACATCCTACCCTACATGTAGAAGTTCTTACAACATAGGGAAGAACAAGATAAAAGCAAGTAGGTAATCAATCTAAAAACATTAACGATTAACAACGAAATGGAAAGTTATATACATTGCCATGGAATGTTTAACAAGAAAACATGCTTGCATGGGCAGTGGGGCTAGTCCCCACACCCCAGCAAAAAGGAACTACTCGCTCATGATGCGAGAAACAAGAAGAACAAGAGAGAGGGAAGAATCCGCCATGAGCATGATGCATAAGGTAGTCACAGCTCGGTGAAGATGATATGGTCTTCTACGTTGTGTCAGAGCAGATCTGGATGAGGAGGAAGAACCACCAAGGCTGACTGGGAAGATCTTCTTCTCCACCTTCTTTCTGTCTTGACCTCCTTGCTCATAACAAGAGGGGAAGTAGGCAAAGTAACATTAGCGTGGATGTACATGGATGGATCTGGATCAAATCTTGCATTTGGGCAGCCTGGCGACGTCCCAGATCTGATGCCCCAAATGAGTACCCTGCTGGTCCTATTTATAGGTACTGGTTGGGGTCTTCACAATTTGGACTGAGTTGCAATTTTTACAGTTTTTCTTTAATAGTTTTGGGGACCTTTTAGTCTTCTTAACGGTCTAGCACTTTTGTCCAAATAGTCTTTGAGACCGTTTAATGGCCAAACAATCTTGTATTAGTTTTTCTCCAAACGGTCCTGGCTTCTTTGCTCTAACAGTCTTGATACCCTGATCGGTTTTGAGGACCTAACAGTCTACGCCTATCGGTTTGGGCACTTTAACGATCCACACGGTCTTGCTACCTTAATGATCAAACAGTCTTCAATGCTAACAGTCTTGGAGGTGTGAGCATCGCCGCCAAGAGGTCTCTGCTTCTTAGTTTCGACACCCTAACGATCTTCTCTCTGATCAGTCTCGTGCCCAAACGGTCTTGCCTCTGATCGATCTCATGCCCAAATGGTCTCGTGGCCTACTGTTCTATCGGTCTTGAGACCGTGCACCACTTGTGTTGCAGGTCCTGGACGAGAAGGAAGCGTGGTGGTTTTTAGAGTTGCAAATCGTTGCTGCCCCCGCGATGGTGAAGAAGTAGGCGACGAGTGCGTGGCTTACAGCAGGCAGCGTCGAGATCTAGGGATGTAGGTCTAGGCAGAGGAAACACTACTATTGATGACGACATGGATGCAGAGGTCAGAGCGGCGCAGGTGTAGGGTTCCTAGTGGTGTCGTCGTCAGAAGAGAGTGGAAGGGATGGCGATGGTGGAGTTGAGGTTGCAGATAATGAGGGAAGGAAGAGGAAGAAGGGAGGCAGGATATCAGGTCCTCCATGCAATCTTGTGCAGGTGGCTGCCCATACAGTCTTGAGACCGTGAGGCTTCATAGGGTCTTGAGACCATGTGGCCTCACATGGACTTGAGGCCATATGAAAGGGAAAAATAGTAAGGGAAGAATGATAGGAGTGGGACCAAGTGGGGAGGTGAATGAGGGGCACTGATTTGCGATCTGAAGGTGTAGAAGACTTGCGGTCTTGAGACCAAAATGAGGGTGGAGACCAAATGGAACCTAACCAATAATGGGTGAAATCGAATGGATCACGATCGTTTGGTCAAGACCATTTGGTCAAGACTGTATGGTCATGACCATTTGGTCAAGACCGTATGGTCAAGACCTAGGGTGAGAGGATCATGGGTGAAGGTAGATTTAGGGTTGAGAAAGGTGGGGCTGACTTATTAGGGTTTGATTCAGATGATGGTTTATGGTGATAGAGGTGGTATGAAGCAAGCGGTGGTGGTGATTATGTTGAAGGTGGATTAGGGTTAAAAGGATGTGAGTACCAACTGATGGTTGAACCTCATTATGACCTACATACAATCAACATAAACTGAGTTAATAATCTTGTTGATTGAACCTAATTAAGAAATTTTGCATATTGTGATATTTAAGAGATGAAATCAGATGTATTGAGTCGAATTGAGCCCAAGATGGCGATTGAATATTTTGATGAATATGCATTCATCACCTTATAGATATAAACCCCTAATAAGGATTTTGCCCCAAAATTCTACGCAAAAAGAGATGAGTATTTTCTATGCATCTCATTCTATAGTTCCCATGTGGATTCCTCTATGCCATAGTGGTGCCATAGAACTTTCACTAGTACTATATCTTTTCTCTTCAGCTTTTTCACCCTTCTATTCAAGATCAACACATGACCCTCAACATAGGAGATATCCTCATCCAACTCAACCTCTACTGGTTGGATTGTCTGCTCAGTATCTGGGTGGCATTTCATCAACATAGAGATGTGAAAGACGTTATGCAATCCATGTAGCTCTTGTGGTATCTGCAACTTGTATGCTACCTTTCCAACATGAGCTGGATAGGGTATGGTCCCATAAATCTAGGAGCCAACTTTCCCTTCTTTACAAACCTCAACACACCTTTCCTAGGAGAAACCCTAAGATATACTCTATCTCTCACCTAGAATTCAAGTGGTCTGGGTTGGTTATCCACATAAGATATATGCCTATCCTGGGCTACTTTCAACTATTGTTGTACCACTTTAATCTTTTCTATAGTCTGTTGTACTACCTCAGGACCCAAAAGTTGATATTCACCTATATCATACCAGCAAAGAGGAGACCGACATCGTCTCCCTTATAGAGCCTCATAAGTAGCCATATCTAAACTTCTCTGATATCTATTGTTGTATGTAAACTCTATCAGAGTCAGATGTACATCCCAACTACCAATAAATTACAACATACATGCCCTCAAGAGATCCTCTAAAGTCTAAATAGTCCTTTTAGTCTGGCCATCAATCTATAGGTGAAAAATTATGCTGAATCTCAGCTATGTTCCCATTGTTGAATGCATATGCTCCAAAAAATGACTTGTAAACTACAGACCTCTGTCAGAAACTATAGTCACTGGAATGTCATGCAGACAGACTATCTCATCAACATATACTTGGGCCAACTTCTCTACTATAAAGTCATCTTAACTGGTAGAAAATGAGCTAGCTTAGTCAATCTGTCTACTATCACCCATATGGAATCATGAACCTTGGCTATCCTTGGAAGACCAACCACAAAGTCCATAGTAATATGATCCCATTTCCACTATGGTATTAGCAAGGGTTGTAATGTCCCTATAGGCTTATGGTGCTCAACCTTCACCTACTGATAAACTTGACATCTGTAATGAACTCTGCCACATCACACTTTAGACCTAGCCACCAATACAAGTCCTTCAAGTTCTAGTACATCTTGGTACTTCCAGGATGCATTGCATACATGGAGGAGTGAGGCTCCTCAAGTATCATCTTCCTCAACCCATCAACATTAGGAACTACTAGTCTATTGTGGTAACAAATTGTACCATCATCTTCCTCATGAAATCCATCATACTTTTCACTTCTAATCCCTGATCGGATATTCTGTATCACAGTATCATTCTATTGTGCATCATGAATCTACTGTATGAAGGTAAGTTTCACTTGTAACTAAGCTAATAATCCTACCAACAAGGAAACTTCTAGCTCTACATTCATCTGCCGAAGAGACACTAGCATATCTCCCATATGGCACAACAAGGAATTAAATTATGCATTATTTGTCATTGATGATGAAGATGACTTCCTACTCAATGCATCTTCTACCACATTCACTTTCCTTGGATGGTAGTCTATTATGCTATCATTATCCTTAATCAACTCCATCCATATCCTCTGCCTCATATTCAACTCCTACTTTGAAAAGATATATTGTAGATTCTTATGGTCAGTGAAGATCTGACACTTTTCTCCATAAAGATAGTGTCTCCAGATCTTTAAGGCATGGAACACCACTACAAGATCTAGATCATGTGTTGGGTAATTCTCCTTGTATTTCTTAAATCTGTCATGAAGCAAGAGAAATCACATTTTAATCCTGCATTAACACGCATCCCAACCCATTCTTCGAGCATCACAAAAGATAATATAGCCTTTCCCTTGTTCAAGCAGAACTAACACCGGTGCACTAGTCAAATTTTCTTTCAACTATTGGAATGAATAGTGACACTTGTCATTCCAAGCAAAAGGAACATCCTTCCTTGTTAACCTAGTTAGGGGTAATGCTACAGTACTGAAGTCCTTGATGAACCTTCTGTAGTAGCCTGTCAAACCTAGAAAACTGTGAATTTCAATTGGTGTCTTTGGTTGTTCTCATTCTAGTATAGACTCCACTTTCTTGGGGTCAACAAAAATGCCTTTAACAGATATAACATGGACTAGATAAGATACTTCAGATAACCAGAATTCACACTTATTAAACTTAGCATATAGCTTGTGTTTCCTTAACAAAGTCAATGCCTAGTGAAGGTGTTGCTCATGTTGGTGACTATCCTTAGAATATATCAAGATGTCATCTATAAACATGACCACACACTGATCAAGATAAGGTCTAAATACCCGATTCATCAGATCCATAAAAGCTGCAGGTGCATTGGTTAGCCCAAACGACATAACCAAAAACTTGTAATGACCACACCTAGTCCTAAAAGCTGACTTGGGTATGTCATCAGCCTTAATCCTCAACTGATGGTAACTTGACCTGAGGTCTATCTTTGAAAACATAGTGACAACTTTCTACTGATCAAAGACGTCATCAATCCTTGGCAAAAGATACTTATTCTTTATTGTCACCTTGTTCAATTGTCTGTAATCGATACATAACCTCATTGAACCGTCTTTCTTCTTAACAAACAACATGAGAGCACCCCAAGGGGAAGTTCTCGGCTTGATAAAACCCTTCTCTAATAGTTCCTACAACTATTTCTTTAACTCATGCATCTCTATTGGTGCCATTCTGTATGGTGACTGTGCTAAGGGTTGTGTTTCCAGGAACAAGATTGATCTCAAAGTCAATTTCTCTAGGAGGGGGAACTTTGGGAAAATCATCAGGAAAAATATCTTCAAACTCTGGTACCACTGGTACCTCCTGGATACTAGGACCTCTCTCCTTGGTATCCATAACATGAGCTAATAAAGATTCGCATCCTTGTTTCATCAACTACTCTGCTTTCATAGCTGATATCAAACATGTGGGAAGAATCTTCCCGTCACCTTAGAAAACCCACTGTACCTTTCCATCATGGAACGTTGCTACCTTATTACTACAGTCCAAGACTACCTTGTACTTTTCCAAAGTATCCATTCCTAGGATCACATCAAAACCATGCATGTCAAGTGCCAAGAGATCCACTTGAATGTTGTGTCCAAAAAAAGAACGAACACAAGAAGAGCGCCCTTCTCGGAACTCGACGGAACCAACCAAAGGAGTTTCTAGCTGAAGACTACCAGATCTACAACTAACAGGAAAATAAAAACTATCTATCACCTATATGGTGATAAAGGAGTGTGTTGCACCTGAGTCTACTAACACTGATATGAAACAAGAAGAAGACAAATCAAAATGAAATAACTCCATCTGACCTATCACGACTCGTGGATTAACCACTTCTTTTGGCTAGATCATGGCATAGAACCTAGCCATTTCCTACCGTTGTCTACATTCTCTGTTAGCTTGTCCAGAGGAGCCTATTTGTGATGCATGTCCGCGTCCTCTGTTAATACAAGAACCAAATTATCATTGTTGTGATCCCTACTGACTCTACCTTGGTTTTTGAGTCACCTCCTCGTCTTTCACAGGACAATACCACTTTGTGTGTCCCATTTGTCCACACTTATTGCATGTCTTACTTTCATATCATGGCCTAGACGGCCCTATCACTGAAAGTGATGACGTGTTGTGGGCTCCTACAGGTGGAAAACTATGACCTCTACCCCTACTCGGGGTCCACTGGGATGGAGTGAATGACCTCTACTCACTAAAAGTCGACCTCTGCTGTGACTGTGATGGTACAAACCTTGGATTCTTAAAGACTCCATATGATGGTCCTTGTAATTGAGTTGGTCATTTATTAGCATTAGCTTCACGCTTCTCTATGGAAGACCTCTCAATCCTCCTTATAGATTCCACAAAGGTGGAAAACCGTTCCCTATTCTCTAGAGCTGATTCTGTTGTAGTCAACTCTATACTTAGGCCCTTCTCAAACCTATGGATCCTTTCCTTGTCAGTGACTGCCATGTGTGGGAAGAACCTCAGAAGTTCCATAAAATTTGATTCATACTCATTGATAGTCATCACACCTTGTCTAATCTTATCAATCTTAGATATTTTCTCATCTAGGTATGTCTCTGGGAAGTACCAACTGATAAATTCCTGCCAAAACGCCTCCCAAAATATCACCACTCCTGGCTTTTCTCCTCTTCTATGGCCTACCAGTGGCCTGCACTACCCTTCAACATATAGACAACGTGATTTACTTTCTCTTCTTCAGGGATATTCATGATTTTGAACGCCTTCTCAAGCTCAGTCAACCACATGTCAGCATATGCTGGGTCAGAAGTACAACCATATTCTATTGCTCCAACACATCTAAGGCGTTCAAATGTCTTACCGACACCTTGGGATTCCACATTAAGGATGGGTGCCCTAGCTTGGGGTGCTGGTGTTCTATCTGCTATATGTGTAATTGTGGCAATCATCTGTCAAAACATAGACTAAAACTCAGGATTGGCCATCATTGTCGGGTCTATCCGAGGCATTGCAGGATGATCTGGCCCTACTTTTGGCACTCTCTCATTGTGTGCCTTCCTCCCAGCACCTCCTCGTGGTGCAACATAGCTACTATCAATGTGTTCTTCATGTCCTCCAGACATATCTACATAAGCATAAACTCAAACCTAAGTCCTATGTCCCTATAGACTCAACAAACCTAGAGTTGTGATACCAACTTAACTGTGACACCTCATCACGCTAAACGAGATTACTCAAAACATAAAACACGATGTACTACTAATTAATCACATAGTAAAAAATGCAAAATAATTAAAACCAATTTCAACAATGTAAATAAACTCTAGAACATTTATATAAAGGTCCATCATTCCATTCTCATATACCGTAATGGGTATTTACATATGGGTTCAAAGGCCTCAGTCACATCTTGCATACAAAAGATATTTCACATGTACATGCCATATTTTTACAAACATGGGCATACTGCCAAAATATCGTATCGATACAAGTATATCATATAGAAAATACATCCATACCCAGACCTGAGAGTACATTGATGACACTAGGACTCTACTACTAACAACTACAATTGACCAACCTTTTGAATCTATTGATCACTAGGTTGGTTCTCTTCTAAAGTGCGACCTCGACCTCGTTGCCCACGACCACCTAAAAGGATGTGGTGACCCACGAGTGAGACCCAGTCCCAACAAGAGATATAACTCTCTCCAACATATATTGATTATAACATATTAATTAATAGTAAATAAATCGAACAGTTAGTGTATTGAATAAAAAGTATGAACAAATTGAACAATTTAAGCATACTAAGCAGTTAAGTGAATACGTTTTAGCATCAAGTAGAATTACTTAATTTTCATAAGTCTGCATCATGTAAGAACTATGTAGTATAAAGACAAGACAAGGGTTAATCAACCAATGTGATACATATTAAACCCTAGAAATTATACAACACGTCTGCTATTATATCTTTTATTATGCCCTGGGGAGCTTGAGTCATACCACCTAAAGTCTAACTGACCACCACTTGGTCGCAATCCGTTCCATATAAGATCAAGGAATATCCAGACTCTAAGATCTTCTCCATACTCGGTCAGTATGAGTCTGCACTATAGTGACATATCAGTCTAACTGCAAAATAATGACATATAGTCCTGTAAACAACTAACCCACCTTGGTACAAGTCATGGCGCTAGAAACCAAGGTATGCAAAGAAAAACCTTTATCACATAATAATCACTGAGACATGACCACAACCGTTCTCAAAAAGAAGGCTAGGTATGACCGCAGTCATCCTACCTAAGCAATCGGGATCAGGGTAACATGCACCCCACATACTCAACAATATGTGCTCTAAGTTTCCATTAGGAATACTCATTTTACCATCCAGCAAGTTCTGACACTGAAGATGGTTCTATGGCACATGGCTCTACATGATTAGGGTTACACTTGATTAGTTACTGCCAATTGGGTAAATTAAGGCTTCATCATACAAATGGATATACAAACCCTAGTTTATTTCTAGTTAGAGTATCTGTATTGTAACTTAAGAAAATATAAAACGTTTGAGGTATAAATCTTTATCACTTTACCATATACTATCATTCATTGCAAGATAATGAACCACACTTGTCATCGTACTATTACAAGATACCAATATCTTATCACAAGTTATAGGGTTTTAACCCTTATTGGAACATGAAGAGGATTTCACCTCAATTAGGGCTATAAACATGCCCATAGGTCATTAAGACCATCACATTATTCATAGCAAGGTTATCCTCATCATTCCATGCCTTAAATAAGGCTCAAAAGATCATTAGCAAATATGTGTCCATAGGTATTATTATGACAAGGCACTATCATATTCAAATAGCACTACATTGTGGTTTCAACACAAGAAGAGTGTAATACATTGTCAAATTAATCATGAAAGAGGGATGATCATGACAGATCACCATTATTCAATTACATCAAGTTTAAGTATAACAAACTATATCACATTGAAGTTACACATCCACTTATTATGGTCATTTATCAAATATAACTATACAAGAGCAAAGGTAGGAAAACAAATTAATGATATTGAACCATCGAATTCTCATCACTAGGACCCACATATAATATAATGGGATTCATTCTAATCCATTGGATGTTGAAGCATCCAATCTTATTCATTGGATTAGGTTCATTGTTCAAAGTCATTAATTGAAGTATATGTCTAACCATTAGATCAATTGAACCAAGGAAACATTGGTTTAGGATTAAGTTGAATCTACAATTACATTTTTAACACTCCATATGTAGTGATGACCTAATAAACCATTTATTGTGATCATTAAGTCACCATTGGTTGTTAGATCAGCAATATATTCATTTAACACAATCAAATATTAAGCTAATGTCATCATTGATTGATAGCTTCATTACAATACTTAGTGGTTGATCATTAAACATATAATTGAGACATAAATCTGACCTAAGGGGGTGACATAGGTTGTCACCATCAATTTGACACCCTTGATCATGACCATCTGTTGCCAAGATAGCAACACCATTGGTTGTTGCATGGTATCACCATTGGCTGTGTGGCAGGGAAGGAAATAGCTTGAAAACCCTAATTTGGACCATCAATTGTTTGGTTCTTAGCACCATAGGTTATTTCCATCAACCTATACCAGGTCATATTATACCATATAAAGGTCGTACACATGTTTATAAGTTCATATAGAACTGGAACATAACAGGGAACACCATAAAAAATATGTAACCCTAAATAAGCATGTTTTCTTTATGCTTAGATCATCATATTAAAGCATAAATAGGAACTAACAAGCTTCTAGCAAGAAATATAAGTGAAGAATGTTATATAACTCACTATAATGAGTAGGTCATATCCCAAACAGAATGAATCTTGAGCAAAGAAGGCAAGAAAATCCTAGTTTCAGATGTAAACTTTGCCAAGTAGGCACTTTTCTCCACAAAGAAGCAAAACCCTAGAAGAAGAAGCAAGAAAGGTAAGTTCCTGAGTCCTAGAGCCACTTCCACCATGGAACATCAAGGCTCAGACATGTAGAAAGATAGGAGGAAGAATAAAAAAAATGGAGGGAATAAGGGGATACTTACTCTTTTAGGTCAAGATCACTAGGAAGGAGCTTTAGAAACCCCTAAAGGAAGTCAATTGCACTCCTAGATGATTCTACCAAGAAGATCCCCACTTTATTCTTCCTTGGATAGGTACTTCATAGAAGAAAAAAGGGAGAATGAGGTTCGTATAAGGACATAAGTGGTAGAGAGAAAATGGTTCGTACTTGGGCAAGGAAGAGTTAGATATAGCCCCTAGATAAAGATGGAAGCAAGCATGAGGTGTACAAGTAGCTCCCCATTTGTCCATGGCCTTCAACTATTAAGGATATACAAGCAGCCAAACAATAAGATGACACACCATCCATGGATAGCTTCTTAGGCCTAGTTCTTGATTTTGCAAGAAAAGCAAATAAACCATTTGCTTGATAGCTCCTAAAGGTAGCTCATCCATAAAGGGGTAAACCCTAAAATACCCTTGAGGAAAACACCTACAAACCAAGGTTCAAGTAGATGCCTAATGGATCAAAATATCAAGAATAATTGGAGAATACAAATAACATAATGAAAGTGATAAATTGCAAGAAAAACCTCCCAATTGGGTAAATTGTAGAAAAGTAAAAAATGTACATAAAATTGCATAACTTGTTCAAACAATGTCCAAATTGAACCAAACTTGAAACTTAAGCTTGTCGTATAATTTAAAAGCATATAAAAAGGTTATATTATGGTTATAAGAATTAAATTATGGTAACTAAGCTTATTAAACACATTAAGCAAGTTCAGGGGCCTTATAGTTCCTTTCCAAATATAAAATTTTGTACCGATCATTACACTAACATTTGTTTCCATTTTTGGGGTCCATGTGTAGTTTTGTTTCCTCTTGGAACTTATGGATAGGTGATCAATAGAAGACTGAGAAAATATGTGAAAGAGATATCCTATGTTGAAGAGTAGATAGGAATCAATGACTATTCATAATTTATTATTCTATGTATAAACGTCCATGACTCTAATATAAAGCATGGTTGAAAAAAGATTTATTTGTATTTTATAATACAATTTTGTAAATATTTGATCACAAGGATCATGTCTTTGCATATCATGATGAGATTGATCTTATGTTCATAAATGAATCATCTAATCTTTGCATGTATATGAGTGCTAGTAACACCAGAAATCCATGATGCTATAATCATCGAAATGTTTTTTTCTCAATAACAAAGAATACCCACTTATATGTTGAGAACTATGATATGGTATACAATGATGTGTATGGGTCTAGTGTTACTCCAACCCATAAATGTATCTATCTAAGAGAGATAGGTTTCATTTAATGCATTACCGAATAAAATATTGAGTTTTGATGTGAAAGAAGTAAAACCTAGAATATAGGGCCATGAGGTGAGGTAAATAATGTGATCCATACATCGTTCAAGTATGTTAGATTGATAAAATTCATCATATAATTTATCATAAAATGGTCTAACATTCATAGAGGATGTACCTGATTTGTCGACCATAAGTTAGCTCTTCTTTTCATTAACCTCTGATGTCCACATTAGAGATACAAAGGAATGCATACACACACACACACAGATATATATATATATATATATATGTATATATATGTCTATATATACACATATATATGTATATATATGTATATATATACGTATATATATATACATATATATATACGTATATATATATGTATATATATACATATATATATATATATATATATATATATATATATATATATATATATATATTGCATTTTGATGGCTCGGGGTCGCGGATGGCGTGGGAGAGGAAGGGGGCGAATCCCTAGCGGCCGTGGGGAGAAGGTCCGCGTTGCTGCAGATCCGTCTTCGACGACTCCTCCAGATCGTTCATCAGCAGAACCTATAGATGGAGGCAAGAAAACCTATCCTTGTCATTCCGATTCGCCCGCACATCCCAAAGGAAAGGAGGCGGCGGCAACTTCTTCCTATTCCTCCCCGCCACCCCACCCTGAAAACGAAGCAGCCACTGCTCCTCGGATCACCGACTGGTTGATCTCCAGTAGACAAGATCGTGAGGTTGAAGGGGTTGCCGCCATCGAATATATTGAACCAGGCATCAGGGACGGAGCAAAGTGCGCTTCGATCTCTAGTCTGGAGTGCCCTGTACCGGATTGGGGCGAATTTGTCTCTGTTCGGTTTGTAGGAAAGAAACCCTACCGGGAGCAACTAGCAGTGTGGATTCGAAGGCAATGGTGTCCCAGCGGGCCTATTGCGATCTTCGCTAAAGAGAGGGAGGGGTTCATAATCAAGCTGCCGTACAAAACTGAGAGCGATCGAGTGCTGGATGAGGCACCATGGTTCATGGACGAGTCACTGCTTATTGTCCATAAGTGGAAGCGTGGCACTCCTCTTCCTCCTTTGTCCTTCTCTTAGGTTCCAATCTGGGTTAAAATCGAGAATGCATGTGTTCCTTGGACGCGTGACAGTATTACAAAGGTCACGAGTACAATAGGGAGGCCAGTGGACTTCGATGGTTGCTCAACGACTACTGGTTGCCTTGGCGCTGCAGCAGCCTGCGTCGAAGTGTGCAGCGGTTCCGCTTTACCCAAGTCGACGAAGGTTGAAGTGGACTCCATCGTCAAGCAATTGAAGATCGAGATAGTTTCGAAGCCTGCTTCGTGCCCAAACTGCAAGTTGTTCGGTCACAAAGCTTCTTCCTGCCCATCTAAGGCCAGGAAACCTCCTCCGGACAACGACCTGCAGGTTAGGTTCGGGAAGAAGAAAGGTGTTTATTTAAATGCCTCTTCAGAGAAGGCGGATGTAGCTGCTACAGAGCTAGGGGGTCCGTCATCATTGAAGAATGAACTGAAGAAGACGACGATTGCTTGCAGAAGCTCATTGCTCAGCAGGTTCAAGACGTTGTCATTGCCTGCAGTACATTGGCCTACGATCATATACCCAAAGCTGTTAGAGATGGGACTATGGAACCGGACATGTTTGGGTCTCCCCTGATATGAAACCTCGATAGTCTCAATCTAGAATGGGAATTGGAGTTTGCTTGTAGTTCCTCTGAATCTTGGAAGGTCAATAAGATCTGGGAAAGTGGTGGTTGTTCTGCCGACTACCAATTTAGAAAAGAACAACTCTTCGAGGATGATGTTGGCTCTATGGATGACTCTTGTTCAGGTATTGAATCTGACCGGTTGGTGGTTGAATTCCTAGAGTTCGAGGAATCATGGGACAACAGGAAAAAGAAATCCGCAAAGATGAAGAGAGATGGGGGTTGAATTTCTGCTTTGTCCCTTGTTTATTTGCTGTAGGTCTCGGGATGTGTATAAGGGCTGATCAATGGGCTTGGTGTTGGTTTTTTTTTCAAGGTTATTTTGTTCTCTGTCTAGCTAACCAGTCCTGACAATTTCAGTGGTGAGCTTATTGCTAGTGTGTGATTGTTCAGTTTATCAGGGTCTCCATGGCTTTGGATCCAGTTCTATGTCCGTGATGAGAGTCTTATCTGCCGGAGTAGAAGCTGGTTTTTCTGGCTTTACAGATGAATTGATCGAATGATCTTTAGACATTTCTTCTTTGGCTTCAGATTGGAATTATGTTGGCTGTGTAGTCCACTCACTTTCAGGAAGATGAGGTTAATGCCAGTTGTGTGATTGCTCAGTTGACTGATCCAATATGTGAAAAAGGATTAATGGTTCGTAGGTTTTTGTGGTCTTTTCTTTGTCTGCCATAATTCTGTTGACCCAGATGATAGCAGCGGACCTTTTTGCGGTGCTACTCCTGCGAGCTCCTGATCTTAAACTGACATTTCTGGCTACCCTTGTTGTCATTCTTTTAGAAGATGGTTTTAATGCTTTTGTCAACATGAGCTGTTCGGGAGTGTCTTTGTTTTTGTATTTCTGATCTCTCTTGAGTCTGTACTGTATAAATGTTCCTCCTGTCATCTAGGTTGTTGATTCTAGTTAGAATCTTAGTGTGAGAATGTTTTGTTTAGTTGGTTGGATGTTCCATCCAGGTCTGTATTGGGTGGCAATCTCTTTGTACCCAAAGTTTTGGGCATCAAATTTTAGAGATGACAACTAATGAAACTAAGCAATAAATTACACTAGACTAGCAATTAGGCAATTGAAGCAAGCAAAGGACTAATTAGCAACTAACTAGATAAAACAAGCACACACAAGCTCAAATTAACACTAAATACTCTAGCAACACCTAGCTACCATGAACAAGCAAGATATTAATTTAGAAAGATAAATTACTAACTAAGAGAACACTATCTAAGCAAGAAGACAGTTAGGTTTTAAGCAATATATTTGAAGCCTAGGTTGTTTGAGGTAATGTGACTAAAACTATGTTGGGGGTCATCATATGCAAGCACTATTCATCTATCTAAATCATTAAACCTAAAAACAAGTTAGATGCCAAATAATTGCCCTAAACTACTAATTGACTATGGATGGAATAGGGTGTGTTAGCCAAGCTACTCCCTAGCACCCCATATCTAAGTTTGCAAGGCTTATTTGGATTAGGGCTTAGGTGGAATTATACCAGGATCTATCAAGTCTAGGTTTCTAGGATAGAAAATCATAGTGCAATTGGGGGATAAGGTAGTAATGAAGGATGGAAATGAAGGTATTTCTCCTGATGTCACCTACCATCTAGCCTTTAAGTAGCTCCAAGCCAATTACATTAAATTCTTCTGGACTAGCTACTTAGATCTCACTCATAGGAGTATGAGAAGGGATATATATGTAGGAATATGGGGTGATCACTAGGGATATACTACTTGGACCTAGGAGAATATCCCAAAATAGCTACCTATAGGCCATTTTCTCCTAGACCTAGGTGGTTTCAAGCACAAATCAAAAGATAACCCATATTTTCAAGCACACACCACAAGATAATTATGGGTAATGAGATAGAAATAGAAGATAATAAATATTATAGAGTTTACATATCATTTTCCCCAACATGATATCAAAGTCACATTTTAACCCCAAACAACCCACCTAGGGGTGTAGTTACTCATAACAAATCAAAAGAAGAAAGAAGAATGAGCATAGGAGTAAAAAGCCATAAAAAGCTTGGTGAAGAGTCCTCCTTCACCTCTTCGCTTGAGCAGCTAATCCTTCTCCCTCTTTGGTGCTTGGATGGCTTGGAAGTGTGGATGGAGGTAGACAAAACCCTATAAAACTAGGGTTTTGAGGTGGAAATGAAGTGGGAGTAGGTGGGAGCTCAATGAATGTGGTATTAAATTCTAGGATGGCTAATGAGTACTAACCTTTTGCTGCCAAATGCCACCTATATAAATGTAGGGGATACAATATCACATGGTTAATTGGGGACAAGATAGGAATATCAGTTTAGAAATGAACTCAGGTTCACTGGAAGAATGACTATGGTGGGTAGAGGGTAGAACAATTATGCTGATGAAGAATGGAAATGATAGGAAGGGGAAAATCACAGTTGAGGGTGGATTTTTGAAGGCATGTAGTATGGCTATGTTGGGAAGCACGATCATGGTGACTGTGAGGTGATGACCATGCTGGGTTGCATGGGCATGGTGGGGGACTTGGATGATGGTCGTTCTTCTAATCACGAGCCTGTTGGACTATGGGAAGAACAACTATTCTAGTTGGCACGGTCATGCCAGGGGATTCTTGGAACAATCATGATGGCTAGCATGCTTTTGTTGGTGAATGTGTCTTGTGTTTTTTCAACTTGGACTTTAATTGACTTTTGTGTTAGCAGCATGGCCTTTGCATGGTACCACAATTGTGTTAGAAGCTTTAGCTTGCACTTTGATGTTCTTTCTCACTATCCATGGAGTTCTTTTCTTTGGCTTGACTCTTGGACACTAGGGGTAGGTTAGAAAATTTCTTAGACCCTCCTTAGGATCCTCTAAAGGTAGAGGAACCCTTAGATCATCCTCCTTGTCTTCCATCCATCAAAACATGGTCCAACTACCTAAAAACTATGCAAAGAGCATCCATAACATTTCATAGTAAACACTTTATTGAGGTAAATAATTCCATTGTCACATGTTTATAAGTGATTTAAGGACAACAAGACATAAAATGAAGCCCTAAAATGAGGTTGCATCACCACCCCAACCTTAAAACATACTTGTCCCCAAATATGTTCCAACATAATCTCATTTTTACTTAATTCAAGAGAACATTGGAGAATGCAATCATCAAGATGTTCATTAGATAAAGTAAATTCACATGTGGAATCAGGCATGCAATCCACTACTCCCCATTCATCATTCAATTTTTCAATGTGATTCAAGCATAATGCATAATAACATCAAATATCAAATACTAATTACACATGTAAGTGATGCAATTTTCACAATGCTCTGGGTAAACCGTATCATGCATGCCATACATCAAAATGGTTACAGTTACTATAACACTTTCTAGGAGTCCATAATACACTTCACTCCATCTCTCATGACCCACTTGTCTTGTGTAGGGGTGTGAGGGCTAGAGTTGATTTTCCCTATACCTAGTATGCATAAAAATAGAATAAACAGTTAGGGAAGGGAGTGGAGTGATATTATAAAGTAGAAATAATATTTTCTTTATTTAGATGCTATTACATAGGAGCATCTTTCATTTTATTTGCTTTTTCCTTTCCCTTTGTGTAGTTAGCACATATGGTGATAGGAGTGAAGCGTGGGGGGATATAGATATGTCCACCCCAAACTTTTGGTGGGTGGAAAAATCTAATCTATGCTCTTTGGCATCATTTCATGAGGTAGAGGGATAAGAAAATCATAGAAGAAATGTCAAATCAAAGAGGGGTCATAATTGATGGAAATCCTTGTGTATTTTTATTCAAACAAGCTAATCCATGCAACTTCCATAAAAAAAGGAAAACCATGCATACACATGAACAGTTTGGTAGATACACTCTTTCCACATGGAATGAGTAATCCAAAGTGTTCAAGGATTGAAAGAATCACACCTTTATTAACATAGTCACTTACTTGTAAAAGGCTTGGCGCACATGAAAAATTCTATTATGGAACTCATTTAGCCAAAAACATCATCAAAGGGTTGCACTATCCGAATTATAATAATTGATATCACAATAAGTAGAGATTAAGTTGAAACACACTATTAGGCAAGTAGGTTCAATCTTGGACAAAATTAGCCAAAATGGTGCCAAATTGCATTATATCACATCTAAACTTACACTAATAAGAAATGAACAACAAACAAGAAAATTCTATCTAAAACACAGAAGAAATTAAGAAAACCTACATGAAATTCAATGCATGCCATGAACAAAATAAAAATCATTTTTTTGAAGAGTTATTAAAAAATGCAAGAAATTAAAATGTATGCTTGCATGTATATAAAGGAAGCATAAAATGTATATATGACAAGTATAGGGGTAACTCAGACTACTTGATCATCTTGAACAAAAAATTATAACAAGGAATGTAAAGAATGTGGGGTACATCAAGGGCCTACCTCCCTACCACCCCAAACTTTTTGACTATTTTGTCATCAACATAATTAAGAAGTTTATAATAGTATGGTAAAAGGCACACAGTAGTGGTGGGAAGTTGTCAAGAGGAGGAGAGATCAACATGAATTTTAGTGGGTTGTGTAGAGATAGCATGACCGCTGTAGGCAGAATGACCGTGGTGTCTTTCTAGAACCACAATCATGTTGTGTGTAATGGCCATGTTAGTTTCTTTCCTATAGATTTTTCATTCAATTTTTTCATTTTTGATCTTATCCTTTTCTAGACTCTCCATGCTTCATTCTTCCATCAGTATACCTATGCTAACACAATTCACAAATATAAAAACCATAAAGTATAATGTGTGTGTTTCTTAGAAATGAAAAACAAAAGTATAAAAAGAATTGGGTTTTTAGAGAAAGAAACTCAAATCTGGGTTGGTTACCTCCCACTAGTGCTAAGTGTATTGCCTTCATCTAGGATTAGTGTTTCTTCCATCATCAACTATCCACAAACAAGGTGTTTCCATCCTCATCATAAGTCATCCTACCAAATTATTTCACAACATGATCTTCCTCCCAAGGGTCATTTGAGATCTCAATATTTTCTCTTTTAGATTGCCCTTCCTTGGGAACATCATAGTCTATCTCAAAGTAGTGTTCCTCATCAATCAAATCCAGATGCTCCTTGGATATGAACATAAAGATGTCTATCTTTCTGCTCGAGTATGTAACCTTCAAAGTGTCAACGTGTACTTTGATCTCCGTATCAGGTGTGGACAAGAGTGGTTTTCCCAAGATGATGTGTCTTCCCATATTTTAGCTCTATATCCAAGATAATAAAATCAATCACTTATGATACACATGCCCTTTTTCCACCACTACCATATCATTACATATCTTTCCTTAGGGCATTCTATTGGATCCATCGGCCAACAAGATAACACAATATGTTGGTTTCAACCATTTCAAGCCAAGCTTAACAAACTCCCACTATAGGGTAAGATGCTAACACTTGAGCCTAAGTCAAGAAGTGCCTTATAAATCAATTGATGATTGATGTAACAAGGGATAAGAGGAACACATGAATCTCACTTCATTGGGGGGAAGGGGTTATCTAGCATGAAGCTTTCTTACTCTATTAACATGATTTCATTGGGTGACCTTCATGTCATCTTCATGTTTCCAATAGAAACATGCTTAATGAATGAAATGAGTAGTGAAATGTTTTCCTTCTCTCACCCAAGACATCTAGAAATTTCATCTCATGCTTATGTCTTCATTTGGATAAGGTGTCCTCTAAGGCAAGAAAGAAAAAAGGCTCATTCACATCAACCTTGTTAAAAAAAGTGTTTGTGAATTTTGGGGCACCACAAGAAGGCTTCTTGATGTGTCATATGGAATAATTATCTCTATGGACTCAATATACGATGGGATAGTAGTGGGTATCACAAATTCAACATGTGGTGGGGTAAATAGGATTTTAGTGCCATTAAAACTCTCATAATATGGTGGGACACATGGTGTTATCATCTCACAAAGAGGTGGAACAAAAGAATCCTTAGTATCCTTACCACATTCACAATAAGGTGGATAACATAATCACTAGTTCACTTGGCACTCTCATTAAACAATTGGACAAAAAAAATTTATGCTCTTGGCACTCTCACAAGACCCTTCTAGCAATGGTATTCTACTACAATCTTTGTCAACTTGCTTCATGCCCAACTTGGTCTACTCAACAACATTGCCAAATATCAAAACTTTCACCATGTTCACTTGCTCATGGGGAGGAGAGGGAGCTCATGATGGTTGTGGTGGTGGCCTTTGGTGTGTCAGATATATATTTTAGAGGATGTATTGTAGTCGTGGTTGTGGTTTTGGAGATTGTCATGGAGGTGGTTGATGTTGTGGTGGTAGTAGGCATTGAAGTGGTGGTTGTAGAGTCAATTGGAAGTTATATTGAGATCGTGGAGGTGAGAAGAATAGGGGTTTGGAGGCCATTGGTACTATTGCAAGGTGGGCACTTGTCCTTTTTGGTGAAACATAAGTGCCTTGTCGGGTACCCATTGATCCACTATCACTATTTGGTTTGGCTAAAGTTTGGGAGGGAACTCTCCCCTCCTCTTAGAGGGAAAGTGATAGAGAAATTTGGTCCAACCTGTGCTTGAACCTACTAATTTGTTTTCCATGAGAGGAAACATCTTTCTTACTTCATATAGTCTCCTCAACCTTCCAATCACCTCTTCTTCAACTCTTGAGTTGTTCCTTTTTCCTTGGTCCCCTTGTTGCTTCCATGAGAAATTTGGGTGATTCCTCCATTTTGGAGTGTAAGAGCTTGACATTCGACATTGGTTGTTGTAGTTTTCAAATGAGTGGAGTGCCTTAAAATCCTCATCTATAGACTCAATAGAGTGATAAGTTTTCCTAGAAGGGCCTCCCACATGTGTATTCATAAGATTCATCATGTAAGCCAAGGTTTTCGGCATTTGTGGGTTGGTATTATCTTTAGATTGAGGTGGAGCAACTCCCATGTTTCTATAATATTGGACACCTACATTAGAATTATGATGTTGTCAATTTTTAGCCATGTGATAAAAAAGAGACCAAGATTCTTCAAAAGGTTTGGCCATAAATGCACCCCACAAGAGAGTCTACAACAATCTAACCCATCTTAAGAAGTCCAGAGTGGAAGGATTGGACTAGTTGACAAAGAGGCACCTTATGGTTGGGGAAATATGTACGTAGCTTCTACAACATCTCCCATGCCTCATGAAAATGTTCATTCTCTTTTTGACTTAAGGATGTGATATATCTTCTCATTCAAGTAAACTTAGCAATAAGGTAGAATTTAGAATTCATTATTCATGTCTTTGATCGGCCTTTTTCACGCGTCCAGAAATGAACGCGGGATAAAGGAAAGAATCAAGCTTTAAATTTATAACCCGAAACCTTCTAGGCCCCCACAACTTTATTACGGGGTCGAAGTAGATATACGGGGTCGAACACAGGGACGTGGTAACGTTTAGGATGCCACAAATCTTGTTCTTTAGTCAGATAAGCAAAGGCAATAGTCGATAAAAGTAAGTGCTAGAACTAGTCTAGCGGGTTGTCACGATATAAAACAAAACAAAGAAAACAAAACAAAACAAAACAGAGCTTGTGATTCTACTAAATAGAGAAAGAGAGTTCCTGGCTATGTAACCACAAATGGGGCAATCTATGCACTCATTCTCAGGCGTAGACAACCCTTGAACACCCAAGCAAGCATCTAGTATGTACGGTGGCATCTGTCCTGTGGGGTCGTCCCACTCGCTCTTGCGATGCGTGACTAAAACCATCAACAATATGTCAATGACCCTCTCTCGAGGAATGACATATCAACATCTCGGAATACACTAAGTTCCCTCTCGGGTCTTAGGATATTTTGGGGTGTTAGGAACAGAATACCTCGGATCATCCTCCTCTCAGGTTCAGATCCAAACTATCATCTCTTAGCTATTCCTACAACGGATCTCTCGATACAGGCAGAAACAACAGTTCAAGCGAATAAGAGATCAACCAAACTAGCAATCATAACTTGGAAAGAGAAAATAGAACATGCAACATACTAGATCTGATATGAATCTACTTGCTTAAGGTAAAAGTATATAAACATGCCCAGATCGAGCTACATAGCCAAGAAGGAGCTAACTAGCCATAGACAAGCATAGCTGGCACCAAACAAAGATGGATAAACATCGTTTGTACAAGAAACAAAGGAATGCAGTAGAATGAAAGAGAAGAGGGAAGAGATATATCTCATAGAGGAGAGGTGTCTCTCGCTCCTCGGCCTCTATGCAGGTCGGATCTCGGCCCTTGGGTCTTCTCTTCGTCTCTCTGGACTCCTTTGCTCTCTCTCTCTAGACCGTATCGGGCAGACCGTATCGGGCAACCGTATCGGGCAGTCTGCATCGGGCAAGCCGTATTGGATAGGCCGTATCGGGCAACCGTATCGGGCAGACCGTATCGGGCAACCGTATCAGGAAGTAGACTTTTGGGGAACTCGACACACTAGCTCCTTGGTCTAGAAACTAGCTCTTACTGGGTCCTCCCTCTGGCTCCCCTCTCTTTGTAGTTGGCAGCTGCTATTTATAGGCAGTGAGTTGATGGGAGTTGTAGCTTTTATTGGTCCACGTGTCCTTCATCCGTGGCTTCGATCTTGAGGCATCAGGTGGGCCAATATGACTGTCGCCCAAAGACCGTGTCGGGCAGGGGGGTGTCAGGCAGCTGTATCGGCCAGGCCATATCGGGTAGCCGTATCGGGCAGCCGTATTGGGCAGCCATATCGACCAAACCATATCGTCCAGCTGCTGGAATTCTTGTCTTTTCAGGTTCGGTACTTGAGAGTCCCAAAATTATCTAGTTTCGGTGCCTGCAAGTCTAAAACAGGCTAATTAGCTACATTATTGGCTATTTTCACTACATTATCTAATGGAGAGACAGAAAACATAAAACATGAGCAAAAGAGTGCATATTAGGACTAAAGTGATATAAAATCATAGATAAAATGCATAGAAAATATGCGCTAATTTGGGTGTTATCAACTACCCCATGCTTAAAACTTGCTTGTCCTCAAGCAAGACTGTGCTCAAAGAACAAAAGATAACACCCAAATTAAGCTTGGCAATAAATTCTAAAGTTAAGAAAAATAGTTTAAAGCATCAATACTCTTGATCCATGTCATTTCAGAACAAACCCCCACCAAACAAGCACAATCCTGCCAAAGCAAGATCAAAGAGTGTCCAGGCAAGATTAAGCGAATTAACTACACCATGCCGATACTCATGAGGGTTTGAATCATAATTATTTAAACATGAAAGAGTTGTCATTTAGGTGATCAAGCAGGTGATGAGCAATGAGCCATCACCATGAATCCATGCATACCAATCTGGAACAACGCGCCTCTCACTTATTCATGTCCTAAGAAACAAAGCAAAAAGACTCTAATGACTTCTAAGGATCTCGATCTGCGTCAGGTTGGTCCATGTAATGAGAAATAGTCCCTACAGTCTGAGCCAGTTGACCCAGAGCAGTGAGACGAACTCCTCGTACTGTGCTTGAACCAACCCTGCTATTGAGATGATCTCATAGGTCACCTAAGGGTTCCTAGTGACTCTCTAATAAGCTTTTAGAGTGATACTGCCAGGCATGACATACCCGCATACATGAGCGCAGTCATACACCGGCTGGGCATCATCCTCAACTCTCCTAAAAGAGAAAACAACACTCATTTATTGTTCACACTCAGGCTTTTAACATCTGCATTCTATTTGTAGGCTTGGGTGAGAACTATATAGATATTTTGGGATTTAGTGGGCAGCCAAGCATCTTTTGCACATTTTTATATTTTTCATCTTTTTGACTCGATCTAATGTGAGAAGGCATGTAGTCCATCAAGGAAAAGCACTTCACCTTGATCATGGCTCAAAATTCATCATGATCCACTTAATACCTGTGTGAAAAGATAGAAATTATGATTCAAGAATCCTTAGAATAGAGGCAAACTTGTGAATCCACAGCTAGGTTCTTTGATCGTGTTTTAGCTCATTCCAACGGTCCTTTACCATGGATTTGCCATTCACGACACAGATCAAGGGAATTAGCTTTAATCTATGAAAAAGGGACATAACCTTAGATTTATTACCAAACTCAAGGAAAGAGTCAAAGAGCAAGTCAAGCAAGAGGTCAAGCAATTTTCAAGATAAAAACTGTGCAATTAGGCATGAAGTCAAGCATTTATCTATTAGATTCACACCACATAGCCATAATTGCGAAGCTACAAGCTTATGTTGTATGCAAGAAATAAACGAGCATGCAAGAAGGGTGAAGAGAAAGAAGGGCGAAGCCTACCACCCCAAGCTTAAGAGTTTGCTCGTCCTCGACCAAGACTTAAACTTGAAATAGCGAGGCAGGAATGCATGATTGTTAATGGCAGTTATTGAAGTTCTAAAGATGATGCATGGATGCAAGGATATAAAACAGTTAGAGGAAAGAAACTAATAATAACATGAAAAGAAAAATTTATTGTAATAAAAGGGCGGGAGGGTGGGTAATAGAAAAGGGGGTGGCTGCCCCACGATACCGACACTGGGATCCCAAATTCTGAGTTTTGGGACCAGTGTCACCTGTGTCTTGCTGACGGGTTCCGCCACATAATATGAGTAGAATAGGAGGATGTGTTGGCCCTGCCGAGTCTGAAGAAGAAAAGTAAAATCTGGTGACTCGGTGAAGTCATCTTTGTGCTGGAATTGATTTGAGCTGCACTGGGATGAATTCTTTGGCAAATAATCCTCAAGGTACCTTTCATTATATGAATCTAAAAATGAAGGTCCTGGGATGTCAACACAGGATGAAATAGATGAGAGAAGTTGGACGTCATCTTGAGAACTCATATCTTCTCTCTCCATATCTGCACTTGAGGTTGGATGCTCAGATAAATCTTCATGTATTGTCTGATTCATCCAATCATCTTCTGAGCAAAAAGTACCCCCTGAAGAATCTGTTTGTAGTTCTACCACCCCAAGCTTATCACCTGGCGTGGAGTCAGGGGTGTCTTCATGCTCAACAGCCATGTTGTAGTGAACCGTCCATCCTGCCCCCTTGACGTCCACCAAGCCTTGTAAAGGGATGGTGGCAAATGATGGCTCATGCTTCTCCAACTCGTCTTTGTTACTATACTCACTGCTCCATGTCGAGCATCTGTCATCGTCATCGCCGTCGTCGAACGAATTGTTCCAAACTATGGTTGGCATACTGCTCAAAGCGAAATGACAAGTCTCAATATGAGAGATGTCACTCTGGTCTGGTTCAATATCTGACTCTTATTCCTCTAGCCAACCTTCTGGCTGTGAGGAAACTTGTCTTTTAGAGTCTTCATCATCGTCATCATAGATCCATTCAGGTCTATGACTCATATCTTCCATTGGTTCATCAGCTGGGTCATCTAGATATAATGAAGGGTTTCCTGGAGTGGGTTGGTCTTCACAGAAAAATCCTGGTGAATCCAGTTGATGGTTTGAATAGGATGGTGATGCATACTCCACTTCATACCCAATGGAATGGTCCTGATGACCAACGTCTTCATTATCTTGTGATGGCATTTGTAATTGGATTGTAACTAAATCAATGAGCTCTTGGACCCTCCTGCCTTGTTCAACATCTTTATCATGAAGTTGTTGTACTTGAGCAATAATGCTTTCGAGACCCGTCGATTCTGCCATGCACATTGGTTGTTGACCTGCTGTACCAAACTGATGTCCTTGAACGAATCCTTGCTCAACAGTTTGAACTAGACTTCTACTGCAGTCTGCAGCCTCAGTGGCTACTTTGAGATGACGATCCTGCTCTTCTAGCAGTTGTTGCATTGGATCGACATCTTCTTGGAGATGAGGCGCTAAGGAGGTGAGTGCTTGAATACTTTCCCTAGACAACTCCATTGCCTTAATCAGTTCTTGATCCCATGATAGAATGGGGGTCGATGGTTGTCTGGCAGTCTCCTTTGTTGGAATTTCAACATATGATGATGATGGAGGTGAGTATAACTCGACTAGTTGCAGAGCACGACCTTCAATTATTTACCAGCAGTCAGAACTATGAAAAAACTCAGGAGGATAGGTGGACAAGATGACTTGTCTTACAGAAGCAAGGTCCATGGCTGAAAAAAAGGTATGAGAAAAAGAAAAGTGATTTAGTATATATGAACAAGTATGTGTAAAGCAAGAGGAAAACTATGCATGTATATACAGACTTATAGTGACAGAAGAAAAATCTACTAGGTGTGTAAATGTGGAAAACCACATCCCCAACAACGGCGTCAAAAGTTGATCGGCCTTTTTCACGCGTCCGGAAATGAACGCGGGACAAAGGAAGGAATCAAGATTTAAATTTATAACCCAAAACCATCTAGGCCCCCACAACTTTATTATGGGGTCGAAGTAGATATATGAGGTCGAACACAGGGATGTGGTGACGTTTAGGACACCACAGATCTCGTTCTTTAGTCAGATAAGCCAAGACAATAGTCGATAAAAGTAAGTGCTAGAACTAGTCTAGCGGGTTGTCACGATATAAAACAAAACAAAGAAAACAAAACAAAACAAAACAGAGCTTGTGATTCTACTAAATAGAGAAAGAGAGTTCCTGGCTATGTAACCACAAACGGGGCAGTCTATGCACTCATTCTTGGGCATAGACAACCCTTGAACACCCAAGCAAGCATCTAGTATGTACGGTGGCATCTGTCCTGTGGGGTCGTCCCACTCGCTCTCGCGATGCGTGACTAAAACCATCAACAATATGTCAATGACCCTCTCTCGAGGAATGACATATCAACATCTCAGAATACACTAAGTTCCCTCTCGGGTCTTAGGATATTTCAGGGTGTTAGGAATAGAATACCTCAGATCATCCTCCTCTCGGGTTCAGATCCAAACTATCGTCTCTTAGCTATTCCTACAATGGATCTCTCAATACAGGCAAAAACAACAGTTCAAGCGAGTAAGAGATCAACCAAACTAGCAATCATAACTTGGAAAGAGAAAATAGAACATGCAACATACTAGATCTGATATGAATCTACTTGCTTAAGGTAAAAGTATATAAACATGCCCAGATCGGGATACATAGCCAAGAAGGAGCTAACTAGCCATAGACAAGCATAGCTGGCACCAAACAAAGATGGATAAACATCGTTTGTACAAGAAACAAAGGAATGCAGTAGAATGAAAGAGAAGAGGGAAGAGATATAGCCCGTAGAGGAGAGGTGGCTCTCGCTCCTCGGCCTCTGTGCAGGTCGGATCTCTGCCCTTGGGTCTTCTCTTTGTCCCTCTAGACTCCTTGGCTCTCTCTCTATCTCTAGACCGTATCGGGCAGTCCGTATCGGCCAGGCCGTATCAGGCAACCGTATCGAGCAACCATATCGGGCAGACCGTATCGGACAACCGTATCGGGAAACCGTATCAGGCAGTAGACTTTTGGGGAAGTCGACACACTAGCTCCTTGGTCTAGGAACTAGCTCTTGTAGGGTCCTCCCTATGGCTCCCCTCTCTTTGTAGGTTGGCATCTGCTATTTATAGGCAGTGAGTTGATGGGAGTTGTAGCTTTTATTGGTTCACGTGTCCTTCATCCGTGGCTTCGATCTTGAGGCATCAGGTGGGCCAATATGACTGTCGCCCAAAGACCGTGTCGGGCAGGGGGGTGTCAGGTAGCCGTATCGGCCAAGCCGTATTGGGCAGCCGTATCGAGCAGGCCGTATCGGGCAGCCGTATCGGGCAGGCCGTATCGGGCAAGCCGTATCGGGCAGCCATATCGGCCAGACCATATCGGCCAACTGCTGGAATTCTTATCTTTTCAGGTTCGGTACTTGAGAGTCCCAAAATTGGCTAGTTCCGGTGCCTGCAAGTCTAAAACATGCTAATTATCTACATTATTGGCTATTTTCACTACATTATCTAATGGAGAGACAGAAAACATAAAACATGAGAAAAAGAGTGCATATTAGGACTAAAGTGATATAAAATCATAGATAAAATGCATAGAAAATATGCGCTAATTTGGGTGTTATCAGTCTTCCAAGTCATGATGCTGGTCTTTGATGTGTACCACTCTTTTGCCTTGTCTTTGAGATATAAAGGGAACAATGTGAGCCAAATAGAGCTATATGTGGCTGCAAGCAACCTGAAGATGGAGCATGTCTCAAGAAAGGATTCCACATGATTGTATAAGTTCACATTGTAAAGGCCATAGAAGGTGAGGAGGTTCTCAAGAAGATCGGAGGAATGGAACCTACTGTGTTGATGATCAACCCTATTGTTAATTAGAGAGTGATAGTTTCTCGCATGAAGTAGTCGTGTAATGGCTTGTACGCGGAAGGATTTGGAGGGTCATGGGCATCCATATCTCGCATTTATTCTTTTAGATGTTAGTTGCACTTGTTTGCCTTCTTCTCCCTATCCTGAGATCCTCTAGGAAAGATTTGATAGAAAGAGAGTGGCATCCAAACATGCCACAATGGTCACCTACACAAGGCACAACCAAACTAAAGAAGACAAATTGGAATATACGTTTGCAAAAATAACACAAAGAACAATGAATAACAATGACGAGGGTAGTAGGAAAAGTCAAAGCTAAATGAACTATCTAGACCAATCACCTCTCTCCCCGCAATGTCACAAGAAAGCTTGGTGTATTTTCATGACACTCAATAAATTGATTTTGTATGGATGCGCCTTAGGCACACGAGACAATCTTTCAATATTTATAAAATCTGATGGAAACACTCTTATAGAATTCCACAAGCGTATGGGATTGAGAGTAGTATAGGAGAGGCAAGTCAAGGTAGAACCTAAGGGAGAGAAGGGGCATTAGAGCTATGTTCGTCTGGTCTAGGTTCCTAAAATAGAGTCTAGGGTTCAAGGGTTTGACTTGGTTTTGGTTTAAACAAGAATCAAAGAAAAGCAAGAAGCAAAACCTACTTTGAACCTTGATAAGTAATTCTAATTAACAAGGAAAAAGAGCTAAGCAATGGAAAGAGAAAATTGCATTGAGGCAAGCAAGGGAACAGTTAATACTAACACTAGACTAGCAAAAAATTTATAATCAGCAACCTAAAGATGACAACTAAAGAAACTATGCAATAAATTACACTAGACTAGTAATTAGACAACTATACTAAGAAAAGGACAAAGTTAGGAACTGACTAGATAAAGAAAGCATAGACAAGATCAAATGAACACTAACTACTCTAGCAAGACCTAGCTACCATGAACAAGCAAGAGACAAAATTAGCAAGAGAAATGACTAACGAAGTTAACATTAGCTAAGCAAGAAGACAATTAGGGTTTTAAGCAATTAATAGGAGTGCATGGTGTTTGGGTTAATGTTAGTAAAACTTAGGTTGGGGGGTTATAATGTGTAAGAACTATTCATCAATTTAGATCATTAAATCAAACAATAAGTTAGATTCTAGAGAATTAACCTAAACTAATAATTGGCCATGGATGGAATAGGGTGTTTTAGGGGAACTACTCCCTAACACCTCGATCCCACCTTACGAGTCCCATTTGGATTAGGGTTTAGGTGGAATTCTACTAGGATCTAGAAAAGTCTAAGTTTCTATGATAGAATCTCTTAGGGGAAATTGGGGGCCAACAATAGTAATGGAGGATGGAAATGAGGGCATTTCACCTCACATCACCTACCATCTGGCCTTTAGGTAGCTCCAAGCCAATTACATTAAGTGCTTCTTAACTACCTACTTAGATCTCACACCTAGGAGCATGAGAAGGGATATATATGTAGGAATATGGGGTGTTAGATAGGGATCCACTAGTTGGAACTAGGAGAAAATACCAAAATAGATACATATATGCCATTTTCTCCTAGACCTAGGTCGTTTTAAGCACATATTCCAACACAATCCACGTTTTTGAGCACAAACCACAAGATAATCTATGGGAAATGATATAGAAGTATAAGATAATAAATTAAAGATGATTTACATAGTTTACATATAATTTGTCCCTGACATGGTATCAAAGTCACATATTAACTCCAAATAGTCCACCTAGGGGGCTTAGCTACTCATAACAAAACAAATAAAGAAAGAATAATGAGTAGAGGAGTGAATATCCATGTAAGTTAGGTGAAGACTCCTACTTGTTCACCTCCTAGCTCGACCAACTTGTCCTTCTCCCTACTTAGTCATTGGATGGCATGTAAGTATGTATGGAATTAGCCAAAACCTTAGAAAACTAGGGTTTTGAGGTGGAAGTTGGTGGGAGTAGGTCAGAGATCAATGAGTGTGGTAGCCAATGCTAGGGTGGCTAAGGAGCGATAACCTTTTTCTCCCAGCTACCACCTATGTATATATAGGGGCTAGGGAAGCAACATGTTAAGTGGAGGAAAAAGAATCAATGAAGAATTGAACTAGGGTTCACTGACAACATGAATGTTTTGAGAAGAACGACCATGATGGGTGGAGGGTAGAATGATTGTGCTGATAGAGAAAGGAAGTGCCAAGAAATAGGAAAAATCATAGTTGAGGTTGGATATTCAGAGGATCGTAGTACGGTCGTACTGGACAACACAATCGTGGTGGATGTGAAGTGGACCAACCATGATGGGTAGCAAACCATGGTGACACAGTTGGATGATGCTCATTCTTATAAGCATGTTCCTATTGGACTTACGGTAGCACATCCACTCTGGATGGCACAACCATACTGATGGCTTCTTGGAAAGGACATGCTAGCCAACACAACCATGTTGGTGAACTTCTCTTCAGCTTCTTCAACGTGGATTTAAATGTTACTTTTGCACTGGCAGCACGACCAATATGTGGTACCAGGGTTATGCTAAGGGATTTTACTTGCACTTTGATATTCTTTCTCAGCATCCATCGAGTTCCTTTCTTTGTATTGACTCTTGACCACTAGGGGTAGGTTGTGGAAGCTCTTAGACCCTCCTTAGGATCCTCCAAAGGTAGATGGACGCTTAGATCATCCTCCTTCTCTCATGTCCATCCAAAACATGATCAAAGTACCTAAAACACATGCAAAGAATGTCCATAAATGCATTTGATAGTAAACCATTTATGGTGGGGAATAATATGCATTCTAATAGTTCATATTTGACTAAAGGACAAAAAGACACAAGATGAAGCCCTATAATAGGACTGCATCAATGAGTTCTTCTATGATCTCAAATTTTAAAATTTTAACCGTTCCTCTCTTGAGGTAGGGAGACGTTTGTTCTATCATGGTTTTCTTGAAGGGGAAGGGGTTGCAAGATTCAGACATGTTATTCTTAGTTTGCATGTTATTTAGTGAGGGACACCACAAATGCTTATTTTTTAGGGTTGTGTAGCTGGGTAGGTGGTCTAGTTCTAGGGTTTTAGACTTTCTTATCTGACACCATTTTCTGGTCATTATTCCATTTTTTGTTACTGTTGTAATACATATTCTTGGTACCAGTGGGGAAAAACCATGAAGCACGCTGACTATATAAATATGAGAATGTAGTAGGTCACATTTAGGATATTTAACAATGAGTTTAATGGTGTAGACAAATTCACTAAATCTAATGATGAGGGTGGCTGATGGTTGGATCTATTGGATGATTGAGAAGACATAGTAGCCTTTGATATGCTATGTAGGTTATAAGGTGTTAGGGATAAATAAATGTAAAGTTGCACCAATGACATGGGAAATGGCTTTAAAGGCATCATCTTCCCATATGTAGGGAGGCATGTCTGAGATAGAAACCCATCTAGAGCCTTCAATACCCACATGGGAAGCACCATGGTCGGCCAACCATTTAGTTAGGTGGGTTTAAACAAAGCTGTCATCACATGTATAGTAATGATTTATCCAAATATGTGGTCAAGTTTTTTGCACAATGCTATAATACTTTTCTCCTTTTTTGCATAATACTAGAAGGTATTTTCCTTCTCTCTTTATTCTACTTCTCTCTTCTCTATTATATACTTCTCTCTATTTCTTATTTACTCCCATCTTCTATTTTTTGTACTTATCTCCAAACTATCATCTACTTTCCTACTCTCACTTTTCCTACCTCTATTTTGCAAAAATACATGATTTAAAAAATTTATCACTGCTCACAGGTTGTATGGACATTTGCATGCGTTCAACTTGGTCCATAAAGTTTGCACTAGTTCCTAAACCCTAAATGCTTGCAAATGGGGTTATCATAGTCTTCAGTAGTAACATTTTCTTAATTCATGAGCTGAATACATATGCTAAAAATCTTGTTATACAATTGAATTAATGCATATGGTTATATATATATATATATATATATATATATATATATATATATATATATATATATATATATATGATACACTTAATCAACATTGATTTTTTGAATCTTTGTAATGAGTTCATGATCGATATTATAATGATATAGATCATCTCTAAATAGAAATCTATTTTATGGTATGGTTGGTACAAAAAAATGCACACACACACACACACACACCGCAAACATGGTAGTTTTTTAGACTCATAATAATTTATATACAATTTGTTGAAAGAAGAAAAAAAACTTGATTAATTTATAGGTGACACTTCCATCACTACTAAAATTATTTGTGATTCTTTTTATGGACATGCTTCTATTGATAACCAATACTCTCTATAATTTTTATGCAACATGCTAAAAAAAGAGAACAAATAGTACTTGACTCTCTTCAACATGTAGTTGTCATCATCAAAATTATATATATTTTCCTAGTTCTTTTGACTAATATATATTTAATTCTCACATTAATTTACACAACCCATAATAGCGAATAAATCGACAAGTAGTTAGTTCATTTGGTCTAGTAGTGTTTTCTAATATATACAAACCCTAGAAAAGCATAAATTTCCTTTTTACTTCCTTAGACATGTGTCATGTGATTATAGAAAAATGCTCATGTTCTTCTTAACATGTGTCTATTGATAAATTATAAAAATTTACATACAATCCCAATATATAACTCACAAAAAATATATACAACCTCAAAATAATGAACAACTCAATTTTCACCCAATTGATTATCTAAGACTTATAACATGTGTTTACCAAAATGACTTCTACTCTAAAAAAGTAATCATGTAAGAACACATATCGATTACTAAGATCCCACGTAAGATAAATAAAATCATTGATATATTGCTAAAATATATAATCAAAGCTTACAATATTTTTATCAAGCCCCGCAACACAAAATAAAGCAACAACGCCAAACTGACAAATATACAACCAATGAGAGAACTGGGTTGGTGAAAAAGACCAAAAAATTCTATTAAGAAACTTCACAAAGATTACAAGGATTGTCACTCTCCCACAATCTCGTACCCACAATAGAATTTTGTACCCTACTCTCGCTCTCTTCCTTCTTGGATGTCCTTATGTCTTCCTCTGTATTGGTACACACAATGTTCGACACTATTCAACACACCGATAACCCATGTTGTCTACCTCTATTTGTAGGTACAAGAGATCCCCATGTAAGGAAGTAAGAGAGTTACGTCTATTCTATTAGGACTAGGAGAACGAAAATAGAATAGGAGAAGGAAATAATACTTAGACTCTACGTTGGACATTATTTTCCTTTTCCTAATATTGTTGGACTTAATTCTAATCTAATTCGGATAAGAACCAAATCCTAACAATCTCCACCATGGATCTTGTCCACTGAAGTATATGCTCCTTCAAGAATTTTCCCCCCGTTCTTATTCTATTTGCTTCTTCCCTTGAAAGCTACTTCCGCCCTCAAAAGCTGCTTCTACCCTCAGAAGCACTCTACTGTTGTATGCCTATATGGAGTGTGTGTCTAGACAAGGCTGCCTGGACCCTTCATCTAAGAGCCTCTCAAGTTGTATAGTTTGAAAAACTACACTGCCTCCACCTACAGCTCGAATAACTATAGCCTTCATTCCTTTGGTCCTCCATGCCATAGGTTTTTACCTCCTCCGAGCTCCACCTACTCGCTGGTACTGCGTAGTCGGTCTTACCACATCTTCCTTATTCCAACAGTTAATAGCTTCACCTCTGCATATGTTAAATTTCATAGCCGGTCTTACAGCCTCATACGTGACTACTCCTAAGAGTTGAAGACACGTAGCACATTTTGAGCTCACCTCACGTGTCAATTCTTCATCTACGCCTCCAGTGGTAGAACTCCCATCAGCTACTCCTCTTTTAGTTAGAACCTCCCCAACTAATCGATATGCTCTTTTGGACCAGGTACCCTTCATGATCACTTGCCCCATGCATGTGACTTGCACGACTCCACCTTGATTTGAAATTTTACAGCCGATGGATTCAAGTACCCTCTCTGATATTAGTTTCCTATTGAGACTGGAGATGTATCAGACCCCCGATAATGTGCGATGTACTCCGTCATGCATCCTGAACATAATTGTTCCAATTCTAGCGATTTGGTAGAGTTTGTCATTTGTCAGTTGAACAGTCCCACGTACCCGATGGAGAGATCCTTCATAAAATACATCTCTCTGGACATATGATATAGCGAGAGCCTGAATCAAATATACACCCATGATTGGTACCTGATTTCATGACAGCCAGTGCTTCTGAATATTCTTCTGCTAATGAGCAAGCTCCACTCTTCAACTGCTTCAATGTTGGACAATCTTATAATATGTGGCCCTCTTCGTCACATGTATAACATACATGTCTGCCTTTACCCTTTTGATTCTTCTTCCCGTGACCCTTACTACAGTCAAAACATTACCACTCGAGGAGGAAGATTCAGATGGCTTCTTCAAAGACTCCCCCTCCAATAAATATGCAATCACCTCGTTGAAGTCAAGTGTATTCTTCCCGACAAGGATGTTCATCACCAGTTGTTCCCATGACTGTGGTAGAGATGATGCTAAGAGAATGACCTTATCACTTTCGCTGATCTTCTCCTCCATACTAACCAGTTGTGTGATAAGCTTGTTGAAGACGTTGAGATGGTCGACGAACCTTGTGCCTTCTTCCATGCACAATTTGTACAATTGCCTTTTCATCACCCACTTGTTCGTCAACGACTTTTTCATATACAACTCTTCTAAGACTTTCCATATTTTCTTCAGTGAATCTTCATTGATCATTGAATACTTTACCTTGGCGGAAAGACTTAGACGGATTGTACTGACTGCCTTGCGCTCTATCATCCTTCAGTCTCCTTCAGACATCTTGTTCAACTTTTCACCATCAAGAGCTTTGATTAGCCCTTGTTGGACTAAGACGCCCTTCACCATGCTTTGCCACACACTGAAGTTGCTTCTGCCATCAAATTTGTCAATATGATAACTCCCCACATTGCTAGTCGACGCCGCCATACTTCACGTGCCTCCAGTGCTCACTGATCGTCTCCTAGCAACCTTCACTCTGATACCACTTGATGGGATTCACACAGAAGCCCTCCAAGACAAAGAAAACACCACACAAGATACTTCCCTAGCTTACATGATAAAAGTGACAATAGTCTCCCAGTCGACAGGCCAAACTGACAAAGAAACAACCAATGACATAACTGAGTTGGCGAAGAAGACCACAAAATTCTATGAAGTAACTTCACAAAGATTACAAGGATTGTTGCTCTCTCACAATCTTGTGCCCTTAATAGAATTTTGTACCCCACTCTTTCTCTCTTCCTTCTTAGATGTCTGTATGCCTTCCTTTGTATTGGCACACAAAATGTTTGGCGCTATTCGACAAACCGATAACCTATGTTATCTACATTTATTTATAGGTACATGACATCCCCCTGTAAGGAAGTAAGTGAGTTATGTCTATTCTATAGGGACTAGGAGAATGATAATAGAATATGAGAAGGAAATAATGCTTGGACTCCATGTTGGACATTATTTTTTCTTTCTTAATATTATTGGATTTAATTCTAATCCAATTCGGATAAGAACCAAATCCTAACAATAATCTCCCTTTTTATAGGACTATCTAATAACAAGTGCTAAATACATGAACTATATTTGGAATGTACGAATAATGAATATGAAATGATAATGAATATTTATAAGTTGAGTAAAAGATGAACTCAATATCATCCATTGTCATCAATTTTATTGAAAAAATAAAAATTCAAGTATTTCAATGTCAATTGTCACTCTTTTTTTTTTGGAAAAAGATCAAAATCAAGTTAATTAGATGGTAACTAAACCCTTTGACACATGGTGATTTGTCATCACATGTTTAGTAACAAAATTATTTCATGGGGTGAGTCTCATATGATTTTATCTAGTTACAATTTTTTGAACTAAAACAAATGGCATTTTATGTCATAAATTAGAAGTTGTTTTCATATAGTTAAGTTTGTGACCACTCTAGTAAGAAGACAACATATAAAGTAATTCAAGATGTTCGAATAGCATCCAAAACAACCCTTGTCATCACTTATTTAAAAAAATAATTAAAAAATTCTTCAGAAGGAACTACCTAAAAATGACTATTACTGCTTCTATAAAAAGAATTGTGGATACTAATAGTCGCTTTAAAAAATATGGGTTAGGTGATGCAAACTACTCAAATCATACTCAACACCAACATTTATCACCAATTTACAAAAGAAAAATTTTAAAATGAAAAGAAAAAATACTTAAATAAAAATTGTCACCACTTTTATTAAAAATATTAAATTTAAAATACATGACATACGTAAAAAATTTATACATCAGGTAAAATTTAAGAAAAAGTTATCTGACTTTGTAAAATCTATTATATAAATGAATTATTTTGTTCAGGCTCATGAATAGAACTAAAATTCATGCATGATACTTTAAATAAAACCTAGTAAGAGAGAGAGAGAGATAACAGTTTGATAACTGCTTCCAACCTATAAGAACACAAACAAACTGGAGTAGTTAACACACAGACAGACTGGTAGAACACCTATACGAATGGCTTGATGATCATACAACCAAGATGTCGAAATAGGAACACATATTTGATTAAAGTATTTCAATCCCTCCAACATGTAGTATTTTTACAAAATCACCGAAATGCACACATTTTTTTGTTGAACTCATGATTAGTTCTACAATGCTATGTCATAACTTACGACTCAACAAGACAGAATCAACTAAAAGTCAGGTGACTCCCTTCAAGCTCTATTCACACATACAAACTACTTAACACATAGACTTGTTGGAACAATATAAACGTGACGTCTTTTTTAGCCTATAAGTAAAAAATAACAAATAAAGAAACTCATGTTGAAAAAAAAATGAGCATGTAAACAGGGGAAGAACTAGGGGGCAAGCACGGGCCAGGACCCCCCAAAAAATAAAAAATTATATATATATATGTATATATACATATGTTAGTAATGTTATATTGATAATATATATTATGAATACCAAATACCAATTACAAACATGGACGTACTGGAGTGGTTTGTAGCTACATTCATATCTAAAAATTCTCTAGTTCAAATCCTTGTGTGTGCATTATATATTTTTCACAAACATACAAAATATAGTTGCTATATATGTTCTGTTTGATACAATAAGATACTTAATTAAACTTAGTGCAATGGTTAGCATATTTGTTGTTGTACTTAAGGTCATGATTTCTAATTCTATATTTAACATTTATTTTTTTTTAGCTCCCCAACCCATCAACTCCTGGTTTCTCCACAACATGTGAAGGAGCTCACACATATTGTTAGAACACAATAAAAATGCATCACATTCAAAATTTACACATTTTTTGTTGGGCTCATTATTAGTACTATATATTATATACTAATTTATATAAGATTGAATAAGAGATAGCCAATCGATTAAAAGCCAAACATACTTTCTCTAACCTCTAAGCATGCATACAGACTGCTATAACATATCGACAGAACGAATCAATGTTAATATGATGCTCTTATTTGGCCAATAAAAAATCTTAAAAATTTATCCAAAACCAACTATTCAAATATCTTTTGTCATCACTTTTATAGGAATTTAATAGGAAGCAGACTTATAGAATAATAGATGCATTATCTACACATAGTTATTTGCCACCACATGTCTAGTAGTATAATATGATGTTACATGATAGAGCTTTAAAACTAAAAAGGATGATGACGCATGCCCGTGATTCAATTTTTTTTCTTCTAAACCTATAGTTAAGTTTGTACCCATCCCAATATAAAAGTTACATTCCAAGTAAATCTTGATGGTCAAATAGCGTCCCTACTTTTATAAAAAAAGTAAATAATCTTTTTTATATAACTTCTGATGGGTACTACATTAGTTAACAATTCGTTCACTCCCTCCAACATGTGACATTCTATTACTAAAATATAAACTCAAAATAATTATTTATTGGTTCATGATTAATTTTATGTATCACACAACTTATACGCAACCCACTAAAAGAGAGTAACTAAATTAACATCCAATGGACTCCCTTTAACTTTTAAATACAAAGACAGACTGAACTAAGTAACACTTGAACATATTGTTTGAACACACATACAAACTACACCTGATGTGTGCACACACACAGTTTTCTAAAACTCTCTCTAAACCTGAATTATTTTCATCATGCTATGATTAGTACTACATTGTCAAATACACATACATCATGTTTGATTCTCAGGATGGAAAATGGAATAGATAGAAGGATTGGATGTAATGGGAAATAAAGCCTAAAAGGATATTAGAATTCAGATGTTGTTATTGGATAAACAACAGATTAAAGAGCATGATTAATTTCAAATTTGATCAAAAGGAGCAGTTGGTGTACAACTTCTCTATGTTATCTTATAGGTTGATGGTGCGTACATCCTTCCTCCTGATCAAGACAAGTAGTAAAATTTCCATAGTTATATGCTTGGGTTAACCATTTTGATGATTGCAGCTTCCGGCCCATTGTTTTCTAATTCAAAAAAATGTTGTAATGTTCACAATAAAATGAACAGAGCAGAAACTGAAGGGTGACGGGAGTTTAAGAAATGAACTCCCAACTGGATAGTAGGGAAGGCTGAAGAAACGAACTCCAAACTAGTAATAGGTGGAGGAACATTTCTAGAGATGACAAACACAAGTATATATGCCCATTTATCTGAATTGTATGTGGGGAAACAGATTTCTATTAGCACCGTACGAGAGAGTTCAAAATCAACCAGTCAAGCTACTGAAGGCAGAAAAAACTACGAGAGACGAAGCCTGGGGTTGGTGTGAGGGGGAGAAGTATTGGGAAAGAAAAAGAATTTGACACATGTTTTAGTTGGATTTGGACTTAGACTAAGAATTGCCTTGTGCTATCAATTTCTAAGAGGAGTCAAATCTAAAAGAATGAAGATGATTTCCTACGTGCAACATGATATTTATTAAAAATAAGAGTAGAATTCTTAGTTGCAACCACATACCATGGAGGCTTATAAATAGAGGCCTTAGGAAAGGTCATTGAGATCATTCTTCTAGTTGCTTGTTGGTGTATTATGTGGTAGAAGAGCCGGAAAATAAAAACAACTGGAAGAGCTCTCTTGGTTGATAAAAGAGAGTCAACGATCTTACCTTGAAGCAAAATAGTGACTGATAGTCAGTGACACTTAGGTGCACTAATAAAGTAGCTCTCTTGGTTGATAAAAGAGGGTCAACGATTTTGCCTTGCAGCAAAATAGTGGTCGTCAGCCATCACAATGGCATCAAACGGTCCCCATGAACTACAACAAAGTCATGGGGAGATCAAGTAAAGAGGAAAGTTTGTACACAATGAGTGTGATTCTCTTCTTCCTATCTTTGTCTCATTTGGGGAGAGCTACCTGTATTTAGGGGTGATTAAATCTGGACGGTGTGAGTTGTAATATAAATTATATAGTACTCATTGACTAATATTGTCCCCCTGATTTTTCCCTTCTTGTCATGAGGAGAGTTCTCCACGTTAAATCTGGTGTTTCTTATTTGGGTTTATATGCTTGTCAGTAACACTTCCAGAACACATTTTGTCACATTCAGGACCTAATGGGTATGCAATAAGTGGTATCAGAGTGCATGTTGTAGATACTGGTTCAGATGGAAAGAATGAAGATGCGACGATGATAAAGTTGTCAAGAACAAGTTGACAGATTTGAAAGTTCAAGATAGAGGATATTCTCTATTATAAACATCTATACGATCCGATAGAGGGACAAAAGTCAGAGAGTACGTCTGATGTGGAGTGGAAGAAATTAAATAAGAAGACTTTCAAAATAGTATAAAAGTGGCTCTATATTTTGGTGTTCTATCATGTCTCATAAGATAATAATGCCAAAGATCTGTGAGAGAATCTCAAAAAATTATATGAATTGAAAACTACCATAAATAAAACTTTCTTGATTAGAAAGTTGGTGAACCATAAGTACCGAGACAGTACAGGTATCACCGAGCATATGAATAAATTCTAAATCATTGTAAATCAACTGAGATCTATGAAGATGGTTCTTAGTGATGAACTCCAGACACTACTACTTCTTGGGTCATTACCTGGCAGTTGGGAGACGCTCGTAGTGACACTCAACAATTATGCACAAGAAGGCAAGTTGACACTTGACCAGGTGAAGAACAATTTTCTGAATGAAGAGACTTGACGACAAGCCTTAGGTGACATTGGATCAGAGGTGCACTTCATAGAGAGTGAGTCCCAATATCATGAAAAATCTCATGGTATATCCAAGTCAAAGAAGAGTAGAGGGTGATTCCATTGTGGCAAACCAGATCATTTCAAAAGAGATTGCAAGGCTTAGAAAAAAAAAACATGGGTCTGAAGTCAAAGACAAGCATGATGACGGTAAGAATACTGCAGTGACAATCTTAGATAATACAGGCGATGATGAAAATGTGGTCTTCACAATCCAAGAGTAGTGTTTGCATGCTGAGGATGATGATTCTGAGTGGGTGGTGGATACTGAAACTTCTTATCATGCTTCACCAAGTAAATAATTCTTCACTTCATACAGGAGGGGACTTTGGAAGGTGAACATGAAAAATTCCACATTCTCTAGAATTATCGGGATCGAAGACATTTGTGTTCAAATAAGTCTTAGTTGCACACTCACACTGAAGGATGTTGGTCCAATTCTGGATTTGCGGCTAAGTTTGATATCTGGTTCATTCTTTGATAGAGACAGTTGTCATCTGGATTTTGATGGTGGGAAATACAAGATCACCAAAGGGCTTTTGTTATTTTATGGGGTAAATTGTGTTGCACATTGTACAATTCCTAGCTTAAGGTGCTCAAAGGAAACCATATATATGCAATTAAGGGTCACCCGACAGATCTTTGACATAGACGGCTAGGATACATGAGTGAGAAAGGCTTGAAAATTTTATCAAAGTAGAGATTAATTCCTTGTGGTAAGGACACTGGTCTAAGTTCATGTGATGCATGTCAGACAGAAAAGAATTGGTGAGTTTCTTTCGAGGCAAGATCAAAGATGAAGTCACAACTTCTATAGTTGGTTAATTCATATGTTTGTGGTCCATTTGAGGTGGGTTCACTGGGTAGCAATAGATATTTTTCAGATTCATCGGTGATGCATCTAGGAAGGTGTGGGGCCTTCTTGTTGAAGGCCAAGGATCATGTTTTTAAGTTTTTCTAGAAATTTCATGCAATTCTGGAGTAAGAGATAGAGAAAAAGTTGAAGTGTCTCCGCACAAACACTGGAGGAGAGTACACCTCTAGGGAGTTTTAGGATTACTGTGTACAACACAGAATATGGCATGAAAGGACAAAGCCCAACACACCACAACTGAGAGGATGAACCGTACCATAGTGGAGAAAGTTAGATGCATGTTGAAGACTACAAAGTTGCCAATGATATTCTGGGGCGAGGCAGTGAGTACTTCCTGCTATCAGATTAATCGATTTCCATCAATTCCTATGGGGTTTGAAATTTCTTGAGAAGGTATGGACAAGAAAAAATGCATGTTATGCTCATTTGTGAGTATTTGGGTGCAAGACTTATGCACATATTCCAAAGGAAAAGAGACAAAAGCTGGATGATAAAGAAATGTCATGTATCTTTCTTACCTATGGAGATCAACAGTTTGGGTACAAGTTATGGGGCCCTATGAAAAAGACCATAAGTAGACACAGAGATGCGACATTATGTGAGAGTTAGAAAGTTATAGAGCCTGAGCGTGGTGATGTAGAAGCTATAGGTTCAGATGATAGTTCTTCTGATGATGAGTATGAGGATGCTTCAGCTTCTTCACATGTACAATCTTCAAATGATGAAGAAGAGTAACATGTCTTCACAAATACAGTCTTCAAATGATGAAGAAGATAAGCACAAACACCTTGAGAAGCCGAGTGATAGTACATCAAGTTCTCCTATTCCAGATGCACACATGATTGATTCAAATTCACAGTGAATGATTTCTGGGCAGGGGGAGCAAGATCATCATTAGGTATAGTCTTTAAAGTAATAGTTGAGGAATTCTGACAGAGTTCATCATCATTAATCTAGATATCTGACATCTTAGTATATTCTCCTTCCTGATCAAGGGGAGCCAAAGACTAATCATGAGACACAGACTCATAGAGATAGAGTACAGTGATATCAGGCAATGTAGGAGGAGATGTCTTCTTTGCAGAAGAATGATACCTATGAGCATGTGGAGCTTTGCAAGAGTTGGAGAGAACTAAAGAACAATTGAGTTTACATGATGAAGAGAGATGACAATAAGGATATCAGATACAAATCCATACTAGTTGTCAAGAGATTTGGTCAAAGACCAGAGATGGATTTTGATGAGATATTTTCTCCTATTGTGAAGATGACTTCAATTAGGTTGGTTCTGGGCTTGGTTGTTAGCCTAGATCTGGAGCTTGAGAAGATGGATGTGAAGATGACATTTCTTCACAGTGACCTACATGAGGAGATCTACATGGAGTAGCTAGAAGGTTTCAGGTGAAGGAGAAAGAGTACTTAATGTACAAATTGAAGAAGGGTTTATATGGTTTGAAACAAACTCCTAGAAAGTGGTATAAGAAGTTTGATGTTTTCAAGCATAGTCATGAGTACCAGAACACAAGTGCAGATCCATGTGTTTACTTCAGGAGGTTTCTCAATGAAAAATTCATTATTCTTCTACTCTTTGTGGATGACATGTTGATAGTGGGATAATATCTCAGTTTGATCAAGAAACTGAAGACAGATCTTTCCAAAGTCTTTGAGATGAAGGATTTGGGACCAACACGACAAATTTTGGGAATGCAGACCAGACGTGATAGGAAGTAACGTAGGTTGTGGTTGTCATAGCTGAGTTATGTTGAATAGATTCTTGAGTGATTCAACATGAGAAAAGCTAAAGTCGTGAGTACTCCACTATCAAGTCACTTCAATCTAAGTAATAAGTTATGCCCATGTACAAATGAGGAGAAGGAGAAGATGACCATGATTTCCTATTCTTCTAACGTGGGGAGTTTAATGTACACAATGGTGTGTACTCGTCCTGATATTGTTCACACGGTTGGCATTGTGAGCCAATTTTTCTCAAACCCTAGAAAAGATCACTGGGAGGTGGTCAAGTGGATCCTGAGATACTTACGAGGCATGAGAAACACATTTTTGATGTTTGGTGATTCTGAACCAGTTCTAAAGGGCTTCGTTGATGCTGACATGACATGCGATATTGACAACAGGAAGTCTACCTCTAGGTACATTTTTACTTTTATAGGGGAGGGCATATATTGGAAGTCTAGGTTACAAAAGTGTGTTGCACTTTCTATGATAAAGGTAGAGGACATTGCAGTAGTAGAAGCAGGAATAAATACTCTGGATTGTGAGATTTCTGATAGAGTTGGGCATGAATCAGGTGGACTCAACTATTTTTTGTGTTAGTTAGAGTGCTATTGAGTTGAACAAGAACACAATGCATCATGCACAAACAAAGCACATTGATGTGAGATATCATTGGCTTCATGATGTGATTGATAAGATGTTACTGATTCTGAAGAAGATCCATACTAAAAAAATGCTTCTACTATGATGATCAAGGTTCCTCATGGGCCGGAGGAAGAGATTGTTGGAAAGGAAAAGAATCCGACCCATGTCCTAGTTGGATTTGTACTTGAGTAGGAGTTGGCGTGTGCTACCAATCATAAGAGGAGTCAAAGATAAAAGGGAAATAAGACGGTTTCCTATGTGCAACATGATATTGGATTAAGAATTGGAGTATGATTCCTAGTTGCAACGACATACCATGGACTGACAGAGCAACTCTCTTGGTTGATAAGAAGGGCCAACGACTTTGCCTTGAAGCAAAGTAGCAGTTTGTGGTTACATACAATGTGTTGCCACAACGACAACATGCTGACCCAGTCCACAGTCACATCAGAATCAAGTGGTCCCTAGGAATGATAGCAACATCATGAGGTGATCAAGTAAAGAGGGAGGTGTTACATCCTCAATATTACCTATGTTTTCATAATTGAAATGTAATAATTTTATGAATATGGACTTGAATTGAGAAGGTTGCATGCCTTGCTTCAAAAAATAGATTTCTTTGAAAATCTCCCTTTTGATAGGAATTTCAAGGTTCCTATTATTATATTAATCCGATAATGCATATAAAAGAGAAGAAAAGAAGAAAAGTCCAAATATTAGAAAAAGATACAAGATAATGAATATTAAACAAAGTATTTATGAGAAATACATGGAAATCTCTAGAAAGTGGCATTAATGGCCACAATTGAGTAAATTTCATTTATATGTGATTTCTAATGAACGAAATAGGAAAAGAGGGAAAGGAAATAAAAGATAAAGAGAAATCCTTGAAAAGAAATCTTTTAATAAAGAAATAAGTAAGAAAGGGATAAAGGATAAGAGGAAAGGCAAAGAAATATTTCCCCAAGATAGAATTTCGTGCCTTTAGGGTTCCTTGAGGTCCAAGGAATCCAAGATGATAAGATAATGGCAAAATAAAGAGGAAATATCAATTAATTTGGTTTTATTAATAAATAACTTGCATATGAAGGAAGCCCCCCTTTTTCTTTGAAATTTGGGTTTCAAATTTAATACACCAGTAGATAATGCCAAGATAGAGTTTCCTCTAAAATTTGAGTGAAAAATAATAAACGAAGAGAGAGATATAGATAAAAGTTTCCTTTGAATAACACATAATTTTCCTTGTTTAAAAGAAAAGGGAAACCAGGGGATGATGACAGCCATTAGATTCCCCGCGTGGTCTATGGGACCATGGATCTGACGGTGGCTATGCATCATCCACCTTGTTTCATAGAAGGAAAGGGAGTGGGAAAGGAATCTGATCTTTCTCACGATTTATGCAATGACCTGAGGTGTGGATGAGTCCATCACCTTCAGGAGTTCATTTGGAGAAAGATTAACCCCATTTATGGGTAGTTTTGGCGATAAACGCGGAAGTTCCCAAACAGTGGGACTCATACAGTCGACCCAATATATAGGGGAGGGTGCTCAAGGGTACCCGCACATCTAAACTCTACCCCCACAACTTTGGAGAGCAACGAGGCACCTGTTGGTGTGTTCAATTTGGCCAAAGACCCTGACCTTCTTCCTCAACTAGCCGCCACCATCGTCGGAGTGTCGGCCACTTGCTAACAATGTAGGAATGGAGCCAACCCACGATTGAGGGGTCGGGTAGGTTCGTGACAAGCAATCAAAGCTCCTGAACTGACTATCTTGATCAAAGATGCACAGACGCCCGGAGTCAACTCCTGAGTTGACTCAGATGGGGCAGGTCGTGAGCCAGCCTGAGGTTGAAGAAGATAAGGGGTAAAAGACCCCTTTGCCCTCGCACTTGCGTTTACCAGGTAAAGGCATAGCTGCATGTTTCCTTATTTTCAATCGCGGGTGGGGCGCGTGATCACGGATCGTTGGATCTAGCCCGGTCCAGCAGATCATCAATCCAATGGCCGACATTTTTTTCTAGAAATAACAGATAATTCAAGTTGATGTCTTTTCTTGCAAAAATCATAACTTTTGATAGGAAGCTCTGATGCATAAAATAAATATATGAAAATATATCCTCAGAATGAGAGGAACACAAAGAAATTATATTTGAAGCTTAATTCTGCTTGCAATTCAAAAAGTATGTAAAGATTCTATCTTTAATGGCTTAATTGATGAAAAACCCTAATCTTTGACGATTAATGAATTAGGAAGGGTTATATGGATGTTTAAAAGTTGATATTAACCTGTTGATTATAAAAAGGACACATTATATCTAAAAGGATGATCTTTATGTGTAATTTTATTAATTTAAGGTTTGATGTACATGAATATGCTTTAATGGGTCTTGAAACCCTAACTTTGGTAATTATGACCCTTAATGGCTTTAATTGTTCAAATCCATGAATAAAAATGAGATATGATGATTCTAAGCTATTTTGAGTATAAAAGTTTCTAATTGTGGATAAATACCCGTAATATGTCAATTATGGTTTTCTAATGGATAAATGTGAAATTAGTGATAAATAGAGTTCATATGTGAATTAGACCAAAATGAATTATGAGTTGTTAATACAGAAAAAACCATAGATGATAATTGGCCTTAATGATCATGTCATGACTTAAAAGGAAAAAGATGGTAGTTTTAGTGTAAAAGAGGCATAGTAGACTTAATTGACATTCAATTGTGCCTATGATGATGAAATTTGGGTTTGTGAACTAAAAGAGCATTAAAAGTGATAAATGCATAATGGAGGCTAAAACCCTAATAAAACCCTAAAGTTGGCCTAGAAATCCTAAGGTGGAATCCAAGTCAATCTTGAGAATGTTTTGAATAAAACAATGACACTTGGATGTTATGCATTAATTTCAAGATATTGTTGATTTATTGTTCTAGAATATTCTTGCTTGGACATCAAGTTACTCTGGATCAGGTATGTGGTTACGCTTATGGTTAATCATTTTAGTTTCATGGCGATTTCCAGATGTTTTATCGGTTGCTTGAAAATAACTGCTTGGATGACTTTTATTTCATGCAACTATAAAGTGACTATGATTATCACCTTAAATATGTATACATGACTAGCTCAGATCCTAGTCCTCCTCTGTGGCTTTGCAAATGATGAAAAGGGTAACCTAGTACATGGTCTACCTATTAGGTAAGACCATTAGGTTATCATGAGTTAGGAATTGGGCTACCTATGTGTAGTGCCATGGGACTCTTTAGCATTTCATGAGTTAGGAATTGGTCTACCTATGGGTAGTGCCATGTGACTCGTCTACCCTAGATATTTATCTTCCTTCTAGGTAGGATTATGGGGATTAATCAGGATCTACCAAATGAGAGGTAGTATCCAGGTCTACTACAGGGACAACACAGAGGTTAGGATATGTATGGATTGAATAGTTATGTTTAAGATGTAAAGTTTTCTTGCTAAACCATAATTGTTTGCAATATGTTGTTATAATTAACTGCACGATTATCGTTTCCCCCACATACTGACATATTAATTTATGTTGACCGACATTTTGTTTGTTGGCGTTTTAGGTACAAGTTGAAAAGGAAAAATAGTAAAGTGATACATTGTGGAAATAAGAATTTAAGTGCAAGGAGGATTAGTTAGAATAGATTCCATATGTGGATAGAAGTTAGATATCCATGTTTTAAAAAGGTATGCAAAGTTTTATTTTATTCCAGCCTTTAGCATAGTTTTGGTAGAATTTTATAATTATTATTGATTATTTGTCGAACCATTGATCCGATTAATTGGGATAACAGCTCTGACCTTTTGGTCTCCCTTAATTGGGGGTTACCGGGAGGCGGGGTCGTTACATTTGGTATCAGAGCATTGCTTCCTCATTTAATCCTTAGTAATTATTAAATTTTGCAAACTCTGTAGAACCCGAGGGAGTTATTAGAGGATTTTCCAAAAGACAGAGGTGTCTAGAAAAGGATCACATTCTGGGGGTTGGAAAGATTTTCCTCCGCACCTGTGGCAACACATCCCATTATCATACAGATAACGAGGTGTTACACGAAAACATGCGGAAATTACAATAACCACAGATTATGAAAACACGGGTTAATTAAAACTGATTGCGGGAAACAGATAAACTATTAAACTATTACTTTCCAGTCCTCATCTTGCACAGAAACATGTCATATGCATACATACACGAGATCTGATGCGTGTCTACAGCTTACAGAAATAGTTGTTCATCTATCACATGAGTTCACCACCTGTTCATATACAGAAAGACCCACATCCGGCCAACAGCAGGATATACCAACATCATCGATCGTTTATCGTAAAACATCGTCAAAACACTGCCAAGGACCTGAGAGTACAGGGATGACTCTAGACTCTACTACAAAATGTCCAAAACAGCAACATATCCATCGCTTGCCTTCTACTGCTCTTCAAGCTGCTCGGCCGCAACACCATGACCACGACCACGTCTACCTCTTCCACCTGAAAACCAGCGGAGTGAGACAATCGAACATTGTCCCAGCGGGAAACATAACTCCCCACCGCAACTACAGAACCTCGGCGGGATAAACTATAACAGCAGATAATTGATAATAGAAATAATAAGAATGGTATATATAAAGTAACACTATTCTTACCGACAAGCTTACCAGCTGTATAAGAGCATATAACCAAATACCTCTCGATGGGACATGATTGACAAGATAAGATATATCACTAGGTAACATGATTATTAGATCAGGATATATTGTCACATAACTTGGGGATTAAGATAGAACAGATTAATCACGTAAACGAGGCCTTAACCAATGTTCTGTATTTTGTCCCAGAAACTACTATATGATGGCATGAACGCATTCATGCTCCTCATCTCACATAACTTGAGCCATGGGCCTATTCACCATGCTCAACTCATCACGTATCCTGAGCCATGGGCCTGTTCACCATGCTCATCACATCACCTGTCCGGAGCCATGGGCCTGTTCGCCATGCTCATCACATAGCAGTGTTATAACCTAGTTCCATACCCTAGAGTCTATAACTGTAGATGCACTCTTACCATCTTCCTTTTTAAGCTAGAAACACCCTCACCTATTCAACGATATGCTTTCCGGGTTAACTCTTAGGCAAACCCTTTTTGCCATTATCAACTACAGGCTATGATGAATATATGATCAAGGCAACTACATGATATGATTTCACTGAGATTAGTTAGCATCTATGCAAGATATATCAGAAGATAAATAAATATAAACTTCATCCTTATGCTATTATTGTAACCGCATCTACCTGATTCATCTCAAGGATTCATCATCACCTGTTATTACTTGGCCTCTGGCCAACCATCCAGATCCATTTCAAGGACCATCACATACCCTAGGATCTCAATCCCTCATCAAGTACTGCCACTGCTACTCAGAACTCACATTAATATCATGGGACGAACACATTATAAATGTAACCTATTTAGCAAGAGTAATTATCAGTGTGATGTATTCATCACATTTGTCTCATAGCCTTTTCATGGCTAAGCATCACCTGCATGGTTAGTGTATTCAGCATTCGTAGTTCGTTATAAGGATTATACTTACTAACATGAGATGACATTCAAGATTTTACATTTGTCAACCTTACTTTATCTGGTGATTGGGTATATAAAGCCCATTATAAGGCAACTATTTTATGTATTTATCCTTGACTCTGCGTTACCCAGATATTCTTGGAAATTACTTCATTCATATAGTCATGCTTTAGAGGTAAAGAGTCACATGTTATTATCACCATTACCGTTCATCAGGTAACCCAATTACTTTCAATACTATTATTACCATCACCATTTGTTGATTAAGTGCTTTATCCCACCAAGTCTCATTATTGACTCTATGCTTCAACTTATGACCTTATATGTAACACACCTCATCAAGCAGTTATATCTAGACTTGTCCTCATCTCAATATTAAATAGTTAGTCGAGGTGTCCACTTCAGGTATGTAATTATACTAGATATATAGGATGAGCGTTATCATTACCATTATCATCATCATCATGCAAGTCACTAATATAACTACAACTATTCCCCTTATCAACAACTGGTAAACATGATGATCACTTTATGTCTATAATTATGCTACTATCATTATCATTCAAGATAATCTACTTATCAATATGACAGTTATTTGGTAATCAAGTATGTTAAGTACATCATTAAACAACCATACTGATACTTACCCTTATATCGAGATTGTACAAACAATCAGGGTATATAGAGATCATGTTGTGTTTACAGAATCAACACTATTATTAACAAGGTCATTACTATGTCATCAACTATTGTCATCTTTATCATGAAGCAACCTTTAACATAACTTTCACTTAGCATCATTATTACCAACATTATTATCATTAAACAAACTACTAGAGTAGTTATCATCATCTTCATTATCATTAACAATTAAGCATAACGGGTCACATCATGCATCTATTACATGAGGGCTATCATCATATACATTACCATTAGCATCCTTATTATTTGCAAGGCAACATATTACATATTGATGATATCACAAACACCACCATCGTTTTATTGGTGCATAGCTAACCACTTCCATCACATGAGGGATCGTCACCAAAGAAACTCATACCCTCACTATAGCCTCACAACCCTCATCTGAAACCTATCGCCCAACATGGGTATCGGCCACCACACTAACCCTATCGGCCATCATGGCCCAAGGCATGTCGCCCAACATGGTATCGGCCATCATGGTATCGGCCATCAGGGCACATAGCCTATCGTCCATCATGGCACTACTTGACCCTATCGTCTACCACATGGACAAGGAGATAACTCAACACAAGAGCACCCATTCTATCGTCCAACTCAAGGACATCCATGTCGCCCAACACCATCAGACCATGTCGCCCAACAAGAGAGAGAGAGAGAGGGAGAGTATCGCCCATCTCCAAGGGTACTCACCATATCGGCCAACAAACCCTAGCTCACCCTATCGCCCAACTCAAGGGCAAGGGTATCGGCCAACCTAAAGGACTCATCATGTCGCCCAACACCAGCTACCATATCGTCCACCAAGGGGAACACCATGCCGTCCAACTCAAAAACAAAGGTGTTGCTCAACCCAAAGAACCATATCGCCCAACATGGTCACCATGTCGGCCAACATCCATACTAGGTCAACCTATCGTCCAACCCAAGAGGAAGGGTGTTGCCCAACACCAAGAACACTGATATCGTTCAACTCAAGGACAAGGGTGTCGCCCAACACACCCACAAGGAAGGGATATTGCCCAACCCTAGGTCATCTTCAACCTCCAACACAAAGAGCACAAACCCTAAAAAGCAAGGTATACAAGGAACCCTAAACCCAAGAGAGGGATATCGGCCACTAAGGTATATAAGCAAGGTGCACAAGAAAGGAACTAAGCTAGTCTACTCACATGTAACAAGGTTAAAGCTAGTGGTAAGAGAGTTAGGGTTAGAAACTATGCAACCCGCCTTAAGCTCCAAGCTTCAAGGGAGAAGATGCACTCCAAGGTCCAAAGCTATCGTCCACCAGGCTGCTCCAGGAAGGTGCATCGGACACCACTTCAGCTCCAAGGAAGTGTATCGGCCAATACAAGCAAGATGGAGAGGGGTATCGTGCACCAAGGGTGGAGGGGAGACCAAAGGACCAAAGGAGACTAAGGCAAGGAGAAGAGCTACCTATATAGGAAGAAGGGGAGGAGAAACCAAGGTACAACCATGCTATGTGTCGCCCACCCAAGGGACACATGTCCACCAACTCAAGCCACCTCTCATGCAAGCCATAAGGCACTTGTCAAGATGTGCACCATGTGTCCATCAACCAAGCCAAGCCATCTGGGCGACACAACAAGAGCTACTGGGCGACACACCACCTGCCCTGGGCGACACAAGGCTCAAGCAAGCCCAAACAAGGAACTCCAAGGCCCAAACAAGCTCAACTCAGGCCCAAAGGACTTAAACAACAAGCCCAAGCCTTCCTCTCAACCCTAGAGGAAGCAAAGAGGAAAAACATCTCACAAGATGGCAAACTTGCCCACAAAACCCTAAACTTGGGTTATTTGCAAGTAGCCCCTCGAACTCTCAACAAAAAACAACCAAACCCTAATCACCACTAAAGGTGATTAGCAAGCACCAAAGCACCAAGATCAAGCAAAACAAACAGGGTAAACCCTAAACGCAGGTCAGGGTCCTTACAAGCTAACCCCCTTTAAGGGATTTCGTCCCCGAAATCCGAAGAGAAAAGCGAGGGATACTTCCTCCTCATCTCTTCCTCAATCTCCCACGTGGCTTCCACTATGTCACGATGCTGCCAAAGAACCTTCACAAGAACCAGATCCTTCCTCTTCAGCTTCTTGATTGCCACATGACCTTCCTCATAGGTCACATATGCATCAAGCTCAACCTCAACTGACTACATCACGGTACCTGAATCCAGATGACTTCCCTTCCGCATACTGTCAGGAAGCACTGGATGCAACCTGTGCAACTCTATAAGCAACTCTGACTCATAAGCTACTTTGCCAACACGTGTTATGACTGAGTAAGGCCCCATATATCTGGGAGCTATCTAACCCTTCCGACCAAACCTTTAGCACACCTTTCCACGGTCAAGACTTTAAGATACATTTGTCTCCTACCTGGAACTCCAAGATCATCGGCGATTGTTTGCATAAAACTCCTACCTGTATTGTGCTACTTTCGATTGTTGCTATATCACTTTGATCTTATCTATTGTTAGCTGGACTAACTCAGGACCTAACGGCTGACACTCACCAGACTCTTCCCAACTCAAAGAAGGTTTGCACTTTCTTCCATGCAGAGTCTCACAAGGTGCCATGTCGATGCTCTGCCCAAAACTGTCGTCGTAGGCCAACTCTTATTAAACTAAGATGTATATTCTAGAAACGACTCGTGAACTGAGGACCTATGTCCGAAACTTATTATTGCTGGCACATCATGCGAACGTATCATCCCATCCATATACATTCTAACGAGCTTCTCAGCTGTTTATGTCATCTTTATAGGTAAGGAGTGGGCAGACTCTGTCAATCTGTCCACTATCACCCAGATGGAATCATGTTCTCTAGTTGTCTTGGGTAGGCCAACTACGAAACCCATGGTCATACGATCCCATTTCCACAATGGTATTGGAAAAGGCTGCAACGTACCTGCCGGCTTCTAAAGTTCAGCCTTCACTTACTGACAAACCTCACTGATTCAACCTATCAACACTCGGGAAAACTATCCTATTACGATAACAGACTAGTCCTTCCCCGGGCTCATGAAACCCATCACGCTCTTCGCTGCCGAACTCTGATCAACTGTATTGCATCATATGTCCACTATGCCTCCTCTATTCGTCTGAGAAGGTTCATTCAGCTATACTATATTTAGTTTGGAATGCTCACTTAGCTTCTTCCTCTATATTGGGAATGTTCACGCAACTCTTCTCATGTAGGAATGATCACACAACTTTTCTTATTTATTTGGAAATGTTCATACAACTCTCCCTGTGTAGGAATGTTCACTTAGCTCTCTTCCTATATAATGGAGAATGTTCACTTAGCTCTTCTCTTTAATTGGGAATGTTCACTTAGCTCTTCCCGTCTAGTTGAGAATGTTCACTTAGCTCTTCTCACTTAGGAATGTTCACTTAGCTTTTCTCTTTAATTGGGAATGTTCACTCAGCTTTTCCCGTTTAGTTGAGAATGTTCACTTAGCTCTTCTCACTTAGGAATGTTCACTTATCTTTTCTCTTTAATTGGGAATGTTCACTCAGCTTTTCCCGTTTAGTTGAGAAAGTTCACTTAGCTCTTCTCACTTAGGAATGTTCACTTAGCTTTTCTCTTTAATTGGGAATGTTCACTCAGCTTTTCCTGTTTAGTTGAGAATGTTCACTTAGCTCTTCTCACTTCATTGGATTATAGTCTCTAGCTTATCTCAAAATGACTACTTGATCAGAGTAATCAGAAAGATAACAATCTAAGAGTTCCATACTTGCCTTATCTACAATAATCATATACCGGGCCAGGGTATACAAGTACTGAGATTAGGTAGTATGCACTTTATTTCTATCCTACACTTATCACAGAGATTTTCATTCTTGGATTTTCTTTCAGGCATCACTTCTATATCTCATCTTTTATCACACAGATAAGAGAGATTACATAGCATTTTAAGGAATATTTAGAAAAATGTGAATTTTCTTCTTACTTGTAACCGTATAGGACTAGCTAAAAGAAGTTCAAAAACATCTACTTTCTTATTTTTATCACACAGGCTCAGGAAATGGAACATCAGAATGAATATATTTTATCTGACCTGTCGGGGACGTATGTCCCTGCCCTCGATCGTTACTAAGAAGCTGCCTCCTTTGAGGGTCCTGCTGATTCTTCCCCTGGGGTTGTGTCATCATCATGTTCCCGTCTGGACAATCTTTTGCTAGATGTCCCGGTTGTCTACATCGGTAACAGATCCTGGGTGTAAGATAGGGTCGGTGAGATCCAATTACCGATGTCGATGCTATGTCGGGGGCTCCACTTGGAAGGTTACTATGATCCCTACCCCCACTCATCGTCCTTTGCATCTGGTTATGGAATCTGGATGATACTGGCGATGTAGAAAATCTCGGCTTCTTGAAGTTTCCAGACCTCTGTCCTTGAGACTGAGCAGGTCTTTGGTGAGGCATGGATTCTCTCTTCTCCCGTACTGACCCCTCAATCCTTCGAACAGATTCCACAAACGTAGCAAACCGCTCCCGGTTTTCCAACGCAGAAATAGGTGTTTTCAACTCAGTACTCAGACCTTTCTCAAAGCGTCTGATTCGCTCCTCATCTGTCGCTGCCATATGAGGACAAAACCTCAACAGATCCATGAACTTGGCTTCATACTCGACAATGTTCATCGTTCCTTGTTGCAACTTCTCAAACTGTCTAATCTTCTCATCCAGATATGTCTTTGGAAAGTATCTGCTGACGAACTCGCACCGGAACACTTCCCAACAGATCACCTCACCTGCCCGCTTCTCTTCCTCGATGGTCCACCAATGACCAGCACTACCTTTCAGGAGATAGACCGCATGCTTTACCTTTTCTGCTTCGGGGATGCCAAGGATCCGAAAAGCCTTCTCAAGACTTGTCAGCCACAGATCTGCATCCGCTGGATCAGCCGTACCTGCATAATCCAAAGCTCCAACTCGGCGGAGACACTCGAAGGTCTTCCCAATACCCGATGCTTATCCATGGGGAACCTGTGCTCGCGAAGGAGGCACCGGTAACCGCTCCACCATGAGATTCATCGTAGCCATTAACTGCCCCATAAGCTGTTGGTAAGCAGGATGTACAAGTATGGCTGGGTTAAATTGGGGAACCTCAGGCACCCGATCTTCATGTGCCTGTCCTTCTGCTCCATCAGCTGATGCATCATCACTAAGCTCAGGAGCATGCTCTTCATGGTTTCCAGACATATTGTCCTTTCTTCTGATGAGGGCAGAAGATTCTATAAGAAGACCTAGAAAACTCATAAGAACAGACTCAACCTAATCCTAAATCCATGTAGACTCAGCGAACCTAGAGCTCTGATACCAAACTTGTGGCAACACATCCCATTATCATACAGATAACGAGGTGTTACGCGAAAACGTGCGGAAATTACCATAACCACAGATTATGAAAACACGGGTTAATTAAAACTGATTGCGGGAAATAGATAAACTGTGAAACTATTACTTTCCAGTCCTCATCCTGCACAGAAACATGTCATATGCATACATACATGAGATCTGATGCGTGTCTACATCTTACAGAAATAGTTGTTCATCTATCACATGAGTTCACCACCTGTTCATATACAGAAAGGCCCACATCCGGCCAACAGCAGGATATACCAACATCATCGATCGTTTATCGTAAAACATCGTCAAAACACTGCCAAGGACCTGAGAGTACAGGGATGACTCTAGAATCTACTACAAAATGTCCAAAACAGCAGCATATCCATCGCTTGCCTTCTACTGCTCTTCAAGCTGCTCGGCCGCAACACCATGACCACGACCACGTCTACCTCGGCCACCTGAAAACCAGTGGAGTGAGACAATCGAACATTGTCCCAGCGGGAAACATAACTCCCCACCGCAACTACAGAACCTCGGCAGGATAAACTATAACAACAGATAATTGATAATAGAAATAATAAGAATGGTCTATATAAAGTAACACTATTCTTACCGACAAGCTTACCAGCTGTATAAGAGCATATAACCAAATACCTCTCGATGGGACATGATTGACAAGATAAGATATATCACTAGGTAACATGATTATTAGATCAGGATATATTGTCACATAACCTGGGGATTAAGATAGAACAGATTAATCACGTAAATGAGGCCTTAACCAATGTTCTGTATTTTGTCCCAGAAACTACTATATGACGGCATGAACGCATTCATGCTCCTCATCTCACATAACTTGAGCCATGGGCCTATTCACCATGCTCAACTCATCACGTATCCTGAGCCATGGGCCTGTTCACCATGCTCATCACATCACCTGTCCGGAGCCATGGGCCTGTTCGCCATGCTCATCACATAGCAGTGTTATAACCTAGTTCCATACCCTAGAGTCTATAACTGTAGATGCACTCTTACCATCTTCCTTTTTAAGCTAGAAACACCCTCGCCTATTCAACGATATGCTTTCCGGGTTAACTCTTAGGCAAACCCTTTTTGCCATTATCAACTCCATGCTATGATGAATATATGATCAAGGCAACTACATGATATGATTTCACTGAGATTAGTTAGCATCTATGCAAGATATATCAGAAGATAAATAAATATAAACTTAATCCTTATGCTATTATTGTAACCGCATCTACCTGATTCATCTCAAGGATTCATCATCACCTGTTATTACTTGGCCTCTGGCCAACCATCCAGATCCATTTCAAGGACCATCACATACCCTAGGATCTCAATCCCTCATCAAGTACTGCCACTGCTACTCAGAACTCACATTAATATCATGGGACGAACACATTATAAATGTAACCTATTTAGCAAGAGTAATTATCAGTGTGATGTATTCATCACATATGTCTCATAGCCTTTTCATGGCTAAGCATCACCTGCATGGTTAGTGTATTCAGCATTCGTAGTTCGTTATAAGGATTATACTTACTAACATGAGATGACATTCAAGATGTTACATTTGTCAACCTTACTTTATCTGGTGATTGGGTATATAAAGCCCATTATAAGGCAACTGTTTTATGTATTTATCCTTGACTCTGCGTTACCCAGATATTCTTGGAAATTACTTCATTCATATAGTCATGCTTTAGAGGTAAAGAGTCACATGTTATTATCACCATTACCGTTCATCAGGTAACCCAATTACTTTCAATACTATTATTACCATCACCATTTGTTGATTAAGTGCTTTATCCCACCAAGTCTCATTATTGACTCTATGCTTCAACTTATTACCTTATATGTAACGCACCTCATCAAGCAGTTATATCTAGACTTGTCCTCATCTCAATATTAAATAGTTAGTCAAGGTGTCCACTTCAGGTATGTAATTATACTAGATATATAGGATGAGCGTTATCATTACCATTATCATCATCATCATGCAAGTCACTAATATAACTACAACTATTCCCCTTATCAACGACTGGTAAACATGATGATCACTTTATGTCTATAATTATGCTACTATCATTATCATTCAAGATAATCTACTTATCAATATGACAGTTATTTGGTAATCAAGTATGTTAAGTACATCATTAAACAACCATACTGATACTTACCCTTATATCGAGATTGTACAAACAATCAGGGTATATAGAGATCATGTTGTGTTTACAGAATCAACACTATTATTAACAAGGTCATTACTATGTCATCAACTATTGTCATCTTTATCATGAAGCAACCTTTAACATAACTTTCACTTAGCATCATTATTACCAACATTATTATCATTAAACAAACTACTAGAGTAGTTATCATCATCTTCATTATCATTAACAATTAAGCATAACGGGTCACATCATGCATCTATTACATGAGGGCTATCATCATATACATTACTACCATTAGCATCCTTATTATTTGCAAGGAAACATATTACATATTGATGATATCACAAACACCACCATCGTTTTATTGGTGCATAGCTAACCACTTCCATCACATGAGGGATCGTCACCAAAGAAACTCATACCCTCACTATAGCCTCACAACCCTCATCTGAAACCTATCGCCCAACATGGGTATCGGCCACCACACTAACCCTATCGGCCATCATGGCCCAAGGCATGTCGCCCAACATGGTATCGGCCATCATGGTATCGGCCATCAGGGCGCATAGCCTATCGTCCATCATGGCACTACTTGACCCTATCGTCTACCACATGGACAAGGAGATAACTCAACACAAGAGCACCCATTCTATCGTCCAACTCAGGGACATCCATGTTGCCCAACACCATCAGACCATGTCGCCCAATAAGAGAGAGAGAGAGAGAGGGAGAGTATCGCCCATCTCCAAGGGTACTCACCATATCGGCCAACAAACCCTAGCTCACCCTATCGCCCAACTCAAGGGCAAGGGTATCGGCCAACCTAAAGGACTCATCATGTCGCCCAACACCAGCTACCATATCGTCCACCAAGGGGAACACCATGTCGTCCAACTCAAAAACAAAGGTGTTGCTCAACCCAAGGAACCATATCGCCCAACATGGTCACCATGTCGGCCAACATCCATACTAGGTCAACCTATCGTCCAACCCAAGAGGAAGGGTGTTGCCCAACACCAAGAACACTGATATCGTTCAACTCAAGGATAAGGGTGTCGCCCAACACACCCACAAGGAAGGGATATTGCCCAACCCTAGGTCATCTTCAACCTCCAACACAAAGAGCACAAACCCTAAAAAGCAAGGTATACAAGGAACCCTAAACCCAAGAGAGGGATATCGGCCACTAAGGTATATAAGCAAGGTGCACAAGAAAGGAACTAAGCTAGTCTACTCACATGTAACAAGGTTAAAGCTAGAGGTAAGAAAGTTAGGGTTAGAAACTATGCAACCCGCCTTAAGCTCCAAGCTTCAAGGGAGAAGATGCACTCCAAGGTCCAAAGCTATCGTCCACCAGGCTGCTCCAGGAAGGTGTATCGGCCACCACTTCAGCTCCAAGGAAGTGTATTGGCCAATACAAGCAAGATGGAGAGGGGTATCGTGCACCAAGGGTGGAGGGGAGACCAAAGGACCAAAGGAGACTAAGGCAAGGAGAAGAGATACCTATATAGGAAGAAGGGGAGGAGAAACCAAGGTACAACCATGCTATGTGTCGCCCACCCAAGGGACACATGTCCACCAACTCAAGCTACCTCTCATGCAAGCCATAAGGCACTTGTCAAGATGTGCACCATGTGTCCATCAACCAAGCCAAGCCATCTGGGCGACACAAAAAGAGCTACTGGGCGACACACCAAGCAACTGGGCGACACACCACCTGCCCTGGGTGACACAAGGCTCAAGCAAGCCCAAACAAGGAACTCCAAGGCCCAAACAAGCTCAACTCAGGCCCAAAGGACTTAAACAACAAGCCCAAGCCTTCCTCTCAACCCTAGAGGAAGCAAAGAGGAAAAACATCTCACAATATGGCAAACTTGCCCACAAAACCCTAAACTTGGGTTATTTGCAAGTAGCCCCTTGAACTCTCAACAAAGCACAACCAAACCCTAATCACCACTAAAGGTGATTAGCAAGCACCAAAGCACTAAGATCAAGCAAAACAAACAGGGTAAACCCTAAACGCAGGTCAGGGTCCTTACAGCACCGCTAGTCGAAATACGAGGACTCTCGAATCTGTGTGACTGCCTGGCCAATGTCTTAGGATCTAACTTGAAATAAGATACCTTTAGGACTCTCTCATCTATTTTCATCCCTTCTCAACCCTAATTCTGTTAAGATTCTAAGGTTTAGGGTTTTCTCTATCTTCCTCACCCTCTTGAGGATAGGGTATGTATGATAAGGTTAAGGAATCCTCCACCAAATTAATGAAAAAGCATGTAAACAAGATGTCATAGACATAATCATAATAGTTTAAGCGTAAACTAAAGATTAGTTGCATGCTTAGGTCGTATGACGTGTTGTCATGCCCTCACGAGAGACATGAGGTTAGATCTTCTTGTCAGGAGGATGAGGATAGGGTTGGTCTTGGAGGAAGAAACCTCCATTAAGGGTAGAGACCTGACACATCTTATGAGGATGATGCTAACCCTAACCCTAAGTGGTGGTTAGAGAGAGATGGCATGATGATTTAGATGTCATGGTCGACCATGTGTGTGGGTTAACATGCTTTTGGTTTTGGATACCTATGAGAAGTATGAGCTATGTGAGGTTGGTTGGCTTAGTGTTGTTTGGGAGACCCAACCTGGAAAGGGTCGTGCATGTTAGGGTGAAGGATAACTCCTTCATTGATGAGGTTAGTGATAACCCTATAGAAACCCTATGGGCTGATATGAGCATGGAATAGTATGCACCTTGAGTACGTTAGTAGTGCTGGCAGTAGTTCGAAACCTAGGCCAGAAGGGCATATTGGATAGATTATGAGATAAGCATAAAGAGCTATGGATAATCTTGAGTGAACATAGGTTTGATCATACATTTCACCTTAGAGAGAGAAACTCTAGTAGTAAGGTTGTTTGTAGGGTTAGCTCTTGAGAGAAAGAGCAAGACCTATACAAGAAGGTTGGAAGCTTAGACTTCGAGACACGAGGAACCATTAGAAGTGGGATATGTTTTGACCTGGATGGTCGTGGTTTCCTTTAGTGGAACTAAACCCTAGAAAGGGGAAGAGACTTCTTGAACCTGGATATGGATGTTGTAGGCTCCTACCTTACCTTCTAGGGATAGGAAGAAGAGTTCCTTAGACCCTGAGGAGGTTTAATAACAAGTTGTGAGGCCTTATATCTAGTTGTTTGTTCTTGAGGAGGGCTCAACTCTGAAGTTTCGTTCAAGTGGAAGGATAATAAGACGTGCATGATGTACCTTGTACATGCTTGGTTCATGGTTAGAATGTTGAGCATGCAGTTGGACAACTCTTGCAGAAAAGTGAACCTAGGTTTCCTAGACCTAAGAGGGGAACTAGTAGTACCTGGTGCACCTGATGCTCTTGATGAGATTTGAGTTTCTATAGATTTGAGCATGGCGCTCCTCATGTTTAGAGGAAAGGGAAACCCCTCGGATTAAGGTGTATGTTTGATGAACCCCTACATATAGATTGGGACATAGACATGTATGTATGATGATGGTCCAATATGAAGGAATGAGAATAAGTATGACCTACCGTGGAGACCTCGTATGGTTTAGAAGGTGGTCTGTTTGTTAGCTATATGCCTTAGTGGCTTTCTAGGGCTAAGCATGCTCATGTGAATGTAAACCCTAGACACAAGGACATTTGTGACCTTTGCTGCTATCGAGAGATAGTTTCCTCCCATCCTGGGAAGGGACCCTTCTGTAGGGTATGGATCAACTTCTATTGGGTTTGAGGTAACCTAAAGAGGTCTCATAGGATCTTGAGAAGCTAAGTGGAGAGCACATAGTATGGGAATAAACCTGTAGACCCATAGATAATCATCTCTAAGTGCATGTGGACGTGTTACCATGGAGGTAACCTGTATGGGGCCTGACCAAGGTAGGTAGGTTGCCATGACCCCTATGAAAGGATGTAAGTCAGACCATGAATGCAGAGAGAGATGATGGAGACTTGGGTAAGGTTCTAAGTTGGACATGTACTATGTTAGAATCCTAAATCTATCCTAGGGTCAGGTAGGGATAAGACCGATGGGAGTAGGAGTTGCCTAATTCCCTAGTTGCACATGACCATAGGGCCAGGAGGTAACAACTATCATTGTCTGAGGGCCATGAGTTAGGATACTGATCACCTTCATGAACTCATGGGACCCAAAGGGCAGATGAGGAGGGCACTCTCTGGATGCATAAGGGAAGAGGGATGACCCCAAAAGTGCCGACACCCTACAGACCTAGAGGAGATGACCAAGGATTGTGTGGTGACCCAAGTGGGTTCAAGACCAGTTTTCCATGGAAGTAACCTTGATATCGAGATGTTCATGATGTGGGGACATGTGATGCACGTTTCAACCTAGATTTGAAGGTGTACCAGCAATGTGGGATGTACCATCTCCACTCTTGGAATGGGAAGAACTCTGTATTTGGACTGCAGCTAAATGCTTATTTCCTCTCGTTATGTGGGTGAGAGATAGGGTGACATGCATGCCATACACTAAGGATAAAACTGATGCGAGTTGAAATGTTTCTAGGAGATATGAGGATAAAGATACACCTTTGTGGAGTGTATGATGTGTGGATGGTTTACAAACACCAAGAGAACTAAGGTAGTCATCTTATGAGGATGTTCTTATCATGAGCTATGTGGAATTTATGAGCTATACAAGGTTGAGTTTGATAACCAAGAGGATGAGCTCTGAGTTTTCTTGATGAAGATAGACTTAGAGTCTGAGATGAGATAGTAAGTGGAATACATGGAAGTGTATGTCTTCAGCATTACCTAACACATAAAGATGAAGGGTGGTAATGGATGCTCTTGTTGAAACGCAACTGCCTAGTCTAGCTAGTGGAAAGGCTGGAAGAGGTGGTTAGGTGAACCCTAAGTTGTGAGATATGTTTGACTAACACTCAGGTGAAACAAGATATGTTGATCGAGTTAGTGGCTGCTTGGGCTTGTTGTGATAGAAGGATGGTTGTAGAACCTCAAATGCTCTTCTCTAGAAAAAAAAGTGATGAAACCCACGACTAGAGTGTTTTAAGGCTCCTGAGGAATCAACCTTGAGGAATCATGAAATACAGGAGATCATGATTGTAAGTTCACCACACATCGTGGTATTACTAAGATAGTAAGTGGCAGTAGTACTTTGGATATCTAAGATGAATTTGCATGTGGTTTGTCGCCATGCATGCCAGGAGGTGAAGAACGAACACCAGTAACCCATTGAGTCGATATAGAGGATAAAGAGTCCCCGAGGGGGAATGGGAGTTCATCACCATTAATGTTGTGGTAAGTCTCCCATGGACCGAAGAAGGTCAAGATGTAATATGGGATATGGTAGATCACCTTACCTAGATGACATGATGTAAGTGAAAGAGAGAATATTGTCAAGAGACAGATCTGGTTGAACTACATGTAAGAGAGAGAGATGGTTCAACTACACCATGATGCGAGTTTAAATGTTCTTGATTAAGACCCCAAAGATTCACTTCCATGCGATGGAAGTAGGTATATGAAGAACACGACGCGAGTACAGTTTATCACCGCTAACTGATGGTTAGCATGATCCAGAGTAGAGGGTCTGATGAGAGCGTGTGTGCTCAATCAGGGTGATATATGGGGACATTTCTCGTCCTATGGAAGTTGTGATGATAGCCACCATAGCCTTTATTGGGATGTAAGAAGCTCTGTAAGGGAGGCTGTGTCGGTCACCGCTTCATTCAGATGATGTTGGTGAAGGGACCTTGCAAAGGTCAGAAAAAGACCACAATGTGTGTAGATGAAGTCACTTTGATCGTGTGATGGCTGAAAGAGAGCCCAGGGGCGACATGAGTCGTGAGCTGATGCAAAGAAGACTGACATGTAGTTCACTGTGGGAGAATATGTGATATAAAAATCCGACCCCTCTGAGCTATAGCTGAGAAAGCTAAGTCCCCGATACATGGGTCCATTTGGGATGGATTGGTGGAGATGGTTATGATTAGCCTTACCCCTCAAGATAAAGTAATGTATGATGTGTTCCACAAGTATGATTTAGAGCACTATGTGAGGTACTTGAGCCATGTGCTGAGTAATGAACCTAGTGAGCCCCAAGGGAGGATGAAATGTCCTGAGTCACCTGTGAGGATTATAGATGCCAAGGTGAAAGAACTCAGAGAAAAGAATATGTGAAGGTTCTTTGGAAGCGCCAAGGATAGGGTAAAGCCACATAGGGGCCAATGATGGATATGGAAAAGTCTTATCCTGAATTGTTTGTATGCTTGATGGAATTTTGAGGACAAAATTCTAATAAGAGGGGAAGGATGTTACAGCCTCAATTTTACCTATGTTTTCATAATTGAAATGTAATAATTGTATGAATTTGGACTTGAATTGAGAAGGTTGTGTGCCTTGCTTCAAAGAATGGATTTCTTTGCAAATCTCCCTTTTGATAGGAATTTTGAGGTTCCTATTATTATATTAATCCGATAATGGATATAAAAGAGAAGAAAAGAAGAAAAGTCCAAATATTAGAAAAAGATACAAGATAATGAATATTAAGCAAAATATTTATGAGAAATACATGGAAATCTCTAGAAAGTGGCATTAATGGCCACAATTGAGTAAATTTCATTTATATGTGATTTCTAATGAAAGAAATAGGAAAAGAGGGAAAGGAAATAAAATATAAAGAGAAATCCTTGAAAAGAAATCTTTTAATAAAGAAATAAGTAAGAAAGGGATAAAGGATAAGAGGAAAGGCAAAGAAATATTTCCCCAAGATGGGATTTCGTGCCTTTAGGGTTCCTTGAGGTCCAAGGAATCCAAGATGATAAGATAATGGAAAAAGAAAGAGGAAATACCAATTAATTTGGTTTTATTAATAAATAACTTGCATATGAAGGAAACACCCTTTTTCTTTGGAATTTGGGTTTCAAATTTAATACACCAGTAGATAATGCCAAGATAGAGTTTCCTCTAAAATTTGAGTGAAAAATTATAAACGAGGAGAGATATATAGATTTTACAAGTTTCCTTTGAATAACACATAATTTTCCTTGTTTAAAAGAAAAGGGAAACAAGGGGACGATGACAGCCATCAGATTCCCCACGTGGTCCAGGGGACAATGGATCCGATAGTGGATGTGCATCGTCCACCTTGTTTCATAGAAGGAAAGGGAGTGGGAAAGGAATCCGATCTTTCTCATGATTTATGAAATGACCTGAGGTGTGGCTGAGTCCATCACCTTCAGGAGTTCATTCCGAGAAAGATTAACCCAATTTATGGGTAGTTTTGGCGATAAATGTGGAAGTTCCCAAACCGTGGGACTCATACAGTCGACCCTATATATAGGGGAGGGTGCTCGAGGGTACTCGCACATCTAAACTCTACCCCCATGACTTCAGAGAGCAACGAGGCACCTGTTGGAGCGTTCAATTTGGACAAAGACCATGGCCTTCTTCCTCGACTAGCCGCCACCATCGCCGGAGTGTCGACTGCTTGTTATGCATTAATTTCAGGATATTGTTGATTGCTTGATTGGTTGTTCTTGAATATTCTTACTTGGACATCAAGTTACTCTGGATCAGGTATGTGGTTACGCTTATGGTTAATCGCTTTAGTTTCACGGTGATTCCCAGATGTTTTATCGGTTGCTTGAAAATAACTACTTGGATGACTTTTATTTCATACAACTATATAGTGACTATAATTATCACCTTAAATATGTATACATGACTAGCTCATATCCTAGTCCTCCTTTGTGGCTTTGCTAATGATGAAAAGGGTAACCTAGTACATGGTCTACCTATTAGGTAGGACCATTAGGTTATCATGAGTTCGGAATTGGGCTACCTATGTGTAGTGCCATGCGACTCTTTAACATATCATGAGTTAAGAATTGGACTACCTATGGGTAGTTCCATGCGACTCATCAACCCTAGATATTGATCTACCTGCTAGGTAGGATCATGGGGGTTAATAAGGATCTACCATATGAGAGGTAGTATCTAGGTCTACTGCATGGGACACCGTAGATGTTAGGATATATATGGATTGAGTAGTTATGTTTAAGATGTAAAGTTTGCTTGCTAAACTATAATTTCTTACAATATGTTGTTACAGTTAATTGCACGATTATTGTTTCCCCCACATACCGGCATATTCATTTATGCTGACTGACGTTTTGTTTGTCGGCGCTTTAGGTACAAGTTGAAAAGGACAAACAGTAAAGTGATACATTGTGGAAATAAAAATTTATGTGCAAGGAGGATTACTTAGAATAGATTCCATATGTGGATAGAAGTTAGATATCTAAGTTTTAAAAAGGTATGTAAAGTTTTATTTTATTCCAGCCTTCAGCATAATTTTGGTAGAATTTTATAATAATTATTGATTATTTTTCGAACCATTGATCCGGTTAATTGGGATAACGATTCTGACATTTTGGTCTCCCTTAATTGGGGGTTACCAGGAGGCGGGGTCGTTACAGGAGGTTTGAACACATTGAGCGTGATTCTCTTCTTCCCCTCTTTGTTCTCGTGTGGGAAGAGCTACTCGGATTTAGAGATGATTAAATCTGGGTGGTGTGAGTTGTAATCTTAATTACACAGTACTTGTTGGCCGGTATTACTCTGTGGTTTTTCACTTCTCGTCTTGAGTGATTCTTCTTTGGGTTTATACGCTTGTCAGTAATGCTTCCACAATCAATTTTTTCATATTGAAGACGTAATGGGTACAACATCCCCAACAAGAAGGCGGTGGGGTGGAGACAAAGTCGGGGAATCCAATTCTCGATCATCTCCCTTGAACCAAACATGGACGTAATAAATACATATTAGCATACAAACAGACCGTTGAAACACACAAATTGATTAGACAAGAATCTGACAATCAAATTGTCGAAACCAAAGCACGTGCTGCATCGAAGAATGCACAAGTTAAAACTCGTCACTTTGTTCTACACAATTCTATTCAGCTTATTTGACGTGGCAACAAAAAATAGAAAAAAAAAATCCAAATCTGGCTGATAGGTAAATTTGTAAAAGAAACGAACAAACTAAGTAGCTAAAATCATACACATAGAACATATAGGGGACGTTTGGTTTGCAGGTTTTATCTGGATTATTAAGAATCCCGCAGACAGCTAATGCAGGTTTAGAAAATTGCCGATTCTCAAAAATACTGTAAAATAAAAAATTATGTTTGTTTTCATTTTCGTATTCTGAATGACTGAAAAGCTGGAAGACCGAAGCAGCCATGGTCAAAAGTTAAGAAACTACATGGGAGTGGCAAATTTTCACCCATAATAGCGGGGCTTCATATCCTAACATCAGCGAGAATACCGGCACGTCAACATCATGAGCGTTGGGTCCCGCCACGTTGGCAGTGTGAGAGGAGGCAAGGACGGTTGCATCAGAGGCCAACAAGCTGGAGGATGGCGTCCGGCAGATTTGAAAAGGAATTGCGAATGCAACAACTTCTACGTACCCCCATTATGCAGGATTTGCATACTTTTACATCTCCAGATAACCAAACTTAATATTTTCACAGATGGATCATAAAATACGATCCAATCCAGTTATATCCAATAAAACAAACATGCCCATAATAGCGGCTGCTTTTATTTGGATTAACATAAAAAATGTAAAATAACAGCTGCGTTTACGTGTCAATTAATATAACTTGAATGGAGACAGGTCAAGCTAGCAGATTAATAACTAGACTGAACTAGATAAATTGTCCTTTATTATAAGAAAGGTAGAGTATAGAAGAACCCCTTTAATATTAAATCTTCTAAAATGGGTCCACATATCGGAGTAATCTTCTTTACCGCTACAGATTATTATTCGCACGTTGGGTTGAATTACTCAACGGCTGCCGCTGCTTCTTTGCTGACGATTGGCTTGGTCTCATGTGCTCGTTGGAACCACGAAGGCCGCTCGTATAGGGGCATAAAACAAGAAAGAAAGGAGGATTACTTGTATTAAGATTGGTTTGTTTAATACTCCGTAACAACTGTCATCCGGCCGCCATTGATATTCTTCGAAATAGAAAAGTATATGTTAGTGAGTGAACTGGATGATGTGTACTGGACAATGGACGGCGAGCGGGAGCCATATCTCCGACGGGAAGGAAGAGGCAGACTGTTATGTCATAATCAGCTTTTCTACAACGTGTTCCTGCGGGCAGATTAATTAGATTACTTGCGGGCAGGGGAAATGCCACGATGCTTTCCCCTCTTCTTCTGGTGGGTTTCTACCATATGCCAAAAGGCCCAAAACCTCCAAACGAAGTAAAGGAGCACATTGATACCGTCTCTCGTTTGGTTTCTACATGCCAATATCTCCAGCATAGCTTGCTGACTAATACCGGCTTCGTCTTTTGTTTTCTCCAGCCCATGAGTCACCGCCGAGCGGCTGATTAAGGGCGCCGATACAAATGGAGCAAAGCTTCCGGCTTTCGGCTTTCGGCTGAGATGTGCTCAAAGAAGCAGCCGGCACTGAACATGGCATCTTGTTTGATAAAGAAGTTGGCGAATAAACGAGGGACGTGTTAAGTGGACACAAAATTAAACGTCGAAGTTATACCATTTTGATTTTATGTATGTACAAATAAAAAAAGGAAGGAGGTAACAAATCAATCACCCATCCTTTTATCTTTACTAGTCAACACACACGTACACATGCACGTGTCACATTAAATCTATATAAAATATATTAAATAAATATATAAAGATAAAATTATAAAAAATTGGTATGTGCATGGAAATATAAAATATATAGATTAATTCTATGAAATATGGTTCATGATGCAACAACCTTCGTCTAACATTATGTGTTCTTTCCTCATCTCACATTCAAGTTTTTCTAATATTTCCAAATATAGAAAATACATGGGTTATATGGCTACAAAATACAATAGGAAAACGTAAATTTTGTTAGGTGATGTGACAGTAAAAATAAATTAAAGAATTGAATAGGTGAGAAAAATTCAGAGAAGTTGAGAAAGTTAAAAAGGTTATAGTAAATTTAAACTGATACAATTAAATTAAAAAGAAAGGAATGAAGGCATTGAACTATAAAAAGATCAATTCTAATGAATATGTTAGAATATTATTCTGTAAAAAATAATATGATATATTTAGCCATATATCTGGTTTTTACGAATTATAAAATAAATTTAGTTTATTTATTATCGTGATAGGATTGTCAATAAATAACATGTGTGGTATGTGCTTGCAAAGCACAATAGAGAGATAAAGAGCAATTAGTTAGGTAAATGTGAAAGAAAAAGTAAATTAAGGAGAACAAATGAGAAATATCCAGAAAAGTAAGAGAGTTAAGGGGGTTGTAGGAAATATAAAATGATTCAATTAAATTGATTATTTAAAAAACTAAAAATAGAAAATACTTAATCGGAAAGACATTCATTTTCATATAGTAGTGTAGCTAGTACTTTTCTTTTCCTGAAGTTTTAAATTTGTAGATCTATACTTTTACATGGAAGCAATACTTAATATAAATATATAGTTAATGGACAAAGACGATGGGAGGAAATAATAAAGAATAGGATAATATGATTTAGTAATTCACAAAAATTTTATCATTTTTCAAAATCGGATTGGAAAAATAAATATACAACCAAGAAGACGTTCTTATGTGAATTAAAAATGGAAATGTGATTCTATATTCCATAAAATATGGTTCATGATGCAACAACCTTCGTCTTACATTAGGTGTTCTTTCCTCATCTCACATTCAAGTTTTTCCAATATTTCCAAATATAGAAAATACGTGGGTTATATGGCTACAAAATACAATAGGAAAAATGTAAAATTTGGTTAGGTGATGTGAGAGTAAAAATAAATTAAAGAATTGAATAGGTGAGAAAAATTTAGAGAAGTTGAAAAAGTTAAAAATGTTATAGTAAATTTAAATTGATACAATTAAATTAAAAAGAAAGGAATGAAGGCGTTGAACTATAAAAAAGATCAATTCTAGTGAATATGTTAGAATATTATTCTGTAAAAAATAATATGATATATTTAGCCATATATCTGGTTTTTACGATTTATAAAATATGAAGTCACCCAGCAGGTAAATCTTATACATGTCTCTGAGCGGTTCGAAGAACCCCGGCTCCGCCTCGTTGGTGGCGATAAACATGTTCCTTCCATCCTTCACGCCTTTCTCCTTGAGCGTCGCAAGCAGCTTCTCCCCGAACGTGTCGGCGTCGAGGTACTTCCCTTTGGTGAACACGTCGTCAGACTTCACCACGGGCAGCGAGTCGTCTACCAACGCGTCATCCCCGACCAGTGGCACCGCTGACGATGAACCCGAAGCCGTCGTCGCCCCGTTCTCAGAGTCGTTCTTCGCGGCCATCCCTTTCTTCCTCTTCCTGGCATTGACCCCCGAGTGGTACTCCCCAATGGAGAGGACGGCGTGCGAGCAGTCCGCCACCCGCCTGATGAGAAACCGATGGTAGTCCTTGTAGAAGGATGGTGTCTTGGGGTTTTTCGGTTGGAACCGCCAGGCCATGTCATAGGTGGTGTCGTTGCCACCCGGGATGGGCTTCCCGAACTTGTAGAAGTGGACGTCCTTGAACGTCTCCATGGCGGCGCACATCATCAGGTGGTACACCTCCGACATCCTGCACTCGATGGGCTTGCTCGGGTCGCAGTCCGTCGCTTCGGCAGCGCGGCCAGCGGTGGCGATCGCGTCGGCCTCTGCTGTAGTCTCCTCCTCGCCGCTGGCATCCATGTCGGTGGTGGTGAGAAAGGGCTCGGAGGTCTTGGCATCGGCGGAGGATGAAGAGGCGTTGGCGGGGATGAAGTCCTCGCCGGTGCGGGTCACGGCGCCCTCCGTGTGGAATGTGGCGTTGGAGGCGGAGGTGAGGAAAGAGGTAATCCTGGATGAGGGGTGGAGCAAAGGGTCGTCGGGCTCGTAGTTGGTGGCGATGACGGTGAAGATCACGACGCCGAGGACGAACACGGCGAAGCACACGTTCCTCACCGCGTGGAGCGTGACGTGGCCCAGGCTCTCCGGGTCAAAGTCCGTAGCCGCGGACGACGGCGACCTCCTGCCGCCACGGCCCCCCATTGTCTTCCGCAGTGGGAGAGGAGGTGAGTTGAATAGTGTAGCTCATGGCGCCGCAAATAAAACTGCAATAAGAGTGAGGGAGAGGGTTTTCTGGGACATTTGATGGAGGTGGAAGAGGATGATGGAGAGGAGGATGGTGAGGCGAACCGTGTATTAGCAAGAGAAGAGAGCCTTGGAAGAAGAAGATGGAGAGGAGGAGGGTGGAAGTAGTTGATTCTTATTTGCCTTTGTGGGGCGGTTCGTTGCGGATAGAGTGGTGGGGTTTGTTGACGAAGGAAGTGGTCGTCGTGGGGTTTGTTGACGATATTGGAGAGATGTGACAGAAAATAGGCAATTAAAGTAGAAGAAAAGTTCAAAAAATTGGCCACATATGAGTTTGGTTGGGTTTTTTTTAACTGGTTGGAGAACTCGCTCTTTTTATAGTAGTATAGATATACAAATGAAAATAAATTTTATATAGCCTTGCATTTACTTTTATGTCCACACGATATATTCCAATAAACAATATGTGGTGTATGAAATCTAGTCCATGCACAAGTTGAATAAAACCCACTCCTAATATCTCTGTCACAAGACAACCCTTGTTAGATACTCCCATTTTTTGGGGGCTATATAATTAATAAAAATTAGGAATGACTAATGCTAGACCGCTATGTTGCTGACTAGAGTCATTATCGTCGTGGAAGCTAGCTAGCTCATGTCATATAGGGGTGGTCAAACTGTTTAAGCCACTTTCGGGCAGTGGCACATTCAGTTTTTTTTTTATTTATAGTGGGGAGTTTCACCCATGTTCAAGGTATTAGGAGAGAGAGAATAATCAACAACATACGCGGAAGCCTTTAATCCTTTCATGTAGTGCCTCAACGGGATTCGTTGAGATTCAATCCCGCAACCTGCGCTTCACAAGCAACAGACCTGATCAGCTGAGCTAGCTGGTAAGTGCGACACTTTCAATTTCTGATCTCGGGCAGCAGTTCAGTTAGGATATTAAAACGGCAGATGGACTGACACATGTTGTTATGCATTGTTTTTACCTTCCTTCGTGCTTGGCCAGTCACAAAAGAAAACCTCATTTTGTTATCACGTCAAAACAATGCGGTGAAGAATTGACGGTTGTGTTGCCAAGTTAAGATCTAACGCCAAACAATGTCTTAGTGGCGGAAGCCCTTTCTATAGGATGGTGTAGTCGGTAGTATAGGACGACGGTGTCTTATACTTATTTTATAAGACAACCAATCAGATTGCATTCTCTCATTCTCACTCCTCTTAAAAACCCAACCCCTTAACAAAATAAAAAAAACAAAACGGTCTTATACGAAAAACACAATTTTTGTTGCTATTACCGTGATTATGCGGTTAATGTTTTACGGTCTATTTAGCTTCAACATTTACGATTTTTTCAAACGATGGAAGGAAACTAATCACCGGAACCCGTGACTTTAGTAACCACCCGACAGTTAATAAGCATCCGTTTCTCTATTGACCTTGCGATTGCGATGTGATTCTTATTTATTTGCTCCAATTTTAATGTCTGATACCGGATAGGATTTTTCTTCTTTCCCGAGACCCGCTGAACCCAAGGTTATTTTTGGCAAATGTAGACAATGCCAAATATTTAATTTTCAATGTAGACAATTATTGAATTATTGAGCGACTTATTATTCATCCGGTTACGCCGATGATTTTTAATATTATTCATGACAAGGAATGATGATTCCACTGTCTTTGCTGTCATTAGAAATATCAATACCGATTTTATTAAGTTATATACATCTGTATGAATTTTATGTTTTCTAATTAAATAAGTTAAATAATAAAATCATTAACAATTCATACTAAATATGATAAGAATTTCTATTTTGTAGTAGCTCAAGAGTTAAAAGGAATAAACAAATACACAATAGAACATCCTATGCATCAATCTTAGTTTATCCCATACTTGTTTCGGTGATTCTATTATAACGACAACAATAATACAAATTAAATCAAGCAAAAAGAAAACCAAGAAAGTAATTATCTCTCCTTTAATGGACATAAATTTCAACATTGCTCGTCAATTGCCAACTAATAATTGATTCTCATTGGTAATAGTAGTCACAAGATCAGTATACAAAAGACTTCGTATGTGTCTCTATAATTACAATAATGTATAGGTTATGAACCTTATGGTGATTGACATAAAATAAACTCTAAAAATCATATGGTCTTTGAAAAAGAGAATTTGAGTATGATTGACATAAAATAAACTCGAAAAATCATATGGTCTTTGAAAAAGAGAATTTGAGTATGATAAGGGATGACTCAATCACAAGATATACACTTATTACTTTGACATTGTGTGTATCTATATACATGGATCCTAAATATAATATTTATATATTTTTTATTTAAATCATAATCACTACTACAGAAATGGCTTATAACGTCACTTTTAAAGGCGTCGGTTGTATAAATATACCGACACCTAAAACTTCAAAAATCGGTTTAATAAAAAAACCGACATCTATCTGTGAAGGGCGACCAGACACGGGTATCGCTTTTATTCAGTGTCGGTTCCCGAATAATAAACAGACGCCTAAAATTAACCGCCAAATCCACAATTTTGCGTGAAAAAAATTACCTCCAAAATTTGACATATGGCGTCGGTTATTTACTAAAAAACCGACGACGAAAGGTTATTCGCGATACAGAAATTGGGCACATTTTGGTCGTCGGTTTTACTACAATAACCGACGCTTATAGGTTTTCGCGCGTTTTCCCGGGAAATTTTTCACACCCCTTTGAGCGTCGGTTTGAGAAAGAAACCGACGACTATGGTCATTAATCAAGAACAATTTTTTTAATCGGCATATGTAGATAGACGTCGATTTTTTTCTAGTAAAAACCGACGACTATCATTGAGAATATGTGTCGGTATGTTTGTAGAACCGACATCTTTAGTTTTATGTGTCGGTTGTTTTTAATAACCGACGCCGATTGATAACTTAACAGTACCCACGCGAGCCCGACTCTTCCCCTTTCTCTATTTCATTCATTATCTCGCGCTGCTACTCCAGGGTTTGGTCCGGCGATTTTTGGTGATTTCTCCTCTGCCCCCACCTCCGCCGCCGTTTACTCCGGCCGCGCACTGCTCCGCTCGCTTGGCTGGTCCTCTGCCCACCTCCGCCACCGCTTGCCCTCTGCCCCCAGCTCTGGCGGCCTTCTCTCCTTCTCCGGTGACCTTCTATCTTTCTCCGGCGGCCTACTCTCCTGCTCCTACTGCTCACTGCTGCTACTCTCCCCGCCAACGCCTCTGAAGGTACCTACTCTGCTCTTCTTCCTCCTTTTCTTCCTCTGCCCTCAAGCAGGTATCCTGCTCCGTGACCGAGGTGTGTGAAATCGTAGGTTGGCACGGCCGTGCTGGGCAGCACGACCGTGTTGCTAGCACGACCGTGCTGCATAACACGACCATGTTAGTTGATTTTGTGCTATATTGCTCAATTATAATCGGATAGCCTATAATGTTGTGCTACATTACTCTTCTAAAATTATTCTTATATTGTTGAATCGGGTCAATGACCACACCTGCTATTGTGCCTGAATTATGCCATGTATGTTTGTACAAAGTGAATCTTATCGCTCTAATTGTGAATTATTGTATGTTTGAAACTATTGAATTCTTGATTTATTATTTAATAATGCTCTAATTGTGAGTGATGCAATGTAAGTGAGAAAATACATGTAGTGGATATGTACTCATTAGCTTAGAAACCCGTCCAAGATTTACTCATTAGGAGTAAATCTTTGATAGTCCCCGGTTTGTGACTGTTCTTGAACACCTAATCTCACTTAGGATGTAAGTGTATAATGTATATTGGGTTTTCAAGAAAATTTAAGTAGCATTTCCCCGTTTGTTCTCTAAGTACATATGTACTTGGAGAACAGTGGGGAAATGCTGCCGAAATTTTCTTGAAAACCCAATACACATTATACACTTACTAGTGAGATTAGGTGTTCAAGAATGGGATAGGTGGCACACATTTATTGTATATAAGAATGACAACACATGTATTTGTTGGCCTAGAAACCCATCCAATTACTCATTAGGAGTAAATCTTAGAGAGTCCCCGGTTTGGGACTGTTCTTGAACACCTAATCTCACTTAGGATGTAAGTGTATAATGTGTATTGGGTTTTTGAGAAAATTTTGGTAGCATTTCCCCGTTTGTTCTCTAAGTACATATGTACTTAGAGAACAATAGGGAAATGCTGCTGAAATTTTCTCGAAAACCCAATACACATTATACACTTACTAGTGAGATTAGGTGTTCAAGAATGGGATAGGTGATACACATTTATTATATATAAGAATGACAACACATGTATTTGTTGGCCTAAAGTTTTAACCATGCAAACACTCTAATCTGTTAACCCTAGACCCTAATCTTGTTGTAATATATACTTGTTTTCCCTTTGATCATAGAATGGATAGATCATGGATGTCCATTCGCAATCGCTGCACCCCAGAGTTTATTTCTGGCCTTGACCAGTTTATTAGATTTGCCGAGGAACATAGGAAACAACCTGGAGATAGGTTCTACTGTCCATGTAGGCATTTATTAAGTGGTTTGAAAATAAAGTCTTACATCAACTATCTCAAACACCAGATGATATTACTGAAACTATCAAATGCCTCGCCTTTAAACCAAAATTGACTGTTATGTCTTATGAAGGGTATGACATTAATGGATTCACATATTACACAAAGCGCCAAGATGATAAGAGTGTCGTCCAAAATAGTGGGGTCACCCTTCAAGCATCAACTATGTTTTTTGCAAGTGCAAAGGATAAGAGTCCACGTGAAGCTAAAATGTCATATTACGGTGTCATTGAAGACATATGGGAGTTTGACTACATAGATTTCAGAATTCCGCTCTTCAAATGTAATTGGGTTGATAACACCAAAGGAGTTATAGTGGATGAATTGGGTTTCACTTTAGTGAACTTTTAAAAGATTTGTGAGAAGGGTGAACCATTCATATTGGCATCACATGCGAAACAAGTATTTTATATCGATGATCCTGCAAATGATAAATGGTCGGTTGTTCTTCATGGTAAAAGACAGTTCATTGAAGATCCTATAGATGAAGAACAGTACTATGATAAGTATGATGACTCTAGTCCATTCTCAGTTGGGTTGCCAACACCAACAAATATTGAAGCTAATGATGACTTGTATGTTCGCGGAGATCACAATGAAGGATTGTTAATTGATAAAAAATTGCAATATTAGAGGCATGTTTATATTTTTTTATATGTTTTATTTTTCTGAATGTGAACTTTACAATGTGAATGTGAACTTTACAATGTGAATTTTACAATGTGAATTACTTTATAATGTGAACTTTACAATGGGAATTACTTTACAGTGTGAATGTGAACTTTACAATGTGAGTTTTACAATGTGAACTTTACAATGTGAATGTGAACTTTACAATGTGAATTTTACAATGTGAATTACTTTATAATGTGAACTTTACAATGTGAATTACTTTACAATGTGAATGTGAACTTTACAATGTGAGCTTTACAATTTGAATTACTTTACAATGTGAACTTTACAATGTGAATGTGAATTTTTAGATGGCTGAGCATTCTCCTGATGATCGTGCTGATGATTACCGTGAGGGTGAGGACATCAATGCGCTGCCTCACAATGTAAGTTTTAAAAATATATCATATATTTATATCTATATGTCCATTTATAGTTATATATTGTAAATGTATTTATTTTGTCAAATTTTAGGTTGATGATGCACATGTACCATCTGAAGCACTTGAGGCACTTGATCAACAACACCAAAAAGTTGACAAGAGAAGGGGCATCACTATGATGAAGAAGTTAATAGCGTAAAAGGGCAATTGACCCAAACTTGTTGTGGATTTTGATAATGCAGAAAATGCATCTGGTGTGAATCGCAATTCATTTGTTTCATATCTTGGGTATGTTACTCGTAGCCATTACAGTTGTAAGATAGATTCTTGGCATAAAGTTTCTAAGGAGAAGAAAGACGTAATATGGAAGGATTTATGCATGAGTTATTATTAATTTGCAATTCTATTTTGTAGATTACTAATTTTTGGATACTAGTTAATAGCAATTCTATTTTGCAGAGTATATTTGAATTGGATGAAAAGCTGCATCATAAATGCGTGATGCAACACTGTGGGAGAGTCCTAAGGAACTATAGGACAAATCTCACCCAAGAATACATAAAAGAAGCTGACAAGAGGAAGAAGACAACCACTGAACAGTGGAACTTCCTGGACAAAGAAGAATGGGACACGTTTGTTGCTTCAAGACAAACTGATGAATTCATGGTATTAGGCGTCAGTCCCAATCTCATTAATATATGTTGTATTCACCTATTCAAGATTAACATTTACTATTACTAACCAAATCATTAATGTGCATACTAACTAGGCCCTCAGTGAGGCACAAAGATCAAGACGTGCACTGAATGTGCATGACCACACAATGGGTCCAAAGGGGTATGCAGGCATTCGCCAAAGACTACAGTCTGAGGCTACTGCTCAGTTTGCTGCTACTCAGGAGTCCTCCACTATAGGTAGCACACCTCTGCCTCGCCGTGATGTCTGGATAGCTGGGAGGCAAAATAAGAAGGGAGAAATAAGAAAGCCCGCAACTGCCGAGGCGGCTGCAAAGATGGTAAAATACAACTCTTACAGCAATCGTTCGAATATTTATTATTTGTGGTGTTTACTTAATTACAAATTTTTGTTTTGGCGATTAGCGGGAGCTGCACGAGCTGATGAAACAAGGCAAGTTCATCCCTGAGGGCACAAGGGATGAATTGACAGTTGCTCTGGGTAACCCAGAGCATCCTAGACGTGTTAGGGTTACAGGCGCTAGTGTGGGCATCAAAGCTTTTTTTGGGCCATCCCAGCGCAAACATGTCCCAAAAGTGGGACTTTCACAAGAAGAGGTAACATATTTTTTCCTTGTAGATGTTACTGTAAAAGAGAATTCAATAATAAGAGTTTGACATTTCTTTTATCCATGTATAGGTAGATAAGCCATTTGATAGGAAACTCGAACAAGCAATGAAAAAGTGGCAGGCATCTCAGACTGCCACTTACCAGACAGTACCTATGGTGTCTCATACTGCAGGCTCTACTCCTACTGCAGAGGTTGGGAGTAATCCTATAGACCCACCACCTAGCAAATCCGCTGTAAGTATTTTTATGACATAGTAACTAGTTTTTTAATTCAAGATGATATGTTTTCAAGATGATATGTATATATGAAATTGTAGTCATTTCAAAAAAAGATGATATGTATATATGTATATAACATTCTTTACACAAAAATGTGTAGGGGTTAAGGCCATGCCGTCTAAAAGTTAATGAATATGTCATTACAGAGACGTCGGCTTACCCATCCCTACCAGGGGAAATGTTTCACGGGTCTCCATTACCAGCTGGTTGGATTCGTGTGAGCCCGGTACATATATTTCCCAAGTGGATGGATCTTCCATTGCCATATGCCCACCCAGATTGTGAAACGCTTAGTGAGGCAGAAGGCAGAGTGATATTGTGGCTAAAAGCGAATGTCATCTTTACTGAAACTGTATGGTAAATTTACATTACGTTAAATTGTTAGTGTGTGTATATGATGTCAGTTGATCTGAAATTATTATATATATACATGTTAAAAAGAAGACACCCTCAACATCTAGGCCTCTACTTCCACCTCCTACATTACCCAGTTGGGTTCCACAGGACCTACCTGTCCCGTTAGGTCCTAACTATAGGGGTATGGCAATATGGTTAGGCGAACATGATATAAATTGCCCTATAACTGTTTCTATAGATTCAGATGTTGCAGGTCAATCACACGAAAGCAAACTATTTATACAAGATATTTTGGAGTTATTTTGATATGATTGGCTAAATACATCTGTGATAGAGCTATGGATAAGGTGATATCTTCTTTATACATCCATATACCTTGTGTAGGATCTCGTGATCTGGTTTCTTATTTATTAATGCATGCGTAATTAATACATATTTTGTAGCTACTTAGACAAGATATGTGCAGATTATGCATTCGAACATGTAGGATTTTTGATTCCATCTTTGATTAGTCTAGTAGCTAAAGACCCTCCGTCAGTTCAACAATATTGTTGTGAGGCTTTTACAATTTTTGCTCAAAATAAGAAGACGGTGATAATGGCTCCATTCAATGTAGAGTAAGTTTACTTTGCTTATTATAATTTGGACTTAAGAAAATTACATTTTTATTGTGGATTTTGAGTTATTAATTTTTAACTTTTTTACCTCTAGTGATATGCATTGGGAGTTACTGGTTATTGTCCCCGAGACGTTCACTGTCTATTATCTAGATCCTAAGGGGAGTAAATTGAATACAAAATATGGACACATAATGAAAATGGCATTATTCCGGTGAGAAATATTTCATTTTCATATCTGTTAACATATGTTATTACATTACTATTTAATTATGCAATGTACTGTGTTACATTAACATGTAGGGGTTTTGATGAGTTCAAAAAGGCTGGAGAAAAGGTCCCCACGAAAAAGAACCAGCCAATAATTTGGAAGAACGTGAAAGTAAGTTCCCGACTGCAATATATGTATATATTATTTATGTGAACAATGCTTAATTAGTTGTATTTTTTAATATTTTGTATGTTTGAATTTATAGTGTGCTACACAAGACAACGGATGGGCATGTGGATACTATGTGATGCGATTTATGTACATGATTATCAAATATGTCGTAATGGACATCGATTGTATTGCTGAGGTATTATATAGTCTCATTAGATAATATGAAATATATCAATCTTATTTATAGCTCATTAATTATATATATACATCATTCTCTTTACATGTGTTTAAAACTGACCAAACTACAGGAACGGCCTTACCAGATGTACATGCTCCCTATACGACGGGAGAATTAAATGAAGTAAGAGAAGAATGGGCAACAACCATACAAATAGTGGGGGTTTTAAGATATAATTGGGATGTTGATAGCGAATAATGACTAAAGAATGATATTTTATAAATGAATTTCTGAATTATAATATATGTGAATGTTTCTACATGTCTAGATGTTTCTACATGTGTCTGAGTGAAAATGAATGAAACTGTTGGTTGCTATATGAATGTTTCTACATGTGCGAATGTGAAAATGAATGGAACTACATATTACTAGTTACATGAATATTTCTAAATGTGTGAAAATCAAATGGAACTGCAGGTTGCATGGCTAAATGTGTGAATATTTTTGTTGTTAATTTTGTAGGTTTGTGGCCTGTTGTTGGCTGATATCAATGGATGTTGTAAAACCTACAGTTCAGTTCCTGCGACCAGCCATACAGCAGGTCTGCAGACTGACAGGAAAAAAAAATAGGCGTCGGTTATTTGTCTAAAATCGACGCCACATTGTTACAGTGTCAGTTTCTAATAGTAACTGATGTCTATTTCCTTAACACCATGGACGTGCTGACCAGCACGGCCGTGGCAGTGGACCAGACACCACGGCCGTGCTGGTCAGCACAGCCGTGTTGGGAGTGCACGGCCGTGGCAGCATACCAGACACCACGGCCGTGCTGGCCAGCACGGCCGTGTTGGGAGTTATATGATGTCAGTTTCTTATCTAATAACTGACGCTGATAGTGCTCAAGATGGCACCCTTCTGTGGCGCGAAGGTATATGGCGTCAGTTGCTTATTTAATAACCGACACCTATAGTGCCATGCAGGCGTGTTTTCAGTGGCGCACGAAGGGTTTTGGCGTCGGTTTTTAAACCGACGCGTAACGACTGGGCTTTTAGCGTCTCCCACATAGGTGTCGCTTAGAAATCGATACTAAAGGCCTTAAATAACCGACACTAATGGTCGGTTATGTACTAGTGAATCTTATTTGGAACCCACTCTGTCTTCCAAAAATCACACTTTGCGTTATGCACTTTGTCATGAATGTATCATATAGAAAAATATGTGTTTCATGAACTTCATCACATATATTGTTTTGATACCAAACAACTGTGAGTCATCGAGTCAACACAATTCATCTAAAGACTATCTTAGAGTAAAACATGCATATAATGTACTTCCTCACATATGTTTCACGGAAATTTAACGTTCATGGACATTCTAAACAACACAATTTAATTTTTGCAGTTAATGTATATTATATGGAGTGGTTTTTTGAGTTAACTTTTTTGAATTAATTGTATAGAGCATTGCCTGGTCAATATTTTGATGTTACTAATAAATTAATTTTATGGATTTTGAAATGATATATTTAATATCACTATTTAATAGATTTTTCGGAGGTGTGGGGGGCACCTACCCCACTTTTCCCCTTCCTCCGCCAATGCCCTCAGCCATGACTAGAAAACAAACCTCACCTGACCTAAATCACGCTATACAAGAGACTAAAAAAGAAAAAAAACTAAATGTGTATATCCCCATAGAGTGTTTATACAAACTATACTGTCAATGTAGAATTATCAAACCTCTAATTCTCATTGAAAGGAGAATAAGGATTAATTGAAAGATGAATAAGGATTATGATTGTTGTTAATTTATATGTGTTATTATATGCGGCAACAAAAATTATATTAGATTAATAATTTTTAGGCCAGACCTAGATAAGAAAGGCATAGAATAAATAATGTATGAGAACATAAATAAATCAGAGTTAGAGAATCTCAAACTAGATTGTTTGTGAAAAAATGAACGTGATAGTTAAAGAAATCAATGTCTCACAATCTACAATGATGAGTGTTGTTCTTCTAGTCAACCTGATCATGAATTTATAACAGATATTCTTCTAGATCATGCTTAACGATGATCAACATATACTACCAGTACAACCCAATGATCGTAGTTGAAATGAGACATTTAATATTATTATTTAACAAATTTTCTATAGGTGGTGGCACCTACCCCACTTTTCCCCTCCCTCCGCCAATGCCCTCAACCACAACTAGAAAAGTAATGGAGCTAAAACTTACACCAAAAGATTGCTCTTCCAATGGAAGTCCTAATATGCACCAAAACCCCTAGGGAGTTGATGTTCTCCCTAGGTTTACCTACAACTGATGCTAGATAAATGCTCCAACCCCACAAGAGTGTGGAAGTCTTATCATAGTACAGATTTAGGATCGAACCCAAAGGACAACGTTAAGAATCTGAGTGACTTTTTCTCGTTTCGTATCGATCCAGGTTAATCATCTAAGACCAAGAGTTTGATTTGAGTTATTTAACCTAAAACATGCAAAAGCAAAGGCAGGAATAAAAACTAGTTTGAAGATTAAAATCTAAGATTAGAAAATGATGATGGATCACTGGGGTGATGTGGGTTTTTACCACCACTACACATGTATTGTACCTATACCAATCATAGCAAGACTTGAAAGCAAGATACATGGATGTTATACAATACCGATGTCTTGTAGGACAAGAGTAATGCACACATCCTTCACGGGTTGAGTAACTCTCATCTGGTACATGTCTACGTGTCAATGAAGAGATGTAGCCTCCGGAGAGAGAACCTTACTCAACCTCGTGAAACGTGCATCGGAAAACTAACAAGCAAGCGATAATTATCAATTCAATTAGTATCCTTATAAACTATCCCTCTTTCGAGGAAATAGCTATGAGAAATATGGGAGTGTTGCAATGTCAGCCATTCCCAGACGAATGGTCAAATACCTTGCACCACTCCCTCCGCAAAATGTGTTCCTTGACCCATCAAGGTTTCACTTCCGTACATCAACTGATTCCATTTCATAGTGCAGAAGTGCAACGATGGAGGTGAGTTTACTCCATCCCTCGGGAAGTGTTCTTAGATACCGAAATGGATGCACGGTGGATACTGTTATGAACTCACCTTTTAGTAACTCCCAATTAAGGGAGACCAAGAGGATAAAGCTGCAACCATTTATTCCGGATCAAAGGTTCGACATATAACCATAAACAATTATTAAATTCTAATAGACTATATTGAAAAATGGTAATAAAAATTTTCTTTACATACCTTGAAAAGTTGGGAACTATCTTCTAACCACAACTTAACTAATCTATCTAATTCCTCCTTGTTCTTTAATTCTTGAATTCACAATATGTCGTTGTACTGTTTGTGCTTTTGAGGATTTTACCTAAAACGTCGACAAACAAAAACGACGATCAGCTGAAGCTGGTATGTGGAGGGAGCATATAATGTTCAACTAGGTTAACAATATAATCACTCAATTAATCATTTAACAATCAAGTTTACATTTTAAGCCAAACTACACAATCCATCTTTTCCACAACTCTGTGCTGTCCCTATAAGGACTTACATGGTACCTCTATTAAGGTGACTTGATGGACCTGCCCTCTAGGCAGCCAAAGTCTTTCATGACCCTACCCTCTAGGCAGTCAAAGTCATTCATGACCCTACCCTCTAGGCAGTCAAAGTCATTCATGACCCTACCCTCTAGGCAGTCAAAGTCATTCATGACCCTACCCTCTAGGCAGTCAAAGTCATTCATGACCTGATGTACCTACCCTCTAGGTATTCTTTTATTAGGTCAGCCATTACGACACAGAGGAAATCAAGGATTGAGCTAGAAGGCATATACATTAGGTGATAGTCATAGTCACTTTATACTTTACATGAAAGAAATAAACATCCAAACTGTTTAGTTGCATTCAATGTGATTAAACATTCGGGAAACATCGAGAAACATAAGCGGTTAACCATAAGTAACCACATACCTTTAAATGCAGATTTCAAGATAGAAATAGAAACCCAATCAACAAGCAAAACCTGAAATAAAAGGACAATTTTCCTTTTATTAATATTCATCTAATTTTCATCATATTACTTAGGGTTTCAGTTCCTATTTTATGGTTCCTTTAGAAATTAGGGTTTTCACTTCTTCTTTCCTTATTATCATCCTTAATTTATTAAACCACATAAAACCCCTAATTTCTCAGTAAATTTTCTTTATTAAGCTTCTAATTATCTTATTCCACAAAAACATGCTTTTTATCTCCTTTTATCCCAAATTAGGGTTTCCATGTAAATTAACTTCCTTTTTAGACATTATAACTCTAAATCTCATACTTTTGCATTCAAACTGATAATCACATCACCTTTATCATTAACAAAGTTAAACTTATCAGTTTGATCTATTGATTTACCAAAATACACTTTAATCATGCAATTAGGGTTTCTCATCAATTCTTAATACACTTTATTAACAATTTAAGGTACTTTTGCAAAACGAACTAGAATCAGGTTACACTATCATTTTTAACAGATTCCTTGTATTTTTCTATATAATTTTCATATATAAAGTTTTCTCATACGAGTTTCCTAGCAAATTCTATTAATTTCGCAAGATAAATCATTTTTCTATAATTTCTATCAGAGAGGCGAATTACTGGAAAAACTACGTCCGTTGGATCAGTGCGCCGCTGAACCTCCTTCTGATCTGACGCTCCTCGTCAATTGGCTCCCTTGCGCGCGCGCCTTCCGTCTCAGTCCCTGGGATCATCCGGAGTCCACGATGGACTCCCGATCTAGCGGCCCGCGATGGAATCACTTAATACGGCCGAGCCTCCTTCCCTGGCACCGTCGGATCAGGATCGAATGACAGCCGGGCATCGTCCTCCTTCAAACCCAGCAACCAATGTCACGGCGGCGCTCTCGTCAGAGAGAAACCAATCGGGCAGGCTAGTGCGCGGAGAGAAACAAGAAGCAGCCGGTCGAGATCGCAGCGAGTTGAGGGACCGAGGGGTGCCCTTATATAGGCAGTGGGAGGCCCCTATTAGGGTTCCCAAACCCGCCGCCAAACCTGGTTCCAGCCCAATTGGGTGTTTCTAGAACACACCCTGAAAGCCGGCAAAACCTAGGTCTAGATTGTTCACCACGGTCTCCCGGACTCAAAGGGACATCAAACTCGAGTGCACATGCACTGAATCAGTCGGGAAAGCGAGGGGAAAATCCCCTGTATCGTGCTACAGTCCGAGTCCCTTTGGGACTCTGGACGATGACCGCGATCTGTTGGATTAAAATCCAACGGTCAGCGTTGTCCGCGTTTAAACTAAAAAGGAAAATCAATTCCTAAATATTCAAGGAAAATGCTATTTTGATGATAACTTCAAAATTCAATAACTCTCACTCCTTAACTCCGTTTTATCTCAAATTTTGAGGAAAACTCTTTTATACTTTTATCTTTCCTTGTACAAAAATTGGAGTCATTATCACGAGGAAATGAGCCCTTTACTTCAGTTTCAAGTTATCTCTTATTTAATTGTATTTTCCACATATTCCTTATTTCTTTTGCCATTATCTAATTATCCCGAGTTCCTTGAACCCCAAGGAACCCTTTTTAACTTGAAATCTTATTTTGGGAAAATATCTTAGCCTTAAAATCATTTCATTTTATTTTCCTTATATCTTCCTTTATTAAATGAAATTCCTTTTTCATTTCTTTTTGTTTTTCTTTTAATCTTTCCATTGGGCTCAACGGCCTCAAAGGCCCAATAAGAAAACATACAAGTTATTAAACACACAATCCATTCAATCCATTCAAACAATTCATCATATCAACCATGAATTTCATTTTTCTTTAAAAAGAACCTTTATAATTTCATTACATAATTTGGAGAAATCGAGGTTATAACATCCTCCCCTCCTTATAGGAATTTTTCCCTCAAAATTCATCATTCAAGCAAACAAATCAGGATATGCTTTTTCCATGTCCGTCTTCAGCTCCCATGGGGCCTCATCCTCTCCATGGTGTTTCCAAAGAACCTTTACCATCTCTATATTCTTATTTCTGAGCTCTTTTACCTTAGTATCTATAATATGCAAAGGTAACTCAGGATAAGACAGCTTTCCTTGAAGCTCAATAGGTTCAATGCTCAACACATGGCTCGGGTCTTGCACATATCGCTTCAGATTGGACACGTGAAACACATCATGCATCATACTATATTGAGGGGGTAACACCAAACGATAAGCCACCTCACCAATCCGTTCTATAACCTCAAACGGACCCACATATCGGGGACTCAACTTTCCTCTATTTTTAGCTATAGCTCGGAGCAGTCAGATTTTCAGAAAAACATGCTCTCCCACAGTGAAATGCACATCAGTCCTCTTCGCATCAGCATATGACCTCTGTCGATCCTGGGCTCTCTTTAGCCTTTGCCTGATCAAAGCGATTTTATCAGCATACACTTGGAGTTCATCTGACCTCAACAAGGTCCTCTCACCAACATCATCCCAGTGAAGTGGTGACCGACACGGTCTCCCGTATAGAGCTTCATATGGAGGCATCCCGATACTGGCTTGGTAACTATTGTTGTATGCAAACTCTGCTAGAGGTAAGTACTGCTCCCATGATCCACCCCAATCGAGCACACAAGCTATCAAAAGATCCTCTAAGGTATGAATTGTCCTTTCTGACTGACCATCTATCTGGGGGTGATAGGCGGTACTGAACTTTAACCTGGTACCAAGTTCCTCTTGTACCTGCTTCCATAGTTTGGAAGTAAACTTCGGATCTCTATCACATATGATGGAACTGGGTATGCCATGCAAACGCACTATCTCTCGAATGTACAACTCAGCTAAGTCTGTCACTTTGGCAGTGGTTTTCAGTGCAAGGAAGTGTGCTTACTTGGTAAGGCGATCCACCACAATTCATATTGCGTCATGACCTCTCTTGGTCTGGGGTAAACCCACCACAAAATCCATGGTGATCTGATCCCATTTCCATTCCGGAATCTCTATAGATTGTAAAAGCCCACCAGGTCGTTGATGCTCAGCCTTCACCATCTGGCACGTAAGACAACTGGCCACATAAGCTGCAATGTCTCTCTTCATCCCTGACCACCAGAAAAACCTCTACATGTCCTTAAACATCTTAGTAGTCCCCGAGTGCACTGTGTACTTAGAACCACGAGCTTCTTTTAAGATACGTTCCTTCAGTGGTGAGTCTTCAGGAATCCATATACGATTCTCAAATCTGATTCCTCCATCTACTCCCAAAGAAAGGCGGGTCTGAGGCTTCTTCATCAAGCCTCTCATATTGTCAAGTTCACTACTGACCATCTGTGTTGCCACAATTTCACTCAACAAATCAGACTGTATCTGAATGTTGGCCAATCGAACTCGATCACCTAATGGTTGAGGAGACCATTTCACCAGCTCTTCTAGGCTCTTCCACTGACTAGACAGAACAACTGCACACCGAAGCTGTTTCCGACTCAACGCATCTGCCACAACATTTGCCTTCCCGGGATGATAGGCAATGGTGAAATCGTAATCCTTCATGTATTCCATCCATCTTCGTTGTCGTAGGTTTAAGTCTTTCTGTGTCAGAAGGTACTTCAAGCTCTTATGGTCAGTGAAGATCTCAAAAGTAGCACCATACAGGTAATGCCACCAAATCTTCAAGGCATGAATGATAGCAGCCAACTCTAGGTCATGTGTCGGGTAATTCACCTCATTAGGATTGAGTTGTCGGGAAGCATACGCAACCACATGTCGATTCTGCTCCAATACACAGCCAAGACCCATTTTGGATGCATCAGTGAAGATCATGAAACCCTCATTGCCTGATGGTAGAGTCAGAACTGGTGCAGTGGTCAACTTTTCTTTCAATTCTTGAAAACGAGCCTCACAGACATTAGACCACACAAACTTCACCTCCTTCCAAGTCAACATGGTCAAGGGCAAGGCAGTCTTTGAGAAATCTGAAATGAAATGTCGATAATATCATGCTAACCCCAAGAAGCTTCGGATCTCGGAGGGGTTCTTTGGTGTAGGCCAGTCTCGAACTGCTGACACCTTGGCTGGATCCACGGTGATCGTTCCTCCTGAGATGATATGCCCAAGGAACATGACTCGGTCTATCCAAAACTCACATTTTGAGAATTTCCCATAGAACTTCTGCCTTCTCAGGATATCAAGGACTTTACTTAGGTGGTCTCGGTGTTGCTCTAAGTCATTGGAGTATACCAAGATGTCATCTATGAACACTATGACAAATGAGTCAAGGAAGGGTTGAAACACACTATTCATAAGGTTCATGAACACACTGGGTGCATTGGACAATCCAAAAGGCATAACCACAAATTCATAATGGCCATATCGTGTTCGAAAAGCTGTTTTTGGGATGTCCTCACTCTTGATTCTCAACTGGTGGTAACCTAATCTTAAGTCAATTTTGAAAAGACTCGAGCAGACTTCAACTGGTTAAACAGGTCATCTATTCGGGGTAAAGGGTATTTGTTCTTAATGGTAGCTTGGTTAATCATCCTGTAATCTATGCACATACGGAGTGAGCCATCCTTTTTCTTTACAAACAGGACTGGAGCTCCCCATGGTGATGTGCTAGGCCGGATAAAACCCTTGTCTAGCAATTCCTGCAATTGTTTCTTCAACTCGAGCAACTCTGCGGGTGCCATTCTATAAGGTGCACGTGAAATAGGGCTTGTTCCTGAAGCTAGCTCTATGGAAAAATCCACCCCTCTCTCGGGAGGAATCCCGGGTAGATCATCCAGAAAAACATCTGCATAGCTCTTGACTACCTCTATTTCCTCTAAGGGTTGCACCTTGGGTTCGGGCTCGGTAACAACTGCTAGGAAAGCTTGACAACCTTTACTCATCATTCTTTCTGCCTTCAGGGATGACACATACAAATTGGTGGTGGCATTCTTCCTACCTCTAATGACAAAGGGTGGGTGACCTGGTTCCCTAATGATCACTTTCTTTTCCCTACAGTCGATTTGGGCCCTATAAGTATAAAGCCAATCCATTCCAATGATCACATCAAAATCATTCATGTCAAGAAGGATAAAGTCTGTAGGAAATTCACGATCTCTATATTTCACAGGTATTACCAGAGTTTTCGAAAGAGAGGTAAAGATTCGACTGCTTGGGGTTGTAACATCTAAGACATATCCTAAATCCTTGATATCCAAACAAAGCATAGTTGCAAGATTCCTCGAAATGAAAGTATTAGTAGATCTAGAATCAAATAATGTTTTTACATTATGTCCCATGACTTCAAGCATGCCTACATTATTGTTCACCATACATTAGACTATTACATTCTTAACTTCCAAAACATAAAGAAAACTCTATGGGTTATTACCCTCAATCAACCGATTTGCATTTGCTTGAGCTTCTTCATTGTCGATGGCGAACACTCGAGCTTGCCTTCTTTCTCCAGCAGGTGGGGCCACAGCTACTGGTGGAGCTGCTACCGGTGGGGCTGCCACTGGACCTGGTCCTTTTGGCTCTGGTAGAGGACAAGCAGCTTGGATATGCCCCTCTTGGTGACAACGGAAACAGACTCTCTTCTTGTGGTGGCACTCACCGAGATGCCCTCTTCCACATGAGCAGCATCGCGGTCGATTATTCTCTTGATGGGGTCTCCCTTTTCCTCCCTGTCTTCCCTTGGCTTGATGACGACCTAGACCCTTCTTATGATGATTCTTCGGTCCTCGGGTTCCCTCAGTGAAACCCAAATACCCCTTGGGTGGAAGCTGTGCAGGCATCACAGTTCTTTCCATGTCTAAGGCAGTGTTGTAAGCTTCTGCGAAGGTTTTAGGTTTGCTTGCCATCACATGAGGCTTCAAGGCAGGGTGAAGACGCTCTATGAAGTGATCCACCCTCCTTTCCTCATCCATCTTGTACCCAAAACGTTCCAGGATTCAAAACTTGCACCCAAAATCTGCCACAGAGGAATTTCCTTGAGTCATGTTAGTGAATTCCCTTTCCTTCTCTTTATTAGCTGCAACCGGGACGAATCTGGAAGTGAATATGGTCTTGAAATCAGCCCATGCCATTGGTTCCTCAGTCAGATCTCGGCCTGTGATGTGAGTCTCCCACCATATCTTAGCTTCTCCTTCCAGAAGGTGAGCAGCAAAGAGGACCTTCTTGCTCGGCTGTACTTCAAGCATGCGGAAACCATTCTCTATTGCAAGTATCCATGCCTCTGCTTTATCAACCACCTCAGTCTTATCTTCTCCCCAGAACTTTTCTATGTTCAGCTTAACAAAGTCTAGGATGGTGGCTCCCACACGTGGACGAACAGGGTGTGGTTCACCATTCTCAGCTCTAGCTATGTCGCGAAGGGCCAAAGCACTAATAGCTTTTGTCAACTTCCTCTGTTGCTCATCATGGTGGGTTCGGAATCATTGAATGGGTCCTCATCCATCTGGGCTTCTTCCTCATACACATGCTGCTCTTCATATCCTTGATCTTCTTCTTGGTTCAGGTTACTAAATGGTACTGGGTCAGGGTTAGGGACTTCTTGAGTGACTTCTTCAGGCCTCTTCCTCTTCTTAGAGGATCCACCCTCATGGTTCCTATTCCTCTTTTCAGATGACTCCTTTGCTTTACGGGGAGGCCAAACACTCTTAGTCGGTTTTCCGAAGTCCTCGGGAATAGCCACAGTCTAGGTTCGTGCCATCTACATAAGCATAACAAACAAACCTTTAGTGTTATGACCCACATTGAGGTTAACCAGTAAATACCTTGATTAGTGTGAAACACCTTGATTAGTGTTGAGTATCATATTAAACATCATGGTTAATCAAAATAAGTTAATATGTGAATCAATGGTTGAGATTGAATCATCTGAGGTAACTAATGATAATTTTAGTATTAATTATTGAGTTAAGTTAAATGCCAAGATGAAATTGGTGCTTTGACCAATTGTGACAAGATCCTAATTGTGATTTCTTGCTTCAAGGTCGTAGTGAATTCCGTTATCGAAGTTTTGCAAAAAGAATCATTCCAATCGGACCCCCGAGGCCATAGTTATGGTGTTTATATATTCCTTGGACCATTTCTGCAATTTTTCCATTTATAGGTTATTAACCTTTTCCTTTCCTTGGTTTTTCTCGCTTATCCCTTCCTTTCTTCTTTCCCAAATCGCGAACAGGGAACCGACTGTTGAGCGGCGCCCAAAACCAGGCAACGCCTGATCACATCTGAGGGGAGAATAGGTCTGATTGAGGGCGATTCTTGAACTCTTCACCTCCGACCAGCTTGGGCGTCATCCACCTCTCTTCTCCTTCCTCCTTTACCTCGCCTAGCTCACGCCCTACCTGTAGTCGACCTGCAGCAAGGAGCTGCGGCCGCACAGCAGTCGGGAGGCTGGCCAGGAGCCGCCATGGGCGCGGCTAACACCAAGCAATGGCCGCCTCGAATCTGCCCAATAGCTCAAGGCAGGAAATTACATTACCCCGCCTCCATCTACGCCCAACCACCATGGGCGGAGCCCCTACCTGCTAGAGCAGCGGTAGCTGTGTGAAGCAGCGGCCAAGGCTGCTAGGGTACGAACAACACAATGAAAGTTGTGCCAGTGAATCCGACCGTGATGGTAGATCTCAAATCCGCAGCCCTAGCTGCAAGTTAGCCATCAACGAAGCTATTCCGTCAACCTGGGCTAGACGTGGGGGTCGCTGTGAGCAACAGAACGATGAACAGTGTAAAAGCCAAGGTAGAAGACAACCGAAATCCGCCCTGAAACAGGCCCAGGGCACATCTCCGGACAAATCCGAACAGTCCAAATTGCTGTGAGTAGGATTTCATTCATTTATCATTAAATAACTCAGGCGTTTGAATATTTTCTGTTTTGTGCGCAAATTACGCTGATAACAGGCGTTATCAGGCGTAGGGTGGCGTTTGGCGTCGCCCGACTTTTTATTTCATAAATTGCTTCTAGACGTTGTTATATGATTAAATTTAGCAATTGATCAGTGTGGATTGAATCGGTAGATTTATATGGTTCATTGGAACCTAAATTGCTTATTTGAATGTTGAAATTAGAAATTCATGTCTAAAAATGGTATGGATTGGGTATGAACCCAAACAATAAGGATTTCTGATAAATTATCAGATGTACAATTTTAAAGTTGATATGAATAAATGAAATATGCAATAAAACCCTAAATTGCATATATCTTTTGACGTTAATATGTGTAAATTGATATTTACATGAAATGGCACATTTCTCTGAAATATTACCAGAAATTCTCAAGTATTGTTATTAAATTGTGTTGTGATAGGTAATTAACTCTTAATTGAGTTAAGTGATGCACAAACTAGGATTAGGGTTAATGTGCACGTTTTTCGAGAATTTTAGAGAATTGACAAATGTTGAGTATGGTTCTCATATGTGAAGTAAATTTCTTTAATTTGTGCAATAAGATGTTCAATTGTGTAAATTCGCTATGTATGTGCCAAATTGAAATAAGTTGGGTTATTTATACATTTCTAATTTTCCTGAATGCATGGTATGAGAATTTCTCAGAAATTACAATGATTTGAAATATATGGCTCTGTCGGTTTAGAATGACAGCGTATTGTGATCTGATATGAAATCAGTAAATGTGATATTCCTATTTAAATGGTTATATGTTAATCAGTTAATAGACTTAGGTGCCCTAACACCGTAGAACCCCTTTGACAGATCTGCTTCTTAGGGGTGAAACTCGTGTTGCAACATCATCCGTGCTTGTGTCATGGACACACGAGGAAAGAGAGGCAGTGTCCAACAACAACATGTGCTTGTGTCACGGTGGCACTGGAGGAAAAATGGGGGTTATTCAACATCATCCGTGCTTGTGTCACGGAGGTAACCCGGTGAGACTCTCCGCCTGTGTACTCAGGTTAGAGGAGGAGTCTAGAGCACTCAGAGCAGTGCCTTGAGGCCGTAGAACCTATGAGTCAGGCCGGAGAGCCTGGGGTCCTGTGGCAGAGCAGGGCTGGCGTCAGACTTAGCATTTCCCGGGTGTGTCGCTAAGTCTTGTACGGTGGGATCGTAGTTCTCTACGGATCTTCATATGCAGGGTACATTGCATATGATTAGGGCATAATAATAATATAAATTGGTACTCATATAGGATCACAGTAAATTTAAGTATTCGAACTTTTGTGCTATTTCTTTATATCTGTTAATCTGTTCAAATTATCTGTTATTGCATGGAAATGTGATTATATTCTGCAAATCTGTTATGTTATTAGAACTACCCTGCTTAGTACTGCACTTATTTTTAATTTAAATTTATAAACCTGATGAGTTGTTTAGTGATAGCTAAATGAAATGCTATTCACTGAGCGAGTAGGCTCATACCTCTACTCAAAACATTTTCAGGTCATCATCAGCAGCAGGAATCTGAAGGATCCTTTCATCCTAATGCTTAGTTTGTAGAAGGTTTATGTAGTTAGTAGTTAGAGGTCTCTTAGTCCTTTCCCCTCGGTCCCTGGGACATGGTGTGGGTGAGAGAGAGTATGTATGGTGAATGTGTAAAAGATGTAAATTAACTGTTATGTTTACTTTCTGTTAAACAATATTACATGTTGTAAACTCTGTTTATGTTCTCTAGCCAGTTTAATTGAAATGCTTCCGCAATAGTTATTTATGTTTTAGTTTACAACAATAATCCGGATATCATTACGAGGTTTTAAAAAGAAAAAGTTTTCAGTGATTTGTTTATGTGATAATCCCTCCGTCGCGCCCTAATCTCATGATTAGTGGTTAGTGTGAGATCGGGGTGTGACATCTTGATATCAGAGCATAGGTTGAGTATATGGTTACTCTAAGTCAAGGTCAAGGGACGACAAGAGACCAATAGGATTAGGACTTAGGTGTCTTCCTTCTAACTGCCATTTTATAACAGGAAGTGTTCTGTTATATTATTGCAGATGGCAGGAAGATGATGTGGTCACGAGGATCAAGTTGAAAACTTAGGCTGAGTCATTAAGGACTATTAGAATAGAAAGATAGAATTATAAGTGAGATAAATATGAAATGATGTGTCTTTAGCTCTGGAAGATCTGAGTGTTTGGATACCCTGGCCAGGTGTCTGAATACTTAGATTGACCAGTATCAAGCTACTCTGTCTATTCTTTTCTGGATGCCCTGGCTAGGTATGCAGAGGAAGGATAGGCTAGAGATAAACCCTAGAAATTTTAGGGTTAAGAAACTGGAAAATTAATATAGAAATAAGAGGTTTAACATAGGATGCGATATAACTCTTGTTTATTATTGCTTATTTGATTGAAAATCACTAGAAATGCTTTTATATGCATGAAATTAAATTTTCAGTTTGTAAAGTAGATATGATTCTTTTATATTGTTGTATGTCATGAAATGATTTATTTATTGTTTATACTCTTTGTATCAAGTAGACCAAAAGTTACGTTTAAATGAATTTTCCCTAAATGGATATTCTTTCCGCATGTTTGAGATTAATAGGGGTTGGTTAATCCTGAGTAGCTCTTGGCTTCAGGACTATAGGTTCGGCCTGGTCCGGCTGGTAGGATGCGTTACTGGGATCTAATGACTCCTATTAACAATATAATTACAGTAGATTCTGAATAATTTAGATTCGTATCATAGTGAAAAATGTATATACACTAAGATGTTGAGATATAAGGGAAAGATTTGAACAGCTAAGAATCAACCAGAACTGATATTGGAGGCTCAATGTTGAAACCTCATATGTGTAATCTTTAGTTGGAAATAAAGAAACACGATATAAGGTTCAAATGAAATTTAATGATTTGTATTATATGAACCCTAAATATGAGAATATGGAAAAGAAATGAGAAAAGTATGTAATGGCTAAGATAGTAGGAATCAATTTTGGGTTGGATCATGGAATGGAGTAAAATACTTTTATGTACTTCAAAGTAAATAGAAAATAGTCGAGCATACAATAAGTACATAGAAATAAAGAGTCTTATGAAAATCATAAGACCAAGACAAGAAACTTAGTTGGATTAAAGGAAATGTTAGAAATGATGACTTTGATTAAGGAACGAGAATTACAAGACATAATTGAGAGTATGGAATGCATATCTTTATTATAAAGTTAATTACATTCATACATACTACCTTTGGATTCTAAGTCTCTATAGATTAACAAATTAGTTTTTGAAATAAAGAACAAACACATAACTTAGAAAATGAATGCATGATATAAGAATTTCTCAGTATTTACAATTATTTTAAGTACACTGTTCTGACAGTTCTAGAATGATATCATATTGTGATTTGAACTGCAATCAAATGAATGAGGTAACTGAAACCCTAAGGATAGGGTGTTCAATGAATCAAGTATTTTGATATCAAAATTCTCAGTATAAGATGTGTGATGCTTAACAGTTCAATTGCACGATTTTGGTGTATAAAGTGCCAAATTGACATGCATTCTGTTTATTTGAGAATTCCAATCTGCCTGCATGCATATTGATATTGATTTCTCAGTAAATTACAAGTGGACATGTAATTAGATTATTTAAGAGTTTGAAATCTGCATGCATGCTTATTATGTTGAATCTCTTGATATTTGCAATACCTGAATATATGGCTTGTCCAGTTTGAAATGATATTCATGTTACGTTATAAGCTTCCATTAAATTGAAGAGATATCATGGAAATACTAAAGTCCAGAACAAATAAGAGAAAGGAAATTCCAGTGATAAGATAAGGAAAAATTTAGTAAAACTTATGAGATCTAAAGTTTGAATTTCAAACTAAGGGAACATAGTCACATCACAATAACGCTATGTTATTGATAAAGAAGAAACCCTAGAATGTTTAGAGTTGTAGTAGTTCAAGGGATATCAATAGTGATTTGACCTTGAGTACTAGCATCACTATAAAATTTAATCATGAGATTTGTTCTATGAAAGGTAAGCTAGCATTAATAAAATCTAGGGTTTAAAGGTAGATAAACAATATGAAAATGACTTGGAGAAAAGAGTAAGATATAAATTTGAAATGTAACAATAAGTAAGTAGCATAGAATGAGGAGTACTACCTGATACTTGATCTGAAGTTAGTTGTTGTAGTTCATGCTCTTATGACACAGCGTCACTATCTTTATGATGTGATGATAGACTGCCACCCTGGGAAGGCGAATGCGGTAGCTGATGCCCTAAGCTGGAAGTCTAGTTTTATAGCTGATGCATTCTCTATTGCATGTTTCGGGAGAGACATGCTAGTAGAAATGTGAAAGTTAAACTTAGACTTAGAGGTGACAAAGTAGAGTGGTTTGATTGCACAGATGCAAGTCAAGTCTATCTTTTGTGATTAGATTAAGGAACTACAATAGGGTGATAGTGAGATACATCAGATCATGCATGACATGACATGGGAAAAGACCAGAGTTCAAATTTTTAGATGATGGTGTGTTGTATTAGCATGATATGTTGTGTACCTCGAGACAGTGATTTGAAAGAAAAGATTCTGGAGGAAGCACATGCATCAATGTACGCTATGCAACCTGGCAACACTAAGATGTATATGAATCTCAAGGAGTTGTATTGGTGGCCTGGTATGAAGAGAGATGTGGCTGAGTACGTGGCTAGAAGTGGAGTGTGTCAGCAGGTTAAAGTTGAGCATCAGAAACCTACTGGTACCTTGCACTCGCTTCCTATACCTGAATGGAAATGGGAACACATCACCATGGACTTTGTGGTAGGGTTACCAAAGACGCCTAGAGGTTCTGACTCGATATGGGTGATTGTGGATAGACTAACTAAGTCTGCTCACTTTCTCCCTGTCAAGTCAACCTTTGATGTTCCAAAGATGGCCAAGATATATGTGAATGAGGTAATCAGATTGCATGGAATTCCAGTTTCTATTATATCTGATAGAATCCTAAGTTTACATCCAGGTTTTTGGAATCAATTACATCGTGCTTTGGGCACTAAGTTGAGGTTCAGTACAGCTTTTCACCCACAGATGGATGGTCAGTCTGAGAGAACCATTCAGACTCTCGAGGACATGCTGAGAGCATGTGTTCTGTAGTTCAGAGGAAGTTGGGAAGAACACTTGAGCCTTATGGAGTTTGCATACAACAATAGCTACCATTCTAGTCTTGGTATGGCATCGTATGAAGCTCTGTATGGTAGAAAGTGTAGATCACCCATATGTTGGTATGAGGTTGGTGAAAAGCAGATTCATGGATTAGAGATAGTGGATTTGACCACTGAAGAGATTACTATGATCAAAGTACAGTTGAAAGTTGCACATGATAGACATAAGAGTCATGCCGAGAAGAGGCGTTGACCACTTGAGATTCAGGTTGATGATGAAGTGTATCCGAAAGCTTCACCATGGAAAGGAATGTTGAGGTTTGCCAAGAGAAGCAAACTGACTCCTAGGTGTATGGGCCCGTATCCTATTATTGAGAGGATTAGACCTGTAGCCTATAGGTTAGAATTGCCATCTGAGTTGTCAAATCTACATGACGTGTTTCATGTATCGATGTTGAAGAAGTGTTACCTTGGTACAGAGGAGATAGTGAACTCAGAACCTGTCCAGCTCAAACTTGACGTGTCCTATGATGAAGGACCAGTACAGATAGTTGATCAGAGGATCAAGAAACTTAAGAATCACGACGTGAAAGTTTTGTAGAGAAACCATAACCCAGAGGAAGCTACGTGGGAGCTTGAGTCAGATATACGTAACAAGTTTCTTTTTCTCTTTTAGGAATTTCGGGACGAAATTCTTATAAGGGAGGGAGATTGTTATGACCCACATTGAGGTTAACCAGTAAATACATTGATTAGTGTGAAACACCTTGATTAGTGTTGAGTATCATATTAAACATGATGGTTAATCAAAATAAGTTAATATGTGAATCAATGGTTGAGATTGAATCATCTGAGGTAACTAATGATAATTTTAGTATAAATTGTTGAGTTAAGTTAAATGCCAAGATGAAATTGGTGCTTTGACCAATTGTGACAAGATCCTAATTGTGATTTCTTGCTTCAAGGTCGTAGTGAATTCCGTTATCGAAGTTTTGCAAAAAGAATCATTCCAATCGGACCCCCGAGGCCATAGTTATGGTGTTTATATATTCCTTGGACCATTTCTGCAATTTTTCCATTTATAGGTTATTAACCTTTTCCTTTCCTTGGTTTTTCTCGCTTATCCCTTCCTTTCTTCTTTCCCAAATCGTGAACAGGGAACCGACTGTTGAGCGGCACCCAAAACCAGGCAACGCCTGATCGCATCTGAGGGGAGAATAGGTCTGATTGAGGGCGATTCTTGAACTCTTCACCTCCGACCAGCTTGGGCGTCATCCTCCTCTCTTCTCCTTCCTCCTTTACCTCGTCTAGCTCACGCCCTACCTGTAGCCGACCTGCAGCAAGGAGCTGCGGCCGCACAGCAGTCGGGAGGCTGGCAAGGAGCCGCCTTGGGCGCGGCTAACACCAAGCAATGGCCGCCTCGAATCTGCCCAATAGCTCAAGGCAGGAAATTACAGTACCCCACCTCCATCTACGCCCAACCACCATGGGCGGAGCCCCTACCTGCTAGAGCAGCGGTAGCTGTGTGAAGCAGCGGCCAAGGCTGCTAGGGTACAAACAACACCATGAAAGTTGTGCCAGTGAATCCGACCGTGATGGTAGATCTCAAATCCGCAGCCCTAGCTGCAAGTTAGCCATCAACGAAGCTATTCCGTCAACCTGGGCTAGACGTGGGGGTCGCTGTGAGCAACAGAACGATGAACAGTGTAAAAGCCAAGGTAGAAGACAACCGAAATCCGCCCTGAAACAGGCCCAGGGCACATCTCCGGACAAATCCGGACAGTCCAAATTGCTGTGAGTAGGATTTCATTCATTTATCATTAAATAACTCAGGCGTTTGAATATTTTCTGTTTTGTGCGCAAATTACGCTGATAACAGGCGTTATCAGGCGTAGGGTGGCGTTTGGCGTCGCCCGACTTTTTATTTCATAAATTGCTTCTAGACGCTGTTATATGATTAAATTTAGCAATTGATCAGTGTGGATTGAATCAGTAGATTTATATGGTTCATTGGAACCTAAATTGCTTATTTGAATGTTGAAATTAGAAATTCATGTCTAAAAATGGTATGGATTGGGTATGAACCCAAACAATAAGGATTTCTGATAAATTATCAGATGTACAATTTTAAAGTTGATATGAATAAATGAAATATGCAATAAAACCCTAAATTGCATATATCTTTTGACGTTAATATGTGTAAATTGATATTTACATGAAATGGCACATTTCTCTGAAATATTACCAGAAATTCTCAAGTATTGTTATTAAATTGTGTTGTGATAGGTAATTAACTCTTAATTGAGTTAAGTGATGCACAAACTAGGATTAGGGTTAATGTGCACGTTTTTCGAGAATTTTAGAGAATTGACAAATGTTGAGTATGGTTCTCATATGTGAAGTAAATTTCTTTAATTTGTGCAATAAGATGTTGAATTGCGTAAATTCTCTATGTTTGTTCCAAATTGAAATAAGTTGGGTTATTTATACATTTCTAATTTTCCTGAATGCATGGTATGAGAATTTCTCAGAAATTACAATGATTTGAAATATATGGCTCTGTCGGTTTAGAATGACAGCGTATTGTGATCTGATATGAAATCAGTAAATGTGATATTCCTATTTAAATGGTTATATGTTAATCAGTTAATAGACTTAGGTGCCCTAACACCGTAGAACCCCTTTGACAGATCTGCTTCTTAGGGGTGAAACTCGTGTTGCAACATCATCCGTGCTTGTGTCATGGACACACGAGGAAAGAGAGGCAGTGTCCAACAACAACATGTGCTTGTGTCACGGTGGCACTGGAGGAAAAATGGGGGTTATTCAACATCATCCGTGCTTGTGTCACGGAGGTAACCCGGTGAGACTCTCCGCCTGTGTACTCAGGTTAGAGGAGGAGTCTAGAGCACTCAGAGCAGTGCCTTGAGGCCATAGAGCCTATGAGTCAGGCCAGAGAGCCTGGGGTCCTGTGGCAGAGCAGGGCTGGCGTCAGACTTAGCTATTCCTGGGTGTGTCGCTAAGTCTTGTACGGTGGGATCGTAGTTCTCTACGGATCTTCATATGCAGGGTACACTGCATATGATTAGGGCATAATAATAATATAAATTGGTACTCATATAGGATCACAGTAAATTTAAGTATTCGAACTTTTGTGCTATTTCTTTATATCTGTTTATCTGTTCAAATTATCTGTTATTGCATGGAAATGTGATTATATTCTGCAAATCTGTTATGTTATTAGAACTACCCTGCTTAAAATGCACTTATGTTTAATTTCAATTTATAAACCTGATGAGTTGTTTAGTGATAGCTAAATGAAATGCTATTCACTGAGCGAGTAGGCTCATACCTCTACTCAAAACATTTTCAGGTCATCATCAGCAGTAGGAATCTGAAGGATCCTTTCATCCTAATGCTTAGTTTGTAGAAGGTTTATGTAGTTAGTAGTTAGAGGTCTCTTAGTCCTTTCCCCTCGGTCCCTGGGACATGGTGTGGGTGAGAGAGAGTATGTATGGTGAATGTGTAAAAGATGTAAATTAACTGTTATGTTTACTTTCTGTTAAACAATATTACATGTTGTAAACTCTGTTTATGTTCTCTAGCCAGTTTAATTGAAATGCTTCCGCAATAGTTATTTATGTTTTAGTTTACAACAATAATCCGGATATCATTACGAGGTTTTAAAAAGAAAAAGTTTTCAGTCATTTGTTTATGTGATAATCCCTCTGTCGCGCCCTAATCTCATGATTAGTGGTTAGTGTGAGATCGGGGTGTGACATCTTGGTATCAGAGCATAGGTTGAGTATATGGTTACTCTAAGTCAAGGTCAGGGGACGACAAGAGACCAATAGGATTAGGACTTAGGTGTCTTCCTTCTAACTGCCATTTTATAACAGGAAGTGTTCTGTTATATTATTGCAGATGGCAGGAAGATGATGTGGTCACGAGGATCAAGTTGAAAACTTAGGCTGAGTCATTAAGGACTATTAGAATAGAAAGATAGAATTATAAGTGAGATAAATATGAAATGATGTGTCTTTAGCTCTGGAAGATCTGAGTGTTTGGATACCCTGGCCAGGTGTCTGAATACTTAGATTGACCAGTATCAAGCTACTCTGTCTATTCTTCTCTGGATGCCCTGGCCAGGTATGCAGAGGAAGGATAGGCTAGAGATAAACCCTAGAAATTTTAGGGTTAAGAAACTGGAAAATTAATATAGAAATAAGAGGTTTAACATAGGATGCGATATAACTCTTGTTTATTATTGCTTATTTGATTGAAAATCACTAGAAATGCTTTTATATGCATGAAATTAAATTTTCAGTTTGTAAAGTAGATATGATTCTTTTATATTGTTGTATGTAATGAAATGATTTATTTATTGTTTATACTCTTTGTATCAAGTAGACCAAAAGTTACGTTTAAATGAATTTTCCCTAAATGGATATTCTTTCCGCATGTTTGAGATTAATAGGGGTTGGTTAATCCTGTGTAGCTCTTGGCTTCAGGACTATAGGTTCGGCCTGGTCCGGCTGGTAGGATGCGTTACTGGGATCTAATGACTCCTATTAACAATATAATTACAGTAGATTCTGAATAATTTAGATTCGTATCATAGTGAAAAATGTATATACACTAAGATGTTGAGATATAAGGGAAAGATTTGAACAGCTAAGAATCAACCAGAACTGATATTGGAGGCTCAATGTTGAAACCTCATATGTGTAATCTTTAGTTGGAAATAAAGAAACACGATATAAGGTTCAAATGAAAATTAATGATTTGTATTATATGAACCCTAAATATGAGAATATGGAAAAGAAATGAGAAAAGTATGTAATGGCTAAGATAGTAGGAATCAATTTTGGGTTGGATCATGGAATGGAGTAAAATACTTTTATGTACTTCAAAGTAAATAGAAAATAGTTGAGCATACAATAAGTACATAGAAATAAAGAGTCTTATGAAAATCATAAGACCAAGACAAGAAACTTAGTTGGATTAAAGGAAATGTTAGAAATGATGACTTTGATTAAGGAACGAGAATTACAAGACATAATTGAGAGTATGGAATGCATATCTTTATTATAAAGTTAATTACATTCATACATACTACCTTTGGATTCTAAGTCTCTATAGATTAACAAATTAGTTTTTGAAATAAAGAACAAACACATAACTTAGAAAATGAATGCATGATATAAGAATTTTTCAGTATTTACAATTATTTTAAGTACACTGTTCTGACAGTTCTAGAATGATATCATATTGTGATTTGAACTGCAATCAAATGAATGAGGTAACTGAAACCCTAAGGATAGGGTGTTCAATGAATCAAGTATTTTGATATCAAAATTCTCAGTATAAGATGTGTGATGCTTAACAGTTCAATTGCACGATTTTGGTGTATAAAGTGCCAAATTGACATGCATTCTGTTTATTTGAGAATTCCAATCTGCCTGCATGCATATTGATATTGATTTCTCAGTAAATTACAAGTGGACATGTAATTAGATTATTTAAGAGTTTGAAATCTGCATGCATGCTTATTATGTTGAATCTCTTGATATTTGCAATACCTGAATATATGGCTTGTCCAGTTTGAAATGATATTCATGTTACGTTATAAGCTTCCATTAAATTGAAGAGATATCATGGAAATACTAAAGTCCAGAACAAATAAGAGAAAGGAAATTCCAGTGATAAGATAAGGAAAAATTTAGTAAAACTTATGAGATCTAAAGTTTGAATTTCAAACTAAGGGAACATAGTCACATCACAATAACACTATGTTATTGATAAAGAAGAAACCCTAGAATGTTTAGAGTTGTAGTAGTTCAAGGGATATCAATAGTGATTTGACCTTGAGTACTAGCATCACTATAAAATTTAATCATGAGATTTGTTCTATGAAAGGTAAGCTAGCATTAATAAAATCTAGGGTTTAAAGGTAGATAAACAATATGAAAATGACTTGGAGAAAAGAGTAAGATATAAATTTGAAATGTAACAATAAGTAAGTAGCATAGAATGAGGAGTACTACCTGATACTTGATCTGAAGTTAGTTGTTGTAGTTCATGCTCTTATGACACAGCGTCACTATCTTTATGATGTGACGATAGACTGCCACCCTGGGAAGGCGAATGTGGTAGCTGATGCCCTAAGCTGGAAGTCTAGTTTTATAGCTGATGCATTCTCTATTGCATGTTTCGGGAGAGACATGCTAGTAGAAATGTGAAAGTTAAACTTAGACTTAGAGGTGACAAAGTAGAGTGGTTTGATTGCACAGATGCAAGTCAAGTCTATCTTTTGTGATTAGATTAAGGAACTACAATAGGGTGATAGTGAGATACATCAGATCATGCATGACATGACATGGGAAAAGACCAGAGTTCAGATTTTTAGATGATGGTGTGTTGTATTAGCATGATATGTTGTGTACCTCGAGACAGTGATTTGAAAGAAACGATTCTTGAGGAAGCACATGCATCAATGTACTCTATGCAACCTGGCAACACTAAGATGTATATGAATCTCAAGGAGTTGTATTGGTGGCCTGGTATGAAGAGAGATGTGGCTGAGTACGTGGCTAGAAGTGGAGTGTGTCAGCAGGTTAAAGTTGAGCATCAGAAACCTACTGGTACCTTGCAGTCGCTTCCTATACCTGAATGGAAATGGGAACACATCACCATGGACTTCGTGGTAGGGTTACCAAAGACGCCTAGAGGTTCTGACTCGATATGGGTGATTGTGGATAGACTAACTAAGTCTGCTCACTTTCTCCCTGTCAAGTCAACCTTTGATGTTCCAAAGCTGGCCAAGATATATGTGAATGAGGTAATCAGATTGCATGGAATTCCAGTTTCTATTATATCTGATAGAATCCTAAGTTTACATCCAGGTTTTTGGAATCAATTACATCGTGCTTTGGGCACTAAGTTGAGGTTCAGTACAGCTTTTCACCCGCAGATGGATGGTCAGTCTGAGAGAACCATTCAGACTCTCGAGGACATGCTGAGAGCATGTGTTCTGCAGTTCAGAGGAAGTTGGGAAGAACACTTGAGCCTTATGGAGTTTGCATACAACAATAGCTACCATTCTAGTCTTGGTATGGCATCGTATGAAGCTCTGTATGGTAGAAAGTGTAGATCACCCATATGTTGGTATGAGGTTGGTGAAAAGCAGATTCATGGATTAGAGATAGTGGATTTGACCACTGAAGAGATTACTATGATCAAAGTACAGTTGAAAGTTGCACATGATAGACATAAGAGTCATGCCGAGAAGAGGCGTTGACCACTTGAGATTCAGGTTGATGATGAAGTGTATCCGAAAGTTTCACCATGGAAAGGAATGTTGAGGTTTGCCAAGAGAAGCAAACTGACTCCTAGGTGTATGGGCCCGTATCCTATTATTGAGAGGATTAGACCCGTATCCTATAGGTTAGAATTGCCATCTGAGTTGTCAAATCTACATGACGTGTTTCATGTATCGATGTTGAAGAAGTGTTACCTTGGTACAGAGGAGATAGTGAACTCAGAACCTGTCCAGCTCAAACTTGACGTGTCCTATGATGAAGGACCAGTACAGATAGTTGATCAGAGGATCAAGAAACTTAAGAATCACGACGTGAAAGTTTTGTAGAGAAACCATAACCCAGAGGAAGCTACGTGGGAGCTTGAGTCAGATATGCGTAACAAGTTTCTTTTTCTCTTTTAGGAATTTCAGGACGAAATTCTTATAAGGGAGGGAGATTGTTATGACCCACATTGAGGTTAACCAGTAAATACATTGATTAGTGTGAAACACCTTGATTAGTGTTGAGTATCATATTAAACATCATGGTTAATCAAAATAAGTTAATATGTGAATCAATGGTTGAGATTGAATCATCTGAGGTAACTAATGATAATTTTAGTATTAATTGTTGAGTTAAGTTAAATGCCAAGATGAAATTGGTGCTTTGACCAATTGTGACAAGATCCTAATTGTGATTTCTTGCTTCAAGGTCGTAGTGAATTCTGTTATCGAAGTTTTGCAAAAAGAATCATTCCAATCGGACCCCCGAGGCCATAGTTATGGTGTTTATATATTCCTTGGACCATTTCTGCAATTTTTCCATTTATAGGTTATTAACCTTTTCCTTTCCTTGGTTTTTCTCACTTATCCCTTCCTTTCTTCTTTCCCAAATTAGGAACAGGGAACCGACTGTTGAGCGGCGCCCAAAACCAGGCAACGCCTGATCGCATCTGAGGGGAGAATAGGTCTGATTGAGGGCGATTCTTGAACTCTTCACCTCCAACCAGCTTGGGCGTCGTCCTCCTCTCTTCTCCTTCCTCCTTTACCTCGCCTATCTCACGCCCTACCTGCAGCCGACCTACAGCAAGGAGCTGCAGCTGCACAACAGTCGGGAGGCTGGCCAGGAGCCGCCTTGGGCGCGGCTAACACCAAGCAATGGCCGCCTCGAATCTGCCCAATAGCTCAAGGCAGGAAATTACAGTACCCCGCCTCCATCTACGCCCAACCACCATGGGCGGAACCCCTACCTGCTAGAGCAGTGGTAGCTATGTGAAGCAGCGACCAAGGCTTCTAGGGTACGAACAACACCATGAAAGTTGTTCCAGTGAATCCGACCGTGATGGTAGATCTCAAATCCGCAGCCCTAGCTGCAAGTTAGCCATCAATGAAGCTATTCCGTCAACCTGGGCTAGACGTGGGGGTCGCTGTGAGCAACAGAACGATGAACAGTGTAAAAGCCAAGGTAGAAGACAACCGAAATCCGCCCTGAAACAGGCCCAGGGCACATCTCTGGACAAATCCGGACAGTCCAAATTGCTGTGAGTAGGATTTCATTCATTTATCATTAAATAACTCAGGCGTTTGAATATTTTCTGTTTTGTGCGCAAATTACGCTGATAACAAGCGTTATCAGGCGTAGGGTGGCATTTGGCGTCGCCCGACTTTTTATTTCATAAATTGCTTCTAGACGTTGTTATATGATTAAATTTAGCAATTGATCAATGTGGATTGAATCGGTAGATTTATATGGTTCATTGGAACCTAAATTGCTTATTTGAATGTTGAAATTAGAAATTCATGTCTAAAAATGGTATGGATTGGGTATGAACCCAAACAATAAGGATTTTTGATAAATTATCAAATGTACGATTTTAAAGTTGATATGAATAAATGAAATATGCAATAAAACCCTAAATTGCATATATCTTTTGACGTTAATATGTGTAAATTGATATTTACATGAAATGGCACATTTCTCTGAAATATTACCAGAAATTCTCAAGTATTGTTATTAAATTGTGTTGTGATAGGTAATTAACTCTTAATTGAGTTAAGTGATGCACAAACCAGGATTAGGGTTAATGTGCACGTTTTTCGAGAATTTTAGAGAATTGACAAATGTTGAGTATGGTTCTCATATCTGAAGTAAATTTCTTTAATTTGTGCAATAAGATGTTCAATTGCGTAAATTCACTATGTATGTGCCAAATTGAAATAAGTTGGGTTATTTATACATTTCTAATTTTCCTGAATGCATGGTATGAGAATTTCTCAGAAATTACAATGATTTGAAATATATGGCTCTGTCGGTTTAGAATGACAGTGTATTGTGATCTGATATGAAATCAGTAAATGTGATATTCCTGTTTAAATGGTTATATGTTAATCAGTTAATAGACTTAGGTGCCCTAACACCGTAGAACCCCTTTGACAGATCTACTTCTTAGGGGTGAAACTCGTGTTGCAACATCATCCGTGCTTGTGTCATGGACACACGAGGAAAGAGAGGAAGTGTCCAACAACAACCTGTGCTTGTGTCACGGTGGCACTGGAGGAAAAATGGGGGTTATTCAACATCATCCGTGCTTGTGTCACGGAGGTAACCCGGTGAGACTCTCCGCCTGTGTACTCAGGTTAGAGGAGGAGTCTAGAGCACTCAGAGCAGTGCCTTGAGGCCGTAGAGCCTATGAGTCAGGCCGGAGAGCCTGGGGTCCTGTGGCAGAGCAGGGCTGGCGTCAGACTTAGCATTTCCCAAGTGTGTCGCTAAGTCTTGTATGGTGGGATCGTAGTTCGCTGCGGATCTTCATATGCAGGGTACACTGCATATGATTAGGGCATAATAATAATATAAATTGGTACTCATATAGGATCACAGTAAATTTAAGTATTCGAACTTTTGTGCTATTTCTTTATATCTGTTTATCTGTTATTGCATGGAAATGTGATTATATTCTGCAAATCGGTTATGTTATTAGAACTACCCTGCTTAGTACTGCACTTATGTTTAATTTCAATTTATAAACCTGATGAGTTGTTTAGTGATAGCTAAATGAAATGCTATTCACTGAGCGAGTAGGCTCATACCTCTACTCAAAACATTTTTAGGTCATCATCAGCAGCAGGAATCTGAAGAATCCTTTCATCCTAATGCTTAGTTTGTAGAAGGTTTATGTAGTTAGTAGTTAGAGGTCTCTTAGTCCTTTCCCCTCAGTCCCTGGGACATGGTGTGGGTGAGAGAGAGTATGTATGGTGAATGTGTAAAAGATGTAAATTAACTATTATGTTTACTTTCTGTTAAACAATATTACATGTTGTAAACTCTGTTTATGTTCTCTAGCCAGTTTAATTGAAATGCTTCCGCAATAGTTATTTATGTTTTAGTTTACAACAATAATCCAGATATCATTACGAGGTTTTAAAAAGAAAAAGTTTTCAGTGATTTGTTTATGTGATAATCCCTCCGTCGCGCCCTAATCTCGTGATTAGTGGTTAGTGTGAGATCGGGGTGTGACATTTAGTTTATCATTTAAACTAGTTATACTTATGTTCAATGATATCTCATTACATATCTTTTATTAATTTGCTGGAGGATCCTTAAACCCTTAACTTATGTGCCCATACCACATGAGTGTGGAGGAGAGATAGAATCCTACTCCTAAAGCCTTAATAGAATATGTGATGACAGGGGATGAATAAGATGAGAGAGTCCTAAAGGTATCTTATTTCGATTCATACCCTAAGACTTTGGCCAGGCGGTCACACGGGTCCGGGAGTCCTCGTATTCTGACTAGCGGTGCGGAGGAAAATCTTGCCAGCCCCCGGTCGTGATCCCTTTCTAGACACCTCCGTCTTTCGGATACTCCTCTAATAACTCCCTTGGGTTCTATGGAGTTTGTAAAATTTAATAATTACTAATGGTTACATGAAGAACCCAGGCTCTGATACCAAATGTTACGACCTCACCTTTCAGTAACTCCCAATTAAGGGAGACCAAGAGGATAAAGCCGCAACCATTTATTCCGGATCAAAGGTTCGACATATAACCATAAACAATTATTAAATTCTAACAGACTATATTGAAAAACGGTAATAAAAATTTTCTTTACATACCTTGAAAAGTTGGGAACTATCTTCTAACCACAACTTAACTAATCTATCTAATTCCTCCTTGTTCTTTAATTCTTGAATTCACAATATGTCGCTTTACTGTTTGTGCTTTTGAGGATTTTACCTAAAACACCGACAAACAAAAATGACGATCAGCCGAAGCTGGTATGTGGAGGGAGCAGATAATGTTCAACTAGGTTAACAATATAATCACTCAATTAATCATTTAACAATCAAGTTTACATTTTAAGCCAAACTACTCAATCCATCTTTTCCACAACTCTGTGTTGTCCCTATAAGGACTTACATGGTACCTCTATTAAGGTGACTTGATGGACCTGCCCTCTAGGCAGCCAAAGTCTTTCATGACCCTACCCTCTAGACAGTCAAAGTCATTCATGACCCTACCCTCTAGACAGTCAAAGTCATTCATGACCCTACCCTCTAGGCAGTCAAAGTCATTCATGACCCTACCCTCTAGGCAGTCAAAGTCATTCATGACCTGATGTACCTACCCTCTAGGTAGTCATTTATTAGGTCAACCATTACGACACAGAGGAAATCAAGGATTGAGCTAGAAGGCATATACATTAAGTGATAGTCATAGTCACTTTATACTTTACATGAAAGAAATAAACATCCAAACTGTTTAGTTGCATTCAATGCGATTAAACATTCGGGAAACATCAGGAAACATAAGTGGTTAACCATAAGTAACCACATACCTTTAAATGCAGATTTCAATATAGAAAGAGAAACCCAATCAACAAGCAAAACCAGAAATAAAAGGACAATTTTCCTTTTATTAATATTCATCTAATTTTCATCATATTACTTAGGGTTTCAGTTCCTATTTTATGGTTCCTTTAGAAATTAGGGTTTTCACTTCTTCTTTCCTTATTATCATCCTTAATTTATTAAACCACATAAAACCCCTAATTTCTCAGTAAATTTTCTTTATTAAGCTTCTAATTATCTTATTCCACAAAAACATGCTTTTTATCTCCTTTTATCCCAAATTAGGGTTTCCATGTAAATTAACTTCCTTTTTAGACATTATAACTCTAAATCTCATACTTTTGCACTCAAACTGATAATCACATCACCTTTATCATTAACAAAGTTAAACTTATCAGTTTGATCTATTGATTTACCAAAATACACTTTAATCATGCAATTAGGGTTTCTCATCAATTCTTAATACACTTTATTAACAATTTAAGGTACTTTTGCAAAACTAACTAGAATCAGGTTACACTATCATTTTTAACAGATTCCTTGTATTTTTCTATATAATTTTCATATATAAAGTTTTCTCATACGAGTTTCCTAGCAAATTCTATTAATTTCACAAGATAAATCATTTTTCTATAATTTCTATCAGAGAGGCGAATTACCGGAAAAACTACGTCCGTTGGATCGGTGCGCCGCTGAACCTCCTTCTGATCTGACGCTCCTCGTCAGTCGGCTCCCTTGCGCGCGCGCCTTCCATCTCAGTCCGTGGGATCACCCGGAGTCCACGATGGACTCCCGATCTAGCGGCCCGCGATGGAATCACTTAATACGGCCGAGCCTCCTTCCCTGGCACCGTCGGATCATGATCGAATGACAGCCGGGCATCGTCCTCCTTCAAACCCAGCAACCAGTGTCGTGGCGGCACTCTCGTCAGAGAGAAACCAATCGGGCAGGCTAGTGCGCGGAGAGAAACAAGAAGCAGCCGGTCGAGATCGCAGCGAGTTGAGGGACCGAGGGGTGCCCTTATATAGGCAGTGGGAGGCCCCTATTAGGGTTCCCAAACCTGCCGCCAAACCTGGTTCCAGCCCAATTGGGCATTTCTAGAACACACCCCGAAAGCCGGCAAAACCTAGGTCTAGATTGTTCGCCACGGTCTCCCGGACTCAAAGGGACATCAAACTCGAGTGCACATGCACTGAATCAGTCGGGAAAGCGAGGGGAAAATCCCCTGTATAGTGCTACAGTCCGAGTCCCTTTGGGACTCTGGACGATGACCGCGATCTGTTGGATTAAAATCCAACGGTCAGCGTTGTCCGCGTTTAAACTAAAAAGGAAAATCAATTCCTAAATATTCAAGGAAAATGCTATTTTGATGATAACTTGAAAATTCAATAACTCTCAATCCTTAACTCCGTTTTATCTCAAATTTTGAGGAAAACTCGTTTATACTTTTATCTTTCCTTGTACAAAAATTGGAGTCATTGTCACGAGGAAACGAGCCCTTTACTTCAGTTTCAAGTTATCTCTTATTTAATTGTATTTTCCACATATTCCTTATTTCTTTTGCCATTATCTAATTATCCCGAGTTCCTTGAACCCCAAGGAACCCTTTTTAACTTGAAATCTTATTTTGGGAAAATATCTTAGCCTTAAAATCATTTCATTTTATTTTCCTCAATTCTTCCTTTATTAAATGAAATTTCGTTTTCATTTCTTTTTGTTTTTCTTTTAATCATTCCATTGGGCTCAACGGCCTCAAAGGCCCAATAAGAAAACATACAAGTTATTAAACACAAAATCCATTCAATCCATTCAAACAATTCATCATATCAACCATGAATTTCATTTTTATTTAAAAAGAACCTTTATAATTTCATTACATAATTTGGAGAAATCGAGGTTATAACAGATACGCACACCAGATTCCAACACTAAATTGGTATTCAAGTCCCAAGAGCAGTCATTGACAAACCGCAATGAAAGACAATAGATGCATACAAGAATGCGGCCAACATTCACGCATGTATGAAATGATTTACTATTGAATCGGAAAGATAACATCTTTTAGTACAGATTACAAAACATGGGCAGCAGGGTTAGTCCCCGTGCCCCAGTGGATGAAACTACTCGCTCCTCATAGAGGGAGAAACAAGGGAAGAGAATAGAGAGAAGGAAAGCATCGTCGGAGCAGAAGAGTAGATCTGTGACAGCCCGGTGTAGATCGCTCCAGTCTTCGGGACTGCTCTGACTTGGTTGATGAAGTTTGTCTCTCCACCTCGATCCTCGTGTCTACCTCCGGAACTGCAAGGGTGGAATGAGGTGGAACAATGGTGGAGAAGATCTTGATGGAGATGAAATGGTAGTGGAGCAGCCTTGCGGCCTCCTGGATCTGATCCCCAAATGAAGACCATGTGGGTCCTATTTATAGGCTTGGATGGGGTCTTCATGCTTTTGATGTGAGAATACTTCAAACGGTCTTGGCTCCAAACGGTCTTGGGTCCAAACTGTCTTGGCCCCAAATGGTCTTGGCTCCAAACGGTCTTGACTCCAAATGGTCTTGGATCCAAACGGTCTTGGCTCCAAATGGTCTTGGATCTAAATGGTCTTGGCAACCAGTCTTCATCCAAACGGTCTTGCTGTCCAAACGATCTGGAGTCTTAATGGTTTCGAGATCCAAACGGTCTTCATTTCTAAACGGTCTTGGGTCCAAATGGTCTTAGATCCAAACAGTCTTGGCTCCAAACGGTCTTGGGTCCAAACGGTCTTGGAAACCAGTCTTCATCCAAACGGGCTTGCTATCCAACCGGTCTGGAGTCTTAACGGTTTCAGGATTCAAACAGTCTTCATTTCCAAACGGTCTTGGGTCCAAACGGTCTTGGCTCCAAACGATCTTGGATCCAAACGGTCTAGGCTCCAAATGGTCATGGGTCCAAATGGTCTTGGCAATCGGTCTTCATCCAAACGGTCTTGCTATCCAACCGGTCTGGAGTCTTAACAGTTTTGGGAACCAAATGGTCTTCATCTCCAAACGGTCTTGGGTCCAAACAATCTTGGCCCCAAACAGTCTTGGCTCCAAATGGTCTTGGATCCAAACGGTCTTCAGATCCAAACGGTCTTGGCTCCAAACGGTCTTGAGATCATTTGGGCTCAAACGGTCTTGAGACTGTATGCAAGACTGTTTGAGCTCAAACGGTCTTGTAATCATTAGGGCAAAGTGTTTGGGTGAAACCGGTTGGCCAAAACCATTAGAGTCAAGGCTGTTGGGGTCATGACCGTTGGTAATGATTAAGGATGATCTGTGGAGGAGAAACAAAGTGAGTAGGGGAGGATGAGATCAAATAAACTGGAAACTAGGGTAATTAGAACTAGTAATATGCTAATTACATGAAACTGAAGGGATACTTAAAGTGAACCGAAACAAGGGTAGATCAGTTAAAATGAGGCACAAAATCCCTGGAATTGGCGACTGAGAGGATGAATCTGGAGGATTCATCACCACACTGAATTTAAGCGTTGCTCGTCTTGAGGAACGAAAAACCTAAGACAGTCGCCAGAATGCTCGTTCGTCTCGTAATTACCTCACCTTCGTGCAAATGTCAGAATTTTTCACAAAAATGAGAAAAGAAAATGAGGCAAAAAAATTAGGGAAAAAACATCAGAAATCCTTTGAATTGGTGACTGAGGATGAATCTGGAGGATTCATCACCACACCGAACTTAAGCGTTGCTCATCTTGAGGAACGGAAAACATGAAATAGTCGCCAATGAAATCGGTCATCTCGTGATTGCCTCATCCTATTGTCATATCATAATTTTGTTCATGGCTCAGATCGATACAACTTCAAGGCTTCCTTAGATCACAAAATACATCTTATGATATCCTCATTTCTAAGTTCACTTTACTGAAGTATTTCGTTGTCATTCTCTTTTGTATCATGTCATGCTTAAAAGTTTTATGAGACTTTGAACAGACCCACAAAATCAACAAAATGCATATGATCTGTCACTAGTGTTGAAGAAGGAGAGAATGGGGGTATGATCAAGAGATAAGAGTCTCTCCTCTAATTGACTCATGACTCTTATTATTGGTTGATTCATCGAGATACTTTGAATAATTTGTGCACAACTCTGGTTGACTTAGCCTTACACCTGATTTTTTTTATTTTCTAAAGGTAACTTGGAAGTGTGTATAAGTTGGCTTAAGGCTTTTGGATATGTTACCTTTTCAAGAGGAGGTAAGGGGTCATTTTTGGATCCTTAGGATCTCACTATCAGTCGCGACACATCTGCCTTTGTGAGGGCAACTAATGTACCGACCGGGCAAGACCTTTATCAGTTATCCATATTCAGGGCACAACTCTCATGTTTTTATTCACACTCTGGCTTTTATTCATTCTCACTTAGCGTAGGAGAAAGGGTATTTTTGGATTTTTTTTGTATATTTGGGCTGCTAGGCCTCTTTTTGGTACCGGGATAGATTTTTCACCAACCTCGGTATGTGCACAATCATCATTGTATACTCTTTGAATCAAAACGAGAAGGTGATACACCTCTATTATGTATTGAGGGGTATGGAAGAAGCGGTACTGGAAAAAAAAGAGGTGTGGTGTACCATACCAAACTCAGAGTTCGACAAAGTTCTAGTTTACACTAGAAAAAGGCATGGTTTTCCACAACAAACTTAGCGTTTGGAAGAGGTGTGGTTCACCACACCGAACTTAAAGTTCAGCAAAGTTCTAGTTTTCACTAGAAAGGAGTGTGGCGTGCCACACCGAACTTAAAGCTTTGGCATGGTTGGTGAGCGGAGAGGTATGGAGATGAAAGAAGAAGTGTAGAAGAGAGTTCAGATCATGATGCAGTTTGCTTAGAGATTCCATATGACGGGTTACTTTTCTTCATCACACTCTGCTCAAAAAGTGACATGATAAAACTTCAAATGAGAATTCCATATAGCTGATCCATTAATTAGTGAGAGGCATGCTGCATTTGATCTATCTCAATCTTATTGAAGCTTATCATCTTTTTCTATTAAGGATATGCCATTAGGGTTCATAGGCTATACAAGATGAAATCATTTATTGACTAGTTTTAAGCATTGGTTTCTCATGGTTTTGCAACGAAAAGAGGTGATGACCATAGATTCGAAAAGCAAAAGCCGGCTAGCTAAAGGCTTTATTTTAAGAAGACTATGAAAATGTGGGAAAATTATGAGAAAAAAACTAGAATGGACAAATAGAAGGTAGCAAAGATAGAGGGTGGAGTGAGAAACATACCACCCACCCTCCATCTTGAACTTATGAGTTTGCCCATCTCCGAACAAAAAATAGGTTCAAGATGGGGGGGGAAGAGTTGTGCAGTGTTAAACAGGCGGCCCTCGCAATTGAAAGAAGGTCTGGCAAAGATGTTTCATGATAGTCAGAACTGAGAGCAAGGAATAGGCACACACAACCTGTTGACTGGGTGGTCGTGATAACTCGAATGGGTTTTATGGATGACTTGGATGTACATTTCTTTCACCTCTTTGTCCATCCAGAAGAATCCAGAGACCTTACCCCATCAGCGAGGGAGGTGAAATATAAGAAATTGAGACTAGAGGACTAGGCGAGTAATCGAGGCATTGCCTACTTGTGTCCTTAAGCTATGGCTCACCCTCGAACTTCAAAGGAAAACTGCTTTCTTCAAAATCTAGAGCAGTTGATTGAGGGTCGGCCACTTGAACTTCCTCCTGTCCTGGATTGGGTGGCGGATCCAGTTCAGGCTTCATTTTGTCACCTGGCTTTTCTTGTGTAGGATATGGTATCCAGGATGATGATTCTTCATCAGAGGAGTTATTTTGAGAAGTATCATCATCTTTATTAATGTTGAAATTGATAAGAGCGTCATTCTTCTTTTCAAAATTTTGTTCAGAATTTTCCTCATAGAACACCCTTAATTCATCAAAGTAACTAGAAGAGGATTCGACTGGTAGAACGAGCTCTTGCTCGGGTAAAGGAATCATGGGATTTTGGGGTAGAGGTTCAAATGATGTCTCTTCATGGGAGGGATTAGTCCATGACATGATGTTTTGAGGACTAGAATCTCTCGATGACTCCATTTGTTTGGTATTGGGACTAAAATGCTCCATTTCCGAGTCAGGTTGTTGTTCCAGTACTTCTTCATAGTACTCCTCTAGTTCTATTAAGTGCTCTGGAAGAGTCACTATGGGAAGAATGAAACCTTGTGCAGGTAATGGAAGTATCTCATTCTCTTGAATATGTGGTAGCTCAGGAGGAGCTTCTTCATAGGGATGAGTTTCTATAAGAGGACATGTTTGTGGCTCGATGTCCTCCCACGGGTCCTTTTTGTCATTATAAGAGTCTATAGAAATATCATAATTTGTTCCAAAATAAAGAGATGGTTCATGTTTCTCCTCATAGTGTACTATCAACTCGTGACTAGAAGGAGATTCAATAGAAAGATCATGCTCTTGTTCGAGAACTGGCTCCATATGGACTTCTTGTAGAGGTGGTAGCTCTGGTGACGTCATCTCATGGAAAGGATTGGTTATAGATTCATCATCTTGAGACCCATACTCCCCCCATGATTCTTTTTCATCATCAGGATCAGTGAGAGTAGCATGATCCATTTTTGAATCAATATTTTGATCAGTCCCATACTCGAAGTTTGTTTCTAGATCAGCCGAATGATCATAAATTTCTTCATAAGGACAAATCAGATCATTCTCCAGTAATAGAGTTAGTTGAGTCTCTTGCATAAAAGATATCTCCTTATTCAAATCAATCATGTATTCCTCTGAGTCTAACTGTGAAGGAGTGTAGAGTTCTTGTGACATAAACCCTTCTTCTATGGACTTCATTGATGTGACAACTGAAGTTGAAGAGATTTTATCATTTAGGGAGTCGATCATTACTAATTGCTCCTCAATAGTTGGATTTGGGTCTATGAAGTCAGAAGGTAGGTAAGTGTTGAAGTTTATCTCCAATTGATCTCCTGACTGTAGAGAATCCCCATATTGGCTACTCAATCTTTCATCTAAGAGCATAGTGCATAAATCATTATCCGAGTCAAACCTTGGCCCAGAAAATGATTCTTTCTCTTATGATGGTGTGAAGGAATCATCTTTGAGTTCAGTTATTAGCTCTGATGATGATTCATCGCCCTGCAATGATGTTTGAAGTTCATTGGAAGGCATATCCCACATGATTTTATAATCATCATCATAATCAACATGTGGACTAGGAATGTGCTTAGTTGAAATTGGTGGTTGTTCTACATGTTGGTCAGAGGCATTGACAAATTGCGTAAGTTGATCAAGATCGGCTATCAACTTTTTGGTCGCGGCTGTCTGATCAGCTAGTTGTTGAGCCACTGACGTCTGTAAGGCATGTAGTTCTTCCATTAATGTACATTGATCTCCATAAGAAGGCTCTTCGCTGCACCCGTTGGGTTGGTGTTGATAATAGCTCTCCTCATCATAGTATTGATTTGCATTGTTTTCTAGGTTCCCTCCTACATCACAGTCTATGCCTTGAAATTCACCATAGTTAGGTTTTTCGTAGTAGCCTCCCGGGTAATATGGATTATAACTTACGTTATATCCATAGTTGTATGAAGAGACTGCTTTGAGTTTCCCAACTATACGATTCATGATTACTTGACACAGAGCCATCACATAGTGAGGAGGGACGTTGAAGCAGTTAATCGATGCATGAGAATAGTCACCACATAGTTGACATCTAATGGTTGGTGGTGTCGACTGCTTCATTTCGAAGAGAGTTGGTACCTGAAATCAAAGAATGAGTTTATCAAGTTTGACCAACCACTTCAAATCCAAGAGGATATGCAAGATTAAGTCCTTCACCCCATTTTTTTAAGATTTTTGAAAAGAAGATGAAAAACCCTAGAGAAACCTAAATTGACATGGAATTTGAAATAGACGATTCTTACACCATTGTCCCCGACAACGGTGCCATTTTTTGATTGAGCTAAAACTTACACCAAAAGATTGCTCTTCCAATGGAAGTCCTAATATGCACTAAAAACCCTAGGGAGTTGATGTTCTCCCTAGGTTTACCTACAACTGGTGCTAGATAAATGCTCCAACCCCACAAGAGTGTGGAAGCCTTATCATAGTACAGATTTAGGATTGAACCCAAAAGGACAAAGTTAAGAATCTGAGTGTCTTTTTCTCGTTTCGTATCGATCCAAGTTAATCATCTAAGACTAAGAGTTTGATTTGAGTTATTTAACCTAAAACATGCAAAAGCAAAGGCAGGAATAAAAACTAGCTTGAAGATTAAAATCTAAGATTAGCAAATGATGATGGATCACTGGGGTGATGCGGGATTTCACCACCACTACACATGTATTGTACCTATACCAATCATAGCAAGACTAGCAAGCAAGATACATGGATGTTATACAATACTGATGTCTTGTAGGACAAGAGTAATGCACACATCCTTCACGGGTTGAGTAACTCTCATCTGGTACATGTCCATGTGTCAATGAAGAGATGTATCCTCCGGAGAGAGAACCTTACTCAACCTCATGAAACGTGCATTGGAAAACTAACAAGCGAGCGATAATTATCAATTCAATTAGTATCCTTATAAACTACCCCTCTTTCGGGGAAATAGCTACGAGAAATGTGGGAGTGTTGCAATATCAGCCATTCCCAGATGAATGGTCAAATACCTTGCACCACTCCCTCCACAGAATGTGTTCCTCGACCCATCAAGGTTGCACTTCCGTACGTCAACTGATTCCATTTCATAGTGCGGAAGTGCAACGATGGAGGTGAATTTACTCCATCCCTTGGGAAGCGTTCCTAGATAATGAAATGGATGTGCAGTGGATACGCACACCATAAACCAACACTAAATCAATATTCAAGTCCCAAGAGCAGTCGTAGACAAACTGCAATGAAAGACAATAGATGCATACAAGAACGCGGCCAACATTCATGCATGTATGAAATGATTTAGTATTGAATCGGAAAGGTAACATCTTTTAGTACAGATTACAAAACATGGGCAGCAGGGCTAGTCCCCGCGCCCCAGTGGATGAAACTACTCGCTCCTCATAGAGGGAGCATCAAGGGAAGAGAAGAGAGATAAGGAAAGCATTGTCGGAGTAGAAGAGTAGATATGTGACAACCCGGTGTAGATCACCGTAGTCTTCAGGACTGCTCCAACTTTGTTGATGAAGTTCGTCTCTCCACCTCGATCCTCATGTCTACCTTCGGAATTGCAAGGGTGGAATGAGGTGGAATAATGGTGGAGAAGAGCTTGATGGAGATGAGATGGTGGTGGAGTAGCCTTGCGGCCTCCTGGATCTGATCCCTAAATGAAGACCCTATTGGTCCTATTGATAGGCTTGGATGGGGTCATCACACTTTTGATGTGAGAATACTTCAAACGGTCTTGTCTCCAAATGGTCTTGGGTCCAAATGGTCTTGGCCCCAAACGGTATTGGATCCAAATAGTCTTGACTCCAAACGGTCTTGGATCCAAACGGTCTTGGGTCCAAACGGCCTTGGCAACCAGTCTTCATCAAAATGGTCTTACTTTCCAACTGGTCTAGAGTCTTAACGGTTTCGGGATCGAAACGGTCTTGATTTCTAAACGGTCTTGGGTCCAAATGGTCTTGGATCCAAATGGTCTTGGTTCCAAATGGTCTTAGGTCCAAACGTTCTTGGCAATCGATCTTCATCCAAACGGGCTTGCTATCCAACCGGTCTGGAGTCTTAACGGTTTCGGGATCCAAACAGTCTTCATTTCCAAATGGTCTTGGGTCCAAACGGTCTTGGAAACCGGTCTTCATCCAAACGGTCTTGCTATCCAACTGGTATGGAGTCTTAACAGTTTCAGGAACCAAATGGTCTTCATTTCCAAATGGTCTTGGGTCCAAACGGTCTTGGCCCCAAAGGGTTTTGGCTCCAAATGGTCTTCAGCTCCAAATGGTCTTGGCTCCAAACGGTCTTGAGCCCATTTGGGCTCAAACGGTCTTGAGACCGTATGCAAGACCGTTTGAGCTCAAACGATCTTGTAACCATTAGGGCAAAGTGTTTGGGTGAAACCGGTTGGCCAAAACCGTTAGAGTCAAGGCTGTTGGGGTCATGACCGTTGGTAATGATTAAGGATGATCTGTGGAGGAGAAACAAAGTGAGTAGGGGAGGATGAGATCAAATAAACTGGAAACTAGGGTAATTAGAAATAGTAATACGCTAATTACATGAAACTGAAGGGATACTTAAAGTGAACCAAAACAAGGGTAGATCAGTCGAAATGAGGCACAAAATCCCTGGAATTGGCGACTGAGAGGATGAATCTGGAGGATTCATCAAAAAGTAACCTCAACTCACCTGAATTACGCTATACAAGAGACAAAAAAAACTAACTATGTATCTCCCCATTGAGTATTTATGTAAAATAAACTGTTAGTGTAGTGCTATCAAACCTCTACTTCTCATCAAAAGGAGAATATGGATTATGGTTGTTGTTAATTTTATATGTGCTTTACATGCAACAACAAAATTTACAATAGATTAACAATTTCATGCCAGATCTAGATAAGAAACACAGAGAATAAATAGTGTAGGTGAACAAAAAAAATAGAATTACAATCTTAGACCAGATTGTTCATTAAAAAATGAACGTGATACTTAAAGAAATCAGTAGCTCACAATTTGCAAAAATGAGTGTCAATCTTTTAGTCGACCCGGTCATGAACATCTAACATGTAGTCATCTCGCTCACACTTGATGATGATCAACACACACTACCAATGCAGCCCAATGATCACATGTACCACCATCTGGACAAATCACACTTTCATGAGAGGAAGGGAGAACGTGCTTCTCACAATAGAGAAATATTGTAAAGCAAAGCAAAAGATACAACGACAGAGAAATTAGTTTGCATTTGTATTTTACACACAGAACATATGACAGTTGTATGTTCTGAAGTTCTCACCAACCCTAATGATTAGAGGCTCATTTATAGTCATTTCATGCCCCCACTTCATATTCTCAATAACAAGCAATTGCTCGATCTCTCTTATACACATAAAAAAGAAAGATGTTGCGTCTCTTTTCAAATAAGGAAAACAAGGAGTTGATTTTCAATTATGGAGGCAAATGCCTTTTTCCAAATGAATAAGGAAAATATCTCTTTCCAATTAATAATGAAAATGTCTCTTTTTAGTTAATAAAGGAAGACAACTATTTCCAATTAGTAAAGAAAAGGTCTCTTTCCAATTAATAAAGAAAACATCTCTTTTCAATTAATAAAGAAAATATTTGTTTTCAATTATTAAAGAAAACAAGGAGTTTATTTCCAATTCGAAAAGCATCAACTAAATATTCAATTATTTAATTAGCCAATTATATTTTGATGCAAATCATAAGGAAATGGAAATAACATGATGTAATTTCCTAGTCCAATTCTGAGTTTGCACAAAAAATAAACTACTTTTTCCTCCACCCTCCTTATGTAATAGCTGCATTGACATTGAGCTTAACCCATACTAAATAAATGTTTGTAGCATCCATATATGTATCATTTCCCTACAAAGTCCAATGTGTGGAGTGCTCTTCTATCTAGTCCTCGATATCGTTCTTTCAGTAGATACCTTTCAGTTTGAATCTACCTGAGTTATTTAGCTTTGACCCTCACTGGATCTAGGTGAAAAAAAGTCTTGAACTCGAACTTTGAGTCTAAGCGTATCGATTGGTAACAACACAATAAAGACATGGTAAAAATAAATACGATTCATCAAGGCCATAAATCCAAAATTACAAGTCATGATTGATATTAGGAACAACCCAATGATGTATTGCTAACATCCTATCCTAAGACTTGGACTAATCTCTTACTAACTTATAGTGATGACACTAATAGGTTTCTCAAGGGATTGACATACAGGTGCAAGAAACATCAATGAAAAAAACATAGTGTTCTATGATTAATCTAACAACTTGTTATTACCACATTGAACCAAATTTGTAGGATCTCAACTCTTTTGGGTTGGGTTACTACTATCTAAAACTCTAAAGGGGTTTCAATCCCATCCCCAACCTAGATTTCTCCATTAAGGCCAGGTTAAAACCTTTAGTGAAAGGATCAACTTTATTATTTTTTATACTGATGTTGTCCACTCACGACCCTATTAGACAGTAATTCCCATATAGAGTTGAGTCCGACTTGGATGTGTCTATGTCATTTTTGATTGTATTTGGAACTCTTTATCTTAGCAATGGTTGTAGTTCTATCATAGTGAACTAAAATAGAAGGAAGATGCTTCTTTACCTTTGGTAAAGTGGATGTATCCATGCAGCTATTCATCTTACAATCCAGTTTCATCTAAAGTACACAGTCTGCCTCATAAGTAGACCAAGACAAAAAGGTATGTTTCTTAGACCTCCAGGTAACAACATCTCATTCGAACAAGGATACATATCCTGAGACACCATTACTGCCAGAGTTCATGAAAATCTAGGTTGCATCATTACATCCTTTGACTACAAAAGGAAATTTGCTATAATGCAGCCCAATGGAACATGTTCCCTTTAATATACCTCAAAACTCTATAAAGAGATTTATAATGGGTCTTGTCGGGACAACTTGTGTATCTACCTAACTTACTAAAGAAAAACACAATGTCTAGTTTTATACAGTTCATTAGATACATCAAACTTCCAATTATCTAAGATTATCATAATTGAGACATTGAAACTTCAATAAATTCTTGAAAAAGGCCTTAGATGAATCATATGGAGTCTTAACATCTCAATGTACACTCAAACCTCTCCATTATCTTCTCCACATAGTGAGACTAAGAGAAAGTTATACCATTAGTAGACCTTATGTTAGTAATCCCTCAGCAAAACCCAAATCCTTCATCTCAAACTTGCTACACAAGAATGACTTGGTCTCATTTACTACTTTCATATCACGGTAAAAAAGAAGGATATCCTCGACATATAAGCATAATAGAATGAATCCATTATTGACAATTTTGAAGCATAGACACTTATCAAAATCCTAAGAAACAAATCCAAACAATGATAATCAAACTTTCCATGCTATCACTTAGGGGCTTGTTTCAAGTCATAAAATAACTTAGCAAGTTTACAAATTTTAGACTCATTCCCATGACCCAAAAATCCTCTACGTTGTTCCATATATATCTCCTCTTGAAGATCACTATGTGAGAATGTGGTCTTCACATCCATGTAATGGATAGAGAGATTATAAATTGAAGCCAATGCCATAAGGACTCCGATGTAGTCATATAGGAAATAGGAGAATAGGTCTCAAAATGATCTACTCCTTCCCTTTGTGTGCAATCCTTAGCAACTAACCTAGCTTTATACTTATTGATTTTCCTATCTACATTAAGCTTCTTCTTAAAGATCCATTTTCATCCAACTATAAAACAACTAGGAGGTAAATCCACTAATTCTTAAGTTCCATTCAAGACAATTGAGTATATTTCATCGTTCATGGCTTCTATCCAAAACTTAGCTTTTGGAGAATCTATAGCATGTTTGAAAGATACAATATCATCCTCAATATTGTAAGTGAGAGACTCACTTACAAGATCTTTGGATGTCCTAGGCCTCTTACTCCTCCTTGTTTCAACCATTTGTCAGAGTCATTAGATTCAGAATTACCTTGTTCTGAGTCTTCCCCTCCACACACAATTGTCATCATTTTCACATTCTTTAGAATGGAACCTTTGGTGAATGAATCCTCTTGATATACTTCTTCGGGCACACCATTTTTCATGACAAAGACATCCTCAATGAATGTTGCATCATGCAGTTTCACAAATGTATGGACATCAATGTCTGAGATATCAAATTTTACAATAAAAAATCTACATGCATAACTTATCTCTGTGTAACAAAAGAAGATGACGTCAATAGTTTTTCAGTCCCAAATTCTTCCTTTTGTGTTCAGGGACAAGTACCTTAGCAAGGCACCCCCACTCTTGAAGTATTTGAGATTCAATTTTCTCCCTCCACATAGCTCAAACGGACTACTTTCTTTATGTTTATGAGGACCACTATTCAAAATATGACACACTATATTCAAAGCATCCCCCCACATAAAGTTGGGTAGTCCCGAGTTTTGGAGTAAACTATTACCCATATCTATTGGGATTCAGTTACACAACCCCTAGTATTGTAGTGAATAAGGAGCAATAACCTCATGAACTACACCATGAAATTGATAAATTTCAAAGGAAAAGTTTGAGGTATACTCTCCTCCCCTATCAGACCTTAATCTTTTAAGTACTTTACTAGCTTGAGTTTCATCTTATTTCTTATATATTTTAAATATATCCAATGCTTCATCTTTATTTTTTAGTAAATAGACAAAATAATATCTACTTGCATTGTCAATAAAAGTTATGAAGTAACATTTTGATCCCTATTTGCAACCCCATTAAACTCACATATATCAATGTGCACTAAATCAAGGATTTCTGAGTTCCTATTTTCACAGAATGAAAAGGCTTCCTAGATAGTTTAGCTTGTACATAGATTTCACATCTACTAACATTAATGTCAGGTCTAGGAATTAATTCTAAATTCATCATTTGTTTCATTGAGCCAAAACTAATTTATCCCAAACAACTATGTCATACATCAAAAATACAAGATTCGTGATAATATAACTGTTATTGTTTAAATTTAAAATTGAACTTGAAACATGTTAAAAAAGAATCTTAAATAAGTTCTCCGTATCACATAAATACCCCTTGACAAATATAAAGAGTCATGAAGGCATGTACCAATAGCCTAATGCATTTACAATTTTTTCTAAGACCATCCCTAATAAGAATTGCCCCACTAAGGATCTTGTGCCAAATGGTCAAAACATGTCTGACTCTATGAAGTGTCCAAACCTTCTCCAAAAGGAACTTTAAGTCAACTCTTCATTTGCCTTTAATTCTAAAGAGAGGGAGTCTCCCAAAGTCATTAACCTACCTTTAGAAGCCTGATAAGACACAAATAGGGACTTGTTAGCACAAACATGTACATTAGCCTCCATGTCAATCATCTAGTAAAGTGGTTCAAAAATTGAAAATATTTTAAGTTTTATAGACACATATCCATCATTGAGGTTCAAGGATGCATTCATACTATTGATATAGCCTCCTCAGTTGTAGATGTGATACTTTTCTTTTCCTTCTTTGAAGGACAATCCTTGTTCCAGTAGTCAACCTATGAACGAGTCCAATAAGATCTGTTCTTTAGTTTCTTCTGGATCTTAGATTATGATTATGTATATTATTTGTCTTTTTCACTTTACTCTTAGAAACAAATAAATTAGCAGTGGTGTTACATCAATAGGTAACTTTACATTCTTCTCTTTCTAATGCTCTTCTTCTATGTTAATATCCCTCATGAGATCATTCATAGTCAAGTCTCCTTTATAATTCTTACAAGTCATGCCAAATGACTCCAAAGATTTAAGAAATTTCTTAATTATGAACATAACTACAAACTTGTAGGCAATACCATGCTTGCATCTGAGAGCTTGTGAACCAATATTTAAAAGTCATGAGTTTGTTCAAAAATGGATTTATCCTCAATGATCTGAAACTTCAAAAATTTAGAAACACAATACTTTTTAACAACCTGAACTTTCCGTACTATATTTATTTTCTAACACCCCTAAAAATATTGGAAGTAGTAATAGGAGGCTTAGATTATGTATCACACAATTTGTTATTTCAAGCAAAAAAAATAAACCCTCGACACATCTTATCACACTTCCTCCAAGTTACAATTAATTTAGCATTATCAGGGACAATTTCATCGGCTTTAGGTTCATACACTTCCAAGCATTGATCATAACCCACCATATTCAACCAAATCTACATCCTAGTTTTCCAATGGGCAAAGTTAGTACTAGTAAATTTTCCAGGCATGTTTCCAGTGTCAATTTTATTGCCAAAACATGATCGTCCATTGTTACTTAATGATATGAATTATTTCTTGAATGACATTATTAGTTTCATATGTGTAGTTACATGCAGAAGCAATAATTGTAATAGATTAACAATTTTAGGCAAGATCTAGATATGAAATTATAGGAAAATAGAAATAAATTAGAGTTAGAATCTCAGACTAGATAAAAAGTGATACCTAAAGCATTAACTAAATATTCAATTAATTAATTAAGTAGTTATATTTTTTTCAAATAAAAAGGAGATGGAAAGATAAAAGGTAATTTCCTAGTCTAGTTCCTAGTTTGAACAAAGTAATAAACTACTTTTTCCTCCATTCTCCTTATGTACTAGCTATACATACGTTGGGGTTAAAATAAATGGTTGTGGAAGCCATATATCTAACACCCCCCCCCCACAAATCCCAATGGACAGTGTGCTCTGCCATTCCATCCTACATACTATGCTTTAAGAAGATACCTTTCAGTTTGAATCTATCTGAGTCATTCAACTTTGACCCCACATGAACTAGGTGAACAAAAGTCTTGAACTTGAACCTTGTATATAAAAGTATCATTTGGTAACAACACAACAAATACATGACAAAAATAAATATGATGCCTTAAGGCCATGCATCTAAAATTACATGTCATGTTTGATATCATGGAACAACTCTATTCCACCTATTGTACCCTATACATCATCACTCATTTAGTTGGAGTCTCCAATGATGTATTCCTAACATCCTATCCTAAGACTTGACATCATTCAAATACTAATCTCTTACTAACTTGAAGTGATGATGCCAACAAGTTTCACATGGGACTCTTTATCTACGCTATTTTCTATTGCTCCTGGAACTCTTTATCTTAGTAACAACTATAGTGCTATCATAGTGAATTGAAATAGTAGGAAGAAACTTCTTTACCATTGGTAAATTAAACATAAGTACATGCAACCATTCAGATTCCAATCTAGTTTCATCTAAAGCACACAAGTCTTCCTCAAAAGTAGATCAAGACAAAATGGTTTATTTCTTAGACCTCTAGGGAACAACACCTCCTCCCAACATTAATACATATCCTAAGACACCTTTACTCCCAGAGTTCATGAAAATCTATCTTGCATCACTATATCCTTTAACTACAAAAGAATATTTTCCATAATGATCGCCAAGGGTACACGTTCTCTTGATATACCTCAAAACTCTATCAAGATCTTCCCAATGGATCTTGTCAGGGAAACTGGTGTATCTACTTAACTTACTCACAGAAAATGCAATGTCTAGTTGTGTGTAGTTGATAAGATACAGAAAACTTCTAATAATATGAGAGTATTGTAACTGAGAAACTGGAACTCCAATATCATTCTTGGACAAGGCCATTGATGAATCATGTGGAATCATAGAGGTTTACACAATGTGTAATCAAACCTCTCCAGTATGTTCTCAACATAGTGAGACTGAGAGAGAGTCATACCATTAGTAGTCCTTATGATTGTAAGACCAAAAATCACATCAGTGACACCCATATCCTTCATCTCAAATTTTCTATACAAGAATGACTTGGTCTCATTTACTACTTTCATATCAGAACAAAAAACAAGGATATAATCAACATATAAACATAACAGAATGAATCTATTACTAACAATTTTCCAATAGAGACACCTATCAAAATTATTAGAAACAAATCCAGATGATGATATTACATAATAAAATTTCTCATTCCATTGCTTAGGGGTTTGTTTTAAGCCATACAATGACTTTACAAGTTTACACATTTTAACCTCATCCCACGACCCACAAATCCTTTAGGTTGTTCCATATATATCTCCTGTTGATGATAACCATGAAAGAACGTGGTCTTCACATCCGCCCAAGAAATTATAAGTGGAAGTCAATGCTATAAGCACTCTGATTGTAGTCATATAGGAAACGTGGGAATATGTATCAAAATAATATATTCCTTCCCTTGGTGTATATCCCTTAACAACTAACCTATCTTTATACTTATTGATTAACATGTATGTATTAAGTTTCCTTTTAAAGATCCATTTGCATCCAACTAGAGAGAAACCAGGAGGTAAATCCACTAATTCACAAGTTCCATTCGAGATAATTGAATGGATTTCATCGTTAGCAACTTCTTTCCAAAACATAGCTTTTAGAGAGTTCATATCTTATTTTAAAGATACAAGATCATCCACAATATTGTAAGTGATAAATTCAGTTCCAAAATCTTTAGATGTCCTAGGCCTCTAACTCCTCCTTGGTTGAACCATTTCTTCATAATCATCAGATTCAAAATTAGCTTATTCTGAGTCGCCCCCATAGGTGTCACCTTTCCAAATTCTCTGGAATGAAGCCATTGGTGAAATAATCCTCTTGATATACTTCTTTAGGAACACTAGATTTCATGTAAAACACATCCTCAAAGAAACCAACATCACATAGTTCCATAATTGTATTGACATCAATGTCTGAGATATAATACTTTACAATCAAGAATCTATAAGCATAACTTGTCTCTACATAACCCAAGAAGATGGCATCAATCATTTTCGGTCCCAGTTTCTTCCTTTTATGTTCAAGGACAAGTACCTTGGCAAGACACCCCCACACTCACATATATTCACATTTAGTTTTCTCATATCCATAGCTCAAACAAACAACTTTCTTTATGTTTATGGGAAACTCTATTCAGAATATGACAAGTTGTATTCAAAGCTTCCCCCTCCCCCACATAAAGTTTGGTGGACCTAAAGTTTGGAATAATGTATTAACCATGTATATTAGGGTTCAATTCTATGTTCTGCAATCCCATTGGACCTTGGTGAATAATGAGCAGTAACCTCATGAATTACACCATGGAATTGTCAAAATTCCAAGAACAAGTTTGAGCTGCACTATCTTTCTTCATCAAACCTTAATTTTCTAAGTACCTTACTAGTTTCAGTTTCAACTTCTTTCTTATATATTTTAAATTTGCTTAGTGCCTCATCTTTATTTTTAAGTAAATAAACATAACAATATCTACTTTTATCGTCAATAAATATTATGATGTAATATTTTTTATCCCTAGTTGCAATCCCATAGTCTCACATATATCCATGTGTACTAAATCAAGGATTTCCAAGTTCCTATTCAACGTGAAAAAGCCTTCCTAGGCAGTTTACTTTGCAAACATATTTCACATCTTGTAGTATTAATGTAAGATCTAGGAATTAATTCTAGATTCATGATTCATTTCATTGCCCCCAAATTAATACGTCCTAAACAACTATGTCATACATCAAAAGATACAAGATTCATGCAAATAGTGAAAAACCACTAGAGGGGGGGGGTGAATAGGGTTTTAAACTAATTTAACAATAATTTAACTCAAACAACCACAAATGAGAAATCAAGAAGGAGACAAAGGGTTTAGAGTGGTCCCAACCTTAGAAAATACTAAGGTTGTCAGTCCACTACCTGGTTGCTTACCCAACCGGGATTTTGAAAGTATCAATTTTATTACCTTCACAATGAATTACACAAAATACAATACTTTCTTAGACCCCTTGAACAGCCTTCACTTGAAGTAGATGCACCAACCCGAGGTATCCTTCTTAAAGTAACTCCAAGCTCCCCCTTGAAGTAGCCTTCCTCTTTAGAAGTAACCTCCCGTTGCACCAGCCTTCTTGAAGTAGCTCAAGGTCCCCTTCTTCACCAAGAAGATCTCCAACCTCTCCAATCCACATCCTCCAACCTAGGAGTATCAAGGAGAGTACAAACAATAATAGTGAACAAGAAAGGAAAAAGGAAATTACAACTTATCCTTTGAAGCACAAGGCTTGATTTTCCTAGATCAAGCGTGTAGATCTCCTAACCAATGTGTATGGAATTGTGATTGTTGTGGATAGGATATGCTAGCCTATAGGACACGAAATTTGAGCTGAGGGAAGAAGTAGCCAATTGTCAATATGCTCAATTTCTCACAAACAGGTTGCTCAATGTAAGTGTATGCTCAAAGATTTCTCAAGTGTAAAAACAAGTGAGTTTAGGCATCCTAAGGCATGTCCTATTTATAGGAATGTCCTACAAGTGCTTAAGGACGTTCTAGACACTTTCTAGGGGTTTCTAAGTGCTTAACTAGCCGTTAGGTATAAGTTAGTTGCTTTAACAACAAATAGTTAATTAATTATGCAGTTTCTGTCAGAGTCCATCTCGGTCGAGAAATGGTCGACTGAGACACCTACTCGGTCGAAGTTTTGTCGACCGACAGGCTCTCTGGATCAAGTGTTTTGCAACGTTTATCTCCAACTGCCAACTACCTTGTCAGCTGTGTCTAACGGATACTTGGGTCTTTCTCGGTTGAGAAGTTTGTCGACCGAGAGTGTCTCGGTCGAGGATTTTGTCGACCGAGATAGACCCTGTTTCAATGTTTCAAATAAAGACATTAAGTGTGTGTATGAGTGTGCATATGTGACACTATTGAAGGGGATGACCTATCTAAATGTGGTGTTTAGCTAGGGAAGATCTAACGCTTGATTAACATGAAGTTTAAGTACTTGTACATTATATATTTGTACAAGTTTACAATTGATTACATTTCATGACATTTACAATCATTCAAGCATATAGATTCCCTAGTGCTTTGTCATTCACCTTATTCATGCAACACTCAAGTAGCACGTTAGATCAACAAGAATGAAATGTTTGTCATTATCAAAACAAAGGGATTTACAGATGTCCATTTAGCCAACAATCTCCCCCTTTTTGAAGATGACAAACATTTCCTAAATAAGAAAATATAAAACATGTGAGTTTCAAACCTAAAGATTACCTTTGTAAATTTCTTCTCTTGTTTATAAAATGTGTGCTTATTATTCCCCATGAATTATGGAACATGAAATCCAATTCTTTAGGGAATATAGAAACTTTTTAGTGTAAAGCCAAGAGTTTGTTTATGAAACTCATTGATTGAGTTTTGCATTCATATTTATTTCTCCCCCTTTGTCATTTCAAAAAAGATATCCGTTTAAAAAGAAACCCCCCCCCCTTAATTAGATGTCCCGTCAATTTAAAAAAAAATGTCCATTAAAAGCCAAAATGATGCAAATAAACGACATTGTTAAGAAGCACAAATATCAAAGAAAACATCTTCCAAAGGAATGATAAGCAGTTGCTTCCTTATTTTGTTGAATTGGTCTAGTAGAAGCGGTTTTGTAAAAATATCAGCCAATTGATCTTCTGTATCAACATGATGAAGGGAAACATGATTCTTAGAAATATGATCCCTTAAAAAGTGATGACGGGTTTCAATATGTTTAGCTCGGCTGTGTAAAATGGGATTGTGTGCTAAGTTTATAGCGCTTGTGTTGTCACAAAAGATAGGCGTAGATGAAAGAGTAAAACCATAATCGTTTAACACTTGTTGCATATAAATCACTTGAGCACAACAAGATCCAGCTGCCATATATTCAGCTTCAGTTGTAGAGAGGGCAACCGTGTTTTGTTTCTTGCTAAACCAAGATATTAAAGCTCTCCCTAACAAGAAACAACCACCACTAGTGCTCTTGCGATCAAGTCGACAACCAGCATAATCAACATCAGTATAAGCTTTAAAATCCAAGGATTGTCCTTTTGGATACCATAAACCAAAACATGTAGTGCCGGCTAAGTATCGAAGAATTCGTTTAACTGCTTGAAAATGAGAGTGCATAGGTTGTGATTGAAATCGAGCACAAATACCAACGGAAAACATGATGTCTGGTCTAGAAGCAGTTAAGTAAAGAAAACTACCAATCATGGCTCTATATAAGGAATCATCAATAGGTTTCCCATTTTCATCCACATCAATCTTAATAGAAGTGGCCATAGGAGTAGTAGCATGTTTGCACTGATCCATCCCAAAACGTTTTAAGAGTTCTTTAGTATACTTTTCTTGGCTTATAAAAATCCCGATAGGCGTTTGTTTAATTTGGAAACCAAGAAAGAAAGTTAGTTCACCCATGAGGCTCATTTCAAATTCTTTTTGCATAATGTCACTGAATTGTGTGCACAACGATTCATTAGAAGCTCCAAAAATAATGTCATCAACATATATTTGAATAACTAGAAAATCAGATGTATATGTTTTGAAAAATAAAGTAGAATCTGAATTTCCAATAAAAAAACCATTATCAAAAAGATATGTCTTGAGCCTTTCATACCAGTTCCTAGGTGCTTGTTTTAAACCATAAAGTGCTTTCTTAAGTTTATAAACATAGTCACCTTTTTCTGGTATTTCAAAACCAGGTGGTTGGGAAACATATACTTCTTCTTGAATGATTCCATTTAGAAATGCACTTTTTACATCCATTTGGTAAAGTTTGATGTTTTTATGTGCAGCAATAGCTAGTAACATTCTAATAGCTTCAAGTCTAGCTATTGGTGCATATGTTTCATCAAAATCTATTCCTTCTTGTTGATTATATCCTTGTGCTACTAACCGAGCTTTATTCCTTATTACTTCTCCTGTCTCATTTAGCTTATTCCTAAAAACCCATTTAGTTCCAATGATGGTTTTATCTTGTGGTTTAGGAACTAAATCCCATACATCATTTTTAGTAAATTGGTTTAATTCTTCTTGCATTGCTATTATCCAATAGTCATCTTTAAGAGCTTCAGATATCTTCTTAGGTTCAATAATAGAAACAAAAGCCATGTTTGCAACATCCTTAAAGGAAGACTGAGTTTTTACTTTATCATTTGGATTTCCAATAATTAATTCTTGAGGATGATCCTTAATAAGTCTAGGTATAGGTTGTGTTTCATCTTGTTTATTGTTTGTAGTATTTTTCTCACTATCATTTGGTATGTTTAAGTTTTTGAATTGATTAGTGAGATCAATTATTTCAAAATTTTCTGATTTGGACTCTTCATGAAAAGAGACATGAATAGATTCCTTAAATTTTCTAGAGATAGTGTTGTAGACTCTAAATGCTTTGCTAGGGGTAGAATATCCCAAAAAGAATTCTTTATGTGATTTAGAATCAAACTTATCTCTATCATCTTTGGTATTTAAAATATAGCATGTGGATCCAAAGGTATGAAAATAGTCAACTCTAGGTTTCTTAGAATGTATTATTTCATATGGAGTTTTCTTCAAATGGGAGTAAACAGTTACTCTATTTAACACATAGCATGCGGTGTTTACAGCTTCAGCCCAAAAGGTTTTGGGTGTGTTATGTTCGAGCATCATAGTTCTAGCCATTTCTTGTAATGATCGATTTTTCCTTTCAACTATGCCATTTTGTTGTGGAGTGCGTGGAGCAGAAAAATTGTGAGTGTACCCATGAGATGTGCAAAATTCTTCAAATACATGATTTTCAAATTCTCCACCATGATCACTTCTAATGGTACATATTTTGCGTTGTAATAGATTTTCAATCTTGGAACAAAATTTTATAAAAACATGAATAGTATCATCTTTGGTTGCAAGAAATTGTACCCATGTATATCTACTATAATCATCAACAATAACAAAATAATATCTTTTGCCACCAATAGATTGTGTCCTCATGGGTCCAAATAAATCCATATGAATTATTTCTAAAGATCTAATGGTGCTAAGTACATGTTTAGGTTTAAAAGAGGTTTTTGTTTGCTTTCCCAAAGTACATTGTTCACTGTTTTCAACATGATCAAAGGATAAAGTAGGCAAACCACGAACAAGATCATATTTTACTAGTTTTTTGATAACATGTGAACTAGCATGTCCTATCTTTTTATGCCATAGTTGTAAAGTATTTTCATTTGCAAGCAAGCATTTTCCTACTACAGATTTCATAGAGTTAGGTCTAAGAATATAAAGATTTCCAACTCTTTTTCCTTCATAGACAACATTTGTAGTGTTTTCTATTAATAATTTGCAGCAGTTTTTGTTAAATAGAACATCATATCCACTGTCACATAATTGACTAACACTTATCAAATTATGGTGCAAACCATCAATGAGTAGAACAGTTTTTATTTCGAGGTTTGTACCAATATTACCTATTCCAACGATTTTACCTTTACCATTGTCTCCAAAGGTGACTGTTCCACTTTTCTTTTCTTCAAAAGTTTGAAATGCATCCTTGTTCCCGGTCATATGTTTGGAACATCCACTGTCAACCACCCAATCCTGCATTAAAATGTAGGTTTTGGTACCCATGTGATGGTCTGGTATGGTTAGAAGCATTTAATTACAGACTGAATAAAAATCTGACTCAGAACTTCAGTCGGTCGACAACTGTTCGACCGACATCTCTCTCGGTCGGCTAATCGTCAATCGAGAAAGTTGTTGTTTTGTTGCTGTAGATTCAATTTGTTACAGGCGTCTGGTCAGTCGACAAAAGTTCAACCGATTTTATGTTCGATCGACAATACTTCGACCGACCAAGTTTCTGTTTTAGTACAACATTTCAGAAAATTACCATAATGCATGAAACCTTTTATTAAGTTGAGATAAGACAATATAATTTGCAAAAATAAGCATTTGATCATATCTCAACTGTATTTTATTTGACTCTACTAAGTTTGGGGTTTTGGGACCCAAACTAAGTCGGAATCCTTGGTCTTATAAGGACATGAAAATGAATAATGTCCAAGACGTAGACAAAAATGACAAGTAATAGAATCAACTTCATTTCTTTTTCTAGGAATTGTATTCTTAGGTACAAACATAATCTGAGTCTTAGATGCTGTAATTCTTCTGGGTTGATTTTTCTTTGGAGCATATCCCAAACCTTTTCTTCCATTGAAACTAGAGGAGATTTTCAGAATGTTATCAAGGATATATTTTCTTCTTAAATCATGTAGGTTTCTTTGTAGCTTACCAATGTCATCCATCTTCTTGTGTAAATCTTTTCTTGCTTGATCTAAATCAGATAATAGGGAGTCTCTTTCTTTTACAACATTGTCATAGTCTAGATGGTTACACAGAATTGGTTGAGTCTGAAAATCATTTAGTTTAGCTAACAATTCAGTCTTTTCTTGAGAGAGAAGATCAACATTTGTTTCTAGAGTGAGTAGCTTTCTAGTGCAGTCATTTAAAGATGTTTTTAAAGACAAATTCTCAAGATCAATGTTGTTCTTTTCAGAAGAGAGATCATTTAATTTAGCATATAGCTCATCATTTGTTTTGATAACCTTATTTAGTTTCTTCTTGACATCAACATACTTATCATGAGTTTCTTGTAGACTAGTAATTAACTCTTCTTTAGGAAGATCAAGAAGGCTTACCTCTTGAGAGTCTTCATCATCTTCTCTTGCCATTAGACATTCCACCTTTTCTTCTCCGCTTTCACTTTCACTTGACTCGTCCCATGCAGCTTTATAGGCTTTTTCTCCCTTCTTCTTGTGTGATCTTTTCTTTCCTTTCTTTGCTTTAGGACATTCATTTTTGAGATGTCCTTTCTTTCCACACTCAAAGCACCTAGGAGGGGAAGAAGAACTAGAAATTTTGTTAGACTTAAATCTTTTATATTTCTTACCATTGACGATCAAGGCTTCTTCCCCTTCTTCTTCACTTGACTCCTCACTTTCTGGTGTGATGATCTTTGAAGCTTTTAGAGACACATCCTTCTTCTTTCCTTGTTGAAGTTCACGTTCTCTTCTTTCTTCCTCTTCTAGGGTTGTTTCATGAGCTTCTAGATTGCCAATGATTTGCTCCATTTTCAGTCGAGTGAGGTCATTAGCTTCTTCAATGGCTGTCACCTTGGGCTTGTATTTAGGAGGAAGTGATCGAAGGATTTTTGATACCTGATCTTCTTCAAGAACAGTTTTTCCTAGGGCATTTAAACCATTAACAGAAGAAGAGAATTTTGCAAACATTTCACTAATAGATTCATTTGGATCCATACGGAAGTGTTCAAACTTTTGTTTAAGCATACTAATCTTAGAATTCTTGACTTGAACCATACCTTCATAAGTTATGGACAGTCTATGCCAAATGTCATAGGCTGTGTCACTGTTTGATATTCTATTAAATTCTCCTACTGAAATTGAACAATATAAAATGCTTACAACTTTGGCATTCATTTGAGCCAACTTTACTGTATTTGCATCCCACTCTGCATATTGTGTTTGAGGAAGCTCGTATGGGGTTGACACCATCCTCCATAAGTCCCAATTGATGCCTTGGAAGTAGAACTGCATCCTTCTCTTCCAATATGTGTAGTGTGTTCCATCAAACTCTGGAGGTCTAGCAACAAGTGTCCCTTCAAGGTTAAGGTTGTTAAGCACCCCATCACCCATTCTTCAAGACCTTGTTAGGGTTCCTTGAAGCCTGCTCTGATACCAATTGAAAAACCACTAGAGGGGGGGTGAATAGGGTTTTAAACTAATTTAACTCAAACAACCACAAATGAGAAATCAAGAAGGAGACAAAGGGTTTAGAGTGGTTCCAACCTTAGCAAATACAAAGGTTTTCAGTCCACTACCCAGTTGCTTACCCAACCGGGATTTTGAAAGTATCAATTTTATTACCTTCACAAGGAATTACACAAAATACAATACTTTCTTACACCCCTTGAACAGCTTTCACTTGAAGTAGATGCACCAACCTGAGGTATCCTTCTTGAAGTAACTCCAAGCTCCCCCTTGAAGTAGCCTTCCTCTTTAGAAGTAACCTCCCGTTGCACCAGCCTTCTTGAAGTAGCTCAAGGTCCCCTTCTTAACCAAGAAGATCTCCAACCTCTCCAATCCGCAGCCTCCAACCTAGGAGTAGCAAGGAGAGTACAAACAATAATAGTGAACAAGAAAGGAAAAAGGAAATTACAACTTATCCTTTGAAGAACAAGGCTTGATTTGCTTAGATCAAGCGTGTAGATCTCCTAACCAATGTGTATGGAATTGTGATTGCTGTGGATAGGAGATGCTAGCCTATAGGACACGAAATTTGAGCTGAGAGAAGAAGTAGCCAATTGTCAATATGCTCAATTTCTCACAAACAGGTTGCTCAATGTAAGTGTATGCTCAAAGATTGCTCAAGTGTAAAAACAAGTGAGTTTAGGTGTCCTAAGGCATGTCCTATTTATAGGAATGTCCTACAAGTGCTTAAGGACGTTTTAGACACTTTCTAGGGGTTTCTAAGTGCTTAACTAGCCATTAGGTATACGTTAGTTGCTTTAATAACAACTAGTTAATTAATTCTGCAGTTGCTGTCATAGTCCATCTCGGTCGAGAAATGGTCGACCGAGACACCTACTCGGTCGAAGTTTTGTCGACCGACAGGCTCTCTGGATCAAGTGTTTTGCAACGTTTATCTCCAACTGCCAACTACCTTGTCAGCTGTGTCTAACGGCTACTTGGGTCTTTCTCGGTCGAGAAGTTTGTCGACTGAGAGTGTCTCGGTCGAGGAATTTGTCGACCGAGATAGACCCTGTTTCAATGTTTCAAATAAAGACATTAAGTGTGTGTATGAGTGTGCATATGTGACACTATTGAAGGGGATGACCTATCTAAATGTGGTGTTTAGCTAGGGAAGATCTAACACTTGATTTACATGAAGTCTAAGTACTTGTACATTATATATTTGTACAAGTTTACAATTGATTACATTTCATGACATTTACAATCATTCAAGCATATAGATTCCCTAGTGCTTTGTCATTCACCTTATTCCTGCAACACTCAAGTAGCACGTTAGATCAACAAGAATGAAATGTTTGTCATTATCAAAACAAAGGGATTTACAGATGTCCATTTAGCCAACAAATAGAACTATTATCATTCATATTTAAAGTTGAATTTGGAATAGGTTCAATAAGAATAGTAAATAAGTTCTCCATGGCACATAAACATCCCTTTACAAAAAATAAAGACTCACGAAGGTGTGTAATACTAGCCTTATTACATTTTTTGTCTATTCTAAAACCATCCCTAAAAAAATGTGCCAATAAGGATATTGCGCCAATTCTTGGAACATTTCTGATTCTATAAAGTGTCAGAACCTTCCCCGAAGGAAACTTCAAGTCCATCCATCCTTCATCTTTGACTTATACAGAGACGGAGTTGCTGAAAGTCATGAATCAAACTTTATAGGCATGATAATACACAAATAGGGACTTGGTAGCTACATTTGTCCTAGTGTCAATTATCTGGTGAAGTGTGACGAGAATGTGGCAGGGAAGATGGTGTTGCAGAGGATCGAAGAAACAAAGCTACAATGCTGTTCCAATAGTAGAAACGAAGCTGCCGTCCCAATTCTGGATACATGGCCACCGTCGTAATGTTGGAGACAAGGCTACCATTTAGCTTCAAAGAAAGAGAGGGTTGATATCCAGGTTGCAAGGAAAGAGATCTGAATGTGCGTGTTCACATTTGCGTTGATGCTCAAGAAGAAGGGGCGTAAGTGTGACAAAGAGATCACTAAGGTGGTGAAGGCAAGTTGGAGACGTTGCTCAACTACATCTACTATAGGTGTTGGTGGTTTGTCTGGCAAATAAAGATTTTCACCATCAATGCAATTTGTAGGTTGCTCAAGGAAATAGAGTTAACATGTTGCTCACATGTTTTTCAAAAGGTTACACTATCTTTCTACCTCTTGTTTGATAGGAGCTTCAATCAATTTTGCATTTGATCTTGCTAGTTATGTTTTAGAATTCTTATTGCCATGTAGGAGGGTTGCTATAGAAAGATGGGAATTCTCAAAAATATGTGTAGGATTGTTATTCAAGTTGGTTATCATTTCTAGTACAAGAGGTATTATTTATATTAGGTATAACTAATTGATCTGCCAGAGAACCAATGCTCTGGATGCTGTTAGACACTACCACATACATTGGCAAGGATCATTAAATATGTTTTGTTACCTTGCTATCTGTTGCACTCTTTGGTGCTTCATCTGTCATGATGCCATCTCAACTTTAGATGGCATTGCTGTTGAATTCTATATGGTTTGTCAGTTTAAGACGTGCTTCCATTCTGGTTTTCAGCGATGTTGATGAGGATTGTTGGTAGTGCTTCCATGAAGATGATTGATGGGGGTAGTTGAACACCATTTTTTAACCTTAACATGGATGGCACTGTGCTACCTTGGATCTATTGGTCCAGTCACTTCAACTATCTAGAAAAATGTCTTGGTGTATACAATTGCTACTAGCTGTTGTTATAGGTTTACAGAGATATAAATGGAGCTAAACTGAATTTTGTTCAACAATTATTTTTTATCAGGAGACCTCCTAATATGAAAGGTAAGATTTATTATTTTTATTATCTCTAATTCATAGCATAATACATCTTGATCTATTGTGCATTATTCATAATTGAATCTACACTCTCTTGTAGCATCAATATTCTGGACAAAAATCATCCCTTTTATGCATGGTATTGCATTTGAAACAATGACATTGTTCATTTCTTTATTGACTAATGGTTCTCAGATCGATGTTGTAGTGCAACCTACTCTTAAAATTTAAATAATTCTTTTCATAATCAATGCATAAACCCATTAGTGCCGAAGAAGGACAAAAGCACCATATTATAGCTGCTCATTAGTGATTTTCAAGGCCATAACCTGATGAGAACATCAACTATTAGAGTAAGGAACACAATAATGAAATGTGCAGGAGAAAACCAGTCATCATGGGGGACTTTAGTTATCTATTTATTGTTCTGTGACCCATCATGTGAGACGGGTTCCAACAAAGGGGACTTGTCCTACGCAGAGTGCCTCTAGAGCTGTTGGGATGAGTAAGGGGGTAACTAATTTCAGGAGATGAAAACTAATTATCACCATGATTAGTCATCCATTCTCCAATCTTTTTACCCATCCAGAGAGAGGCACCAAAAATGGGTTTTTGTCCTCTTCCACTAGGTCGAGTGAGAAAAGATTCATCATTGCAACCTAAAATTGACATCCATGAGTGTAAAACTAAAGTAGCTACTACCACATCCATTCCTTCCAAAGATACTAGTCGGGACCCAAGGAGATGTTACTTAGTTGATGGTGTCTCTTTATCCTTGCTCATTGATCAATAGTTCTAACTAACATTGCCAATTGCTTCTAGTTTTGGATTGTTCATACCATGTATCATTGACTTCCATCTACAAATTCAAACACGTATACATCTCTTGCACCCCCCTCATGGATGAGTGTTGAGGGAGTCATCTTTGTCAAGTGTTGAGGGAGTCATCTTTTTCAATTGCTTCCTTCTTTATAAACTATTTCTTCATCTACCTATTTGCTTTGCATGCCCTTTTATTCATTGATGATATGTCTTTTCCACCTAACTTTTGGGATCATATTTATATTATATCATATGTTCATGTTAAATTTCACATCTTACAATATTCTGTTCACTAGCCTATTTCATCTTAACTAGATTCTTTTCACTAGATCACTTTTTGTTATCATTAATGTTGCTTCCTCATGGAGTCGGTCATGGTGTTCTGACTATGAAGTAGAGCTATGATCAACTATATATGAATCTCAAGAGCCAATGATAGTCTTATCCTTTAAGCCCTAAACCTCTATTTTTTCCCACTAGGTGGGTGAAAAAGCCAACTGTCATGTTGTATCCCTTAATGACAATTATATGATTAACAACCTTATTCTAGCCATCCTATTCCAAACATATAAGTTGATACAACTTTTCACTATTTGTATAATTTGTTCATTAGGTCCTTATGAAATTATGTTCATAGTTGTATAGGGTTCTTCATCTCGTACAATAATCCAATGCATGCCAACCTTTTCCATAATTGTTGCAGTTCACCTTGTTTGAGTTCTTATTTTCTACAACCTCATATTATTTCTCATTTTGAGTTAACACCACCACTCTATAACTTTCTTGATCCTGCATTTTTGAAAAGTATCATTATACATCTCATTCATGGTGTAGAGGATACAATTGTGATCTCATTCCCAACATTTTCGACATCACTTCTTCAAGATGTGCAAGTAATTTACCTTGATATACACTTATTTGATTGATTAATACTTTGACATCCATCTTGTACTGATTCATCTATCATTCTTCCAAGTAAGGTTTCATCCTTTCCAAAAATTTATAGCAAATAGAAGGATTCAAGGGTCTAAAGTTTTCTTCATTCATTTATCCTAGGATTGTGATGACAGTCACCAAACCAATAAACAAATCGTTACAATTAAGCGGAATTAAACGTAAACAACGGATTAACAAAAGTCACTAAACATTTAAAACAATTTGCAAAGAGATCCATTTCCAGGAAACTCTTATAACAAGAACCAAAATATTATATATACATTCTGGTCCACAAAGTACATACCATGTACCTTCTCTTCTCGAGGATTACATACAATAGTTGCTCTGTTAAATCTACACATAAGCAACATAAAACCTCGAGGCATTCAATACCAAAATCTCAGATCAACCATAAAAGCACTGACTACTGACTCCAAGGACCTGAGAGTACAGAGACGACACATAGGACTCATAACTACAAGACACGACAATCAGTATCTCCACCTGAGATATCACTACTATCCCTGATGTTGCTGTCCTTCCCCTAGTGTATGGTTCCTACCTCCTCGTCCACGTCCACCTAAAAATGTTGGTGATCAGTGGAGTGAGACCCATGTCCCAGCGATAAATATAACTCTCTGCCATAAATATTATTATTGCAGATAAAAAATAATAAACTGAGTAGAGGAATCTCTATTGAAAAGTAGGATTTAATCATTATTAAGAAAAATTGAGCAATATCATCTTTTAAAGCATTACATCTATAAGTGATAAAGTAGTAAATCATCTATTCAGTTTAATAAGGAATATGAAGAACTTGTATAATATCTATCCATTTAGGATATAATAAGAAATGTAACATCAACCAATGATTTCCGTAATTTGTCCTTAAGCAAATATGCTACACAGCTGATTACATTTTACAATCATTCTTATGCCCTGAGGAAGTGAGCCGTACCGCTCAAATCCAACCTTCGGTTGCGAAACCCAAAGCCAGTGCCATACAAGATCAAAGGAAGAGCTGGACTCCACGATCGCATCCGCCTCCGTCAGTGTGAAACCACAAGAAGGACCGTAGTCTCTTGCTTAAGTGACCTCAGTCACAGGGTTAGCTCCCATAGGATACCCTTTCTCTAGCCCGCCTTGGTATAGGTCCCGACGCTAGTAAATCTGAGCCACATGCCAGTTCACCATGCTCCCTGAGCCATGAATGCATTCATGCTCCATCACACTGAGCCATGGGCATGTTCACCATTCTCTTAAACATATCTTGAATCTACAATCGAAGTTGCACTCTAATCCTCCTATTTTCAGTTAGGAGAAACCCCGCATATTCAACAATATACGCTCCGGATTAACCAGCAGGAGAACCCGTTTCACTTTCACCATCTACTGACGATGATGGTTCAATGGACAGGGCTCTACATGATAATATTCCACTTGATTATTTAAGTACATTACCATATTCTTTTAGCATCGATCAAGATTTCAAATAGGAATTATTATGACAAATGATACAAAGAAACATGTAATACTTCTATCAAGTCCTTTTCAAAACTTTATAGAACATTGGGATCTTAATACCTTATCTCATCACTAGGAATTCACTCCCCTCATCAATATCATCATCATGTTTACTGGATTTGGGTATTCAAACCCTTAGTTCATCACTGAACAAAGTTATCACTTATCGGGTAACTAATACCTCCAGGTCATCTGACCAAGGTATTCATGATACTTGTTACACAAGCATCTCACATAGCTCACCAGGCATATTCAACTTCTTGTCACCTCTCACTAGGCAACAAATTAAAATAATGGCTCACAAGGACCATTAACATCATAACTCATACCTGGTTATTCTCATCATCTCATGATACCTGCATGGTTAGTATACTTGATAACAACCATATCAATTACATATCCACATTATGCAATACAAAGATAACATCACTATTACCTCATTAGGGTTAGGGTTTCCCATCTTTATCAATTAGGGTTTCACATAACATCACCCTATATTAGGGTTTCACATAACATCACCCTATATTAGAGTTTCACATAACATCACCTTATATTAGGGTTTCACATAACATCACCCTATATTAGGGTTAGGGTTTCCCATTTTATATTAATTAGGGTTTCTCATCTTAATCAATCAAAATTTCATATGCCATAACCCTATATTAGGGTTTCACATAACATCATTTAAGTATTAAATCATACTTATCATTGTTCCATGTACTTAGGAACACACATCATCATCATACCTTATTAGGTTGACTTAATCTCTTACTAAAGTACATGTAGCTATGCTTATCATAGTGTATTGAATTTATTAATTTCATAGGCATCGAGTGATAATCACTCTAATTATACTAATCACCTAAGTACTTTAGAGGTACTTCCATTGAAATCAACCTTGATATACTCTTCAACCACTTATGGGGTTATTAGAACTTACATGATTTGAATCAATTGGACCTTCAAACGGTTTGGATCAATCAAACCTTCAAACGGTTTGAACCAATTGAACATTCAAATGGTTTGAACCAATTAAACCTTCAAATGGTTTGGCCCTAAACCTTCAAACGGTTTTGGCCATAAACCTTCAAACGGTTTGGTCCTAAACCTTCAAACAGTTTGGGACTGTTTAAACCTTCAAACGGTCTTGGTCTTTATATCCTTAAATGGTCTTGAACCTTTTGCTCATCAAACGGTTTTGAAACCGCTTCATATCTAACGATTTGAAAACAGTTTCAACCCAAGACCCTCAAATGGTTTGAAGATTGATTAACCCTAAATGGTTTGAGACCGTTTGATCCTCAAACGGTTTGAGACCGTTTAGTCCTCAAATGGTTTGAGACCATTTGGTCAATTCAAAGATGAAACCGTTTGATCAAATCAACTTTGAAACCGTTTAACCCTAAACGGTTTGAGACCGTTTGGTCAATTCAGAGTGAAAACCGTTTGAACCTAAATTAGGGTTTTGACATCAATTGATCTAGGGTTTTGAAACCAATTGAGTTCTAAACATTTTGAAATCATTTGGCAATCCAAGGGTGAGACCATGTGGATTAGATTAGGTTGAAACCATGAAACCTTTACACATTCTTGAAATCGTTAGCCTCTAACGGTTTGAAACCGTTTGACCTCTAACGGTTTTGAAACCGTTTGGTCACCAAACGGTTTGAAACCATTTGGTCTCTAACGGTTTGAAACTGTTTGATCAACAAAATTGAAACCGTTTGATAATGATATTTTAGATGTGTGTGCTAAGATTATGTCATCACCATCAAGCTTCAGATTTTTGTTACTTCTATTCATACAACTGATGGATTTATTGATTCATCAATTACTTATGAAAAATTTCGAGAAGAAGGAAAAGATCATCATATATTCCAAGATTGAAATCAATAATAATAATACTAATGGGTTCAAGTTATATAACCCGCCTTCAAAGTAGATTCAAAGCTTCAAGCTTCTCATCTCTAATGGTGAAAAAATCTCCTTCAACTATCCAAGGTTTGTTTCCCACTCTTTGGATGCAAAAGATAGCCAAGGTTGAGCATTGGATGGAAGAGAGAAGAAAATGAGTGTTGAAATCCAATTTCAACCTTCAATCCAAGGTTGAAGATGATCATGGATCTTACCTTCAGCTTGGGGAACGTTTTCCTCCTACTACTAAACTCCTTGGTCATCGGCCAAAGCAAGGGAAGCAAGTGGTTTGCAAAAATAGCCTTTCAAGTTAGGAGAAAATTGAGTACATATAATTGATTTTCTAGGAGAGAAAAAGTAGGAGAAAATTCATCCACTTTCTTGCCACATGCCCCCTCCCTTCCTTGCCTTCAAATCCATCTTCCTTTTTCCTCAATTTCCTTTCAATTATCCTTGAATTAAAAGCAACCACTAAGCACCTTAATCATTATAATACTATTATCCATTTTTAGTGGACATTACTTTTTAATTAACAAATGTGAGTGGATTTCTTCACCTACTTAGGATATTTCGGTGCCACTCAAGGCATTTGGATGTCCTCCTATTATAGGATTTCAACCACATCCTTTTTAGTTGATGGACACTTCAATTAATATATTTATTTTTGCTACAAAATAAATTAGGGTTTCAATTACGCTTAAATCTTGATTATTTTATTATCAAGATTATCACTCCTCAAAAGTAGTTCAAACAAGACACCCCATTCTTTTTATTTTCTATAAATGATACCAAGAAATAGTAGGGACACTCTTGAAGTTGTAGTTTACATATTCAAGCCTAGATTTTGGGTAATTTGCAAATTACACCAAAACTAGCATTCAATACACAATCATTACTCAAACAAGCCCCTTTTGGAACTTAGGATTCCACAAGCCATACCTCAGTATCATTCTCATTCTTATGATGCTATAACACTTGAGGAACATTTATCATGTAATATTTGCAAGGTAACCCCTTAAATTGGTTAAACTGCACTTTAGTCCAAAATAGGTAAAATATTGTTTCAACATTATTCAAACATGACCAAAATTGAAACATAAGCTCTCCTTTAGTCTTAATTACTTTTCAAAAGATAAAGACAAGAATCTAAATGGCTTACTTAAGCAAAACTTCCAGGGTTAAGGCATAACCCAGGTTAGGGATGTTACAATCATCCACCCCTAACATGGATTTCGTCCCCGAAATCATCAAGAGAAAAGAGAAGGGTACTTCCTCCTCATCTCTTCCTCCAGCTCCCACGTAGCTTCTTCAACACCACGATGATGCCAAAGAACTTTCACAAGAACTATGTCTTTCTTTTTCAACTTTTTGATTCTCCTGTCAAGAATCAACAATGGTCCCTCTACATAGGATATGTCTTCATTTAACTCTACCTCTATAGGTTGTAATACTAACTCCGTATCAGGGTGACACTTTCTCAGCATGGATATATGGAATACTGGATGCAATCTAAGTAGTTCAGGTGGAAACTCCAACTTATAGGCTAACTTTCCAATCCGTTCAGAGATTGGATAAGGTCCCATAAATCTAGGAGCTAACTTACCCTTTTTCCCAAATCTAAGAACACCTTTCCAAGGTGAGACTTTGACATATACTCTATCTCCAATTCGGAATTCTAAAGGTCTTTGCCGTTTATCAACGTATGACTCCTGTCTATCCTGTGCAGCCTTTAACTATTGTGGTATTACTTTAATCTTTTCAGTTGTCTGTTGCACTAATTCAGGACCCAAAAGTTGATATTCCCCTATTTCATACCAGCATAATCGATACCGTGCTTCATATGGTGCCATATCAATACAGTGCTAATAACTATTGTTGTAAGTGAATTCTATTAAGCTCAAGTGTATATCCCAACTTCCTACAAACTGAAGGACACATGCCCTAAGCAAATCCTCCAAAGTTTGTATACTTCTCTCAGATTGTCCATCCGTCTGTGGGTGAAAGGTGGTACTAAACCTTAACTGCGTACCCAAAGCTTTATTTAGTCGTTCCCAAAAATGACTCATGAACTGGGGACCTCTATCATAAACAATTGTAGCTGGAACCCTGTGTAAACACACTATCTCATCTATATAGATATGTGCAAGTTTCTCAACAATGTAGGTTGTTTTGACAGGAAGAAATTGTGCTGACTTAGTCAACCTATCAACTATCACCCAAATGGAATCATGACTTTTGGCTGTTCTGGGCAAACCAACCACAAAGTCCATGGTCACGTGATCCCATTTCCACTATGGTATAGGTAAGGGTTGCATTGTTCCTGCGGGCTTTTGATGTTCAGCTTTAACCTGCTGACACAATGGACACCGCATAACAAACTCAGCTACATCTTTCTTCAATCTGGGCCACCAATACATATCTTTCAGGTTATGATACATTTTGGTTCTCCCTGGATGCATTGCATACATAGATGAATGAGCTTCCTCCAATACTAACTTCCTTAAGTCATTGGCATCAGGTACTACCATCCTACCATGGTAACAGACTACCTCATCATATGACTCATGAAAAACATCCTGTTTCTCATTACCATACTCTGATCTTATCTGCTGAATCACAACATCAGTCTGTTGTGCCTCTTTGATCTGTTGTTTCAGAGTAGGTTTCACTTGCATTTCAGCTAACAGTCCGGCTAACAAGGATACTTTTAGATGTACATTGTTTTGCCTCAAAGAAACAAGCATGTCTCATTTAAAGCACACTAAAGAGTTTAATTGTGCTTTGTCTATGATTGGGGATGATGATTTTCTACTTAGTGCATCAACCACTACATTAGCCTTTCCCGAATGATAATCAATTGAACAATCGTAGTACTGGATTAACTCCATCCAGTGGCGTTGTCTCATATTCAACTCATGCTATGAAAAGATGTATTTTTAATTCTTATGGTCCATGAAAATCTGGAATGTCTCTCCATAGAGATAATATCTCCAGATCTTCAATGCATGAACCACTACAGCTAATTCTAGATCATGCGTCGGATAGTTTTCCTCATGTTTCTTAAGCTGTCAAGAAGCAAAAGAAATCACTTGTTTATCCTGCATTAACACACATCCTAGACCGTTCTTAGAAGCATCACTGAAAACAATATACCCCTTTCCCTACTCAGGTAACACTAACACAGGTGCACTGGTCAACCTTTCTTTCAATGACTGGAAAGAATGCTAACACTTGCCATTCCAGACAAAAGGAACCTCCTCCCTGGTCAACTTGGTTAGGGGTAATGCTATAGAACTGAAGTTCTTAATGAACCTCCTATAGTAGCCTACCAGTCCTAGAAAACTACGTATATCCGTTGGTGTCTTTGGTTGTTCCCACTCCAAGCCAGATTCTACCTTTTTAGGATCAACACGGGTACCTGAGGAAGATATTACGTGTCCGAGGAAAGACACTTCTGATAACCATAATCCACACTTGCTAAAATTAGCATATAGCTTGTGCTTTCTTAATAAAGTCAAGGCCTAACAGAGGTGTTGCTCATGCTGTCGAGCATCTCTATTGTAAATCATATTGTCATCTATAAAGACTACTATGAGTTGATCAAGGAATGGCCGGAAGATTCTATTCATGATTTCCATGAATGCAGCTGGTGCATTAGTTAGTCCAAATGACATAACTATGAACTCATAGTGACCATACCTTGTTCTGAAAGTTGATTTAGGTATGTCACTCTCCTTGATGCGTAACTGATGGTATCCTAATCTCAGATCTATTTTACAGAATATAGTTGCACCACACAACTGGTCAAACAAGTCATCTATCCTTGGTAGAGGATAATTGTTCTATATGGTTACTTTGTTTAGCTGTCTATAGTCGATGCATAATTGATAACACCAATTTTTGTGATGTTTTTGCCCTTTATTCTGTTGTCAAAACTGCCCTTTTCTTCTATTTTCCTCTCTTTTATTAGTACTTCGCAATAATTGGCCAAGCAATGCTCTTAATCCAATATTTCCATCTTTTGCAGAGTTTTTCCTCATTTTGGTACAATAAGGCCATCCCGACCCACAAATAAGTCCAAGTCTGTTTCGGCCATCCTGACACCCGATACAACCTCTACCCGACAGGGTGGAGCGACACCATGACGCACGACAAAGGGATGTCGCGCAAGATGAAGCTGACGGATGACACGCCTTCTACCCGACAGGGAGCCAAGCTCGCCACGACAACCCAACTTGTTGCCCAACACAACCACCCACCGGCAAGCGTGCCGCCCATCACATGACTGATAGCCGACACCCCTGCGCCGAGCAATACCTGTATCGGCCGTCCAACGACCCGCGCATAAGGAGTACACGTGGCGCTTCGAGCACCATAACTTCTCCCAACCAGCTGCCTATAAATAGCAGCTACAGGAAGTCAAAAAGACAGTTCGGATAGTTGGGGACTTTGAGCGATCTTCCGAGGGAAACTACGAGAGCAAGATTATCGTGCCCCAGTGCTCGTGCCGGGAACTCTAGGTGAGCTATTCCTCATCCCGAGAGGGAGGGGATGATTCACTTAGGACCGCCCTGGGTGACACTGTGGGCCGATATCGGCCGATACAGATGAGCGACACAAGTGCCCGGCAGTAGAACGTGTCGCTCCATGCCCGACACGATATTGAACCCAATACGCTTCGTCCGTCACGCGTGCCGCCCGAGAGGGTGTGCCGCCCGACATGAGCGTATCGGCCAGGGTCCTTGAGTAATACAGACAGTCGTCAAGTGTGCCACCCGAGAGGGCGTGCCGCCCGACACTGCTGTATCGGGCTAGGCTCCTGATCGATATCGGGATGGAGAGCCGTTGTAGCCTGTCGTCCTTCTACATCAAGAAGGCGACATCTATCTTTATTTATGTTATTTAATTCTTTAATTCCTGCATTGTAATCAAACCTTTATATGTTTATAGAAATAGAAAAGCTCAATTACTTGATGTTCTATGCTTGGTGTAAAATGTTGGATGACTGTTATGTTTGATATCTGAACTCTAGCTTGCATGTTTGGATCGCGTTTCGCTTAGCTACCGAATCGTGTTTTCCCGTCGCAACAACTTCGAGAGTTGTGTTGTGGCTCTAGTGTTTGGTCCGATTCTGGAGTACGAGAGTGCCTGGAACGGAGTTGTTTCAGTAACATTCCACTCTAACTTAAGTCCAGTAACCTAGAGAGGGGTGTTGATGCTTGGTTAGAGGTACCCACTCTGAGAGGAGGGGTGCAAGATGTTACTGCTACCGCTTGTTTTAGTGAAGTCTTATCCTTCATACCTTGCTCTAGCTCTAGTTTTATCTTTCTGTTTCTATTGCATGAAAACCCCTAAAAATTGCTAAATGACTAAAAACCTTAAATCTCTCTAGTAGCTCCAGTTGGAGATAGTTTTCTTGCTTTGTTTGTGACATCTTGCTGTTTCCCTTTTGGGGAATTTATTATCTCTTCATACCAGTCGAAGTGTAGCGTGTCGATTTTGGGTTCTCAACACTACCCCCTTGTCCCTGTGTTCGACCCCGTATATCTACCTCGACCCCATAAGCAAAGTTGCGGGGGCCTAGAAGGATTCAGGTTTATAAATGTAAAAGCTCGACTACCTCAAATCCGCCTCCACTTTTGGACGTGCGATATAGGCCGGTCAACTTTTTGGCACCGTTGCTAGGGACAAGGCAAAAATGGTACTGTAGACGAATCCAAATCCACTAACTACACTCATGCGCCTCAAGCTTAGAAATGAGTTTGACAACACTCTTTTCCTTTTATTGCTATTCTTTGCCTAAAAGTAAAAATTCGAATTTTCTAAACTTGATTTTTCATGCCATTACAGGAACCCTGAAGAACAGTAGTCTGTTTCCCCGAGTTCCGACGCCACTCGACTGTCCAATCAAGCACAATTATCAACGCCATGCCTCCCCACGTCAACCCACAACACTCTGAAGGGGAACAACAAGGAAGGTCTGGGCATGAATCGCCTCCACCAGATGGCAACGACCGCTATGACGGTAATAATCGGCTTGAAGATCAGGAGTTAGAATGCTCTAAGGAAGAACACCCTCAAGCTAGGCGTCGCCACCGCCACCGAAACCGGAGGAACCAAGATCAGGAACATCACCGACGAGACGAAGACAGCGACAATTCCGAGGAGGAAGAGAAGACACTGAGAGAGTTGGCATCAACAAAAGCCAACAACTCCAGATGTCCCGTCGTCACCCCGCGATTCAACACAGCAAATTTTGAGCTTAAGCCTTCTGTAATCTCTATGATTCAGAACAAAAGCTTCAGGGAAAGTTCGAAAAATGACAACCCTTACTATCACCTCGATGCCTTCAAGAACATCTGCGACACGATAAAGATGCGGGGGGTCCCCCAGGAGGTCATATATTGCAAAGGCTTCATCTTTTCCCTGGAGGACAAAGGGTTGTCCTGGTATCTCGGGTTACCCCATCGGTCTTTGAATGGATGGGGAGAGTTAGCCGACACATTCGTAAATAAGTTCTACCCCACTGAAAGGACAGTCAGGAACAGGCAGAAAATAACCTCCTTCATGCAAAGGCCGAACGAAAGCCTCCACGATGCCTGGGAGAGATTCCAAGAGTACCTGAGGGATTGCCCCCATCATAATTACAAGAAGGGTTTCCTTGTCACCACCTTCTACAATGGCATGACACCCGATGAACGGGTGTCACTGAATGCGGCAGTAGGAAGTGACTTCCTAGGGAAAAAGCCGAGCAAGTATGAAAGGATCATTAAAAACATGGCCGAGCTGCAAGCCGGTGCTGAATATGATAGATCTGACAGAGGACAGGCGAAAAAGGTCGGTGAAGGGTCCTCTCTTGAGTCCAAGGCTCTGGAGACCATCACTTCTCAGATTCCGAAAATAGCCACGGATGTAAAGTAGCTGAAGGAATCCGACGCAAAGGGGAAGAAGCAGGTGGAAAAAGTAATGAAATGTGTAACATGTGGAGAAGGCGGCCATGGGGTAGATAATTGCATCTACACCCGGCCAGAAGCATCAAGCGACACTGAGTCTGAGGCCGAAGAGACCGAGAAAGTCTCTTTTGTAAATTTCAAAAGACTGGACCACCTTGGTTTCAACTATGGCAACAAGGAGGCAGCTAAGAATTCTCATCAGCTGCATAACTCCACTAAGCCACCCCAAGCTTTTGAGAAGAGGGGAGGATCAAGTCAATACACCAAAAACACCCCCTTCCATCCGAACAAAGGAGGTTTCCAGGGGCAAGCTAAATACCAAGGCCCAACCCGAGAACAGGTTAAGGGAGCAAGCCAATCTGATGTGGTTGGCCAGTTGTTTGATTTCATTAAGAAACAAGATACCATTAATAACCAACTAGCGCAGAGTGCGCTATCCAATTTTGGCATTTTGAACTCGTTGCAGGTACAGTTGGCGGACATGCAGACGCATCAATGCCAAATCGACCAACAGCTAGCTCAGCTCGCCGAAATCGTAAAGAACCCGTCAGGGAAGATCCCGTCCAACACAGAACCAGCCAAGAAATCGTGACAGTGACTGCGGAGAACAAGGATGATGATGAAGAAGCCAAAATACGTCCAACTGAGGACGGAAAACAAAGCACTTCTCGGGAGGCGACCCAAGCTGTTTTTAAATTCCTAGTATAGGATGCATTTACTTTCCAGCAAAATGAACATTACAAACATTTGGATTGTAATAAGGCCCGAGTCGGCGCATGCGCCACATATGCTGACTTTTATGTTTTATGGGTCACCTCTTTATGCTCTATTTACCGGGGTGGGTAATACTGTCTGAGGCCGGGAGCTTTGGGCCAGTGATGTTTTACTCATCAGCCGCAGTTTAAACCATTTTGTTTTCCTTTCGAAGTGGGAGGAAACCCAACCGACACTATGTGAGCACCCTTATCGAGCGGTGGGACTTTGTGGAGCACAACGGTCATGCCGACGGTTGGGCTTGCCGACTTACATGTTGCCCTAACGGCCGACGCACGCACCGGTTTTACTGTCGAGTTTTCTATATAAAGAGGCGAGTTTTTACCGTGTCGGGCTCCTTGCCTTACCGTTTTCCACGCTCCCGTATCGTGCCAAAGAACTTGTGCTTCTGCTCCCGTGTCGTGCAAGACTACAATTCTTTCGTATCGTGCGGTAATTCAGATTACAGCAAGGTATAGCCCGACAGACCTTATCGCCCGGCAGACCGTGTCGCCTGACACGTTTCTTTCTTTAAGCAAGTAGCTTATCGGCCTTACGGTTTCTATGCTAAGCAGTTTTGTATCGCCCGATATGGATGTCACACAACATACCTATGCCTGATACACCATGTCGGGCGATAACCGTATCACCCATTTTTTCATCACCTCGCCTATCGGGCGACACGCTGCTTCTCTTTCAAGAGGACCGTATCGAGCATCTTATCCCATCGCCCTCGTATCGCCTGACACACCCATTTTGAGCGACAGACCTAACGTGCGTTCATCGCCTTATCGCACTGTCATTATCCCACACTTGATCTTTTGATGAAACGGGCGATACCCATCTCTTGTTTCGGGCACAAGGCTTTGCTTCTGAAACCAATGTGTTTCCCGATACGGGGTACCAGATAGTCTTTGTACAGAGAAATTCCGGTTCACAAATTTATTCTTTATTATATATTTTGTCCAAAATTCAACATATTTAATCGAGGTATTTCTCTTTCTGTCTTGCAGAGATGGCCCGCATCAAGACAACTGCTATCCCAGTGGACGCACAAGGCAGGAGGGTCTACCCAGAGACTGCTGCTGAAGGGCAGTCTACCAGGCCTAAGCGCCCAAACCCAGGACCAGCTAGGGGCTCGACAGCAGAGAAAAGAGCCAGGGTTGGAGAAGTGGCGGCTCCAACTCCAACTCCAACTCCAACTCCAACACCTCTAGCAGCAGCAGAACTTTGAGAATTCTTGCTGGAAGGTTTCGAGCCAAAAAATGACGAGCATGCTCACCGATATGTTGAGCTAGTGACCAAGGTTTACCGACCAAGCAGGTTCTGCCACAAGGCCTCGTTTTCTGAACTAGGAATCATGGGGAGGCTGAAGGGCATCCTCGCCACGGCAACACTGAAGAAGATCTGCTTCAGCCGGTCTTCATCTTACACTAAACTGACAATGGAGTTCATGTCTTCTCTCCACCGGGTGAGAAATTCTACGGCGGAGAGAAAGGAATTCGGTGGGCCAGACAGACTCCAAGCCCAACTTTACAACTCAGAGTACACAATCTCCGAGAAGCTTTTGAACAAGATCTTCTCTTCCAGCAAGGAGGAGAAGAGCCTACTGGACGACGGTGAAAGAATCACCGAGGGAGATGGGTTCGATCCCGTGAAGATCTGGAACAAGCTAACCGACGAATCTTCGTTCAAGCTGGGAAGGAAGGTAGTGGCAGTGCACTCCTGCTTCTGGAGGATAGTGCACAAACTGGTGGCATGGTTTCTGTTAAGCAAAAATGAGTCCAACAACATCTATGCAGAAGAACTCCACGTCATGTGGCACATAATGGAGGGCCGAGTGATCAACCTCGGACGGTTCTTGCTGAACAGACTGCATCCGATGAACAAAGACACCAAAGATTACTGCATGGGCGGAATAGTCAACCTAATCACAGTGGGGCTCGGGTACCCAAAAGAGCCGCGCAGCCTTCCGAGGACGCAAGGCGATGAGGTGATCGACACCAAGTACCTGATAAGGACCAGCATCATCAAGAAGGAGGGGCGAGACTTTTTCTACAAGTTTTCAAGGACGGACATTCTCCTCCTGCTCCCTCGCTGCGCCGACTATGACGTAGAGAAACTGGTCTTCACTACAGCTGAAATTGAAGCTGTAGCAAAAGGCGCAGCCCACGCCACCACCACCGGAGCCCAAGAGAGGGTAGTTCTAGATCTACCAGCGAAAACTGCTGGTAGAGTTGTCGCCGCTCCGACCATACCAGCCACCACCACAACAAGAAGGGTGATAGCTGAGAAAGAACTGGTGATCGTCGATGTCACCAAGATAGAAACTTCGGGAGCTTCCGCGGGAGAGATGGCCACAACCCCTGTCATCCCTGTGATGCCTACAGAGGCAGAAGAGACACCTCAGCTGGACTCCAGTAATGGGGTGTTCGGCGAGATTCTTAGAATGGAGCTCGAGGGAGCTCAGTTGACACCAACGTCGCCGCCGATGTCGCCTTTTGTAGCAGGTGAGGAGATCGCCGACAGTGTGGAGGTGGAGCAATGTTCTCCCGCACCGCGTCCATCCCCTCCCCGACGAAAAGGCAAGGTGATAGCTGCTGAAGGAGCACCATCGCCTCGCCTGGCGGCATCGGCAACACAAACAATTAATATAGAGTCTACCTCGCCTGGTGGACCTTCACGCGAGCAAGGTGTCACGAGGACAGAAGGGAGACCTGCCGGAACTCCTCCGTCACTCAAAAAGATGCTCGGGCATGAGCTCGACAACCTGCGGGAGGTAACAAACATAAACTCAGCTACCTGTATTTCCCTAACCCGTAGGTTTGCATCTTTCTAAAATCGGATGAATAGCCAAGAGAGAGAGCTGTTGACTCTAGCGAGCCTTCCCGGCGGACTAGAGGCCTTGAATGCAACAATGCAGCAAGTCCTCCAATGACTCGACAGGCTCGAGGAGATAATGGACAGAAGTGACGACCATCCACGCCGAAGGCAGCCGAGACGGTCGCCGTGACCTCCCAACCGGGGCTCTCATCCCTCTTCATCAGGTTTCCCCTCGGGAACATCGTCCTCCTCCTCCTCTAGCGGACGATCCTCAACGCCCTAGGAGGGGACGCAACAAGGATCTGCCGAAGGAACTTCTAGCGGACAGGAGAGCTCCTTAGGATTGGGAGATGCAAACATCTTCATCCCCCTATTTGAAGTCGAGGATGAAAGCGTAGATATCAGAATCGGGGGAGACTCTTCTGAAGAGTCCGAAGGAGAAAAGGGGGATGTCTACACAATCAATAAAAGACATCTACCCCGAGGGATGCGCTCGATGGAGGACATATTTCGTGAGCCATCCGAGATACCCTCCTTCGAGATGGACGATTTTGACAGACAAGCCATCGGATGCCTGACGATCAGAGACTAGAAGCTGCTGAATAAGGTCTTACGATCGCAGGCAGATGAAGATGACGTCGTCTGGACCGACGGCAACCTTTCGGTGCGGCGGAAGGTTCTTCGCGGCATGTTCCGCACACCGGCCGTGGTCGTTAAAAGACTATTCAGGGTCCTGGAGAATGCGCTAATAGAGAATTTCAGCAGCAGGACATGTCAGAGAGCAGTATACACAACCACCCCGACCTTGGCAAGAAGGTTGATGAAGGGAGATCCAGACTCCCGTGTGGTGGCCGACATGCTGCAGCACATTGAAGAGCATAGGCCAGACCTGGTTTTGGCCCCGTACAAGCACCGGAACGTGTGGTTTCTATGCATAGTAGACCTCCGAAACCGCGACGTCCGGATGCTGTGCTGCAGCAATGCCGAAGTGCCACGCTCCGGGGGTGTTTTCTGCCGCCCGGAGGATGCAAAGCTGAGACTCCTACCGCTGCGTCTGCTACGAGCCATAAAGTGTGGAAGCCAACGTCACCAAGGACCTTGGAACTTCTTCACAATCTGAGACCTCCCCGCACATATAGAAGAGGGGAGTGGAAACAACACTATTGCTATCCTGGGTGTAATTGAGGCACTCAACACATTTGGAAACTTGGGAGTCCTCAAAGGCACGTCCTTCTATCAACGCCGGAGCATTTACGCTATGTTGCTAATCAAGGACAAGAACTATTTCCGGGACGTAGGGGTACCGAAGTAGCTGCTGGACAACGACTTGGAAGAAAACTCTTCTCAGTCCAGCAACTCCTCAGAAAAAGAAGAGGAAGTGGCGACCGTCACACATGGGGAAGGCAAGCAGTTAGCGGTCCTGAAGAAAGTGCACGGGACGGAGAACACTGTTTTGCCTGTAGCTTCAGAAGGGCTGATCAAAAATTTCGACCGCTTTTCATGTGCAACACTCACACAAGAGAAGGTCAATATAATCCAACTGAAGTTAGCTGATTCTACCCCATTGATTGTCGCCTTTCAGGCAGGTGATGTCGTAGTCCCGGTCGACGATCTAAGGGACATGGTAAAGGAAGGAGGGTGTTTGGCTGTAGCAGTTGCATCTGCTTACATCCAGTATATACAGCCAAAACTAGAACATGCATACATAGCCCATCCCATGCTATTCAACGACGTCTGCCTCGCCGACGAAACAAGAGCAAAGCAAAATTTTCTGGCAGAATTGAGAGGCGGGGTCCCAGGCACTATCTTTTTGCCAACTCTGCATTACAATCATTGGACGCTCCTAACTGTGTACACCCGGCAGTGAGCAGGAATTTTCTACAACAGCTCGGACTGCAACAAGAACCATCCAGTGCCGTGTACATCAGAACCTTTGACATCCGTCGAATGCCTGGTCTGAAAATACTACGTCGAGGTGGCAAGGATGATCCAACCATTCCTGGACATGCAAGGAGGCAAGTGGCACGAACTCCAGTTGCCACCGCAGTCCGCAACTACTTCCCCTATCCAACAACTGTGACATCTATGTCCTGGAATGGATGGCGAACAAAGAAATGCCTGATCAGCTCCACCACACCTTCTATCAGGGCAAAAGGGGGGAATATGTGTGGGAGCTTCTATCTGACGCAAGCGCAACCTCACTGGAATAAACATTACCTCACCTTATCTACTTCACGACTCTGGGACAGAGTGTGGAATAAGTTTGGGGGGTACCATGTACGAGTGAGGGAGGTACAAAATTTTGAAAATTCTAACTCAATTTCTTTATGCTTTTGTCTTAAATTCATTATTCATTTGTTCTTTGTGTACATATATATGTTCATACCAAAGTTTCGAAAATTCTTTTTGTTTATATATGATCTCCATGCATATGTACAAAGTTTCTATAATAGTGAAAACATGTTGCGACTTCTTAGAAAGTCTGTTTTCTATGTGCTTAATGAGATACAAGTTTTGTTATATCTTTTTGATAATGCTGCTTCAAACAAACGAGAAGATTACGTTTTTCAATGCCAAAAATTTCGAAAAATATAATAATCTCGCAAACAGCTAAAAGACAAGTATGGAGAAGGAAAAAGCTGCCCAAACAACAGAAATCTCTTTTTGTTCCCCTTACCCAACAAAAATCCCAAAAAGAGAGAGAAGCCTTATGAGAGTGAATAAAAGCATGAGAGTTGTGCCCAATAAAAGAAAAGATATATATATATATATATATACCCACTTGTTTTCCAAAAGTACCCATCTTTAGGCATGGTAGATCCGGGGCAGTGGTACGTAGGATGTGAAATCACTGCTCTAAAGCCAACTGGCTTGGACTGCAGGGACCACTTACCCGTTAATGGACCCTTACCTGGATGGACTGATGGGAAACAAGATGAAAAACCCAAAAAGCCTTAGCCTACCCTATACACAACTTTCTGCCCCAAAAATAAAGTTGTTTGGTGTGGAAGCTAACTTCAGAATCATGCACCAAAGTCTCACTGAAGCTGTAGAGAAATTTTTTATTGAAATAATAAGGCAGGAAACGCAAGGTCTTTTGTTCATATTGGGGCAGCATTATCTCTAAAGGCATTACTATACTTGTTTTACCCCTTGGCCTGAAAGCTGTACTACGCAAGAAGAAGCATCACTAAATAATGTTTAAATATTGATTGAGGACAATCAAAACGCTAAGTTTGGGAGAGTTGATAACACCAATTTTTGTGATGTTTTTGCCCTTTATTCTATTTTCAAAACTGCCCTTTTCTGCTATTTTCCTCTCTTTTATTAGTACTTTCACAATAATTGGCCAAGCAATGCTCTTAATCCAATATTTCCATCTTTTGCAGAGTTTTTCCTCATTTTGGTACAATAAGGCCGTCCTGGCCCACAAATAAGTCCAAGTCTGTTTCGGCCTTCCTGACGCTCGATACAACCTCTGCCCGACAGGGTGGAGCGACACCATGACGCACGACAAAGGGATGTCGCGCAAGATGAAGCTGACAGACGACACGCCTTCTACCCGATAGGGAGCCAAGCTCGCCACGACAACCCAGCTTGTCGCCCGACACAACCACCCACCGGAAAGCGTGCCGCCCGTCACGTGACCGATAGCCAACACCCCTGTGCCGAGCGATACCTGTATCGGCCGTCCAATGACCCGCGCATAAGGAGGACACATGGCGCTTCGAGCACCATAACTTCTCCCAACCAGCTGCTTATAAATAGCAGCTACAGGAAGTCGAAAAGACAGTTCGGACAGTTGGGGATTTGAGCGATCTTCTGAGGGAAACTGCGAGAGCAAGAGTATCGTGCCCCAGTGCTCGTGCCGGGAAACTCTAGGTGAGCTATTCCTCATCCCGAGAGGGAGGGGATGATTCACTTAGGACCGCCCCGGGCGACACTATGGGCCGATATCGGCCGATACGGATGAGCAACACAAGTGCCCGACAGTAGAACGCGTCGCTCCATGCCCGACACGATATCGAACCCGATACGCTTTGCCCGTCACGCGTGCCGCCCGACATGAGTGTATCGGCCAGGGTCCTTGAGCGATACAAACGGTCGTCAAGCATGCCGCCCGACACTGCTGTATCGGGCTAGGCTCCTGACCGGTATCGGGCTGGAGAGCCGATGTAGCCTGTCGTCCTTCTACATCAAGAAGGCGACATCTATCTTTATTTATGTTATTTAATTCTTTAATTCCTGCATTGTAATCAAACCTTTATATGTTTATAGAAATAGAAAATCTCAATTACTTGCTGCTCTATGTTTGGTGTAAAATGTTGGATGACTGCTATGTTTGATATCTGAAATCTAGCTTGCATGTTTGGATCGCGTTTCGCTTAGCTACCGAATTGTGTTTTCCCATCGCAACAACTTCGAGAGTTGTGTTGTGGCTTTAGTGTTTGGTCTGATTCTAGAGTACGAGAGTGCCTGGAACGGAGTTGTTTCAGTAACATTCCACTCTAACTTAAGTCCAGCAACCTGGATAGGGGTGTTGATGCTTGGTTAGAGGTACCCGCTCTGAGAGGAGGGGTGCAAGATGTTACTGCTACCGCTTGTTTTACTGAAGTCTTATCCTTCGTACCTTGCTCTAGCTCTAGTTTTATCTTTCTGTTTCTATTGCATGAAAACCCCTAAAAACTGCTAAATGACTAAAAACCTTAAATCTCTCTAGTAGCTCCAGTTGGAGATAGTTTTCTTGCTTTGTTTGTGACATCTTGCGGTTTCCCTTTTGGGGAATTTATTATCTCTTCATACCTGCCAGAGTGTAGCGTGTCGATTCTGGGTTCTCAACACTACCCCCTTGTCCCTGTGTTCGACCCCGTATATCTACCTCGACCCCGTAAGCAAAGTTGCGGGGGCCTAGAAGGATTCAGGTTTATAAATGTAAAAGCTCGACTACCTCAAATCCGCCTCCACTTTTGGACGCACGATTTAGGCCGGTCAATAATCGCATAGACCCGTCTTTCTTTTTAATGAAAAGAACCGGAGAACCCCAAGGTGAAGTACTCGGTCGAATAAAACCCTTTTCAAGAAACTCCTGTTACTGTTTCTTGAGTTCTGCCATCTCAGCAGGTGCCATTCTATAAGGTGTTTGATCTATTGGTTGTGTACCCGGGATTAGATTAATCTCGAAATCAATCTCTCGAGGTGGAGGAACACCTAGAAGTTCCTTAGGAAACACATCCTCAAATTCCCTAATAATCGAAACTTCAGAAAGACTAGGACTCTCTGCTCTGGTATCTACCACATGTGCCAAGAATGTGAAGCATGCTTGTCTCATCAAATTCTCATCTACCATTGCTGACACTAGACAGGTTGGAAGAATCTTTCTGTCCCCCTGAAAGACCCATGTATCACCATTATCTGAGAACATAGCCTGCTTGGAACCACAATCCAAGACAACCTTATACTTTTATAGGGTGTCCATCCCAAGGATTATGTCGAACCCATGCATATTAAGTGGTATAAGATCCACCTGAATAATATGTTCTAAAAAAGAAATAACACAAGGAGAACATACCTACCGCAACATTACAGATCCAACTAATGGAGTTTCTAATAACAAGTTATCTGCTCTATGACTGGCAGCCATATTGCAGTCATGAATCACTTCTCGAGTGATAAAGGAATGTGTAGCACCCGGATCAATCAAAACAGATACAAAGTAGGATGAAGAAATATTAGAATGAAATAATTTCATCTGACCTATCACGACTCGTGGGTTGACCACTACCTCGGGCTGATTCATAGCATAGAATCTTGCCGTTGCTGGTTGTCGACCACTCGCCATGTTGTTGGGTGCAGATGAGCCAGTGACGCCTATCCACATTCTCATGTGCCACTGCTAAACTGTCGCTTCTGAGAGCCTTTTTGACTCTGCCTCAGTGGTTGGGTTACACTCACGTCTCTAACTAGACAATCTTTCATCAGATGTACCATCTTTCCACATTTATAACAAACTCTATTCTCCCACTGTGGTCTAGATGGTACTGTTACTGACATTGATGCTGAGCTGTGGGCTCCCTCTGGTGGTAAACTATGACCTATACCCTTGCTGGATGTCCATTGTGTCTGAGTATTAAACCTCGGTGGTGTTGTTGGTGCAAAAAACCTTAGTTTCTTAAAAACTTTCGGACCTCTGCCCTTAGAACTGGGTATATACTTTCTTACTGTTAGCCTGAAGCTTCTCAGTCACAGACCTTTCTATCCTCCTAACGGACTCCACAAAGGTGGCAAACCTATCTCTATTCTCTAGAGCAGATACTGGTGTGGTTAAATAAGTGTTCAAACCCTTCTCAAAATGCTGAATCCTCTCCTCATCTGTAGTATCCATGTGCGGACAGAACCGTAGAAGCTCCATGAACTTAGCTTCATACTCACTAATGCTCATTGGTCCTTGCCTTATATGCTCAAACTGAGAGATCTTCTCATCTAGTTAAGTCTTGGGAAAATATCTACTAACATATTCACGTCGGAATTCTTCCCATCCAACTTCATCACCTAGCCTTTTACCTTCTTCTATGGCCCACTAATGGCCAACACTCCTCTTCAACAGCTACACCGCATGTCTAACCTTCTCAGCTTCTGGGATATTAAGAATTCTGAAGGCCTTTTCCAGCTCAGTAAGCCACATGTCTGCATCTACTGGGTCAGTTGTACCAGTATAATCAATAGCTCCTACCCGTCAAAGCCGTTCAAAAGTCTTACCAGCTCCATGTCCCTCATTGTGAGTTGGTGCCCTAGATGTAGGTGGTGGCATCCTATCTGCCATATGTGTCATTGTCGCCATGAACTGCCCAACCAGAGCATGGAAAGCTGGGTTTTCTAGTGTATCTTGGTTAGTCTGGGGATTCTCAGGTACTAGTTCCTCTCTAGCCTGACCCCTTGCACCTCGTCCTGGTATAGCAACACTACTTTCAGTAGCATGTTCTTCGTGTGATCCATCCATCTTCAGGCATTAATTCTTCTCCTGAGAGCAGAATCATTATCATATAAACTGGAAGACACTAGAACAGACTCAATGACCTTAATCCTACGTCTCTATAGACTCAGTGAACCTTAGGCTCTAATACTAAAACCTTGTGACGACAGTCACCAAACTGATAAACAAATCGTTACAATTAAGCAGAATTAAATGTAAACAATGGATTAACAAAAGTCACTAAAAATTTAAAACCATTTGCAAAGAGATCCATTTCCAAGAAACTCTTATAACAAGAACTAAAATATTATATATACATTCTGGTCCACAAAGTACATACCATGTACCTTCTCTTCTCAAGGATTACATACAATAGTTTCTCTATTAAATCTACACATAAGCAACATAAAACCTCGAGGAATTCAATGCCAAAATCTCAGATCGATCATAAAAACACTAACTACTAAGGACCTGAGAGTACAGAGATGACACATAGGACTCATAACTACAAGACACGACAGTCAGTATCTCCATCTGAGACATCACTGCTATCCTTCCCCTGGTGTATGGTTCCTGCCTCCTCGTCCGCGTCCACCTAAAAATGTTGGTGATCAACGGAGTGAGAACCATGTCCCAGTGAGAGATATAACTCTCTGCCATAAATATTATTATTTTAGTTAAATAGTAATAAACTAAGCAGAGGAATCTCTATTGAAAAGTACGATTTAATCATTATTAAGAAGAATAGAGAAATATCATCTTTTAAAGCATTACAACTATAAGTGATAAAGTAGTAAATCATCTATTCAATTTAATAAGGAATATGAAGAACTTGTATAATATCTATCCATTTAGGATACAATAAGCAATGTAACATCAACCAATGATTTCCATAATTTGTCCTTAAGCAATTACGCTACACGACTGATTATATTTTACAATCATTCTTATGCCCTGAGGAAGTGAGCCGTACTGCTCAAATCCAACCTTCGGTTGCGAAACCCAAAGTCAGTGCCATACAAGATCAAAGGAAGAGCCAGACTCCACGATCTCATCCTTCTCGGTCAGTACGAGACCACAAGCAGGACCGTAGTCTCTTGCTTAAGTGACCTCAGTCACAGGGTTAGCTCCTATAGGCTACCCTTTCTCTAGCCCGCCTTGGTACAAGTCCTGGCGCTAGTAAATTTGAGCCATAGGCCAATTCACCGTGCTCCCTGAGCCATGAACGCATTCATGCTCCATCACACTGAGCCATGGGCCTGTTCACCATGCTCTTAAACATATCTTGAGTCTACAACCGAAGTTTCACTCTAATCCTCCTATTTTCGGCTAGGAGAAACCCCGCATATTCAACAATATACGCTCCAGATTAACTAGCAGGAGAACCCATTTCACCATCACCAGCTACTGACGATGATGGATCTATGGCCAGGGCTCTACATGATAATATTCCACTTGATTATTTAAGTACATTACCATATTCTTTAAGAATCAATCAAGATTTCAAACATGAATTATTATGACAAATTCTACAAAGAAACATGTAATACTTCTATCAAGTGTTTTTCAAAACTTTATAGAACATTGGGATCTCAATCCCTTATCTCATCACTAGGAATTCACTCCCCTCATCAATATCATCATCATGTTTACTGGATTTGGGTATTCAAACCCTTAGTTCATCACTGAACAAGGTTATCACTTATCGGATAACTAATACCTCTGGGTCATCTGACTAAGGTATTCATGATACTTGTTACACAAGCATCTCACATAGCTCACCAGGCATACTCAACTTCTTGTCACCTCTCACTAGGCAACAAATTAAAATAATGGCTCACAAGTCCCATTAACATACCTGGTTATGCTCATCATCTCATGATACCTGCATGGTTAGTATACTTGATAACAACCATATCAATTACATATCCACATTATGCAATACAAAGATAACATCACTATTCCCTTATTAGGGTTAGGGGTTCCCATCTTTATCAATTAGGGTTTCACATAACATCACCCTATATTAGGGTTTCACATAACATCACCCTATATTAGAGTTTCACATAACATCACCCTATATTAGGGTTTCACATAACATCACCCTATATTAGGGTTAGGGTTTCCCATTTTATATTAATTAGGGCTTCTCATCTTAATAAATTAGAATTTCATATGCCATAACCCTATATTAGGGTTTCACATAACATCATTTAAGTATTAAATCATACTTATCATTGTTCCATGTACTTAGGAACACACATCATCATCATACCTTATTAGGTTGACTTAACCTCTTACTAAAGTACATGCATCTATTCTTATCATAGTGTATTGAATTTATTACTTTCATAGGCATCGAGTGATAATCACACTGATTATACTAATCACCTAAGTACTTTAGAGGTACTACCATTGAAATCAACCTTGAGATACTATTCAACCACTCATGGGGTTATTAGTACTTACATGATTTGAATCAATTGGACCTTCAAACGGTTTGGATCAATCAAACCTTCAAACAGTTTGAACCAATTGAACCTTCAAACGGTTTGAACCAATTGAACCTTCCAACGGTTTGGCCCTAAACCTTCAAACGGTTTTGGTCCTAAACCTTCAAACGGTTTGGTCCTAAACCTTCAAACAGTTTGGGACCATTTAGACCTTCAAACAGTCTTGGTCTTTATATCCTTAAATGGTCTTGAACCTTTTTCTCATCAAATGGTTTTGAAACTGTTTCATATCTAACAGTTTGAAGATTGATTAACCCTAAATGGTTTGAGACCGTTTGATCCTCAAATGGTTTGAGACCGTTTAGTCCTCAAATTGGATTGAGTCTGTTTGGTCAATTCAGAGATGAAACTGTTTGATCAAATCAACTTTGAAACTATTTAACCCTAAACAGTTTGAGACAGTTTGGTCAATTCAGAGTTGAAACCGTTTGAACCTAAATTAGGGTTTTGACATCAATTGATCTAGGGTTTTGAAACCAATTTAGTTGTGACAACCTGAATTTTCTCTCTCCTCCATGATACTCCTTCCCTCTCATCTAATGGTCTCGTACTCAATCAAGTGTCAACTCTGTAGTATGAATGTGTTAATGATCCAATTTGGTGACCTCAATGACCATTTAAACAATATGTGACATGGATTTGAATATTAAACTATAGCTCCCACTTTAACGGATCACCACATTGCAAGTGAATTTGAACCTTATTATGGTCATCACTTTGATCTATTATATATTTCATATTGTAGATTTTTCAATTCTGAATCCAACAGTATAAAATTTCCTCTATCAGACAACCGTAGACAAGGATATGGCCACATGAACTTTTCTTCATTTATCTTGTTTTAATTGTTTTTATTTTGTTCTTCAGCCTCATTGGGCCCAATTCGACGTGGTCCGACCGCTAGCTTCCTCCCCTCTCATGATCGGGAAAGTCATGAAGGGAAGTAATTGCCCTCCTTCCCTTCCAAACTGGGAGATGGAGGCAGCGGGTGAAATTCTACCCCCCATCTAAACCCTAGGCCTCAAGCTTATTTATAAGCCCCTTGACCAACCCCTTCCTCTTTGCCTTCTCATTCCTCCTCCTCCATCTTTGCTCGTCATCCGTCTCCCTCCTTCTTCTTTGTTTGATAGTAGCTTGGCCGCCACCCTTCCCTTTCTTTTGGGGTGCTACCTTGGGCATCACTAGTGGATGCCGACACAACCAGAAACCACATCATGGTAGGAAGAGGGCATGCGACGACCTTCACCCGTAAACTCGCTCGTCTTGCCTCGCTGTTGGAGGAGCGCCGAAGGGATAGGACGGAACCCCTGTTCGGAAGCTATTTTGGCGTTGAAACAGGGGAGCGTCTGCGAGTTGCTGACAGACTCACCTGAGACTGGATGTGGACCTGACGCCAACTATGAGAAGCCGCTATATCAACACACATACAGGAAGACCAAGATGGGTCAGCGGTGACCAGCGGCAACCACCAGTCGAGAGCCTCACATCAGCGTAACACAGTGCTACTATCCCTTGTTTTCCCCTGTTCATGAGCGGGTAATGGGAATCATGAGGAAGGGGGAGACGCCCGCTTGGGCTTGGACCAGAAAGGCCGGAGGCCCATCACTCATGGATGACCAAGGCCCAGTCAAGGAACATAAGGTATAGTTCCCCTTTTCAAGAGCAATTCTTTGAATATGATAACTCCTAGACCCTAAGTCGAAAATGCATGAACCTATATATCAAATTGATCAACTCAAAAAGATCTACAACATGAGAATCGTTTCAGACCCTGAATCTTCTTCTAAATCTCTAATAATGCTAGATATGTGATCTTTGACTTCTTTGACCATGCTTAATGCATAATTGTGATGAATCTTGAATATTTGATGTATACCTACACTCCTAACCTTGAAGTCAATAACTTTTGTACATATTGAGTTTAATGAGAGTCATCATCATCCCTATTTCTTATACATTACTCTAGTTAGAGATATATACTAATGTTGAGATTCTAATGATGTACCCTGCCCTAAATTGATAATCTAGCTACTTAATGATGAAATAATGTCTAATCAACCCCAAATAAGTAATATATGTCTCCACATGACCTTAATATCATCCCCTAGCATCCTCCTTGCTATGGTATTCTTTTGACATCTAATGCATGTATATGCCCCTATTATGTGAACGTTTGATTATACTTTGAACCAATGATGGGTTGACCTAACCTATGCATGTCTCTATGTCTTTATGTTTATGATCTTAACCATCCTTGATGCTTGGTACCCTTGAATTGATAATCTTTGACCTTGATTACTCTATTATGAGTCTTTGATCCTTTAATGTACTAAGGAACTTGAACCTTGAAATGGTCATATGTAATCCGTGGAACCTTAGAATGATATGAAACTTGAACCACACCATCATGTTGACCTCTAGATCAATACAATATCATATAATGAACCAATAAGCAACTTGGAACCCATCTTGGCCAAAACCCTAAAATGCATCTAATTAGGGTTAATGATGAGAATATAATGCATATATGTAATCTTGTTGTTAATCAGGTTTGGCATGTGGCTAGATGGTGAAGGATATGTTAGGTTATGAATATCTGAATCAGGTATGGGCCTTATCTAGTTATATGACTACCACTTTATTGCTTGAAAAGACATATATTGTATGCTTGTTTGTCTATTTGCTCAAATATTGCCATGTAGTATTGCTATGTCGTACTCGATGTTTGCTTCTTCAGTTTTATAACTTGAACACATATATAGATAGAACTCCATTATAATATTGATTGATAAAGGGTTAGCTCCTGGATACGACCTTGAGGTCCCTCTCGTATAAAAGGGTTAACTAAGCTTGAGCACCCTTACGGACCCTTCCGACGGGAAGATGGTCAAAGGCCTTAAACATGCTTGATATTGTTGGTATAATGGAGTGAAATGACATAAAATATGGTTTCACATTTGTTAAACAATTTACATGTTTATTCTTGTTCATTTAGTCTTGAAATCTTTTCAAAATTATGCAAAGCTTATATATATGTGTATCTTTCGGCCCCATACTCAACACCTCATGTGTTGACCCATTTCTCGTATGTTGTTTTTAGGTTCAAAGATGGCTAGAAAAGATGATGGGCTTGGTGAGCTATGCTAGGTGTACTTGTTGTAAGATCCAGATTTAGTGCACATGAATGACTTGTACCTTGACTATGGAAATATGTAATTGAATTCATGAATATAATACATTTTGTATAATTTATACTTGTTGAATGTTGAGTCTATGTTGGTGCCTTTATCTTATTATTTGTTCATGTGTGCTAAGCTTTACGCTTCTGCATGTCACATTTGGTATACATTTGGTTCATGGGACTGGGATTCCAGCTCCGTGACAGATGGTATCAGAGCATGAACAATAACTACACCAAACATTTTTCACATGAAACACAAACTAAACTCACTTTACATCTCAACCCTAGAAACTTAATGAAATATCCCTGTGGATTAGGTTGACTTAGCCTCTAGGTTAGAACCTAGATGTTCTAGAACTAGGTGTAGGATTTTGTAAGTTACCTCCCTAGACATGATTCACGACATGTGATTAGGATGTATACACAAGTGTGCACCATGTTCTTGCTAGTTCTCTAGGTGTCATGATACTAGACTACCTAATGAGTTTGGTAACTCGTTTTGTTTTTGGTTTTATTCGAATGGAGTATGGTGGTTTTCATCACCTGTTTAAACGTTGGAGAAAACATATTTCAAGTATTATTATATGTACATATGAAAAATGTTACCACACACAGAAAGGCAGTGAGTTTCCATGCAACCTAGGAGAAAGAGATGTAACATCAAGTCTAGATGAGAGAGTTTATATGATAGTGATAATCTCTAGAGTTGTCTAGAGCCATGATGTAGGTTAGGCAAGTGAATAACCTAGAAACCTAAGATGATGATTATGATATTGATGATGATGTTGATGTTTTATAGGACCCAAGATGTTTGAGGAAGGTTAAGTATGTTTGACGATATGAGATGAGTTTGACCATGCAACCCTAGCTAGACCTAGCACCTTGTATGATACATACCACTTGGTTGATGTGCTAAACATAGCTAGTGGGTGGACATGCTTGCTTGTACCTAGTCTTGTATGTGTGGAGATATGATATATGGTTCGAGACCAACACGGGCCTCAATCTCTTTACAAAGGAAGACCTCTAGCATGGGACATATGAATAGGGTGACATGTTGATACGAGTTGACCCGTATCGGGAAAAGGTTAGAGTACCTAAACTCCAAAATATTTGAAATGTTGAATAATATGAATGATGAAATACTTGATGATGAGTCCCTAGCTAGAATACTTCTAAGTATATGAGTTGAGTGACCTAGTGTGTGGCTTCCTTGAAAATGTTGAACCCTAGATGTCCTATTAGAATATCTAACCCTAGAGAAAGAGGCAATTGAATATTTGATGCTTGATATATATATATATAGGTGAGGGAGATGTCCCAAGACCTAAGATGATGTACATGATGTGTGATGTCCATGATGAGCCTCATACTCGGGTTATAGTTGTATATAAAGGAATCTAGCGGTTACCCTTGTTTCTCGAATGATGGGTAGAAAATTTTGTTATGGGTAGATGGTTGTGGTTAACATGTCTCGTTGGACACATATATGTCTTAGATTGAGTGGCTTGAGATTGTGAAGCTCTTTCTAGATACAAGTGAGAAAGTTATAAAACCTCGATATTGATGATAATGTTGTTCCTCGAATGATGCTTGATACATGGAATATCTCACTTATGTTTAAAAAAAACTGATATATGCTAGATGAGTCACTCACATAAGCTAGACCTAACAAGAAATCATACCATACATAAAGTATGTAGAGTGGGAATCATGAACTTGATATGCTGATGCCTAGAGATCTTAGCTTGATTAATGAGGGGTAACATACCTAATCTCATACCCAAAAAAAACTAATATAGAGATACTAAGGGATGGGTAAACACTAATGCCATGATGATGTCATTATGTGATAAAACACGAAGTAACACATATGTGATCGAGATGAGTACACCCTTGATGATGATAACCTAGTGTGCATCCCATTGTGGGGAATGTCATGACAACCATGGTAGGATACCTAGGCATGATGAGTATGAACTTTGATTTTGGACTTTTGAACCTGATCCTGGATAAATTTCAAGGACGAAATTTCTTGTAAGGAGGGAAGGATGTGACAACCTGGCTTTTCTCTCTCCTCCATGATACTCCTTCCCTCTCATCTAATGATCTCTTACTCAATCAAGTGTCAAATTTGTAGTATAAATGTGTTAATGATCCAATTTGGTGACCTCAATGACCATTTAAACAATATGTGACATGGATTTGAATATTAAACTATAGCTGCCACTTTAACGGATCACCACATTGCAAATGAATTTGAACCTAATCATGGTCATCACTTTGATCTATTATATATTTCATATTGTAGATTTTTCAATTCTGAATCCAGCAGTATAAAATTTCCTCTATCAAACAACCGTAGCCAAGGATATGGCCACATGAACTTTGCTTCATTTATCTTGTTTTAATTGTTTTTGCTTTGTTCTTCAGCCTCATTGGGACGAATTTGATGCGTCCCAGCCGCTAGCTTCCTCCCCTCTCATGATCGGGAAAGTCACGAAGGGAAGTAATTGCCCTCCTTCCCTTCCAAACTAGGAGATGGAGGCGGCGGGTGAAATTCTACCCCGCATCTAAACCCTAGGCCTCAAGCTTATTTATAAGCCCCTTGACCAACCCCTTCCTCTTTGCCTTCTCGTTCCTCCTCCTCCATCTTTGCTCATCATCCGTCTCCCTCCTTCTTTTTTGTTTGACAGCAGCTTGGCCGCCACCCTTCCCTTTCTTTGGGGGCGCTACCTTGGGCATCGCTGGTGGATGCCGACACAACCAGAAACCACATCATGGTAGGAAGAGGGCATGCGATGAACTTCACCCTTAACCTCACTCGTCTTGCCTTGCTGTTGGAAGAGCACCGAAGGGATAGGACGGAACCCCTGTTCGGCCTCTGTTTTGCCGTTGAAACAAGGGAGCGTCTGTGATTTGCTGACGGACTCACCCGAGACCGGATGTGGACCTGACGCCAACTATGAGAAGCCGCTATATCGACACACATACATGCAGACCAAGATGGGTCAGCGGTGACCAGCGACAGCCACCAGTCGAGAGCCTCACATCAGCATAACCCAGTTCTACTGTCCCATGTTCCCCCCCTGTTCATGAGCGGGTAACAGGGGAATCATGATGAAGGGGGAGATGCCCGCTTGGGCTTGGACCAGCAAGGCCGGAGGATCATCACTCATGGACGACCAAGGCCCAATCAAGGAACTTAAGGTATAGTTCCCCTTTTCAAGAGCAATTCTTTGAATATGATAACTCCTAGACCCTAAGTCCAAAATGCACGAACCTATATATCAAATCGATCAACTCGAAATGATCTACAACATGAGAATAGTTTCAGACCCTGAATCTTCTTCTAAATCTCTAATAATGCTAGATATGTGATCTTTGACTTCTTTGACCATGCTTAATGCATAATTGTGATGAATCTTGAATATTTGATGTATACCTACACTCCTAACCTTGAAGTCAATAACTTTTGTACATATTGAGTTTAATGAGAGTCATCATCATCCCTATTTCTTATACATTACTCTAGTTAGAGATATATACTAGTGTTGAGATTCTAATGATGAACCATGCCCTAAATTGATAATCTAGCTACTTAATAATGAAATAATGTCTAATCAACCCCAAATAAGTAATATATGTCTCCACTTGACCTTAATATCAGCCCCTAACATCCTCCTTGCTATGGTTGTTTCTTTTGACATGTATATGCCCCTATTATGTGAATGTTTGATTATACTTTGAACCAATGATGGGTTGACCTAACCTATGCATGTCTCTATGTCTTTATGTTGCTGATCTTGACCATCCTTGATGCTTGGTCCCCTTGAATTGATAATCTTTGACCTGGATTACTCTATTATGAGTCTTTGATCCTTTAATGTACTAAGGAACTTGAACCTTGAAATGGTCATATGTAATCCGTGGAACCTTAGAATGATATGAAACTTGAACCACACCATCATGTTGACCTCTAGATCAATACAATATCATATAATGAACCAATAAGAAACTTGGAACCCATCTTGGCCAAAACCCTAAAATGCATCTAATTAGGGTTAATGATGAGAATCTAATGCATATATGTAATCTTGTTGTTAATCAAGTTTGGCATGTGGCTAGATGGTGAAGGATATGTTAGGTTATAAATCTCTGAATCAGGTATGGGCCTTATCTAGTTATATGACTACCACTTTCTTGCTTGAAAAGACATATATTGTATGCTTGTTTGTCTATTTGCTCAAATATTGCCATGTAGTATTGCTATGTCGTACTCGATGTTTGCTTCGTCAGTTTTATAACTTGAACACAAATATAGATAGAACTCCATTATAATATTGATTGATAAATGGTTAGCTCCTGGCTACGGCCTTGAGGTCCCTCTCGTATAAAAGGGTTAGCTAAGCTTGAGCACCCTTACGGACCCTTCCGACGGGAAGATGGTCAAATGCCTTAAACATGCTTGATATTGTTGGTATAATGGAGTGAAATGACATAAAATATGGTTTCACATTTGTTAAACAATTAACATGTTTATTCTTGTTCATTTAGTCTTGAAATATTTTCAAAATTATGCAAAGCTTATATATATGTGTATCTTTCAGCCCCATACTCAACACCTCGTGTGTTGACCCATTTCTCGTATGTTGTTTTTAGGTTCAAAGATGGCTAGAAAAGATGATGGGCTTGGTGAGCTATGCTAGGTGTACTTGTTGTAAGATCTAGATTTAGTGCACATGAATGACTTGTACCTTGACTCTGGAAATATGTAATTGAATTCATGAATATAATACATTTTGTATAATTTATACTTGTTGAATGTTGAGACTATGTTGGTGCCTTTATCTTGTTATTTGTTCATGTGTGCTAAGCTTTACGCTTCCGCAAGTCACATTTGGTATACATTTGGTTCATGGGACTGGGATTCTGGCTCCGTGACATGAGTTCTAAATGTTTTGAAATCATTTGGCAATCCAAGGTTGAGACCATGTGGACTAGATTAGGTTGAAACCATTACACCTTTACGCATTCTTGAAACCATTTAGCCTCTAACAGTTTGTAATCATTTGACCTCTTATGGTTTTGAAACCGTTTGGTCACCAAACGGTTTGAAACCAATTGGTCTCTATCGGTTTGAAACTGTTTGACCAACAAAATTGACACCGTTTGATAATGATATTTTAGAGGTGTGTTCTAAGATTATGTCATCACCATCAAGCTTCAGATTTTCGTTACTTATGTTCATTCAACTGATGGATTTATTGATTCATCAATTACTTAAGAAAAATTTCGAGAAGAAGGAAAAGATCATCATATATTGCAAGATTGAAATCAATAATAATAATACTAATGTGTTCAAGTTATATAACCTGCCTTCAAAGTAGATTCAAAGCTTCAAGATTATCATCTCTAATGGTAAAAAAATCTCCTTCAACTATCCAAGGTTCATTTCCAACTCTTTGGATGCAAAAGATAGCCAAGGTTGAGCATTGGATGGACGAGAGAAGAAAATGAGTGTTGAAATCCGATTTCAACCATCAATCCAAGGTTGAAGACGATCATGGAGATTACCTTCTGCTTGGGGAACATTTTCCTCCTTTCAATTATCCTTGAATTAAAAGCAACCACTAAGCACCTTAATCATTATAATACTATTATCCATTTTTAGTGGACATTACTTTTTAATTAACAAATGTGAGTGGATTTCTTCACCTACTTAGGATATTTCGGTGCCACTCAAGGAATTTGGACGTCCTACAACTATAGGATTTCAACCACAGACTTTTTAGTTGATGGGAAATTCAATTAATATATTTATTTTTGCTACAAAATAAATTAGGGTTTCAATTATGCTTAAATCTTGATTATTTTATTATCAAGATTATCTCTCCTCAAAAGTAGTTCAAACAAGATGCCCCATTATTTTATTTTCTCTAAATGATACCAAGAAATAGTAGAGACACTCTTGAAGTGGTATTTTACATATTCAACCCTATATTTTGGGTAATTTGTAAATTACACCAAAACTAGCATTCAATACACAAACATTATTCAAACAAGCTCCTTCTTGGAACTTCGGCTTCCACAAGCCATACGTCAACATCATTCTCATTCTTATGATGCTATAACACTTTATGAACATTTATCATGTAACATTTGCGAGGTAACCCCTTAAATTGGGTAAATTGCACTTTAGTCCAAAATAGGTAAAATATTGTTTCAACATTATTCAAATAGGACCAAAATTGAAACATAAGCTCTCCTTTAGTCTTAATTACTTTTAAAAATATAAAGAAAATAATATAAATGACTTACTTAAGATAAACTTCCAGGGTTAAGGCATAACCCAGGTCAGGGATGTTACAAGGATTGTCCTTTAATCATCTTCTCTTCTATAGACCGCTACTTTCTCTACATAATAGGAAGGTAAGGCGCCACTACTTTGAAAGATGCTTGGTACCTCATGACCCTCTTTTGCACCTAATAGACTTTACAGTGGTAGATCCAAATGCTCTTTTCCATGTGTATCCTATGCACAACTATGCTTCTCAGTATACATGATTCTTGAATCGATGTGTCATATCTACAACTCTTTGCATAAGGATTAATATGGCAACTTATAAATTTTCTTTAAATATGTGTTACTCATTTATATGCTTATTTACATATTTTAAATCAAACTAAGTTCATTTAGTTGATTATCGAAAACATGTGACATGAGTTTCATGCATAAACATCAACACTCACAGAATATTCTATTGTAGAGATAGTTTAATAAAGTAATACTTGTCTATGCTCTTATAGTTGTTCATTATTGTTTTGTATTAGTAAAACCAATGTGTCTAATGGCACTATATTGTTTTCTAAATGTCAACTTGATTTTGATGATAAGATTGAGTTGTTAAGTGTGACAATTATGAATTCATTTGTACCATTAAGTTTTGGTAAATAAATATTATATATATTTTAATACCAAAGATGAACATGTTTGTGGCAACATTCCTTTCTTTGTTCCTACACAAATTAACTGGACAAGTTTCATACCAACTTCTTTCTTAGTGGTCATATTTCATTGCAACTAGCTTGTTATCACTTTACTTTTTGGCATGTTCTACATCTGCCGTGGGAGAAATTTAAAAGAATTGGTTGATATTATGGCTATAAAGCCCTCTATAGTTTCGTAGATTTCTTTGTCAAAGAAAATTTCCCAGAGTTGCTCATGAGTTACCCCAATAATGAGAGGACCTGGAGTTGATGAGGCTGAATTTTCTAGAAGCCATACCTCATTGGTTATCAAGAAAATATCATGTAAGCCTAAACCTAACTTAGATGTGCTTATTATAGTGTAAACAAACTTATGCTTTTTCTATGTAGGAACATATTAACTAAATGATTTCATTTTATTCTTTACAATTTAGAAGACGTGAAATTTGTGACACACAAGCAATATCTTAGTCAATTGATGAAAGGGTTAGATGCATGAAGAAATAGAAGAATGGTTTGGTATATTTATAGCTTTCTCAAGCAGGAGCCCAAGTTCTTGAAGAACGGTGATGTAGGATTTGTGAAGATCAATTCCATCAAGCCCAAGTTATTGAAGAACAATGATGTAGGATTTGTAAAGATTAGTTCCACCAAGCCCAAGTTCTTGTTGTCAAGTAAACAGTAAAGAATAGGCCTAAAAACATTTAGTGTACACCTTTTCATTATATCAAGGAAGAGATGGCCAAAGTATGTACACACTATTGTAATAATTAGCAAATTTTGTATGAAAGAGTGTCTAACATGTGTTTTATTTAATAAAGGGAAAAGGTAAAATATCCTCCCTGCGTAATTTGCATTTTATTATAGATAAAAGAGATTGATATTTAGAATCTATACTTTTGAAAATATTAGTTCAAATTCCAATTGGTGTTCATTTAAACATTAATGTAATGAACTAAAAACTGAACCATAAAAGCCACAAAAAATGGCAACATACAAAATATGTTTTCTCTTATAGTGGCATTTTGTATATGTCATTATACTTAATGAGATCAATTTCATACGAAATTGTAATACATAATAGTGGCATTTGTTTAAAAGACACATGATATAATAGTGGCATTTTTATAAATGCCAAATGATTTTTTAGTGGCATTCATTTGGCATTTATAGAAAGCCACTAAATCTAGATATTTAGTGACATTTACAACTTATGCCACTATCTCTCTAGTGGCATTGATACTAGAGATATTTTTTTAAGTGTCAACAAATGCCACTAAATATTTATAGTGACATTTTTTTTACTGGCATTTGTCAGATGCCGCTAATGGGTATGTTTACTATAGTGGTTTCATCTGGATCTTTTTCTTAGGTTCACATATACTCTTTGATTTCTTATCTTTACTCTTAGCAACTATAAAATTGACACTGAGGTTTACATTAGTAGGTAACTTGACATTCTTCTCTTTCAAGTTCTCTTCTTATATGTTAATGTCCCTCATGAGATCGTTCATCGTCAAGTCTTCTTTAGGATTCTAAAGAGTCATGACGAATGATTCTATTTTTTTTAAATATCTCTATTAAGGACATAACTACAAACTTGTTAGGAAATACCGTGCTTGCATTTGAGAGCTCGTGAACCAAGAGTTCAAAGTCATGAGTTTGGTTTGTAATGGATTTTCTCTCAACCATATGAAACATCAAAAATTTGGAAACACATTACTTTTCAGCATCCAAATTATTTATATTTTTTTTTATTTTCTAATGCCCCCTCACAAAATATTATAAGTATTAGGAAGCTTAGAATGCAAATTATACAGTTTCTTATTTAAAAAAAGATTAACCATTGATATGTCTTATCACCCTTCTTATAAGTTGTAATTAATTTAAAATTATCATGGACAATTTCATCACCTTTAATTGATCCTCTTCTTGAACTGATCATAATCCACCACATTAAAAAAAGTGTAGCCTACTTTGCCAACAGGTAAAATTGGTACCAATTTTTTTTTAGACATATTTGAAGTGTCGATTTTATCGCCAAAAATATGTTTGGCCATTGTTTATTAATGACATGAATGATTTCTTAAAGAACACTATTAATTTTATATGAGTCATTACATGCTGCAACAACAATTGTGATAGATTAATAGTTTCAGGTGGATCCAGATAAGAAACACATTGATAAACAACACACAACAATTAAAGTAAATCAGAGTTATAATTTTAAATCAGAATGTTCTTTTACAAACAAGCATGATACTTAAAGAAATCATCAACTCTCAATCGATAAAGATAAGCATCCTTCTTCTAGTTGTACCGATCACAAATCCTTAATAGGTAGTCATCTCACTCGTACTTGATGGTGATTAGCATGCACTATCAGTACAACCCACCCAACGATCACATGTATCACCACCAGAATTGATCACTCCTTTTGGGAGAGGAATGAAGAACTTGTTTCTCGTAGGGGAGAAATCTCCAGAAGCAAATCGTGAGCAATTACGATAGAGAAATAAGTTGGAATTACTTTTCGCACACAGAATAGCTGACAGTTGTATGTTCTGAAGTTGTTCATAACCTAAATGATCAGAGACTTATTTATATCTCTTTCATGCCCCCACATCATATTTCCAGTAAAATTCGAAGACTCAATTTTTCTTACATACGTAAAAAAGGAAGATGAGGAGTATCTTTCCAAATAAGAAAAACAAGAAGTCCATTTCTAACTAACGAGGAAAGCATCTTTTTCCTATTAATAAGAATAATATATCTTTCAAATTCATAAGGAAAATGTCTCTTTTCAATTAATAAAGAAAAAACGTCTCTTTCCAATTTATAAAAAATATCTCTTTCCGATTAATAAAAAAACATCTTTTCAAATAATAAAAAAATAACTCTATCCAATTTAAAAAACATCTCTTTCAAATTAATAAATAAAATATATTTTATCAATTAATAAAGAAAATAATGAGTCTATTTTCAATTCAGAAATCATTAAGTAAATATTCAATAATTTTATTTTTAGATCTACATGTTTCACCATTCAGAAAGGATTGAGAATCTGGTTTGTTGCTCATGCTTCTATTAGATATTTCTGTAATTTATTGAAGAAATCAATGAATATATTAATTAAGTAGTTATCTTTTTATACAAATAAAAATGATTTGGAAAAATTAAAGGAATTTCTTAGTCCAATTTTTAGTTTGCACAAAGAATCAACTATTTTTTCCTCCACACTCCTTATTACTGGCTGCGCTTACTTTGTGTTTAACCCATTTTAAATAAATGACTGTAGCATCCATATGTCTAAAAATGGCAAATGCTCTCGTTATTATGACATCTCCACCTGCCAAGTTCTAGAGTCACCGTGTCACAATTTTCGGATCGTATGGCCGGTGAGTCAATGAATAAGGTCATGAATATGTTTTTGAAAAAAACGTCACGAGGCCAGACACTAAGGTCCCATCATCAAAATTTAGGTTGAGGGCCAGCAACAAATTTTTTTATTGCTAGATCTTGGATTAACGTGGTCTCAATGAGATGGGTTCTCATGAATATACCCGAAAAAGAAATTCATAGACTCAAACTTCGCATGTTAATGAATTGTAGAATGGTAATGCGACGAGGTCTCGACAACATGGATGTAAAAGAATCGACATAAAACAACTTCACATGTAAATTAATTGCATGATTGCTCACATAATGATATTGTTCCTCTATATAAAGATTGCATGGACTTCATTGATGTGCATTCGCATGTCCAAGATCCTCGTGAGGAACCAACAAAATCTAAACGACGCGTATGTTGATTCAAAAAGCAAGAACGACCCATTGCATTATGATCTTCATGATATAAATAAGTTTGATAGTTCGTCCTTTACTACAGCTTTTATCTTAGGAACCAACAAAATCTAAACGACGCGTATGTTGATTCAAAAAGCAAGAACGACCCATTGCATTATGATCTTCATGATATAAATAAGTTTGATAGTTCGTCCTTTACTACAGCTTTTATCTAATCATATAATAAGAAGACCGGACTATGCAATGCATTGAACTGGCTTTCGCTACAACCCTGCCCAGATATACACTGATATGTAATTTTTGTAATAATTTTTGCAACATGAATTGTTCAATTCTGCACCCGTTTTCCAACGAAATGTTCCGTTTTCCATAAAATTTATGCCCCATTATTTGAGTAATTTAAGTTTCATTTTCCGCAACATGTGTTCACCACTATTTGTGAACATATGTTATGTTTTATGTAACATGTGGTCCACTATTCATTCTATAGGAATCAATTATACTAACCAATGGATCAACTTTCATACAACACGCACCGGTATCCGCTTACATATGTTCCATTTCTTGTTTCAAGATACGCCATCATTCATTCTTGCAGACCATGTTTCAAACAGGAGTGAAACACTTTTCTTAACATAAACACACCAGCATCACTTCCACACCATGATTTATTTATTTTTGAACTGGGTTTATTGCACATGTGAACTGGCTTTTATCCCACACTATGGTCGGAGGTAATGTTTAATCTATTGGTAATACACTTGCACCAAATCTTAGACCAAGTTTGACACATGAAAGAACCATCATTCTTTTTTTGAGTCTTAGGGAGACCCCGCTCCCCCTCCTCCTCAAACAGGTGCCAGAACCCAGAAAGAACCATCATTCTTAATCATGATTTATCAAACTAAGAACTAGGTTTCAAAACCTATCATTTTATTAACATGATTCAGCGAATTCATAACTCGTATAACCCTCAATTGTTTTTTGTAATGTTATGCACCCCAATTGAATGGTACTTATACAACATACTTCGCACATAAGTAAATCTGCCGGCCCAAGGGCATATTAGACACCTATTTTGATGAATGCATATATTCTCATATTATTGTTCTAACCAATGTTTGGGCATTTCACATCTCTATGAGTTAAAACAACAATTAAATGGACATAGATACATCTTTCATAAACTTTAAATTTTCATACAATGCAAAAAATTACTTTGTCCATTTATTTATTTATCTTGTAACAACACAAGCGTGTTGAGCCTTTAACCTCAATTTCCCTTAGTTATTACCTTACGAAGCCGGTGGGTTGACATATTATATTATATAAATACCTATAGCTGAATTTTCAGATTTTGGTGAGTTAGTCAACGGACAAATTCTTGGTCAATGTCACAATTCGATAGAGATGTGGCCGGTTAAACTCCTAGTTCAAGCGATGGGTTATCAAATTGGTTTCCTAATTCACTCTCACCATCATTCTGCAAAAGAATCAAACTATCCATTACCTTTGGTTGAAGTCACTTGTTTTACCAAAATGTATATCGGTCGAAGAATGAGTTTGGTCGAGACACTATTATTGCACAATCATGCAATTCATTTTATTTATGGCTTAACCCAGTATCTCTATGGTGGCTGGACGCTGCTATATGACCCTAGACTCTCCCTCGAGCAAAAACTAATTTATTCCTATAAACAGGGACACTCTATACACATTCTAATCACACTTGAGCAATGCAAATAATTTGTAACAATATTTTTATGAAATCTCTATGATAATCATTAGTTCTCAAAGTGTCAAGCTTCTCATTCACTTCATCTTTTCTATTCAGACAGAGAACTTGAGATACGACCTTGCATTTATGCTTTACATTAGTAATCCACTTTCGCATAACATTTTTTAATCGTCTTGAGTGAAACTGGAGGTGCTCAAAGGTAAGGAAGTGAAAACCTTATAATATTCTCTTCAGGAAGGATTCATCATTATGGTGATCTTTTAAGGCCATCAAATAAGATGCATGGTGTCTTCTCATGTACATGATAACCAAAGGAAGATGGTGGTGTCTCCCCATATACTCAACAACCAAAGAAAGTAGGTGATGTTCTTGTGGTCCGAAAATAATCAAAGGAGAAGGTGGTGTCCTCCCAGTCCACTAAACCAAATGAAGGAAGAGGTGGTCTCCCTCATCCATGAAAAGCAAAGGAGGTGGTGGTGGTCTCCCAAGCCCACATACAAAGGAGGATCTTAGATATCTCCCAGTACCAATATAAATGAGTTGTTTTAATTCAAGATAAGATTTACTATCATATTATAATTCCTATATTTGAATATAAAGTTATTTACCAAATCTTGATGGTTGTAAAGACAACTAGGCGTGGGCTTAGGGATTCATTGTGAGGTTTGAATTGTGTCAAATCTCATGCTCACCTTGATTGACCAAGACAATTACAATAGCCTTTAGGCTATTTTGTAATGGCCAATCTAAACCATTCTCACATCCTTAATGCTAGTTGATAGCCCCATTCACATCACATTTCTTCCCTCTTTGTTTCCCCTCTTCTTCTTTCCCTAAACTCCTCCATGTCTTGGCCTTTGGGTGCCACTCCATGATCCCCCTGGACTTGATTTCTCCACCACATGATTAAACAACAAGGCAAGGACTAGACGACACCCTACAGAGGGCCCCATGGACGTAACAATGTTGGTGGCCACTACTGTAGCAAGAAATAGAAGTGCAACGCCACGCTACATGCATTTGGGGGATACAGATGGCAAGTGACCTCAGACCATCTGCAAGTGATAGTGAGCGGTTGGCATCGACCAAGAAACCTAGATGGGTTGGGTCAACACTTACAATCACAAGCCAGACAATGTTCAAGTCCCACACTCTCACAGTCCAGAAATAAAGTAAGTCAAACCTCTCTTCCCTCTCTTTTAAATATGTTCTAGATCGAATGTTACCAGAATAATATAAAATCAATCTTTAGGTCCCTTTTGACATGTAATATATGATTTTCAATCAGACAACAAGTTCTATCTGTTGAAATTAGTTTCAAGACCTAGTTATTCTCTTAGTTCTAATGATATGCTAAAAATGATAACTTCTATATCTTTCTACTTTATTCAATCTAACTAATTCTCAAGCTTAATCTGTTATGCCCCAAAACATTATGTCATCCTAAGATCAGTAACTCGAACAATTTTATGCATCAAATTCAATTTTTATCCATATTTTCACTGTTAAATAATCTAATGTTGCCTAAATGACCTAATATGGACCTATATGTAAAATATCCCTTCTTTTTTTATTATAGCTTGTTCAAGGGTTCTTAAAAAATATGTGAATGCTCTAGAATCATTAGCTTTCACCTTGAAATGCCATTATTTTCTATCATGATCTTTCTTCGACCCTAATGATGATCTTGCAGCACATAACGTGTCTTAATATGACCATATGTGATGAACCTTATGCATTTATTGATCTAAAGTTGATCAAAGATGTTTATGTGGCCTTGAAATAAGTATCTTCTCTTTCCTTGTAGCCTTAAATTACATATGAATTATTAATGTGCGTAATGTGACTAAACGCCTTAATCATGACATGAATTATGATCTAGTATGCATGTTTATAATTAACTCTCTAATATTATGCACATCTTTCCCTAGTGATCATACATGTTATATAATTATCTCAATTAGCATATTGGTGATATTTATGACACGTAACTCAAGTAGACCCCATATATACTCTATTTGTTACAATCTTACATGATAATGACTTAATTGACTAGTTTAACTATGTTATTGCCTATGTTGCTCATTTTTCTTGAATCCTATGATCACTCCATATATGATCATGAAACCCTAATTTTGAACCCCTAATCTTAGTTGTTTTGTGTCACCCTAGTTTCAGGGTGAACCCAGTTTGTATGATTTAACATTATAGTGAACAAGCATGGCGTAGTCTGAGATATTGAAAACAATATTCAAGGAAATGCGTACCTGGACTAGGTGACACATAAAACCCCCATGTTAATGATTAATGAACCTAATCTTACTGATGTTAGTCCTATTGAAACTTTTTATAATCTTAAGATCTCTTTATGGATTTAAAAGCCAAGATCTGGTCAAGGTTGGTTTATATGGTATTCTAACTCTGTGGTTAATCTTGTTCTCTAATCAAGGTATGCTTTATCCTCCTATTGTCTAGAATAGTGGTATTGAACATTCTTGAATGTATGTATGATTAAAATGATTGTATTTATTATACTTTATTTAGGTTCATGTTCCTTATGATTATTATGTTTATCTTAAGTAAACTATGTTGTAAAAATCTATAACGTAATTGAATTGTCCATTATACATAACTTTTGCACCTACTAACTTCTCAGGATAAGGGAACAAGGCATGTTAAAATAGGGTTAGTTCATTCATTTTGGATTGGAGGTCCCTCATGTAGAATGAAAGTGATAGTTAGGCTTTGAGCCTCAAATGCTCCTCATGGATCCTTGCTATGGAAAGTTGGTCCATGTCTGTAAAATGTTGTTTAGTATAATGAAAATGCACTTAGAACATGCTTTCATGTTAATAAGGAAATATTTGACGTTGTTGACTTCTTTATTGACATTATATGAAGTTTAGCAATGAATTTAGGTTCTCTTAAGCATATAAGTTTATGTTTTTGATAGCATACTCAACACAACTGTGCTGATGTGTACCCATTTTATAATTTTAGGTAATAGGTACACCATGACTTGTTCTATGATCGTTGATCATTCTCTCTTATAATAATCTAATGCTTGTACTCTATTGGAATCATCTAATGACGTGCAAATGAAACATCCACATAATTTGATATCTAGAAGGGTTATGATATATTTGTTATGTACTAAACTAGTTCTTTTGTTATGACATGTTGTCTTATACCTTAGTTTTTATATGTTCTTGATTATGGTGTTATTCGTGCATATGTTATGTTATCCATTCTAGGGATGTATGCCTTGGTCCTCTTGCCTTTGTCTTTTCTAACCATTTGGTGTTTGGATTTGGGTAATAAATAGTTCCTCAACAGATTTTTAGTATTGTTATAGTATAGATAATTCCTATTTATTAAAATATGATCAGATTATCAGTCCAAGTGAAAAACAACATTTAGAAGGTCACATTTTAGTCAAATTCATTTTTAGAGATTTAGAAATACTAAGGATTGTTTTACTATCATTTTATACAATGATGATGTAGTGTATTATATAGAATTAAAAATGGAATTATCTAACTACTGAGTATTTAAGAATGTGTAGTAGATAGTTGAACAATAATATTATATAATATATTATACATTTAGATTCCATGAACACCATAGATTACTTGTGGAGGTATGTGCTATATTAGAGGAAGTGTATTACCCACTAGAAATGTCTAGTAGAGGAAGTCAAAGTGTGTAGATAGGTCACGAGGGGTAAAGCCTAGTGTGGAAGACTTCTTGAGTTACATCATGGGTATCCAATATTAGTTAGATATTCTCGTAATACCCAATGATACCTAAATATAATCAATGATCCAAGTGGTACCATGTTTTTAGTACAATCAGAGACATGTAATCAACATGAACTAGAGATCTCCATGGTATGTAGTATAATAACTACTTAGTGAGTGAGCCCTTATGGAACCACTAATGTATATAATTTAAGACAGAGTATTTTGACTCTCTACCATTGTACCCTTGTTTAGAGTATGAGCTTGATTTGTTCCGGTCAGCTGATATAGGCTACCGAGGCCAGACGTGGTGAGGCTCACTACAGACAAGACAACTAGTTAGTAAACTTAGAATATTAGAACAACTCTAAATCTTGTATAGTAATTATGTATCTCTCCGTGATTCTTTCACATATCATAGTGCATTTCATGTGGTTCCATGACATCAATAAGACAACTAAGAGAATTAAGAAGTCACATCCATGTACTTATTCTTCAATTATTCATAATTTGAAATGTATTGTTTAGTTGTTCTTGATGTTTCATATGTTGAATTTCTTTATATTAGTTCCCATTTAGTTTAGTATTTAATATCTTGCTTATTTGTTCTTACATTGGAGTCCACTTGATAAATAATATATGTATTATCTTATCTACTTGGTGAATTTCCATTGATTGAGCTCGTAGCTCATACTATAATGAACAAAATTTTAAGGTAACCTTGTTGATTATTGAGATTGATACAAATTTGAATAAGTCCTTCTACAAAAGGATGTTAACAATATTTTGTTGAATTTGATAGTCTAAATCCATGTCCACTCTAGGTCCAACAAATAGTATAACAAAGAGTTGTATTAGTCAAGTGATATGAAATTTCAATTTGTTTCCTTGTAGAATGGTTGTAAAACATATGGTTCATGTATTTGAATGTGTTTCTCTATTAAGAGGTGAATAAGAAAAGTTCTTGCAGCTCGAATATGAGATGATTGTTCATATGAAAAAGTTTCTTTTATGTGTATGATTTATAATACATAACGTGAAACAAAATTTATATGGGTTTTGTGTCATCCTTCTTGATCACCTTAGACCCTAATCATTAGTTCAAGAGGGATTTTGGGATATAGAGTCTATCAAATTGGTATTAGAGCTTGCCGAGTCTTCAAGGAACCTTAAGTTTGACACATAGAATCATAAGTGTGGCAATAAGAAGGTGATGTGGTTATAGATTTGGGAAGTCTGAGCATTTAGATATCCCATCTCTATATGCGAATACTTAGGTTGACCAATATCAATCTACTCTATCTATAATTCCCTATATACCCTAGTAGGTATGCAGAGGCAGGATGGGCTAGAGGGAAATTGTACAAGTTTTAGGGCTGGAAGACCAGAAAGTAGAAGAAGAAAAAGATCACAAACATAGAATATGACAAGGCCCTTGTTTTGTACTATTGATTTGATTCGAAATGCTTACTTATGTGAATCGTTAGACACTCAATTTTTAGAATTAAACAATTTAGTTAAGATTGTTCTACATTGAGAAATTGCATCAGATATTGCTTTTTTATTCTTGACATAAAGTACACCTGAAGTTATAGTTGTACGATTTTCTCAAAGTCAATATGTTTGATATAAATAAAGTTACCTATTGGCTTTAGGAGTGTAGTTTTGGGATGATCCCTCTAGTAGGATGCATTACTGGGATCTAATTACTCCTATTAACAAACTAATAAGTGTAAAATTGGGACAAACTATAGACCTAGAATGCAATAGGAATGTACATACAATAAGATATTGAGATATAAGGAAAGAAGTGGAATAACCAAAACTCAGTTGGAATTATTAACAATATGCAACGTTTGAAAATAAAAAGAAACCCTAATTTGAGACATAAAGAAAAAATACTATGATTTGAGACACAAATTAGTAACATAAACTAGAAAGGCATGATACAAAGTCTTGGTACATCTTCCTTTACAAAAATAGAGTCAACTAACCCTTACTTAGTGAAGGAAAGAAGGAAAAAGAGAAGGTGAGAGTGTATAAAATTTAGAAATAATACTGAAATGAAGACATATTGTTCAGAAAAAGGGAATCTTTAGAACAACAAATTTAAAGAATTCTATTAACATCATAAATGAGGAAATTCGAGTTTGCAAAGGGTTTAAATGAAAGAATAGCAAGATAATTTCAGAATTTCAATTATGATAACATGAACACTTTGAGGTAAGATGAGAAAGATACAAAAAACAATCAAGAGAAATTTAAAATTTGAGACAATAGTTAGCAAGGGTAACCCTTAGCATTAAAAGTTTGACAAGATGAGGAAAATACAAATAAACAAATAATGAATAAATATAACTATATGATAATTGGATTTTATAATTATTCAATATATTCTATTTAAATTTTGAACATGGAAAGGTCAAGAGGAAAAGAGCTAAAGAATATTGAAGGATATATTAAGAAGAAGTATGCTATCATTGTGTATAAGATTTAAATTTATAACTCAAGAACTACCCCACAACTATACATGTGTGTAGTATACTTGAGATCGTCCAAGGAGCAAGGATTTTTTAAACACAAGAGTGATGAACTTAAACAATCTAAATCTTTTTATAAGAGAGGTTTTGTTATGTCAACCAAGAAATTTAGAAGAAAACAAACTAAGACAAGAAATCACATGTATTAAGCATAAAATTGGATTGAGGATTCTTAAGAATAAGATTTCACATACACATCATAAGATGAAGAACAACAAAGATAAAAAACAATAGAAATAATACAAGGGAGGATTGTATCCTACACCCATCTCTCTGTAGTGTAGAACAATTCTAACTTTGTATACCACTCTTGTTAATATATCCAGATTTAGATTGCAAATATTTGTTCTGGAACAAACCCTAATCACTCTCATGGTCAAGGTTGTGGGACTAAGGTACATCTAGTTACTCCTATGCATATATTCTCATATTATAAAAAGAGCATAATTTATACACACAAAGTTGCCACAAAGCATGTAAGTAGAAATCAACACTGTTGATCCTTAGAATAGTAAAACAACTAGAATTATATATGAAAATCGTGTTTAGTAGAGTATAACATAAGAGTTAATCCCCCATACCCAAAAACAAAGAGATATACTCATCCATGGATGCAGAAAGTAGACACAAGCAACATAAAATAGTGCTAGACATCATAAAAGAAAAAAAGTGAACTTCTGATGTCCATGGAAGAAGTAGGAAAGAGTTGGAACTCCTATCAAGGAGTCAAACATATGTTCTTTCTTCTGGAAATTCTCTAGAAATCTTTACTTCAGAGTGGAGAGAAGATAATGGTAGAGATCTATGGTGCAATTGTTAGAGAGAGAGGAAGAAGAAGTTTCCCTTTAGAGAAACCACCTTTTCTCCCCTTAGACACCTCCAAATTATACTGGTTCTTCCCTCCTCAGGATCCACTCCAAAATGTTTATAATAGTCCATGATAATTTTTCCAAGATGTCTTGGGGTCGTATATATAAGAGTGGGGTAGTTACATTAGTGTTTAAGTGAAACTTGCAGGTGATACAACTGTTGGATGGCCAATACAACATGTTTGTTGGGATAACTAAAGTCGAACTTCCTTGATCGATGACAGCACAACGTGTTGGTTGGAAAACACGTCATGTTGCTGCAAGTCAAGAAACTCTATAAATTCTAGAGTGAAGAAACACGTGTTGAAATCTCAACACGACATGTTTCTTGATGTTAGGGAATTCTGGATCCAAGTTTTTCATAGAAACACAGCGTGTTGAAATCTCAACCTGGGGTGTTGGTTCTAAACACGGTGTGTTGATATCTAGACATGGTGTGTCGTTTACAGTTTCAACAACATTGATGTTTTGAATATTTAGATGATTGGGGAATATATTGATGGATGATATGATAATGTTTCACTCTCTGTTTTGATGCCAAAATTTTGTATCTACAATCCATATCATAGAGCAATTAAAGATAACAATAAAGTGGGAAATGTAGCATGATTTTAGGAAACTAGAGGCAGAAAATGGATTGAAAATGCATGCAAGAGTAGGAAAAAAAGACTACATAAATCATGCACATCAAAGTATTTCTATAAGGATTTAATTAAAGAGTATTGGTTGAATATATAAGGATGAGATCATAGTAAGAAATCAAAATGAAATAAAGGTGAACAAGGAAAGATTCAAAGAGAAAGGTGATATATAAGAGAGGAATATGAACATATCTGCCATCATGAATAAATATCTTTACACTTATTTGAAGATTATTCCTTTACAAAGTAATTAACTATTATTCTTTGATGTAATACAATATATTCTTTGTGATTAGAAAATATAAAGTTAGTTAGAAAATAAAAGAATAAGCTACATGAAAAAGAACATTTTGAACAAGATAAGTGTTTAGTGAGAAAAGAAAAGTTTGAAATTTATATGGGTTATGAGTTGGAATGCAAATATTTATTATACACAAATTAAAATTTTGAAATTCTATATACAAAATATTGATTCAAAAATAAATATCAAACTATGAGGATAGTTAAGTGATAATAATAAACATAATTTATGAATTGTAATCATGGTTATAAATGAGAACTAAAAGGGAAGGTACTAATTTTATATGGAAGGTTTAGCATACATGGATGGCAAGTCTAGAGAAATCTGATTGTTAAATACAATATAATGAGTAAGAGTTAATCAAGTTAAAGATATGTAATAAAGATTCATCAAGTAGACTTGTATGAGAGAGAAATGGTAAGTAAAAGATTGGATGGATATAATATCATCTTCATACACATTTTCCTTTTTTGTGATTCTCTTGTGTGAAGGTGAAGAAAAAGAAATATTCATTGAAAGTGAACCGATGAGATAATAAGCAAAACATGCAAGGGGGATAATTGAATAGAAATTTAAATGTAGAGAAATGTCAGGAATTAGATAAGAATAAGTAACTTGCACACAACCCTAAATAAGGAAGGTTTTTTTATTAAGGGTCAAATAAGAAGTTAAGGGACATGGAGTTAAGTTCCTATAATAGAAACAAAAATATATATCTACACAAGCACATCATATCTCCCTTCTTATATATAAGCCATTGTTCTTTGTGTATTTTTTGTGAACCCTTGATAATCTTGAGAAAGTTTCTTCCACATGGAGATAAGTTTTGTAGTCTCTCTTTTCCATTCTCAAGTGCTAGAAATTATTTCTAAATGAGATAGGTTAGTACCAATAGTATATTTACATACAACCTATACTCCATATATCATTGTTAGGTATTCTTCTATCTCTTCAATACCCGTTTATAGCTCCAATAGTTGTAACTACATGTTTACTAATTTTTTTGGGGAAATCTAGTAACAATTTATTCATCTTGCGTCCTTGATCGAACTGAGTTACATGGATCATACAACAGTCCTAGATCAACTATGTTTCTATTAACATACACTTCTAAATTTAACTCTCTCATAATGCTATCTGGTGGATGTTCATAAAACACCTGGTCTAAGTTACTCCTTAGTTTCAGTTTGGCTAGGCCATCAACAACTTTGTTTCTTTCTCTACAACTATATTGTGGCACAGTGTTGCTAGTCATCTCCTTTCTAATCCCAGTCATCTAATATGCATATTTCAGATATCTATCGACATTGTCCTTTATAATCTTTGCTATCATTTGAGGATTAGTCTCGATTATTACCTTTGTCCATCTATCAACTGGGCTTGAGTAACTACTAGCTGAATCGCTGCCAATTCTACCTCTATGATAGATGACGTTCTTATCTTCTTTTTCCATCTATACTACAACCATTGCTGCTCCGTTCTGGTTCACTACAAAATAAACATTAAGTTTCACTATCTCTGAATATGTTCAAATCCATTTACATGCCCTAGTTTCCTTTAGTGGTGCACTCTCTTTCCTCCAGGCTTCATTGTTGAGTGGTATTGCCTTTGTTATACACTCAACCTGATGTTCTACTTTATTGGTCACCCCATTAAAGATCTTCTCGTTCCTGTATCTCCATATATTGTGGCGAGTGATACAAAAATCTACCTTTGGTAGTTTACTTTTCCCGTACACTATCTTAATCCAGTCCTCCCTGGTCATAGTACTAAAGAAGTGCCCTTGCTCCTCTGGTGTGACCAACTTGTGCCAAATTGCCATTGCGCTTTTGCAGTCCCATAGGGCATGAAGTATAGATTCATTTGTAATTGTAAAAGAGTGAAGTCACCCCTTTACAAAAATTTGAAGAATAAAACATCCATCCCAAACATACTCAAAAGGTATGCTGGAGCAGGTGTAATTTTTTTGAATATTTATATAATGGTATACAAAAGACCAAAGTACATAGCAGTGGATAAAAAAATGTGACTACACTCAATTTTCATAAAAGATTACAAAATTCCCTCATATCTTCCATTAAGGGTTTACATGTAAGATACATCAAAGGGTCTAAGATAGAGGGAAGTCGAAACTACTGCAAGTCTTGTATCCAAAGAAATATCTCTAAGAGCTAGGTCCATGCCAAAAGCTATGTTCTTCTTGATCTTATTCAACACCTTGTGATTTACCTGGGTGGTTGGGAAGTTACCCTACAAGAGAGAGAAACAAGGTATGTGTCAATAATATGAACAAGAAATAAAGATAAGAACAACAATGAAACATAATGATATAGATTCATCATAAGATGAGAAGGCCAAGAGAATGAGGCATATAACAAAAGATTCTTTCCATAAACAAATAATTAATAATGAATTAGCATGCAAAATATTAGTTGGACTACAGTAACTAAGTAGGGTTGAGGAACCTACCTGACCTAAACCAAGTAGGTGATGGAGAGTAACACATTTCAGTTACCTATAAAATTTTATAATGGGGAGAGTAACACATTCCCTTAGGCAAAATAACACATGCCCAAACTATGGGTGGTTGTACAAAAGTACCGCTACATTAGCTAAATAGTCAAATAAACCATCATGCTCAAGATATAGTAATATGGCAATCTTAAATCATCAAATAGTTGCCACATGGAAATGGGGTTCTAAGACCTAAGAAAAATACATCAAATCTGATTTTGAGGCATGTAAAACAAGAGACAATAATAAAGGCAGTAGGGTTCATGCCTCATTATTGAAAATAGGATTGGTTCACAAATATCTCAACTTAAGGGTAAGATTTGCACATACCTCTCGTATCGATTTCAATTATTCACTTTTACCACTTTAATTGAGTCCAAAGTCCAATTTTCCTAATTTCAATGTATAATCACGTATTAGGATTTTTCATATGCATTAATGTAAAGAAACCCTAACTTTTGGAATATTTATACAAAACCCCGACTTAGACTCTGAAAACATCACCACTAATATTATTAGGTTCTCTTGATTAAGAAAATATATAATTTTGTCAATTTTGGAGTTATGATGATTAAAGTGTATTTTTGGTGAATTTTATGCATTAATATAATTTTCTAGAAAACACCATTCAATAAATATCAAAATAAAATCTCAAAAGTATTTTTATCAAAAAGATCATATTTTTTCAATTCCAAAACATATTTTTTGTTTAATTTGGATAAGGAAATAAAAAGATACGAATTTTCTAATATGGACCAATTAAAAATCGCCACGTCATCAAAATAGGTGAGAGAGTGGAAGAGAGAGAGAGCGAGAGAGGGGTCGTCCTGTGACTTGGCCCAATAGGAGGTGGCCAAGTCATTAGTCAAAGCCACGTCAATGGCATGCTGACCCGCTTCAAAGAAAAAATAAAGGGACAAAAAGACAGATTTACCCCTAGGCGGGAAACAAAGAAAAAGAGAAAACGAGGGGGGAGATTCGAGAAATCACATAGGGGATTGATCCTCCTCTCATTCCAGCACCATGGCTTCTAGCAGTGAAGCTGCTTCATGGCTGTGATATTGGGAAAAACATGAAGGCACGATGATTTGTGAAAATGAAGACATAGAAAGAAAGAGGAGGTTTGTGCGAACTCACCGCACCCAACAATTGGGTTGCCGAAATGACTATGCTCTTGTGAGATGAGCCATAAGTCTTGATACAAATTTCGACCACTAGTGGTAGCACGTGTGAGGTGAGAAAAAATTGATGGAAGAGGAGGACTAAGAGGGTGGCGACGGAGCTATATATAACCATATTTATAGGTGGGGGGTTCACATATGGGCAAATACCAGTTGGCCAAAGAAGCTTGTACCCAAGAATTGGGCACTTCAAAAAACCCTATTATATAGATCACGAGTAAGGTACCATTAGGTGCGGAATTTGATAAGGAATTTGTAGGCAAAACAATTGTGCGATTTGGTTAAGAAACGAGGAAGAAATCCAGATTTTACTGAACCAAAAAATCCCATATGTTTTCCTTTTTGATCACGTGTTGAAGATGACAGTGAGCTGTAGGATCGGGGATCCAATGGTCCAGCTCACGTGCATCCACTAAACATGTTTGATACATCAAATCTATTTCCTAATTGAATTCGAATAAAGTCTGAATGCATTTATTTCTCTTTTCTCTCTCTCTTCATTTGAGGGTGCAAACGAAATCCAAATTTAATAAAATTTGGCACCTAATATAATTAGGACTTGAAAAATCCAAATATGGCCTTAGTTTTCAGATTTTATGCTTTTAAATATTTTATTTAATTATTTTACATAAACTGTATTTTCTCTTTCTTATCACATTAGAAACAACTAGAATTACCCAATTAATGTGAAACTTCACTCTTAAGCAAACCAAAACACATGGAACATGAATTAGTCATTAATTTTATCTTTTGGAATTATTTTTCTCATTATTTAATATTTTACAATTTCTCTCTCCAAATCTACACATGTTTATTAAAGATTATCCAAATTATATGAAAATTCACCCAAATGCTATTTTTAGTGTGTAGATTACGAATCCCAGATTATTTTCCACTTTTGGTGATGGCTAAGGAGAGTCCAGTTGTGGGAGGCAACGTTGGGGGCCAGAGGAGTTGGGTTATGAGTCGGGGAGGTTGGGTGGAGGTACGATGGATGGAGAAGCATGACTGGTGGACAACTGTCCAGATAGTGGGTCACTACTACTGGTGGCGAGTGGACACCGAAACTAGGAGGAAATCATAATAGATAATGAGAAGGAGAGCCCAGACGACAACATCGGTGGAACTAAAACTGTGGTGGTGACTACGATAGTCGAGCAACCTTCAGAGTATTCTGTCATAACGAACAACCAGTAAAGCAATGGGGTTATTAAGGAGAAAGGTCAGGGTTCGGCTGCAGGTGCAATGCAGAAGATTATAGAGCATCGAGTTCCTAGCTTCGAGCAAGGATGGGGAAGGCAGAGGGTGCAAACCCGTGGACAAAAAAAGAAGGAGTGTAGAGGCACTATGAGTTTAGTTAAACAAAGGGGAAACAACCTGAATCACAGACTGAGGATTATCATAAGGCATATGCATATTGATGACAGTGAGCCAATGATTGTAGTGGAAGACGGAGACAGTCTACTGACAAGGAAAAGAGGAATGGACACGGATGAAGGTGTCATAGACAATGATACTGATCTAGGATCGGTCTTTCTGGTTAAAAAGCATCACGGGGCACATGCAAGAGTGGGTGTCATTTATGGGAACACACAGCTTCAAGTAGTGGGTCCTGGGAATGAACAAACCCGTGAAGGGCAATGAAAATATTGAGTTGGAACTATTGGGGGTTGGGCAACCTCGATAGAAAGCGTGCTCTTCAAAAATGGTGTTGGAGAGAGAGCCCTAGTTTGGTTTTTGTGTCGAAAACCAAAGTAGCTGGGAGCAAGTTGGATCAGGTGAAAAAAGATTGTGGGTTTGTGGATGGTTTTTGTTTGGTTAGTGAAAGAAGGTCGGGGGGTTTGGGTTTGTGGTGGAGGGATGTGAAGGTAGAGATACATAGCTACTCACAGCATCATGTAGACTGCATTGTGGTGGAAGATAAGAATGGGGTGAAGTGGAGAGCTATTTCTATTTATGGCTGGGCTGAACAAAGTCAAAAAAATCATACCTGGGATCTTATGAGAAGACTCAAAGGGGAATCTGACCTTCCAGTACTCTTCTTTGGGGACTTCAATGAGATTCTCTCTAATGAGGAGAAGCGGGGAGGCAATCCTAAACCTGATAGGTGGATAAAAGATTTCAGAGACGTTGTGGATACGTTTGGCTAATTGGATTTTGGTTTTAAAGGCAATCCGTTTACATGGTAGCGAGGACGCACTATAGAGACGCTCATTAAAGAACGCTTGGATAGAGGTCTGGCGACGCACGACTGGTGTCAGCTGTTCGGATCTAGCAAAGTGATTCATCTTCCTATTTATTGCTCTAACCATGCTCCTATCATTATTAGTCTGGGGGGAGAGATGCTTATCGTAACAAGCCGAGAAAATCCTTCTATTTTGAAGCCATGTGGTTGGCTGAAAATGATTGTGAAGAAGTTGTCAGGGAGTCCTAGACATATAATGAGGAGACAGATGTACACATGAAGATGTTGAACTGTAGTGAAAAACTAAAAAAGTGGTTGGCTCAAAGATTTGGGAATATGAAGTAAAGAATTAAAGAGGTGAAAAATCTTCTAGGGGAGGAACAAAAGAAATCTGCTGATGTAGTTGTGCTGGAAAGATGCATAGAGTTATCTAAAGAACTGGAGTACTGGCATAGATCTAAGGATTCCTATTGGTGTGCTCAGGTACGGGTGGAAACCCTAGGGGAGGGGGATTGCAATATGGCATAAGGCTTCACAAAGACACAAAATAAACCATATTGATGGCATGAAAGATGAGCATGGTACTTGGCATACCGAGGAGGGGAAACACTACTATATTTTTGGCCAATAATGTCACTTCCTATAGGGTCCGTTTTTCCAAATAACCGACCTCATATGTCTCCAAAAAACACGAGCACCACCTAAGACATTTTATTTATATTTGTCAAGAACACTTAATTGATTATTCAATTCAGTACATATAATGAACGTTTATCTATGGAAGTACTCTTGATTTACCCATATCGTTCATGACAATCATCCTCTTGCTCGTAGTAGCTTCAGTGCTCGGCGGTCATCCTCTTTCTCTTTGCCACCCGCACGCCTTCCACTGCCCACAGTCTTCTCATTTACATCTCGACGGCTCAGGTCAATTACATTGTTTTTTCATTTTATTTGACTAGTAAACCAACCAATAATAAAAACATGTATTCTTTCATATCTACATTTTATTATCAATCACATAGGTAATCATTGTATACATTATAGAAATACGAGGGTAGACATTGTGTAGTTTTATATTGACACTTTAGGGTTTATAGATGAGACCATCAATGAATAAATATGACAATAATACATGTTTCTTTTATCATGTATACTTGCAGGTTCTAAAATGGCAAGTGAAGATGAACATTCTGAGCATGAGAACCATGAGGATCGTAGTGGTGATGCTAAGAAAAGTAGAGGTCCCACACTGATGCATAGGCTGCAGGAGTTCAAGGCCAAAGGGGAGAAATTGGCAGTCCAGTTTGATGTCACATGAGCACCTATTGGGGAACATGCTAGTACTTTCAAGCATTATGTAGGGGCGACCACGCGCAGTAAGGTGGAAATAGATATAGAAAAATGGCATGATGTTTCTAATGCCTTAAAAGACCTCCTATGGAAAGATATATCTGTGAGTAGAAGTGATATTATTTTAATATGTTTTTGTTTATTGATTCTAATTTAGTTTGCTTGGAAAAACATATCCTTTTTAAGACAACGTTATTGCTTCTTTTGCATGTATAGGGTGTTTTTCATCTAAATGAAAAAGATCACAAGAGAAAATTTCTACAACTTTGTGGTGTACGATGGAGGGCTTTTAAGACATATCTCAAAAGGAAAATTATAGATAATCCTAAACAAAAGAAGAAAGCAACAAATATATATATATATATATATATATATATATATATATTTATAGATCCTGAGGTGTGGGAAAGATTTGTTGCAGCTAGGAAATCAAAAGAGTTTCAGGTAATAAAGATTGTGATGTATTGTATGAATATTTAATTTTATACATTTAAGGAGGTGAATCTTTTTATATATGTTTGCCAAGTCTAAATTGCAATACCTCATTTTGAATGATAAGGCTATTCACGAGGCCCAAAAGGAAAGACGGGCCAAAATGTGCATGACCATTACTTGGGGCCCAGTGGTTATGCCTTCCACTGCCAACTACAAGAGAAGCAACTCTCTTCTGGAGAAGAGTCTAGTATAACTCAAGATGAGCGTCCACCCTGACACTTGTAGTGGATTGATGCTAGAAAGAATCGAGCAGGTGAAATTGTCAATCCTGCAACTAAGGAGGTGGCACAAAAGATGGTAGGTTTATCCCAACTAAGTAAAGAGTAACTCCCACAAACTTAGATTTCTTTATATCTAATTGATATTGTGATTTCATATTTTTATTAACTATGAATAGATTGATCTCCATGAGTAAAGGAAGGAAGGAAAGTTCATCCCAACTGGCCACATGGATGAACTATCAGTTGCTCTTGGTACGGAGGAGCATCCTGGCCGTATTAGGGGATTAGGAGCTGGCATAAGATTCAAGACTTATTTTGGCCCTTCACAATCTAAAAGAGGTCGTGCAGGAGGTCTTACACAAGAGGAAGTTGAAGCATTAGTAGCACATAAAGTAAAAGAAATAATGTCTTCATTTCAGCCTACTCAACCTTCTCAACCTATTCAAACTGTGCGTCTCTCAGATGATGAGGTACAAGCCCATGCTCCAACTATAGAACGTCATGGGGGTACTCCCAATGACCCACCACAACAATCTACAGTAAGTTTTTGTTCTATATGTTGTGTTATTAGTATGATATATATATGCTTATATATATAATTGTAGCAGGTATCTGGTTTACCGCTTTATATATAACTTATATTATTCAATTCTAGGTTGGTATGAACTGTAAACTTGCAGTGGAGGTTCCCGAGTATAATGTTGTTGCAACGGATAAGATATACAACCTCGGTGGTACATTGCATTGCCAACCAATTTCTTATGGCATTTGTCGTGTGTCCATCCATCTTGTGTATGACAGAATGTGGGACAAACCACTACCCATATATAATCCTGAATATAGTACAATTAAAGAAGCAAAGGGTGCTATGGTGGGTTGGCCTAAACACTTTGTTATCAATGAAAATGTATATATCTAAAATCTACCATGTTTTTTATATTTGACTACATATATGAACTCATGTAATATGAGTATTAAATTTAATTAACATGTTTGTAAACCAAAAGTAAAAATTCTACTAGCCGTCCTCTATGCCCAAGCCATCTTTCATTCCCGAAGCTACATTCGACGGATTGGGAAGCAAATGTAAATATTTGTGCCAACCAAAGCTCAGGATCACATATATTGGTCAATTTAAGAGAAGATGCAGCTGAGAGGGACTTTTCGAATTTTATTTTTCTTGATGATATTAAAGATTTGTTCTGATATGATTAGCTAAATACTTCGATATTAGAAGTATAGATAAGGTAAAGATTCATCAATATAGAAAACTATAATATACATTTTAGCTTATTTCTAATATATGAAATGATTATAAATGTTTTACAGCCATTTATATACCGAGATGGCAAACTTTGATATAAGGAATGTTAGATTTTTAGTTCCTTCAATCACTAGTCAAGTGGAGACACACAATACTTCTGTACTGCATTCAAATATTTTGCTAGTGTGGGAAAAGAAATTATCCTAATTCCTTTTAACGTCAAGTAAGTATTATTATTCAATATAATTCTAATATTGACTAAATTTATAATTATAATATTTATTTTTAATATGCATTTTACTCAGATCTAGACATTGGGAACTAGTGGTGGTTGTCCTAAAATTGATGAGTTTCTATTATCTTTACCCAATGTGAATAACAACAAGTAGTCACAAACTGAAATTGCCAACTATAGAGTAAGCATAAATTTAGTTTCTACCACATCAATTGTTATGTTTCAACATGATATTTCTACTTAGAATTTCTATTTTGACAACTATCGTAATCAATTAATTGATAGGGGTATAAAGGTTTTTCGTGAAGGTGGAGGAATAATACCCACCAAATTAAAGACATTGACTTTGAAAAATAACAAAGTAACTACTTTGACGACTTACTCTTATATATGTACAACTCTTATCTACTAGTCTATCATACTAAGAGGCACGACTCGTCTCCATCCTGGTATACTGTTTGATAACCACACGCCTCTTCACATGGAGATATCTACTAATCTTTATTATATCCCACTATCGTATGGACTCATGTAATTTTAGAATTTACAAATCTTTCTCTTTCCTTCTAAAAGTTCGCTCGTCCATTTGCCCTTGTTACGCTCGCCCATGTCTTCTTCCTATTTCTACTTTACGTTCTTCATGTTTCCTTCTCGATAACCAGTTTTCAAATTAAAATCTCCACCACATTGCTACAACGACAAGAGAGAATATGATTTTAATTCCCTACTTCCATAGCGGGTAGCAAGCTGGAGCACCTTGACGAAATATTGTTGGTTTCCAATGGCCGGTGTGTGTATGCATGCGTGTGTTGGAACCAGATCGTGATTTTTAAGATGAGTTTGTGATCGCATGCCTAACCCATTATTGGTTTTATTTACAGACCAAGGAAGTGGGTTTCCTTCCATCTACATTATATTACGTGTTCATATTTTCTATTTTTCTAATGTCGTCAGAGATTGTGATGCCTACGTAATATTGGGACCCAATGGCGTCCATAAAGAAGCCGTCTGACTCCGACCCGACGGGCTACTCAGACACCAACACTAAGCTCTGCAGTGTCGAAGAACTACAACAACAGGACATCACTTATCAGACTGCACAAATAGACGAGCTGCTCCCACACGGGGAAGTGAATGAGGTGGGCAACGTGACCGTTTGAATAGAAAAGATGACGTACCAGATGCCAATATTTTGTAAAAACTGGCAACAATTCGTTGATGTAGAAGTCCAACTATTCCTCCATGGGAAGTGTTGGTGCTCGTGATTTGTAAGGTATTATTGTTTTGTTCTCCTACGAGCAAGTTTAGAAGACCGGCTCTCTATTCTTCTCCTAAAAGTTTGGTTTTTACCGAAGGTGTGAATAAGGAGACCATATTCATCTCGATTTCTTGGGTAACTACACAACTGGAGGTTAGCACTTAGAACCAAATGTCTTCTTCATCAATCAGTTAGATTAGCCAATTTTAACTTTTCACAGTAGTTTATCTTCTATTCCATCCGCATAACATATAAGACATGTAGGTCTTCTCAGTCCAAGTTTCATCTTAATCCAGCCATGTTTCATCCTGTCTAGTAGTGACAACCATAGATGACCGGCAACATGTCACTACTATGATTGGTAAAACAAATGGGTTTTTATTAATGATGGAGCTTATTCAATCTAAAAAAAGCTACAAGTTATTGCTCCTCTATCTTAGGTTTGACTTTTATGTTTTATTACATTCTTCTATAAAACAATACCGATCAAGGTATTTTGAACACCCCATTTTAACTCTTTGCAAAACATGTTTTGTTTGAACAATTATTTCAAACAACCGTACACATATATTACTAAAATGAAATGCAAAACATCCTTGAGGTATATATTTTGTTATAAAGCTTTCTTTCCAGATCTTTCTTAGGTTCAGTGTTTATTGTGTAATTCAGTTGGTATTTCCTAATTAAAGAGTATCTCAAATGAATAAGCTTTGTGTTAATCTCTAAATAGAATTTTGGTTACATGTAGAAAGAAAATTGTCATGATTATCGCATGGAAATTATCCAATAAATATTTTTTGATTTGGAGGCAACATTAATATGATAACTTTCTTTTACTTATGTTAGTCTCACATTATTGTCCCACAAGTATGTTACATATGAATGTAGGACATAGCTAATTAGTATTCCAATAAAGCCTGTATTGATGTATTGATGGTTATTTACTGTTTCTAGGATACTCCAACTTGAATCAACTTTGTATCATTGAATACATATTAAATTTAGAGGGTATACATTTATAATGAAAATCACAACAAGCGATTTTCATCGCTTCATGATTGGATATTCTCGGTAAATATTTTTTTATTCTTATGGATGTTTTGGTATGTTCCTATGTGATTATAATCATTGTTAAGCATCAATGGAGATGATAAATATAATTTATATTCTTATGATGACCATATCACATATTCTTATTATATTTAATTTTATGACTTGACTATTATTCATACATACTTAAAGTTTAGTTTACCAACTTGCACGAGAAACATAAATTTTTTCATTTGAAGAATTTTGTGAAAGTTGATTGTATGTTTCCAATCAGGAAGCTTATTAAACGTAGGCTGAAGTAGTTCTTACTTGTGAAACAAGTGGTGAAATTAAATAACTAGAGAGGTTATATATTAAAAATATTAACATAGCTCACTTTTACTTGATGATTCCAAGTAGACATGTAAATGAAAAAAATGATGTTTACATGAATGACATTCCACCTATACTACATACCTATTTCGTGGAATTACACTCCCCCAAGAAAAGAATGTGATAAAATAGGTATATATTTTTGCCATTGTCCTTTTATTATTATTGAATTTTACAACTATTTGATTTACTTATTTGAACCACTTCCATAGAATAGCATGCAATTTTAGACAATAGCCTAGAACATGGAGTGAACATTACATGAAATTTTGTTTAACAAATAATAATGCATCATTTCATCATAGAGGATTTATATCGCAAACAATACATTCTCACATTCTATTTTGTTGAAAGTCTTGTGCAATAAAAACTCTCCTCCACCAATATGAGATCAATTGCAACCTCTAGGAAGCAACCAACCCCTTCTCATATGAACAACATTAAAGCCAATATAATGGATTCATTGACAAATATAGTTGATAAAAACACATAATGATAATGGATAAAACATATATTCTACAATTATGTGCTCACTGTTAAGGATCCCTTTGATTTTCATAGGTAGGTATTTGATCTTCTCACCATCATATTCATAAATCAACATGTTGGAGAGGTTCTTGAAGAATTTTAATATAAATATAAATAAAAATATAGAAATATTTGCATTAACACTAATGTCTAGGAAAGAAGTTCAAATTCTTTTAATCTATAATTAGGTTATATATTGTTTCATTGTACATGATAAGTGAATTTATTAAATTGGCATCAATAAACTCATTTATTGCCAACATTTACTGATTTTTTCCAAAATATACATCTTTTTTGTTATTTATGTTACTGAACAGTTTAAGCAATGGATTATGAAATTGACATGGACTTACCTTGTACATGAATAAGACATATGTTGAAGGATGTAGTCTAAAGTGACATGGACATTATCTTTCCTTTCTAAGACAGGTCATTAAAATTTCGTAGTGAAAAAGATGAATTTCCCCAATTCATAGAATGGAGATGTTAATGAACTTTGATTTTTGTTGTAGTTGAAAACCTTATAGGGTTAATATCATTCTTAAAAGAAGGTAGTGTCCATCCCATATTCAAGGATACTAGATGATCTTGCCTAGGAAATAGCATTACCAATAACATGATAGAAAAAATATAAAAAAAATCTTGAGTATTTTCTAAACTCTCAATTGTTGATTGTGGAGGAAACAAAGAGGTCATATTCAAGGTCTGATAAAGATTTAGGTATATTTCTTAATAAATTTTAAGAAGATGTATCTTAGACTTTGATTGTTTCCCATGTAATATGAATGAAAATGTTGTTTATTTGAGTCTGATCTCTCCCAAAATTATATAGTTTAGTATTGTGTCAAGTTTACAAAGTGAAATTTGCATTTGTAGACCATATGTGAAATTGTGAAACCCTATGATACCAATAACAACATAACACTTAAGAATAGATCAACATTTGATAAAAGAAATAAGAATAGTAATGTAAGACAAACAATGTAATAATATCACGAAGCGTAATTCTCCATTCTTTTATAAAAGAAAAATTTGTGAATGATATTAATAAATCAGTACAAGGTATTGATCAACCCTATTTATATGCATTCGAAAATCTTCAATTATATAATGATATATTGCACACTTATATAATAAAATAAAATACAATCACTTAAACTATAAGTATCATATATTGTCTCATGTATTATGTCCAATCTTAATTGTGGTCCTAATACTTTTTATGTTTCATCTTCATGATACCACACTAAGCATTTATTGCTTTAATGATTGATTAGAGGAAGGGAATTCAATTAGTGGTATTCACAAATTGTAATGATGATGATCTTAAGAACACTTATGTTCATAGTTTAGGAATATCTAATAAAATATCTATAATAATAGACATTGTGGCTACACTCACCTTTTATGGAAATACATCTTAACCACTCAAAATTCACTCCATGTAAATGGATAACCATATATTTGTTATGTAGAACTTACTTTCTAATATAATTTGAAACTTCTTACACGTACTAATCCAGTTTTGACATCCATTGCAAAAAGTTTTAATGTTGTCATGCGTCAAACATCACCCTTACTACCACCATATTTTTGAAGTATAAATAAAGTAACAAAAGATATCTCAATGTGATACATCCACAACATCCAACTTGGAACCATCAGTTACATGTATAGACTGGTAGAAATTTCATTGTGTGAACTTTGTTCTTCCTTCTACTAAATATAAACCCATCAGATTCTAATGAATATATAAAAAACAAAAAAAAGTTCATACAATCTTTCTTTAGTTTCATCAATCAAAATAATATAACTGGAAAATAACATACAAAAATGAACATCATTACAAAAATGTTTATTTTATTTTAGAATAAAAATAGGGTAGGGATATGGGCCTAAGGGAGATTTTTCATGTAACCTATTTATGCTAGAATTTTTAGTGTATCTCACCCATGAGTCCTAATACTTGCAAGTGAGATATCATATATGTCTTTAATTATTTCATTGTATTGGGTTGGCACATCATTTTTTATAGGACCTACAATGAAAATTCCCTTAGTGTTAGATCATAAGACTCCTTCAAATCAACAAAAATCATATGAAGATTGATTTCTTATACTTTAAAATACATTTTCTCTTGATCTTGAAGAAAATGAATTTATTGTGGAACATTTAGATGTGAAACTAAGTTGGTTGTCAGATTTCTTGACACTTTTGAAAAAATATTTGCATCATTACACTACGTTGCATGTGGGAGTCCTTTGATCAATCAAATCTTTGAGGGATTAAATGCATCTTTATATTATATATTACACACCTCATATTTTTTGTATTTTCGTATCGAGCATCATGAATTATCAATTGAACAACTTCTAGAATAACATAACTGTTGGGATTTGTGGAGAAAACATGCGCGGCGGAAGCGATAAAATCCACGCAACCCATAACAGGATCTCGTCGATAACAGCGTATTCGGAAATAGGTTTGCGGGATATACCTTATCGCGGAGCAAGTCCGGCGATGTCCCGCTGCACGACGGTGCAACACTACTTGTCAAACACGGACGGATCTTCTCTCCCGTTCGCTGTCACAGGTTGATCCGGCAATGCTCCTCTGCGGCAGTGATGTACGTTGCTCGCAGCACGTACAGGTGGTCGTCGACGTCCTCCGAACGCAGGCGTCAAGGTGTCTGCATCTCTACTTCGTCCACGCGGATGGACGGAACTCCACGTCGCGCTTCTCAAGCCGGCGGGAAGGAGCGTGTCTCTGCGGCGGCGTGCTAGCGCCGCGTTGCTCTCCTTTCTCTCCTAAGGACGACGACGGCTAGGTTTTGTACGTGAGAATAACCTAAAAGCGTCTCTCTATATCTTATATAGATATCAGTCGTCTATCCTCCTTTAAATAGGATAAGAAGAGAAGTAGGGTTTCCTAAACCCATCGGTAAACAGAAACGTTGCGTTAATTAAAACGCTCGTGGATTAATTAGAATATTTCGGAATTCATTAATTAACCAAATAATCGCATTAATTGATTAATTAATATCCGACTCCATGCAATCGCTTGGGATGGCTCTACGGGCATACATATACCAACAGACTCCCACTTGCACTTAGAGCCAGTCACTCCAATATTATTCTAATCGATTACATAAACATTTTAGTAATCAATGTGATTCGAAGCAATTTCAATCAAATCCACAATTATACTCCTATTCCAACACATCCTGTGCGTGTGACCCGGTAGGCTCCAAATTACGTTGGCAGTGATATCCATAATCATATTATGATTTCACAAGCAATGATTGGTATCTAGCAAGACTTCATTGCTACCCAAGTAATTGGAGAAGTTGGAGAACAACTTAACCTATCATACATGACTGGTGTTACAGTGATTGTACAGTTCCTTTGTCGCTGATATCCGGATTGAACTCAAGTCATGGAATTGTTATCCTCTTCAATGTTCAATCCATGTTCCTTGAACTAGAGCAGACTGTCTGAGATATATGTAAGCTCAATATCACATATTGACTCACATCAGCATGGCCATGCATTTCTCAGTCTCTCTTATCAAGTGGCCGGAATATCAAACTCCCGTAGGAAGGACAAATTCCATCTACATCACTCACAGTCATCCCCATGTGTCACAGTGCACCCAAGCACCATCTTTATAGCAATCCTTATTCAGGACCACGATGGATGATGTCAAAGTACACCAAACGTCATGTGATAAGTGTAGTGACTTCAGGTCTAAGAACCACAATCACCACCATCATTATGAGATGTGACTCTAACTACCAATCATGGTATCCATGTGTCACTCTCAAGGTGGGTCTATCCGATACACTATTCTCTAACAAGTATCTATGTATTTGGTTTGATATCTCCATATCATGGATAATGAGATTCTTCCATCAACCAACATACATTCTAATCTTATGTGTTATTGATGTCTATGGATATTTCCACAATAACAACCGATTAGGGACAAAACAAGAATACATACTCTTAGCATACATATGATCTCACTGTTCAGGTCATCAACCCGAGGACATATGCCATTGAGTATATTATTCTATAGACATCTATAAGTTTTATGGTCATCTCACAATATAAAACACAAACATATAGATTGGAAACTTGCCTTTATTGATATGATCAATATAGTATTACAAATCGTTTACATAGTATCCCATTACAATCATCAAATGATAGTCTCTATGGGCATACATACCAACAGATTCCCACTTGCACTTATACCCAATCACCCATGAATCTCAATCCAAGTGATCGAACATGCCCGTCATGTTTCTGCTGTGAAAGTGCTTTTGTGAGCGGGTCAGCCACATTGCTTTCTGTAGGTACTCTGCAAATCTTCACATCTCCTCGTTGTACGATCTCTCGTATGAGATGGAACCGCCGTAGAATATGTTTGGAACATTGGTGCGATCTTGGTTCTTTAGCTTGTGCAATTGCTCCATTGTTGTCGCAAAACAACTCAATTGCATCACCAGCACTTGGAACCACTCCAAGTTCAGAAATGAACTTCTTGATCCACACAGCTTCCTTTGCAGCATTAGATGCGGAAATATATTCGGCCTCTGTTGTAGAATCCACAACCGTCTCTTGCTTGGAACACTTCCAGCTCACAGCTCCGTTGTTCAGGCAAAACACAAATCCAGATTGCGATCTGTAGTCATCTTTGTCAGTTTGGAAGCTAGCATCGGTGTAACCCTTTACTACGAGCTCTTCCTCACCACTGTATACCAAGAATTGATCCTTAGTCCTTCTCAAGTACTTTAGGATGTTCTTTACGGCCGTCCAGTGACATTCACCTAGATCTGACTGATATCGGCTCGCCATGCTCAAAGCATACGATACATCAGGACGAGTACATAACATCGCGTACATGATAGATCCAATTGCTGATGCATATGGAATCTTACTCATGCGTGCCCGTTCATCACATGAACTAGGACATTGGGATTTAGAGATTGTAACCCCATGGGACATGGGCAAGTTACCTCTCTTAGAACCCTCCATGCTAAACCTCTTTAGCACCTTGTCAATGTATGTGCTCTGGCTTAGGCCTAGAAGCCTTCTAGATCTATCTCTATAGATCTTGATCCCTAGTATATAGGATGCTTCACCTAAATCCTTCATAGAGAAAGTCTTCCCTAGCCAACCTTTTACTGTCTGAAGAGTAGGGATGTCATTTCCCATCAATAGTATGTCATCCACATACAATATGAGAAATACGACTGTGCTCCCACTAACCTTTTTGTAAACACAAGGTTCATCTTCATTTTGACTAAAGCCAAACTTTTTGACTACTTCATCAAAACGTAGATTCCAGCTTCGAGATGCTTGCTTCAATCCATAGATTGACCTTTGTAGCTTACAGACTTTATTGGCTTCCTTTGGATCGATAAAACCCTCAGGTTGTGTCATGTACACATCCTCGAGTAAATTCCCATTAAGGAATGCTGTTTTAACATCCATCTGCCAAATCTCATAGTCATGATAAGCTGCAATGGCAAGCATGATCCTGATGGATTTAACCATGGCAACTGGTGAGAAGGTCTCGTCATAATCAACACCTTGAATTTGACGGAATCCTTTAGCAACCAATCTACCTTTATAGGTTTGAACATTTCCATCCATGTCAGTCTTCTTCTTAAAGACCGACTTGCACCCTATGGGTCTTACCCCTTCGGGTGGATCCACCAAGGTCCATACCTTGTTGGTGTACATGGATTCCATCTCAGATCTCATGGCTTCGAACCATTTCTCAGATTCTGGTCCCTTAGTAGCTTCTAGATAGGAAGTTGGCTCATCTGCTATGCCCAATTCGTCACTATCTTGAGTCACGAGAAATCCAAATCTCTCTGGCTCAAGTCGTGTCCTACTAGATCTACGAGGTTCCTGTGTTACATTTGGAACTTGAAATTCCACAACAACTTGTGAGTCTTCATGTTCCTTATGTACCTCCTCAGGTTCTCTGCTTTCTTGTTGGTCTCGAACTTCTTCGAGATCTACATTCCTCCCACTAATTCCTTTGGAAATAAATTCCTTTTCAAGAAATACAACAGTCCTAGCAACAAACACTTTGTTGTCAGTTGGTGTGTAGAAGTAGTATCCCCGAGTTTCCTTGGGGTATCCAACAAAATAGCATTTTTCCGATTTGGGTCCAAGCTTTTCAGGAAATTGTTTCCTAACATAAGCTTCACATCCCCAAATCTTTAACATAGACAAATTGGGATGATTCCCATTCCATATCTCATATGGTGTCTTTTGAACCGATTTGGAAGGTACACGGTTAAGTGTAAATGCTGCAGTTTCAAGAGCATATCCCCAGAACGATATTGGAAGTTCGGCTAAACTCATCATTGATCGTACCATGTCTAATAATGTACGATTCCTTCTTTCTGACACACCATTATGTTGTGGTGTACTAGGTGGAGTCCATTGTGATACAATACCACGGTCTCTCAGAAGGTCCTCAAACTCTTGGCTTAAGTATTCACCACCTCGATCTGAACGGAGTGCTTTAATACTCTTACCAAGTTGCTTCTCCACTTCATTCATGAAAGTCTTGAACATTTCAAGAGTTTCTGACTTGTGTTTCATAAGATATACATAGCCATACCTACTGAGGTCATCAGTGAAGGTAATGAAGTATTGATAGCCTCCTCTAGCATTTGATCTAAAAGGTCCACATACATCAGTATGTATGAGCCCTAGCAGATCACTGGCTCTCTCACTGTGTCCAGTGAAAGGAGTCTTGGTCATCTTCCCTAATAAACATGCCTCGCATGTCTCTAATGATTCAAAATCAAAAGAGTCTAGATAACCATCCTTATGGAGTCTAGATATGCACTTCTCGTTTATGTGCCCAAGATGACAATGCCATAAGAATGTTTTGTTTGAGCTGTCAAGTTTTAGCCTTTTAGTATTTACGTTATATATGCTAGTCTCAAGTTCTAACAAGTAGATGCCATAAGACATAGGGGCATTGCCATAAAAGATCTCATCTTTAGAAATAGAAATAATTCCATTCTTAATGTGAAATTCAAATCCACTCTTGTCCATACAAGATATAGAAATAATATTTCTATTAATGGCAGGTACATAATAGCAATTCTCTAATTCTATTACAAGGCCCGTAGGCAAAGATAAACTAATAACTCCAACTGCGGTGGCAGCAACTCTTGCTCCATTAGCGACCCGCAGCTCAACTTGGCCCTTTCGTAAAGGCTTACTTCTTATCAGATCCTGCATATTAGAACATATGTGAGATCCACATCCGGTATCCAGTACCCATGATGAAGAAGTATTTAAGTTTATCTCAATAACGTATATACCTGAAGTGGAGATCTCTATCCCCTTCTTCTTCTTCCTTAGTTCCTCCAGGTAGAGAGGACAGTTTATTTTCCAATGTCCAGGCTGGTGACAATGGTGACAACTGCCTTCTTTGGAGATCCCACCTTTAGCTTTGAGCGCGGATGACTTTGGCTTCTGCCTGGCTTTAGAACTTTTCTTAGCCTTGCCTTTGCCTTTTGACTTTCCTTTTGTCTTGCTGATCATCATCACAGACTTGGGCTTGTCTTTCTTCATCTGTGCTTCAGCTGTCCTCAACATGCCCAACAATTCTGACAACGGCTTGTCAAAATTGTTCATGTTGTAGTTCATGACAAAATGATTATATGATTCAGGAAACGATTGTAGAATCACATCAGTGGCCAACTCTTGACCTAGGGGAAATCCCAGCTTGGATAGGCTTTCCACGTACCCAATCAAGGTGAGTATATGGGTGCCAACTGAGTCTCCCTCTTTCATCTTGCTTTTGAACAACGCCTTTAAGACATCATATCTCTCCTGTCTTGCTTGATGTTGATACATGTTCTTGAGATGTGTTACCATCTCCATGACATTCATGTTCTCATGTTGCTCTTGCAACTCATAGTTCATTGAGCACAACATTAGGCACTTGACATCCACGGCATCATCAAGGTGCTTCTTGTAAGCATCCTTTTCAGCCTTGGGCGCATTTACGGCGGGCTCCTCTGGCTCTAGTGTTTCAAGGACATAGAGCTTACGCTCATGTGTGAGAACAATTCTCAATGTCCTAAACCAGTTTTGAAAGTTGGTTCCAGTAAGTTTGTCCTTCTCAAGGACCGATCGCAACGAGAACGTGTGAGTGTTGTTTGCCATTTGATTGCTATAAAAGAAAAAAATTGCATTTAGTCCAAAACATTTTGACTTGTAAAGATTTGATAAACGAGATTAATTAGGCCTTTAATTAATTACGCTCCCACTATTTTATTCAAATTGATAGCCCTCACTATCAACTCGGAAGATTGCAACGCACAACCTTCTAGTGAGCCAAGACCCAAAATAATTGGATCAATGCCCAGCCAACGCCGGCGTCAAAGACCAAATACTAAGGTAGGCAACTTTTGCCAATTGCATCATATGCAACTCTTGGATAGATGATCATACACAACTCCTTGCCATGATGCATCTGTGTGCCTCTAGGTACTTGATCCTATCAAGGTTCCCTAGTAAGTCCAACCCATAAGCCAACACGATGAGTGTGCACCCTGCGGAGGCAGACCCACACACCCACCATCACACTTCCACGAGATAGACAGTGTACCACGCGGAGGCGTGCCCACACATAGTCGATCAAGCTTTTCATGTGTGTTGCTTTATGGAAGGCAACTAAAACTTAATATTATTAATTGAGGGATTTTATTAATACATACATATATATATATATATATATATATATATATATATATCCAAACACCACATACTTATAGTACGTATCATATACTACTATATCCACAACCACAAACGATAGACATGCAATCACAAATACATCGGTTATGGCCATACTATTGTAATCCTTTGGAGCAACAAAGGATTACGGTCCACCTATGGTCTTATGCATCTCATGCAACACCTGTGAAAACAACCTGTAAGCCTATAATGATCAACATTACAATGAACAACTTCATGGATGCTTCGTGAGGTTGGAATGTCAAGTTGCTTCTTGGAATGGGATCTTCTTGTTGCTTCTCCATGGACGCTCCTTGGAGTGGGATCTTCAGGTTGCTTCTTGGAATTAGATCTTCATGGTGCTTCTCCATGGACACTCCTTGGAGTTGGATCTTCAAGTGGCCTCCTTACATCAAGATTACAAAGACTAAAACTAATCCTATCTTTATTACATCATATGATTACAAAATTAAAGAGAAAGAATTAATTACACTTTGAAATAAGAGATGAGGCTCGGCATGCAAGTCAGAATACATTATACAAAGGATCCATATGCAACGATTATACATCCATAACATTCACAAACAACCATATCCACAAGATCAACATCCACATCCATTCACAACATTCACAAAAGGGGATACTAGGCCATAACCGTGCATGCACTCACCACATAAAACAGATTTTAAAGGCGACGTGTATGCTATCATAGGTATATCTACATATACGTATATACATATTAAAGTTGCAGTACTTTTAATGCGGGACATTCCCCATTAAATAAATTTTGACTCCCACGCAGACAATGCGGGGTACACAGGGGCAGCGCCCCTGTGCGGGGAGGCCGCCCCTCGCGGGGTCTCAGGGGCATAGCCCCTGAAAGGTCTACGGAATTTTACTTCCGTGCACTTAAGAAAATCACTATTTTCCACAGTCGACCCCGTCCAAAACGTCAAAAACAATAGCCTGCGGCGTATGTGGAATTAGGTTTAGATTTGCACATTAACAGGTTTAATTCGCATCGTATGCAACATAAAACAGTATACAGCGATTCGATCATATCGAAACGAATCCAAATACGCCGTAGATCGACGCTGCTCTGATACCACTGTTGGGATTTGTGGAGAAAACATGCGCGGCGGAAGTGATAAAATCCACGCAACCCGTAACAGGATCTCGTCGATAACAGCGTATTCGGAAATAGATTTGCGGGATATACCTTATCGCGGAGCAAGTCCGGCGATGTCCCACTGCACGACGGTGCAACACTACTTGTCAAACACGGACGGATCTTCTCTCCCGTTCGCTGTCACAGGTTGATCCGGCAATGCTCCTCTGCGGCAGTGATGTACGTTGCTCGCAGCACGTACAGGTGGTCGTCGACGTCCTCCGAACGCAGGCGTCAAGGTGTCTGCATCTCTACTTCATCCACGCGGATGGACGGAACTCCACGTCGCGCTTCTCAAGCCGGCGGGAAGGAGCGTGTCTCTGCGGCGGCGTGCTAGCGCCGCGTTGCTCTCCTTTCTCTCCTAAGGACGACGACGGCTAGGTTTTGTACGTGAGAATAACCTAAAAGCGTCTCTCTATATCTTATATAGATATCAGTCGTCTATCCTCCTTTAAATAGGATAAGAAGAGAAGTAGGGTTTCCTAAACCCATCGGTAAACAGAAACGTTGCGTTAATTAAAACGCTCGTGGATTAATTAGAATATTTCGGAATTCATTAATTAACCAAATAATCGCATTAATTGATTAATTAATATCCGACTCCATGCAATCGCTTGGGATGGCTCTACGGGCATACATACACCAACAATAACTAATTTTTTTGGACTTAAATTCCCAAAAGATTAGACTTAATACCCACCAATAGTGGGACACAATTTACAGATGAAGAGATGTTATAGCAAAGCTAAATCTCAAATAGTGAAACTGTCATGTGGGTCTTATACCACAATGAGAAACGAAGGTAGAGGGCACTAAAAAAGAAGGAACTGAGCGAGATGGGTGGAAATAAAAGTCATATCTATACATTGAGTATCGACAAATAGTAAATGTATAATTTGAAAACATGCAAAGCACGTGCACTAACTAGTAGTAATGTATATGTTAACTCTTATATGTCAACCCTTATAGTCTTATCTCAACTCTATTTATAGTAGTTTACTAACATTAAGTATAATTATTTATTTGTAGTGTCATATACAAATTAATGATTGAGCTTGTGGCTACTACGTAATGAAATATATGAAAGCTATTGACAAAGGAGCATCAAATGACATTTAGATTATAGATCTGCTAATAAAGAATAACAACATTAATTTACATGTGAGATGTACTCATTTTATAAAATATCAGCATGTGCATTTTCTGTTGTAGATCTTTACAACTCAACCTTACACACTTGATGAGTTAAATGAATTCTAAGAAGAGTTGTTAGAGGCTTTTCTTAATGAAGTAACTATAGCATTAGATTGAATGCATAACTTCATTTGTGTATGTAATTTTGAAACTCTATCAAATTTATTTTTATATCTGACATAAATTTTAATATCATCTTAGACTTGCAATCTATCATTGTTGTTAGTATGTGCTATGTGTATGAATGTTAGTATGTGCTATGTCTCAACTGAATGAATCTATCTTAGACTTGCATGAATGTTAGTATGTGCGATGTGTATGAGTATGTTCTAACTGAATATTTTGAATTTATGAATGTGTGTGGTTTGGAGATTGATACATCATTGGACATTAAAGCGAGCAAATGACTATGAAATGCATTTTATGGCTTGCATCATGGCATTTGCAAGTCTATTTCTATTACATGTTTTGAACTGTGTAAAGTAGATTTTTGTTCTGTAGAATTTTCTTTAAAAAAATGTGACTTCTAGGGTCAGTTATTTAAAAAAACTGACCTTAGAGACCTGCTGCATCGATTTTTTTTAAAATAACTGACCTAATAGCTTCAACGCAAACTTATCAGGTACTCGCTTCCCTGTTGGGTCAGTTTTCTTCAAATAACCGACCTTAGAGATCTCTAGGGTCGGTTTTCAAATATAATCAACCTTAGAGATCAATCAGTCGATGTATTTCTTGACCGAGCAAACCTATGTTGCTTTATAAGGTCGATTTTTTAGAAATAACCGACCTTAGAAGAACTCTAAGAAGCTTAATACAGTACATTCTCAGTCGACAATTTTCTCGATCAAAATCCTTCTCGATCGACCTATTTCTCGACTTAGCAAGACTGACCTTACAGGAACTTTGTTGCTTTATAGGGTCATTTTTTTAACTTCTAGGGTCGGTTTTTAGGAATAACCGACCTTATAGGAAATGGGATCAAAATGCTCATTTTTTGTACTCTATTGGGTCGGTTTTTTAAGAAATAACTGACCTTAGAAGACCTCTAAGAAGCTTAAGATAGTACATTCTCAGTCGACAATTTTCTCGACCAAAATCCTTCTGGATCGAAGTATTTCTCGATCGAGAAAACCACTGTTGCTTTATAGGGTCAGTTTTCTAGCAATAACTGACGTTAAAAGACATTTCTAGGGTCGATTTTTTAGGAATAACCAACCTTACAGCCTCTTCTTTCTCGCTTGGGTCAAGTTTTTTACATCCTCTTAGGTCAGGTTTTACTCTATAAGGTCAGTTTTCTTTGGTAAAAAAAACCAAGCCTATAGAGAAAATTCTATAGCGACGGCCACTTAAGCGTCAGTTAAAAAGTGACGCTAAAGACTTAAAAAACCGACGCTATAGACCATTATTTTAGTAGTGAAAATTCAGCAGGTGGTGACTGAGTTCTTCTAGGATTTATTTTCTTGCAGCAGCCCGTCGGGTTTTAAGGAGGAAACTAAGGGAGTAGAAGAGGTTGTGGGTGATGCTATGAACCATTCTCTAGAAAGGGATATATTTGATGCTGAAATTCTTGAGGCTCTCAAACAAATGCACCCAAATAAGGTGCTAGGTCCAGATGGTATGACCCATGTTCTTTCAAAAGTTCTGGAATATTATTGGCAATGATGTTTCTAACTATATCAAGGGGTGGTGGAAGGGGAGTGCTGAAATTAGTAAGGTAAATTCTACACTTGTGGTGTTGATACCGAAGGTGGAAAACCCTATCTAGATGTCTGATTTTCAGCCTATAAGCTTATGTAATGTGATTTACAAAATAGCGTCCAAAGTCATGGCGAATAGGCTCAAACCGTTTATGGATAAAACTATTTCGGAGAATCAAAGTGCCTTTATTTTGGGGAGGATGATTACTGATAATGCACTTATTTCTTATGAGCTATTCCACAAGATGAAGAGTGAGGAAAAAAATAAAAAGGGGTTTTTGGCTTTGAAGTTGGATATGTCTAAGGCGTAACGCAGGGTTGAATGGAATTTTTTGGATTTTATTAACTAGAAGATGGGTTTTGGGAGTAGATGGAGGAAAAAAAATTGGGAGTGTGTTTATTCTATTGATCATTCTTTTGCTATCAATTGTGACCATACTCAAAGCTTCAAGTCTTCCCGTAGACTGCGATAGAGTGACCCTCTTTCCCCTTATTTATTCATTCTTTGTGTTGAGGCTTTTTCTACTTCCCTTTTGCATGCTGTGAACGCCAAGTTGATTCATGGAATCAAGGCGAGCAAACATGCATCGTGCATTTCACATCTTTTCTTTGCAGATGACATCATTCTTTTTGGTAGAGTGTCCCGTCACGAATGCCTGAATGTAGCTAATATTATTAGCCAGTATGAGTGGGCGTCAGGTCAAAGAATCAATCTCTCTAAGACGAAGGCATCTTTTAGAAAGGGAGTGTTCCAAGAAACAAAGGAGGCCATTAAAAATCAGCTGGGAGTCAAACAAATAGACAGACATGCCAAATATTTAGGGTTGCCTATGGCTATTGGGAGGTCAAAGGAACAGGTCTTTAGCTTCATCAATGACAGAATTTGGAAGAAACTTCAAGGATAGAAAGAAAAGTTACTGTCCAAACTGGGAAAGGAAGTGTTGATAAAGTCTATTATGTAGGCTATTCCATCCTATATTATGAGTGTCTTTCAAATTCTGATAGGGACACTTGATGAGATTTAAGGCTGCATTGCAAGATTTTGGTGGGGAGCAAAAGAAAATGAGAGAAAGTTATCATGACAGTGTTGGGCGTCCTTATGCAAACCAAAAAAAGATGACGAGCTTCGTTTTAGGAATATGCATGTCTTTAACCAAGCAATTCTTGCAAAACAGGTGTGGAGACTTCTGACAAAAAAATCTTCTCTGGCAGACAAGGTTTTCAAGGCTAGATACTTTCCTTCGACATCTATTTTGGAAGCATCAAGGGGGTACAATCCTAGTTATACATGGAGGAGTTTATGGGCGGCTAAAGCTATGGTTCTTGAAGGAATTAAATGGAGGGTAGGGAACGGTGAGAATATCAGAATATGGGAGGACAACTGGATATATGATTATAATGGGGACATGACGCTCTTGCAGGACACGTCTTCTTGGTAGCCATCTATGGTTAGTGAGTTGATAGATTAGCATACGAAGGGATGGAACTTGGAGTTGATACATCAGGTCTTTCCTTCGGAGGTTTGTGGGCTGATTGAGAACACTCCTATTAGTACTAGATTACCAGAAGACATTCTATACTGGTGGCCGGATAGGAGATGCATCTTTACTACCAGGTTGGCATATTGGTTGGGGCTGTTGGGAAGGAGGGAGTTCATTGCATCCATACAGGCGTCTTCAGAGCAGATCTGGAATTGTGTGGGATCATTCATGGCCGCCGAAGGTAGCACACTTTCTTTGGCGGGTTACTACAGGTTGCATTGCTACTATGGGTAGATTGCTTGACAGACACTGCCATGCAGATGGCATGTGTCCTTTATGCCATGAGGAGAAGGAAACCATCTAGCACATGCTCTTTTGTTGTGTGGAAGCCAGAAAACTTTGGAGACCGTCACCTGTGGCTATTATTATTATATCAACCCATATCCAATCTCCTAGACAAACACTCTTGGAGTTCCATGATGGGCTATCTCAACAGGATTTCACGGAGGTAGTAGCAAATATGTGGGGACTGTGGACTTATAGGAACCACAAGGTTTTCTAGGGGGATGGGAGAAGCCTCGCCATGTTCACAAGAGCAGCACAAGCATACAGTCTAGATACTTGGAGTGTCTAAGTGTCTCAACCAGGACAACATCAAGCACATGGTAGCATCGCTGAAAAGCATTGGATGAGGCCAATGATGGGGACCGTCAAGATCAACACCGACATAGCTGTGAAGATGGGCACATGGACAGGGGTGGGTGCCATAGGTCGCGACCATCTGGGTCGGGTAGCAGCAGCCAGGGGACGACGCCTACACGGAGGAGGGAACGTGGACATCTGTGATGAAGTGGCATTGTTAAACAACATTCAGCTGGCCCGACGACTTGGTTGGATGTCCATTGTGGTCGAGTCGGACTCGAGCACAACCATTGCTGCACTAAATAGTCCAGTGGAGAGGAGGGATCATCTCAACATGATAGTAGATGATATAAAAGCCCTTGTTACTGATTTTATTTCGGTTTCCTTTGTGCACATTAGTCGATCCAGTAATTTGGTGGCACATGAGTTGGCCAAGCTTGCAAAAGTTGGAGATTTCATGTACATTGGTGAGGCTGGGGACTTCCCCCAGTCTCTACTGAACCTTGTAAACTCTGATTATTATGATTAATGAACATGATCGGCCCCGTTATAAAAAAAAGTATATTATAACACCTAATGTCACTAATGTATCATGTAAGGTAATAATGATGTATATATTAAGATTAGATTATTACAACTTAAGGTTTAGATCAACTTGATCATTATACTTTATTTATACCTTCTTATCATGCATTAAATATTTATTAGGTTTCAAACATATGAACTACTCATTAGATGACCATTATATGTTCATTAGTATATAAACAATCATGTTAAGTTATAACTATAACTTTTTTTGGTTAAAACTAAGAATTCAAGCACACTATCCTCCTATTCATGGAGTTAGGGTTTGTAAAGTCAAAGTATCTAGATTTGTAATGTCATAGGGCTCCATGCCCTTAAAAAGGATTTCGTCCTTGAAATCTAACCAGCCAAGCATCAACATCCAACTATTTTCCACCCCTTAAAAGGTTTGACCTTACAAGCCAAACTAAACTATAGGTAAAAGGGTGAGTCTAACTAAACCATGTATAAGATCCATCATGTTTCAACTACGCAATCGGATTGCTTACTAAACACCAAACTTCAAAGTATAGGTTCTAGGGTAAGGATGACCAAACATGTGGTCCAAAGGGACATAAGGAACTATATTAGTATCCAACCTCAAACAAGTCACAAGGTCAACATATTAAGGTTCCCAAAGATATCCAACATAGATGTCTAAGGTTACTATTGCCTAAAAGCATGTTATTTTGGATAATCCATATCAGCTCAGGCCAGTAATGTTTCATATGGATCTGGGAGTCCTCGTAAACCAAGCTAGTGGTGCAGAGGAAATGTTGCCTTCCCCCGAACCCTGATACATTCTAGACACCTTTGCTTTCAAATCCATATACTAGTAACAGCCTAATAGGCTCACCACATAAAGGTTAACTAAAGATATTTATAATATGCAACTCTTATGATCCTAAATCAACCTTTCATCATCTCAAGTGTAACATAGATTAATCGAAGGTAAACAAGTCTCTTAAAGGGGAACTATGTAACAAGGTTTCTAATTAGGGAGACAAAATTGAAATAGTCAGATTCTGACAATCATGGGCTTTGATACCATGCTATAAAAGAGTGAAATCACCCCTTTTCTAAAAGTTTGAAGAATAAAACATCCATCCCAAACATACTCAAAAGGTATGTAGGGATAGGTGTAAATTTTTTAAATCTTTATATAATGGTTTACAAAAGACCAAAATGTATAGTAGCGGAATAAAAATCATGACTATATTCATTTTTCATAAAAGATTACAAAATTCCATCATATCTCCCTTTAAGGGTTTACATGTAAGATACATCAAAGTATCTAATATAGAGGGAAGTCTAAAATACTGCAAGTTTTATCTCCCAAGAAACATCTCTAAGAGCTATGTCCATGCTAAAAGCTATGTTCTCCTTGATCTTGTTCAACACCTTGTGCTTTACCTGGGTGGTTGGGAAGTCACCCAACAAGAGAGAGAAACAAGGTATGTGTCAATAATATGAATAAGAAACATAGATAAGAATAACAATGAAATATAAGGATATAGATTCATCATAAGATGAGAAGGCCAAGAGAATGATGCATATAACAAATGATTCTTTCCATAAACAATAATACTGAATTAGCATGCATGATATTAGTTTGACTACATTAACTAAGTAGGGTTGAGGCACCTACATGACTTCAACCAAATGGGTGAGGGAGAGTAACACATTCCATTCATCTATAAAATATTTAATAATGGGGAGAGTAAGACATTCCCCTAGGAAAAATAACACGTTCCCAAACTATGGGTGGTTGTACAAAAGTACCACTACATTAGCTAAATAGTCAAATAAACCATCATGCTCAAGAAATAGTAATGTGGCAAGATTGAATCATCAAATAGTTGCAACATGGCAGTGGGGTTCCAAGACCCAAGAAAAGTATATCAAATCTGATTTTGAGGCAATTAGAATAAGAGAAAAAATAATAAATGAAGTAGGGTTTACACTTCATTATGGAAAATAGGGTTGGTTCACAAATATCTCAACTTAAGGGTATCATTTGCACATACCTCTCATACTAATTTCAATTATTCACTTTCACCACTTTAATTGAGTCTGACGCCCACTTTTCCTATTTTCAATGTATAACCATGTATTAGGGTTTTTCATATGCATTAATGTAAAGAAACCCTAACTTTTGGAATTATTGTATAAAACCCTAATTTAGACACTATAAACATCACCATTAATCTCATTAGGTTCTAATGATTAAGAAAATATATAATTTTGTCAATTTTGGAGTTATGATGATTGAAGTGTATTTTTGGTGAATTTTATGCATTAATATCACTTTCTAGAAAACACCATTCAATAAAACTAAAAAAAACCTCACAAGTATTTTTATCAAAAAGATCACATTTTTTAGATTCCAAACCATATTTTTTCATTAAATTTAGATAAGGGAACAAAAAGATACAATTGTTCTAATATGAACCAATCAGAAATAGCCACATCATCAAAACATGTGAGAGAGAGGAAGAGAGAGAGCGAGAGAGGGGCCATCCCGTGACTTGGCCCAATAGGAGGTGGCTAAGTCACCAGTTAAAGCCTCATCAGTGGCAGACTGACCCCCTTCAAAGCAAAAGAAAATGGGACTAAAAGACATATTTACCCCTTGGCGGGAAAACAAAGCAACAGATGAAATGAGGGGGTAGATTCGAGAAATCACATAGGGGATTGCTCCTACTCTCACACTAGCCCCATGGATGCAAGTAGCAAAGATGCTTCATGCCCGCGATATAGGGAAAAACATGAAGACACAATGATTCGTGAAAATGAAGACGCAGATTAAAAGAGGATGTTTGTGCGAACTAACCACACCCAACAATTGGGTTGACGATACCGACATGCTCCCGTGAGATGAGATACAATCCCTGGTCCAAAGTCTGACCACTGGCGGTAATGCATGTGAGGTGAGAAGAAATTGATGGAAGAGGAGGACTGAGAGGACGGCGACGGAGCGATAGATACCCATATTTATAGGTGGAGGGTTTGCATATGGGCAAAGGCTAGTTTGTCTAAGAAACTTGTTGACCTAGAATTGGTTGTTTCACAAAAAGCAACGATAGATCATGAGTATGGTACCATTATGTGCATAATTTGATAAGGAATTCGTAGGTGAAGAAATCATGTGATTTGTTCAAGAAACGAGGAAGAAATCTGAATTTTACTGAACCAAAAACATCCCATCTATTTTCCTTCTTGGTTGATGGTTGAAGATGATCGCGGGCCATTGGATTGGAGATCCACCAAACCTACTCACGCATGCTCACTAAATACGTATGACACGTGAAATTAGTTTCCCAATTGAATTCGAATAAAATGTGAATGCATATATTTCTTTTTTCTCTCTCTTCATTTGAGGGTGCAAACGAAACCCAAATTTAATGAAATTTGGCACGTAGCTTAATTTGGACATGAGGAATCCAAATATGGGACTTCTAAATATTTTATTTAATTGTTTTACATTAAACCATATTTTCTCTTTCATATCACATTAAAAAATCTAGAATTACCCAATTAATGTGGAACTTCACTCTTAAGAAAACCAAAACATGTGGAACATGAATTGGCCATTAATTTTATGTTTTGGAATTATTTTGCTCATTATTTAATATTTTACTTTTCCTCTCTCCTAATCTACACGTGTACATTAATGATTACCCAAATTACATGAAAATTCACCCAAAGGCTATTTTAATGTGCATATTATGAATCCAAGATTATTTTCCACTTTTGGATTCATTAAGTATTTTATTTCATACTTGAGGAAAACTCACTTTTCTTTTCAAAATAAAAGATATATAGTTATTATTATTCTAAATTTATGAAACTTGGCCCCCAAGCCAAACCAAACCCAATGAAAAAGAATCTCAAGTTATTTTTAATCAATTAGTCATCCTTTTATGAGTTTTGGCCAATTATCCATTATTACCACAATTTCTCATATAATTCAATATCACATTAACATGTTTAAAGCATTATAATTCATTCATTTTCCTCTTCCTTCCTCCATAAGGCGAAGGAATGATCTAGAATGAATTATTTTATCAATATGTCACATAGGTGGTAGATTTTCATATTAGACCATTAATAATAACATTTACTGAGGTATTTATGCATAAACCCATTTGTTGATATAAATAATGAACAAATGTTTACCAAACCACTATTAATTCCAAAAACTAAACATCGAAGCCAAAAAGGATAGAAATGAATGGAAAATCATGGGAAAAGGAACAAAATAGAATATAGCCAGATTTCAGTTCATTAATGTAATCATGCATCTTGTGCATTTACCATTTCCAGCCATGTGTCACCCCTGACATCATTCATTTGTGAGTAGTGCATCATGCTAGACTAGCCATGCTAACATCCTGGTCCTTACCAGTAAGTTTAGCCTCCATAAAGATTCCCATTCACCTTGACATCCATTTCCTTCTTAAGCACATATCACATTATATGCCGATATTAATAAATATCTTCCATCTGCAATGTGCAGCCAAGACTGATAATCTAAATGTTCTCCTACAATCGACACCCCTTTTATAAGAATAATCCGAACTAGATCATCTTCGAGCCAATAGTTCAAAAACTCCTCATCCCATTCGACTGTATTCAACACTAAGCTACTGACTTGCATGTCCTCTATATCCATTAGTACTGGCCACTTGGTATAATTTTTCATTTGAACACTAGGTTTCACCCATACATCACTCCAGACATTCATGGCTGTACCACCTACCGTTATCAAGATGGACTTACCAATGATGAACTTATTCCCCTCCATCATTGTCTTTCCAAGCCGAGATGCTATTATCAGTTTCCCTGGATCACATCTTCTGAAATGATCTTTTATTGCCTCACCCCTTATTAAGATTCTTCCTGTCCTCATTTCCCATGAGTTCATGAGTACAAGCGCCTTGTTCCAATCTCATATGGATTTTATGCCTAGACCACCATTTTTCTTAGGTACTCATCACCTTGTCCCAGTCTACCAGTGAGACTGGTTTAGTCTTGAAACTACATGTTTACTTATTGACACAATAGTAAGAAAAAGTAGCTTGATCCAATCCCTTTAACTTTTTTTCTCCCTCTTTTGTCTATAGGTTTACTTATTGTGATGAGAACTAAGTAACATTTACACAAGAGAGATTCATTATTCTCCGATGGATGTAGTATAATCCAATCCCCTAAATCCACTAGATATAGACAATCCTTCTTCTAATGATGAAATTTTAGATAGAGAAGTAATAGCTATCTCATTTGATGAGGATAGTGACCCCTAGATGCTCCAACACATAGAGGCATATGGTCGTCCTTTCAACTTACATAATTTTTAAGACAAGGGAGAAAGGATAAGTGCAAAAACAAGTAATGATGTGAAAGAAGGCAAGCATAAACATTTAAAATATCTTGTGAAACGGTAAAATCCTATAAGTATAATTATTTAGGGCATAATAAGGATGTAAAAGAAGTTTCAGCCATGCACATGAGTGTAAAATCTCCAATAAGCAGAATAATCAATTGTGATTATGTTCTTTAGTATTTAGTAGTCTAGTATTTCTCGCATGTGTTGCTCCTATTTACATTTTATCAGGCTTCAAGATTAAAATCCTAATGTGGTAAAGGAGAATAGGATACAATTTCCATAATTAAGTTATTATGTACTTATAAATATAGTAAATTATACTGTATAAGATGATATAGTAATGATCATGACACCAACAAAGGGTGGAACCTCAAAATAGTACACTCAGTATAATGGAAAAGTAATTTCAATAACTTAGTATGAGATAGAAACATTCTTGTTGTGTTTAAGATTGTTCAATACATCATGATTTTAGTTTACAAGTTAAATAGAGAAGGTTGCATATTAGAATAAGAGAGTAAGTAAGATGTTATAAGTTAAAATAAAGAAATATAAGATTTTTAAAACAATTCTTATATTACTATCTTTTTATGATGAAACTCCTGAAGGGGGACTTAATGTTACAATCCATGTCTTGCTTTCTTGATAATTTGATAAAAAAAACATTAGTATTAACTTCACCTTCATTACTACCTTGCTTTATTATATGGTTTATTTATTCTTTATTTTAGTTTAAACTTGTTCCTTTCAAGGTAAAAAACGAGTGTTCTGCATACATTATGATTTGATCTTTATTTTATGTAGATTATAGCCTACACATATATGTGAGAAGAGCATTAAAGATACTCACAAATATAATTTATAAATATTTTTCACCCAATATTGTATCAAAAATTAATTGTATAATTTTAGATAAATCAATTATGAATCCAAACTAAAATAAATAAATAAATTGGAGTATAAGTGAGAGAGTTATAGTATTTTTAGTAACATGTGAAAAACATTCATCGATATGCACTTCATCAGTCTACACAAACTGGTGACCACATTGGTGGCCGCACATCGAGAGATTCATTATCCTCCTATGGATGTAGTATAATCCAATCCCCTAAATCCACAAGATATAGATTATCCTTCTTCTAATGATGAAATTTTAGATACATAAGTAATAACTATCTCATTTGATGAGAAGAGTGACTCCTACATGTTCAAACACACTGAGTCATATGGTCGTCGTATGAACTTACATAACTTCCAATCATAGAGCCATGGGAGAATGGATAAGTAGAAAACAAGTAACATTTACAATATCTTGTAAAATGGTAAAGTCCTATAAGTTAATTATTGAGTGCATAATAAGGATGTAAAATACGTTTCAGTCATGTACATGTGTGTAACATATCCAATAAGATAAATAATTAGTTGTGAATGTGTTCTAGATAGTTTAGTAGTCCAATAGAGCTTGGATGTATTACATTGTATTTACATTTTATTGGGCTTCAAGATTAGAAGCCTAATGTGATAAAGGAAAATAAGATATGATTTTCATAATTAAGTTATTATATACTTATAAATATAGTAAATTATACTATATGAGATGATATAGTAATCATGGTGACACCAGTAGCGGGTGGAACATCAAGATAGTACACTCAGTATAAAGGAATAATAATTTCAGTAATTTAGCATGAGATAGAAACTTTCTTGTCATGTTTAAGTTGGTTCAGTACATCATGATTGTATTTTGAAATTTAAATAGAGAAGGATGCATATGATAATTAGAGATAAATTAAGGTGTTGTGAGTTAATATAAAGATATATAATGTTATTAAACAATTTCTTGTATAACTGTTTTTTGCAAAAAAACTCCTAAAATGGGAGATAATCTTACAAACCATATCTTGCTTTACTGATAATTTAAAGGTTGACAACAACCTTAGTACTATAACTTCACCTCCATGAATTCTTTTCTTTATTATATGGTGTATTTGTTCTTTACTTTAGCTTGAACTTGTTCCTTTCAAGGGCAAAAATGAATGTTATGCATACTTTGTGATTTGAGCTTTATTTGATGTAGAGCATAGCCTACACATATACATGGTAAGAAAACTAGAGATACTTAAAAATATAATTTATAAGTATATTTTATCTGAGATTGTATAAACATTTATTGTATAATTTTAGAAAATTCATTTTGAACCCGACATAAAAAAATGAATGAAATTGGAGTATAACTGGGAGAGTTATATTATTTTTAGTAACACGTGTAAAATTATCATCGTCTGCACTTTGATTAGTCTACATAGACCAATGACCACACATCTCATTTTTCGAGGAGAGGGACTCCTAGATGTTCCAACACACAGAGGCATATGGTCTTCCTTTGAAATTATATAACTTTTAATCAGAGAGCCAAGGGGAGAAAGGATAAGTAAGAAACAAGTAATGATGTGCAAGAAGGCAAGCATAAACATTTGAAATATCTTGTAAAATGGTAAAATCCTGTAAGTATAATTATTTAGGGCATAACAAGGATGCAAAAGAAGTTTTAGACATATACATGAGTGTAACATATCCAATAAGCAGAACAATCAGGTGTGATTTTTTTTTTATTGTTTAGTAGTCCAGTATAGCTCACACGTGTTAACTCCTATTTACATTTTATTGGGATTCAATATTAGAACCCTAATGTGAGAAATAAAAATAAGATATAATTTCCATAAGTGATTCATGATGACCTTAAAAATATAGTAAATTATACTTTATAAGATGATATAGTAGTGATCATGACACCAACAGAGGGCGGAACCTCAAGATAGTACACTCACTATAAAGGAATAGTAATTTTAGTTACTTAGTATGAGATAGAAACTTTCTTGTTGTGTTTGAGATTGTTCAATACATCATGATTGTAGTTTGAAAGTTAAATAGAGAAGGTTTCATATGAGAATTAGAGAGTAAGTAAGATGTTGTAAGTTAATATAAATAAATATAAGGTTATTAAACGATTCTTGTATTACTATATATTTTAGGGTGAAAACTCTTGAAGGAGGAGATGATATTACAAACCATGTCTTGCTTTCCTGATAATGTAAGGGTTAACAACAACCTTAGTATTAACTTCACGTTCATCAATACCTTGCTTTATTATATGGTATATTTATTGTTTATTTTAGTTTAAATGTGTTCCTTTCAAGCTCAAAATGAGTGTTCTACATATATTATGATTTGAGATTTATTTGATGTAGAGTATAGCCTACACATATATGTCAAAAGAGCATTAATGACTTACAAATATAATTTATAAATACTTTTTCATCCAATATTATATCAAACATTAATTGTATAACTTTAGATAATTTAGTTATGAATCGAACATAAAAAATGAATAAATTGGAGTATAAATGAAAATGTTATAGTATTTTTAGTAACACGTGGAAAATAGTCATTGGTCTACACTTCATAAGTCTACATAGACCAATGACCACATTGGTGGCCACACATCGAGATATTCATTATCCTCCTATGGATGCAGTATATCCAATCCCATAATTCCATCAAAAATAGACTATCCTTCTTCTAATGATGAAATTTTAGATACAAAAGAAATAACTATCTCATTTGAACAAGATCTGCTTTAGGTCGTGATGTCGGGATCCAAGGTTAGCTCTGGCGAACTCACTGGCAACTTTGTAGGTGTCCCTCATGTCACCAGAGGAAGTGCTTAGAATATCTCACCAGAGTCATCCTCGGGTCCTTGATGTTCAAATGCGAAATCCTCTAGAGTAGCCTTCCACTCGACATCCTCAAGCTTTTGGAGTATACTCATTAAAAACCCTAAAAATGATATTACAATGTTGGAGAAAGTTGAGATTGAGGTGAGGGATGATGCTCTAGTATATCCACAAGAGGAAGCAGATCTGAATGTGATGAAGTGGAGTAACTGTCTTACAAGTTATGTCATTGGATTCAAGGTTCTCCCTATGACATTATAAGGTTACCTAACTCAGATCTGGAAGCTTAAAGGTTCTATTGAAGTCATGAGTCATGGGAAAGGATTCTTCCAGATCCGTTTATCAAACCATGATGATCTTTAGACTATTGATGAAGGTGGCCAATGGTTTGTGAGAGGGAAGCCTTTCATTCTTCTAAAATGGAAACCTGGAGTAGTGTTGTTGAGATTCATATTAGTAGACATTCCAGTGTGGTTTAGAGTTCATGATCTCCTGTTGGAGTTTTGGGACTCTAAAGAGTTTTCTAGGATTGGCTCCTTTCTAGGAATTCTACTGAGGACAGATAGATTCACTTATGATTTTCATAGATTGGATTATGCTCAACTTCAAGTTCTTATGCCTGCCTTTTCACCCTTTCCTGAATCTATGGAGGTTGTGAGTAGTAGTGGAGTGAAGTACACTATTTATCTAGAGTATGAATGGAGTTTGAGTATATGCCCAGTTTGTAACTTGTTTGGTCATAATGAATGTATAAGTAAGGAAAAGGAAAAGAAGGCATGGGTTATGAAGAAACCTACTTCTGTTGATGTTGTGCTTATATAGGAGAATCCAGTGACTGGTTCCAATACTCTAACTTCTGCATCTGAAGTGAATACATCTGAAGTTCCAATGGTGGTGAATAGGGCCGAAGATGGTACTATTCCATTGGTTATTGGAGACAGACAATACATTGAAAGTTACTGATGAAATTCCTGAGAGTACTTAAACAGAGGAAGAGGACTTCCAAGACTCGTTAGAAGATTCTTCTCTGAATACAACTGAATCAACACTGACTAGTGAAGGTGAAGTTATCAACCTGTATACTCCTCTAAACTCTATCAAGCATAAAAGTTCTAAACCGATTTTTAGATTCCTAAAGGTAATAGGAAGAGGAAGCCAAGAGGAAAAGGGAAGAAAGGAAGCTTTGATGAAAGTAGTACTGCTCTTTCTAATAAATTTGATAAATTATCTATCACTGATGATAGATCCCAAGCCAGTGAAGTACTAGTTTCACTCAGTTCCAATGATTGAACAACATCTCAATATCATCTCCTAGAATGTTAGGGGCCTCAATATTAAAGCTCCTAAAATCCAAGAGGAGGTTATGAGGTTAAGACCTCACATCATTGTTCTGAATGAAACAATAGTGTGAGTTGGGAAGATTCATAAACTTCTGGCTAAATTCTTTGGTGGTTATAAATGGGTGTCTAATCACAATAGTCATGTGCTTGGGAAAGTTATTGTTCCATGGGATGATAGGTTTTGTTCTATTACTAAGCTTTCAGAATTTGATCAGCTTTTTCATATAAAAGTTGCTACAGATGGCAAAAGTTTTCTACTTACTACTATCTATGGGCATAATCCTAACCAAGATAGGGTTGCTTTGTGGAAGGACATTGAAGACATTCATAATAAAGGCTTTGAACCTTGGACAATTTTTGGAGATTTTAATGTTGTGAGGAACGTTAATGAGAAGATAGGGAGGGAGCCACCAACTAAGAAATCTATGAATGAATTAATGACTATGTTACAAACCGTGGTCTTTTTGAGATATCCATGAATGGTCCCTTCTTTTCCTGGGACAATCACCAGGGTGGTTATAACTTTGTTGCCTCAAAAATTGATAAGATCCTCTATAATAACGAGTTTAAGGACTTATTTCCTAAATTTCATGGAGTTCTAATTCCTAATATCACAAGTAATCATAGAATCATGTCTCCTTGTATTGGTAACAAAAGGAAAGCTATGTCACCTTTTATATTCATCAATGCGTGGGCAGAGAGAAAAAATTTCTGGATGTGGTTTCTGCTTCTTGGAAGTCTGACATTTCTGGTTACCCTATGTATGTTCTCTACTCCAAATTCAGAATTCTAAGAAAAGCTCTATCTTAATGGAATAGGAACATTGTTGCCAATCTTTTGGAAAATGCCAATCTTCTTGAGAAGAAATCTATTGACCTGCAGATTCTTCTTGATAGAGACCCTACTAATGTGGAGTTGTAGAATTGTGCTCTTGATAGTAGAAAAATTGCTACTGAAGCTCATGTCATGGAGGAATCCTTACTTAGGCAAAAGTCGCGCATTCAGTGGCTTCGTGAGGGTGACCAAAACATTAGATTTTTCTATTCTACCATTAAGACTCGAAGATATAGAAATCATATCAAGGTCATGGAAATTGATGGAGTTGTTATTAACAACCTTTTGGATGTTAAAAGTCATGTTAATGATTTTTATAATGCTCTTTATAATAACAAAACTAGTATCTATGTTGAAGCTATTTCAGATCTTTTGTTTCCTTCTATCACTGATTCTCAGAAAGCATGGTTGGGGAGATGTGTTAGCAAAGATGAAGTTATCTCTATCATTGAAGATCTAAATGTTGACAAGTGTCCTGATCCAGATGGTATTAATGGCAAATTCTTCAAGTCTAGTTGGTCTATTATCAACAATGATGTAGTAGCTACTATTTTGGACTTCTTTACTTCTGGGAGGCTTTTAAAAGAAGCAAATCATATATTTCTCACTCTTATTTCTAAGAATGATGATTGTCATCTGATTAGGAATTAGAGACCCATTGCTTTGTGTAATGTGGTTTATTAACTGATTTCTAAAGTTTTAATAAATGGGCTTTAGGATGTTCTACCATCTCTTATTAGCAACAATCAATGTGCTTTTGTGCAAGGTAGAAGCATCAAGGATGCTATCCTTATTTCAAATGAGCTTATTCATGATTTCAATAAGAAGAAGGAAAAGGGAGAATGTATGTGAAGGTTGATCTCATCAAAGCGTATGACATAGTTTCTTGGGGAGATCTTTTTAAAATTTTGGACCTTCTGAATTTTCCAAATAAGTGGATTGTGTGGTTCATAGAAATCTTTAACACTAGTTGCTATGAGGTTCTCTTCAATGGTGAAGCTACTGCCCTCTTCAAGCAGACAAATGGAATTAGGTAGGGAGACCCTCTAGCTCCCTACTTGTTTACCATAGTTATGCAAACTTTCACTCAACTTATTAATAAGGAGGTTAGTTTGGAAAATATTAAGATGTTAAGGGCTTCCAAGGATATGAATGTCTCTCACCTCACATTTTTTTGATGATATTATGGTTTTTATGGTAGATAATGTTGTTGGTGCTAATTCTCTTAGAGGTTTTTTGATAGTCTTGCTAAGCTTATTGGTCTCAATATTAGTCATGAGAACTCAATTTTCTTCAATGTTGACATTGATAGTAGCATGATTTTTGATATCTTGGGCATTCAACCTACTTATCTTTCTTAGAGATATCTGGGGATTCCTTTATTCATTGGTAAGTTGTCCAAGAAGTTATGTTATCCACATATTGATAGGTTTAAGAAGAGGCTAGATGGTTGGAAATCCAAACAACTCTCTCTTGCAAGAAGGTTGGAACTCTGTAATACTACTTTTTAAGCTATTCATCTCTTCTTGTCATCTTCTTTCCCTCTGTCTAGTTCTATTTGTAAGGAGATTGAAAGAACTATAAGGAATTTTCTTTGGGGTCAAATTGAAGGTAAAAATAATCTTCACCTTCTTAAGTGATCAAATGACACTAATACCAAAGATAAGGGTGGTTTGGCTATCAAAAGAGTTAAGAATGTTTGTAAGGAAGCTGTTATATTCAATATTTGGAGGGTCTCTTCAAAGAAAGATAGCATCTAGATCAAAAGGATCCTTGAGAAATACCTTTCTAGGGAATCCATTTGGAACGTTGAGATTTCTGGTCAGCTATCTTGGTATTTTATCCAAATGATCAAACATCTTGATGACTTCAAAAAGCTGGTTAATTACAAAATAGGTGATGGGTTTAGTACTTGGTTGTGGCAAGATCCATGGACTCCTCAAAAGTATTTCTTAAAAGAGTGTATTGGAAGGAAAGAGGTTATTAGTTTTGGGTTACCTTATTTGTGTAAAGTGAGTTCTATTATTTCTAGCAATCAGTGGAACTTTTCTTCATCTAGACCACATAATACACTAAATAGCTTCCTTTCCAATATTCCAGCTCCTACTGGGGGAGTAGATGCCATTATGATTAACAATGAAAATAAGGTGAATCTAAAAAATGATTTGGAAGCTTATTAGGGGTTCTGGTGAGACTGACCCTGTGTTTTGCAGGGTTTAGAAGTTTTATCAGAGTAAAAGATTTATTATTTCTTTATGGAAAGCTATTAATGGGAAGTTATCTACTACAAATTTTGCGAGAATGAGGGGGATATCTACACCTTTGTACTGTTTTCTTTGTTATTGTCACTGTGAAAATGTTCAACACATCTTGATTGAGTGGTCTTATTCTGGCTCTTTGTGGAGATATGATCTTGAAGATAACCTTATTCAAAGCATTCCTAGGAAAAGAGAGGATCTTACTATTTTTTCAAGTAAGATTAGTCATCTTGTTGGGGTTACAGTCATTCACCTTCGATGGATGGAAAGAAATCTCAGAGTGTATGAAAATAAGGCATTGGAGGCCCATCTACTTTGGCACTTAGTGAAGACTACTGTCAAGTAGTTCCTTGATTAGCTTGATGGATGATGGCTTTGTCCCTGATTGTGTTCTATTTACTGCTATTTTCTTCTCTAGTTTCTTTTCTTTATGTCATTTTAAAGCAATGTATAGTCAACTTGGGGAGATTGTTTAGTCTCACAAGTTTTTATTTTCCTCTGTTTTGCACTAAATTTACAAAAAAAGCAATACAAGTCTTACTTCACCAAAAAAATATCTCATTTGATGAGGAGAGTGACTCCTAGATGTTCCAACACACTGAGTCATATGGTCATCCTTTCAACTTACATAAATTCCAATCACTGAGCCAAGAGAGAAAGGATAAGTAAAAAATATGTAATTATGTGCATGAAGGCATGCATAAACATTTGCAATATCTTGTAAAGTGGTAAAATCCTATAAGATAATTATTGAGTGCATAACAAGGATGTAAAATAAGTTTTAGCCATCTACATGTGTGTAACATATCCAATAAGTAGAACAATCAACCGTGATTGTGTTCTAGATTGTTTAGTAGTCCAATATAACTTGGATGTGTTAAGTCTTATTTATGTTTTACGGGGCATCAAAATTAGAAGCCTAATGTGATAAAGGAAAATAAGATATGATTTCCATAATTAAGTTATGATGTACTTAGAAATATAGTAAATTATACTATATGAGATGGTATAGTAATCATTATGACACTAGTAGAGGGTGGAACCTCAAGATAGTACACTCCATATAAAGGAATAATAATTTTAGTAATTTTTGTATGAGAGAGAAACTTTCTTATAATGTTAGAGATGGTTCAATACATCATGATTGTATTTTTAAATTTAAATCGAGAAGGATGCATATGATAATTAGAGAGAATGTAAGATGTTGTGAGTTAATATAAAGAGATATAATCTTATCAAACAAACTCTTATATAACTATATTTTTGGAAAAAAACTCCTAAAGGGGGAGATAATGCTACAAACCATGTCTTGCTTTACTGATAATTCAAGGGTTGACAACAACCTTAGTATTAACTTCATCCCCATGAATACCATGCTTAATTATATGGTGTATTCATTCTTTACTTTTGCTTGAACTTGTTCCTTTTAAGGTAAAAAATGAATGTTCTGTATATATTGTGATTTGAGCTTTATTTGATGTAGATTATAGCCTACACATGTATGTGGGATGAAAACTAAAGATACTAATGAATATAATTTATAAGTATTTTAAGTTGAGATTCTATAAACATTTATTATATAATTTTAGAGAATTGATTTTGAATCCAACATAAAAAATGAATGAAATCATAGTATAAGTGAGAGAGTTATATTATTTTTAGTAACACATGAAAAATTTTCATTGTCTGTACTTTCATTAGTCTATGTAGACCAATGACCACACCGGTGGCCACACATTAAGAGATTCATTACCCTCCCGTAGATGTAGTATAATCCAATCCCCTAAATCCACCACAATTAGACTATCTTTCTTCCAATGATGATATTTGAGATAGAAAAGTATTAGCTATTTCATTTGACAAGGAGGGGGGCTCCTAGATGTTCCAACACATTGAGTCATATGACCATCCTTTTTCTCTTACATAGATTTCAATCATAGAGTCAAGGGAGAAATGATAAGTGAAAAAACATAATTATGTGTAAGAAGGCATGCATAAATATTTGGAATATCTTGTGATATGGTAAGATCCTACAAGTATAAGTATTGATGGCATAACAAGGATGTAGAAGAAGTTTCATCCATGTACATGTGTGTAACATATCCAATAAGTGGAATAATTAGTTATGACTGTGTTCTTGATTGTTTAGTAGCACAATATAGACCGAATGTGTTAACTTCTACTTACATTTTTTGGAGCTTTAAGATTAGAAGCCTAATGTGAAAAACCAAAATAAGATATGATTTCCATAATTAAGTTCTGATTTACTTAGAAGTATAGTAAATTATATTGTGTAAGATGATATAGTAATCATCATGACACCAGTAGTGGGTGGAACCTGAAGATAGTACACTCATTATAAAGGAGTAGTAATATTAGTAACATAGTATGATATAGAAACTTTCGTGTTGTTTTTTAGGTGGTTCAATACATCTTGATTGTAATTTAAAAGTTAAATAAAGAAGGCTACATAATATAATTAGAGACAAATCATGATGTTGTGAGTTAATATAAAGAAATATAATGTTATTAAACAATTCTTTATAACTATTTTTAGGACAAAACTACTACATGGGTAGATAATGTTACAAATCATATCTTGGTTTATTGATAATATAAGGGTTAACAAAAACCTTACTATAACTTCACCTTCATTAATACCTTGCTTTATTATATGGTTTATTTATTATTTATCTTATCTTAAACTTGTTCCTTTTGAGATCATAAATGAGTGTTCTGCGTACATTGTGATTTGAGCTTTTTTTGATGTAGAGTATATCCTACACATATATGTGGGAAGAGCATTAAAGATACTTATGAATATAATTTATAAATTTTTTTATCAGATATTGTACATTTATATATCAAAGATAAAAAACTATATGAAATTGAAGTATAATTGAGAGAGTTACATGATTTTTAGTAACATGTGCAAAATATGCATCGATCTGCACTTTCATTAGTCTATGCAGACCAATGACCACACTGGTGACCACACATCAATGACTAGACTGATGGCTATGTAGATTAATGGCCACATAGACCCATGACCAAATTGATGGCCACAAAGACTAATGGTCACATAGATTGATGAAAAAAATTGTGTCCACTTAGAGATATGGCCACCCAGACTGATGGAAATGAGCTATCTGGAAGCCCGGTATAATCAATCACAAAAAAGACTATAACTTTTGATATACATATCAAAATTTGACAAAATATGTTTCTCTAGATTCACATTTTTTCTTCTATAGATTCAAATCCTAAAACCTCAACAATGATGAACATGAAAGCATTTTCCAAGATAACTTTGGGAAAGAGCATGAATAATTAGGAAACCATAAGACGTATCCATAGATTAATCATGGTAAGTTAGTTTTAGCTATAGATTCCTTCTCTCTTTCTCTTTCCCTTGCTTGAAGTCTCTTGTAGGAAAAATTTGGGGTTGCCTTTTCCCTCTCTTCTTCATCCTTTCCTCAAGAAAATTCTATTCATAGAAACAAACCTAATGTGACAAAGTTTGAAGGTAGATTTTGGAGCATTTAGACAGAATCCAAGTTGAGTAGGCCAAAATCCATACATACCAACCCTAGGTTCGAGACCAGTAAGCTAGGATCAATTCTAAGTGAGTTGAAATTCATCTTTTAGCCATGAACGTAAGCTAAAATTTGAAGAATGTATATTTGCATTTTATTGTTTTTTGTTGTTTAGTTTGGTAAGCCCTAATCCAGATTCCAATTGAATGAATAATTCAAATAACTATATAATTTATAATGTCTGTGTTAGAATAATTAGTTTATGATGTACCTAGGCCTAATTATATTGGACAATTAGGTTTAATATTGCCTTCTTGTACTTGTCTCCTCTCCTATATATAGGCGGGGAGTTTTCCTTCTATTTGATAAAAAACATCTCATTAGCCTCACATCTTATTTTCCAATTGGTACCAGGGCATTGACCCTAACCCTATGGGAAAAAAAGACTCCTCGTATGGATGGTCATTATCTCTTCTTGGCTTGTCTGCCCACCAGACATCTTCTCTACCTCCATAGGCAACTACTTCCTTTAAATTTTAAAACAAATTCCTCTTGCTGCTACTATCCCTGAAATTGTAGTAATGATATTATACATTGGTACATCCCTTTATTCAACTATGTTGGTAAGTTTTGTTGCATGATGATGTTGTTTGTTGTCTTGTCATATAAAATCTCATTAATTCATCAGACATAAAATAAGCATCATTTGAAAACTAAGAAACATCATTATTGAGCCATAAAAATCATGCTAAAGGGCAGTCTAATAATCCCCCAAGTGCAAGTTATAAAGAACAACACAGAGTCATGGAGGGTCACTATCACAATTGGATATTGCCACATGAGCATATCATTCATTGCAATAATATAATAACTTTACACATGATATGGATTGAAATGATTTCATACACATTCTTCTTAAATTAAACTCAATATAGCAAGGTCCATAAGGATATAAATACAAGATACATGAAATTGTAGCTAAACCTCATTGGATTGTGTAGATGGTGCCCCACCAAGAAATCCTCCTTAAACCTATAGATGAAAACCTTGTCTACTCTTTCTCAAGCTTAACACTTGTTGGCATCACGTAATCAACAACGCACAAAGGAAAAAATCTAGGATTAGTGTCAGTGGCAATGGATTCAAACACATGAACAAGGTGCATGAAAATTGAAAGATAATCTGGATAAAGAATAATAGTTACTTATTTTATTTATTGCAGTCACTATTATAAGATAAATCCTCCTTTATTACATTGAAGTGTCTTATATGGTTCAACATACTCTCTACTGGCACAACATGCCCTTTGTTGAGACCGAACTATTTTCTATGGTGCAAAGTACCCTTTGTTGGCACAACATGCCCTCTATTGATATTAGAATGTCCTATATGGTGTAAAACACCCTTTGTTAGCACAACATGTCCTCTATGACACATGACATGTCCTCTAATTCATTGGGAGACTCTAAAGTAAGGACTTATTATTTAATGTATATAGTTAATGTTATGATGTTATCTTACTATCTATGTTCTTAACTTCTTAAATATGAATCTTAGAATATGAATCTCTTATCTTCAAATATGAGTTTCTTATCATAAAATATGAACATATTATCTCTATATCTAAGTTTCTTATCTTTATATTTGAAACAAGATCTAATTTTTAATTTATGAGAATTTCTTTTCTATTCAAATAATTAATTGAAAACTTTATAGGTGAACTAAAATCTTGCAACTCTATCTATCAAAATCTAAAATATTTACTATATGTCATGCATTTAGGATTACTGAAATGATATACTTCTCAAGATGAAAATATCACATTATAAGAACTTGAAAATCTTCATGCAGTTAACTATTGCATTACATGGAAAAGTGTTACATGATAATATAGACCAAATGTCTAAATATGATTGAAGGATAAGAATCCAATGGGATTGACTGACATTAATTTATTTGTGTCATCATAAAATGGTTAATATTTAAATACAAACCTAATTCCTAAAATTATCATGAACATTTCATGAATAACACTGAAACCCAAAACTCATACCTCCTAAGGCAGTTAGGATTTCATATCCCATCCTAGGTGTGTAAGGGCCATGAATATGCATATTTACTTATATATTGATATCTAATATGACATACATGTTTAGAATAATCTTATTTTTATCTTTGGCACATCTCCTCATCAAAATGTTGTTTCATATAGATACACAAATGTTTCTATCTCTAAAAACACTTCTTTAATAAAATTGAGGAATGATGCATAATTTTTTAATTCAAGGTTTTCAGACAAATTATACATCAATAAGGAGCTCCAATGGCAAGATTTGGGCCTTACTAGTTGATCATCTCAAAATTGAGTCGGAACTTTTAAATTTATAACCCGAATCCTTCTAGGATGCCCGCAACTTTTATTATGGGGTCTAAGTAGATATACGGGGTCGAACACATGGACGTGGGGATGTTTAGGACGCCGCAGATCTCATTCTTTAGTCAGATAAGCCAAAAGTGATAGTCGATGAAAATATGTGCTAGAGCTAGTCTAGTAGGTTGTCACGATTTAAAACAAAGAAAAGAAAAGAAAACAAAACAAAACAGATCTTGTGGTTCTGCTAATCAAAGAAAAAGAGTTCCTGGCTATGTAACCACAAATGGGGTAGTCTATGCACTTGTTCTCAGACATAGACAACCTTTGAACACCCAAGAAAGCATCTAGTACACATAGTGGAATCTATCATGTGTGGTCATCCCACTCGCTCTAGAGATGCGTGACTAAAACCATCAACGATATGTCATCGAGCCTCTCTCAAGGATGACATATCAATACCTCAGAATATGCTAAGTTCCCTCTCAGGTCTTAGGACATCTGGAGATATTAGGGACAGAGTACATTGGATCATCCTCCTCTCAGGTTTCAATCCAAACTATCTTCTCTTAGCTATCCCTATAATAGATCTCTCGATACATGCAGAAATAGTAGTTCAAGAGAGTAAGAGATCAACCAAACTAGCAATCATAACCAGAAAGAGAATATAGAACATGCAACATATTAGATCTGATATAAATCTACTTGCTTAAGGTAAAAGTACATATACATGCCCAGATCGGGCTACATAACCAAGAAGGAGCTAACTAGCCATAGATAAGCATGGTTAGCACCGAACAAAGACGGATGAACATCGTTTGTACAGATAACCAAAGAACACAGTTGAATGAAAGAGAAGAAGGATGAGATATAGCCCGTAAAGAAGAGGTGGCTTTCACTCCTTGGCCTCCGTGCAGGTCAGATCACATCCCTTGGTCCTCCTCTTTGTCCTTCTGGACTCCTCAGTTCTTTCTCTCTCTAGATCTGCCATGAATAGTAGCCTGGTGGAGGTGAGAGAATGGCAATGGAGACTGATCTTCTCTCACCTCAGCACCTGCCTTTGGATATCATAGACCAATAGTGGAGGAGGGAGGTGATGCAGATCTTCTCTCTCCTTGGTGGTGAGGATGAATGTGGTATAGATCTTCTCTCCCCTCAGCTTTTGCCTTTGGAGAGAGTAGATCTAAGATGGAGATGGAGGAGAGAGAGTGTGGAGGTTGGTGGCTATTGTTGCATGTAGGATGAGTGCCTTGGTCCTCTTAGACCTTGGGATGCTCCCATGGAGCTCTGGCTCCAATCCAATAGCCTCTCGGCATCTGAACCAGATCCCCCCCTTGAGTCTGGACCCTCTCCTTGACTCCCTGGCTTCCCCCTTTCCTAGATCTGGTGTGGGCCTATTTATAGAGTTGGATGGGTGCTGGTTGAGTAAATGGATCGGGGGTCCCTTTTCACATGCATTGGTCATGGTAGTTGAAAACTGCGATCGTGGTTTGGGAGGAAACAACCGTGACCATAGTATATTTTGGGGGGAGGGTTGCAGGTGGTTTGTGTGTGACTAGGGTGGAGGTGTTGCTCGTGGATGGAAAGTAGGAGGAAACCGCGACTGCGATTAGGGGAAACTGCGACTGTGGTTAGGGGGAGAGGAGGTTGAGGTCTGCATGCGGAGGGTCTCATGATAATAGCCTGGAACCCGCAGTTGAGGTTAGTGCATGGCCCATGATTGGAGGGTGTTGACTGCAATTGGCCAGATATGATCCTGGCAGAGGCCATCGTGGGTGGAGAAGATGCTGCCTGCGGTGCTGTTGGTTGTGGGAAGCGAGGTCGCTGATGTGGAGATGAGATGGCAGAGAGGAGGCGGCGGCGGTGTTAGTCCCGTGGTCATGGTGTAATAGTAGAAGACCGTGGTTGGCTGCTGGAGGTGTAGCCACGATCAAGGCCAAGGCTTGTGGGTGAGAGCAGCCGAGGTTGGAGAAGGTTGAAGAGCGAAACCGTGATCAGCAGAGGATTCGCGGCCCTACAGGTGATGTCGTGGTGTTGAGGGTGTTGGGAGGTCACGGTTTCTATGAATCACAGGTCACGATTAGGGTAGAGGGGAGCTGGGCAGATAACCATGGGCAGATATGATGGTGCCACAGTCGCAGCCTAACACACCACGGTCGAGGTGCTGTTGAGTCTGGTCGCGGTGGTAGGGTTGAAGCGAAGAAGGGACTGCAGGCTGACGACTGGTTGTGAGGAGGGGGAGAAACCACGATCGAGGTACGTGTTGGTCGTGGTGTGAAGAGGAATCCAGACCGCGAGCGGGAGAACTGGTCACAGCCTGAGGGGAATGGATGCCACGATACTAAAGAGGGGGTCGCGGTGTTTGTAGTTGAATGAAATGGAGGGAGTCACGGTTATGTGAACCACGATTGTGGTTTTAAGAATTGAGAAGGGAGGATCATAGGCAGAACAAAATAGAAATTGTGACTATGGTTAAGCAGGGTTAGAGGAGGGGTTGCAGTCTTATGGAAGAACGGAGTCACTGACCAAGCAACCAAAGAGCACAAATAGAGCTATGGGCCTTGGAGATTGGGCCCAAGAGCTCCAAAATGACCTACATATGTAAGATAAAATCCAATTAAAATAGGAATTAAATCCATTAAGATTAGCATGGGTGTATAAAGAGTTTTAGACTGTGAAAGCATGTAGTGAGAGCCAAACTGGGCCCATAGTAAAGAACAAGACTGTGATGACAATGTATTCATCATAAGGTTATATATCAAACAATACAATTCATTGGGCCTCAGTTTAGCAGAGAGAGCGTGGATATGAGGTTGTTCATCTATGTTCGGTGCACGTTAGTCCAACACTGGCCATTTAGCTATGTTATTGGCTATTCTAGATACATTATCTATGAAGAGATAGAAAGCATAAAACATGAGCATTATTGGCCATATTAAGACTCAAGTGGCACAAAACTATAGATAAAATGCATAGATAATATGCATAGGTTTGGGTGTTATCAACTACCCCAAGCTTAAAATTGCTTGTCCTCAAGCAAGACTGTGCTCAAAGAACAAAAAGATAACATCTAAATTAAGCTTGGTAATAGATTCTAAGGCTAAGAAAAATAGTTTAAAGAATCAATTCTCTTGATCCATGTCGTTTCAGAACAAACCCCCACCAATCATCTATAGTCTTTCCAAAGCAAGATCAAAGAGTTTCCAGGTAAGATTAAAAAAATTCACTACAGCCTGTCGATACTCATGAGGGTTTGAATCATAATTATTTAAACATCAAAGAGTTGTCACATAGGTGATCTCAGGGGTGATGAGCAATGAACCATAATCATGAATTCATGTATACCGATCGAGAACAACGTGCCTCTCACTTACTCATGCCTTAAGAGATAAAGCAAAAGAATGTAATGACTTCTGAGGATCCCAATCTGCATCAGGTTGGTCCATTTAACGAGAAACAGTCCCTACAGTCTGAGCCAGTTGGCCCATAGCATTGAGATGAGCTCCTCGTACTGTGCTCGAACCAACCCTGCTACTGGGATGATCTCATTAGTCTCCTAGGGTTTCCTAGTGATTCTCTAATGAGCTTCTGGAGTGATACTACTAGGCATGACATATCCACATTCATGAGTGCAGTCATACACCAGCTGGGCACCATCCTCAACTCTCCTAAAAGAGGAAACAAGCGCTCATTTATTCACACTCAGGATTTTATTCTCTGCATTCTATTTTATAGTCTTGGGTGAGAACTTGATAACACCAGTTTTTGTGACGTTTTTGCCCTTTATTTTGTTATCAAACTGCCCTTTTCTGCTATTTTCCTCTATTTTATTATCACTTTCGCAATAATTGGCCAAGCAATGCTCTTAATCCAATTTTCCTATCTTTTGCAGAGTTTTCCTCATTTTTGGGCAATAAGGCCGCTCCGGCCCATGAATAAGTCCAGGCCTATCTCGGCCTCCCTGACGCCCGATACAACCCCTGCCTGACAGGGGTTGGGCGACACAAAGACGCTCGACAAAGAGGTGCCGCGTGACAAGAAGCTGACGGACGACACACCTTCTACCAGACAGGGAGCCTGGCTTGCCCCGACAACCCAGCTTGTCGGGCGACACAGCCACCCACCGGCAGGAACGCCGCCCGTCACGTGACCGATAGCAGACACCTCCACGCCGAGCTATACTTGTATCGGTCGTCCATCGACCGGCGCTTAAGGGGGCCACATGGCGCTTCGAGCACCATAACTCCTCCCGGCCAGCTGACTATAAATAGCAGCTACAGGGAGCCGAAAAGACAGTTCGGAGTTTTAGAATTCGGACAGTTGGGAGTTGAGCTATCTTCTAAGGAGACTGCAAGAGCATACGTGTCGTGCCCCAGTGCTTGTCTCGGGCGACACTAGGTGAGCTTCTCCTCATCGCGAGTGGGAGGGGACAGTTCACTTAGGACCGTCCCGGGTGACACTGCGGACCAATACCGGCTGACATAGATGAGCGACACAAGTGCCCGACAACAACAATGCGTAGCTCTTAGCCCGACACGATATCAAACCGATACGCTTAGCTTGTCGAGCGTGCCGCCCGAGAGGTTGCGCCGCCCGACATGAGCGTATCGGCCAGGGTCCTTGAGCGATACGGTCGACAGTCGGTGTGTGCTTCCCGAGAGGGTGTGCCGCCCGACACCTCTGTATCGGGCAGGAGAGCTACAACACCCTGTCATCCTTCTACATCAAGGAGGTGACACCTATCTTTACTTTCTGTCATTTAATTCCTTACTTATGCATTGTAACTAAGACCCCTTATTTGTCTATGGAAATAGAAGATGCTTAATTACTTGTTGCCCTATGCTTGGTGCTCAATGTTGGATGACTGCTATGTTTGATATCCAAACTCTAGCTTGCATGTTTGGATCGTGTTTCGCTTAGCTAACGAATCGTGTTTTCCCATCGCAAAAACTTCGAGAGTTGTGTTGTGGCTCTAGTGTTCGGTCCGATTCTGGAGTACGAGAGTGCCTGGAACGGAGTTGCTTTAGTGACCTTTCCACTCTAATTTTAGTCCAGTGACCTCGAGAGGGGCGCTGATGCCTTGTTAGAGGTACCCTCTTCGAGAGGAGGGGTACAGGGCTAGTTCTACCACCGCTTGTCTTACTGGAGTTTTATCCTTCATACCTCGCTTTAGCTCGAGCAATATCTTTCTATTTCTGTTGCATTAAAACCCCTAAAAACTGCTAAATGACTAAAATCTTAAATCTCTCTCGTAGCTCCAGTTGGAGATAGTTTTCTTCGTTTTATTTGTGACATCTTACTGCTTCCCTTTTTGGGAAATTATTTCTCTTTATACCTACTGGAGTGTAGCGTGTCGATTCCGTGTTCTCAACACTACCCCCCTTGTCCCTGTGTTCGACCCCGTATATCTACTTCGACCCCGTAAACAAAGTTGCGGGGGCCTAGAAGGATTCGGGTTTATAAATGTAAAATCTCGACTACCTCAAATCCGCCTCCAATTTTAGGACGCGCGATTTAGGCCGGTCAACTTTTTGGCGCCGCTGCCGGGGACAAGGCAAAAACGGTATTGTCGACGAACTCGAATCCACTAACTACACTCATGTGCCTCAAGCTTAGCATGAGTTTGAAATCACTCTTTTTCTTTTTCTTTTTTCCTTTACTATTATTCTTTTCTTGAAATTAATAAATCTATCTTCTAAACTTGATTTCTCGTGTCATCTCAGGAACCCTAAAGAACGGTGACCTATTCCTTCGAGATCTGACGCCATGTCTTGTTGTGAGAAATCTCTGTTTGAAGGTGAACGTCAAGGCTAAGATGAGATATCACACCAGCCCAGCCTGGTTGGCCAGTTGCATGCTTTCATAAAAAGGCAAGACTCTATCATCAACCGGTTGGTGCAGGGTGCACTTCCCATCCCTGGAGCTCAGAATTCCATGCAACACCAAATGACAAGTCTGTGGATGCGCCAATGGGAAGTCGATCAACGATTGGCCCGGATGGTGGCTCTGATAAAGAACCCTACGGGAAAGACACTCTCATATCCGGAAACTTCCAGAATGGCGGTACTGAGGTCTAGAAAGACGGCGGAGCGCACAGCTGATGCCGAACCAGAACCTGAACCGAGGTCGGAGAGTATCATTCCAGCAGAGGGCAAAGGTGGACAAGCAGAAGCTCAAGAGCCTGCACGGAAGCCTTCCGATGAGCTACCTGGTTGGAGGATTTCTTATGCTCCAAGGCTGTCGTTCCCGCATAACCTTATCAAGGCAAATCTGAAAAGGTGTCACGAAAGGTTCATGGACTTGATCAGGAAACTGCATCTTGAAGTCCCTTCCTTGACGCATTGGAAGAGATGCCTATGTATGCCAAGTTCATCAAGGACCTTCTCACAAAGAAGAGAATGGGAGGAAGGACAGAGACAATGTATCTAGCTTCCGCCTCCTCCACCTTTTTGAAGCCCGACACGCCGAATGAGAGAAGGGATACCAGAGCCTTCACAATCCCGTTCACCATCGGAGACAACGTCGAGCGCAAGGGTCTAGAAGTCTTGGGGGCTAGCATAAGCCTCATGCCCCTAAGTTTCACACAAAGGGTGGGTTTGACCGACATGGTTCGAACCAACATGCAGATTGAACTGGCAGATCACACCTGTAAGAGACCCGTTGGCATTGTCGAAGATGTGCCGATCAGGGCTGGTGACTTCTTCATCCCTTGTGATATAGTCGTCATTGACACAGATGAAGACCCCCGTTGCCCGATCATCTTTGGTCACCCCTTCTTGGCGATAGAGAGAGCGCTGATTGATGTTTCCGAGGGGATGATCACCTTAAGGGTCGGAAACGACCATATCGACTTCAAGCTGAAAGAGATCATGAAGAGCCTGTCCCTATCTGAATCAACATGTTTCACATATAGCTATAATAAATTCTGCGAGGAAGTAGAGGAAGATATCCGGACAGTAGACCCCCTCTTGCGGGCTATAAACTGTCAAGATCCCGACCTCAAAAATTCTGAGGTCGCGAAGCACCTCAATCTTCTCAACCTTTCTGATGAAGATTTGCAAGAAGAGGATACAGAGGTGGAGTCTGCGAAGTATGCCTCTCTCGAGGAGGAGCCTCAGGAGAAGGCAACCAGACCAAGGCCAGAATTAAAAGCATTGCCCGAAGGCCTGAAGTACGAGTTCTTAGATGAAGAGCACAGAAACCCCGTCATCGTAAACGCCGAACTTTCAAGCAACCGGCTGGACCGACTCCTTGAGGAGTTAACGCTCTACAGGAGGGCTATAGGATATTCAATAGATGATATCAAAGGCCTTAGCCCCGCCCTGTGTATGCATCACATCAACTTGGATTAATCTGCCAAGCCTCTAGCTCAACCCCAGAGGAAGCTAAACTGGATGCTTAAGGAGGTCGTCAAGAAAGAGGTAATAAATCTTAGGGATGCGGGGATCATTTACCCAATCAGCGATAGCAATTGGGTAAGTCTGATCCACGTAGTGCCCAAAAAGGGTGGAATGACAGTGGTTAAAGGTGAGAAGGGCGATGAGGTGGCGGCAAGGACCGTCACCGGCTGGCGGATGTGCATAGATTACCGAAAGCTAAATCATGCTACAAAGAAGAATCATTTTTCGGTACCTTTTATTGACCAAGTTCTCGAAAGGTTAGCGCATCACGATTTCTTTTGTTTTCTTGATGGATTTTTAGGGTTTTTACCAGGTACCCATCTTGCCCGACGATCAAGAGAAAACAACGTTCACCTGCCTTTACGGCACTTATGCCTTCCGAAGGATGCCCTTCAGACTCTGCAACGCCCCCGCCACCTTTCAACGATGCATGATATTGATGTTCTCAGATTTTCTAGAAGACATCGTAGAAGTTTTCATGGACGAATTTTCCTTCTATGGGAAGGACTTCGATAGCTGTCTGAAGAATCTGTCATTGGTCCTTCAAAGGTGCAAGGAGAACAGCCTAGTTCTAAACTGGGAGAAGTGCCATTTTATGGTGTGGGAGGGCATCGTTCTCGGGAATAAGGTCTCGAAGCGTGGGATCAAGGTGGACGCAAGCAAGGTTGAAGCAATATCCAAGATTCCTCCACCGAGATCCGTGACGGGGATGTGAAGATTCCTTGGGCACGCCGGATATTACCGAAGATTCATCAAGGACTTCTCAAAGATTTCCAAACCGTTGTCCAATCTTCTGGTAAAAGACACGGAATTTGTTTTCTGTAATGATTGTCTAAGTGCTTTTCAGGCCCTTAAAAATGCTTTAATATCACCACCTATCCTTCAAGTGCCAGAATGGGGTTTACCTTTTGAGCTGATGTGCGACGCTAGCGACTACGCGGTTGGAGCAGTCCTGGGGCAAAAGAAAGACAAAAAGCACCATGTGATTTGCTACGCTAGTCGCGAGTTGGACAAGGCTCAAGTAAACTACACAACAACTGAGAAAGAGATGCTCGCGATCGTCTTCGCGTTTGATAAATTCAGGTTGTATCTCGTTGGAGCCAAGGTCAAGGTATACACAGATCACGGGGCTATAAAATATTTAATGCAAAAGAAAGACGCAAAGCCCAGACTGTTGAGGTGGGCCTTGCTGCTCCAAGAGTTCGACCATGAAATTATCGACAAGAAGGGCACAGAGAATGTGGTCGCAGACCACCTATCAAGAATCATGACTGAGAGAGAGAGAGAGGGCCTCCAATCAACGATGACTACGCCGACGAGGCTCTGATGTTGGCAGAAGCTCAAGAATAAAGTTTACCCTGGTTTGCAGACATCTGCAATTATCTTGCCTGCGGAGAACTGCCTCCTGACATCACGTACAATCAGAAAAAGAAGCTATTTGCGGATGTCAAAAACTACTACTGAGATGATCCTCTCCTGTTCAGAAGATGTGCTGACAACTTTTACAGGCGGTGCATCCCAGAGGAAGAAACTGCAGACATCCTAAAAGAATGCCACACCTCCCCCTACGGTGGACACCTGGGTAGCGAGCGAACAACTGCAAAAGTGCTACAGTCAGGTTTCTACTGGCCCACCTTGTTTAAAGACGCTGCACAATTTGTGAAGGTTTGCAAGGAGTGCCAGTTTACAGAAAACATAGGGCGGAGGAATGAAATGCCAATGGCAAGCTGGATAGAAGTAGAAATATTTGACGTGTGGGGGATCGACTACATGGGACCGTTCCCCCCATCTCGGGGGTATCAATACATACTAGTGGCAGTAGAGTATGTATCAAAGTGGGTAGAAGTGGTAGCCACCCAAACCTGCGACACCAAGTCGGTTATCAAGCTCTTCGAGAAGACCATCTTCCCTCGTTTCGGTGTACCGCGCACTGTGATAAGCGACGGATGGTCGCACTTTGGAGAAAGACAGTTTGAAGCACTTCTGCGCAAGTACGGAGTGAGGCACAAGATCGCTACACCCTACCACCCACAGACGTCAGGGCAGGTAGAGGTTTCCAACAGGCAAATCAAGCAAATCTTGGAGAAAACTGTCAACCGAACGAGGAAAGACTGGTCCATGAAACTTGACGACGCACTTTGGGCCTACCGTACTGCTTACAAAACACCCATTGGAACCACCCCCTACCGACTCATCTACGGAAAATCCTTCCACCTACCTTTGGAGTTGGAACACAAGGCCCTTTGGGCAATCAAGTTCCTAAATATGGACCTCGACAAAGCAGGAGAAAAAAGGTTTTTGCAGCTTCAAGAGCTCAAAGAGCTGAGAATGAATGCCTACGAAAATGCAAAAATCTACAAACAAAGGACAAAGTTGTGGCATGATGCCCATCTCAGGAGAAAGGATGTAAGAAAAGGAGACAATGTCTTGTTATTCAAGTCCTCTATTCGTCTTTTCCCTGGGAAGTTGCAAACAAGGTGGTCTGGACCGTTCACTGTGTCAAAGATATATCCATCACGGATGATGGAGCTCTATGACAAAGACGATCCGACCAAAGCCTTTCAGGTGAACGGGCACAGGGTGAAAAGGTTCTACGAAGATGAAATGTTTGTTAGGAGAGCAGAGATCAGTCTGCAAGATATGGCTACAGTTGAGGGCTGATCAAGATGATCTTACACCGGTCGAGTTGGCGACGCAAACCCCAGCGCTCCTCGGGAGGCAGCCCGAGTTCTTCTTTCTTTCATAGAATAGGTTGCATGTTTATTATAAAAAGTAAAAACAAACTTTATGGTATGTAATAAGGCCTGAGTCAGAGCACGCGTCGAGCGTGCCAACTCTTCTGTTTTATGGGTCATCGCCGAATTTTTCGAAGCTTTGAAGGGTATTGCACTCTGAAGTCAAAGGCTTAACCCTTGGCCGATGATGTTTTACCCTTTGATTGCTATTTCTGCTCTTAGGTTTTTCATTTTTCATTTTTTTTTCTCCCGCCTATTTTAACTGTGTCGGGGAGCCGCTCAGCTGGCGCGCAGGACCGCCCGTCCCGGGCTTTGGTCTCTCGGGCATCGCAACGGCCGTGATGGTCGGCATTCCTGGGCGGCGTGCACCCTATCGTGCATGGGAATAAATGCCCTTAATGAGACTGATGTGACCATCATCTCGGGAACCACCAGACCCGTTGGCCGACGCGCGCCCCAGAGATGTCCGTTTCGCCCCGGCCGAGCTAGCTATAAATAAGAACGGTGGTTTTACCATGTCGGGCTGTCACACTTTACTCATTTTATCCACCTGTAACACATGCAGTAGCCCGCTTTTGCTCGCGTGTCGGCCATCTTGCTTTCACCTTGGTATCGAGCGATGGCTCCAATGAGTAAAGGTATAGCCCGACATGATTGTCGTCCGACATGTTTGTCGCCCGACATGATTATCGACTGACGTATTTATAGACCGACACGCTTATCGACCGATAACCTTGTCGCACGACACGAGTTTTCTTAGCGCACACTGCTTATCGGGTTTACGTGCCTTGCAGATTTTGTATCGCCCGACACAGTTAAGCGCTATATAACGCCCGATGGTGTTTGCCCGATACATCATATCGAGCGACACGTTTTCTTTTGTACAATCCAATCAGGCAGTTGCTTTTTGGCAGTCTCATCGGCCATACCCGGAGATTGTAATAAGTTTATCGAGTTTCTTTTTCCTATCTAACATATAAACGATCGATAAACTTGATAACAGGAAAAATGGTGACCGCATATGAAGCAACAACTGTCGGGCAGACACGTAGAAATCCCAAGGCAGCGAGCCGTCGACTACCGCAGATAGAATGCGGGGAGATTTTTCTTGATATGGTAGCCTCAGAGGAAGGTCACTTTCTTATAATAGTATGTCTTCTGCAATGGTTTAGGACCATCTAGAGAGACAACACGAGTCTTTTGCGGGTGACTTCTGGATGGAATCTGGGCATTCCGGTTCCATCTTCTTGAGGAGGAAGCAGCCATAAGTGTCCGCACTTGCAGAAGATGTTTCCAAATGAGAAAGAAGGACGCTGCAGTAAAGAAGCATATTGAAGCTTCTCGACCGGCAACCTCCCAATGGCATGCTGCAACTTCATAGGAGCATATTGCAGCACACCGGCGAGCTAACCCTCACTGGCTAAACATTACCTTATCCTGTCTTCTTCACCACTCTGGGACAGAGTGTGGAGTAAGTTTAGGGGGGTACCCATGTTCCAGTGAGGGAGGTATAAAGTTCTTTTCTTCTTCAAGCTCTTCATGTTTTCTGGCTTACTTTATATCTGATGTGCTCATGTATGTTCTTATGGCTTATTGTATATCTTATGTACGCATGTATGCCATATAAAAAAAATTCAAAAATCTTTCCTTTGCTTATTTTGTTCCCATGCATATGTACAAAGTTGCTATATTAGTAAAAACATGTTGCGACTTCTTGCAAAGTTTGTTTTCTTTGTACTTAATGAGATGCAAGTTTTGTCATATCTTTTTGATAATGCTGCTTCAAACGAACAAAAGAATATGTTTTATCTTGCCAAAAATTTCGAAAAATACAATAATCTCGCAAACAGCTAAGAGAGGAGTATGGAGAAGGAAAATGCTTCCCAAACAGCAGAAATCTCTTTGTTTCCCCCTTACCCAACAAAAATCCCAAAAGAGAGAGAATCCTTATGAGCATGAATAAAAGCATGAGAGTTGTGCCCAATAAAAGAAAAAAAATATATATACACCACTTGTGTTCCAAAAGTACCCATCTTTAGGCATGGTAGATCCGGGACAGTGGTATGTAGGATGTGAAATCACTGTTCTAAAGCCAATTGGCTTGGACTGCAGGGACCACTTTCCCGCTAACGGACCCTTACCTGGATGGACTGATGGGAGACAAGAATGAGAAACCCAAAAAGCCTTAGCCTACCCTATACACAACTTTCTGCCCCAAAAATAAAGATGTTTGGTGTGTAAGCTAACTTCGGAATCGTACAACAAAGTCTCGCCGAAGCTATAGAGAAAAATCTTACTTAAACAATAAGGCAGGAAAAACTAAGTCTTTTGTTCATATTGAGACAACATTATCTTTAAGGCATTACGATCTTTGTTTCACTTTTTTGAACAGAAAGCTTTCAGGAGCAAAAGAAGCAGCATAAAAAAATAGTTTAAATATTGATTGAGGACAATCAAAACGCTAAGTTTGGGGGAGTTGATAACACCAGTTTTTGTGACGTTTTTGCCCTTTATTTTGTTACCAAAACTGCCCTTTTCTGCTATTTTCCTCTATTTTATTAGCACTTTCGCAATAATTGGCCAAACAATGCTCTTAACCCAATTTTCCTATCTTTTGTAGAGTTTTCCTCGTTTTTGGGCAATAAGGTCGCTCCGGCCCATGAATAAGTCCAAGCCTGTCTCGGCCTCCCTGACGCCCGATACAACCCCTGCCCGACAGGGGTTGGGCGACACAAAGATGCTCGACAAAGAGGTGCCGCACGAGAAGAAGCTGACGGAGGACACGCCTTCTACCTGACAGGGAGCCCGGCTCGCCCCGACAACCCAGCTTGTCGGGCGACACAGCCACCCACCGGCAGGCGCGTTGCCCGTCACGTGACCGATAGCAGACACCTCCACGCCGAGCTATACATGTATTAGCCGTCCATCGACCGACGCTTAAGGGGGACACGTGGCGCTTCGAGCACCATCACTCCTCCCGGCCAGCTGACTATAAATAGCAGCTACAGGGAGCCGAAAAGACAGTTTGGAGTTTTAGAATTCGGACAGTTGGGAGTTGAGCTATCTTCTGAGGAGACTGCGAGAGCATACGTGTCGTGCCCCTGTGCTTGTCTCGGGCGACACTAGGTGAACTTCTCCTCATCCCGAGTGAAAGGGGACAGTTCACCTAGGACTGTCTCGGGCGACACTGCGGACCGATACCGACCGACGTAGATGAGCGACACAAGTGCCCGACAACAACAATGCGTAGCTCTTAGCCCGACACGATATCAAACCGATACGCTTAGCTTGTCGAGCGTACCGCCCGAGAGGATGTGCCGCCCGACATGAGCGTATCGGCCAGGGTCCTTGAGCGATACGGTCGACAGTCGGTGCATGCCGCCCGAGAGGGTGTACCGCCCGACACCTCTGTATCGGGCTAGGCCTCTGACCGATATCGGGTAGGAGAGCTACATCACCCTATCGTCCTTCTATATCAAGGAGGCGACACCTATCTTTACTTTCTGTCATTTAATTCCTTGCTTATGCATTGTAACTAAGACCCCTTATTTGTCTATGGAAATAGAAGATGCTTAATTACTTGTTGCCCTATACTTGGTGCTCAATGTTGGATGACTGCTATGTTTGATATCTGAACTCTAGCTTGCATGTTAGGATTGCGTTTCACTTAGCTAACGAATCGTGTTTTCCCGTCGCAACAACTTCGAGAGTTGTGTTGTGGCTCTAGTGTTTGGTCCGATTCTGGAGTACGAGAGTGCCTGGAACGGAGTTGCTTTAGTGACCTTTCCACTCTAATTTTAGTCCAGTGACCTTGAGAGGGGCGCTGATGCCTTGTTAGAGGTACCCGCTTCGAGAGGAGGGGTACAGGGCTGGTTCTACCGCTGCTTGTCTTACCGAAGTTTTATCCTTCGTACCTCGCTTTAGCTCGAGCAATATCTTTCTATTTCTGTTGCATGAAAACCCCTAAAAACTGCTAAATGACTAAAATCTTAAATCTCTCTCGTAGCTCCAGTTGGAGATAGTTTTCTTCATTTTATTTGTGACATCTTACTGCTTCCCTTTTTGGGAATTTATCTCTCTTTATACCTACCGGAGTGTAGCGTGTCGATTCTGTGTTCTCAACACTACCCCCTTGTCCCTGTGTTCGACCCCGTATATCTACTTTGACCCCGTAAACAAAGTTGCGGGGGCCTAGAAGGATTCGGGTTTATAAATGTAAAAGCTCGACTACCTCAAATCCTCCTCCAATTTTAGGACGTGCGATTTAGGCCGGTCAGAACTATGTAGATATTTTTGGGATTTTGTGGGTGTCCAAGACTCTTTTGCACATTGTTTTAATATTTCTCATCTTTTTGACTCAATCTAATGTGAGAAGGCATGTAGTACATCAAGGAAAAATTTCATCATGATTATAGATCAAAGCCCATCATAATCCACTTGACACCTGTGTGAAAAGGTGCAATTATGATTCAAGAATCCTTACAATAGAGCCAAGCTTGTGAAACCACATCTAGGAGTCTTTAATCATGCTTTAGCTCATTCCAATGGTCCTTTACCTTGGATTTGTCATTCACCACATAGATCAAGGGAATTATAGCTTTAAGCTATGAAAAAGGTGCAAAACCTTAGATTTATTAAAAAACTCAAGGAAAGAGTCAAAGAGCAAGTCAAGCAAAAGGTCAAGTAATTTTTAAGATGAAAATTGTGCATTTAGGCATAAAGTCAAGCATTTATTTATTAGATTCGCACCATATGCCATAATTGCAAAGCTAAAAAGTTGAAAATTTTGAAAATTTTAAAACTAAATGCGGGAAGCAATCATGCATGCTAGAAGGATGAAGAGATAGAAAGGTGAAGCCTACCACCCCAAGCTTAAAATTTTGCTCGTCCTTGAGCAAGTCTTAAACTTGAAATAGTGAGGCAGGAATGCATGATTTTAATGGCAGTTATTGAAGTTCTAAAGATGATGCATGGATGCAAGGATACAAAAATAGTTAGAGGAAAGAAACTAACTAATAAGAACATGAAGAGAAAAATTTATTGTAATAAAAGTGCGGGAGGATGGCTAAGAGAAAAGGGGGTGGCTGCCCCACGATATCGACACTGGGGTCCCAAATTCTAAGTTTTGGGAACAGTGTCACCTGTGTCTTGCCAAAGGGTTGCGCCACATAATAGGAGTAGAATAGGCAGAGATGCGGGCCCTACCGAGTCTGAAGTAGAGGAATAAAATTTGGTGACTCGGTGAAGTCATCTCCGTGCTGGAATTGACTTGAGCTGCACTGGGATGAATTGTTTGGAAAATCATCCTCAAGGTACCTTCCAAGATACGAATCTGAACAGGAAGGCCCTAGGATGTTGACACAGGATGAGATGGATGAGAGAGGTTGGACGTCATCTTAAGGACTCATATCTTCTCTCTCCATCTCTACCCTTGAGGTTGGATGCTCAGATAAATCTGCATGTACAGTCTGAGTCATCCAATCATCTTTTGAACAAGAAGTACTCCCTGAAGAATCAGTTTATGGTTCTACCACCCAAGCTTATCACATGGCGTGGAGTCAGGGGTATCTTCATGCTCAGCAGCCATGTTGTAGTGAACCGTCCATCCTGCCCCCTTGACGTCCACCCTACCTTGTAAAGGTAAGGGTGTAAATGGAAGCTCGTGCTGCTCCAATTCATCGTCGTCAGTATACTCACTGCTCCATGTCGTGCAGCTGTCGTCATCATCATCATCGAACAAATTGTTCCAAACCATGGTTGGCGCACTGCTCAAACCGAAGTGACAAGTCTCAATATGAGAGATGTCATTCTGGTCTGGTTCAATATCTAAATCTGGTTCCTCAAACCAACCTTCTGGTTGTGAGGTTGATTGGCTTTTTGAGTCTTCATCATCGTCATCATAGACCCATTCATGTCTATGACTCATATCTTCCATTGGTTCATCATCTGGGTCATCTAGATAGAATGAAGGGCTTCTCCAAGTGGGTTGGTCTTCATAGAAAAATCCTAATGAATCTAGTTGATGGTCTGTATAGGATGATGGTGCATACTCCACTTCAGACCCAATGGAATGGTCTTGATGACTAACTTCTTCACTGTCTTGTGATGGCAGTTGTAACCGAATTATAACCAAATCGATGAGCTCTTGGAGCCTCCTGCCCTGTTCAACATCTTTATCACGAAGTTGTTGTACTTGAGCAGCAATGCTTTAGAGACCCGTCGATTCTGCCATGCACATATGAGGGGAATCTGCTGTATCATACTGATGCGATTGGATGGATCCTTGCTCAAGAGTTCGAAGTAGACTTCTACTATGTTCTAAAACCTTAGTGACTAGTTTGAGATGACAATCCTACTCTTCTAGTAGTTCTTGCATTGGATCAACATCTTCTTGGAGATGAGGGGCTAAGGAGGTGAGTGCGTGAATACTTTCCCTAACCAACTCCACTTTCTTAATTAGTTCTTGATCCCATGATAGAATGGGAGTCGAGGGCTGACTCGCAGTCTCCATTGTTGGAATCTTTACATATGATGATAGTGGAGGTAAGTATAACTTGACTAGTTGTAGAGAACAACCTTCAATTATTTTCCAACAGTCAGAACTGTGGAAAAACTTGAGAGGATAGGTGGACAAGATAACTTGTCTTGCCAAAGAGAGATCCATGGCTGAAAAAGAGTAGAGGAAAAAAAAGAAAAGGTATTCAGAATATATGAACAAGTATGTTTAAAACAAAAGAAAAACTATGCATATATATACAAGCTTAAAATGACAGAACAAAATATTTTAGGCATGTAAACGTGGAAAACCACGTCCCTAGCAATGGCACCAAAAAGTTGATCATCTCGGAATTGAGTCAGAACTTTAAAATTTATAACCCAAATCCTTCTAGGATGACCGCAACTTTTATTACGGGGTCAAAGTAGATATACGGAGTCGAACACATGGACGTGGGGACGTTTAGGACACCACATATCTCATTCTTTAGTCAGATAATCCAAAAGTGATAGTCGATGAAAATATATGCTAGAGCTAGTCTAGCGGGTTGTCACGATTTAAAACAAAGAAAAGAAAAGAAAACAAAACAAAACAGTGCTCGTGGTTCTACTCATCAGAGAAAGAGAGTTCCTGGCTATATAACCACAAATGGGGAAGTCTATGCACTCGTTCTCGGGCATAGACAACCCTTGACCACCCAAGCAAGCATCTAGTATGCACAGTGGCATCTATCATGTGGGGTCATCCCACTCGCTCTCATGATGCGTGACTAAAACCATCAACAATATGTCATCGAGCCTCTCTCGAAGATGACATATCAATACCTCAAAATATGCTAAGTTCCCTCTCAAGTCTTAGGACATCCAGAGATATTAGGGACAGAGTACCTTGGATCATCCTCCTCTCAGGTTCTGATCCACGCTATCTTCTCTTAGCTATCCCCACAACGGATCACTTGATACAGGAAGAAATAGTAGTTCAAGCGAGTAAGAGATCAACCAAACTAGAAATCATAACCAGAAAGAGAATATAGAACATGCAACATACTAGATGTGGTATAAATCTACTTGCTTAAGGTAAAAGTACATATACATGCCCAAATCGGGCTACATAGCCAAGAAGGAGCTAACTAGCCATAGACAAGCATTGTTAGCACCGAACAAAGACAGATGGACATCATTTGTAAAGATAACCAAAGAACACAGCTAAATGAAAGAGAAGAAGGATGAGATATAGCCCGTAAAGGAGAGGTGGCTTTCACTCCTTAGCCTCCGTGTAGGCCAGATCTCATCCCTTGGTCCTCCTCTTTTTCCTTCTGGACTCCTCAGTTCTTTCTCTCTCTAGATCTGCCCCGAACAACAACCTGGTGGAGGTGAGAGAATGGCGATGGAGACTGATCTTCTCTCTCCTCTGCTTCTGCCTTTGGAGATTGTAGACTAGTAGTGGAGGAGGGTGGTGATGCATATCTTCTCTCTCCTTGGTGGTGAGGATGAGCGTGGTACATATCTTCTCTCCCCTCAGCTTCTACCTTTGGAGAGAGTAGATCTGAGATGGAGTTGGAGGAGAGAGAGTGTGGAGGTTGGTGGCTGTTGGAGCATGTAGGCTGAGTGCCTTGGTCCTCTCGGACCTTGGGATGCTCCCACAGGGCTCTGGCTCCAATCCAGTAGCCTCTCGACGTCTGAACTGGATCCCCCCTTGAGTCTGGACCCTCTCCTCAACTCCCTAGCTTCCCCCTTTCCTAGATCTGGTGTGGGTCTATTTATAGAGCTGGCTGGGTGCTAGTTGGGTAAATGGATCGGGGGTCCCTTTTCACTTGATCTAGTCGTGGTAGTTGAAAACTGCGATCGCGGTTTGGGAGGAAACAACCGTGACTGCGGTTATTGTGGGAGAGGGTCGCAGGTGGTTTGTGCGTGGCTAGGGTGGAGGCGTTGCTCATGTTTGGAAGGTAGGAGGAAACCGCAACCGCGGTTAGGGGAAACTGTGACCGTAGTTAGGGGGAGAGGAGGTCACGGTATGCATGAGGAGGGTCTCGCGATAATAGCTTGGAACCCACGATTGAGGTTAGCACTTGTCCCATGATTGGAGGGCGTTGACTGTAATTGGCAGGAGATGATCCTGGCAGAGGCCATCGCGGGTGGTGAAGATGTTTCCTATGGTGTTGTCGGTTGGGGGAAGTGATATCACTGTTGTTGAGATGAGATGGCAGAGAGGAGGCAGCGGTGGTGCCAGTCCTGGGGTCGTGGTGTAATAGCAGCAGACCGTGGTTGGCTGCTGGAGGTGTATCCGCGATCGAGGACAAGGCTTGTAGGTGAGAGAAGCCGAGGTTGGAGAAGGTTGAAGAGGGAATCCGCTATCAGCAGAGGAGTCGCAACCCTGCAGGTGATGTCGTGGTGTTGAGGGTGCTGGGAGGTCGCAGTTCCTATGAATTGCGGGTCACAATTAGGGTAGAGGAGAGCTGAGAAGATAACCATGGGCAGAGATGATGGTGTCGCGGTCGCGGCCTAACACACCGAGGTCGCGGCGTTGTTGAGTCCGATCGCAGTGGTAGGGTTGAGGTGAAGAAGGGACCGCATGATGATGATTGTTTGCGAGGAGGGGGAGAAACCGCAATTGAGGTAGGTGTTGGTCGTGGTGTGAAGAGGAATCCAGATTGTGGGTGGGAGAACAGGTTGTGGCCTAAGGGGAAGGGAGGTCGCAGTACTGAAGAGTGGGTCATGGTGTTTGTAGTTGAATGAAATGGAGGGAGTCGCGGTTATGTGAACCGCGATCGTGGTTCTGAGAATTGAGAAGGGAGGATTGTGGGTAGAACAGATAGAAACTGTGACTATGGTTAAGTAGGGTTAGAGGAGGGGTCACGGTCTTGTAGAAGAAGGGAGTCGCTGACCAAGCAACCAAATAGCACAAATAGAGCTATGGGCCTTGGAGATTGGGCCCAAGTGCTCCAAAATGACCTGCATATGTAAGATAAAATCCAATTAAAATAGGAATTAAATCCATTAAGCTTAGAATGGGTGTATAAAGAATTTTAGACTGTGAAAGCAAGTAATGAGAGCCAAACTGGGCCCAGAGTAAAGAACAAGACTTTGATGACAATGTATTCATCATAAGGTTATATATCAAACAATACAATTCACTGGGTCTCAGTTTAGCAGAGAGAGAATGGATATGAGGTTGTTCACCTATGTTCGGTGCACTTTAGTCCAACACTGGCCATTTAGCTACGTTATGGGATTTTCTAGCTACATTATCTATGAAGATATAGAAAGCATAAAATATGAGCATTATTGGTATTGGGCATATTAAGACTAAAGTGGCGCAAAACTATAGATAAAATGCATAGACAATATGCGTGGATTTGGGTGTTATCACTTGTGCACATATGTTAATCATGACTATTTGTTCATTGACTGAACACCACGAATTACTTATTCTATAACATCATGTTGATAAAATCCTCAAAATTGAAATTTAGAGTTTTCATTATATAGATCATGATTATTTTATTACAATGGATATAAGGTTTACATTTTTTTGAGCTGCTGTAACAACCTAAATCTTGTTCAGTATTATTGTGAATGGAAGTATTACAAAAAAACCTAGTTATGTGAGATCAAGACAAGTGGGTCAAGTTTTACATATTTTATCATGTATTAGAGTCCAGTTATGCATATCTAAAACCTAAGGTTCTTTTGGTGAATTGATCATGATGGATGCTAGACAGATCATATGAAAATTTAAGGTTGATTATTATGGTCATAATGAGGTTTTTCTATTTTGAGGACAATCTAACTATCAATGGATTATATATCACATGTAAGAGAACCTTTTTTCTAAGTTTGGCTTTCCAATGTATGTAGCAATGAAATTTAGGATTGATTAAATGTTCTCAATGACATATTAGAGGTGAGATAGTTTTGGTGATTCAATTTGTTAATCTAGAGAATGGGACATGTGAAATCACACACACTATAATGATGTAGTCTAGTTAGTGAATTAGGTTGTGATAATTTTGTGCAAGAATAAGATAGACATACGAGGCATTGGTCAAATTTTGGGACCTATCCAAATTAAAGAGTAGTCTATAGAAATTATGTAAGAAATATATCAATTTAATGCCTTTTTAAACAACGAACCAAGGATATGGAGGGATGAACCGATGGTTCATGACCAGACCTTCGGTTCAATTGAGATGTGTTAGTTCTTTGAGTAACGCGGTATCAGGGAGAGGTCTTGTGACTCTCTGTTATTCCAAAATAGGGAAGTGATTAGAGTCCAGACTAAATTTGGTCTCATTGTGAGAATAAGAAGCAAGGGCCTATAAAAGTATTAGACCTTGACGCCATAAAGGAGGACAATCCTTAGGGTTTTCAGTGGCAGAAAGAGACAGAGGCAAGAATCATAGAGAAGAAAGGCAGGAAGAAGAGCCTGACGGCGCCTGGGTTTGGGCCGCCATGACTTTTAGAGGACCAAACCACCAAGGGTGCCTCTCGGCGCAAGCCCAGCGACCAAGACTGGTGAGGACGAGTATGCATCGAGGTGAGGAATCATCTTCTGAATGAGATGCAACATTCAAGATAGTAGGAGGGACGCCAAAGCACCTAGGCGGTTGCCCTATTCTTGGCGTGGGAGATAGGAGAGGTGAGACTCCCAGTCGAAACCCAGCTAAGTCAAGCTTGGGGACCACTTTCTCACCTACCTCAGCATCGGGCAGAGTCTCGATGGTGGTGTGACCCAAGTATGGTCACTTGATCGATCCTAGACAACCGAGCTTGCTAGAAAGGAGGTGGGGGTCGACACTCTGTTTCACGGTAAAATTGGGGTGCACGATCCCTATTCATGCCCCTGTGAGAGAACGAGAGGGCGGGTCGGGCGCCTCCTTGCTAGGCCGCCGACCACAAGTCCCAATTATCCTGAAAGGTAAAGGTAAGCAAAGTAAGACATGTGATCAGGTTTTGATTTGTTATAACTTTAGGAATTTATAGGGATTTATTTGATTGTTAGAATATGGTGTTTAAGGGCTCGTTGGAAAGCTTGAGATATGAAGAACATCTTGAAGGAGGTTCTAGACTCTTAAATGATTTATACAAGGTAATTTAATTTGAGGGAAAGTTAGATAAGTAGATGATGTGCATATATGTTGATAATTGTTAAATCTATTTGAAAGGTGTGAACCTCATCATTGATCTTCAAGGAGTGTTACACCATAAAATTTTTGAAGGATTTAGACCGGACTCGAGGAATTTAAGATGAAGATTTTTATTCTTTCTGACACAGGTAAGTGGTTCATGCCCGTGAGTATTCATATTTATCAAACTCAACATATTCTCATAAGATTTTATACTTTATGTGATCCAATGTTCTAAGATTTTATGTTAATATATGCAAGTGAGATTTTCAGACATTCATTGTTATGCCCTTACATGTGTCTGATATCTCGAGAAGACATATGTTATTAAGATTTATAAGACTGATAGAGACTTATGAACTAGGTTCATGAGAAAATTAAATGATCATGTTTCTATAAGAACTGTGAGTAATAATTCATATTGATGAATAAGACTACAAGATAAGATATGTGACCAAGATAGTCATGCATGATAATGTGGGATAAGAATGTATTAATACTTCCAGTAGAAATGTAATATTAGGATTTCTTAGATAGATTAAGATCTAAGAACTAAGTATTGACTACATTTCTTAGAATGATTAAAGATCTAAGGATCAAGTATGTGATAATATTATTTAAGTTTGCAATATAAGATTCTCATTTTAATATTTAACAATTAAGTTCACACGAATGCGTTAAGATTCATGTTAATATTTGATTTCATGAGACTTTTAAGAGTTTGAGTTATCTTCCTAGGAATCATATTTTAGATATTTTTTACTTAAGTTACCCTCACATACTTTACTTTAGTCACTTTTCTATAGTTGATATTTATATATTTAGTCCAGACCCTTTCTACCAAGCCTCTCAACCAGTTATCACATAGTTGGTATAAATGAAGTAATTCTATCAAGTCAGAGTTTCAGAATAGAGTTTATGCAGCTAATAAGAATATCAGATTTAGATTCAGACTTAGACAACTCATTGTGTGAGTTGATAAAAGATACATGATAAGGGTTATAGACCCAAACTCTATTTTGTTGTAATTTGTGATACATATTCACATTCAATTGTGGATTCAGTTTATCACTTAAGAATAAAAGATTCAGATTCAAATTTAGATTTAGAATTTAGTACCTGCTCAGTACTCAGTAATCAGTTTCAGATAAGTTCAGTTATCAGTGTTTAGTTTTAATATAAGATAAGTTTAGATTCAGAATTTAGTAAAGCAATTAATATTCAACTTCAGTTCAGATTAAGAATTAAGTAAGTTTAGACTTAAGATAATTAATTTGAAACTTTCACATAAGACATTATATGATAAGTCCTCATTCAGTAGTTCTGAGACAATTCAGAGGCATATGTTGCCAATTCAGAGGAGTGTTTACTCCAATTTAGTGGTGTTGTGGCACCAATTCAGGGCATAGTCACGCCAATTTAGAGACACCTCGGTGTCATTCAGAGGCATGTAGTGCCAATTCAGTGGTACCTCGGTACCAATTCAGGGTGTAGATTCGGCAATTCAGGAGGACTTATTGTATAATGGTGGCCACAGTAAGATAAAAATCATAAGTAAAAGATACCTTAGTTTAGAGTATGCCCATAATCTCATCGATGAGTATGATGAGAAAGAATCAAATAAGATAAATATGATGTTGACACTTTGTTGTAGGTCATGAGACTCATGTACCAGAGTGTATGTCTCCATAATAATATAAGGTAGAAAGATAAGAATTCATATTGAGAAATAAGGAACAATATACTTTATATTTTACTCAGATTTTGATGTTAGTTTCATATTTATAATGCCCAATATCAGTTCTTTAGCAATGTACATTGTAGAATACTCATGCCACTTACTCTAACGACTGTTTTTCCCAATGCATGGCTAGGGATGTGATGTTCGCAGGTTTTGGAGCAATTGGAGAACAAAAGCACAAGCAGAGGACTAGGAGATTTCAAGCTTACCTAGTGGGGTGCCATCTGCTGTGACGATCCGGAGTTTAGACATCTTTTATTATGTATAGTCTTGTTATTATGGTAGATTAGATGACTTGTTTTTCTTTGTCAAACAATGTATGAATTAGTTTTCTAGTTATGCAAAGTGTTTCATTTTCTTTAATTGCAATGATCATCATGTTTGTGACACTCCCAGATGAAGAAAAAAAATATAGCTTCCGCTCGTGTTATGAAAATCTGGGTGTTACAATATGGTATCAGAGCAATTTGGTAAATGGCCACTAGGCAAATATGATTCTCATAGTCACCCTAGAATGAAGATAGGAGATTAGGGTTTAGGGATAGATTCCCAAAAATAGGTACAATGACCTAGAATGACTAGGATTTTTTGGCTTAGAAGGGATAGAATGCCAGAAATAGATGTTTACTTAGTTTAGAATGCAAATATCAAATCTAACCTTGGCTAACGATATATCTTTTCCATTCTCAATTGTAATGGCCAGCCAATTGAGAATTGAAGAGGGATGTCATAAGAACTAGACTTTGATGCATCTATCTTTTTGTATTGGTCTGTGTGGTATGGGACTCATGTATTAGTAGGTTAAGAGAGATAGCATGTCAAGATCTCACATCTCTGGGTATGTGCTTGATCACCACATATGTAGAAATGTAGGAGGTACCTAAAGAACCGAAGATTATACAAATGCTAAATTTAGTTTCATAAACCCTAGGTATGAGTTGAGAAGAAGACTAAGGTAATAGTTAATGTTCACATATATGTTTTATGATAATTAAATTTCCAATATCTTTTTCATGCAAAATTTTGAACATAAGTATATGTTGATATGTTAACTATTACTGAATAAAGAGGTAAGCAAAACCATAAGGTGGGTAGTAGCCTAGAAAAATTTTGAGGATGAAATTTATTTAAGGGGGGTAGAATTGTAACATCCCAAATTTTGTTCAGTATTATTGTGAATGGAAGTATTACAAAAAAACCTAGTTATGTGAGATCAAGACAAGTGGGTCAAGTTTTACATATTTAATCATATATTAGAGTCCAGTTATGCATATCTAGAACCCAAGGTCCTTTTGGTGAATTGATCATGATGGATGCTAGAATGATCATATGAAAATTTAAGGTTGATTATTATGGTCATAATGAGATTTTTCTATTTTGAGGACAATCTCACTATCAATGGATTACATAACACATCTAAGAGAACCTTAGGATTTTGCTGAGTTTGGCTTTCCAATGTATGTAGCAATGAAATTTAGGATTGATTAAATGTTCTCAATGACATATTAGAGGTGATACAGTTTTGGTGATTCAATTTGTTGATCTAGATAATGGGACATGTGAAATCACACACACTATACTGGTGTAGTCTAGTTAGTGAATTAGGTTGTGATAATTTTGTACAAGAACAAGATAGGCATACAAGGCGTTGGTCAAATTTTGGGACCTATCCAAATTAAAGAGTAGTCTATAGAAATTATGTAAGAAATATATCAATTTAATGCCTTTTTAAACAACGAGCCAAGGATATGGAGGGATGAACCGGTGGTTCATGACCAGACCTTTGGTTTAATTGAAATGCATTAGTTCTTTGAACAACGCGGTATTAGGGAGAGGTCTTATGACTCTCTGTTATTCTAAAATAGGGAAGTGATTAGAGTCCAGACTAAATCTGGTCTCGTTGCGAGAATAAGAAGCAAGGGCCTATAAAAGTATTGGACCTTGACGCCACAAAGGAGGATGATCCTTAGGGTTTTCAACAGTAGAAAGAGACAGAGGCAGGAATCATAGAGAAGAAAATGAGGAAGAAGAGCATTTCGGCGCCTGGGTTTGGGCCGCCATGACTTTTAGAGGACCAAACCACCAAGGGTGCCTCTCGACGCAAGCCCAGCGGCCAAGACTGGTGAGGACGAGTATGCACCGAGGTGAGGAATCATCTTCCGAATGAGATACAACAATCGAGATAACATGAGGGATGCCAAAGCACCTGGGCGGTTGCCCTGTTCTTGGCATGGGAGATAGGGGAGGTGAGACTCCTAGTCGAAACCCAGCTAAGTCAAGCTTGGGGACCACTTTCTCACCTACCTCAGCATCAGGAAGAGTCTCGGTGGTGGCATGACCCAAGTATGGTCACTTGATCGATCCTAGACGGCCGAGCTTGCTAGAAAGGAGGCGGGGGTCAATGTTCTGTTTCATGGTAAAATAGGGCTGTGCGATCCCTATTCATGCCCCTGTGAGAGGATGAGAGGGCGGGTCGAGCGCCTCCTTGCTGGGATACTGACCACAAGGCCCAATTAGCCTGAAAGGTAAAGGTAAGCAAAGTAAGACATGTGATCAGATTTTGATTTGTTATAACTTTAGGAATTCATAGGAATTGATTTGATTGTCGGAATAGGGTGTTTAAGGGCTCATTGGAAAGCTTGAGATATGAAAAACATCTTGAAGGAGGTTCTAGAATCTTAAATGATTTATACAAGGTAATTTAATTTGAGGGAAAGTTAGATAAGTAGATTATGTGCATATATGTTGGTAATTGTTAAATCTATGTGAAAGGTGTGAACCTCATCACTGATCTTCAACGAGTGTTACACCATAAAATTTTTGAAGGATTTAGACTGGACTCGAGGAATTTAAGATGAAGATTTTTATCCTTTCCGACATAGGTAAGTGGTTCATGCCCATGAGTATTCATATTTATCAAACTCAACATATTCTCATAAGATTTTGTACTTTATGTGATCTAGTGTTCTAAGATATTATGTTAAGATATGCAAGTGAGATTTTCAGACATTCATTGTTTTGTCCTTACATGTGTCTGATATCTCGAGAAGAGATATGTTATTAAGATTTATAAGGCTGATAGAGACTCATGAACTAGGTTCATGAGAAAATTAAATGATCATGTTTCGATAAGAACTGTTAGTAAGAATTCATATTGATGAATAAGACTACAAGATAAGATATGCGACCAAGATAGTCATGCATGATAATGTGGGATAAGAATGCATTAAGACTTCCAGTAGAAATGTAATATTAGGATTTCTTAGATAGATTAAGATCTAAGAACTATGTATTGAATAGATCTCTTAGAATGATTAAAGATCTAAGAATCAAGTATGTGATAATATTATTTAAGTTTGCAATATAAGATTCTTATTTTAATATTTAACAATTAAGTTCACATGAATGCATTAAGATTCATGTTAATATTTGATTTCATGAGACTTTTAAGAGTTTGAGTTATCTTTCTAGGAATCATATTTTAGATATTTTATACTTAAGTTACCCTTCCATACTTTACTTTAGTCACTTCTGTATAGTTGATATTTATATATTTAGTCCAAACCCTTTCTACCAAGCCTCTCAACCAATTATCACATAGTTGGCATAAATGAAGTAATTATATCAAGTCAGAGTTTCAGAATAGAGTTTATGCAGCTAATAAGAATATCAGCTTTAGATGAAGACTTAGACAACTCATTGTGTGAGTTGAATAAAGATACATGATAAGGGTTATAGACCCAAACTCTATTATGTTGTAATTTGATATACATATTCACATTCAGTTTATCACTTAAGAATAAAATATTCAGATTCAGATTTACATTTAGAATTTAGTACCTACTTAGTACTCAATAATCCGTTTTAGATAAGTTCAGTTATCAATGTTCAGTTTTAATATAAGCTAAGTTCAGATTCAGAATTTAGTAAAGTAATCAATATTCATCTTCAGTTCAGATTAAGAATTAAGTAAGTCTAGATTTAAGATAATTAAGTTGAAACCTTCACATAAGACATTATATGATAAGTCCTCATTCAGTAGTTCCGAGACAATTCAGAGGCATCTGTTGCCAATTCAGAGGAGTGTTTACTCCAATTCAGAGGTGTTGTGGCACCAATTCAGGGTGTAGTCATGCCAATTCAGAGACACCTCGGTGTCATTCAGAGACATGTAGTGCCAATTCAACGGTACCTTGGTACCAATTCAGGGCATAGATTCGGCAATTCAGGAGGACTTATTGTATAATGGTGGCCACAGTCAGATAAAAATCATAAGTAAAAGATACCTTAGTTTAGAGTATGCCAATAATCTCATCCATGAGTATGATAAGAGAGAATCAAATAAGATAAATATGATGTTGACACTTTGGTTTAGGTCATGAGACTCATGTACCAGAGTACATGTCTCCAGAATAATATAAGGTAGAAAGATAAGAATTCATATTGAGAAATAAGGAACAATACTTATTCAAATCTGGCCTACTTATTCAAATCCGTGAGGATAAAGGCGAAAGCTACCCTCAAAGTCATCCCATATGTCATTTTGAAGTGTGGGGAGGAGCATATGTAATTGATTTTTTAGAGAAATTCTACAACCCTTAGTTCCCCAAAATGAATAAGGAATTGAACTCCTATTTGATTGGATCTAGAAGATGACTCCAGGCCAAAATGAAACAGACCCCCATTATCAAGCTTGTTACTTCTATCATTTATTTAACCAATTGACTAAACTCATGAATTTAGCAAAGTTCTTTTCAACTTTCAGGATATACACTTCAAGTTCAGAACATATATAACAAATGGGTCCTGGGATACCCTACTTGAATCAAGAAATTTAACTAATCTAACTTGGGTATGAAAAGATAAATCAAATTTGAGCATTCATTACACAGTCACACATATCAATTCCTTTCTTCAAATATCACCAAACCTTGCCCATGGTCATATTTACATCTGAAGAACACCGATTGGCATTTGATTCATATTTTAATATTTCTTCTTTGATATAGTAAATCATTACCCTATTAGGCCTAATTATCAAATCAAATGAAATTGTTCTCCACTAGACTTGAAACAAAAAAATTAGACGTTCATTTCTTTTGAGGTTCTAATGGAAGATGCTAACTTAAAATTTTGGGGTATATAATAAGAAATTTGAGATGTTATAATTCTACCCACCTTGAAATACAATTGAAATGATCATGGAGCTACCCACCTTAGTGTTCTGTAAGAATATCTTATTTACATGCCACTTCCTATATTTTAACACATAACACATGATATGCATCGTAAATTCTTTTGAAACCACTTAACAAAAAGCATAATTTGGCTTCGTCATGCTTATATTGTTCTGCATTCTTTAAGTTATAAATTATGGTGTTCATGAAGACCATGTGATTCAACTTCATAATATTGTTATGAATTTAAGTATTATGTCATTCATTAGACTTTGAATATTCTAAAAAAAACATCATCATACTATGATATCTGAATTTTATTTTGATTTTTGTATTCATATACTCAATCCATTCACACTTCCCTTTTCCTTTTGATATGCTAAAAATGACTAACATCAGGATGACCTTTTAAAGAGTTAGAATATCTAGTCTTGATTATTTTTTTTGGTTGGAAGAACCATTGGTAATCATGTGATGGTTGTCAACCCACTTAACATTAATGAAATATATCCTTCCTTTTAAGGAAAGAACCTAGGGTTTTACAGGGAAAAAAATAAAGTGTGGGGTGATCCTTCTTAAATCGTGCGTCCGGAAAGGAGGCGAACTCAGAAGGAATCAAACGATATATTTTTAACCTGAAACCTTCAAGGACCCCCTCAACTTTATTATGGGTTCAAAAGACATATATGGGGTCGAACACAGGGACATGGGGATTCTTAGGACACTTAAGATCTCATTCTTAATTCAGATAAGCCAATCTAATAGTCAATAAAAGTATGGAGCTAGAATAGTAGATTGTCATGAAATAAAACAAAACAGAGTCCGTAGGATTCTACTAATCAGAGTGAAGGAGTTCCTGGCTATGTAACCACAAGTTGAGCAGTCTATGCACCCGTTCTCAAGTGTATACAACCCTCAAACACCTGATCAAGCAACCTACATCCAAACATGGTACATACAGTGGTATTTGTTCCTGTGGGGTCATCCCACTCGCTTTCGCATAGCATGACTAAAACCCATTGATTATATGAAACCTTTCTCAAGGGTGACAAATCAACATCCTAGAACATTCTAGATACCCTCTCAGGTCTAGAACATTTTGATATGTTAGGAGCACATGTGATTCACAAGGAACCAGGTAGTGGGCTCAACCCAGGTCTATGATTCTGTACGGATCACCTTGAACCATCCTCCTTTCAAGTTCTGATCCAAACTATCTTCTCTTGTCTATTACTACAATGAATCTCTTGATATAGGCAGAAATAGCAGTTCAAGTAAGAAAGAGATCAACCAAACCAACAATCATAACCCAAAAGAGGAGATAGAACATAAAACGTACTAGATCTAAAATAAAACTACTTGCTTAAGGTAAAAGTACATAAACATGCCCAAAATGGGTTACATATCCAAGAAGGAGCTCAACTAGCCATGGACAAGCATAGTTGGCACCGAACAAAGATGGAAGAACATCATTTGTACAAAAACAAAAGAGAACAGTAGAAGAAAGAACAAGAAGAAGAGATTTATCCCATAGAGGAGAAGTGGCTCTTGCTCCTTAGCCTCTGTATAGGCTGGATCTCATCCTTTGGGTCGTCCTCCTTGATATTCTAGACTCCTTAGTATCCTTTCTCTCTAGATCTACCCTGAATAGTAGCTTGGTGAGTGGATGGAGGTGGATAATGATAGTGGATGATAGGAAATGGGCGGGAATGGGTGGATGATGGTGGAAAATGGTGGAGGATGGAAGGACACTAAAGAGACGAGTGTAGGGTGAGCACTTCAACCTTCTCAGACATCTAGACCCTCCTACAGGGCTCTGGTAACCTCCAAATGACAGAACCCCTCTTCATGTGGAGAGGGGTAGGTATTTAAAGGAGAAATAGTCAAGTTGCTAATCCAGGTCACAGTCTTGCTCACCACGGCCGTAGTGGGAGGCTACGACCATGGTGATGACTGCGGTCATGGTGCTCCCTTGCCCCACCATGGCCATGGTGATGATCGCGGTCACGATGCTCCCTTACCACAGACTGTGGTCGTGATACCTATCGCGGTCATGACTTGTCCTCGCCACGGCCGTGGTGACTGGCCACAACCGTGGTGATGACCGCGTTCATGGTGCATTAATGCCACGACCGTGTTGGCTGCCACAACCGTGGTGACTGGCCACGGCCGTGGTGATGCAGGTTGAGGAAGAATTGTGTGTCAGGATCATGACACCTACTACAGTTGCAGCTTGACCTCGCCACGACCATGGTGATGCACCTTGGTCGCATCTGGTGTTACGATCACGACGGATGGAAGTCTAGCTACTGCAAAAACTATGTATTAGGGAGAAATCTTTGGAGAATAGATGTCTTTTCCAGGTTCGGTTGCTACAAGTCTCAAAATTGGCTAGTTGAGCAACTTAATCTATGAAAAGATATAAATTACCAAAAGATAAGAATCTAAGCATATTTTGGGCATATTAAGGCTATCACAACACAAAACCATATATGAATGCATAGCATAAATGCATGAATTTTGGTATTATCAACCACCCCAAGCTTAAACCTTTGCTTGTCCTCAAGCAAGACTGTGCTCAAAGAATAAAAAGATAACATCAAAATTAAGCATGGTGATAAATGCTATGGTTAAGAAAATAGTGTAAAACATCACTTCTCTTAACCCATGTCATTTCAGAGCAAACCCCGACCAATCAAGCACAGTCCTGCTAATGTATGATCAAAGTGCATCCATGCAAAATTAAGTGAATTCTCTACAACTTGTCGATACTCATGAGGGCTTGAATCTTAATTATACATGATAAAAGCATTGTCACATAGGTGATCACGCGGGTGATGAGCAGTGAGCCATCATCATGTATTCATGTAGACCAATCGGTAAAACCATGCCTCCCACTTATTAAGGTCCTAAGAAGCAACAAAAGTAAAAAGACTCTAATGACTTCTGAGGATCCCAATTTGTGTCAAGTTGGTCCATGTAACGAGCAACATTCCCCATAGTCTGAGCCACTTGGCCCAAAGCAGTGAGACAAACTCCTCATACTGTTCTCGAACCAACCCTGCTATGGGATGATCTCATAGGTCTCCTAGAGTTCCTAGTGACTCTCTAATGAGCCTTAGGTTGGCACTACCAGGCATGACATACCTGTGTTCATGAGTGCAGTCATACACCGGTTGGGTACCATCCTCAACTCTCCTAAAAGATAAAACAACGCTCATTTATTTACACTTAGACTTTTATTCTCTACATTCTATTTTGTAGTCTTGGGTAAGAACTAATTTTATATTTTTGGGATTTTGTGGGCGGCCAAGCCTCTTTTGCAAATTTTTAATTTTTCATCTTTTTGACTCAATCTAAGGTGAGAGGGCATGTAGATCATCAAGGAAAACACTTCAACTTGATTATATCTCAAAACTCATCATTATCTACTTGATACCCGTGTGTAAAGATAGTAATTATGATTCAAGGGTCCTTAGAATAGAGGCAATTTTGTGAGAAATGTAGCTTGGAGTTTTGATCAAACTATAACTTCTTTCCAATGGTCCTATATCATGGATTTGTCATTCACAACATAGATCAAGGGAACAATGTTATAAGCTATGAAAAAGACACATAACCTCATACTTATTACCATACTTAAGGAAGGAGACATTGAGCAAGTCAAGCAAAAGATCAAGTAGTTTAAGATGAAAAATGTGCATTCGTGCATAAAGATAAGAATTTAGTTCTAAGATTTTTGTTGGACAACCTTAATTGCAAAGATACATGTTACAAAAGTGATTTAGACCTCAATGTAGTAAGTAAACATGCATGCATGAAGAATGAAGAGGTAGAAGGGAGAATAGCCCTACCACCCCAAGCTTAAAACTTTGCTCATCCTAGAGCAAGACGTAAGCTTAGGATAGTAGGGTGGGAATACATGGAAGTTAGGGTGGGAAATCTTATTAAAGTACTAAAATGATGCATGTATGCAAGGAAATATTTAAGCAACTAAAACAAGAGTTTATTTTAACAAAACAAAAAGAAAAGAAAGGAGTAAGAGAAAGGGGGTGGCTGCCCCACGATACCGACACAGGGATCCCAAATCCTAAGTTTTAGGACCAGTGTCACCTGTGTCTTGCCGACGGGTTCTGCCACGTAATAGGAGTAGAATAGTAGGATATATGGGCCCTTCTAAGTCTGAAGGAGAGGAATAAAATTCAGCGACTCGGTGAAGTCATATCTGTGTTGGAACTGATTTGAATTGCACTGAGATGAATTCTTCAGCAAATCATCTTCAAGGTACCTTCAAAGATATGAATCTGAGCAAGAAGGCCCTAGGATGTCGACACAGTATGAGATGGAGGGGAGATGCTGAAAGTTTTCTAGAGGACCCCTCACTTCTCTCTCCTCCTCTAAACTTGAGGTTGGATGCTCAAATAAGTCTTCATGTACAGTCTGAGTCATCCAATAAATTTCTAAGCAAGAAGTATCCCTGAGTGAATTTAATTGTGATTCTACCACCCCAAGCTTGTCACACTCTATGGGGTTTGGGGTATCTTCATGCTCAACAACCATGTTGTGATGGATTTTCCATCCTACGCCTTCAATGTCCACCACATTTGTAAAGGGATAGTGGAAAATGACGGCTCGTGCTACTCCAACTCATCTTCATCAGTATACTCACTGCTCTAATTCAAACAGATGTCGTCATCGTCCTCCTCATACAAGTTATTCCAGACAATAGTAGGTGTGTGGGTGGTGGCTAAGTGACAAGTCTCAATATGAGAGTTATCACCTTAGTCTGGATCAATTTATGATTCAGGTTCTTCAAACTGACCCCCCTGTTGTGAGGTTGTTTGACGTTCCTGGTGAGGATCGAAGTCATTGTCATCATCATCTAACCGTTCATGCATGCTACAAGTATCTTCCATTGGTTAATCAACTGAATCATCTGGATAAAATGAAGAGTTCCCCCAGGTTGGTGGTTCTTCATAGAAAAATCCTAATGAACCTAGTTGATGGACAGAATAGGATGGTAGGACAAGTTCCACTTCAGGACAAATGGAATCGTTTTGATGACTGTAATTTTCATGATCTTGTGATGGCCTTTGTAATCGAATTGTAACCAAATCGATGAGCTCTTGGAGCCTCCTACCTTGTTAACATCTTTATCATGAAGCTATTGTACTTGAGTAGCAATGGTTTCGAGACCTGTCAATTTTTCCATACTCATCTGATGGGAATCCACTGTATCAAACTGATGTTTCCGGATGAATCCTTGTTTAACAGTTTGAAGTATACTTCTACTGTGGTCTGCAATTTCCATTGCTATTTGGAGTTGATTCTCCTACTTTTCTAATAGTTGCTGGAGCGGATCGACATTTTCTTGGAGATGAGGAGTTAAGGAGGAGGTCAGTGCATTAACACTTTCTCCGACTAGCTTCACTGCTCAGATCAGCTCTAGATCCCACATCAACGTGGAAGTCGAGGGCTAATCTGGCATCTACTTTGTTGGGACTTCAACATATGACGACGGTGGAGGTGAGTATAACTCGACTAGTTGTAGAGAACGACCTTCAATTATTTGCCAACAGTCAAAACTGTGGAAAAACTCGGGAGAAGTGGCTCTCACTCCTTGGCCTTCGTATAGGCTAGATCTCATCCTTTGGTTCGTCCTCCTTGATATTCTGGACTCCTTAGCCTCCTTTCTTTCTAGATATGCCCCAAACAACAGCTTGGTGAGTAGATGGAAGTGGAAAGTGTACCAGCAATGACACCAAAAAGTTGATCCTACTTAAACTGCGTGTCTGGAAAGGAGGCAGACTCAGAAGGAATCGAACTTTAAATTACAGGGTCAAACACAGGGACATGGGGATGCTTAGGACACTTAATATATCATTCTTAAGTCAGATAAGACAATCTGATAGTCGATAAAAGTATGGAGCTAGAACTAGTCTTGCAAATTCTCATGAAATAAACTGAAACAAAGAAAAGAAAACAAAATAGAGTCTGTGGGATTCTACTAATCAGAGAGAAAGAGGTCCTGGCTATGTAACCACAAGTTGGGTAGTCTATGCACCCATTCTCGGGTGTAGACAACCCTCAAACACCCGATCAAGCAACATACATCCAAACATGGCACGTACAGTGGTGTCTATTCATGTGGGGTCATCCCACTCGCTTTCACGTAGCGTGACTAAAACCCATCGATGATATGAAACCTCTCTCAAGGATTACAAATCAACATCATAGAACATTCTAGATACCCTCTAAGGTCAAGAACATTATGAGATGTTAGGAACAGATGTGATACACATAAAACCAAGTAGTGGGCTCAGCTCGGGTCTACGATTCTACACAATTCACCTTGAACCGTCCCCCTTTCAGATTCTGATCCAAACTATCTTCTCTTGTCTATTCCTACAATGAATCTCTAGATATAGGTAGAAATAGAAGTTCAAGAAAGAAAGAGATCAACCAATCCAAAAATCATAACCCAAAGAGGAGATAGAACATAAAACATACTAGATCTAAAATAAAACTATTTTCTTAAGGTAAAAGTACATAAACATGCCCAAAATAGGATACATAGCTAAGAAGGAGCTCAACTAGCCATGGACAAGCATAGTTGGCACCGAAAAAAGATGGAAGAACATCATTTGCATAGAAACAAAGGAGAACAATAGAAGAAAGGAGAAGAAGAAGAGATATAGCCTGTAGAGGAGAAGTGTCTCTCGCTCCTCGACCTCTGTATAGGCCGGATATCATCCTTTGGGTCATGCTCCTTGATATTATGGACTCCTTAGCCTCCTTTCTCTCTAGATCTGCCCCGAACATCAACTTGGTGAGTGGATGGAGGTGGAAAATGATAGTCGATGGTAGGAAATGGGAAAAAATGGGTGGATGATGGTGGAAAATGTTGGAGGATGGAAGCACACTAAAGAGACGGGCGTAGGGTGAGCACTTCGGCCTTCTCAGACCTCAGGACCCTCCCACGGGGCTCTAGTAACCTCCAAATATCAGAACCCCTCTTCAACTGGAGAGGGGCGGGTATTTATAGGCAAAATGGTCGAGGTGCTGATCCAGGTCACAGTCATGCTCGCCACGTCCGTGGTGATGACTGTGGTCATGGTGGATGCCTCGGTGATAGTGGTGATCATGGTGCATCCCACGATCATGAAGGATGGCAGTCTAGCTACTGCAAAAACCATGTGTTGAGGAGAAATCTTTAAGAATCGATGTCTTTTCAAGTTCGGTGCCTACAAGTCCCAAAATTGGCTAGTTGAGAAACTTTATCTATGAAAAGATATACATTACTAAAAGCTGACAATGTACGGTTATTTTTGGCATATTAAGGCTATAATGACACAAAACCATAAATAAATGGTTAGCATAGATGCCTATATTTTGGTGTTATCAACCACCCCAAGCTTAACCATTTGCTTCTCCTCAAGCAAGACTAGGTTAAAAGAACAAAAAGATAACATCTAAATTAAGCATGGTGATAAATGCTAGGTTAAGAAAAATAATTTAAAACAAGAATTCTCTTGACCCATGTCATTTCAGAACAAACCCCCACCAATCGAGCACAATCCTACTAAAGTAAGATCAAAGAGTGTCCAGGCAAGATTAAGCGAACTCACTGCAGCCTGTGGATACTAATGAGGGATTGAATCATAATTATACAACATAAAAGCACTGTCACATAGGTGATCACGCTGGTGATGAGCAGTGAGCCGTCACCATGTATTCATGTAGACCAATAGAGAATAACGTGCCTCCCGCTTATTTAGGTCCTAAGAAACAACAAAAACAAAAAGACTCAATGACTTCTGAGGATCCCGATCTGTGTCAGGTTTTTCCATGTAGTGAGCAACAGTCCCTGCAGTCTGAGCCAATTGGCCCAAAGTAGTGAGACGAACTCCTCATACTACGCTCAAACCAACTCTGCTACTGGGATAATCTCATAGGTCTCTTAGGGGTTCCTAGTGACTCTCTAATGAGCTTTTGGGGTGGCATTACCAGGTACAACATACCTGCATTCATGAGCGTAGTCATACATCACCTAGGCACCATCCTCAATTCTCCTAAAAGAGAAAACAATGCTTATTTATTCACTCTCATGCTTTATTCTCTGGATTCTATTTTATAGGCTTGGGTGAGAACTATTTTGATATTTTTGGGATTTCGTGGGTGGCCAAGCCTCTTTTTCAAATGTTTTATTTTTCATCTTTTTGACTCAATCTAAGGTGAGAGGGAGGACAGACCATCAAGGAAAACACTTCAACTTGATTATAGCTCAAAATTCATCATTATCTACTTGATACCTGTGTGACAAGATAGTAATTATGATTCAAGGGTCCTTAGAATAGAGGAAAGTTAGTAAAAAAATGTACCTTGGAGTTTTGATCAAACTATATCTCTTTCCAACAACCCTATATATTGGATTTGTCATTCACAACATAGATCAAGAAAATAATGCTTTAAGCTATGAAATAGGTGCAAAACCTTAGATTTGTTACCAAACACAAGGAAAGAGTCAATGAGTAAGCCAAGCAAAAGATCAAGCAGTTTAAGATGAAAATTGTGCAATTAGGTGCACGGATAAGCATTTTGTTCCAAGAATTGCATCATATAGCCTTAATTGCAAAGCTACAAAATATAGAATGAAGTCCTACAAAACAATAAGGCTAAATTTAAATTTGTGCTGAAATGCAAGAAGTAAACATTCATGCATGAAAAATGAAGAGATAGAAGGGAGAATAGCCCTACAACGGTGCCAACCACCCCAAGCTTAAAACTTTGCTCATCCTTGAGAAAGCGTTAAACTTAGTATAGTAGGGAAGGAATGCATGGATGTACGGGAAATAATTTTATTGATGTCCTAGTATGATGCATGTATTCTAGGATATATTTAACCAGTTATAGGAAAGAAACTATCTAAGCAAGAATGTGAAAAATAAGATTTATTTTTAAAAAAGTGAAAAGAAAGGAGTAAGAGAAAGGGAGTGGCTGCCCCCCCCCCAATACCGACACTGGGATCCCAAATCCTAAGTTTTGGGACCAGTGTCACTTGTGTCTTTCCGATGGGGTCCTCCATGTAGGAGAACAAGGGGCAGAGATTTAAGCCCTTCTGCATCTGAAGTAGAGGAATATAATCTGATGACTCAGTGAATTCATCCTTGTGCTGGAAATGTCTTGACCAGCACTGAGATTAATTCTTCGGTAAATCATCATCAAGGTACCTTCCAAGATATGAATATGAATAGGAAGGTCCTAGAATGTCGACATAGGATGAGACGGAGGGGAGAGGCTGAAAGTTTTTTAGAGAAATCCTCTCTTCTCTCTCCACCTCTATACTTGAGGATGGATGCTTAGATAAATTTTTATATACAGTTTGAGTCATCCAATCATCTTATAAACAAGTAGTTCCCCCAGTTGAATCTGTTTGTAGTTCTACAACTCTAAGCTTGTCTCCTTCTATGGGGTTTGGGGTATCTTCATGCTCAAAAGCCATGTTGTAGTGGATCATCCATCCTTCTCTGTCAATGTCTACCAATCCTTGTAAGGGAATGGTAGCACATATCTGCTCATGCTACTCTAGCTCATCGTCGTCAGTATACTCACTGCTCCAATTTGAGCAGTTGTTGTCATCATCCTCATCAAACAAATTGTTCCAAACCATGATTGATGTACTGCTCAAAGCAAAGTGACAAGTCCCAATATGAGAGATGTCGCTCTAGTCTGGATCAACGTCTGATTCAGGTTCCTCAAACTGATCCTCAGGTTGTGAGGTCTCTTGGCTTCTCTAAGGAAGATAAAAGTCATCATCATCATCATCATAAAACCATTCATGCATGTGGCTTGTAGATTCCATTCGTTGATCAACTAAAGTATCTGGAAAAAAATGAAGGGTTCCCCAAGATGGGCGAGTATTCACTAAAAATTTCTAGTGAATCCAGCTGATAGCTTGAATAGGATGTTGAGGTATGCTCCATATAAGGCCCAATGGTATGGTATTGATGATTCAGGTCATCATGATTGTGCTCTGGTGCTTGTAATCACACACTAGTACAGAAATGGGTTATAACGTCACTACCTGTAGGGTCAGTTTCTCCAAATAACTGACCTTATATGTCTAAAAAAACGCGGGCACCACTTAAGACCTCTTGGGTCGGTTTTCTTAAAAAACTGACCTTGTAGTGTAACTCTATAGGGTCACTTTTCCAAATAACCGACCTTATGTGTCTATAAAAAACACGGGCACCACTTAAGACCTCTTAGGTCGCTTTTCTTACAATAACCGACCTTGTAGTATATCTCTATAAGGTCGGTTTTCCAAATAACTGACCTTATTTGTCTATACAAAATGTGGGCACCACTTAAGACCTCTTGGGTCGCTTTTCTTAAAATAACTGACCTTGTAGTGCATCTCTATAGGGTCGGTTTTCATGAAATAAGCAACTTTATAGACAATTGGATTAGAAAGTCAATTACAATTTCCCGCGACAAAAATTTGTTTGATTTTGGCTTCGCGCCTCAATCTATAGGGTCAGTTTTTCCAAATAGCCGACCTTATATGTCTACAAAAAACACGGGTAATTAGACATCTTGAATCTAGTTTGCCTTCACACACGTATAAGCACCTCTACGGTCGATTTTTCCCTTATAATCGACCCTAAAGGGCTCCTCTGTCGACAAATTTGTCGACCGAATAAGAGCCAAATTTAACGTGTATAAGCACCTCTAGGATCGGTTATTCCATTATAACTGACCCTAAAGGGCTCCTCGGTCGACAATATTGTCGACCGATATCAATTTTGGATCCAGTTTAGTTCAGCACCTCTAACGTCAGTTTTTTACTTTTAACCGACCCTAAAAGGCACCTCGGTCGACAAATTCGTCGATCGAATAAGAGCCAAATTTAACGTGTATAAGCACCTCTGGGATCATTTTTTCTCTTATAATCGACCCTAAAGGGCTCCTCGGTTGACAAATTCGTCGATCGAATAAGAGCCAGATTTTACGTGTATAAGCACCTCTAGGGTCGGTTTTTTCCTTATAACCGACCCTAGATCTCTTCTCGGTCGACACATTTGTCGACTGATAGGCTCTCAGTTGACAAATTTGTCGACCGAGAAGCACCTCTAGGGTCAGTTTTTCCTTATAAACGACCCTAAAGGGCTCCTCGGTCAACAATATTTTCGACCGACATAAATTTTGGATCGAGTTTAGTACTTTTCAAAACGTTTATAAAGCATTGGGATCTCAATCCTTTATCTCATTGTTGGGAATTCACATCCCTCAATACCACCATCATCACATTTGCTAGATATGAGTATTCAAACCCTTAGTTCATCACTAAACATGGTTATCACTTATCTGGTAACTATTACCTTCAGGTCATCTGACCAAGGTATTCAGGATACTTGTTACACAAGCATCTCAATTTCATATCAACCATATCAATTTCATATCAACATCATGCAATATAAAAATAACATCACTATTCCCTCATTAGGGTTAGAGTTTCCCATCTTTATCAATTAGGGTTTCACATATCATCATCCCATATTGAAGTTTCACATAACATTATCCCATATTAGGGTTTTTACACAACATCACCCTATATTAGGGTTTCACATAACATCATCCCATATTAGGGTTTCACATAACATCATCCCATATTAGGGGTTCACATAACATTATCCCATATTAGGGTTTCATATGACATCACCATATATTAGGGTTTCACATAACATCATTATTAGGGTTGTGTAAGCACCTTAGAGCTCCCTCGGCCGACGAATTTGTCGACCGATAACCTCTCGGTCGACAAATTCATCGACCGAGAAAGAGCCAAATTTCACGTGTATAAGCACCTCTAGGGTCGGTTTTTTCTTTATAACCGACCCTAAAGCGATCCTCGGTCGACAATATTGTCAACTGACATGAATTTTCAATCCAGTTTAGTTCACGCATCCTCGATCGACGAATTTCTTGACCGATGGTTATCGGTCGACAAATTCGTCGACTGAAAGGAGCCAGATTTCCTTCGTAGAAGCACCTCTAGGGTCGGTTTTTTCTTTATAACCGACCCTAAAGTCCTCCTCAGTCGACAATATTGTCGACTGAGATAAACTTAGGATCCAGTTTAGTTTTTCACACATGTATAAGCACCTCTAGGGTCGGTTATAAGGAAAAAACTGACCCTAGAGGTGCTTATACGAAGGAAATCTTGCTCTTTCTCGGTCGACAAATTTGTCGACCGATAACCACTCGGTCGACAAATCGTCGACCGAGAGGGAGCCAAATTTCCTTCGTATAAACACTTGTAGCGTCAGATATTCTTTAAAACCGACCCTAGAGGTCTCTTCGGTCGGTAATATTGTCGACCGATAACCATTCGGTCGACAAATTTGTCGATCGAGAATGTGTTTGAGTGTTTTTAAATAACCCGACACGGGCACCGTTTATCTTTAGTGTCAGTTTTTTGGTGTTAACCGATGCTACATGTCTTTCTCTCCATGAAAAAGCTGAAACCTAGTCTTTCTTCCTCCCGTGAAAACCTTTTCTGTTCTATTTTTTCTCTCACACGGCGCCGCGAAGCCCTTGCTTTTTCTTGTGTCATTCCACCGCAAATGCCTTGCCTCCTCTCCGTGAAGCCGTTTCCATGAAGTCGTGCCCCCCTCTCCGCGCCGCCAAGAGGATCATGGTGTCCGTACGTGAAGACGTTGTCACCTCTCCGTGCCGCCAAAGATTTGCCTTCTCTCTGCGAAAAGAGATCGTCGTCGTCACCTCTCCACTCTTCCACGAAGGTCGCCACCTCTTCGTGAAGGTCGTCTCATCCTCCACGAAGGTCGCCACCATTTCCAAGTAACTTCGCCGCTTCCTTCGTTCCTGCCTTCCTTCATTCCCACACACCTCCATTGCAGCGTCCAGGTCCACTCTTGGTCGGCAATTAGTCGACCGAGAGCCCACCTACGCACAGCGTCTAGGTCCACTCTCGGTCGATGAATTCGTCGACCGAGAGTGGACCTGGATGCTGCGCGCAGGTGGGCTCTCAGTCGACTAATTGTCGACCGAGAGTGGACCTACTCCTTATTTATGTGGGAGATATAAATGTTTTAATCATATTTGCGGTAATGTTTACAAATAGTTCTGAATATTACAATGATTTCAATCTTTGGACTATTGGAAACGGCCTTACTTTGCTAATTTGTACAAGTATTTTCCATTTTATATGATTTGATAACCCAATAATAAAAACATGTCTTTTTTCATATGTAATCATTATATAAATTCTAGAAATTAATACTAGATTAGACATGTGTACTCCTAGATTGAAACTTTCGGGTTGATGCATGATGTTTAACTTAATATATAAATATGAAAATAATGCATTTATATATTAACTTAGAAACCCGTTTAAAATTTACTCATTAGGAGTAAACTTTGGATAGTCCCCGATTTGGGACTGTTTTTGGATATTTAATCTCACTTAGGATGTACCTGTATAATGTATGTTTAGTTTTGTAGAAAATTTCAGTAGGATTTCTTCATTTGTTCTCTGGGTACATATGTGAGTGGTTATTTTCCATTTACATCCGTGTACTTGGAGAACTTAGGGGAAATGCTGCTGAAATTTTCTTCAAAACTAAACATACATTATACAGTTACTAGTGAGATTAAATATTAAAAAATGGGATAGGTGGTACACTTTAGTATATAAGTAATTAACTTCCTATCAATAAAAACTTACAGATTATTATAGTATTAATATTAAATAGTTAGTTTTATAATTAATTTTAATGTGATATAGAAAATGGATCGAAGTTGGATGTCTATCAAGAACCGTTGCAGTCCAGAGTTTGCCAAAGGTCTTGATGAATTTATCAGATTTGTTGAGGAACATAGGAAACTACCTACATATAGGCTATATTGTCCATGTAGAAATTGTTGTAACAATTTGAAAGTTGATACTGGTGGGGAAACTAAGAATCATGTCATATGCAATGGGATCATACAAGGTTATAATGAATGGTATTGGCATGGAGAGAAATTGAATTATGGATCAGAAAATGTCGATACTAATAGTTGTGGCATAGAAGATATAGATAATGATGATAATGTTAATGATGATCCGATTCAAGATGACCAGATTTAAGATGATATGGTTGATGAGATGCTACGTAGTTGTCGGGACAATGTCATTGATCCACCTTCTTTATTTGCAAACATTGTCCATGATGCTAAAAAACCATTATATAAGGGTTGTACTAAGTTCATGAGGTTGAGTGTTGTGATGTGCTTATATACTCTTAAAGCTCAAAACTGGTGGAGCGATAAGAGTTTCACTTCACTGTTGTCTTTGTTAAAGGAAATTCTTCCTGAAGGAAACAAGCTTCCAATTTCAACATATCAAGCAAAGAAAATAATGTGCCCAATGGGAATGGAGGCTAAGAAGATTCATGCATGTCCAAATGATTGTGTGTTATTTTAGAAGGACTATAGTAATTTGATAAATTGTCCAAAATGTGGTGCGTCAAGGTATAAGACTAAAAATTCAGCTAAGGCTAAAAATTGCTCTCCTGCCAAGGTGATGTGGTATCTACCAATAATACCACGATTTCAACGCTTATTTTCTAATATAGAAGATGTGCAAAATTTGTCTTGGCATGGGGAGTTAAAGGCCAATGATGATGGCGTCCTACGACATGCATCTAATTCACCACAATGGAAGAAAATTGATTTATTATACCCTCAATTTGGTAAAGAACCAAGAAACTTAAGATTTGGACTCTATACAGATGGAATGAATCCCTATGGTACATTAAGCAGCCAACATAGCACGTGGCCTATTATGATTGTTATATACAATCTTCCTCCTTGGTTGTGTATGAAAAATAAGTATGTGATGTTGTCAATATTGATATCAGGGCCCAAGCAACCTAGAAATGATATTGATGTTTACCTTCAACCTCTAATTGATGACCTAATGAAACTATGGGAAGAAGGTATTATGACATATGATGCTTCACGTAAAGAGATCTTCAGTTTGCGTGCTATGTTATTTTGCACGATTAATGACTTTCCAGCTTATGGAAATTTGTCTAGATATAGCATAAAAGGATACAAAGCATGTCCTGTTTGTGAGGAAAATATTGATTCAATCAGACTGAAACATGGTGGTAAAATTACATATCTTGGTCATCAGAGATTTCTCCCACCAGTGCATCCTTATCGAAGGCAACACAAAACCTTTAATGGGTCAACTGAGGAACGAAGTGCTCCTAAACCTATACCAAGAAATGTTGTATATGATAGGGTGAAACATATTGTTAATGAATTTGGAAAGAGTTCAAGTACTCGTCCACTCGCATGTGACAAATCTCTATACAAGAAGAGGTCAATACTCTGGGATCTTCCTTATTGGAGATCTTTGTCAATTAGACATTGCATTGACGTCATGCGTGTTGAAAAAAATATTTGTGATAGCATCATTGGTACACTATTGAACATACCAGGAAAGAATAAATATGGCATCAAATCTAGAAAAGATTTAGAATTAATGGGTATAAGAAAAGAATTATCAGTGGAGATCAGGGGTCCCCGCACATATTTACCACCAGCTTGTTATACTATGTCAAAGAAGGAGAAAAAGACTTTATGTGAGTGCTTGTATAATATTAAGGTTCCACAAAGATACTCTTCTAATATTCGTAAATTGGTATCAATGAAGTATCTGAAGTTGATAGGTCTCAAATCTCATGATTGTTCACTACTACAGAAACCCCATTTGGCGTCGGTCTTTTAACCCCATTTGGCATCGGTTTCCGACCGACGCCTATGTGGGCGCCGCTAAAGGTCGAACACTTCGGCGTCAGTTTTTTAACCGACGCCTATTTAACCTATAGGCGTCGGTCTTTTAGTAGAAAACCGACGCCAAAAGGGTTCGCGCCACAGAAAACGGCATCATCTAGGGCACTTTCTGCGTCGGTGATTTACTAAAAGACCGACGCCTATATTCCATGTAGCGTCGGTCTTTTAGTTGATAACCGACGCATAAAGTGTCCTAGATGACACCGTTTTCTGTGGCGCGAACCCTTTTGGCGTCGGTTATATACCAAACGATCGATGCCTGGTTGTTTAAATAGGCGTCGGTTCGATACGAATTTCCGACGCCATTTCCAGGACTGCTTTGGCCACATCAGGCGTCGGTTATCTATACATAACCGACGCTGTATGTCTTTGCTGACGGTTATCTATAAATAACCGACGCCTATTTATATATATATTTTTTTCATATCAGTTTGCAGGCCTGCTGTGGCTGGTCAGCAGGATGAGAACCTGCAGTTCAGTTTTCTGAACTGCAGGTTTACGACATCCATTGATATCAGCCTACAAACAGGCCGCAAACCTGCAAAAGTCACAAAGAAAATTTCACACAAGTACATACATTCAGACATCAATTCAATTCTCACATTCAAACATATAGAAACATTCAAATACATGTATTAACATTCAGAAATATTCATTTACAAAGTATCATTCATTATCGCTATCAACATCCCAATTATATCTTACAGTTGCCACTGCTTGTATAGCTTTTGCCCATTCTTCTCTTACTTCATTTAATGCTTCCATCGTATATGGAGCATGTATATTTTTTAAGCGTTTACCTGTAGTGTTGTCAGTTTTAAACACCTGCAAAGAGAATGATGTATATATATAAGTAATAATATAAAAATAAGATAAGATTGATATATTTCATACTAACTAATGAGACTATATATAATACCTCATGTATGGTATCGATGTCCAATGCGGCATATTTGATAATCATCTGCATAAATCGCATCACATAGTATGTCCATGCCCAGCCATTGTCTTGTGTAGCGCACTATAAATTGAAACATACAAAATCATACAACTAAGCACAATTCGCATCAATAATATATACATTGGAGTCGGGAACTTACTTGTACGTTCTCCCAATTTATTGGCTGGTTCTTTTTCCTTGGGACCATTCCTCCAGCCTTTTTGAATGCATCTAAACCCCTACATGTTAATATAACATAGTAAATTACATAAGTAAATAGTAATGTAATAACAGATGGTAACAGATACAAAAATGAAATATTTCTCACCAGAATAATGGCATTCTCATTACGTGTCCAATTTTAGTGTTTAATGTACTTCCCGCGGGATCTAGATAATAAACAGTGAACGTCCCGGGGACAATAACTAGTAACTCCCAATGTTTACCGCTAGAGGTAAAAAGTTAACAATTAATAACTCAAAATGCACAATAAAAATGGAATTTTCTTAAGTCCAAATTATAAATAAAGTAAACTTACTTGACATTGAATGGAGCTATTATTATCGTCTTGTTTTGCTGACCAAAAATTGTAAAAGCATCTATACAGTATTGTTGAACATTATCAGGGTCTTTAGCTACCATACTAATCAATGATGGAATCAAAAATCCCACATGATCAAATGCAAATTGTTTGCAATGATCTTCGAATAAGTAGCTGCAAAACATGTATTACGTATGCATTAATATATAAGAAACCAGATCACCAGATCTTACACAAGGTATATGGATGTATAAACAAGATCTCACCTTATCCATGTCTCTATCATTGATGTATTCAACCAATCATACATAAACAGCTCAATAATATCTTGTATAAATAAAGAGCTATCGTATGATCGACCTGCATAATCTGCATCTAAAGAAACTATTATAGGGCAATGTATATTATGTGCACGTAGGCAACATGCCATTCCCCTACAAGCAGGACCTAACGGGTATGTTAGGTTAGTTGGAACCCAAGTTGGTAATGCGGGAAGTGGAGGTGGAGGCCTAGGTGCTCCTGGTGTCTTCTTTTTAACCTGTATATATAATTTCAGATCAGTTGACATAATATATACACATTAACAGTCTAAATCAATGTAAATTTATCTTACAATTTCAGTCGTGTAGACGACATCTGCTTTGGGCCACAATATGACCCCGCCTTCTGCCTCACCAAGTGTATCAATATCTGGGTGGGCATATGGCAACGCAACTTCCCTCCAATCGGGTAACACACGTAATGGGCCCACACGAACATAGCCCTGTGGCATTGGAGTCCCATGAAACCTTTCCCCAGGAAGGGACGGGTAAGCTTGCGCCTCTGCAACAACATAGTCTTCTATTCTTAAGCGGCATGGCTTCAATGCCTACAAATTTACGTAAAGAATGTTATACATATATACATATAATCTTGAAAACATATCATGCTAAAGAATGTTAAACAATACTTACAGCAGACGTGCTAGGCGATGGGTCTCCAGGATTACTCGCAGTCTGTGCATCAGGAGAAGAGTGGGTCGCCATAGGCGTATTGGAAGCCTGAGATGCCTGCCACCGCAGCAATTCTTCCTTGACCTTCTCAGCAACTACATCGTTGACCTTCTTAGCAACTAAATCCTCAACTCTCTTATTCTCCTATACATGGATAAAAGAAACATTAGCTTCTTATTAATGAATTTCCTTTTGCAGTAACATTCTAAAAAAAGAATAGGTTACCTCTTCTTGAGAAAGTCCCGCTCTGGGTTTGCACTGGGATGGCCCAAAGAATGCTTTGATGCCAACACCAGCGCCGACACCTCTTACATGTCCAGGATGCTCTGGGTTACCCAGAGCAACTGTCAATTCATACCTTGTGCCCTGAGGGATGAACGTGCCTTGTTTCCTCTACTCGTGCAGCTCCCGCTAATCACCATAAACAGAAATTGGTAAGTTAACACCACAAATAATAAATATTCAAACGATTTCTCTAAGAGTTGTATTTTACCATTTTTTCAGCCACCTCAGCAGTTACAGGCTTCTTTATTTCACCCTTCTTATTTTGCCTGCCAGCTATCCAGATATCATGGCGAGGCATGGGTGTGGCAGACTCCTGAGTAGGAGCAGACTCCTGAGTAGCCGCAGACTCCGCCTGTAGTCTTTGGCGAACGCTTGCATAGCCTTTTGGACCCATAGTGTGGTCATGCACATTCAGTGCACGCCTTGCTTTTTGTGCGTCACTGAGGGCCTAGTTAGTATGCACATTAAAGATTTGGTTAGTAGCACTAAATGTTAATCTTGAATAGGTGAATACAATGTATATTAATTAAATTGGGAGTGACGCCTAATACCTTGAATTCTACAGATTTTCTTGAAGCAACAAAATTGTCCCAATCTTCTTTGTCCAAGAAGTTCCATTGTTCAAGGGCTGACTTCTTCTTCTTATCACCCTCTTTTATGTATTCTCTGTTCAAATTTGTCCTATAATTCCTAAGCATCTTTCCAGCGCGTTGCATCACATTTTTACGATGCAACTTCTCATCCAATGCAAACAGATTCTGTAAAATAGAAATGTTATTAACTAGTATCCAAAATAGAATTGCAAATAATAGAATTTGTAATCTACAAAATAGAATTGCAAATAATAATAACTCACACATAAATCCTTCCATATCAAGTCTTTTTTCCCTTGAGGAACTTTATGCCAATTGTCATACTTAACACCACAATGGCTCCGAGTGGTACACCCAAGATAGTTTACAAAATTATTGCGGTTCACTCCAATTGGATTTCCTCCATTATCAAACTCCACCACCAATTTGGATCCACTACCACTTAGCGCTAATAACTTCTTCAACAGAGTGATGCCCCTTTTCTTGTTAAGTTTTTGGTGCTGCACATCAAGTTGCTCCAGTGCTTCAGTGGGTACAGGTGCATCAACCTAAAATTTGACAAAAATAAAACACACTAAATTAGCCATGCTCGTCATGGACAGCATGCTCATCATGGACTTGACATAACTAGAAGATAATGAATTTTATAGAAATACAGGATATGTTTTTAGAACTTACATTAGTATCCTCGCCATGCTCATCATGGACAACATGCTCATCATGGACTTCATGCTCATCATGGACATCATGCTCATCATGGTCAGCCATCTGAAAATGTCATTTAAAATGCAAACATTTAGCATTTGTATTAACTAGAAAAAGGCAAACATTTAGCATTTGTATTAACTAGAAAAAGGAAAACATTTAGCATTTGTATTAACTAGAAAAAGGCAAACATTTAGCATTTGTATTAACATACATGTCTCTAAAATTGTGATCTTTTATCAATTAACAATCCTTCATTGTGTTCTCCGCGCACATATAAGTCATCATTAGCTTCAATATTTTGTGGAGTGGGCAACCCAACTGAGAATGGACTGGAGTCATCATACTTATCATAGTACTCTTCTTCATCTATAGGATCTTCAATGAACTGTCTTTTACCATGAAGAACAACCGACCATTTATCATTCGCAGGATCATCGATATAGAATATTTGTTTCGCCTGTGATGCCAATATGAATGGTTCACCCTTCTCGCCAATCTTTTCAAAGTTCACCAAAGTGAAACCCAATTCATCCACTATAACTCCTTTGGTGTTATCAACCCAATTACATTTAAAGAGCGGAATTTTGAAATCTATGTAGTCAAACTCCCAAATGTCCTCAATGACACCGTAATATGACATTTTAACTTCACGTGGACTCTTATCCTTTGCACTTGCAAAGTACATAGTCAACGCTTGAAGAGTGACCCCACTATTTTGGACGACACTCTTATCATCTTGGCGCTTTGTGTAATATGTGAATCCATTAATGTCAAACCCTTCATAAGACATAACATTCGGTTTTGGTTTAAAGGCGAGGCATTTGATAGTTTCTGTAATATCATTTGGTGTTTGAGATAGTTGATGTAAGACTTTATCTTCAAACCACTTAGTAAAAGTCTTATTATGCTCTCTAGCAAGCCACATTGAACTTGCTCGAGGATGTTGTCTCTTTATGAAATTGGTATGTTCCTCGATATAAACACTCACTTCGTCCATATTGTGTAAAATATACAAGTGAGCTTGTTCCAACTTCTCACGGGTGATTACTTTCACCCGTGATCCCAAAATTCCTTTGCCCTCCTCAATATTCTTGTCATTATCAGGAGTGTCATTACCACTGAGAAAGTCACTGCAAAAATCCATAACCTCTCTCGCCACATAACCTTCAATAATACTCCCTTCAGGACGATAACGGTTTCAAACATCACCTTTAAAAACGCTCATGTATCGTTCAAAGGGATACATCCAATGCAAGAAAACTGGTCCCAACATTTTCACTTCCCTAGTCAAGTGGACAACAAGATGTACCATGATATCAAAGAACGAAGGAGGGAAATACATCTCAAGCTGACATAGGGTAACAACCACTTCTCTTTGCAAATTATCGAGAGTATCAGGGTCAATAACTTTGCTGCATAGACTGTTGAAAAAGAAACAAAGTCTGGTAATTGCAAACCTTACATGCTTCGGAAATATAGATCGAATTGCCACGGGCAATATTTGTTGCATTAGAGTGTGACAATCATGAGATTTGAGACCTATCAACTTCAGATCTTTCATTGATACCAATCTACGGATGTTGGATGAGTAACCATGTGGCACCTTAACATTTACCAAGCATTCACAACAAGTTTTCTTCTCCTTTCTAGACAACGTGTAACAAGCGGGAGGTAAGTATGTTCTTTTATTACCCATTTCATGTAATTCTGTTAATTCTGACCTTATTCCCATTTCACGTAGGTCCAGTCTGGATTTTATCCCATCTTTAGTCTTACCTGGTATATTTAATAGAGTACCAATGATGCTATCACAGACATTTTTCTCAACGTGCATCACATCGATACAATGCCTGACTGTCAAAGAACTCCAATAAGGAAGATCCCAAAATATTGACTTCTTCTTGAATGAAGAATTGTCACTCCGTGTGGCCATACTACATTGTGATTTCTTACCAAATTCATTGACAATGTCTTTTACTCTTTCATAAACAACATCCCCTGGTATAGGTTTAGGTGCACTCCGTTCATCATTCCATCCATTGAATGCTTTGCGCTTCCTACGATACGGATGGAATTTTGAAAGAAACCTTCGATGACCAAGATATACAGTCTTGCCGCCATTTTTTAGTCTTATTGAATCAGTGTTTTCTTCACATATAGGACACGCTTTAGCTCCTTTGACACTATATCCAGACAAATTCCCATATGCTGGAAAGTCATTAATAGTGCAAAACAACATAGCGTGCAAACGAAATGTCTCTCTTGCTGAAGCATCATAGGTCATCACACCTTCAGCCCAAAGTTTCTTTAAGTCATCAATCAAGGGTTCAAGATAAACATCGATATCATTTCTGGGTTGTTTAGGGCCCGATATCAACAATGACAAAATAACGTACTTATTTTTCATACACATCCAGGGAGGAAGATTGTATATAACAAGCATGACTGGCCAAGTGTTATGTTGGCTGCTCAATGTCCCGTATGGATTCATCCCATCTGTACAAAGCCCAAGTCTTAGATTCCTATCTTCTTCACCAAATTTAGGGTACAATAGATCAATCTTCTTCCACTGTGGGGAATCAGATGCATGTCGTAGGATCCCATCATTATTTTTCTTAACATCTGCATGCCACCTCAAATTCTTCGCATCTTTCGGATTTGCAAACAAGCGTTGAAACCGTGATATTATAGGTAGATACCACAACACCTTGGCAGGAGAACCAGTTTTGGACTCCCCCGAAGTCGTCAATTTATACCGTGACGCACCACATTTTGGACAATCTTTCAAATCTACATAGTCCTTTTGAAATAATACACAATCATTCGGGCATGCGTGTATCTTCTTGGCCTCCATTCCCATTGGGCACAACATTTTCTTTACCTGGTATGTTGAGATTGGAAGCTCGTTTCCTTCAGGAAGCATTTCTTTCAACAAAGTCAACAATGAAGTGAAGCTTTTGTCGCTCCATCTATTGTTAGCTTTCAACTTATACAATCTCAACACAGCGCAACACAGCGCTAAGCTTCATAAACTTAGCACAACCTGTGTATAACGGTATCTCAGCATCATGCACAATGTTTGTAAAGATAGGAGGTGGATCAGTGTGCTCTACCCTACAACTATCCAACATCGCATCAATGATGTCTGTTGGAACTGGTTCGTTCACATTTACGTCATCGGAGGCAATTTCTTCTTCCACCCAAGCACTGCTATCGACATCTACTGGTTTTGATTTTGAAATCTCTCCATGCCAGTGCCATTCTGTATAGCCTTGTACAATCCCGTTGCACATGACATGACTTTTGATTTCCTCACCAGTGTTGACTTTCAAGTTGTTACCGCAATGCCTACATGGACAGTAGAACCTATCTGTAGGTTTTTTCCTATGTTCCTCGGCAAATCTAATAAACTGATCAAGACCATATATAAACTCTGGGGTGCAACGATTACGAATGGACATCCATGATCTATCCATTCTATGATCAGAGAAAACAAGTATATATTAGGAAACAAGTATATATTAGGAAAAGATTAGGCAGCATTTCCCCGCTGTTCTCTAAGTACATATGTACTTAGAGAACAAACGGGGAAATGCCAACAAACACATTTGATGTCATTCTTATATATAATAAATGTGTACCACCTATCCCATCCTTGAACACCTAATCTCACTAGTAAGTGTATAATGTGTATTGGGTTTTCAAGAAAATTTCGGCAGCATTTCCCCGCTGTTCTCTAAGTACATATGTACTTAGAGAACAAACGGGGAAATGCTACCAAAATTTTCTCGAAAACCCAATACACATTATACACTTACATCCTAAGTGAGATTAGGTGTTCAAGAACAGTCCCAAACCGGGGACTATCCAAGATTTACTCCTAATGAGTCAATCTTGGACGGGTTTCTAGGCCAACAACATGGTTAATCCTAATATGTTGGGATCACATAATTATACTGGTAGGATTTTAATAGACATGATAAGTACCTAATCTATAGAGCATTATTAAATAATAAATCAAGAATTTAATAGTTTCAAACATGCAATAATTCACAATGCAATGTTATAAACTATAGGCAACATGGATAGATGAGACTAGAGTTCATATTAGAATAAAAATTAGCAACTTAGGACAAAGTGTGTTACCTTTCAATCTGTGTAACCTAGGGTTCAGAATATTATGATTTACTTAATGTGATAATCATAAGGACTTTATAATTTGCATGAAATAAATAAACATCCAGCATCTATCACTTATTCAATCTTCAAGAAACCTTGACAAACATAGGAAGTAAATACATGTAATCATAAGTACAACCACGTACCTTGATGGTGATCCATGCAAATCATACATTAATTCACTGAGTATATTATCCAAGCAAATAAGAAAACCAAGCAATTAACTTTTGTTGCATGTATATACATCCTAAAGTGCCACAAATCATATAATAACATTAAACGCTACTCAAGTCCTAATCTAGAGTTTAGGTTTCCTTATTATCCTGTTATCATTAGGGTTATTCTTGAACCCCCAATTCCTAAGTTCATTGATTTAATGACATAAAAAGATCTAGTTCATATTATGTTTAGCCATGATTATAAAACTATCATGTTATGATATTAGGACCACTTAAAGCAGATTAGGCACATTAAGCAAGTAGAGTAGGGAGCCAATTTCGCACAAGCAGATTAGGCAAGCAGATTAGGTCGGCACATAAAGAACTAATTTCGCACCTAGGTAGGTCGGCAGGTACCTGGGCAAGCAGAGTAGGGCGAGGTCGAGCTGGTTGAGTACGTGGGCGGCGGCCGGCGAGCTCCAGAACCAGCGGCAGTGACTCCGGCAAGCTCCAGAACCGGGAGCGTCAGGCGGCGGCCAGGCGGCGGCAGGCAGGCAGGCGGCGGTGGGCAGGTAGGCGGAGGAGAAGGAGCAGCAGCACAGGAGAAGGGGGTGCGGCGGAGAAGGGGGCGCCGGAGTAGCAGTGGCGGCACGGCGGCGCTGTCGTGGAGAGGAAGGAGCAGAGAAAAAGGGAAATCGATGCCGGAGTAGCAGAGAAATGAAACAGAAGAAAGGGGAAGAGTCGGGCATCGTGGGTTATTAAGTTCCAAAATAGTGTCGGTTGTTTAAAACAACCGACGCTAAAGATGTTTAGGCGTCGGTTGTTTAAAACAACCGACGTCCAATTGGACGATATTTTCATGAAATTATTTGGCGGGAACCACTTTCAGCGTCGGTTATAAAAGGATCACGGACGCTGAAAAGGACACTTTTCGCGCAAATTTCCATCGCACATAGGCGTCGGTGTTTTATCTACATAACCGACGCCGAAAGTGACACTATTTTTTTCGCTCGAAAATTGGATTTCGCGGGCGATTTTAGGCGTCGGTTTTTTATAAACAACCGACGTTGAATACAAAGCGGTACCCGTGTCTGGCTGGTCTTCGAATATAGATGTCGGTTTGTCTAAATAACCGACGCCTTATATTATAGGCGTCGGTTTTCCTTAATAACCGACGTCCAGAAAAGCGACACTGAATGCTATTTCTGTAGTAGTGGTTACACCTTAATGCAAAAAATTTTACCTGTGGCTATTCGATCTATATTGCTGAAGCATGTAAGGTTTGCAATCACAAGACTCTGTTTCTTCTTCAATGAAATATGCAACAAAGTGATACATCCTGATACTCTCGATAAATTACAGAAAGATGTAATTGTTACCATGTGTCAGCTTGAAATGTACTTTCCTCCTTCTTTTTTTGATATTATATGATAATATATGTAGTTGTAACAGGTATCTATTCTACTACTTCTTATATAACTTATATTATTTCAATCTAGGTTGGCATGCACTGTAAACTTGCAGTGGAGGTTCCAGAATATAACGTTGTGGCAGCGGGCAAGGTGTACAACCTTGGTGGTACATTGCATTGCCAACAAATTACTGATGACATTTGTCGTGTGTCCATCCATCTTGTGTATGACAGAATGGGGAACAAACCACTACCCATACCTAATCCTGAATATAGTACAGTTGAAGAAGCTGAGGGTGCTATGGTGGGTTGGCCTAGACACTTGGTTATCAATGACAAGGTATACCTTATTTCTACCATATTTTTCATATTTGACTATATATACGAACTTGTGTAATATAAGTATGTAATTTAATTAACAGGTTTGTAAACCAAAAAGTAAAAATTCTACTAGCCGTCCTCCTATGCCCAAGCCATCTTTCATTCCTGAAGCTACATTCGACGAATTGGGAAGCAAATGTAAATGTTTGTGTCGATACTTAGCCAACCAAAGCTCAGGATCACATATATTGATCATTTTAACAGAAGATGTAGCTGGGAGGGACTTTGAGAATTTTATTTTTCTTGATGATATTATAGAGTTGTTCCGGTATGATTGGCTAAATAATTCGATAATAGAAGTATGGATAAGGTAAGAAATCTATCAATATATATATATATATATATATATATATATATATATATATATATATATATCAAATTCCAATACACATTTTTACCTTAGTTCTATATATGGAAATAATTACAAATGTTTTACAGCCATTTATATACTGAGATCACAAACCTTGATATAAGGAATGTTGGATTCTTAGTTCCTTCAATCACTAGTCAAGTGGAGACAAATTTTGAGGATGTGAATGAGTACTTCTCTACTGCATTCAAATATTTTGCTAGTGAAGGGAAGGAAATTATCCTAATTCCTTTTAACGTGCAATAAATATTATTATTCAATATAATTTTAATAATGAATAAAATTATTTATTTTAATGTTTGTTTTATTCTTACTCAGAGCTAGACATTGGGAATTAGTGGTGATTGCCCCTAAATTGATGACTCTTTATTATCTTGACCCAATGGGTAAAACAACAAGGAGTCACAAACTGAAATTGCTAGCTATGGAGTAAGTATAAATTTAGTCAATGCTTCAACATGATATTTCTATTTAGAATTTCTGTTTTACCAACTATTATTTAATTGATATGGGTATAAAGGCTTTTCGTGATGCTGGAGGACAAATATCCAAAAAATTAAAGACATTGACTTTGAAAAATGTCAAGGTAGCTACTTTGACAACTGCTTAGTCTTATATGTATTAATTTTTCAATTCTAATATGTCAACTATTATAGTCTTATCTCAACTGTTGTTTATAGTAGTTTACTAACATTAAATATAATTCATTATTTGTAGTGTCCTATGCAAAATAATGACTGGGCTTGTGGCTACTATGTAATGAAATATATGCAAGCTATTCTCAAACAAGCATCACATGATATTCACACTATAAGTCAGGTAATAAAGAATAACATCATAAATTTACAAGTGATTGTAGTCATTTTTATAAAATATTAGCATGTGCATTTTCTGTTACAGATCTTTACAACTCAGCCTTACACACTTGTGGAATTGAATGAATTCCGAAAAGAGTGGTCAGATTCTTTTCTATATGAAATCAATATAGTATTGGATTAAATATGTCAGCTTCATTTATGTATGTGGTTTGAGTACTCTTTCATATTTACTTTTGTATCTGATTAATATCATCTCAGACTTGCAATCTATCATTTTTTAAATTTTTATGTGATTATGAATCATTTTTGTCATGAATGTGTGGTTTTGAATGGTGATGGTTGAGCATCAATGCTCCCCTCTCCCAGAATATATGAATCTTCTTGTTCTTCTGTTCTATTTCATTTTCTGCAGAAATTTTAAAAAAAATTGTAACTTTTAGCTTCGGTTTTTTAAATAACTGACCCTAAAGATTGAATAACTACTTCAGTGTGATCCTCGGTCGAGAAAATTGTCGACCGAAATGTTTTCGGTCGACAATTTTCTCGACCGAGGGAGTTTTACAGGGTCGGTTTTTTTTGGAATAACTGACCCTAAAGATTGAATAAACACTTCAGTGTGATCCTCGGTCGAGAAATTTTTTGACCGAAATGTTTTCGGTCGAAAATTGTCTCGACCGAGGATCACATGCTGAAGTGGTTATTCAATCTTTAGGGTCGGTTATTCTAAAAAAACCGACCCTGTAAAACTCCCTCGGTCGAGAAAATTGTCGACCAAAAATATTTCGGTCGATAATTTTCTCGACCGAGCATCACACTGAAGTGTTTATTCAAATTTTAGGGTTGGTTATTCCAAAAAAACCGACCCTGTAAAACTCCCTCGGTCGAAAAATTGTCGACCGAAAATATTTCGGTCAAAAATTTTCTCGATCGAGATCGTTTACAGGGTCGGTTTTTTTGGAATAACCGACCTTACATGCTCCTTTTTTCTCGCTTGGGTCGGATTTTTTACAACCTTTTGCATCGATGTTTACTCTGTAAGGTCAGTTTTATTTGGTCAAATAAACCGACGCTATAGAGAAAATTCTATAGCGACGGCCACTTAGGCGTCGGTTAGAAAGTGACGTTGTAGGCTTTAAAATCCGACGCTACAGACCATTCCTGTATTAGTGACGTGGCAATTAAATCGATGAGCTCTTCAAGCCTCCTGTCCTGTTCAACATCCTTATCATGAAGTTTTTGTAGTTGAGTAGCAATGCTTTCAAGATCCATCAATTTCACCATGCACCTCTGTTGGGAACCCATGATATCAAATTGATATACTTGGATGAATCCTTATTCAACAGTTTGAAGTAAACTTCTAATGCAGTCTGCGATCTCAGTGGCTACTTGGAGTTGATGATCCGAATTTTCTAGTAATATCCCGACATCTATGCTAGATCCCCGACTACTCTAGATCCGCTCCTTTTTGGACATGCGATTTAGGTTGGTCAACTTTTTGGCGCCATTATGGGGGATCTCATAGCTGATAACACCCAAATTTAGGCATCTATGCTAAGGATTTATTTATAGTTTTGTGTCATTATAGCCTTAATATGCCCAAAATAAACTTAGATTGTCATTTTTATTAATTTATATCTTTTCATAGATAAAGTTTCTCAACTAACCAATTTTGGAACTTGTAGGCACCGAACCTGAAAAGACATCTATTCTCCAAGATTTCTCCCCAACACATGGTTTTTGCAGCAACTAGACTTCCATCCTTCTCGACCGCGAGATAGTATGGCGCTAGAACTAATCCTTTCATATTTTTGTTTCCATCTTCTTTTATTACACCTTGTTCTTCTTATCTTTGATTTATTTGCTTTACTTTGGTTTGAGTACCATCGTTCCTTTGGGAACACCATTTTAAACTACCTTTTTATCTGGAGTATATGAGTGTGAGACCTTGAGTGCTTAACTCTTGCTAACCTTGTCCTTGTGGTTCGACCCTGATTACTACATCAGACCTCGTATAATAGTTGCAGGGGCTTAAGTGTCGGGTTACTATTTTAAGATTCTGACTACTCTAGATCCGCTCCTTTTTGGACATGTGATTTAGGCCGGTCAACTTTTTGGGGCCGTCGCCGATAGGAGATGAGTCTAAAAAAAGTTGATGTTGCCTAAATCCTGCGTACGAAAGGAGGTGGACTCAGAAGGATCAAACTTTAAATTTATAACCCGAAACCTTCAAGGACCGCCACAACTTTATTACAGGATCTAAGTAGATATATGGGGTCAAATACAGGGACGTGGGGACATTTAATACGCTTAACATCTTTCTCTTATGTCAGATAAGCCAATACCGTATTCGATAAAAGTATGGGGCTAGAACTAGTCTAGCAGGATGTCACGAAGTAAAACAAAACAAAGAAAAGAAAATAAAACAGAGTCCATATGATTTTTCTAATCAGAGAGAAGGAGCTCCTGGCTATGTAACCATAAGTTGGACAGTCAATGCACCCATTCTCAAGCATAGACAACCCTCGAACAACCTAGTAAGAAACCTACATCCAAACATAGTGCGTACGGCGGTATCTGTTCCTGTGGGGTCATCTCACTCAATTTCACACAGCATGACTAAAACCCATCAATGACATTAAACCTCTCTTGAGGATGACAAATCAACACCCTCTCAAGTCTAGAATGATTTGAGGTGCAAGGAACAGGTGTGATCTGGTTAGAACTAGGTAGTGGGCCCGATCATGCCCAGGTCTACGGTTCTACACAGATCACCTTGAACCGTCGTCCTTTCAGATTCTGATTCAAACTATCTTCTCTTATCTATTTCTACAATGAATCTCTCAATATAGGTAGAAATAGAAGCTCAAGCAAGAAAGAGATCAACCAAACTAGCAATCATAATGACAAAGTAAAGATAGAATAGAAAACGTACTAGATCTAGATTAAAACTACTTACTTAAGGTAAAAGTATATAAGCATGCCCTAAATGGGCTACGTAGCCAAGAAGGATCTCAACTAGCCATGGACAAGAATAGTTGGCACTGAACAAAGATGGAAGAACATCATTTGTATGGATACAAAGGATAACAGTAGAAGAAAGGAGAAGAAAAATGGATTTAGCCCATAGATGCGAGGTGGCTCTCGCTCCTTAGCCTCCGTATAGGCCGGATCTCATCTTTGGGTCATTTTCCTTGGTCTTCTGGACTCCTTGGCCTCCTTTATTTTTGATTCCACCCCGAACAACAGCTTAATGGAAGTATGGAGGTGGAAGATGGAGAAGAATGGTGGGATATGGGTGAATAGTGGTGGAAAATGGTGGGAGATAGAAGCAAATAGGAGGGATAGAGGTAGGATGAGTACATCAGCCTTTTGAGACCTTGGAACTCTCACATAGGGCTCTAGGAACCAAAACAGGTCAGAAATAAAACGTGGAACCTCCAAAAATTTGGAGCCCCCTCTAGGTCGTGAGGGGTGAGTATTTATAGGAGAAGGCGGAAGATGGCCACAACACCTTCCTTAGTTACAACCCTGGTCTCAACCTGACCGTACCGAGCTCGACACGATCATGCCAAGGGTTGTGGCCGGTCAGTAGACATCGCGGTCGTGGTCATGCCACAACCGAGGTTGATCCTACGATCATGGTCATGCCGCGATCAAGGTGGATCATGTGGTCGCGGTCGTGCCGCGGTCGATGTGGTCCGGGCCATGTTCGTGGCCTTGTCCTTGGCCCGATCGTGCCAAGGTGGGCCCGGTCGTGCTGAGTATCGGTCGAAACAACATCTTGGCCGCTGTCGTGGCATCCTTTGTGATCGCAGTCACGACATCCTAGAGCAAACCCACCCTAGGGGGGGACTAAAACTGGTGGTCAAGTGGCCCGCGTCGATAATCCTTATGATTAGTGAGGATGCATTATAATAAAGGACTGGCCATCGAAAATAGGGTCCAAGATATTAAAAGTTACTTGGCGCCACTAGTCAGTTAGCGGGATCACCGTCTCCTAAGTTGGTGCACATAATGTGATGCTTAGTCCACCGCGGCCGCGACAGATGGAAGCCTAGCTGCTGCAAAAACCATGAGTTGGGGAGAAATCTTTGAGAATAGATGTCTTTTCAGGTTCAGTGCTTGCAAGTCCTAAAATTGGCTAGTTGAGAAACTTTATCTATGAAAAGATATAAATTACTGAAAGATAAGAATCTGGGGTTATTTTGGCACATTAAGGGTATAATGACACAAAACCATAAATAAATGCTTAGTATAGATGCCTGAATTTGGGTGTTATCAACCACCCCAAGCTTAAACCTTTGCTTATCCTCAAGCAAGACTGGGCTCAAAGAATAAAAAGATAACATCCAAATTAAGCATGGCGATAAATGCTAAAGTTAAGAAAAATAGTTTAAAATATCAATTCTCTTGACTTATGTTCTTTCAGAGAAAACCCCCACCAATTGAGCACAATCTTGCTAAAGTAGGATCAAAGAGCATCCAGGAAAGATTAAACTAATTCACTAAAACTCGTCGATACTAATGAGGGTTTGAATCATAATAATATAACATAAAAGCATTGTCACATAGGTGATCACACGAGTGATTAGCAATGAGCCACCATCATGTATTCATGTAGACCAATCGGGAACAACATGCCTCCCACTTATTTAGGTCCTAAGAAGTAATGAAAGAAAAAAGACTCTAATGACTTTTGAGGATCCTGATCTGTGTCAGGTTGTTCCAGGTAATGAGAAACAATCCCTATAGTCTGAGCCAGTTGGCCCAAAGTAGTGAGATGAACTCCTTGTACTACGCTCGAACCAACCCTGCTACTGGGATGATCTCATAGGTATCCTAGGGGTTCCTAGTGACTCTCTAATTAGCTTTAGGGTGGCACTACCAGACACGACATACCCGCATTCATTAGCACAATCATACTTTGGATGGGAACCATCCTCAACTCTACTAAATGAAAAAACAATGCTCATTTATTCTTTTCACACTCAGGCTTTTATTCTCTGGATTCTAATTTATAGGCTTGGGTGAGAATTATTTTGATATTTTTGGGATTTTGTGGGTGGCCAAGCCTCTTTTGCATATTTTTTATTTTTCATCTTTTTGACTCAATCTAAGGTGAGAGGGCGTGTAGTCCATCAAGGAAAACACTTCAACTTGATTATAGCTCAAAACTCATCATTATCAGGTTGATACTTGTGTGAAAAGTAGTAATTATGATTCAAGGATCCTTAGAATAGATGCGAGTGCGTGAAAAATGTAGCTTGGAGTTTTGATCAAACTCTAGATTCTTTCTAATGGTCATATATCATGGACTTGTCATTCACAACATTAATCAAGGGAATAATGTTTTAATCTATGAAAAAGGTGCAAAACCTTATATTTATTACCAAACGTAAGGAAAGAGATGAAAATGTGCATTTAGGCATAAAGATAAGCATTTAGCTATAAGTTTTGCATCACATAGACTTAATTGCAAAGCTACAAATTATGAAACAAAGTCTTACAAAGATGAAAATTTATACTAATGCAAGGAACATAGAAGATAAACATGCATGAAAGGAAAGAAATAAAAGGGAAAGGTGGAAGACAGAGGGTAGTACATCCTGCCGCCTGAAGCTTGATTTTTTTGCACATCCTCGAGAAAATCTCAAGATCTGGATGGTGTGGAAAGCAGATGCTACTGGTAGTCACTATTTATATACTGGTTCAGATTGTTGATGCCTCCTGGTGGGTTTTCATAGTCCTAGTGCATTCCATACTGAAAGTGGAATGACTGTCCAAAGTCATGGGTCAGCCGGTAGAAGGGTTGGAAGGGTTGCTGGAATGGCTACTGAAAAGTTGACAGGGGTGGTGGAGGGAGGGTTGTGTCAAACCTATGTCTGAGGTATTGTACATCCTACTCCAGTGAATCGAACTGTCTATTGGAGTCATCCCTGAAATCAGTCATAAACTCATAAAGGTGCCCCAAGTTGAGATTTGGGGCATATTGCTCCTGTTGAGGAGACTACTGGTAATCTCCTGAAGGCATCTCTTTGTAGGGACCTCCCTAATATGGGATGTCGTGGAAGGTTGCCCCTATCTGTTGTCTGGCCTCCTGAGTCTCTAGCACTGGTGGTGCTGAAGAAGATGCTCCTCTAGTCCTTCCTGCCTAATGAACGTTGCCCTGAGCGTCCAATAGAGAGACGTCCATGAGTATTCTCTGACATGCAAACTCTACTTTTGCTGGCAGTAGTATTCTATGCTTGTTGTAACCAAAGATATAAAGATATCATGTACTACTCTATTTAATCACCCCAGAGCGAATCAGGTGATCCAAGTCAAACTTGGACCACTCGTCTTTTTCCTACATTAGTGCCAAATGTTCATTTCCAATACCAAGATGGCGCGCCATGAAAGTGATAATGCCCGCCATTGGCATGAATTGGACCTGATTCTTTAAAGAATTGTGAAAGTGGTGAATGATAAAGTTCCTCACATTTAATTTTTCCTATTGCTGCACACCATAAAATGTAGAGGTCTGCTGAATTGAGCACCCCTTGATTGTCCTACTTTTCCAAGACAAAATTCATGATCATGCGGTGTAGATAACAAAGTGCCAGGTTGTGGATGTGTGAAGCTTTGGCGGCTCTAGAAACATATTTATCTTCTCCCGTAAGCATCTTCCAAGCCGGAGTAGTGTCAAAATCTCTATCCCCTTTCTCCAGCCAGCCCTTGGGCATCTCGGCGTAGTCCTCAGCAGAGTGTGACAACCAACTATTGAGGTGATTCTTAGTGATTTGGTGGCTCTAGTTCAGTAGGAAAAAATGCATTATAGTGTGTTGGTGGTCCTTTGGGGTCTCGAGCATAGCATATAACTAGCAGGTGAGTCTATGATAAGCATCACACTCTATGTGAGCAAGGATATCTAGGACAACTACTGCAAGATATCTTTCGATCTGTGCTTGCATCCCCAACTTGATGAGTGTGGTAGGGTCAGCATATCGTGAGCCTACCAGTCTGTGCTTGTCTTTCATTAAGGCATCAAACTGCTTCTTTTGCTTCATACTTCTGAACAGGGGAGAAGGTAGGAAGATTTGGTCAACACCTTCAAGAGTAGGGAGACGTTTGCTCCCCTGAACTGAATCACGTGATGAAGTTGACCGACGTAAAGACACCGACCGTTCTGCTAACTCTCGACACTGGTCCCCTACAGATGAATCTCTGTGCACCGCTGCTACTGATGGGCCCTCCTGATGACCTGTCAAAGTATGGAGCTTAGTGTCGTGGCGTTCTCTTGACCATCTCTCACTGGATACTTCCTCTAACGAATCACCATTGTAGGTGTCCATCAGAGTAGAAGACACACAGAGGTAATCTGAATCGGTCTCCTGTGACTCAAACCCTGTTGAAGCGGAATGCATGGTCTCATCTTAGTGCACTGGGTTCATGGTTCACATAGCACGGGGTGGATATCGTCTCTCATGCTATTCTGATGACAAGGAGCTTCCTTCCCCTTTCTTTCACAACACTATCTTCTTGAGTTTCTTGAAGCTATTTCTCATTGCGTCCATGGTGTTGATTTTCAGATACTTATTTTTGGTCAAGTCTGGCCGGGCAAGACCGTGCTGAGGTGCGCATGGTCGGGAAGATAGGAAGGAGGAGGGGGTCAACGACTGTCAGTCTCCCGACACGGTTGTGCTAGAGTTTGGCTCGGTCGGGCGCAAATGGTGGTGCAGATTGGGTTGCAGGTGTGCGAGCCTGCCGACTCTGGGCACGATCAGTCCGGAAGGTGGAACGGTCATGCCAGGCGGGAGGAGAAGCCTTGGTCGAGGTTGGCGGTAGCGCTGGAGTAGCAACTTGTGGTCGTGGGTGGATGGGATGGTTTTGGGGGTGGATGTGACTACGGTGGTTGCTTCTGGCCTACTAGCAGGTGGGTGAAACAAGGGAAAGACGGGAAACAGGCAGGGCGGCACAAGGGCTTTGCGGGAGAGGAGAGAACTCTGGTGGTGGGTGTGGGAATAAGAGGCTTGGCCCTGGGATATTTATAGAAAGGGTGCCCATGGTCGTCCTCGGCCCGACCATGCCGAGCTGCAGACGGTCGTGCCGAGGTGGTGGTAGAGTCGGTCCAAAGGCAAAATACACAATCAAAAGCGCGAAAATCCAATGAAAGAGTAAAAGTGGGTCAAAAAGATGGAAAAGTTGGAGACAAACTGACATGTCAGTCAGTCAAGTCGACAATATTGTCGAGTTGACTGACTTTTGACCATTTGACCAAAGACTGAATGTGAAAAGTGATTTGTCGTGTAGCGCAGCAGCCGTCACGGTCGTGCCGTGATGGAAAATTCTAAAATTGACCGCTTTTGACCATTGACTGACGAATGAGAAATTTGGACAAACACGAGAGCGGCCCGACCGTGTTGGCCTGGCGCGACCGTGCCAAGGCTGGCCCGGGAAAGCTCAGTTCTTAGAGAATCTAGATTTAAGCGAATAAGCGAAAAAATGAAGGTGGAAGGCGTTGAAAATAGCGTCAGAATAAAACGCAGGAGAACAACAAGATATATCGAATAACTTCTTTTGAAAATGATAGACCAAAAGTAGTTGTTAGGGTGAAAAGGAGGAAATGCATGCAATATAGAGTAAAAGAAATCTAGATGATGCAAAGGAAACTAAATTTAAACAGTTAGAGGAAAGATAAAAACTTGTATTGACTTTATTATGCTAAAATTTAAAATTTAAAATTAAAGAAAAATTGTGTAGGTAATAGTGGGTGGATTCCCTACAACTCCTACACTTTGATCCCAAATCCATAGTTTTGGGGTTTGTGTTACTGTGTCTTGCCAATCGGACCCACCATGTAGGTAATAGTGGGTGGCTACCCTACAACTCCTACACTTGGATCCCAAATCTGTAGTTTTGGGGTCTGTGTTACTGTATCTTGCCGATCGGACCCACCATGTAAAAGTAGAATAAGTTGTCTGAAAAAGTTAACCAGCCTAAATCACATGTCCAAAAAGGAGCAGATCTAGATTAGTCAGACTCTTAATATAGTAACCTGACACTTAAGCCCCCACAACTATTATACGAGGTTTGATGTAGTAATCAGGATCGAACCACATGGATGTGGTTAGTAAGTGTTAAGCACACAAGGTCTCACACTCATATACTTCAGATAAAAAGGTAGTTTAAATGGGTGTTCCCAGAGGAATGATGGTATTCAAACCAAAGTAAAGCAAATAAAACAAAGATAAGAAGAACAAGGCATAATAAAAGAAGATGGAAACAAAGATATGGAAGGGAAACTTGGATTGGGTTTCACCTACTAAGACTTCTCACCAACATGCAACATCATCTCTCCCTCTCATATACTCCTATCAAGATTACAAGAAATCATACATGGTGTCTATTCCACTCTCTCTCAAGATGAGGATAGATCTAAGTCTAAGGATAACCTCTCTCTTGAGATGGCTACATAAAAACCACATAACGGACCGTACGATCTCAATCTTTACCATTCCAACACTCTCACACATTCGTACTACTCCATTACTCAAGATAAAAGTGATATTACTCTCTCGAGATATCAACAATCAAACATCACAAGATGGTAGCTAAGCATAAAAGTGACGCATTAAAATTGGAGCATGGAGATAATCTTGACAAGAGTATATATTTCACCACACATGTTCACAGGAAGCATAACGGCGTTACAAATTGATAGATACATCAAGTTCCATGAAGTGAGGAGGGAAGTATAGTGAGATGGAAGTGATAGATCTAGATATAGAGAAAAGAACATGATACAACTCAGTACTTCTTTAGATCAAGATCTAGAAGGTCGATTGCACGAACGGTCTTCTTCTCTCAAAGAAGATGTAGCCTTCAGTCTTCTCTCTCCTCATCTTCTACCTTTGGAGATCCAAGACTATTTTTCACATGATCAACTTTTTGGTGCCATTGTCGGGGACGTTGTTTTTCACATTTACGCGCCTAAAAGATTTTATTTTGTCATCCATAATCTTGTATTTATATGCATAGTTTTCTTTTTATTTTACACAGACTTGTTCATACATATTGAATAGTGTTTCTTCTTCTTATACATCTTTTCAACCATGGATCTTGCATTTGCAAGACAAGTTATCTTGTCCACCTGTCCTCCCGAGTTTTTCCACAGTTTCAACTGCTGGCAAATAATTGAAGGTCCTGCTCTACATGTAGTCAAACTACACTCACCTCCACCATCATCATACTTAGATGTTTCAACAACAGAGACTGCCAATCAGCCCTCGACTTCCAGGCTATCATGGGATTAAGAACTGATTAGAAAAGTAGAGCTAGCTAGAGAAAGTGTCAATGCGCTAATATCCTCCATAGTTCCTCATCTCCAAGCAAATGTCGATTCGCTCCAACAACTACTAGAAAAGCAGGATGATCAGCTCCACGTAGCCACTGAGATCACAGATCATAGTAGAAGTTTACTTCAAACTGTTGAACAAGGATTTGTCCAAGTGCATCAGTTTGATACCACAGGTTCCCAATAGAGGTGCATGGTGAAATTAATGGATCTTGAAAGCATTGCTTCTCAACTACAACAACTTCATGATAAGGATGTTGAACATGGAATGAGGCTTCAAGATATCATCGATTTAGTTTCCACACGATTACAAATGCCAGAGCACAATCATGAATGCATCAATCATCAATATCATACCATTGGGCCTGATATGGAACATACCTCAACATCCTATTTAGTTTATTAGTTGGATTCAATAGGATTTTTTAGTGCTCGCCCATCCAGGGGAACCCTTCATTTTATCCATATGCTTGAGTTGATCAACCAATGGAATCTACAAGCCATGTGCATGAATGGTTTTATGATGATGATGATGATGATGATGATGACTTTTATCCTCCTCAGAGCAGCCAAGAGACCTCACTACCTGAGGATCAGTTGGAGGAACCTGAATCAGACGTTGATCCAGACCAGAGTGACACCTCTCATATTGAGACTTGTCACTTTGTTTTGATTTGTACACCAATCATGGTTTGGAACAGTTTCTTTGATGAGGATGATGACAACAACTACTAAAACTGGAGCAGTAAGTAAATTGACGATGACGAGCTAGTGCATCACGAGAAGATATGCGCTACCATTTCCTTACAAGGCTTGGTAGACATCGACGAAGTACAATGGACAATCCACTACAACATGGTTGTTGAGCATCAAGATACCCCAAACCCCATAGAAGGTGAAAAGCTTGGGGTTGTAGAACTACAAACAGATTCAACTGGGGGCACTTCTTGTTCAGAAGATGATTAGATGACTCAGATTGTATATAAAAATTTATCTGAGCATCCAACCTCAAGTATAGAGGTGGAGAGAGAAGAGAGGAGTCCTCTAGAAAACTTTCATCCTCTTCCCTCCGTCTCATCCTACGTCGACATATTCAGGCCTTCTTGTTTGGATTCATATCTTGGAAGGTAACTTGAAGATGATTTGCCAAAGAATTCATCTCAGTGCAATTCAAGACAATTCCAGCACAAGGATGAATTCACCGAGTCATCAGATTCTATTCCTCTACTTCCAACTTAGAAGGGATTAAATCTCTACCCCTTGTTCTCCTACATGGCAGAACCCATTGGCAAGACACAGGTGACACTGGTCCCAAAACTTAGGATTTGGGATCCCAGTGTGGTATCATGGGGAAACCACCCCCTTCTCTTACTACTTTCTTTTCTCTTTTTTAAAAATAATTTGTTTTCACGTTCTTGCTTAGATAGTTACTTTACTCTAACTACTTAAATATATCCTAGAATACATGCATCATACTAGGACATCAATGAAATTCTTTCCTGTACATCCATGCATTCCTTCCCTACTATACTAAGTTTAAGGCTTGATCAAGGACGAGCAATGTTTTAAGCTTGGGGTGGTTGGCACCATTGTAGGGCTATTCTCCCTTCTATCTCTTCATTTTTCATTTTTCATGTTTACTTCTTGCATTTAGGCATAAATTTAAATTTAGCCTTATTGTTTTGCAGGACTTTGTTATGTATTTTGTAGCTTTGCAATTAAGGCTATGTGATGCAAATCTTAGAACTAAATGCTTATCCATGTGCCTAATTGCACAATTTTCATCTTAAACTACTTGATCTTTTGCTTGGCTTGCTCATTGACTCTTTCCTTAAGTTTGGTAATAAATCTAAAGTTTTGCACCTTTTTCATAGATTAAAACATTATTTTCTCGATCTATGTTGTGAATGACAAATCCAGGATATAGGGCCATTTAAAAGAGCTATAGTTTGATCAAAACTCCAAGCTGCATTTTTCTTTAGGAACTTACCTCTATTCCAAGGACCCTTGAATCATAATTACTATCTTTTCACACAGGTATCAAGTGAATAATGATGAGTTTTGAGCTATAATCAAGTTCAAGTGTTTTCCTTGATGGTATGTGCACCCTCTCACCTTAGATTGAGTAAAAAAGATAAAAAAGAAAATTTTTGCAGGCTTGACCGCCCACAAAATCCCAAAAATATCAAAATAGTTCTCACCCAAGCCTATAAAATAGAATGTAGAGAATAAAAGCCTGAGGGTGAATAAATAAACATTGTTTTCTCTTTTAGGAGAGTTGAGAATGGTACCCATATAATGTATGACTGTACTCATGAATGTGGGTATGTCATGCCTGGTAGTGCCACCTCGAAGGCTCATTAGAGAGTCACTGGGAACCTACTTTGGGCCAACTCGCTCAGACTGTAGGGACCTATGAGATCATCCCAGTAGTAGGGTTTGTTCGAGTGTAGTACGAGGAGTTCGTCTCACTACTTTGGGCCAACTGGCTCAGACTGTAGGGACTATTTCTCGTTACATGGGCCAACCTGATGTAGATCAGGATCCTCAGAAGTCATTAGAGTTGTTTTGCTTTTGTTGCTTCTTAGGACCTGAATAAGCGGGAGGCGCATTTGTCCCAATTGGTCTACATGAATACATGATGATGGCTCACTGCTCATCACCAGCGTGCTCACCTATGTGACAATGCTTTTATGTTGTATAATTATGATTCAAACCCTCATGAGTATCGATAGGTTGTAGTGAATTCACTTAATCTTGCCTGGACACTCTTTGATCTTACTTTAGTAGGATTGTGCTCGATTGGTGGGGGTTTGTTCTGAAACAACATGGGTCAAGAGAATTTATGTTTCAAATTATTTTTCTTAACCTAGCATTTATTTCCATGCTTAATTTGGATGTTATTTTTTTGTTCTTTGAGCCCAGTCTTGCTTGAAGATAAGCAAAGGTTTAAACTTGAGGTGGTTGATAACACCCAAATTTAGGCATCTTTGCTAAGCATTTATTTATGGTTTTGTGTCATTGTAGCCTTAATATGCCCAAAATAACCCTAGATTGTCATCTTTTAGTAATTTATATATTTTCATAGATAAAGTTGCTCAACTAGCTAATTTTGGGACTTGTAGGCACCGAACCTGAAAAGACATCTATTCTCCAAGATTTCTCCCCAACACATGGTTTTTGCAGCAGCTAGACTTCCGTCCTTTGAGACCACAGGATGCACGACTACCGCGGGATGCACCGCGACCACATGATCCAATGCGACTGTGACCGAGGCATCCACTGTGACCGTAGTCATCACTACATCCGTGGCGAGCAGGACCGCGACCTGGATCAACACCTTGACCATTTTGCCTATAAATACCCACCCCTCTCCACCTAAAGAGGGGTTCCAACATCTGGAGGTTCCTAGAGCCCCGTGGGAGGGTTTAGAGGTCGGAGAAGGCTGAAGTGGTCACCCTACGCCCGTCTCTTTGGTGTGCTTCCATCCTCTACCATTTTCCACCATCATACACCCATTTCCTACCATCCACTATCATTTTCCACCTCCATCCAATCACCAAGCTACTTTTCAGGGTGGATCTAGAGAGAAAGGAGGCTAAGGAGTCCATAATATCACGTAGGATGACCCAAAGGACGAGATCCGGTCTAAACGGAGGCCAAGGAGCGAGAGCCACTTCTCCTCTACGGGCTAAATCTCTTCTTTTTCTTTCTTCTACTTTTCTCCATTGTTTTTGTACAAATGATGTTCTTCTATGTTTGTTCGGTGCCAACTATGCTTGTCCATGGCTAGTTGAGCTCCTTCTTGGCTATGTAGACCATTTTGGGCATGTTTACATACTTTTAACTTAAGCAAGTAGTTTTATATCAGATCTAGTACATTTTATGTTTTATCTCCTCTTTGGGTTATGATTGCTGGTTTGGTTGATCTCTTTCTTGTTTGAACTGCTGCTTTTTCTGCTTATATTGTGAGATTTGTTGTAGGAATAGACAAGAGAAGATAGTTTGGATCGGAATCTGAAAGGAGGATGGTTCAAGGTGATCTGTGCAGAATAGTAGACCCAGGCTAAGCCCACTACCTAGTTCTGTGTGGATCACATCTATTCCTGACATGTCAGAATGTTTTTGACCTGAGAGGGTATCTAGAATGTTCTAAGATGTTGATTTTTCATCCTTAAGAGAGGTTTCATATCATCAATGGGTTTTAATCACGCTACATGAAAGCGAGTGGGATGACCCCATAGGAACAAACACCATTGTACGTACCATGTTTGGATGTAGGTTTCTTTCTCGGGTGTTTGAGGGCTGTCTACGCCCGAGCACGGGTGCATAGACTGCCCAACTTATGGTTACATAACCAAGAACTCCTTCTCTCTGATTAGTAGAATCCCACAGACTCTGTTTTGTTTTGTTTTCTTTGTTTTGTTTTATTTCATAACAATTTGCTAGACTAGTTCAAGCTCCATACTTTTATCGACTATCAGATTGACTTATCTGACTTAAGAATGAGATCTTAAGCATCCTAAGCATCTCCACGTCCCTGTGTTTGACCCTGTATATCTCCTTTGACCCTGTAATAAAGTTGTGGGGGTCCTTGAACTTTTTGGGTTATAAATTTAAAGTTCGATCACCACCCTCCTCTCAAGGACGATCAACTTTATTTGGGACATGACGTTTCTGAACAACAACTTGGTGAGTGGATATAGGTGGACAATGATAGTGGATGTTAGGAAATTAGCGTAAATGGGTGGATGATGGTGGAAAATGGTGGAGGATGGAAGCACACTGATGAGACGGTTGTAGGGTGAGCACTTCAGCCTTCTCAGACCTCTGGACCCTCCCACGAAACACTGGGAACCTCCAATTGTCAGAACCCTTCTTCAGGTGGAGAGGGGTGGGTATTTATAGGCAAAATGGTTGACGTGTTGATCCAGGTCCCAGTCCGGCTCGCCATGGCCGTGGTGGGAGGCAACGACCGTGGTGATGACCGTGGTCACAGAGCTCCCTTGCCACAGGCTACAGTCGTAGTGCCTACTGCGGTCGCAGCTTGACTTCACCACAACCATGGTGACTGGTCATGGCTGTAGTGATGACCACAGTCGCGATGCCTACTGCGATCACGGTGCATTAATGCCACAACCGTGTTGGCTGCCACGGCCGTGGTGGCACATCATTTCCACGGTTGTGGTGATGCAGGTCAATGTAGAATTGTGGGCCGCTGTCACAGTTTGGCCTCACCACAACTATATTGACTGGCCACAGCCATGGTGATGCACCTTGGTCACATCAGGTGTCGTGGTCGCAACAGATGGAAGTCTAGCTGTTGTAAAAACTATGTATAGGGGAGAAATCTATAGAGAATAGATGTCTTTTCCAGGTTCGGTGGTTGCAAGTCCCAAAATTGGCTAGTTGAGAAACTTTGTCTATGAAAAGATATAAATTACCAAAACATAAGAATCTGAGGTTATTTTGGGCATATTAAGGCTATCACAACACAAAACCATATATAAGTGCATAGCATAAATGAATGAATTTGGGTGTTATCATTAGGGTTTTAGAATGATTGATAATGAGCATACGTTCTAGACTTAAAATAAGCATTAAAAATTGTTTCATCGTTCTTTATCATTTGTGCGATCTTATTACTTGTGATCAAATAAACATGCACTATAATTCTTGTTTCTCCCAAGAGCTCATCGCACCCAAGTTCTCATTGCACCCAAGTGCTCATTTACCTTGTAGAATCACTAAATTAGTGTTACTTTCTTATCATTACACTTGATAAATTTCTCCTTATTAATTATGGTTCTATAGTCAAGGAAACATCCAATCTTGTTGCAGGAACCATCCTATCATAAAGGCATTCTTTTCCTAGGCTCTATCTCATATCAATCATCATCTATAACCAAATATTTCATCTATAACCACATATTATTGTGATCTTAAACCACTAATACATACTATCACATATATTTTACTACAACCTACTTAAAGTATTATAATGTATAACATTATAGGTCGTCTAGTTCTCTCTAGAAATTCTCATACTACTACCTCACAAACTTAAACAAGTATCATAAAATTATTCATATATCGTCAAGTATTTTCCCCAAATAAAGATCGTGATTCAAATCATGACAAAGGTTCCTCCTTGAAACCAAGATTACCAAGGTATCAATATTTTCCTCAGTCTCATCATATATTCTAGGAAGAAGACCTCATTTACGTGCAATGATTAATTCACCAACACAAAAATAAACAAATCTACTTATTGAATTTTGTGTATCTAAAAAATCATAATGCCTAATTTATTCTTGTTAATCCTTATATATATTAAAATTACACTACAATAACCAAAATCATGCAATGCCATTGACCATGACTCATTAACTCAAGTACTTCCTCATCCCATATTAGTAAAAATATAGGAACTTTAATAGTCCCCCACAAAAAATTCCGTATGCAAAAATATTTGGATATTCCTCTTTAATAAAATGCAATATTTTTTTCAAGTTTAGGCTTCATAAGTTCTGAAAGGTCCTCAATAAATGCCAAAACTTAGCATAAAATTTAATAGGAATCATCTAGGAGAATCATCATTGATTACTATATTTCCATACATTACTTAACATCCAAAATTGAATTTTTATTTTTATATCATGACTTACTTAATTCTTGATATTCCTTACTCTGTTATCGATTATATAAAGCATGCATTGATATACCATGTACACATGAGAGCTTTACCATTGCACTATTAGGGTATCCCCATGCAAGTTGTTACCCTAAGCCCACCATCAGATACCTTATGACAAAGAATTTAACATCAAACATGTTTGTGGACCTCTACTTAATTGTCGTAGCATCAAATTCAAGTGACCACATGTAGAGGCTCCTAACATTAACTCTTAATGGCATCCATTTACACATACTCATGACTATATGTATCCAGAATGATGTTAGTATACTTGTCTCCAATATCCCTTGGTAGTAGTGTCCCATACCTCAAGCACCAAAAGAAAGGAGAGTAGCATAATAATATCATGTATCTTATAACATATCCTCTAAGGTTCCCAAATTATTTTTGTCCCCTGCCACAAACTAAGAAAGGAACATGCCCTTCTATGAGTAATGGAGTCGACACTCAGAATCCATTACAAATAGACACTTAAATAAAAAATTACTTATCCCTTTTTAGATATGGTATTTAATATGTAACTCTAATCGTAAGCATGAAATCTAGATAAAACTTGACATTTGTTCCTTCTTCAAAATCACAAGAATTCAAAACTTTAAGAAAACTTGAATACATTTATGGTATTTGTAAGAAAATATTCACTTTTCTCTTTCCTTTAACCATGAATCACAACAAATATGAGAAATTTTTTTTTGGCCAAAATCATCATTTAAAAAACATGAAATCAGGAGTTATATAAAATGAATGAAAGGCAAGTAAAAATCCTTACTTCATCACTATAGGAGACTCTTTATGGGTTTCTACTTTGACATTGCCCCATATGATGATGCTACTCATTTAGATCTTGAGTCAAAGCATCCTCAACATCCACTTCCAGCACTACAATCAACCTCAGAATTGACATCATCTTCATTCTTTCCATCTCATAATATAGTTGAAGATGCAATTTTGTCCTTATAGAAAGGATCATCTTGTGTGTGTGATGGCCTCCGTGCAAAAAACCTACTTGACACTATGCTTGGTGTGACTATTGAAGTCAAAGATGAGTTATAGGAAGATATGTCTGTTGTTGTCAATCTTTGGTTGACTAGACGTTGTCCTCAATCTTTGTCTTCATATGTTTCTAATACCCCATTGACTGCCCTGCTCAACCCTGACAATGGCATTCGACCCATTGTAGTTGGCACCATTTGGTGTAGACTCGTCTCAAATATTTCATGTAAGGGAGTGATGCCAGATGTTCATCTCCTATCTCCACCATCATCAATTTGGTTTCAACATTCCTGGGGGTGTTGATGCTCTTCTGCATGCTGTGATGTGCCTCACACATGAGAAGCAACATGTTCCTACACACACCTTAGCTCTTGTGGATTTTTCTAATGCTTTCAATATGGTTGATATGTATACTATATTTTGATAAGTTTGTCTCCATTATATCATGATTGCTCATTGGGTTGAATTTTGCTATTATTTGCCTACTCATATTTACTTGGATTTGGCTGACTGTATTATATCTTCTGTTGGAGTCAAACAAGGCAATCCACGTGGACTGCTTCTTTTTTCCTTAGCTCTTCATCCCCTTATTTTTTTTCTTGAAAGATGTATGCAACCTTGACTTGTTGGCCTTTTACTTAGATGATGAAAACATCATTGATGACATTATTGAAGTCTCTAAGGCACCATCTCTTCTTCAATCTTTAGGCCCAGATTTTGGCCTTCGTCTCAATATACAAATGACAAAAATCTATTGACCTTCCCATGACCCTCGGAGAGACCCAGGATGTGGCCTTTTTCCTCTTGAGATATCTCATCCTACATAGGATGTTAAACTTCTTGGTGGTCTAGTTTCCTTTGGTCCAAGCCTTGTTGTGGATTTATCGAGGAAGCATGTGGCCAAAATGGTTGATATGATGATCTCATTGCAGCACTCAATGATCCATAATGTGAGCTCTTGCTCATCAGATCTTGCATTGGAATGGCAATGTTGTTGTTCTCTATTTGAACAATGCCACTAGAGTCTATTTCTTCTTCCCGCGAGGACTTTGATCATGGACTACGACGTTGCTTGTCATGTATCATTTTCATTGATAGACAATGGTTTGGTGACCTATAGTGGTGTTTAGACACGCTTCTTATAAGTCTCATAGGGTTGGGAATTTCTACTCTCAAGATGTTGGTAGCTATACATATGTTGCATCCCGACTCCACACTAGAGAGCTCCAAGACCATATCTTATGTAGGTTCGACTCTATTCCTGTTGGTGCCACATTTGACACTGCTTATGCTACATTATGTTCTCTAGTACCATCCTTTTGTTGGTTCAAGTTGTCATGTACTCATTCTGCCACCCCAAAGACACAGTCTCTTTTGGAAGACGCTTATAACAAAGTCATCTTCGAGCAGTTCAAGGCTCTTGAGTTGTTACAACGATAACAAGCAGTTCTCACTTCTCTACATGTTGCCTATGCTCAAGATTTTCTTCTTTTCGTTCCTATTGATGGTCTAGGTTTATCCATGTCACCAGTATAATACCGAGCTATTCTACGCTACCGAAATTTTGATCCCCCTTTATCCGGGCGATGAGTGTTGTCCTCTTTGTCATTCCGCTAAGCTTGACTTGTTCAGTGACCATGATGGACATTGTCGTGTCCATCTTGGATTCAAATTTCGTCATGATGTTGTTCGAGATGCTCTATTTGATATTTTATTTGGTCCTAGCTCTATTTGATATTATTGCTCGTGCAAGAATCAGAGCAATCGAACAAGCCTGTGTTACTTTTCTTGGCACACGACATGATGGCTAGCACTCCCAACGCCCAACAAACATCTTAATATTTGATTGGGTTAACAAAAAACATACTTGTATTTATCTTACAGAGGTCTCTCCTTTCACTGGGAATATTTTTGACAACTTCTTGGCAGGAAAATGTGCATCCAATGCAGCCGTAAAAAAATTCTAGGCATGGAGTATCGTGGGGGAAAAACCATCACCACTTTCTTCCATTTGCTTTTGGTATCTTATGGGTGCTAGATGATAACTCTATTTCTCTCTTACGTTGCACACAACAAACCACAAATAGAAATGTGATTGTGCCATCATCAACCTCTTCTGATTTTATCTATAGGTTCTTAGAGTTTGTCATACAAAAAAAGATTGGCAGCTCAATTTGTAAATCGAACCTCTACAAAGACATTTATGTAAACATGTTTATATGATCAAATTTTCCATGGTTAAAGGCTGAAATTGTACTATTCAAATGAGTTCCATCTTTTCTACATTTAAATGCAGATTTAACTTTTTCTTTGAGATCAACTCAGGGATACAACCAACATATATCGATGAGGGTAAAGGCCGCGTCATCGAACGACTCAAGGAGGGACCCTCCACAACTGCTTTAGCAATGGAGTGGGCCGTCTTATTACATGATTTACGAGTAAAAGCAAAAGATACAGAAGAAAAGTGGCTAGCTACATCTTTGATATCGGATACTAATAGACCGAGATGGTCATTTCCAACAGAAGAGTCCAGCAAGGACCGGTATAGGATCAAAGAATCCATTTCCGCTATCATGGAGGAGTATCCTTTCTCCATTGATTTTTGTAAGCACCCATAGAGGGCCATCGCTTCCGCAATCTCCACTGAGCTAAAGAACTCCTTAGTTTCTGCAAACAGATCCACCATCCTGCCATCTGCACTACGCATAACTCCACCAATACCAATTTTCCCTGTACTATCCACGGCCACGTCCGTGTTTAACTTCAGCTGTCCTTGGGGAAGGGGGCTGCCATCTTTCCACGTTGCTGCATGCTTCTATTTCTGGGGTAACAGCTATCGTTGCGTTAACAAGCCTGTATTCCGTGATAACACCCCAATAGCGTCCAAACATGATGTTCCGATCCTTCTCTAAGTTTCTAAAGACGAAATTGTTTCTCCTCGCCCAGATGCTCCATGCCATAGCTAGAAACCTATCCATCTCTTCCGTCGTGAGTCTGTCTGCAAAGTGTAGCAGCACCTCCGCAACTGTGCTCAGGTTAGAAGATGTTTGCTGATCCCATGCTTGGATTTGATCCCAGGCCTCTTCCACCCCTCTACAGTCGAACAGGGCGTGCTTTATCGTTTCTTTGTCGAGTTTGCATATTGGGCACTTCCATCAGCAACACAATGCCTGTCATATAGCCTTCCTAGGGTAGCCAGACTCCCTGTGCACGCTCTCCACAGAAAGTGGGAGAGACGTGGCGGCCAACCTGATCTCTAGATCCACTTCCATAGTCTCTCTCGCGGCATCATCCTTTTTTTAATGAACTGTTGTTTCCCCATATGGCATAACCAGTATGCTGATCGGGTGGTAAAAGCTCTTTTGTGCTCGGGCCACCAAAGCCGGCTGACCTTCGGCCGGCGGTGGCTCAACGGGGTGTTTAGAATTCTTCGTCCAACTTCCGGGGGAAACAAAGTGGTTATGGATTCCCGGTTCCACTCGGCTCGTCCCTGATTCAGCAGATCACTGACCCTCAGCGGTTCTCTGTCTGCTTCGGCAACTGGGAGTAAGTGGTTCAGTGCTTCAATGTCGTTATAAATTCACGTATCCGTTTATACATCTATATCCTCACCGTTCCCCACTCGCCAACTTGTCCCTACCAAAACAATGTGCTTTGCACCCCATATACTACGCCAAGTGTAACTTGGGTTAAAACCTCTAGCTGCCTGTAGAATGGAGCTTCTCGGATAGTAGCGGGCCTTGAGAACTTTGGACGCTAGAGAGTCCGACTTTGAGAAAAGCCTCCATACCTATTTTGTGAGGAGAGCTTGGTTAAAAGCGTTCAAATCTCTGAAGCGCATACCCCCATCACTTTTTGGCTTGTAAAAATTCGCCCAGCATTGCCATAATATCTTCCTTTCTGACCCCTTAGTTCCCCACTAGAATCTGAAAATGCAACTTTGTATCTCATGGATAAGCGTGTTCGGTAACTGAAAAATACTCATAATATATGAGGGAATGGCCTGAGCAATGGATTTAATAAGTACCTCCTTGCCTGATTTAAAAAGGAACTTTTCCTTCCATCCTTACAACTTTTTCCAGACTCTTTTTTTCACAAAATTGAAGATGTGATTTTTTGATCTGCCTACAGCCGTCGGGAGCCCCAATATTTAGCGTGCTTGTCCACCACTTGAACATTAAGAATTTCCTACAGAGACCTCCTTGTCCCCCGGTCCACCCCTTGCCAAACGTAACCTCAATTTTATCGTAATTTATTTTTTGAGAAGGTCGGGAATTTAAAAAAAATAAACTTTTTCTTTGAGTTACGCTTTCTATTCTTTATCGAGTCTTGAACCGTTTTAGATGCTTATAACCGTTTTATATGCCTATGTCAAAGCGGTGAAGTCCAAAATCATAGTATAAGTTGTTGATGTAAGTCTGACTGGTCCTTTTTGGGCCACTGGCTTCCATTTGGAACCCCGTCCACTATGGTTAAGGGTCTGACGCTGAGGAACGAGGCCAAGATCTACAGCAATATTATGGCTTGTTGCTGTTCTGGTTTAGTAATTTCCTTTTGTGACTCGTCATCGGGGGTCTATCTTCTGTTTTAAGTTTTTAAGGGTTGTTTGGAGAACCCACGACGTTTTGTTGGATCAAGAAATACAGCCAAATCTGTATCAAGAAATACAACCCAACCTTTGGCCGTTCGTCTTATACGTGGATCAAGTTTTATTTCTGATGAATCATTGTGCAATTGCGATTGTGGAACATGCATTTGTTTCTGGGATACTGTTTTCATCTCTGGTGTTAGCCTAGTTATCTTGATAAAACCATTCTCATTAACCTGTATCTAGAAATAGAAACAAATACACAAAAATTGGAACTGAATGTTCTCGCACTAATTTGTCTATGATTTAGTGGAGAAAGTTAGCATCAATAAAGCTTTTATTTAAATAATTCATTAATATTCATCTTGTCCTAAAGGACTGCATTACATAAATGGACTTAAGCAATTTGACGACTATGGGAATAATTCCCTGACTTAGAGGTACATATAGCTGGTTCCACTTATTGACGTGTATGCATTCCCATACAGTACTGCTGTAATATATTAATAGATATATAGTATATATTAAAGTATGCAACTGATTGATATCACGTACGTGAGCAATATAGAAACACCTGATCAAGCGCAGACGAAGTTGGGTGGTGTGCTCTTCCCGCAGACGTTCAGTAGAAGACTTATTTTTAACGGAATTGTCAGAGTAGTCCCGAGGACGTTGAGTTTAATGGCAGTGCATAGGCAGACGGCAGCCTCCAGGTCAGCGAGGCCGCCTATGAGCGAGCAGCAGGGCTGGGTGGGGGGATTCCCTACGACGACATTGAGAAGGTTCTGTAGCACAATTGTACACACACCCAACTGGAGAGCGTCAATTGGACAGCTGGAAGTAGATGCTGTCGGGGTTGGAGGTGGGGGTGGCGACGAGGGCCGAACAGCAGACATTTGGTCAGCTGTGACTACTGAGAAGAACAAGATGTTAACGAGGAGGAATATGGCTGCAAAGGAATAGGAGTTGCTTAGCATCTTGACGCTGGACATCGTGATGAAGCGGCGGTGCTTTACCAGGGGCATGCGAATGTTTGCCGAAAGATGATTGATTGCAGACCCGCTTTGGTCTATTTATATACTTGTTTTGGGACGTTTGGAGAATGGGGCGCTCTTTGCCGTAGTGCATTTTGCAGCTAGTTCCCTCTTTTGTGGGGGAGATATGATATTCAAAGTCCGTAGTTGCTATGATTAGATGGCCACGTACCGTTCAATAGATATAGCACTTTGACTTTATGATCAATATCACGGAAAAATGGTGGTTTGCGGGGAAATTTCCTCACGAATATTGAATTATTTTTCATGATAAATCCAAAAGAAAATCTCTAATTATATTACTTCAAATTTTCTATAGAATATTCATGAATTTACTAGAAAATCGAGAAACCAGTTTTAAACAAATTGGGACACTTGATGCATCCAAGCCATCCACCACGTACCATATGGAAGATCTCCTCGATCCATGTGCCCCACATAGATGTGTGTATGAGGGTGATCTTCCACCATTTCCAGAAGGTTCAGTCTAGAACCCCAAAACTTAAAATCCATCTATATATATCCCTTCTAATCATCTGTATTCCGGACCCATTTAGAATCTCCTAGAGCCAAAGGATCAAACTACCTTTCTCTTTTATTTTCCTTGCTCATGATCCGAGGATCCTTCCTCTGACACCTCTTGTCCTGATAGCATCTATACAAATAGTAATCTACTATAATCTCTAAACATGTTCTATTACATTACCATAACCGCTACACTTGCTTTGCTACATTACTCTAACTACTCTATTGTAATCCAATTCCCTTGAAAAATCAAATCTTATTATTAGCTTAGATATGCTAATCACCCTCTAATCATACACATCAGTCCTAATAAACCAAAAGAATTTCTTTTTTTCAGAGGTGCAAAGGTGATTAGGACCCCAATACACCTAAAAACTAGGACCTTTAGGGCAATGATGGGAAGGACAAGGACATCACTATCCCTAAAAGCCTGACCACCCATAAAAATTATTTTTTAACTTTAATTTCTACCATCTTGAATTGTTGGTTTCTTCATAACCACCCAAAAGCGGTGTGATACCGGATTAGTGGGCAATATGGGGTTGCTAATCCTTCCACACTCATAACAAGATTGCCAAATCTGATATTATTTACATCTTTCCGACTCAAATGACAACTCAGTTTCCCACCTGACTTCAAATGGTTCATCATGTTTTTCCTCACGTTTCATATAAAATGTGGTGGTGACTCCAAGTACATGTCCTTTATTTTCCATGCAATCACTGAATGACGTTTCACTACCCAAAGGATAGAGTGTTTTTGTACATCTATCTCTCTCTCTCTTTTGTTGGGTTGGGTGTAACAAGCTAGAAACTTTGCTAGAGATACCAAGGCAATCTGAGTCAAACTCCCACTATTGTGTTAAAGAGATTGAGAATCTTTGAGGTAGTCTGATTTTTCCTTTTTTTTCAATTCTAATTCTCATGTTTTCATTTTCTCCTTTGTTTCTCTACTTCTTGATTTTTGGTCAACTCACGAGTAGGGTTGCACATCCCTCTGATCCTCCAGCCCTGAGCTCGCAGATTGATTTGATCCTCTGACCCACTGCTCTTCTTAGCCTTTGGGTCAAGTTTTGGTGGTTTTGTCCTTTTTTTTATTTTTTTTCTTCTTTTTCCTTTAGGTCCATGTCCCTTGTTGATGTAGGATTTTGGCAACGCTTGGGTTTCAATTTCTGTTCCCTTATATTTGTTTTAAATAAATGTGCAAATAATATAAAAAATTAAAAAGGGAGAATAAAAAGAAAGGATGAACAAAGAATGTAGGTTGGAAATAAGATATGGTCATTTTGGAGACATACTGCTATTGTTTTTTATCTGCATATAATCGACTTTTGTACTTTATGGGCTTGCTTTTGAAAAAACTAAAACCCATTAATTGCTCTCTACATTCCCATAAACCTATTTGCCATAGAATAGGTGCCAAATTCATGTTGGATCTCTAAAAATTATGTGGGAAGTCATAAATGCTAAATTAGACATCCAAAGGCCTTACAAGCATCTCACTCTCCTAGCATTCACTATCGATTACATCTGACGTATTCACAAGGTATATTGGGAGCAATACTCTTATCAAATGAACCCAGGTTACCCCTCGATGAGTGTCATCTACCCATACATAAGATAAGAACCCACCTCTTGTACGTAGGTCATGTATGAGTGAGGACATATGTTAATCAAGACTCATGGGCTAAAAGGTGAAGGACATTTACTTTCTTTACAAAACTATCCTATTTTGGGATGTTGAGAATATTTAAGATTGTCGGTAACTGTCTTCATGTGCAGATTCAACTATTATTTTATGGATTAACAATCTCAAACCAAACAATCTTTTCAAAGATAAACAATCTCAAACCATACAATGTTTTTAAGAATTAATAATCTCAAATTTAACAACCTTTTTAAAGATTAAAAATCTCAAATAAAATAATCATTTTTCAAGATTAATGATGTCAAACAAAAAAAATCTATTTTTAAAGACTAACTGTCTCAAACGATCAGACTTTCTAAAAGATCAACAATCTCAAATCAAACAATCATTTTTTAAAGATTAACAATCTCAAATCGAAGAATCATTTACATATTAACAATCTCAAACTGAACAAATTTTATCAAAGATTGACAATTTATGAAAAAATCTTATTTTTTTAAGATTAACAAATTTTTAAGAAAATAATTTTTAAAAATGTTAACAAAATTTTCAAATCCAACAATATTTTTAAAGATAACAATCTTTTCAAAAACCAACAATCTTTCTCAATCAAATCACCTTGTTGAAAGGTTTTTTAAGGTCAACAAACCTTTAAAAAATGATAATCTTGCAAAAAACCTAATTTTACCTACTAAATTGTCTTAGAAAATAATAAACACCTTTTTTAAGATAGGATATCTACCTTTGAAGCCTATACAAGTGAGGCAGTTCATCAACATTGTTTGCGACATCAGTTGTCAATGCGGGTCTATCCCCAGCCAAGGTTCTAGACTATGAACTAAAACTGGACCCCCCAGATCCTCTCTGTATCACGTCTAAGGTCCTAGATTATGATCCAAAACTAGACCATCTTGTTCTCTTAATGCCTACATTTATGAATCTAGATAGAGACCCAAAATGTGAATAGAACCCATTATCAACCATGTAGTTAGTAGGGAGAAGCTCATCTAAGGTAATGTAATATCCTCAATTTTGATGAAATTGAATTATATAAAGATAAGGCATGAATTGATAAATATTTCCTCAATGATATTATGTGATAGAATAATAAGGTTACCCGGTTGGAAGCATGGGTGCAAACCATGGCCCATGTGAGGCCCATGAGACTATTTGCATTGCAAATAGGTCATTGTGCCACAAATTAAAGAAATAGAAGGAATGCACACATAAATAAAATATAATTTCTTTATGAGATGTTAGATAGTTGATATATGAGGAAACTGTCTCATGCCCATCTTTTTGGATGAGTAGTCAAATTTTGAGGAAAAAATCTTATAAGAGGGAAATGATGTTATAATCGGGTTTTTCACATGTTTTTATATGTTCAATTGCAAATAATGAAATATTAAGGATATATTAGAAATCTTGGTTCAAAAGTGCAATACTCCATAAGAAATGGATTGTGTTTTTACCATTTTCAATAATTCATTAGTAGATTATAGATAAAGAAAGAGAGGAAAATCTAATAATAAAGAAATTATTAAAAGTATTTCACAATGAGTATTTTACATATGGAATTTTGTGAAATGAAAAAGTGATGTTGAAGGCAACTAATAGATTGGTTTTGGTTGAATGTTATACTCATTGAGAAAATATATCAAATAATAAATCTTACCATGTTTGGGAGAGAAAATGGTTTATTTGATGTTTTAAATAAATCATATAAAAAGGAAGCCTGGAGAAAAAAAAGTATCATTAACTCCACACCTAGATATAAGTGTTTAAGACTTTCCTTTAAGATTTGGGATTAAAAGGATTAGAGGAGAGGAAAATGTGAATTATTTATTTTACCCTAAAGTGGAAGCATTAATGAGTTAATACACATAAATGTCATGATTAAATAGAAAAAGGAAACAGTGCCAACTATTTTGATTATTTGCATGGCATAATAGCCATAGTATTGTGATGTAACTGACTGTTCATCGTCAACCCTGAGCAAAGAAAGGAAACTAGGAATAGTTAGTTCCTTTTTTATTTCTCACTTCCATCTCTCTTTTATGAACGAGCAATCTTGAAAACCATCCCATTATGATTGGGAGGATTTTCCGAATAGGGAAACCCTTGGTTTGATAACTTTTAGAAAGAATTTATGACTTTTCCTAACTCCCTAGCCCCCCATCGACCGACCCTCCATATCCATTGATGTAAAAGAAGGGGTAGCAACTCTAGCAAGATCCAAGTTCCCTCCACGAGACTCTAATCAATCCTTGGACCCCCACCCTCAACTTCCTTGCTAAATCCTTCCTTTCTTCTTTGCTTTTGATCTAGGTAACCTAGGAAGACCACCTTGTTGTTCTTGCTAGTCTGACCACCCTCATGTGATTTGATACTATTGACAAGTCTGAAAAGGTGAGAGGAAGGTTTCTACACACTTGAATACCTCTCAGGAGGACCAGACATCCAAAGTCAAACCTTACATTGATCGCCAAAACATGCTCGTGAATAAGACAAGGTTGAAGACAACATGTGGTGCAAGGACTTGTCAGTCCTGACCCTCCTTCTTTGACATAGGGAATTTTCCATCCTTTTCCCTTCTTTTTTCAAATAAGAATAGGTGAACACCGGTGTTGGCGAGGCGCAAGCCTATTGTCTTGGCCGTGACCCCATGGCACAGACCCTGCTGACTACACTGTCTATGCAGCGTGCCTTGATTGTCTAGAAAATGAATTAACTGCTAAAATTCATAGAAAGTTGTTGAGTTATCCAAATATGACAAGTAATATATGAAAGTTGATCAGAACAATGCACAAAATTCAATGAAATTGTATTCAAAACCTAATTCTACCCTGAATTCCAAAAGTGCCTAAAGTTTCTAACTTTAATATATTAAATGCATGAAAACCCTAATTCCTTAGTTGTAATGGTCATAACTTGCTTAAATGACTTTAATTGGTGAAGTTTAATATTTTTGGATAAAGAGGACGTCTTGGAATTCATTTGAGATTAAGTATTCTTATGATATAAAAATTAGGGTTTGTAAGTTAATAAGCACTAAACATGGAAATTACAGTTTGGAAAGACAAAACCCTAATGAAACCCTACGTTGACCCCAAAACCTAACTTGGAACCCAAATCAGTCTCAATGTTAGTTTATGGATGAAATAGTAATACTTGGGTGTTATACATTAATTTCAGGGTTGATTACAACTGCACTTATTTACTTGAACTTTTGATCATCTCTGATAAAGGTATGTGGTTATGATTATGACTACCTACATTAGTTTGTTTGTGCTTGCCAAGGATTTCTCAAGGATTGTAGAAATAAAGTGTTAAGAGTTTATTTACATTATGTTCAATTACAATGTCATTATGATTATCACATATATAAAGTTACCATGTTATAAATCCTAGGATGATATGCATAGAGGGGTGATGCACATGATCCCTGGATAGACAGTGATCACATCCGAGAGAGCATATCTAGAATAGGTTAGAATATGCATTGAAAAATCTAGTTCTTAGTCGCAAGTATTTGATTGATTATATGTTGTTATATTACTTGGACACATTTGCATGCACCCCACGTACACAGTATATTTTAGTATGCTAATTTGTGCTTTTGTTTCACACCATTTTAGGTACATGCTAAAAAGGAAGATATCAGATGAAATCTACTTGAAGGCATTAAAGTTAAGTAAAGGAGGATTAGATAGATACTTCTTATCATATGTACAGTTCTGATGATCGAAATTCATGTAACTCCTAAGAGGATCATATTAGAAATAATATTTGAATTAATGGAAATTATTGGCTATTATTTATTATTTAGCAAAAATATGGATCCTTGGGAATTTTAGGTAGTGGCTCTCACTTTTTGGGTCTTTCCTTAATTGAGGGATGTTGAAAAGTGAGGTCATTACATTTAGTATCAAATCCCTAGATTTTTCAAATAATATTAATAGTTTATAATTTCAAGTGATTCATAGATATTTAAGGAGAATTATTAAGGCATGACTTGATGGTAATGGTGTGTAGAATGGATCATGGTTTTGAGGGATGACAATATTTTCCTCTGCACCATTAAGTTGGTATATGGGGACTCCCTTAGCCAATGTGATACAAGCCTAGTCAGAACCTAGGGTTTACTTGAAGTAATGTTTCCCCTAAGTCTCCTCATATCTAATCTCATACACCTCATCCTCTTGCTTAATAAACCCAAAAAGATACTTCCCTCCTCATCTTAAGTTAGGGTTTTTTAGAAGAACTATGATTGAGGCATCCACTGCCAATTAATGCACAAGTAATGTGGAAATGATGATAAAGAAAATAAAAATGCTTTGTGGGTTTTTTACTTGTAAAGGTAAAACCCTAGTGGGATCTAGGGTTGGTTTAGGAAAACCCTTGGTAGGTCAAGGGAACTATAAAACCCTAAGATGCAAGTTGTAGGTTTTGTAGTCCCTAACCCTAACCCTAATCTTGGGTAATGGGAGTGGGGTGGGTAAGATAGATACCTTAGCCATAAGAGCCCTAATTAGGATGAAAAGGAATAAGAAAGAGGAAATATACATGAGTTTAGGTGACCCAGTCTCCCATAAATGTGTATAGGTGGAGCAAGGCATTAATGAAAATGGTTTTAAGAAACATAAGCAATCAATGGTTTCATAAAAAATTAACTTTTAGTGTTGGTGACTGACTTGGGGCGGGTATACCCAAGAGTGGGAAAAGGACCTATGGGGAAGGCAAACCCTAAACCTATGGGGTCAGCTTGTGGCTATAGAGCCTAACCGCCTTTATGAGCTAAGAAGGCACCCTAGGCTAGGACCTTTCCTAGAACGGTGAGATCATAAATCAATTTAAAGATTGAGGTAGCCTTGAATGTCACCTAAACTGTGAGGGATTAAGGATACAAAATATGAAAGCATGTACATTCTTTGAACCCAAGTATGCCATCTCTGAGGAACACAAGTGGTCAAGCCCCAAATTAGGAAGACCAATATGGCACCAAGCCCCATATAGGGAAAGCGGTCTGAGTTCACATTGTGGAAAACCAAGCCCTAGATAGAGAAGGTCTTGAAGTGGCCAAGCCCCAGATTGGGAAGACTTGTATGGCACCAAGCCCCAGATAGGGAAGGTGGCCCAAGTCCACTGTGTATATGATTATGAACAAGCCCCAAATAGGAAAGGTCACAAAGAGGTCAAGTCCTAGATAGGGAAGGTCTACATGGCACTAAGTCCCAGATTGGGAAGGTGGCTCGAGCCCAATGCTGGTACATAAACTGGATAATGTGTGCCCTAAGAGAGATGAAGGAAATTTGGGTTAAAGAATCACATAAGAAAACAATGTTCTCTTGATAAACCCTAGTTGGGGTAGAGCCCTAAGTCATTCCTAAGGTCAAGTAAGGAGGATTAAAGATACATAAGGCATATGAGATTAGTAGGTGATTGTGCCCAAAATGCATTAGACCATAGGGTCAGGAGATAGCCATCCATATTTGTCTGAGACCCATGGGACATGAGATTGGCAACCTTCTTGAATTCATGAGTCACAAAGGAACATGTGAGAGGCACTCCTTAAATCCATAAGGCCCATGAGGCCAGAAGGAAGTCACCCCAAAAGTACTTGTACCCCTAGAGATCTTGAGGAGATGACTAAGGCTAATGAGACATGAGGTGTAAATAAAAAGGTACAAGAAGTCATGTAATAATGAAATTTTAAAAGGACTTCTGCACAAACTCAAGAGTGAGAAAGGCACTTGACTTCCTGAAAAATAAGAATATTGTGAAATTAAAAAGTAAGTATGGTTTAGAGTCATGTTGAGAATGATTCAACCTAAAATTGAAATTTTAAGATGATTTCTGTGTGCACCATCCATGCTCTTGGAATGGGATGAACTCTGTATTTGGGTTATGGCCAGACGCTTATTTTAGCTTATTGTAAGTTAAAGAGATTGGGTATACATATGTTATGCTTTAATTTGGCATATGAGAATGAATATTATCAGTTGAGTTTTAATGACATGATCTAGGATTTAAGGAGTTACCTCACCCTTATGTGGAAAGATATGGATAATAAAATGAAACTTAGGTGAAAAGGGTAATCACCAAGAGAAATTGAAATCACAAATAAAATTGTAATCAATGAGAGATTATATTGTGTAATATCAAGGATGTGGATTACCATAAATTGAATTTAGGTACCAATCTTAGTGATAATGTGAGGAATTTGCATATCAATAAAGAATGTTATAAATATCTACGTAGGATTTCTAACTCTATGATTTGAAACTAAGTTGAGTAATCTATCACCTTGACCTTACAGGATGTGAATTTTGGGCAAAAAAAATCCTTTTAGGGAGATGTGAATATAATATCCTCAATTTTGATGAAATTGAATTATATAAAGATAAGGCATGAACTGATAAATATTTCCCAAATAATATTATTTGATAGAATAATAAGGTTACCCACTTGGTGGCATGGGTGCAACCTATGGCCCAAGTGAGGCCCATGAGAGTATTTGTTTTGCAAATAGGTCTTTGTGGTAAAAAATAATGAAATAGAAGTGATTCACACATAAATAAAAGATAATGGCTTTATGAGATGTTGGATAATGGATATATGAGAAATTATCTCATACCCATCTTTTTCAGTGTAGAGTCAAATTTTGAGGACAAAATTCTTATAAGAGGGAAAGGATGTTATAAATGGGTTTTTTACATGTTATTATATGTTCAATTGCAAATAATGAAATAGTAGGGATATATTAGAAATTTTGGTTTGCAAGTGCAAATAGTCAATAAGGAATGATTTTTTTGTTTTTTTACCATTTTAATAATTCATTAATAGATTATGGATAAAGAAAGAGAGGAAGATCCAATAATAAAGGAATTACTCAAAGTAATTCACAATGGGTATTTTACATATGGAATTATGTGGAAAAGTGATGTTGAAGGCAACTAATAGATTGGTTTTGGTTCCATGTTGTACTTAATGATAAAATATATCAAAATAAGAAATCTTGCCAAATTTGAGAGAGAAAGGGGTTTATTTGATGCTTTAAATAAATCATATCAAAGGGAAGCTTGGACAGAAGAAAAAAAGTATCATTAACTCTTGTATTTTTTGTCTCAAATTTTGCCCACACTTAGATATAAGTCTTTAAGACTTTTCTTTAAATTTTGGGATTAAGAAGATTAAAGGAGAGGAAGATATGAATTATTTACTTTTCCCTACAATGGAAGTATTAGTGATTTATAACTAGGAAAAGGAAACAATGTCACAATTAAATAGAAAAAGGAAACAATGTTAGGTCTTTTGATTATTCACATGACATAACAGCCATATGATTGAGATCCAACACTAATTGATCGTCGTCTACCTTGAGATGAGAAATGAAACTAGGAATAATTGGTTCCTTTCTGATTTTTTACTTCCTTCTCTCTCTAATTCACGAGCAATCTAGGAAACCATCCCATTATGATGATGAGGCTTTTCTGAACATGGATTCCCTTAGTTTGATAACCTTCGAAAAAAATTATGACTTTCCCTATTTCCCTTGCCCCTCATCGGCCAACCCTCCATAGCCAATTCTATAAAAGGAGGGGTAGAAAAAAAATAAAGATCCCAGTTCTCTCTGCAAGACACTACTCAATCCTTGGTTCGCTCTTCTATCCTCAATTTCCCTACTAAGTCCTTCCTCTCTTCTCCTCTTCTGATCCAAGTAACCTAGGAAGACCACCTTGTCATTCTCACTACTCTGACCACCCTCAGACGAATTGAGACTATTGACAAGTCTAACAATGTGAAAGGAAGGTGACGTCACTCTTGACTTCCACTCAGAGGCACTGACATCCAAAGTCAACCCTCACATTGACCACTAGAACCATCTCACGAACAAGCCAATGTTGAAGACAACCTATGGTGAAAGGACTTGTCTGCCCCGACCCTCCTTGTTTGAGGTTAGGGCCTTTTCTGTCCTTTTCCCTTTTTTTTCAAATAAGAACAGGAAAGACTGGGTGCTAGCGAGGCGCGAGCCAATTGGTTTAGTCGTGGCCCTATGGCACAAACCCTACTGACTGGGCCGCTTATGTGGCATGCCCCGACTGGCCATAAATTAAATTAACTCTAAAAAACATAGAAGATTGTAAAGTTACTGAAATATGGCAAGTAATATATGGGAGTTTACTAGAAAAATGCAAGGAATCCAATGAAATTGGATTCAACACCTAATTCTACACGAAATACCAAAAGTGCCTAAAATGACTAACTTTAATATATTAAATCCATGAAAACCCTAATTTCTTAGTTATAATGATCATAACTTGCTTAAATGAATTTAATGGGTAAAGTTTAATCTTTTTGGATAATGAGGACATCTTGGAATTACTTTGAGATTAAGAATTCATATGATATCAAAATTTGGATTTGTAAGTTAAAAAGCATTAATAATGGTAATTACTGTTTGGAAAGCCAAAACCCTAATGAAATCCTAAGTTGAACCCAAAACCCTAACTTGGAACACAAGTCAGTCTTAACTTTAGTTTTTAGACAAAATAGTGATACTTGTGTGTTATGCATTAATTTCAGGGTGATTTCTTACTTGATGACAACTGCACTTATTTAGTTGGACTTTTGTTCATCTCTAAGATAGGTACATGGTTATGATTATGACTAGCCGCAATATTTTGTCAGTGTTTTCCTAGGATTTCTCGAGGGTCCTTCAAATAAACTATTGAGTGTTTATTTACATTATGTTCAATTATAATGCCACTATGAGTATCACATAAATAAAGTTATCATGTTTTGATCCCTAGGATGATATGCATAAAGGGGTGATGCACACTAGCCCAGGAGGGACAATGATCACTCCCAAGAGAGCATATCTAGCATGGGTTAGAATATGCAAAGAAAATGCTAGTTATCAGTTGCAAGTAATTGATTTATTATATGTTTTTATATTACTTGCAAACTTTTGCATGCACCCCATGTACACAATATATTTTGATATGATGATTCATTCTTTTGTTTTGCGTTGTTTTTGGTACATTGTAAAAATGAAGATATCAGATGAAATCTACTTGAAAGAATTCATGTTAAATAAAGGAGGATTAGATATATGCTTCTTCTCATATGTAAAGTTCTGACGATTAAAATTCATGTAACTCCTTAGAGGATCATCTTGTAAACAATATTTGAATTAATGGAAATTATTTGGTACTATTTATTATTTGGAAAAAATCTAGATCCTTGGGAATTTTAGGCAATGGCTCTCAACTTTTTGGGTCCTTCCTTAATTGGGGGAATGCTGAAAAGTGATATCATTATAAGTTCCTCTTTATTAACCACTTGTCTCTTATGAAAGGAAATGACCCACAAGATAATCTCCTCGAACTAGGAGGAAACTAGGGTTTGTGGATGCTACAAGGGTTTTAGTTTGGGAACTCTATTGGATGAGAACACTTTAAGGAAGAAAAGTGATTCATAGAGCACAATCTAAGGCCCAATAAGGGCTACCTTAATCTGGCTCCAGCACATGAATCCCCACCTTCCATCCTCTTTTAGATGATTCTTTTGGAGCACTTCCTTGAGAAGAATCTTGGCCGCCATATTTACTTTTTCTTTCTGCCATGGAATTTTCAAGTACATCTCACATCAAAAGTGAATAAACTCATCAATATCTCTCAAGATAGGCGCAGGTACCATCACATTAAAAGAAGAGACTGTCACATGTGTCTTTTAGTGAGATTAAATTGTAAGAATAACAAAAAAATCCTTTTTGCAAACTACCCCAGCAAAAAGGGAAGTCTTTTGCATTTTTAGACTGATATACTGTGTGTTGGTACTTATTCCCAAACATCGAGAATATTTTAATATAATATAACATGATACTTTTAAATCCGACTAATGTGAATTTCAACACATTAATAGAAGGTGAAGAAGTCCATACTTCACCTAGTCTATCCAACGATCAGCCCAAATGGTTAGGAATAGTAGTGTAGGCCGCCAATCCGATGACAATATGCCATACACAACAAGTAAGATAAACTTATTGGAAGTGAAAAGAATAAAAAAAAATTGTGATGTCAGAGATACATGTCTCTCAAGAGGGTCCTCAACAATGCACATCGGAGCACTCTGTTAATGTACCTTTTGTGTCCCCACTAAGCTCAAAATACACAGGGCACTATCCAGGAAAGGGAGCTACATACGACATCACATTAATGTCATTCTTCCCTTACAATGTGTGGAGCTCTCACCCGCTTCAACCAGAACCATTCCAACCAGGGCTATTCTAGGTGCAACATTTTTTAATATTAGCGCAATCTTGGTAACTCAAGAGGAAATGGCATTCGCCTTGATTGTCGAGGGGAAAACTGATAGGAAAAAGAAACATGAAGAAGTTTGGTAGGAAAAGAGGTCAAAACGACCAGAACTTTACTGAAGGTTCAAACAAAACACCTGAATGAATGATGACCCATCACCATCCTACAATCTATATATCCTCCATGGCATTCCTATTACAAGACCTATATCGGAGGAGTGTGTGGATTCCCACCACTCGTATACATGGCACCGACATCAATGTAGACCTGATGCAATTTGAATGCAATAATCAGGGTTAGGGCCTACCAAGAGGGTTAGTCTAAACCATCTCTTTTAATCTCATTAAGAAAATCAACCATAACTTTTTCTTTTCATAGATATATAGTAACATCACTTAACTAACTGATACCATCTCATTTAAACATAACATTATATGATACAATAGAGTTTGAATATTACATAGACAAATGAGTTTCACATCTAATATACATCATGTATATTTCATAACAAAGTGCTCTCTTTTCTCACTCACTCATTCCCAAGATCCAGAGGAAGAATAAGAGAGCGTATATCTATTTTAACTACTACTCTTTAAAGAACTTTGTTCCAATCTTGATAATAGTTGGCTTCCATCTCCTTAGAAGAGCTAATCCTTTACCTAAAAAATTGTTCAGTAGGTTGATGTGATACTGGCTCAGTGAGTAGAAAAAAATAGGTAACCACAATATACATGATGTTTATAATTAATATAACTTAAATGAAGAAGCATATAAGCATTGCAGTTTAAAAACTATAAATCACTCAGCATGGAAGTTCAACTGATATTAAATATAGAAAAAGGACAATCTAAGTCCATTCACTTGATTTTTTTATCCATTTATTATGGAACTCGACTCACATGAGATGTACTACAACATGTGAAAGTATCATGCAAGCTACGATCTCACTATACAGGACTTAGAGGCATTCTCGATTTCCTAAGCCTTTAATATCAATACCACACATGCAGTTGGCATTGCCACGTCTGGCTCTCACCTGCTAATGGGAGTGGTTGGATATTTCGACTCCTCCTTTCAACTTGGGTACTCAGGCGGGGACTCAAAGCCCTTAGGCTTATTGTGCACCAGTGAACCTACCAAACATGTCCACTGATCGACACGATTCTGCATCAATGGACCCATTGAAGATGCCTACAGATCAAAAAACTCAGGTACCAGTGACATCCCCGGTTGTTGTTGGATATCACTCATTTAAAGAGTATGCCCTTACTATACTAGACCCCTACACCCCAATAGTATGCTCTGACTTACCTTGACCTACGTGAGATCTCTGGTCAGGAAGCACATTTGCTCCTCACAGTGCAAGCCTCCTATTAGGATTCTACAATATCCATGCCATCCAACATATTGTGATATTTAGTTAATTTAACAAGATTCCTCATTGTAACTAATAGTTACCCTATTTCAGTCAATTAAGAATTCATATTAAGACTAAAATCATCTAGAAACTTTCACAGTTCTCATAAATCATAGTTTGACTTTTTAGTTTTGGACTAGGGAAACCTGTCTTCCTCAATGCTCTTTTAAAAGGTATTTCTACTACTAAAATCACTGCACAGATTTATCTAATGCATCACAATTACCATAGAACAATATTTAGATACTAAAAACCCATTATTTGAATTTGTATGTTGTAAATCAAGGTTAGAAGGTGATTTTTCATTCATATATGTAATCCAAGATAATTAGTCTTAACCTTTTCACCAACTAAGCTCAGATCTTAGCTCACAAGAGTCTGAATCAAGCTTCAGACCTCGAGATCTCGTTCTAAACTGATCGACAATTAGAAAAAATGACTTTGAAAGGTTGTTGGAAGTAGAAGACAAAGAAAGAATGAGGAGCATAACCTATAATGACTCACAAAGAAGATTCTTGATAGAGAAAACAGGCAAAAGAAAAGGTATCTATGGTCTAGAACTACTTACCACAAAGGATCTATGGTTAGTTCGTCGGTATCCGGCCATTCTTCATGTTTTCCCCAAAAATCACCCTAGAGGTAGTCTTACAGGTCATATTCTTGTCATTCTAAGATTTTGGTAGTGTATAGGATTGAATTTTGGATCTAACACACTTCATTTCGTTGAAAATGGATATGTATAGAAAAAGTTATGGTCCTTTTACAATTGGCTATCATGGGTAGTTACACAACACTTTCTCATCAGTCGACGGGCCTATTGGGACAACTCAGTGGTCGCCGGTCCGCTCGGTGATATCTGACCTGCTCGACGGTCAACGGGTTTTCTCAGAGGTCAACGGGGTTTCTCAGCGGTCAACGGGTTTTCTCGGAGGTCAACGGGGTTTCTCGGCGGTTGACAAAAATCTATACATGTTAGTAAAAATACCATAACTCTCTCATTTTAAGTCCGGTTTGGTTCATTCTTTTTATGTTGGATTCATAATTGAATTCTATAAAATATTAACATATTAATTTGATAATATATTAACATATAATTTATCTATTAATTATTTACTCAAGTATCAATAATTATCCTCCCTCATTCATATGTGGGCTAATTCTATATCAATTAAAACTCAGATCTTGTAGTATGTTGAAGTCATGATTATGAGTTATCCATACAAATACTAAGATAACCAATGTTAAGATAAAGCAAAAGGTAAATATATTACTAATAAAAGCATAATACACATTAGGTTATCTTAAATATCTTAAACTACCAGCAAAGTTGGAAGAGAGTTGTAAGAATTCCTAGAAGAGGAAAGGGTACTTGTTACACATTTCCACCTCTACTTACCAAGTAGCTTCTATATCATGATTCCTCCAAAGAACTTTCATTAGGGATATATCCCTCCTTTTATGCTTCTGAATTCTGTGATCTAGAATTTGGAATGACCCTTTAATATAGGAGTTATCCTCTCTTAAATGTACATGATCTGGTTTATAATCTTTTGTGTACCAGGGTGATACTTCTTAAACATAGATACATGAAACAAATCATGTAAATTTTCTAACTCTAAAGGCAACAAGTTTATATGCAACTGGTCCAATTCTCTAAATGATCGGATAGGGACCCATGTATCTAGTAGTAAGTTTGTCTCGCCTCCCAAACTTCATCACCCCTTTACATGGTGATACTTACAAATAAATCTCACCTCCAACCTCAAACTGAAGTGGTATATGCCTTCTCTCTTCATAGCTTTTGTGTCTATCCTTTGCAACCTTCAACTGCTATTTGATCACATATATCTTTTCTGTTGTATCTCTCACCAAGTCTGCATCAAGAATTTGCTTTTCTCCCATTTCATACCAAAAAATAGGGATCTACACTTTCTCCCATATAGAGTTTAATATGGGGCCATTCCCAAACTAGTATGGTAACTATTTTTATAGGCAAACTCCACAATATTGAGATGATCATCCCAACTGTCATTGAACTGCAACACACATGCTCTTAGCATATCCTCTAGAGTTTGAATTATCCTCTATGACTGTGCATCTATCTGAGGATGAAGCATTGTGATAAACTTCGACTTTGTTCCTAATTAACATTGTAACTGATTCTAGAATCTTGATGTGAAATTGGGATCCCTATTCAATATTATAGAAACTGCTATCCCATGCAATCTAACTATCTCATCTACATAGACTTTATCTAGCTTTGGTGTATCCCATGTTGTTTTAACTAGTATAAAGTGAGAATAATTTGTTACCCTATCTACTATTACCTGTATAGAGTCAAAACCATGTGGTGTCCTAGGTAATCCAACCACAAAATCTATAGTAATATGCTCAAATTTCCATTCAGGAATAGGAAGTGATTGCATTGTATTTGCTGGTTTTTGATGTTCAACCTTAACCTATTGACATACACCACATATGGATACATATTTAGCCACGTCCTTCTTCATACCTAACCACCATCTATACATATTTATGTTTCCTGGATGTGTTGCATACAAAAAAAGTGAGATTCCTCAATAATCTATTTCTTTAACTCATTATCATCTACTACACACAATCTATCATGTTGATACATCAACCCATCACCTGAATATTTGAACTCTGCCCTCTTTCCTTATGTGATATCATGCATGATCTGTTGTAATTCCTTGTCATTCGGTTGAAGCTCCTTGATTCGATCATAGAATGTAGGTCTAATATGCATTTGTACAATCAATCCACCTTGATCAGACACATTTACATCCAAATTCATATTTCTCATCTTAACTAACAAGTCTCTTTTTACACATGCCATAGAAAATATTTCTGCAGACGACATTAACTTCCTACTTAAAGCATCTACCTCAACATTGGCCTTTCTAGGGTGTTAACCAATGATGACAACATAATCCTTTATAAGCTCCAACCATCAGTGTTGTCTCTGGTTGAGATGCCTTTGTGTGAAAATGTACTTTAGACTCTTATGATCAGTAAAGACTTGACATGATTCACCATGAAGACAATAATGCCATGTCTTTAAGACATGTACTGCTGTTGTGAGCTTAACATCATGTATGGGATAGTTTTCTTCCTTCTTAATTTGTCTAGAAGTGTAAGATACCACTTTTTCTTCTTATTCAAGAAAACATCCTAATACTCTTATGAATTCATCACAGAACACCACATATCCTTTATTTTCCTCTGGTAAAATCAAAATTGGTGTTGTGGTTAACTTCTTCACTAATGTTTGAAAACTTTTCTCACAAGATTCAGACAAAATAAAAGGTACATCCTTCCTTATAAAGCGTGTAAGAGTTGTTGTTGTTGTTGCACTGAAGTATCTTATAAACCTCCTATAATATCCAACTAATCCCAAAAAACTTCTAATCTCAGTAGGGGTCATAGGTTTCTCCCATTGAAGAATAGATTCCACCTTCTTAGGGTCAACACTGACTCCTTCTCCTAATATGACATGTCTAAGAAAAGATACTTCAGCCAACCAAAACTCACATTTACTGAACTTAGCATAAAGTTGATTTTATCTTAACAATTGCAAGGCTATCCTCAAATACTGCTCATGTCGTTCTACATCTTTTAAATAGATAAGAATATTATCTATAAATACTACTATGAAATGATCCTGATACGGTCTGAAAACCCTATCCATCATGTCCATAAAAATTGAGGGGGCATTTGTCAGTCCAAAAGACAAAACTAAAAACTCATAACGTCCATATCTATTTTAATTCTAACTTTGGTTCATTAGATTCATTTATTCTTAACTGATGATATCCTAATATAAGATCTATCTTTGAAAAGATCATTGCTCAACGTAGTTGATCAAACAAGTCATCAATTTTAGACAAAGGATATTTATTCTTAATGGCTATATTATTCAATTGTCTCTAGTCTATGCATAACTGCATAGTTCCATCCTTCTTTTACACGAATAGTATTGGAGCTCCCCGAAGTGATGTACTAGGTTGAATAAATCCCTTATCCAATAACTCATGTAATTGAGTTTTTATATCCTTCAACTATGCAGGGCAGGTAATGCTATTGGGCGGCTACCAGGTAAAAGTTGTATTTCTCATGTGGTAAGCCTAGTAACCCATTAGGAAAGCCATCTAGAAACTCACAGACTACTACAACATTCTCTATTCTAATTGTTCTTTTCTCTATCTTAGCATCTACCACATGTGCTAAAAAGCCCTCACATCCCTTTCTCATCATCTTATGACCTATAGCAGCTGATACTATACATGTGGGCAGTAGTTTCTTGTCTCCAACAAAGACACACGAAAAGCCACTTTATTGAAAGATAGCTTCTTTCTTCCAACAATCTAACTAGACATGATATGTCTCAAGGCAGTCTAAATCCAAAATTATTTGAAAATAATTAATATCTATGGGTGTGATATTAACTGTTATTTTATACCCACTAAAACTCAACAGACATCTAGGACATACTTCTATAAAAATTTATGATTCACCTAATGACGGTTTTAATAATAATTCATAAGATAAATCCTGAGTTATAAGATTTAATCCACTAACTATCAATCTTTAAATGAAAGAATGTATCACGCGAGGATATATCAATAGTGTAACATAAATGTTGTTAAAGAGAAGTGTCTCATTTGTGACAACAATGGGTGAGACTAAGCCTTCAGATGGTATCATCGAGAAAAAGCATCTTGTAGCTCTCCCTCTGTCATGTTGTCCTCATTGTCCACTACTGGTACTAGGTTCTCCCCCTCTAGAACCTGAATCCATAGAAGATCTTGCCCCTCTAACTGAAATTTGTCTCTATGAATGTTGAAATTGTAATTGTGAACCTTGTTTTAAAATTACTGAAGCTTTAGCGAATCCATTTTTCTGTGTCCCATCTATGCATAGTGATAGCACGCTTGAGTAGTGACTACCCAACACTTTCTAGGGTGTATAATACCACAATCATCACACATGGATGCATCCTACCTCTTCAGACCGATCATAGACACTAATGATCTTGAATACCTAGTTGGATGTGTTCTCCTGGGTGATGTATTCCATCTACTGGAACTGGACCTTCCTTCACTCTGTGAAGAACTACATCCTTGTCTTCCAAAACAACCAAGTCCTCATCCTATCTTGGAAAAGAAACCACCACCTTCTCTGTATCCACAACTGCTCTGTCCTCCTCTACTGAAGTCTCTAGATCTTTTTTTACTCTCAGATTTCTTATTAGCATTAACTGACTCTTCTACATGTCTTGTTGCTTCTAGAAATTCTCCAAAATTTTCTCTATACATCCGACAAATGGCTAATACATTGTGTCTAATTTCTGATCTTAATCCTTTTTTGAAATCTTCTGCACTTTTCTATGCCATCTAGCACAAGTTTTGAGTAGAAATTAGCTAACCTTGTGAAATATACCTCATATTCACTAATCATCATACTACCTCATCTGATATTCTCCAACTGTTTGATTTTATCACTTAGGAAGGTAGGAGAAAATACATAAAGTGAAACTCATCCACAAAGTCCATCCATGTCATCATTGTATTTCTCCTCTTATCTTCTAGTCTACACCACCACAACTCAGCATTTCCCTTAAGTAGATAGATTGCATGATTGATTTGCTTATCCTTTGACAACTCCATTAGGTGAAATACCTTTTCCATCCATCGGAGCCACACATATGCCACAAATATATCTATAGTTCCAAAAAATTTAGTCCCGCCAAGCTTCTTCACCATCTCATAGGGTCACATCATATCCTTATTAGAATATGAAGACCTCATGTCCATCTTATATTTTTCTTTTGTATCTAGAAAAATATGATACATCCTTGTTGCTTCACCCCACTACTACAGAAACAACATTCAATGTCGCTTTTCTGAGCGTCGGTTATTTACATACACCGACGCCTATAACATTCCACGTCGGCTATTTAGTAAGTCCGGCGTCAATATTCAAAGACCAGCCAGACACGGGTACCACTTTCTATTGAGCGTCGGCTAGGTAAAACACACCGACGCCTAAAATAACCCACGAAATCCAATTTTTGAGTGAAAATAAAAAGTGTCACATACAGCGTCGGTTATTTAGATAGAAACTGACGCCTATGTATGATGAGAATTTGTGCGAAAAGTGTCACATTCAGTGTCAGTTATCCGTCGATAACCGATGCTGATAGTGGTTCCCGCCAAATAATTTCGGGCAAATATTGTCCAATTGGACGTCGGTTTTTACGATCCACCGACACTGAAGATGTTTAGGTGTCGGTTTTGTAAACAATCGACGATGTTTATGAACTTAATATCCCACGATCACCCGATCTTCCCCTTTCTTCTATTTCATTGTGAGAATCTCCCCCGCTGCTGTTGCCGCCCGACCCTCCGCTGCTGCTTCTTGTGCTTGTGCGCCGCCCTCCGCTGCTGCTGCTTGTGCGCTGCCGCCGCTCCACCGCCACTTCCTGCTCCTTTTGCACCGCCGTCGCTCCGCCTCCGCTCCCTGCTCACCGGTGTCGCCACCGCCTACCTGCCCTGCGGTTACCTGCCTGCCTTGCGTCGGCGGTCTTGGAGCTCGCCGGTGTCACCTCCGCCCACCTGCTCGACCTGCTCGACCTCGCCCTGCTCGCTTGCCCAGGTACCTGCCGACCTACCCAGGCAGCACCCAGGCGCGCCTAGGTGGCCAGGCATTCACCTAGGGTCCCAAACCCAGGCGCCCAGCCTAGTTAGGCCTCTAGGATGCCTGGGCGATGCCTGTACTGATTTGTATTGCATACCTTCTACAATTATTGAGTCCAATCATTCTAATGGCCAGCTATTTTCAGCTTCTAATCAAATTAATTAGTTTAGATTCATTCAAACATCTTTATATGGTAATTGCATATGTGATTAAACAATAGAGAAATCAACAGACCTTGCTACAACCAACGAAAATCATTTTACAATTTTTCCTTTGACTCTATTCCATTTAATTGAGCTAAATTAACTTAGTCTTATTGTTTGTTCTTAATTAGATGTCTAGTCACAGAGTCACAAATTGATATAACAGTCATAATTTTAGTCTTTTCTTATATATACCAACCTTGGATATGTCCCTGCACACATAGATGGATAGTAATGGAATTTCAACATCTAAGGAATTGATTACCTATAACTATTACTAGTAGCTTTATTAATTTACTAGTAGCTAGAAATTTTGAACGCCTAATTTCAATTGTAAAAGAAGGAACTAGTTAGAGCCTTTGTTCATTAACCTTTTTTCTATAAAATTCTTTTATCAAATCAACATTGCTAGGTTTCCTGGGTTTTATCTTTAGGAGGATCTGTATAGATCAACATTGCAAATGTTAAACCGTATTGGATATCTATAGCAAATAATAACTTTATTTTGTTTTAAAGATGGTTAAAATTTAACTTATTTTATTCGATGTCTGATATGATGTTATTGGATGCCTATATAGATGTGATTCAATCAAGATATCAATTTGTGTTTATTTATGTACTGATTTGTATTTATTTATGTATTGTTTCAGGAATTAATTGATCATCTACTGCTGCCCGCCGTCTCCCTACCCGTCGCCTGCTCACCTGCCTGCTTGCCTTCCTACTCGACTACCCTCCATCTCGCCCTCTCTCCCTACTGACGCCCGACTAGACTCAAATAGAGATAAACCCTATTTTATTACACTGCTTGATCTTTAATCACATAGACTTAATCAACATTGCTACTTGTACACTCTAGAATCAAGATCTAATACTCTTATGCTATTTTAACACCATGAGACATTTTTTGCTCATTCTAGTGGATTATTATGACCTATGATGACCTAACATGAAACCATGCTCTTAATGATATGATTTACATATCTATTATTGTGTTTGTTGGCCTAGAAACCTATCCAAGATTTACTCATTAGGAGTAAATCTTGGATAGTCCCCGGTTTGGGACTGTTCTTGAACACCTAATATCACTTAGGATGTAAGTGTATAATGTGTATTGGGTTTTCGAGAAAATTTTGGTAGATTTCCCCATTTGTTCTCTAAGTACATATGTACTTAGAGATCAGCGGGGAAATGCTGCCAAAATTTTCTTGAAAACCCAATACACATTATACACTTACTAGTGAGATTAGGTGTTCAAGGATGGGATAGGTGACACACATTTATTATATATAAGAATGACATCACATGTGTTTGTTGGCCTAGAAACCCGTCCAAGATTTACTCATTAGGAGTAAATCTTGGATAGTCCCCGATATGGGACTGTTCTTGAACACCTAATCTCACTAAATTATATACTATTTGTATGGAGTCCAGCTTCATTGTAGATAATAGCAGTAAATCTTGGATAGGATGTAAGTGTATACCCTAATCTTGTCCTAATATATACTTGTTTTCTCTTTGATAATAGAATGGATAGATCATGGATGTCCATTCGCAATCGCTGCACCCCAGAGTTTATATCTGGTCTTGACAAGTTTATTAGATTTGCCGAGGAACATAGGAAAAAACCTACAAATAGGTTCTACTGTCCATGTAGGCATTGCGGTAACAACTTGAAAGTCAGCACTGGTGAGGAAATCAAAAGTCATGTCATGTGCAACGGGATTGTACAAGGCTATACAGAATGGCACTGGCATGGAGAGATTTCAAACTCAAAACCAGTAGATGTCGATAGTAGTGCTTGGGTGGAAGAAGAAATTGCCTCCGATGACGTAGATGTGAATGAACCAGTTCCAGTAGACATTGTTGATGCGATGCTAGATAGTTGTAGGGTAGAGCACACCGATCCACCTCCTATCTTTAGAAACATTGTGCATGATGCTGAGATACCGTTATACACAGACTGTGCTAAGTTTATGAAGCTTAGCGCTGTGTTGAGATTGTATAAGTTGAAAGCTAACAATAAATGGAGCGACAAAAGCTTCACTTCATTGTTGACTTTGTTGAAAGAAATGCTTCCTGAAGGAAACGAGCTGCCAATCTCAACATACCGGGTAAAGAAAATGTTGTGCCCAATGGGAATGGAGGCCAAGAAGATACACACATTCCCGAATGATTGTGTATTATTTCAAAAGGAATATGTAGATTTGAAAGATTGTCCAAAATGTGGTGCGTCACTGTATAAATTGACGACTTCGGGGGAGTCCAAAACTGGTTCTCCTGCCAAGGTATTGTGGTATCTACCTATAATATCATGGTTTCAATGCTTGTTTGCAAATCCAAAAGATGCGAAGAATTTGAGGTGGTATACAGATCTTAAGAAAAATAATGATGGGATCCTACGACATGCGTCTGATTCCCCATAGTGGAAGAAGATTGATCTATTGTACCCCAAATTTGGTGAAGAAGATAGGAATCTAAGACTTGGGCTTTGTACAGATGGGATGAATCCGTACGGGACATTGAGCAGCCAACATAGCACTTGGCCAGTCATGCTTGTTATATACAATCTTCCTCCCTGGCTGTGTATGAAAAATAAGTACGTTATGCTGTCGTTGTTGATATCGGGCCCTAAACAACCCGGAAATGATATCAATGTTTATCTTGAACCTCTGATTGATGAGTTAAAGAAACTTTGGGCTGAAGGTGTGATGACCTATGATGCTTAAGGAAGAGAGACATTTCGCTTGCACTCTATGTTGTTTTGCACTATTAATGACTTTCCAGCATATGGGAATTTGTCTGGATATAGTGTCAAAGGAGCTAAAGCGTGTCCTATATGTGAAGAAAACAATGATTCAATAAGACTAAAACATGGTGGCAAGACTGTATATCTTGTTCATCGAAGGTTTCTTTCAAAATTCCATCCATATCGTAGGAAGCGCAAATCATTCAATGGATGGAATGATGAACGGAGTGCACCTAAACCTATACCAGGGGATGTTGTTTATGAAAGAGTAAAAGACATTGTCAATGAATTTGGTAAGAAATCACAATGTAGTATGGCCACACGGAGTGACAATTCTTCATTCAAGAAGAAGTCAATATTTTGGGATCTTCCTTATTGGAGTTCTTTGACATTCAGGCATTGTATCGATGTAATGCACGTTGAGAAAAATGTCTGTGATAGCATCATTGGTACTCTGTTAAATATACCAGGTAAGACTAAAGATGGGATAAAATCCAGACTGGACCTACGTGAAATGGGAATAAGATCATAATTAACAGAATTACGTGAAATGGGTAATAAAAGAACATACTTACCTCCCGCTTATTACACGCTGTCTAGAAAGGAGAAGAAAGTTTTTTCTGAATGCTTGGTAAATGTTAAGGTGCCACATGGTTACTTATCCAACATCCGTAGATTGGTATCAATGAAAGATCTGAAGTTGATAGGTCTTAAATCCCATGATTGTCACACTCTAATGCAACAAATATTGCCTGTGGCAATTCGATCTATATTGCTGAAGCATGTAAGGTTTGCAATCACCAAACTTTGTTTCTTTTTCAACAGTCTATGCAGCAAAGTTATTGACCCTGATACTCTCGATAATTTGCAAAGAGAAGTGGTTGTTACCCTATGTCAGCTTGAGATGTATTTCCCTCCTTCGTTCTTTGATATCATGGTACATCTTGTTGTCCACTTGACTAGGGAAGTGAAAATGTTGGGACCAGTTTTCTTGCATTGGATGTATCCCTTTGAACGATACATGAGCATTTTTAAAGGTGATGTTCGAAATCGTTATCGTCCTGAAGGGAGTATTATTGAAGGTTATGTGGCGAGAGAGGTTATGGATTTTTGCAATGACTTTCTGAGTGGTAATAACACTACTGTTAATGACAAGAATATTGAGGAGGGTAAAGGAAATTTGGGATCACGGGTGAAAGTAATCAGCCGTGAGCAGTTGGAACAAGCTCACTTGTATATTTTACACAACATGGACGAAGTGAGTGTTTATATCGAGGAACATACCAATTTCATCAAGAGACAACATCCTCGAGCAAGTTCAATGTGGCTTGCTAGAGAGCATAATAAGACTTTTACTAAGTGGTTTGAAGATAAAGTCTTACATCAACTATCTCAAACACCAAATGATATTACATAAACTATCAAATGCCTCACCTTTAAACCAAAACCGAATGTTATGTCTTATGAAGGGTTTGGCATTAATGGGTTCACATATTACACAAAGCGCCAAGATGATAAGAGTGTCATCCAAAACAGTGGGGTCACACTTCAAGCATCAACTATGTATTTTGCAAGTGCAAAGGATAAGAGTCCACGTGAAGCTAAAATGTCATATTACGGTGTCATTGAAGACATATGGGAGTTTGACTACATAGATTTCAGAATTCTGCTCTTTAAATGTAATTGGGTTGATAACACCAAAGGAGTTATAGTGGATGAATTGGGTTTCACTTTCATGAACTTTGAAAAGATTGGCGAGAAGGGTGAACCATTCATATTGGCATCACAGGCAAAACAAATATTCTATATTGATGATCCTGCAAATGATAAATGGTCGGTTGTTCTTCATGGTAAAAGACAGTTCATTGAAGATCCTATAGATGAAGAAGAGTACTATGATAAGTATGACGACTCCAGTCCATTCTCTATTGGGTTGCCAACTCCACAAAATATTGAAGCTAATGATGACTTATATGTGCGCAGAGATCACAATGAATGATTGTTAATTGATAAAAGATCACAATTTTAGAGGCATGTATGTTTATATTTTTTTTATTGAAGCTAAATGTTTGCTTTTTTAATATCAATATCATTTTCGGATTTGATTAGAAAATGTTTGGGACAAATTTCACCAAGTGCTAATCACTTTAAATGCAAATTAGAAAATGGATTACATGCACTTGGTCGGTTGAGTTTTCCTAGATTGAAACTCGACTGATCATCCTTGGTCGATTTTCTGAAGATTGCATCGGTCGAGTTGTGCACTCACAGAACTCGACCGATGCAATCTTCAGAAAATCGACCAAGGATGATCGGTCGAGTTTCAATCCAGGAAAACTCGACCGACCAAGTGCTTGTAATCCATTTTCTAATTTGCATTTAAAGTGATTAGAACTTGGTGAAATTTGTCCCAAACATTTTTTCTTTTAAGTTAAAAGTCAATTCATCATTACAAGTGATTACATAGATGTTCTAAGGTCATTTACATAGAAAACCCAAAGCGCACACTTGTAGCCATTTTTACTTGAACTTGACCCATTATAGGGCTTTGGATTTTAGATCATTTTCAGATTTGATGTTTCATTATCTTCTAGTTAATACAAATGCTAAATGTTTGCCTTTTTAATGACATTTTCAGATGGCTGACCATGGTGAGCATGATGTCCATGATGAGCATGAAGTCCATGATGAGCATGCTGTCCATGACGAGCATGGCGAGGATACCAATGTAAGTTCTAAAAACATATCCTGTATTTCTATAAAATTCATTATCTTCTAGTTATGTCATATATCCCATATTTCTATATTGCGCTAATTCAGTGTGTTTATTTTTGTCAAATTTTAGGTTGATGATGCACAACCCACTGAAGCACTGGAGCAACTTGATGCGCAACACCAAACACTTAACAAGAAAAGGGGCATCACTCTGTCGAAGAAGTTAAAAGTGCTAAGTGGCAGTGGATCCAAATTGGTTGTGGAGTTTGATAATGGAGGAAATGCAATTGGAGTGAACCGCAATAATTTTGTAAACTATCTTGGGTGTGTCACTCGAAGCCATTGTGGTGTTAAGTATGATAATTGGCATAAAGTTCCTCAGGGGAAGAAAGACTTGATATGGAGGGATTTATGTGTGAGTTATTATTATTTGCAATTCTATTTTGTAGATTACAAATTATATTATTTGCAATTCTATTTTTGGATACTAGTTAATAAGAATTCGATTTTACATAATCTATTTGCATTGGATGAGAAGCTGCATCGTAAAAGCATGATGCAACGCGTTGGAAAGATGTTTAGGAACTATAGGACAAATCTCAACAGAGAATACATAAAAGATGGTGATAAGAAGAAGAAGTCAGCCCTTGAACAGTGGAACTTCTTGGACAAATAAGATTGGGACAATTTTGTTGCTTCAAGAAAATATGAAGAATTCAAGGTATTAGGCGTCACTCCCAATTTAATTAATATATGTTGTATTCACCTATTAAAGATTAACATTTAGTGCTACTAACCAAATCATTAATGTGCATACTAACTAGGCCCTCAGTGAGGCGTAAAAAGCAAGGCGTGCACTGAATGTGCATGACCACACTATGGTTCCAAAGGGATATGCAAGCATTCGCCAAAGACTACAGGCGGAGTCTGCGGAAACTCAGGAGTCTGCCACACCCATGCCTCGCCATGATATCTGGATAGCTGGGAGGCAAAACAAGAAGGGTGAAATAAAGAAGCCCGTAACCGCTGAGGCGGCTGTGAAAATGGTAAAATACAACTCTTAGAGCAATCGTTTGAATATTGATTATTGTGGTGTTAACTTACCAATTTCTGTTGATGGTGATTAGCGAGAGCTGCACGAGCAGAGGAAACAAGGCACGTTCATCCCTCATGGCACAAGGGATGAATTGACAGTTGCTCTGGGAAACCCAGAGCATCCTGGTCGTGTTAGGGGTGCAGGAGCTGGTGTGGGCATCAAAGCATTCTTTGGGCCATCCCAGCGCAAACCCAGAGCGGGACTTTCACAAGAAGAGGTAACCTATTCTTTTTTAAGAATGTTACTGCAAAAGGTAATTCAATAATAAGAAGCTAATGTTTCTTTTATCCATGTATAGGAGAATAAGAGAGTCGAGGATATAGTTGCCAAGAAGGTCAATGATATAGTTGCTGAGAAGGTCAAGGAAGAATTGTTGCGGTGGCAAACATCTCAGGCTTCCAATCAGCCTATGGTGACCCACTCTTCTCCTGATGTACAGACTACAAGTAATCTTGTAGACCCACCACCTAACACGTCTGCTGTAAGTATTGTTTATGACGTTGTAGCTAGTCTTTTCAAGATGATATGTATATATGTATAATATTCTTTACATAAATTTGTAGGCATTGAAGCCATGCCGCTTAAGAATGCAAGACTATGTTGTTGTAGAGGCACAGGCTTACCTGTCCCTTACTGGGGCAATGTTTCACGGGACTCCAATGCCACAGGGCTACATTCGTGTGAGCCCGATACGTGTGTTACCCAATTGGAGGGAAGCTACATTGTCATATCCCCACCCGAATATTGATACACTTGCTGAGGCAGAAGGCGGGGTGATATTGTGGCCCAAAGCAGATGTCGTCTACACTACTGAAATTGTAAGATAAATTTACATTACTTTAGATTGTTAATGTGTATATATGAGGTCAACTGATCTGAAATTATATATACAGGTTAAAAAGAAGACACTCGGAGCACCTAGGCCTCCACCTCCACTTCCTGCATTACCAAGTTGGGTTCCAACTGACCTAAAATACCTATTAGGTCCTGCTTGTAGGGGAATGACATGTTGGCTACAGGCACATAATATACATTGCCCTATAATTGTTTCTTTAGAAGCAGATTATGCAGGTCAATCATACGATAGCTCTTTATTTATACAAGATATTATTGAGCTGTTTATGTATGATTGGCTGAATACATCAATGATAGAGACATGGATAAGGTGAGATCTTGTTTATACATCCATATACCTTGTGTAAGATCCGGTGATCTGGTTTCTTATATATTAATGCATACATAATACATGTTTTGCAGCTACTTAGTCGAAGATCAATGCAAACAATTTGCATTTGATCATGTGGGATTTTTGATTCCATCATTGATTAGTATGGTAGATAAAGACCCTGATAGTGTTCAACAATACTGTATAGATGCTTTTACAATTTTCGGTCAGTAAAAGAAGACGATAATAATATCTCCACTCAATGTCAAGTAAGTTTACTTTATTTATAATTTGGACTTAAGAAAATTCCATTTTTATTGTGCATTTTGAGTTATTAATTTTTAACTTTTTTACCTCTAGCGGTAGACATTGGGAGTTACTAGTTATTGTCCCCGGGACGTTCACTGTTTATTATCTAGATCCTGCGGGAAGTACATTGAACACTAAAATTGGACACGTAATGAGAATGCTATCCGTTAACATATGTTATTACATTACTATTTAATTACGCAATGTACTGTGTTACATTAACATGTAGGGGTTTAGATGCATTCAAAAAGGTTGGAGGAACGGTCCCAAGGAAAAAGAACCAGCCAATAAATTGGGAGAACGTAAAAGTAAGTTCCCGACTCCAATATATATATTATTGATGTGAACTGTGCTTAGTTGTATTTTTTAATATTTTGTATGTTTCAATTTATATTGTGATACACAAGACAACGGCTGGGCATGCACATACTATGTGATGCGATTTATGCAGATGATTATCCGACATGCCGCATTGGATATTAATACCATACATGTGGTATTATATATAGTCTCATTAGTTAGTATGAAATATATCCATCTTATTTTTATATTATTACTTATATATACATCATTCTCTTTGCAGGTGTTTAAAACTGACGACACTATAGGTAAATGCTTAAAAAATGTACATACTGCATATACGATGGAAGCATTAAATGAAGTAAGAGAAGAATGGGCAAAAGCCATACAAGCAGTGGCGATTGTAAGATATAATTGGGATGCTGATAGCGATGTTGAATGATATTTTGTAAATGAATATTTCTGAATGTTTCTACATGTATTTGAATATTTCTACATGTGTGAATGTGAGAATTGAATTGATGTCTGAATGTATCTACTTGTGTGAAAAAATATTTGTTGATTTTGCAGGTTTGTGGCCTATTTGTAGGCTGTTATCAATGGATGTCGTAAACTTGCAGTTCAGAAAACTAAACTGCAGGTTCTCATCCTGCTGACCAGCCACAGCAGGCCTGCAAACTGATAAGAAAAAAATATATATATAGGCGTCGGTTATTTATAGAACACCGTCATCAAAGGCCTACGACGTCGGTTATTGGATAAAAATCGACGCCTAATATGACAAACAACCTGACAACACGTCCGTGGTGGAAAAGGCGTCACTTATTCGTATAAAACCGACGCCTATAGACAATATAGGCATCGGTTGTTCAGTTTCTAACCGACGCAAAAAGTATCCTAGGTGTTGCCCTTTTTTGTGGCGTGAACCCTATAGACGCCGTCCAACTATATATAACCGATGCCTATAAACCATATAGGCATCGGTTGTTCAGTTGTTAACCGACACAGAAAGTGTCCTAGGTGTTGTCCTTTTTTGTGGCGCGAACCCTATAGACGTCGGCCAACTATATATAACTGACGCCTATAGATCATATAGGCATCGGTTAGAAAACCGACGCCGAAGAGTTCGACCTTTAGCGGTGCCCACATAGGCGTCGCTTGAAAACCGTCGCCAAAGGGGGTTAAACAACCGACGCCAAAGGCGTGTTCTGTATTAGTGCCCCTATCTTCTCTACCTTAAACCTTTGCATGAGAATCAAGGTCATAGTGGCTCTTCTCTTGCTCCTCACCAATTCCACATCCTCTTCCTACCATATGCATATCCATAACATAACACATATATTAGAAAATTATTGTTCAAAGAGGAAATCATCCTAGTCCTATTTTTCTCTTATCACCCATGTCCCATAGCTAAACTCATTTTAGGATCAACCTACACTCTGATACCAAAATATTGACCTAACCTAAACCCACTAACTAGGTTTAGGGCCCACTAAGAGAATTAGTCAAACCATCAGTTTTTTATCACTTAAAGAAACTAGCCATAGCTTTTATTTTCTTAGATATATACTAATATCACTTAACAAACTGATAACATCTTGTTAAACATAACATTAAAGGATACAACTTAGTTCAAATTTTACATAGACAAAAGAGTTTCCGATTTAATATACATCATGTACATGTCACAACAAACTACTCTCTTTTCTCACTCACTCATTCCTAGGATCCAATGGAAGGACAAGAGATCATCTATCTATTCTAACTACTCCTTTTTGAAAAAAAAATTCTACTCTTGATAAAAGTTGGATTTTGTCTCCCCGGGAAGAGCTAATCCTTTACTTGAAAAATTATTCAATAGGTTGATGAGATATTGGCTCGGTGAGTATAAAATCAACATGTAGCTAATATATTATGATGTTTACAATTAATAGGACTTAAATATAGAAGCATATAAGCATGGCAGTTTAAAAACTATAAATCACTCAATATGATAGTTGAACTAATATTTAATATAGAAAAATGATAATTGAAATCCATTCACTTGATTTGTTTATCCATTTATTATGCCACTGGACCCACATGATCGACAACATGCCAAAGTATCACAACAAGCTACAATCTCACTGTATAGGACTTAGAAGCATGTTGGAGTTCCTAAGTAATTAATCTCAATACCACATATGTAGTTGGCATTGCCACATCTGACTCTCAATGGCTAATGGGAGTGGTCAGATATCTCGACTCCTCCTTGCGACCTAGGTACTTAGGCAGGAAAATCAAAGCCCTTAGACATGTTGTGCACTAGTGAGCCTACTGAAGATATTCACTAATAGACACAATTTCGTATCAATGGACCTACTGAAGATGTCCACTGACTAGAAAGCTTAGGTACCACCAACATTTATGGTTGGTGTTGGATACCATTGATTTAAGGAGTTTGTTTTTGCTTTCCTAGACTTTCGCACCCCACTAGTACGCTCCATCTTACCTTGACCTATGTGAGACCTCTGGTGGGGAAGCATGTTTTCCATGCAGGTCTCCTATGAGGATTATATAGTGTCTAAGGCATCTAACATCTAGTGATATATATTTGATTTAACAAGATTCATCATATTAACTAATAGTGACACTTTTTTTGTCAATTAAGCATTTCATATTAAGTACTGAAATCATCTAGAAACTTAAACAATTCCCATAAACCATACTTCAACTCTTTAGTTCTGAATTAGGGCAACCTAGTTTCCCCAGTGCCTCTATTTACACCATTTCATCACCTGTCATTCATAGCAGCTTGCATACCAACTTTTGATATGATATTACATCACTAAAATAGGAACAATAAAGCATTGCTACTACTGGAAATCAATGTACCAATTTATCTAATTCATCACAATTATCATAGAGGAAGATTTGAATATTGGAAAGTCATTGTTTGAATTTGTATGTTGTAAATCAGGGTTAAAAGGTGATTTTCCACTCACAAATATCATCCAAGGTTACTGGTCTTAACCTTTTCACCAACTAAGCTCGGATCTTATCTTACACGAGTCTGAATCAAACTTCAGCCCTTGAGATCTTGTTCTAAGCTAATCGTCAACAAGAAAATAGACTTAGAAAGGTTGGTTGGAGGTAGAAGATGAAGAAAGCAGGAGGAACATAACCTACAACATGTCAAATAGAATATCCTCAACAAAGTAAAGAGGCAAAAGAGAAGGTATCTATGATCTAGAACTACTTACTATAAAGGATTTGCGGCTGGTTCATTAACCTCCAGTAGTTCTTCATGTTTCACCCAAAAATCACCCTAGAAATCATCTTCCAGATTGTGTTCTTGTCATTCTAAGGGTCTGGTAACATAGAGGACTGAATTATTGTTCTAACATATTTCATTTCATTGAAAACAGATATGTAAAGAAAAAGTTGTGGTCGTTTACGATTGGATATCCTGGGCAATTATGCGACACTTCTTATCGGTCGATAGGCCTATTGGGCCATCTCAATAGCCACCGGCCCGCTCAGTGGTCAACGGGTTTTCTCGGTGGTCAACGAGTTTTCTCGGCAGTCAACAAAAATCTATACATGTTACTAAAAAGGCCATAACTCTCTCATTTTAACTCCAATTTGGTTCATTCTTTTTTTGATAAATTCATAATTGCATTATCTAAAATCCTACAGTATTAGATAATTAAGATTATCAAATAACAATTTCTTTTTTAATTATTTCTTGAAGTATCATTAATTCTTCTCCCTTATTTATGTGTGGGCTAATTCTATAGCAACTAAACTCGGATCTTGTGTTGTGCTTAAGTCATGATTATGAGTTATACAAAAAAATACTTATGTAACAAAAGTTAAGATAAACACAACGTAAATACATTATTGATAAACACATAATAAACATTATGTTATCTTAAATCCCCATAATTACCAACAAAGCTATAAGAGGGTTGTAACAAGACCGCTATTGATATTACTAGTGGTTGTACGCTTAGAAGATATCACTTTGGAGAATACTTCTATAAACACTATACCACTTGAGATCTTATAGAAGATCAAACAACTAGAGGGGAAGAAAGATAATGAGAAAATGTTCAATGATTGTTGTCACTTCTTAGACGCCAAGCTTCCTAGCAACTTCAACATTTACAAATTCTATGATTATTCTAGAAAAGGGGAACCCATGGCCCACATCAAGGCATATGGCTCAAACATGGTGGAAGTGTAAGATGATGAGGAAGTGTTAATCTACTACTTTGCATGGACCTTGACATGTTCCACATCAACATGGTACAACAAACATGACATCACAGCCAATACCACCTAGCTAAGATGACTAAGACTTTTGTTGATCAGTATGCTTAGAATCTAGACCAGGTCCCGACCAAGCAGGATCTCAAAGAACTACAACATATGGAAGATGAAAACTTCTCTGAGTTTGTAGGGAGATGGAGGAAGTTGGCCGCCCATATGGAGTTCAAGACCACGAATAAGGAGGGATTAGACATAGTGATTAGAGCCTTCACACCAGATCTCATGACCCATTCATATTTATAGTGGTATAATACTTTCTTAAAACTCATAGAAAGAGGAGAATGTATTGAAAATTCCATCAAAAGGGGGGTCTACCAAAACATAGGCCTCACATTCTAGCCACAATTCACCTCTACAAAAACCAATCATAAGCCTAAGTGGGTAAGGATAAAAGCCATAAATGTGATGGTAGAGGCAGTTCTCATCCCAATCAGAAATGGCAACCAACAACAACAGACGATCTAGATTTTGTTAGTCTAGTCGCCAACATCTCATACAACTCAATCCCAGAACCCCGCCAAAAATAACACAGACAATTCCTCCCAACTATCAGCCTCAGTATATGCCCCATAGTACATGTGGTTTCCATGTAAATACTATGGGTACACACCACAACCTTTTCAACCGTCTATGAAGTAAGTAGTAGAAAAGCTCCTCCAACATCGAGCAACTCGACACCTCAACCAGAGCCAACAACTATATCTCCACCATCAAAAGAACCTTCTAAGAAAAAAAGGAAGCTTACTCCATCGGGAGATTCCCTCAACAACATATTTTTGGATATCAAACACCACTTGAAATTCCCGATCATATAAGGGATCTACAAAATTTCCTACCAAAGAGCTACAATGTTAACACCTTTTGTGACTTCCGCTAAGCTAAAGGGCGTAATCCTGATTCATGCTTTGCACTCAAGCATGCCTTACATGAATTGATAGAATTCCATGTGTTCAGCACAATTGCATTAGAAGAAATGCCGTCATCATACAACACAGTGGTTGAAATCATAACAAAGATTCATCCTTCCTCAGGAACAAGCAATCAAGAACTGGTCTCGAAGTACTCAGATTGTCACTTTGGTCCAAGAAAAGAATCTAGTAGTCCCAATATGAACTAGTTGGCCAATCAACATAATAGGATCTCGCTCAAGGCTGAAAATATAGCCAATCAGCATACATGAGCCCATCAATGGTTGAAATTACAAAAAATATGGGTCCTTAAGCCATCCATCCTAGGAAAAGCCTAGTAGACTATGACTCCTTGCCTTGTGCTTGTGCTACAAGTTGCGGTATCAACACCAGCCATGCTAGAGACAAATCAACTCCCAATCCTACTAGAAGTACCCTACCCCCTTGATAAGGGCAAAGAGAAGATAACTACGTATGTAGGAGTCCCTACCAACATGACAGAACAGGAGATAGGAAATGTCTTCATTCCATCTATCAATACCAAGAAGGTACCACTCACGTTGGAGATCTACAGTGAAACAAGACTAGAAGGCTCAAACATAGTCCAATTCCTAGATGAACCTGAAGGGAAGAGTCACTAGATGAAGTGATGCAAAACTCCCCCTACACCACAAAGCAATCATGAAGACCCTAGAATGGGCCTACATCTCTAAGGATATAAGGACAAAAACTCTTGCATCCACCATGAGGTTAATCTCCATGCTACACATGATCTCGTTTTCAAAAGATGAGATACCCAATGAAGGAAGTCACAACATGCCCTTACTAATCACGACAATATAAATAGCCTTGAGATGCCTTCATGTTTTCCAACAATGAAGCCTTCCTAAATGTGTGTCATGTAAAGAAACTCATCATTTTGGGAAGGCATCTCTCCAACCTACACTAGAAAATAACTTCTTTTGACAGAGTAATCAAATACTCTAGGTGAAATTACTCTAGAGATATAAATTGGGTCATGTATTTGAGTGCTTCGTTCAACCTTCTCCTGGAAAGGCCATGGATTCATCATAAGTGGGTGGTCTCCTCATCACTTCACTAAAAATTAAAGTGTTAGATAGGACACATCATTGTCACAGTTTATGCCGATAACCCCAAAGCAATAGCTTGCATCCAAGAAGATGATCTCCAAATTTACTTCAAGATGCTTCATATCACTAAAATCAGTCGGGTTCCTCCATGACAAATTAATCTCCATCTCCTGTACAATCCCATGTTGTTCTCACAATGACTAAGGGAGATACATATCCATCCAGACCGAGGACTGAGAGCCAAACAATAAGGGAGAACATAGATCATCCATATTTATTTAAGACAAAAAGGGTTAGGTCTAGGGTTCTATGACCCATCCTACATGCGATCTCAGTTCACTAAGTGGACATCATATAAAAAGTGCACAACATTGTGGCCCACTATAAGGGGACCAACCCAATGAGGGTACCTCAACTGCCTGCCCCTAACTAGAGACTTGAGCCACAAGTCTTGGCACACTCGAATATATGAAGAGTATTGACTCGGGGTGCAGTATCGGTGGGACCTTGGCCTCAAGAATAAGGGCCCCTATCCGTACTTCCCCTACATTGTGTTTATAACTGAATAAAAGGATAGCATGCTAAGGCTATCATCCTCGTGTCAGTATATTACTTTGTACAAGAGGTTGACGAAGAAGAACATGATGACTAACCTAGGATCACATTGAAAATCATGGAAATTACCCTCAGCATAAAGGAAAGATAGGATGTGTGGATATCCTAAACAACCAACAGTCAAAGGACAAGATCATCCCTCCCAATGAGGAAGCAAGTATGAAAATACCTACTCTTGTAGTCAACATTACAAACTATGCCTTGAGTGCCTTGACATTGATAAACATCATCATTATCACCAAGATGATCCCATTGGCCAAGAAAACATTGTTGAACCAACACCTGAAGGGGTGGAGGTGCCACCCAAAACAACTAAATATCATACTCTGTAAATCTTCCTTGACTGGCCCATCCAAGATGACTCCAAGACCATAGACCCTAAGGTCATTAAGGAAGACTATGATGTTACATGGGACGACTATGGTGATGCCTATGATATGATCAAGGGATGGTATGCCACACCATATCCAATGCATAGATCATAGAGGACCCAAAAAACCCTCATTTGTGTCTGGAACAATGAGGTAGCTGAGAATTGATGTGTAGATGACTACAACATACAGAGGACCAAGTCCCCCATGCACCCCAAAATAAGACCATTAGAGGAATGGAACCTCGATGGGGGTGGAGATCCCAGAGTGGCTATTTTGTCATGATCTACCACATACCTGCTAATATCCTAGAAATGCACAAAATCTACAACCCAAAAATATTACAAACTCAACAAACCCTAAAATTGATGAGTAGGCTCTCGAAGTGTTTTCCAGCTATTTCATTGAAGTAGCATAGATGTAGAATAATGAAATTGTCAAGTTGAAAGACATCCCTATCTGAGAACATATGACTAAGGAGCATCAATCTTTTCATATTGAAGATAGGATGGAGACAATGAATCTCAGCTTAGGCCCCAAGCAACACAATGCCAAAATAGGGGTGCATCTACCACAAGATGTCAAAGAAGGATTGAAATAGCATCTAAGACACTTCATCGATGTGTTTGCATGGAACTACATTGATATGCCTGGGGTGGATGAGGTGGTCAATATTCATTGACTACCTATCATCCCTGGTGTTCACCCTATCAAGTAAAAGGCTAGATTGTGTGGCCAGAATGGAGCCTCAAGATCATTGAAGAAGTTCAAAAGCAATACATTGATGGTTTCTTGGAGCCATTGAGCTATCCTAGATGGCTTTCCAACATTGCACCAATACCAAAGAAAGATGGAAAGATATGAATGTGAGTGGATTATCACAAATTAACAAAGCATCTCCATAAGACGGCTTTCCACATCCACACATAGACCTTCTAGTTGAAAAAACAACCATCCATGCACTACTCAGTCTTATGGATAGATTCATTGACCACAATCAAATCAAGATGACCATGGAAGATTAAGAGAAGACAACCTTCATCACAAAATGGGGATTATTCTATTATCGGGTCATGTCATTTGGTCTCAAAATGTTGGAGGTACGTACCAAAGGGAAACAATTACTCTCTTCACAAAATGATGCACAAGGAGGTGGAGGTTTATGTGGTTGACACGATTGTCAAACCTAAAAGTCCAGAAGACATCACAAATCTCAATAAGTTGTTTCAAATGCTCAACAATTCTCCCCTTTCCTAAATTTAGATAAATATACCTTTGGGGTTACATCAAGTAACTTACTTGGATACATTGTCAGTCAAAGAGGAACTAAATTCAACCCTAGGAAAGCTCAAGCTATCTGGGAAATGCTCTCCCCCATAACAATGAAGGAGATACAAGGCCTACTTCATTGTCTCCAATATGTTAGTTGCTTCATCTTTGAACTCTCTTCTATCTGTAAACCAATCTTCAAGCTACTAGATAATAATTCCAACTCATGATTAATTAGATACTAAAAGGTATAGAGAATCAATTGAATAATTCATGGACTGACTAGAAAGCCCAATCTACCAACTAGAAGGGTTGACTGGTCGACTAGATGGTACAATTAATTGACTAGGTTGAGATTTTCTCAATCAGTTGACTGGCTAGCCTAGTAGACCAACTTGAATGGATCAACCAATTCTTCAATTGGATGGTCCACTCGTATGACCATGATGGATCATGGGATCAATCCAAAGGATTAACCCACTCGCTAGTCAATCAATTGGATGTCCCAAATGGGCATTTCTAAAGCACTCCACCCATGCTAGTCGATTAGTTGGACTAAGACCATTTGATCGATCGGTTGTCTGTAAGAAGGCTTCTAAAAAGAGGTTGTTGTCTTTTAGTTTCATAGGTTTTATTAGAAATCTTGCTTTCTTGCCTTTCCTAAAAGTAGGGGCATGATAGACAAGTGTTTGGCTTCACTTTTGTTAGACCGTTTGAACTAGCCTTCATTACCCACAAGGAGATAAGGAGAACATATTATTCAACACTAGCATGTCACCAACAAGAAATGATGCTCCTTTCACACTAGTTCTTGGAGAATTAAGTGGAGTTCCCCTTCATATGTGTGTATGATGTATAGATGTAGATGTGTTGGTGGGTAGGTTAAGGTAACATCAACAAAATCCTCCTCCGTCCACATTCTTGTGAGTGTTGTTGTCAGATCTACTTCTGAGGAAGGTACACCTAAAAATTTGCCTTCCCATTATATACTTGTTGACGGGATCTTCTTGTGGGAATGTGAATATTAAAATTAATGTTACTTCCACTACGCATGTCACCTCCATAGGTCCCTACAATAACTTCTCTCAATAGTTAGCTATTTCCAAGCCTCTCACTGCTACCTTTTGGGAATGTGAGAATAGTGATGATTCATGGTGTACTTCATATATTATTAGCAGTGACAATCTAAGAATTTGGTGTCTATGGTTCTTATATTAAACCCAACCCGACAACATATAGAGAGTCAAGAAAACTCAATGATGAAAAATCAAGAGAAATTCTTGTAAAGGAGAGGATAAAGGGGGATAACACCTCACTTTCTTATCCAGAAACCGTAATATTAATGTTTTATTATAGACTATTGAAACCTAAGGGTGGATCATATATTTACTTTGTCTTTGTTTGATATTTAATCAATTTTTAAGTGATTTAACAATTTTATTTCAAAAATGACTTAGTTATCATCTTCCAAGACCCTAGTCAGCTTGATTTCTCCTAGAAATTCAGTCAATCCCTTGATTTTCATTCATTTAGAGAAGAATTTTTTATTGTATTTCTTTTGGTAAAATTTACCCTTGATCATATTTCCATCAAAAAGGAATTGTGGTTGATTCAAACATATACTCAAATTTCAACTAACCACATGTTTGCTCATGAAAAAGCATTAATCATCTAAATATGCTAAAAGTGAAAACTTACAATTAAACTCCTTTTTCTATGTAGATAGATTTATAAACATAACATGTAATATCCCACAAAGATGTTCTTAAAGCTATAAATTAATTGATGGAAATTTCTCTCATCATCCTTGTGGTCACCAAAGGAGACACCATGCTTCAAGCATATAGGTTGAAATCCTCATTGCATTGCTCAAAGAGGGAGATCATGTATGAGAATTTGAATTGTAACCTAATATCAAAGGCTAGGATTTTAGCATTACTATTATATTATATTGTTTAATGCCTGGACCCATTCACCTGATATAATAAAGAAAAAAAAAAGATTCACATCTGGATTTTACCAATCGAGCTTGATACAATTTTGTTAATAGCCTAAGAATTTTATTATGGTTAATATTTAGTGTGAAATAATAAATTACTATTGATTTACATTATTTAAAAATGTATATACAATTTTTTAAATTTATAGCTCATTTTAGAGTTAGTGTATGGGTTTTGGATTTCTTAAAATGGTGAACCTTGTAAATTTAGGACCAAGCATGTGATTACAAGTCCTAGCTTATGATTCCTTGACAGGAAAGATCAACATATGCATCGACACTTGTTTGTAGTGGCGGAGTTAGAATTTTTGGCTTTGGGGGAAAATTTAGTATATCATTGATTTTCAAGGATAGACAAATAGTAGGGTGCACAAAAGGCTTTTCTCATATTTTTTGTCAAACTAACATTCACTATGGTTGAGATTCAAAATTGAGGTAGGGCACAACCCCCACCCCCATGTTGTGTCTCCATTAGTGCTTGTTAAACCAGGTATCAACTTGAAGCCAATCTCTTGACAAATGAAACCAATGCATTAATCAAGACTATGTTCCAGATGTGACATGAACACACTTTTACTAAGAATGATCTTCACAAATAAGCATATAAGTGGGACTAGTTTTTGCTTAATTATCTTCAAAAAAATATTGATAGATAAATGTCATGGATCTGTTTATTACCCTATGTCCACACTCCTAATGGCTACACAACCAAAGGTGAGTGTATCTGGGCGTTAGTCAGCAGAATGGCATGTAGTTTCACAAGCAATATATATGTAATGACAATAACATAACTAAATAGATAACAAGGTACTAAACATGAAGATATGAGATATGTACCCACTTCTATATCAAGAATACATATTGGTGTTTCATTTCATAGATTAGAGTATTGAGTGCAACAGATCTTAATTTGGTAGCTACAAATTTGATAACGAAATATATTAATGCTAAATAATTACATATGTTATGAAAATACATGCAAACACAATTTAGCAGTATATAAAAGTTGATGGCTAAAAACACTATAATAAATAAGGAATATAAATAAGGAGAGAGCACATAATGAAAATACTTTACAAAAATCATTTTTTAGGTTTCTTTATCCATTATATCATCGCAGGCCTTTTGACCACATCCCAAGGAAGGGTCTGTGAGGGACATTAAACCAAAGTAAAATATGCACCCTATCTCATCATGGGGATTTTTAATACTAACATGTCATGAGTTAACCCTATTCGTATGGGACCTCAAGTTTGTCACCAAGAGATAACCCTTTTTCAACATGCCTTGTTCCCTTACCCCAAAACTTTAGGTAGGTACACAAGGTTATATGATGGACTTATCTAACTTATGTTCAAGGTTTGTCAGTAGATAGTAATCAAATATGAAAGTGATAATTATAGGAACAATAGCTCAATGAAATAATTATTCAACCAAGCATTCATATGAGCATACATACAAACTAGTCAATTTCATAGTAGGGTCAAGAGATTAACTGTGCCTTATGAGTAAAGAGCAAGTTATAATCCATGATTAAATTGCTAGAGAAGGTCCAACCCCAAGGGGATCTTAGATATAAATAGACATAATAGAGGGTCTTAGATCAATAGTGTTTTGATAATATACACATTCTATTTTCATGTGGATGTTCCCCTAGGCCTAGGTTTCAATTAGTTTAGTCTTAGAACCAAGGTTCCAATCATCAATGCAAATAGTCATCACAATCCAAGTATCATCATTGTGCCATAGGTCTAGACGAACCATCTACATTATGAGTGATCTTTGATTTAGGAATAGGGAAAACATGATATCCAGGTGTAACCATTTAAGACCATAAATAGTCACATTAGGTCAATTTCATGTAACATGGTCTTATTTCCATGTCTTAAGGTCATAAGGAGCATAGGGTAGATCAAGTGAGGATTTTAGTGCCTCAAAGAAGATAAATATATTGATATGAACTAAATAGAGCAAGGGATTTATATAATGCCATACATTCATCATATGGAAGCAAACTTGGTCAACTACATCATTTAATGCACAAAATAGATAGGTGTGGTCTCATAAGTAAAACATGGACTACTTTGCATGAGATATTAGTTCATCTTGTCACAAAGCATAGCAAAGATCACTGATTTCAGGAAAAAAAGATTAGATGATAGTAAAATAGGCCAAAGTTAAGGATTTGATCAAGTTATAACATGTATGCACATAAATCAACCATTTTAGGTACAAATATAGCCATAGAAGGTCAAGAAGACCATTAAGGTGCTTTAGATGGTACAAGACAACATCACAATAAAAAAGAGTTATAGTTACTTGTTTTAGGAGACTTGAATAACTAGAGATCACTAATCATATATATAGTACACGATTAAGGTTGATTAATAAGAAAAACATTCAAAAGACATCATCTTTACTAAACTAGGTACGAACCAGCACAACTAGTAGAATATATTTGTATCATTAGAAAGAGGGCATATTTTTGAACAAAATGGTATATTACAAAATGATATTTAGTTTAGGGATCTAGGAGATACAAGGTTTTGATGATAAACATGCTAATTTGGATTTAGTGGGTATTTACCGCTAAGAAGGAAACAAGTGGGTCAAAAAGTGAGCACATGGGCTCCTTCTAGCGATCTCACCTAGAGAGCAGTGAGAGGGAAAATCGGCATGTAGTTTCAAGAGATGAACAACAGTCTGGAGCGCATCCACGCTTCAGTGAGTGTCCCAAAATATTGTGGAGCGGGGGCCATCATTTGAGAGTGGTTGCGAAAGGCGAGGACAAGATTGGGCGATAGCGGTATAGTCAATTGTCTTCGACCCTAGTCTATGGATTATGAGCCCTAGATAGGTTGTGATGGCTTGATGGAGGGCGCTAGAGAGTGCGACAACACCTCGGAAAAGAAGAGAAAAGCAAGAGGGAGAGAAGGCAGAGTGATTGGACCTATTTATAGGTAGGTGTTGTGAGAAGTGACATTAGGGTTTGTGAATGGTTTCCGCCATTGGTATAAGGAAAAGGGGGCGCGAGATGCCCTCCTACATCCCATACAGACATTTGTTGCACCCTATTGGCACTCGAAGAACAGTTGGTAGCTTTAAAGCAAACCAAGGACACCTCGAGAGGGTGTCGATCACGAAGCAAAGCTGCTTTGTAGCTGCTCTAGTGTCCATGATAGGCGAGACAAGGAGGACGACTCACGATCATCAGATTGAGTCGTGATCCGTGGCTCATGAGTAATCCAACAGCTCACTGGCTCCGGGTAGGTGAGTCACGCATAGAAAACAAAAAGAAGGGGGAAAGGAAAGAAGAAGAGTGACGTGGGCTGCACGGGTTTGGGCCTAAAGGCCCACTTAGGACCGGGGGGAAAAGGTAAAATAGGAATAAAATAGATGAAAGAAAGTAGATTTCAATTAAGCATAAAATCTTCATCCTAGTTCTGATTTGGGAAGAAAAGATGTTTTGAAAACTTGAGAGAGTCATCTATCTTTTGAGCACATGATTAGAATGAAAAGAGCAACTTTGGTAAATTTAGTATAGATATGAAGATAGAGGTGTGTAACGGAGAAGAAAGTTAGGTTTTATGTCAAATTGAGTGTCCCCATAAGGTATATGTACACAAGATCATTCAATTATGAATTAAACCACATCAAAACATAAAATTAAAGACGAGGGAGAATTTGTATAAAAATAGAATAGATAGTACATATATGAAGAGAGAGAGAGAGAGAGAGAAAATCCCAACTATCGCAATTCTTCACTGGAATTGCACATGCTTGTTTTTGTCCCAAGCAACCGATAAATATAAACTATTCAATGTGTATTTTCACTTGTGTTCTAAAGTTGTCGTTTTTTGTTCATGTTCCTTCTGTATGTAATTAGCAAAGAAATAAACTTATAAATGAAAGGACAATGCTAGAGTTGGAACCATCTTCCACGATGTGAGCTGATTTAAGTATATATATATATATATATATATATATAAATATATATATATATATATATATATATATCAAAGGTTAAATTATTTTTTTTTGACAGCAAACATATCCATTCATTACTCAAGCCATACGACATCTACAAGTAGAGAAGTACAACTAGAAGAAACATAGATCAGTCAAGAACATAGATCTAACACCACTACTACTCATTGGAACGAGATTGAAACACTTCTGCATAGAACTCTCTTCTTCGTGGCTGACCAAAGCAGTTTTTGTGAGAGATACCTTCAACTTGAGCATAAGGAAGCGGCATTAAGCATGAACCTGACCGAGATTCCGTCCGATTGTTGTCTCTACCTATCATGGGCACGGCTCGAGCAACAAAGAGCCTGTGGCAAAAATGAGACCAACCAGGGATCTCGTCACTCTCACGAAAGGAGAGACACCCAAACCCCGAAGGGAGAGACAAACGCCGAAGGAACACGGCGAGAAGAAGGAAAAAAACTGCCTAGAACCAGGACTAAAACGAAAGGCAGGGAGCCGACACAGACTGAACTGAAAAACAGAACGCCAGAGACGAAGCCACCGCCCAGGAAACCGCCGCCCCACCACCCTGAAACCCCGATCTAAAGGCACGGAGTCCCGGCCCGACGGCTAGAAAGGGGGAAAACGAAGGCGACGGAGAGGAGAGCCAGCCAGCCGCAGCCCCAACACCAGACGATCTACGAAGAGGACAGTCGCCCGACGAACACTCAGAGGGAGAGGGTGGCTACGCGCCGGCAGCCGACCACCTCCCCCGAGCGGGAGAGTCCCACTGACGAGCCCCGGTAGGCGTTCGGCAGTGGCGTTCAAAGGTTAAATTAATTGTAGACCAGTACAATGATTTCGAGTCAGACGAATGCTACAGCTCGACTGGTTGTGGTTACATGCAAATGGACAAATGTCTATACTGTATGGCAAGTCTTTTGTTTCTACCATATTTGAAACTTATTACAACCTACCATGCTGCTTTGTTGTCGATTAGAAGGGGCATGTGTACTCTGTACAACCAAAGTAATAAAGAAGAGTGTAAGGAAAAGCGTTTTGATGTAGATCGTATTTGAAATTTCTTCCTGTGCTCGTGCGTTATGATACGGTCAGTACAAGCGGACTTTGACAAGCATCGCTTCCCCACAAAACAGGGAAACAACAAATTGGCTGGTGCGCTAAGCTGAGGAGCCCTCCGCACCATGAAAGCTCTGAACGTAGTATAAATAGAATGAAGCCGGTTAGCAAAGATAGCAGAACTAAGAATCAATCAACTATCAACATACATTCAATCCCATTGGAACGCAGCCCCTACTTCACGATGGCCAGCTGCAAGTAAATGAGAAGCCCCTCTTTCTTTGCAGCTACGATCCTCCTTTTTAACATCTTGTTATTTTCGTTAGTACTAGCAGGAGTACACGTGCTAAGCACGTGTTTTTCAATTAATATAATCTAATATGCGACCATTAAATGCATCATGTATGATATTCTACACTGACATAAACACAAAATCTATACGTAAATCTTTTTTGACAAAACAACTCAATTAATTACAGCTAACTCTCATTTCACTGTATGTTATCACCAAAAATGTATGTGTTTTTCTTTTTAAACTGCAATATGATTAATATATAAATACTACTCACAGTAGTTTACATTAATCGCTCAAAAACAACAACGTGATTAACTGTCAATTAACTCAGCTCCAACATTCAGAGTGTTGGTAAAGGAAAACTACTTGATAACATGCCAACATACTCTTTCCACTTTGTATCACGTTATTATAAAAATTACGGGTGTCGTCTTTCTTTGACATGCTTCTATTGACGGTAAAAGTATATAATTGTAAATATATAATTAGTACTCACAATAATTTCTATATAACTCATTAAAAGAGAATGACTCAGTAGAGAATGAAGTTTTACATGCACTTCATTAGTCAGTATGTTCTTATTGATAATTAAAATATCATTATAATTATTATATATATAATTTATACACAACCCACTAAAAAGAAGAACTCAATTAGCTGCTATTTGACTCCCTCTAACCTAAAGCGTGTATTGATCAAAATAATTACATCTTACTAATTGAATTACTTTACACCCATTAAGTATATTTTTTAGATAACAACTCGATAACCTACCAAATGACATCCTCTAATTTATATCAAGTTATTATCAAAATTATATGTGTCACCATTTTTTGACATACTTCCAACGCCGATAAAAATATACAATGGTAAATATATAATTAGTACTCACAATAATTTACATGTAACTCGTCAAAGGAGTTAATTTTTTCCTAAACAAATACATACACCCTATTTGAATTTCCACATCAAGATAAGGTTAAAAAAATAGTGAATTATTTTTTTCACAACACATATGCTTTGTTGTTACATAAAGCCTTCTATGCAGTAATGACTTTTTTACCAACGCAAAACAAATTGAGAGACATTCTGATGAGCATAACATAGATTTAAATATAGATTTTACTTTAGAAGTGAAGCCTATCAAAAGAAACCCGACGGGTGTATTTCGTAGATTAACTTGAATATTGTAAGGAGAGGAAAACTCCAGACTACCAAGTAGGCATGTGCGATGAGCTAGTAAGCAAAGACATGTGTCGTTCGAAAAGCATTCAGTCCAATGAAAAGTACACAATAGATTTAATATAATAATATTTAAAAAAGGGAGCAGTTGAAGCAACTCGACAACAACCAGCTGACTCCCTTTTATTATAGATATATAGATACTGCTTAAACACCACCTGCCAGCTGCCCAATTTATGTTCCTCATTTAATTGTGTGCATCGACTTAATATCCTCCTTGGCCCCGTAGTAGGGCCAACCCCTACCAAGGGATGTTGCGAGCTCATCAGCAGTCCCACTGATTATAAGAAGGTTAACTTGGTCGTTCTATCGTAGACAGGTTCATGTAATTATTTGGAGTGTACGGCACGTCACCAAGTTTTCTGGTTCGCTTTACCTGATTCAAATATAAAAGTTGTTGACAACCCTTCAAGTTCGTATTAATGCTAAGTTTGTTTTATTCAAGATTATTGACCATGGTTCTGATATATATATATATATATATATATATATATATATATATATATATATATATATATATATATATATATGACAATGGTCCAGTGAGAAATATATCTTGGTGAGAGCATGAGAGGCATTTAAATAACTATCCATAGAGAACAGTTTTTCATAATCCAACCGTATAGATTAAAAGTATACCTTAATATGTGTCTTCCTACAAAATTTCATCATCATACGATATATATATATATATATATATATATATATATATATATATATATATATATATATATATATATATATATATATATATATATATATATATATATATATATATATATATATATATATATATATATATATATATATATATATGATGTTTACTTGCTGCCCGTGCGAGTAGATTAGATTAGTTACCCGTATTTCATGAAGCGGTGGCATTGTGTTGTAATTACAGATAGCGGTGGCATTACGGTGTAATTATTGAATAGCAAGATTAGTCCGGTGGCATTACTTTGTAATTATTGAATAACAATGGGCCGGTGGCATGACTTGTAAATCTGTAACGCGTATTTGATCCGCACCAGCTGGAAAAGTGATAATAAAATGACATTTCCCGATTGTAATACACAACGTCATCTTCAGTTACAAATGTCTTCTTCCCATTACAATTTCTATGTTCTCATTACAATATATCAGTTATCTTTACAGTTAGGTTTCAACAAAAAGTATGTCTATGTGAACTTGAAGACGCTGGTTGTCGAGCAAAGTTAGGAGTTCACGAGCGTGTGATTCGCGTTGCCATGGAGGACAAAGGAAGGTTCTTACAAAAGCTAAGGAACTGGATCAACAACGAAGTAGTAGTAATAATAAGGCAAATAAGTCAAAGTTCTTTATTACGTACACATGTTGAAGTTCTTGAAGGATGGATATTATAAGTTATTCAATACCGATGTACTCTCCAAAAGTACTACGACGAGTGCAAATTGTAGAAACTTGGTGTTGTAAGTCTTTGGTGGAGTTGAACCCACCACTAAACCAGGCATACTCGCAACCCAATACATGGCGTAATAGGTTCTTTAGATTTTTACTCAGGGCCTCTAAATACCTCTCTTCCTACCAACGCCTTCCTTGCCTTTTCTTCCATCCCCTACAAATCCTCCTCACTACTATTCTTGTCCATTCTGAATCGTCGATCTGCTCACTGCCCGACTGGTCAAACTATTGTGCAAACCACGTCGTCGACCACCATGACCACAACCATGAGGTCTCTGTCAACCCATACAATTATAGATGACACTTGCTTATTACAATATGAGTATCCATATTACAAAATGGTCACCTATATTACGATTGGCTCTTGTCTATTACAACGTGACTGTCCATATTACATATGACACTTACTTATTACAATATGAGTATCCATATTACAAAATTATCACATACATTATGGTTGGCTTTTGCCTATCACAATGTGACTGTCCATATTACATATGAAACTTTTTTATTACAACATGAGTATCCATATTACCAAACTGTGACCTACTTACGGTTGGCTCTTGCCTATTACAATGTGACTGTCCATATTACAAATGACACTTGCTTATTACAATATGAGTATTCATATTACAAAACGGTCACCTACATTACGGTTGACCCTTGCCTATTACAATGTGACTGTCCATATTATATATGACACTTTCTTATTACATTAAGGCATTAAAATTTACATGTAGCATTTACACTAACAATCAAGATTCGATAACTAGAGAATTCTATGTGAACACAAGACAAAGAAAGAATATGTAGGTTTAAAAACTTCACATGCAAAATGGTAAGCTTATTATCCTAAATATTACAATATTGTTTTACAAATTGAAAATACAACCATGTTTAATATTTTGTAAAAAGACTTGAGCAAAGACAATTATGATAAGGAGGAGAAAATTGTAACTAATGTAGATGTTTGATGATATAATAGATGACCCACAAGGTGTTAAACAAAAATTTATGAGTATAAACTTCAGTACAGAATAAATTATAATAAGAAGGAAAAATATGTAATACGAATAAATAAATTCTAATGAGAATGATAACAATGTAACCAAGGTTCACGTCTTGTAATACAACCTGACTGTATCAAGAACTATATGCATATTATGTAGATTACAACTACATGGAACATATCCTAATTATGAGTCAACGGTGAACATGTGTTCAAAATAATTAAAGCTCTTGTCCTCAATTAATTTTTTATTCACTAAAAATGTATGCCTCAATGTCTCTAGCTATCTTTTCCACTATTGCATGTACTCATAATTCATTGTCGTCTAGCTACAAATAGTGGAATCATGCACATGTACTAGTAAAGGATGTTGAATTAAAAAATACTACCACCGTGTTCCATGCAATACGTAGTTGTTTCTACTTAATTACAATATGTGCCACCGCTACTCCATGCATACGTAAACCAAATATGTGTAATTACAATACATGCCACCACTACCATGCAGCCGTAATGGAGTTTGATTTAATTACACATCATGCCACCGTGTATCAATGCACGGGTAATTAACTCTGCTACCCGCATACATACCTATATATATATATATATATATATATATATATATATATATATATATATATATATATATATATATATATATATATATATGGTGATTTATTCACTACCCGTGCGGGTAACTAAGGTCAGTTACCCATATATCTGTTTTGTGATAGGAAGACACATATTTGTAATGAGACAACCAACGTTATAATGAGATGAAAAAATATAATACAAAGACTCATTTTATAATACTATGTAAACTATTGTCATAAATATTATTTTTAGTATATTCAGAGGGAGAATAAATTTTTCACAATGTATTTACAAAACGAGTCTTTGTATTATAATTTTGGCTAACTAATTACAGTTAGGTGTCTTTCTATTACAAAATAGATCCACAACTAATAAAAATTAGTTACCTACGTGGGTAGTATATATATATATACCTATAAATAAATAAAAGTAAGTGGTGTGCCTATGTGGCTGCTTTTTATGTGCATGTGTTTTCTTCTCCAACAACTAGGGTACCTTCTTGACATGCGGTCTAATTTTTTTTGATAATTCTAATAAACAACTGGCATGCTTGTGTGTTTGTTTTTTCAGCAGCTAGGGTGCCTACTTGGCACACAAGTTCATATTTTTTCTTTTTATATTTCTAATATATGTAATAATTGTCACCTATTTCATTATTTTTAATTATTTATTAAAAATAAGAGAATGAGGGGGCATTATTTGACGGAGAATTGTATGTGACACGTCTTAAATGTGATGTGTCACCATATATATTATATAAGAAATTATTCAATTTTTTTAAAATTACAAATCAGTCCCTGTGATGGTACACTATACTTTTATCTTTTATTTTTAAAATATTATATTGTATAATGAGACTCATCAATACTATATAAGAAAGTCTATCGAGGTTGAATGAAATTTTCTCCATTATTTTATAGAATTACAAATCGGTAAGTATGTGTACACTATATTTTTGTCTTTTCTTTTTAAAATTTAATATTTTATAAGGAGGCTCATCTACAGTATATAAGAAGCCTAAGGAGGAGACTAAACGTAATTTTCTCTATTAATTTTTGGAGTTGTAAATGTGTCTGTACACTATACTTTTGTCTTTTATTTTACAAATTTTATATTCTGTAAAAACACTCATCTATACTATATAAGAAAGCTAGTAGGGGATACCGAATGTAATTTTCTCCATTATATTTTGTAATAGTGGTGTGTCTATGTGTCTATTTTTCACATGTCTGTGTGTTTGCTTCTCCGACAACTAGGGTGCCTATTTGGCACGTAATTTATATCTTTTTCTTTTGGCATTTGTAATAAGGCAGTTGATGTGTTTGTGTGCTTGTTTTTTCAGCAGCTAAAGTTCCTGCTTGGCATACAGTTCATTTTTTTTCTTTTTACATTTCTAATCTATGTAACAATCGTCATCTATTTTGTCAATTTTTATTTTTAATTAAGAAATAGGAGGTTGGGGGCATTATTCGACATACAATTGTGTGCCACATCTTAAATGTGATGTGTCACAATATATATTATATAAGAAGTTTTTTATTATTTTTTAAAACTACAAATCGGTTCCTATGATGGAACATTATGCTTTTATATATATATATATATATATATATATATATATATATATATTAAAAATTTATATAGTATAATGAGACTTGTCAATACTATTTAAAAAAGGTCACGGGGATTGAATGAAATTTTATCAAATATTTTTTAGAATTACATACCGGTATGTGCGTGTACATTACACTTTTATCTTTTTTTAATTATGTATCACATAAGGAGGCTCATCTATAGTATATAAGAGGCCTAAGGAGGAGGATGAATGCAATTTTATCTATTATTATTTGTTGCAAATAGGTCCATGTGTGTATACACTACACTTTTGTCTTTTCATTTTTAAATTTTATATTCTCTAAGAAGACTCATCTATACTATGTAAGAAAGCCTATAGAAGGTGTCGAATGCAATTTTCTCCATTATTTTTGTAATTATAAATAAGTCTCTCTGTGTATAATATTTTTTTGTCTTTTCTTTTTAAAGTTATATATTTTATAAGATGACTCATCTATATTATACAAAAAAGCACATGGAGGGGTTGAATGCAATTTTCTTTATTATTTTTTTGGAATTACAAACTAGTCTTTATGTGTGTACACTACACTTTTGTCTTTTCTATTCAAAAGTTCATTGTATAAGGAGACTCGTCTATACTATATAAGAAAGCTCATAGAGGGGGCTGAATGTAACTTTTTATTATTTTTTAGAATTACAAAGCGGTCCCTATGTGTGTACACTAAACTTTTGTCTTTTCTTTTTAAAATTTGATATTGCATAAGGAGACTCATCTACACTATATGAGAAAGTACTCAGAGGGGGATGAATGCAATGAAATTACAAACAGGTTGCTCTTAGCAGGTAGAATGTATCTTATTTTGAATACTAACTACCAATTCATCATCAATCACTACAAAAAAATCAGTGTTTTTCCGCGCTAATATATAGGGGTTATCCACACTTAAAAGCGTGGAAACTTACGAAATCCACACTTTCTAAAAGCGTGGAGGCAGCATGGAGAAAAGAAGCGTAAAGAAATTTTCACGCTTTTTGGTGTGACATTTTTTCACATTGTTTAATGTGCCTTATAATTTTCACACTTTTTTGTGTGGGTTCTTTTCTATATATATTTTTGTATAGACACTAATTACCACGCTTATTACGGTGTAAAAATATTGTTGCAGATTTTTTTTATATTTTAGGAAAAATGATTATCCACATCAAAAAGTGTGGAAAATTGACCAGGATGGCGTGAAAAGAGGCAATTTTTGACATAAGTATAACATACATCGGAATTTAGAGATAATATCACATAGACAGACATAGACACACAAGTATATATTAGTTTATTAAATCTCGCAATATAATAATCTTATCCAAACAATGATACGAAGACACCATATTTTATAATAATAAGAAAATTATTAGACATTGGTCAATTTTTGTTCAACAATTACAGTGCAACTTTGTTGTCTGTCATTCTTTTTGGTGTGCCAATAATCTTTCTGTCTTTCTATACATAGAACAAAATGCTAAAGTAAAAATAACCCAAGGACTATAGAACAACATTCTTTGTCAAAGAAGCAGTACTAAAGACACTCAGGCTGCTAGGACTAGCAGACCCAATAGGGGAACAGAAGATAAAGAGGAACAGAGAAAAGACAACATATATTCTTCCTCGCATCATGGTGAATGAAAGTGAGGCAGAGGTCGGCATAGACGATGCAACCTTGAGGGACATACACCATATGTTGTTCGCTTTTGGGGAACCCAGGAGGGAGTATAAGTTTGTCTTATCAGTGCCCTTCTCAATCAGGTTGTGGAGTACTGCGGGTACTCTACAAAATCACGATGTTGTACATAAATCATTTCATTCTGCATGATGGGGGTTCGCACCACCAAAGGCCAATGTTGTGGATTGCTGATATCTTCTTTATGTGCTATTACATGTGGTGGGATTAATTCTGTGGGCAAGCCTTCTGCATTTTTTGAAAACAAAAAGGTATTCAAATTAGTAAGACAAATGTCACAGATTTAAGCTTCAGATTCATTTTCTAAGTGTTTCTACATATGGTTAATGAGGAAAAAGTTATAGGTAAGTGTTGTACCTTAAGCACCATATAGTAGGGCCTCCTATTCTCAAGGTGTTACCCATGCAAGTAGGCCAAAAAGTACCCCCCTCTATGCACATCCATGCTGACCTGACAATACCATGATCACTATTACTACCAGTGAGCTTAAACTTGCAAGGATATGCGTGATGATTTAATAGCAAAATAAAATTCACTAACTCTAATAACGCTCCCCTGAAGCTGGAGCATTGAGAAAGTCCCATCTAGCTAAGACATACAATAGTTCAAAATGAAATGAGGAGGAATACAAAGAAATATTACATCCCCAAAAATATGAATCTCATAATAAAGGCTTTGGATAATATTATCGGAAGATGTGATCTTTCTTTGCTTGCATTGATTGAATAGGATGATGGTTGCTTATGAAAAGTAGATGCAATACATTCCTTTTCTGTCCAGTCCAGTAGACGTGTGAAAATCCAAATAGAGTTAAGCGCCCAATTAAGTGGATAAAGGCAGGAATATATTGTTGCATGTCAAGTTCAGTGATCCATGGGAATCAAGTAGATATGTAACATTGAGGCATGAAGCAGTGGTCTGAGTCTTAAATAATAATACAATATAACATTATTGAAAGTACTTTTGAAAATGTGCTATTTTAATGTAATCGTTGTCACAAATTTGATTTATGATATATGTACAACTCTGCTAAAATAATTGGAGACTGGGAATCATTCAAGAAATTGACGTAGAGAGGGTAATAGTATGGTCAACAATTCAAAACAAGTTGGGAAAAATAGGCGGATACACGTATGTCACACGCACAACCATTATATATATGTATATATGTATATGTATATATATATATATACACACACACACATATATATATACATATATATGGCGACTTTCTTGGTTTAGATTATGGTGTAGCAATAGCGAATTATCTTGGGATTGAATAGGAGAATGTACCTCTCTTCCCTTCCCGTGTTGGTATTCCCACTGCCACAAACATCAGTCTGCACCTTCCAGTTGCTTACCCCAATATTTTCTAAGAATTGTAAAATCTAATTTGTATGTCTTTCCCAAGCACGTCCCCTTAGGATAGCTACATGCCTGCACAACATCAGAAAAAAAAGATTAATTGGTATATACCTTTTAAGTTCATGCTCACACAAACTTGAATCACCTAATGGTATGTGAGGATGTCGGATAACCGATTCATCATTCCAAAACAAAAACATCTCCTCGTCTAAGGTATTGTGCCAACCAGTGAATATATACCGATAATTTTGTTCCTTTTAATATGTAGACAGATTGCAATAAATACAGGAAAATCAACACAACAGTCACTCAACGGAATAATCAAAGAGGAGAAATAACCAAGCAATTCCCAAATGAATTAAACCGAACAATCACAATACACACAATATTAAAGTAAAAAATAAAGGGCCATGAAATGGCTTCAAAGTTAGATAACCCCAATGAAAAATATTATAGTTAGTTCAAACGAGTATGTTTTTTAATCAAATTATTACATAGTAATTTTAATCAAATTATAATAGTGTCAAAAGGTAAAATATGAATACTTACTTAATGTTTGTAACTCATTGTTAGTACTATTTTTTAATAAAATTTGCATTATGTACATAACTTCAATTGTAATAGGTACATCCGTTCTAGCATTTCCGCATACAATCCCTATGATTATTTTGACGAAATTTTTATTTCGTTTTAGTCTCCATTAATAGGTTTGATTTGAAAACAGACTGTCTTTAATGCGTTACAACATTAAAAAAGGTTGAAAATGAGAATCTACGTAGTACTGGGTTGAGGCCGTGAGAGGATTAGTAATGAACTGAAAGTAAACTCAAACGATAATAAACTAATATTACTAATACTACTGCAATTTAACAAAAACTGATACTACCAATCGACCAATTCATAAATATGCAAATGTGTATATCATGTTTTTCTTAGTTTAGATTATGGAGTAGCAACAGTGATTTAGCTTGGGGTCGAAAAGGAGAACATACCTCTCCTCTCTTCCCTCATTGGTATTTCCATTGCCACAAACATTGGTCTGCACCTTCCAGTTGCTACCACTAACATTTCCCAAGAATCCAAAATCCAACTTGTTGTTTGTCTTCCGGAACACGTTCCCTTTGTTACAACTAAACGCCTGCAGTGCATAATATATTTATTACAGAGAGGTAACGGTATGTGAGGAGGTCAGATAAATAATTCATCATTCCAAAAAAAAACATTCATGTTATCGTTTAAGGTATTATGTCAAGCACATAAAAATAGAAAACTCCATACTACAATCACCGAAAAATCGAGGAAAGAGATCCAAACAATTCTCAAATGAATTAGACCGAACAATCACAATAAAAGTAAAATAAGAAGGCCTCAAAACAAAGGAAATCAGACAACATGCCTATACAGTCCAAAAAATCTTCTTTTTCCTCCACTTGTAAAAACAAAAAAGAGTATATATAAGATTTTGCACGAGCGTCTAGAAGAAAAAATTTAGATTTGAAGGAAAATTCTAAGTCAACTTCCTTGCACACCCACGGAGGATCCCTTGTCGTTTCTTTTCTGTAATAGGCAGACGGACACATCAATAAATTCTGAAAAGATGTAAGAAAGAGAATAATAATCTTGTAGAACGCCCAAATCGGTATTGGCTTCGTGAGAAAACCAACTCACTGAAGCGATGTATAATGAATCAGTATATTTATACTCATGTAGAAGTTGTCAACTACTCTGGCGGTGTACTCAGTGCATAATTTGACTATGTTCGGAAGCAGCCATAGATGTAAGGGTCCGAGATGAGATCTGAAGGCGATGAGAAATAGACAAGTAATAATAAACGAATAGAAAAGAGATGGCAAGCTTTATAGACGGTGAAAAGAGATAGCAATCAACATGTTTGTTGGAGAAGTAGGTAGACAAACTTGTCTCTTGATGTTATTGTTAGTTTTGATAGAGTTTGCTAACGGAGAGGAGTTTTGTTTATAAGTAGCCATTAACAATGATTACATAGATACTGGAAGCGCACCATTGTTTCCACCACACCTTTGGATACATCTGGTGTATATGCAAGCGAGCAAAATAGGGCAAACAGAACCATGAGTATGACGATAAACAAATGAAGCAAAGGAAGGCTGACCCTACTCTCGTCTCTGGATACCTGTATAAGAAAAATGTGTAGCATTTTTCCATCAAAGAGATTGTTAAAAACATGAGGTGTAATAGTCAACACCATCACAATGAACACGGTTTATTACTTTTAAAAATTTTAAGATAATAGGATAGTAGTTATTCATCTGTTCAAGATCGTGGGATAATGTTGGAGTGTGTGGAGTTTAGTGGGTTTCGTGGAGATACCCTGTTGTGTGAAGTGGTGAGAAAAACATGTGTACTTGCCAGACCGTGTTAGTTATAGGAGAGGCGAATAGGAGAGAGTGGGTTGAGCAGCGTTTTGAGGATCCATTGTTTATTGAGAAACTTCAAACAAGGAGAGAAGAGAGAGAGAGTTAAGCAGGATGCATCATTTTAAAAATGCAGATGTTTGCTGGTCTAAAATACAACAATGGAAAAAAATAGAAGCAGTTGTTGATTATGTGCGCATAGAGGTGCTGGGACATTTGTGTTTGTTGGAGTTGGACAGAAGTGCAATGGTGTTCATGGCTCAGAGTGAAGAAAAGTCAATTCACCATAGTTTTGAGATTAGCGGGCTCCTGACATAAATTCAAATTAGAATAAAGATCAGTTGGCTGCTATCATATATTAAATATAGATCAGAAATCAGTTGACTGCTACTTTAAATTCACTATGTTTTCTTCTATCAACTATACATGTCACATGCATTGCGGTTCAAACATCAATCAAGTAATATGTGTAATAATATGTTAGGGTGGGAGATTTTAAATAGATTTTATTGGCTCAAAACATGGTCAAGATGGGAGATTCATTGAGGCTCACAAACTAATGTACTAGTACTGAAAAAGGTGCCCTTTTAGAGTCACCTAGTTAGCTTGCTTGTCATAGTATATTGATGACTTTCTGATGTCATATCTTCACCTTTCTGATCTTCCAAATAAACACAAAGTTCCTTCTTATCCTGCATGCAAACTTTTGAGTTGTGCTCCACGTTGGGCATAATAGGGATGTCCCAATCCAGCAAGCAAGTAGCTGGATTTTATCCTCAAATTCATAAGATCTCGAGGAAGCAACTGAACAAAAGAAAAATCCTATAAAAAATCAACAATCAATAGCAAAGAATGTAATACAACATGAAAGAGAGAGAAAAAAGGTAATGGACAAGCATTACTCAAGGACCCAATGAACTGAAGCTTTAGGAAAGAGCGTAGAAACAACCAATAATTCTCAATTCCTCATGTTTTTTCACATCAACTTTTCCCTTTTCACGTTCCTAATCACATCCAATCGATAGAAGTTGGCTGAGTAAGTAGAGCACCGCCAACCCAGGAAGGAAGCACCCCAGTATAGATAACTTCAACAATAGACACATACCGACTTGTGGGTCGCCATGCTACAACAACACTGTCACAAGTAGAGATGGGATCTATAGATCCCAACAGCTCCAAAGATAAAAGTACATTAGGAAGCAACACCAAGCTCAGATCATTTCTATTGCAGAAGCATACTAAAAGGTAAGTCAAGAAGAACCGAGGACTAAAAGATGTCGAATAGATTTTAAGATTTACAAAACAACATGAGTATGATCACTGTTAAAAGAATAATATTACCTTGGATGCAAAATGAATAATATCGATGATTAAACCCATCTCATTAAACACAAAGTTCCTTCTGATCCCGCATGCAATCTTTCGAGTTGTGCTCCACGTTAGGCATAATAGGGATGTTCCAATCCAGTAAGCAAGTAGATGGATTTCGTCCTAAAATTCATAAGATCTCAAGGAAGCAAATGAACAAAAGAAAAAGCATACAGAACATCAGCAATCAATAGCAAAGAACATTATACAACATGAAAGAGAAAGAAAAAAAAGCAATGAACAAGCCTTACTCAATGATAGAAAAGCATCAATCCAGCCAAGTTCTGATCACTCAACACCCAGATAATAAAGCTAGTAATAAACTAATCCAAAAAAAAATAGCAAATACCTGTGACAACATATATATAAGTATTCCTAACACGATATTAATTTCAATATTTGTAATACAACTAGCAAGATAAAGATATGAAATCTATGTCTCTACAAAAAATAACGTGAAGACATCAATGATTCATTAGTTGGCTCTAATTTACAATAACACAATAAATTAAAAAAAACAAAAGAAATGTAGTTTCTTTAAAAAACTAATCCCATAAGAAATGGATAGCAGCCACACATGGCATCTTCTACTGTAGAAAACATACAAAAAATCATATCATGTCCTATCTAACTCAAGCTCAATTTCTCATATTGCTGGCATCTCTGCCTTGATTTTCCTCAGCGTTGGAAGCATCACCATCAACCTACAATATCATGTAAAAGCTAATAAGAACACTGAGTGGCTCAAGTTGTTAGACAAGTTCCAAAACATAAGTACATGATAAAACCACATGTTATCACTAGAAAGCTATTCTCATATAGCTACTTACTTCTTCATTGCTTGTTGTGTTCACACCTCCTTCAACTTGATCATTGATTACTATGCCATTTCTAGCTAGTGTAGGTTCATACAGCGAATCTGGTCCTATAGTTTTGCATAAGCATTCTCCATGAAAGCCAATTTCTCATTATCGTTTGTGGATATATCTAAGTGGTGACTCTTCCTCAAGTTGGCTTTCAATCCAAACACTTGGCTTCTAGATACACCATGTCCATAACCAACTAGGTGTTGATTACAATTATCCTCATCATACATCATTTCATTGAACACCTCATCTTCTATTGTCTCTTTAGGCACTTCAGGTTTCTCAATGAGGCGTTCATGTACCAACTTTTCAGCAGGTTCCTATGTAATATTTATCAAAATAATTGTTAGTTTGCATGTCAAATTTATCAAAAAACCTTGGGGGTTTTATATAACAAACCACAAATTCTTCTGTATTTATATTTTTTACATAGCTCCCATCTTTTTTACAGTGAGTGATCCTCCATGCTTCCAAGGTACTAGGTTCCCTATGCTCAATTGTTTCCTATTCAAATATAAATAAGAGTAAGACATTAATATGATGAGATAATCAACTTCATTTTGTATCACAAATGTTTACATGTACGCTTACAAATTCAAATTTTTTTGAGCAAAACTCTTCGAACCTGTAGTATGGTAATGAGATTTTTTAGCACGTGATCTCTTTCCTATCGCTGACAAGTTCTACAAATAATAGCATATTCATGAATCAAACAAGATTATAAAATCAACAAAATATAATCCATTTCAAGTTGAAGAGTCCAACATACCTTTCCTTTGGTAGAGAACCAATAGTTCACTAAGTGAACCCACTCTTCTTTGATCAATTTATCTGGCACATTGCTTGCAATTTGACGTTCAGTCTTGTTGGGATCAAAGTAGAGTTTTTTTAGTTGATGTCTATAAGTTCTCCATTTCCCATTCACATGTGAAAGAATCATTTCATCGATCTCCAAGTCAGAAGGAATGTGAAAATTACCCTAAATCACCACAAAAAAAAGATTATTCTAAATAAGAAATAGTTCATTTGGAACATGTTTCTATAATGGAATGTTATTTAGTATGTAAATAAAGCCAAAATTACTTACACAAAGAGGAGTTATTGTTACTTACCCTAGTGAGCTTCACAATATCTATTTTATAGCAATCATGAACATGCCACCAACTATGTTCACCAATTGGGCATAAATCTCCCCGCTTTGCTACCTCACCAAGACATGTCCTCCCCTCTATATGGGTTGCTTAAATTTATTGAATTTCACAACAATTTTCAGACATGTCTGCATAACCCACACTTGAGATAAAGGAATTTGTCCTCTCTTTTTCACAATCTTTCCATCAGAATCTACAGTACGAAAATAAGAGATGCATCAACTTTTAATTTATGATACAATAAATGAAAAAAGATAAAACAATATGGATGATCAGCACCTATTGTTTCTATGAAGTCATCTTCACTGTAGGATATGTTGTCAGTCCATTCCACACCTTCAGGGCCTGTTGGAATTGGTTGAGACTCTTGTATTTCATCCATACACGTTTCTTCACTTAATGGATTATCATGATGATAAGACGCAGATTGATGATGGTCATTTATATTTGTCCCAGTACACCTTTGAGTTGATGTAGTTCTCTTGCTTCTCCACATGTTTTTCCTAGTCAATGGAAGAATTTCAACAAATTAGGAAAATACAACAATATATGAGAATGTTTCTTTATTGTTAAACATAACCTTATCAGAATATTACATTTTTTGTAATGATTTGAACTAATCACTACATACAATAGACATGCATTGGATCATATAAAAAAACCAGTTCATAAATCCACCATCTTTCCATCATAACTGGAAAAAGGAACTTTAAGAGCCAAAAAAATATTGAATAAAATGCATGGAATCAAGCTTTAAGAAACAAAGCTTTGAAACAAAATGTAACTGTTATACAAGAAAGTAGTCCAAATTTAGAGATAGCAGAAATCATACAGCTAAAATTTTCACACCGTCAATCCATATAAAATCATGGGAAATTATTTAAAGAGGATACGACATGAAAATCTACAAAAGACCGATACATTCCAAATCACTTACAGGTTGTTGCTGCAAAATAATACATGCCAATTTTATGTAAGTAGACCTAAGTAGATCTTCATTATTACCAATAAAAAGTTAATAGAAATGAATAAAAATATAGTTTTGACAAACATGCTTCATCAAACTTTCATTTTGATACAACTATGCGGCAATGTCATCATTGACAAATGTAGGGACTACACCTACATCAAATGCATCTCTTGTCTTATACTCCACAACATGTAACCATGATTTTTCTTTTTCATCCTCTACATAAAAAACTTGCTTAGCTTGAGATGAAAATATAAAAGGATCATCCTTCAAGAATCTTCCTGTCTGCATCAACTTAGATAAATTTACACAAGGATGATTTCTCTCATCACGTTTGAAAGCCCTGGGTGAAGTTATATCTACCCAATCACATCTGAATAGCACTACTTTGCAACTCCCATAATAATCAAGTTCATAAATATCTTTGAGTTTTCCGTAGTAGGAATGCCCATCAGCTTCAACCATGACTCCAGAATTTTGTGTCTTCTTGTACATTTCACGATCCACTGTATGAAACTTGCACCCATTGACTACAAAACCCGTAAGCCTCTTTGCATAGGCATTCAAACCATGAGCTAGAGCCATTTTTAACTCCCCCTCTTTGTTGCTCACGTCTATTTTAGGTGCCTATAAAATTAAAATTAATATTAGGTACATTGAGTTCCTCTAATAGAAAACCCTTGAAGTGTACATCTATATTTGTAGTACTTGAGAGTTCAACCATCTAGAAAAGTCTTCTAGAATCCATTTATCTTCTAAAGTTTGATCCACTCATATTCCTCTTTGAAGATACTCATCTCTTTTTTGATATAAAAATTCTCTACAACAACACTTTGGGTTAGTTTAGTTTATATATATTATAGATGAAGTTCCACAACAAGTATGATACATCTTACTGTTTAAAGTCCTTCATAATATCTTCACAATGGAGAAGAACATGTCTATGTGCTTGTGCCATGCTTTTATCATCAAGCCCCATGACTTTTGCTGCCCCAAGATGGTGTCCACCAGACTTGAACAAGTATAAACCCTTATTGGGAATAGTGTCATCATTTCGTTTTGGTTTACTAAAAGTTGTCTCGATTCCTTCCATATATCTAGAACAGAAAGTAATTGTCTCCTCCAAAATATATCCCTCTGCAATGGAACCCTCTGGTCGAGCTCTATTCCTGACATAACCCTTCAAGCGAGCTAAATACCTTTAAGAAATTATAAACATAGTAATATCAAGATTTACTCCTTCAAAATTTCATTGCAAACAAAAGACTACACAATTAAAAGACAAATCTAACCTTTCAATGGGATACATCCATCCATACTGAACTGGTCCACCATATTCAACTTGGTCAACCAAATGAACCAAGAGATGCACCATAATAGTAAAAAAAAGGAGGAAGAAATTCCTTTTCTAGATGACAAAGTGTTTCAACTATGCTTGTTTGTAACTTATCAAGATCACCCAAGTCAATACATGTAGAGCACAATGACTTGAAGAAATATGAAAAATTCGACAACACATCTAAAACACGAGTTACTCCAGATGCTTGTAAAGTTATGGGAAGTATATCTTGCATAAGAATGTGCTGATCATGACTCTTTAGGTTTTACAGTTTTCTTTGCTTCACATTTACACATCTAGAAATATTTGAAGCATAGCCATCAGGCATTTTCAACTTAGCTAAGACACTTAAGAAGCATTCCTTATCTTCTGTGGCATAGAGTATGGAGCTAGGGGCATAAGAAAACTTCCATCTTCTTGAGGTTTCAGCCAAAGATGTTTCCTTATATTATTTTCCTCAAGAAATCTTTGTGCATTTTCATCATCTTTACACTTCCCCTCCACATTTAAAAGTGTTACCAATATATTCTCACATACATTCTTCTCTATATGCATGACATCAAGGTTATGATGAAGAGGATTATATTCCCAATATGGCAAATCAAAAAATATGCTTCTCTTCTTCCAAAGACCCTCCTCTTCAACAATACTATCATCATCAATAGTAGCACTACTTGTGGAGACATCTTTGAATTTTCTTCTTCTCTTCTTATTATGACTCCTTGGACCTTTTCCATATTTAAAGGAAAGCAACTGTTGTTCCTGAAGTACATCACATCCAGATTTAGGAATAGGAGTGCAATCATACTCTTTAGTCCCATCAAATAGATTTCTTTGTAGTCTAAAAGGATGGTTATCTGGTAGCCATCTACGGTGACCACCATAAAAAATCTTTGAACCACATCGATAAGAATGAGTAGATTCAGCACAACAACGACATGCAAGATAACCTTTGGTGCTCCACCCTGATAACATAGCATATGCAGGAAAGTCACTTATGGTAGACATCAAAGCTGCTCGCATCTTAAAAGGCTCTCTACTATAAGCATCAAAAGCATCAATTCCATCCCATAATAATTTCAACTCATGTAGCAAGGGTTTCATATAGACATCAATATCATTTCTAGGACTAGATTTTCCAGGGATTATCAAAGAAAGAATCAAGAAATAGGGTTTCATATATAGACAAGGAGGCAAGTTATTGATACTAAGAATAACAGGCCAAGTACTATAATTTGTATTTTGCATACCATATGGATTGAAGCCATCGCTTGCAAGGGTAATCCTCACACTACGAGCGTCTAAAGCAAATCCTGGATACATCACATCAAACTCTTTCCATCGCTTTGCATCTGTTGGGTGTCTTAATTTTCCATCTTTGGATCGAACTTTCTCATGCCATATCATATCTTCTGCTATCTTTGAGGACATGTACATCCTTTTCAATCTTGGAATTAGAGGAAAATACTTCATAACTTTTTCTGTAATTCCTTTCAAGCTAGAACTATTTTCATTCTGAACATCACCCACATTGCTTTTTTTTTTCTTCCACCTAGGAGTTTCGCACACACTGCAATGATCCTTATGTGAGTTTTTACCCCAATACAACATGCAGTCATTGGGACATGCATGTATATTTTCATATCCAAGGCCTAACTCCTTAATCAATTTTCTAGCTTTGTAATAAGAACATGGAAAAGAGGTTAACTGTGAAAAGGCATCTGACAGAAGCTCTAACAATTGTGTGAAAGATTCATCTGGCCAATGAAACATACATTTAAGATTAAATAATTGTAAGAGAAATGAGAGTGTTGAAAAGTTAGTGCAACCAAGATAAAGTTCTTCATTAGATAGTTCCACCATTTTTCTATATTTCACATCATCTTCAGGAATATGGGAACTATCACTTTGATGATGATCAGTGTTGTCTGCATGAGTATCATCGCATGTGTCTTATTCATGACCTACCCCTATCGATACATCACCCATATTAGTAGCATTTATTCCCAATGCATGTCTAAATAACCCTTCCATGTCATCTTGACCTACTAAATCAGATTCATGATTAGCAAATTGTTCAGTATTTCCAACTTGTTGGTTTGCAGTGAGATTTTCAAAAAGATTTCTTGGTCCATGGAAAATCCAATCCTTATAATCATTGAAAAATCCATTGTATACTAGATGTTTTTCCACATCATGAATGGAAAATTTTTTTTTCCAAGCCACTTTACACTTCCTACATGGACAAACAATTTTTCCATTTTCCATTCCAGTCTTAGCATATTCAAGAAATTGATAGATCCCATTAATATAATCTTCAGAACAAACTGGTTTTTCAATCCAACTTTTATCCATATTATACAGCTTCAAGAACCTATTTATATAACAGAAAACATCATTTAAGAAGAAAAACACATGTATAAAATACGGATATGTATGTTTGAGAAGAAAAACATATAAAGGTTATCTCAAATATTAATTGGTCAAAGTTTCACCAATATAAAATCTCACATTATCTATAAAAGACTTAACTTATCATAACTCAGTCAAAATTGGACATAATTTAACCTAAACGGGGCCTAAAATAACCTAAAAGATGCATGATTTTACTTAACTTGAGCAAATCAAACCTAATACGACTTCACTTGTCCTCATTTTCACTGACCAAATTTGATTTGTGCAAAATCAAAGAAATCACATCTCTTGTTACCTATATTAGACTTAAATTTCCATAAGTTGGTCTAAATTAGGCCTAGTTCGTCCTAAATGGGACCTAACTTTCCTTAATTTGACTAAATCAGACCTAAAATTACCTCTGTTATCCTAGTTTTAACTAACATATCTCCTGACCATAATCACACCTAATTCAGCTAGATCAGGCATAGTTTAAAGGGGGGTATTATAGATTTTCTTCCAACTCTAACCTTATTAGTCATATATAATTTTTAGATGGCTAGCTAATTCAAAGGATATGGTATTACATGTATTATATATGTATACTAAGAAGTGAATTCACATACTTAAAAAAATACAAAAACAAAATGCCCATAACGGGCTATGCACCCCTTGCGACACACTGACCGCCTAGCCTCCTTGATATCTATGATAAACACTATAACTTTTTTATTTTTTTAGATATAATCAAGGTTTTCTAGTGACCTAGATGGTGCCCTCCAAGGCAGGGGTGCCTAGCCACCTAAGCGATATGGCCTAGACGGTTTAAGAATTTTGTAATGTTCCCTTTTTGGGTTAGATGAAATTATAAACATATATCAATATAATGATATGTATGTTTAAGAAGAAAAACATATAAAGGTTATCTAAAATATAAACCAGTCTATATTTTACCAATATATAATCTCACATTATCTACAAATCATTATCATATTATGGAATTCTTGTTACAATATGAATATGTATTTCAACTTGTGTTAAAAAATAAAATTCCTACATATAATATAATTTTACAAATTAAAATTTATTTATTTATTAATATAACATTGTAGTAATTTATATTATAATCCTAACAAATGCTATATGGCATGTGCATGTGTACATATGTGTTCACTAGTTCAACCTAAATGGGACCTAAGTTGTCTTAATTTTATTAAATCACACCTAATATGACCTTCGTTGTCCTACTTTTCACTAACATGTATGTTTGACCAAAATCACACCTAATTCAACAAGATCAGGCCTAAATTCAAGAAGGGGGGGGATTCTTACAGAATTTCTTCCAACTCTAACCCTATTAGTCATATATCATTTTGTTGAATATATTAGACATAATAAAAAACATAATTTGTTGAATATTTTTTAGAACTTTGATCAGGTGTAGCATAGTTTAGATATTCCCTTAAAATGGATTTGTATTAGTCCTTCTGACTGACTTTGACCCCTATTTGTTCATGCACACTATATTCCATATGGAAAAGCAAGGACGTGTAAGCATGTTTCTTATGAGTAGACCATTGTTGAGTAGATCTATCAAAGACTACTAAGAAGAAATTTAGAGATGTCTAGCTTCCCTTTATGTGGCATATCAGTACTAGTTCCCTTTTTAGTGACCCATTATTGTAGTCCATATATATGGATGTTTCCTTTATGTCATGAACATGTTGATGTATAGTTGACTGTCGAAAGTTATTATATGCAATGATACTTATTCCAATATTTTGGAATCTCATTTTGTATTTTGTAAACAAGATTTGGACATGTGGTTGTTGTATGTGTTGTCACACTTTTTCATAGTTAGACTCTCATTTAAGCATGCCCCCTTAGTTCAAGTGGTACAAGGAAAGACTTGTGATGGTGATTTTAACGATTGGAGAAATTTTTCATGATCTGACTTTTTACTACGACATATAATAAATTTTAATATTGCATTTACCGGTATACAAAGTTTGTGCACATTGATTATATATATATATATATATATATATATATATATATATATATATATATGCATGTGTGTGTTTCCATATCTTTTGTTAAAAATTTAACTTCTTAGTATAACGAGCAAATTGGTGAATAGAAATAATAAGCAGTTGTTTTATGATACTATATATTGAATATATAGCTTCCTGTATGCTTGTGCATCATATTTTTCGTGTATCAAGACTCTTGGTTGCCATGAATAATGGGAGGTTACATGCCAAAATTTGAGAGATGGTTGAAAAGTTGGTTTTGTTTTAGATTCACATTGATTGTGGTTAAAAATCCATCATCTCTCCCTACTCGATACCCCATTCTCAATCTCCCCATAAATACACGACAAACTTCCCCTTGTTCGTCCTTATTCGTTATTTGATACTCAGCAAAAAATAATATCAATGAGAGTCCCTAGCCACGTCATATTTGTTAAAATTACTATCTAATATAAATGGTACCCCTCACCCGCTCCCTTTCTGTTCTCTCTCTGTGTGTATGTATAATGTCATAACACATTATCATCTTATCCTTTCTATTCCTTAGTTGACACTTTTGAGTGTTCTCTTGACCTTCTACAACCATTCCATAAAAGTAGAAGTCCCAACAGTTTCCTCCTAAAATGGTAGTTTAATATTTTTAGTTGTTTTCGTACCTTTTTGTAAGATAATTATCCTTTTAGTACTATGAATAAATTGGTGAATAAAATTAATAATCATTTGTTAGAATGAAACCAGATATAGAATGTCTAACTTCCTATATGCTTGTGAATCATAGCATTTCGTATCTCAAGACTCTTGGTTGCCATAAACAATCGGACGTTATGTGCCAAAAATTTAGATTAAAAAATTACTTTGGTTTGAAATTCACACTGATTGTAGTTTAAAAGCCATCCTCTCTCCCTGCTTACCCCATTCTCAGTCTCTCCATAAAGACACAACATACTTTTCCTTATTCCTCCTTATTCCTTAATGGACACTTGCAAAAAGTAATATCAACAAGAATCCCCAACCATTTCTCAATTGAAATTTACATGGAAAAAATGTAAAGATGGTAGAAAAACATTTCGTAAATTAAACTTCACACCTATTTTGATTTAAAATTCACTCTCTCCCAGTCCCCCTACCCAGTCACCATTCTCACTTTTTCCTTATTGACACAACAAACTTTCCATTATTCCTTTTTTTTCTTTACCCAAATTTTGTGCAAATTAATAGGGGTTATCACAAGATGATAATGATCACATGATGGTTCAGTTTGGGAAAGATGATCACGATCATTTGATGGTTCATTGTTTTTAAAATTAGTACCTAATACAAACCGCATCCCTCATCCACTCCCCTCTGTGTGTTTGTATGTAATGACACAACCCATTATCATGTCATCCTTCCCAGTTATACTTGACACATCCGGCTATTTTCTACACAGTCCACAACCATTCCATTAAAAAAAGTCCCAACAATTTTCACCTGAAACCATAGTTCTACATTTTCAATTGTTTTCTTACCTTTGTTAAAAATTGAACTTTTTAGTACAATGAACATATGTTGTTGTGGTACTTATTATCCACCAAAAATACATCATCAGTCTATCTCACTAATTAAAATTTTATTACAATTCATATTCCTTCTCACAATAAAATTTCATTACAATTCATATTCCTTCTCACAATTTACATAAATACATTAGTTCAATAAAAATAAACTAATACAAAATCAATCAATATATATATTCACTTGCATGGGCACATGTGTGTTTACTAGTTTAACCTAAATGGGGACTAACTTGCATTAATTTGACTGAATCAGACCTGATACGACTTAAGTGTCCTCATTTTCACTGATAAGATCTATTTAAGAAAAATCATTAAAATCACATCTCATGTTATCTATATTAGACTTAACGTTCCATAACTTGGTCTTCATTAGGCCTAGTTTAACCTATAGGGACCTAACTTGCCTTAGATTGAATAATACAACCTCTATTGTCCTATTTTTCACTGTCAACTTTTATTTGACCAAAATGACATCAATTCAACCATATCAGGCCAAGTTTTAAACCAAACAATCGTCCATAATTTCTCCCAACTCTAACTCTACCAGACATAAAACAGACTAAATTTATAGGTGCATAGGAGCTAAATCATTCTGCTTTTCCATGTCACATTGACATAGTAAATAAGACGCCTACTTATGCATCTCCTAAGCATGCCTAGGATCCCTAGGCTCTAAGTAGGTCTTCTTAAACTAGGTGTCGAGCCCCTTAAGTGGCTTAAGTTGGCATCTCGAGTCTTTTAGGCTCAAAATAAGAAGCTTAAAGGCCAAATTAGCATTAATTCGGTCCGAATTTAGTAAACGTAGACCAAGCATGGTCACTTTAGGGTATAAATAGGTCTGATTTAAGGCAAACTACCCGATTTGAGAAAACATGATTGATACAGGGGAATTCAGTCTAATTTGAGGGAATAAGGACTGATTTTGCCAAGTTAAGTCTCCTTGAAGTTAAGGGAATATTTGGGGAAGATATCTGATTAGGGAAAGTTTAGTCGGCTTAGGTCTACTTTACATCTAGTTAGGTCCAACTACAATCTAGTTTAGGTCCTTGTGAGATGATGTAGGACAAGTTATGATTAATTAAGATTAATGATAACCAATATACATATATATTGCAATTTATATGTTTGAATATAGATAAATATTTTTGAAGACATAACTACATATAAGTAATAATAATGAAATATAAAACACCTTGAAATGCCTACCCTCCCGCATAGGCCCCACTCGGGTGGGAAGAACAACCTAGCCGCCTAGACAAATATTTCCACAGATAAAACTTTGTTGTCAAAGTAAGGATTTCTTATGAAATATAATTTTAAGTATAATTCTCTAGTCTAGTTTTTCTCTAAAACTAATAGTGAATTACTCAGATGTAGATGCCTTTAACATCTGAAATCTACTATTCATCCTAATAAACAATAGTATTGGCAAACTTCATACCAATAGAACGTCATTGATTTACTCAAACATAGAGACATGGCCATTTTTCTAGCATAAAAGAGCACCATATAAGCAAGCACCAATGGTTGAAGTATTCTGTTTTTTCTTGAATCTAGTATCCTCCTTCGGATTGACCTTTTTTCTATTGAAAGTAAACTACATATTGAGAGAGTTATATCATGAGAGACATAATGTTTAATGATATCAGGACAATCAGGGACCAAATTGTCTGGGATTAGAGAAGAGGAAACATTACAGAAAGTGGAACATAATTTGTATAGAACATGAGTGCTTTTATATCTTTATTTCATATATATAAATAGAAGAGATGGAAGAGACACCAACATTCATGACCATTGAACGACAAAACCCAAAGAAATAAATCAAATGGTAGAAGAGGAAAATTAGGAGGTTTGGATAATTACTGTCATAAGCAAGGAAAGATGAACGGCTAAAATGCAAACATGAAGAAAACACCTAAGCTTATAGAGTTTTATTCCAGAAGATGTGAATTTCAGTTAATTTGAGATGAAGTCGACCAGTAGAACACTAAAACTGAGGTAGACACATTTATATATCATGAATGTGTACCTGATCCTTTGATTGGACTATATGCAACCTCCTCCTTCCTCGATGCCAGCAACACTGAACAATTAATCCTTCACCGGTGTCTTCGCAGAGCCTGTCGTCTTCTAGCTCTATCACCGCCTACCAGCTCCAGGAACCAAATGATCCTTCTACGTTGATGCCTCGAAAGAATGTAGTGTTTCTCTCAGTGCCACGCCGTCTCTCAGCGCTGCCTCTGTCTCCCAACGCTACCTCGTCCCTCAACACTGATGGTGTTGTTGCTGGAGGCAATCGTCCAAGCACCCCTCGCCAGGGAGAGCAAACGTAGATGGAAGAAAGGACACTTTCCAATTTGAGGATGGTGGCGTCGTGATAGGAAAGTGGGGAGAAAAGGTGTGATGTTGTGGATGAAAGAGAGAAGAAAATGGGGCATTTTGACGGTGTGTGGAGGGAGAGGGGAAGAAGGGGGCAGGGTTTCCACTGTTCATTGAGGGAGGGGCGCAAGAAAGAGGGGGGGGCGGGTTCGTTGAGGGAGAGGGGGGGTGTGAGAAAGAGGGGGAGCGGGTTACCTGGTCAAGACCCGATAATTCTATTCCACGCTTTCAACAGTGTGTGAAAAAATACATAGTTGTTATGACCCGTCTGTTGTAGTGTACACAAAAATGATAATTCAAATTCACACAAAAAGCTTATCTAACGACTCTATTGTAGCAAACAAGAATAGATGTCGACCAACTCATTATGTCATAATTATTTTATGGTCACATATCATATTGATTCAGCTGTATAACACGTGCTTATCACGTGTTCCGCTCCTATATAAATAATGCATCTCGTTAATGTAATACTATGTGCATCCTTTAATTGTACCCAACCGGGTATACAAGAAGATAGAGCAAGTATGAAACATAATGTAGAAGGGACAATACCCTCTGTTGATGATATGTCCTGAGAATCAATCATATGATGATTGTAATGGCACTCTTGTAATTAATTTGATTATGAATAAAGACATTTTTATTATTATGTTTCTTTCAATATGGAATAATGGATAAATATAATAATGTCCTAAGAATGCATGACTCAGACGTGATTTTAGGTTGAGGACATGAATATGAGCTCATGTGTATGTTAAGAGTATTCATTATTGTTTTAGTCCTTAATCAGATATTGTTTTGATTATTAAAACATACACAAAAACTAGTATGTGTATTGATTGATGACTATGTCTCATTAGTCATGATATTGGATATCAAATCAAATACATGTACTTGTTATGAACAAGTGTACTAGAAATACACGCTTTAAGTGTGATACATGTAATCTAATAATGGAGATCAGAATTACATCTCAAGACAGTGGTGATTGTGGTCTTTAGACCTGAAGTCACCTGCAATAATTGTACGTTGTTCAATGTGCTTTACCACTACTCAATGTTACCTTGAAAAATGTTGTTATACAACTAGTTCTTAGGTGTGTTGTGACACATGTGTACATAGATGGAATTTTCCCCCTCACATTGGAGTGATATCTTGTCCACTTGATGAGTGAGACTATGAAATTCATAGCCACACTCATGTGAGTCAACATATGATACTAAGATCATATGTATCTTAATAGTGTCCTCTATATCAAGGAACAAAGATTGAACATGAAGAGGATGACATTTCCATGTCTCATATTCATCTAGATATCAGAGATAACAAATGAATTGTACAATCACTGTAACATTGGTCATAATGTTAAGTTAAATTGTTCTCCAACTTCTCCAATTACTTGGGTAGCAATTAATTCTTGTTAGACATCAATCATTACTTGTGAAATCATGATTTGATTGTGAATATCATTGCCAATGTAATTTAGAGCTTACAGGGTCATACACAAAGGATGTATTGGAATAAGAGTATAATTATGGACCTAGTTGAAAATGTTCAAAGCCAAATTAATACTATAACATTTTAGGTAATCGACTAAATAATATTTGAATATAATCTAGTTAATTAGTTAAAAGGTTTAAGTCAATTTATTGGATTTAAATTGTTGACTGATATGATAAGTCGAGTGGCTAACCCTGAGCGATCCAATAGAGTCAGATGACTAAAAAGTAGTTAATTGATTAACATAATTAATTATTTAATTAATTAATGATATGATTCTAGAATATCCTAATCGCCTATTTGGCAATCTATGAGTGACCCGCTTTAAACGCCGCTGCGATCTTTCTTTCCAAAGTTTCAGGAAATCATACTTCCTTTCCTCTCTTGTTTATAAGGGCATGACGGTCGCATTTGAAACACACTCTTATACTTGATTAGACAGGTGATGAATGTGTAAATTGAGGCATCAAAAAGACAGGTTGTCCTAGTTCATGTTTTAAGAGTTGGAGTATGGTTGTGAAATATATAAAAATTATTTAGTGATTCATTATTTAAATGCAACAACAAAGATAGGAGATCTTCAACATTGCATGTCCCTGAGAGATAGATGAGGGTGACTATAATGCTAGCACATCATCAAGCGAAGGCTGCTCGTTCTCGTCAACTCAAGCAGCATGACAAGGAGTTTCAGTCCATCCGCATGGACAACATAGAGACACAAATACTGAACGACCATGTTCGGAGGACATCAATAGGACTAATTATGCAAGCAAGGAGGGACACACACCACTGCACAAATTTGAGACATCATTGGACTTGCTCCATACCAAAAAATATACCTGGGCCACCCTCCTTCCAACTATGTCGTTGTCGACGAAATATTCATGTAGAATATAGGAGAAATTTTCTATTATATCTTCTATTCTTGCCGCTTCCATAATTCCTGACACTATCATCTTACATGGGTTAATATGGTGAAAGTTAAAACCTAGTTCAATACCTTCTCAATAATTAATGTATAAATAAGAACCATAGTGCTTTTAATTCGGGCTTTCAACCCAAACTTAAAGGAAATCAAAGAGTAACCTAATACATGAACCTATCTTATAAGCCCTTCAATGGTTAAGTGTATTATCCTCACTTTCCATTAGACCCTGGAAATGGTTTGTACAATGATGTTGTTACCATATCAAGAATATTTGTTTCTTAAGTTTTTATATTAAATACACTAGTTCCTAAATAAGAAGAGGTGTTTGACTTCTAAAACTCCACTATGGGTTAGTTCGTGTAGTCATCTTCATGGGTTGCATATTCTGACGCCAAGCAAATATAATACAATACATGTTACTTTAGAGAATACACTGTCAGAATAAGTGTTTAAATTAATAAAATGCTAATTGATATTTGTACTACTCGAGCTAGTTTTTATAATGACCGAAGTGTCTAACCAGGTAAAGTATAATATTGTTTTAAGTTTATGATTAAGTAGATTACCACATGTCATGGCCAAAGAAGATAATCTAGATCCGATTGTAACATGGTCTTTTGTGAGGACGTCTTGAATATCATCACGAGTGCACCACATCATTATTTTTCAGTTGTTTTAACCCTTAGTCACATGATGTGCAGAAGGGCGGGTGGATTGTTGATAAATTCAACCTTGACCCAACTTTTATTAAACCCATCCATGCAGCTATGATCCTTTCCTACAACCAACACATATATCAATCATGGTATATCTTCTATCAAATTCTAAGACACATTCAAATCTTTGTGCATGCACAATTAGAATCCTAGTGCATATGCTTTTAAAATGTAGGCCATATGCTATTGAAATTTGTTGCAATCTCGGTATAATGCATTTGAATCCTTATGCACCAACATGTAGGTCGTAGCACACCCAAATCTAGATCACGATGTACCTACTAATAATTCTTGGTGCACTCACTCTTAGATCATAGTACACTTGAATTCGAATCCTTATGTATATAATCCTAATACACGTGAAACGGTACTCCATATAATGTGTTGGTGAAATTTTGATTTTATAATGATATTGTGCATCCAATACAATATTTCAACAAAAGATACGCGTCATACAAATTAATCATGATACACACTCCGTTTTGAAGATAGGCGAATCTTTCATTAATCCATGTAGACTTTGATTTAAGATAGGTGATGAACTAGGATGCAAAATGAAGTGTGAATTATCATTTGATTTGAACCTGTAAAACCCCAATGTCGCACATGCTAACATGAGAGAAAGCATCAAATCCTAACTTATAATGTTGTTGGGGTATCACATGCATTAACCATCATGCATAAGGAATAACTATAATTGAAACTAGCTTATGTACGTAATTTACATTTCTAAGTCTCAATATTTCACATCAAATGGAAATATTATCCAAGGACATGAGATAAAAAAATTAATATTAAACATGAAAAGAAACTTCTACGACTAATGGAACCCCACCAGGGAACTTCTAATCCTTCACTAAATTCCAAATTTCACCTTGTTCTTATCGTGATGTCTTAGTCACCCTTAGCTCAACACCTATGGACATCTAATCTAAAACCGTGAAAAGCAATATAAAGCTATGTGAGTTGTAACAAGTATCTATGCTTGAAAATAACATATAACCTTTGCAAGACTTCAAATAACATGGAAAACGTTATTGTTGTGGTAAAACCAAAGTGTGTTGCTTCTTGCATTCAATACTTTTTTCATGTAATAACTTGGAAAACATAATCAGTTAACATGATTGACATAATATTATTTTCAAACTTTAGTAATTATTATGGTTTGCATAAAAACATGGAACTAAACTATATTACATGATCACCATAATAATATGGATTTTCAGTTGAGGTGATAGAGTCACTCTATGGGTTGCACCTGAAATGTTCATATCATCATAAAGGCCCATTGCTCTGGTAGAGCTCATAAGGCTAATTAAGGCTCATGTTAGGCTGGTTAAGGCTTACATGACTGTTCTCAGATAAGGTCAGTTAAGGCTTACATAAGACTAGTTAAGGAGCGCATAACATGATCATAGGAATGTATTACCATTAACATTATTTTCTAAATGTAAAGGTGGTTTTCATGATTCGTAATTGATTTTGATAGTCACAAGTCTATTTGGACGGATCAACACTGGATCTCATGTATGTAAAACTCTATGGGTCCCTTTACACATCTAACAATAAGCCACAAAAGGCTATGAATCATAATGTACAATGGACTATACAAATAATATTATAGGAGTTAGTAAGATAAAAAGATAAAATGTATCTTAATTCCTTCCCAAAATTTAATATATGAATAAAAACCCATGGTAGTTAATGGTAGTTTGTGCTTTCAATCCAAAACAAAAAGTGATTAATAAGTGACTTTGTACAAATACTTATGCTTCTTTACCACTTCTATAATGGTTTGTGTATAATAAGTTTATAAATAGACCTTGGAGGGGTTTTAAAATATGTAATTTTACAACCCATATTTTTTGTAAACACCCAATCCTTTGGCGCACACACCACATATTCCACTAATAGCATTCACCTACTTTTGAATTATGAGACCCACATTCTAGTTATGATGTATGTACAATCAAAATCATAGTACACTTATTAATAAAATGTACATGATCTATAACTGAAGTTTTTTATGATCATGGTGCAGATATCTGAATCTGGATGAAGTTACACATAGGTCCTCGTACACTCAAACAAGGATCCTAGCATACTTGCTATTGGTTCTTGGTGTACTCACACTTAGATCCTAGTACACTCACACTCAGAAATTAGTGTAACATCAATCAAACCCATGTATAGTATTTCCCCTATTATATACTATTAACAAATATTTTTTTGTTGATATTTTTGTGTGGAGGATTCAAACAACAACCTATTGGCTTATATAGAAACAAACTTACTATCCTACAAGTAGTATACATTTTTGAACCATGATGCACCAAATGTGACCTTGTCATGGTTTGTAGTCCATTTTAATCTAGGTGAATCTTTATTCAAACCCATGTGCATTTGCTTCAAGTGGGTGATGAACCTCGATCCAAGATTAAGTGTAGACCATGACTTTATTAGGTGTGGTGCATAGAGATTTTAAATGTGTGTTTTAATTAAAATTTAAATTGATGGTGCACCCCGGATTTAATGCCAGACTAATAATATAAAAATGATGTGAGGAACATGATTTTATGTGGTATGCCATAATTTAGAATGACAGTTCTTAGCACGTATAGATTCATCCATATTAGGAATTGAATAATGTATTCTGGAGGATATGAAAGTTCAAGTAAAAGGATTCAATATGTAAATAAATAGGATTTTTATGTTATACACAAGGTTTCCAATAATTGATGCACCATATTTCATTGAATGGTGCACCATGATCAAAGTGTGGGCTCACTAGGATCAAAATGGAAGTACACTAGGATTCATTAGCTAGTGCAACATGATGCGAGTTTGGGTGCAATAAGATATGTGTATGGATGCAGCAAGATTAAGATGCAGTACACACGATTATAACGGATTTGACCAGAAAATGAAGCATAACTTTGTATTAGGTGCACCAAGATTTAAATTTTGCATACAAGAGGATTGAAATTTTAAGGCACTGGGATTCATTGGTAGGCACTACATGATTCAAATATGTATTATGTATGTAAACAGAATAGAATTGTTAGGATGGGTTTTAAATTATATTAGATACACAATTAGATTTTAAAAATACCCTCACATCCTAGATCATGGGTTTACATAATCGAGAAATCACTGTGTTTTGAGATCTAGGTGATATTTAGATAAACTTGTGGAAATGACATTCTACTATGAAATATGGGTTGTCTTTCATCAATGTTACTTAAGGTGCTATGCTTGGTTGTTTGATGGTTATATTTATTGTACTTTACACTATTGGATAATTCATTAATTAGTCAAGTCACTGGCTAGATTTGGTATATTAGGAACTTCTAATTATGTACAAAGTCCTTAGATACATGAAATATATAAATAAATATGACTTTAAATCACATTATGATTGTATTACATTAATAAATGTGTATTATCTAAAAGGTCCTATAGTGGGTTGTATTTGACAACAATGTTTGATCAATTATGAGTACAATATTGTTGACCATGTTGAATGGTCAAACACAATAGTGTTTTGTCTCTATCTTATCAGTTAACTTATAGATAGGTGAAACATTTAAGGCAATTTATAATCTGATCACTAGATATAATAATTAAGATTACTAACTCTATTAACTTCTTTTAGGTATGCCGGTGGCTAGGGGTAGGTATATTCTGAGATCATCTGGTGTAGGCCTAATACTATAGACCAAATAATTTCTAATGGTTTGGAAAAATTTCATACAAGACCAAACCCATGGAAAGTCCAGATAAAACTAGACCAGACTACAACATTTTTGTTTTAGACCATTATGGTATACTCTAAAACCAACATCATTAAGTGTAAACTACTACCATTTAAAATATTTGGTTTTGTTTGTCTATTACATCAAGTTAGCAATTTAAAAAAGAAATGTGTTACTACGGTTAGGTTCAGGGAGGAGGTAGTGTATGTAATGACTAAAGGAAGTAGAGGGAGCATGATCATCATCATCCCAATAGCATCAACATTATTACTTCATCATTGGTAAACTATTTTGAGTAAGACATTATGTAGTTATGTACATATTATCTAGATCAAAGTCATACTACATTATTTAAGAGAGTAGGAAAATGAACTATAGTTGTAACTATTAGTATTGATTAGATTATATAGTAAAGTTTTAACAAAAGTTTTTTCCAAAGATATAGACTATATAATTTTAGAGAAACTGTGAATATGCAATGAATTTTCGCAATACAAATTCTCAGTTTGCATCCTAACTGCACACTTTTAATGTGATTCTAGTTATTTATTATCCATGCAGTTGTTTATAGTTTAATAAATTATAAACATAATGCTAGATTATATTCATATGAATCATGTAATCAAATTGTATGATATGATTTCCTTAAGATGAGTAATTTTCTTAATCTATAATGAGATAACCTAATTTCACATAGCTAGGTTTCCTAACCATCGTGAACCTTCCATTTTTCCATGACAGAAAGGAGAAACATTCTTGTCTTGTAATTGGTTACATTACAACTCTTAGAAGTTGACAGTGTCTTATGGACTAATCCAGGGGGGGCTGGGGGGGCTAGAGGGACCCACATAAACCACACTAGATACACTCATTAGTGGCATACAACAAATGCATGTACAAAATAAAAATATCTCCTCATAAATCAAGTTCATCGTGAACTCGACTTACATCTCTAGCAAGTATCGCCTCATCCCAGCCGCATCCAACACCTTCTGTGAAGTTTTTTCTTTGGTAAGCATCTATGGACCTCCACCTTTTGTTCCCAATTTACGATTTTTCATGCATTTCCCCCAAATGCCATAGCATGTAGCATATTTTCTGGTCCTTGCCAGCGTTCACTGCTAGGGACTTTGAGGGGCTATCACACCACAAAGATGTTTTTGTTATCCTCTCTTTACCCTAGTGATTTTTCTACCAACTTTAATAGATGTCCTCACACCTTGTTTCATGGGTTTTGGTGTTCAAGATATGTTCCCCTAATTTTCTTATTCCTCTGACTTCTTTTAAGGATGCATAGTTATTTTTTCCCATTGGGCTTACTTACTTGGCTTTGTGTGTTCCTGGTGAAGCATTTTTATGTACCTAACCTACCTAGATCCCCTTAAAGTAGTAATTCTTGACCTTTAAAAGTTACCAACCATGGTTGTGACATGGAGCTTGGCATTTCTACATGTTCGCGGGCACGAGTTATGTCTCACTGATTTTCGCTTGGTGCAAGAAAGCCACTGGATAGCTTAGTCTTCCAGTAGTGGTGGTACTTCTCCAACTCTAGTGAAAGCATAAAGCTCGATGACTGCTCGTCGAGTAGAGAACAATAAGAAGATTGGCAAGGGTGCTTTTACCCCCTGTCCAAATTGATTCAATCTAATGTTTTTTCCACCAAGGGCATCTCAGTAACTTAAGCCATATGATTTGTTTTTTGACCGAGCATCTCCTTTGAGAAGGCCTGGGATCACTACAAAAAAATGTGGTTTTAGTGAAGGAGAATTATGAGGGAGTAAAATCCTTGAAAAAAGAAGACCATTTATGAATTCCATACCTTCATAGATACTATTGCGTCCCTCATCCAAATTATTAAGAATGTCTCAATACACACATGACCATAAGTCCCTCATAATTGGAAAAAATACGAACGGCTATCCTGCACAAGTGATTAGAAAGTTTTCCCTCTATTAATTTTCACCTTCCCTCCTTTCCCCCACCCTCATTAGCACTAAAACAATTTCATTTTCTGCATCCAGATTGGTAACCCTTCCCTTGCTCCTCCTCGCCACCAACCACCATGATGCCGGTGCAGATACAACAATAGATTCAGAGAAGATTCCGTGATGGAGATGGGTGAAGATTGCGATATGCGCTGATTGCTTAATTCATATTTCCCCAAACTGGATCCCTGCGGCGCTGCACGCCCACCACGCCACCGAAACCCCAAGGCCCTTACTTGCCCTTGCAACGCTCCCTGTTGCAATCAACTACTCAACTCCTTCCAGATCACACGCCCGGACCGACCGTGCCTGCTGTACGCGATCTGTATCTTCTTTGGCTGCCAACGATCCTAGATGGGGATTCAGCAGTGAGGAGGGTGATTGGATTGTTTCCAAAGGGCATAATTTGACACCGGGATTTAGGTGAAGATTCTGTGATGGAGATGGGTGAAGATTGTGATATGTGCTGATTGCTTAATTCAGATTCCCCCAAACTGGATCCTCACAGTGTTGCATGCCCACCACGCTACTGACATCCCAAGGCCCTTACTTGCCCTCGCCACGCTCCCCGTTGCAATCAAGTGCTCATCTCCTTCCAGATTACACACCCGGACCGACCGTGCCAGTTGTACGCCATTCGTATATTCTTTGGCTGCCTCACCTTCATCATCTGCCTCATCCCGAAGGTGGTCCGAGTCCCGTCCTGAAGGAGTACCTCAAAGAAGATCACCGGATACGAATCACCATTCATCTTCAAGGTATGAAAACGCCCCCAATATATTTCTTCTTACATACGTTTCTTATATAAACGATTGAATCATGCATCCAACTCTAAATTTCCACCCCCTACTATCTTGCCAACGTTGGCACCTAACATATAATTGTTCCCTTCACTCAAGTTCTTCCAGTGAAGAAGGCCCTAAATTATCCAGGCTCATCCCCAAAAGACCTTGGTGAAGCTACTATACGACTAATGCCTGACATATTATGTGGATGCCAACTCTAAAGATATACGGCAGCCCTCACCTATCTATGGATGAGCTATGAAGGCATCATTGCAATTTCAAATGCTTCATTGGGTACCATATACATTCATTGTCAAATATGCTCAAAGAACGAAATCACATTCTTGTATGGTAGCTTTTGACCAGGAGACATGTATGCCTCGAGGAGATGGATGTTCTCCTAGCCTATTTTTCCTTGGCAAAGACCAACCAAAGGTACTGCTCAACAACTCATACTATTAGGAGCACATTAAAATATAACTATTTTGGCATTCTTCATTTGTTTGAATAATGACACAAACGTTTATTGTCAAATCTTCTCATTGAACGAAAGCACATTCTTGTATGGTATTTTTGACCAGGAGACATCTATGTCTCGAGGAGATGGATCTTCTCCTAGCCTAGTCTTCCTGGGCAAAGACCAACTAACGGTACTCGTCAACAACTCATCCTATTAAGAGTATGTTTTAATATAATATTCTGACATTCTTCATTTGTTCGACTAATGACACAAACAATTTATATATGTATCTACGGTTCCTATGTTGGTGGTAGTGGAGCATTATAATGCAATCTCATTAACAATGACAAGAATATTCTACTTCTACAAGTGAATACAACTATACACAATAATGCACAAGAGATCAGTATTCACAATAAATCTCTAGATTTATAGAAGTTGGAGTACTATCTTAAGTTGTGTAGTTTTTCTGACTTCACCACAAGAAGTAATACAGGTTTCAAGCTTATATTTTACTAATATTTTTCTCCTTTGTAAGACCAAGTTAGATATACTTCATAGGGTTGTTCACAATGAAGCAATTTTTCAAAATGCATTCCTTACTTAAATATCCACAGTTCGTCTACAACAATAAGGATCAAGTACCTTTTTCTGTTGCTTCCAAGTCTAATGTTAAGGGCATGTGTTGCAAGAAGCCAACCTTGAATTAATTGTCTTGTATTCTAATAGACAAGATGCAATTATGGTAGATATAGAAGTTTCTCTTTGCTCCCTTTTATGTGTAGGAACAAGAGGTTGGACTTACACCTTGCCACCTTTTGAAGCCTTCTATTAAAATTTGTCTTTGGGAAAACATCACTATAGCGAACACCATTATCAGGGAGTAGAGAACTGTCATAATTAATGTACCCAATCTAGATGCACTATCTTCTCTTAGTGGTAGTCCCATGTTGCCTGAAGGGTAATGTTGTCATGGTGGTCCATCATGCTAGAACAATACACGCATAGAAGGATCTCTATATAAAATTATTGGAAAGGCACCTTCTACCATGAAAAACATATGCTTCTTCCCAAAGGATTTCATTATTCACTGCTGGTTTCATGAAAAATTGTTTGTGAGGATTTCCCACCATTGGGGTGATACTTTCCCTCCACACCTGATTATTCATTTGACTACACCTGATTATTTATTTGACTATCTAAATTAAAAGAAAACCCCATAACAAACCCCGAGCGCGTGCGCCCTATTTGGTCGTGCGCTCCACCTCCTGCTGCTCGTCGCAAGAGCTTCTTTTGTCGCCGCAAAGATCATCTACTGTGACTGAGGGTTGATCATGCTCCGCTTGTGGCCACCACCGAGTGTTGATCCGCCGACGAGGGTTGATCTTGCTCCACTTGTGGCCACGACCGAGTGTTGATGCACTGACGAGGGTTGATCCTGCTCTGCTTGTGGCCATCATCTTCGGTTGGACAACCATCTTCTTGGCTTGGACAGACCGCACGAACACTGTGACCGCAGCCGAAGCCTAATCGGATTAGAGCCTTTCATTTGGTAAGTATATAATGTTATCCATCTGGCGTTCTTTTATAATTCCCCATCGCTCCCCTTTTGTTTGGAAGGTGACTATATAATTTGCAGATTGAGGTGAGGCTCTCTATCTCTTATTGTGTGAATCTTGACACTCCAATGTCTATAGATATTAGAGCCAGGTGACTTAGCAGAGCTAACATTGATCACTTGAATTGTCGGCTCTCTCACCTATGGTAATGTGGTATGAGAGTTCTTAGATTGTCATAAACAAGATATCTCTCACAAATAGGAAAGGAAACATCAACATCTCCTCCTCGATTCTCATCATCTTCAACAAACATCTTCCTCCTCTTTCTCTCTCAGATATGTTAGTCTCCAATTCTTCTCAAGGATCATATAAATATCATGTTGCCATCATCTAGTACGCGGAACTGATATTTGTCATTAGCTTTGTTGAAAAAGCATCATCGACATATTCAATGATTGTCTTTTTCTCCCTGTCTGTAGATTCTCCAATTTCAAATTCTTATTCTTGATGAGAGCATAGTCTAAACTATGCAATATTATGGAAAAAACACCCAGGTTGAGCATGCTAAAGTTTCTCGGGACATTATGGAAAAAATAGTACTGCTACTTCCAGCATAAGCTAACCAAAGGTGTTCACGATCAGTTCATTCGTGCTCCATGGGCTCTGGCCCTAGTTGTAGCTAATGATGCTTGTCTGACTCAAGGTTGTCCTAATAAAAGATTTATCTGGAAATTGACATCAGCCATACTAGATTTATGAAGTCTTCAAATTCTAATTAAATCATTGCAAATGAGTAAATGTTGAAGCATATACTAATCATAGAGCCTTTATAGTTATGTGGTGATATAGATTGATAGCTTGCGAGTCTGACATCAGTAGACATATGTTGGGGATTTGTACTACCTACTACCTAGTGACGGTGTTTAGGTAGTTAAGCCATCTCCAGTGCATGTACCAGATCTTAATGATTGCGTACTTCTTTAGGAGGTTGTTAAAAAAGATGAACTACAACATTTTTTCTGGGTGGTAGAGATTACTCTCCCAAGTATTTGGAATGGCTTGCATTGGCATCTTTAGTAGAATAAACTTGGAGAAAATATGTGTTCAATCATGCCCTATCTAGTAGTATCATATCCTCTCAACCACCATAACCCTTCCCATGAAAAATGCCATGACAAATGTTTCCCTCCATCTCATAACCCTTCCTTCCATTGTAAAACACCACATTTGTAAATTAAAAAAAAACCATCCCCACTCGTTCCTCCGTGCAAGAACTATTTCATTGCTCCGTGCTTCCCCCTCTTGCGCCGTGTGCGTCCGGCCAGTCCTCATTTCCCGTTCATTTTCTCTTCATCGGGCACCGACCCTAGAACGGGGGAATCTACTTATTCAATTTGTCACACCTCACCTCATCCTCATTTCAACTATCTCCAGCTCTACAATCTAGAATTATAAGGGGGTACCGATGGCATATGATCTGCCCCTTTCCTCATGACCTATCTGAGTCCTTAAGGGTGCACCCCAGAGGTCGCTCAATGGGGGCTTCATTGGACGGTGGCGCGTCGCCTGAAGTGTCGATGCACTATGGCACCCAACAACTTCCTGTTCTAGGATCTATTATAGATCGACCATAAACAGCACACCATGTTGCACCTTGGAGTTGTTTCTGGAAAAAGACTCAACAAGGATCTTACTAGCATTGTGCGGCCACCGGGTTGGTCGGATGCATTGGTCGAGGCGTTGTATCTGGGTTGATCCCCTTCCTTGAGTCCCTCTTCGTACTAGTCATAGATTGCTATCTTCTATCATTTTCTCAAGACTTGCAACAGTTGAGGATCACATATAAGTATTAATCCATTAACGATTCAGCCTATTTCCACCACAGAGTATTAAGCATGTGGCATCTCTATTCCATGACATGATGCCTGATCACCATTTTATCTATCTTTCAGTAACTGTGTCAAAGAACTGTGACTTTTATGTCACTTGATGTATTTATGTTGTCTAATGTGATGACCATTTCCCTCATATTGACTTCGTTTGAAGAAATAGTTACTCTTGAATTTTTCTATCATTCATTCCCCACGACCACTACACAGTCTGATTAATAGCTGGACCTTCATTTGAACATGGGTCATACTGTTATGGATGAAAGATCACACTTCCTTGAGAAAGATTTTTTGCTTTGTTTTCTTAACCATATTAATTCTTGTACAGGATATTACTTAGGTACCAGATGGGGAACTGTGGATAACTAGGCAGTGGCTATACCATCCAGAGAAAGCTAAAAAAGACGGAGGAGGAAGATTCAAATCCTCTGATAATAGGGAGATCTATCATAGTTGTCGCAAGGATGTTGTCCCTGTCAATGCTATCATGCACAAGTGCAAGGTGCACTATATCCCTTCATATCAGGCTCCACCGCTATGGTCAGAGTACCCAAGGCTTTTTGTTTAGAAGATGTATGACATGAATGCTAAGTGCCATTATGAAATAGATGACAGCGGCTTTCCGAACGAGGTGTCGCAAGAAATCAAACTGCTCTTGGAAAAAACTCATGAATACTTGGGAGACTATGACATTGGAGAAACAGATGAATGCTTAAGAGGCCTTGCCATTGGGAACCAAAAAGTTGATCTTAAAGAAGACTATGATGATACACTAGCAGAGGTTATTATAGAGAAGTTCAAAGCAGCGACTGGAAGTTAGCAGCGTGAATGGGGGTTGGAGAAACTTCTTGAAGGGGTTGATGATAAATCTCCATCTTATCCTGTTTGTGATGATAAGGTAAGATTTTCATATGATTTACTAGAGAAGATTCTGAATTTTTTCATTTCTTCATCAGAAAAGCTTATGCATCTTTGTCTTTCTAATTGTTTGCTTTTGTTATGTCTTTTCCATTTACACATCTTATACTTTTCAACAAGTGTAGTAACTAGCTGGATGTCATCTCATTAAATTGATTACCACGAATAACTCCACTATAAATTGCATTTTTCTTCCCTGTTCAATAGGGAGATATGATATTTTCATCCGCCAAAGATGCAATATCCACAGTGGCCAGTCTTGATAAGGTGCCGTATGACTCTCTTGGCTCAAAGATGCTTATATACAAGCAGAAAATACGGTTGGTAATACGGTTAACTAGGGAACTGCCAAAACAAATTGCAATTTTCCTCTCATGCCTTTCACTTGTATTATTTAGTAATGATGCTCCCTTGTTCTCTTTGTATTTTCATCAAATAAAATCTACACTTTGAATATGTGAAATTGTGAATTAATATCTGATGCAGTTAATAAATTGTATCGACCTAAATTGTATTCACAGCACAATGCAAGATTGGCATGGCAGTTTTTAAAGAAAGAACTAGAGGCTTCTATTATCCTCAACATGACTCCTGTAGAATTGAAGGTAAAATTATTCTGGAATAAGTATATCTAAATGTGTTTATTTATGTTTCCCATTTATGAGTTTATCCGTTATTCATATATGAAAAATCTGCCGAGCACATTTCTTACCTTCATGTACATTTAAATTATTATACTTCATGGTGAATAATTGGATGTTGACGATTTAGATAATAAATGGGAGGTATAAAACTAAATTAACTCGAGGATAGATAATAAGGAGCAACTTCAATACTAACCAAAAATGTGAATGACTTGCTTGTAATGTTCTAAAAATAAGATTTATAATGCGGATGTAGAAGTTGAAATTATGCAATATGTTGCTTTGTGTGCAAGTCTATAGATTCTTTAATGGATCTTTTAATTTGTTTAGTATAGCACTGTGTAGTATGCTCAAGGAATATGTGACCCACACAATGTCTTTTACATCAACAATGTGTTCAATAGCTTTCAGAATAAGTTGAGAGTGTTGGTTCCATACTTAGAGCTAACTGGAAAGAGACAACTGTCTAATATTCTTTTATGGATGAAATTAAAATAGATACATATCCTGTTGTCATTACCTTCAGAAGCCAGTTTCCTTTCCTTATGTGAATTCTTCTGAAAATCCCTAAACCTCAAGCCAACCTGCTAAACCTACTAATAGCTTTCTAAAACCACCTGCTAATGTGGTTGGTTATCATTGTGTTTAGTTTAATTTATACTTGAACACTTTCTGGGTTTAGCAGTTTATTCCCTTGGCTCAATAAGTTGTTTATCACAGTGAATTAAACCTACTGGCTTGTTTCCAGTGTTGGCACATATTTTAAGCCAATGATAACCACCTGCTAAAGTAATTGGTTCATCGTGTCAATAGCTTTCAGAAACCACCTACTAAACCTACTGGAAAGAATTCTTATGGCAGTGTGTTGCTTTACCAGTAGGTTTAGCAGGGAAACTAATATGTTGAGATTTAGCCAATTTGTGAGTAATGTGAATATGTTAAAATATGTCTTCAAACATACTATGTTTGAAGAAGCACATGTCTCTATACTTTTGTGCATTGGTGTTGCCCCTGCTAATGTGGACAATAGTACAGAAACAATGTTCAATGTCACTTTTCGGGGCGTCAGTTATTTAGGAAATCCAACACCTATAACATTCAACGTCGGTGATGTAGGTCATCCAACGTCTATAGTCAAGACATGGGTACCGCTTTGTATTCAGCGTCGACTGGATAACAAACAACTGACGCCTAAAATCGCCCGCGAAATCCAATTTTCGAGTGAAATTTTTTTGGCACATACAACATAGATTTTTTACCAACAAACCAACGCCTATATAAGATGAAAATTTGCGAGAAAAGTTCCATCTTAGGTGTCGGTTATTCTTTGATAACCGACACCGATAATGGTTCCCGCCAAATTATTTAGGGCAAAATTTGTCTAATTCGACGTTGGTTGTTTAAGTAGAACCGACACTGAAGACTTTAGGTGTCGGTTGTATTTTATAACTGACACCTTTTACCAACTTAATAGACCCTCAAATGGCCATTGTCCCCTTTCTTCTGTTTCATCGCCTTCTGTTTCATCGCCCGCTAGCTGTTGCTCGCCGCCGACGCTCCCTGCTGCTGCTCTGCATCACCGCTGCCGCCCGCCGCCTTCCACCTTGCGTCGCTGCCGCGCCGCCTTCCTCCTTGCTCACGCCCTACTGCGGCGTGCTCCTTCCTCCCTGCTCACGCCCTACTGCGGAGCCTTCCTCTTTGCCCACCACCGCCACTGCCCGCTGCTTCTTCCTTGCCCACCGCCCGCCGTCTTCTTCCTTGTCGCCGCCCGCTGCTTGCTACTCTGCTCTCCAGGTATTAGCTGTAGCCTCTGTTCTTCTTTCTCCCTAGCTCTTTACCTACAGCAAACACGACCGTGGCTGTGTTGGCCTACCACGGCCGTGCTGGGCAGCACGGCCGTGGTAGGCCAACACAGCCACGGACGTGTTTGTTGTTGGTAAGGATATGAACAAATCTATATGTAATGCTTTATGTAAATTCTAGGATACGAACAAATCTTTTTCTTGCATATATTTGTGCTTCTATTCCTAATGGTTGACCTAATTCAGTAAATTTTGATGCATGTTGAAATAAGATTTAAACTTGTCCATTCTAGCATCCTAATTTTATTTGATTAAACCCTAACATTGATGAAACCCTAACATCAATAGTGATGAAACCCTAACATGTACATATCTATTATTGTGTTTGTTGGCCTAGAAACCCGTCCAAGATTTACTCATTAGGAGTAAATCTTGGATAGTCCCCGGTTTGGGACTGTTCTTGAACACCTAATCTCACTTAGGATGTAAGTGTATAATGTGTATTGAGTTTTCGAGAAAATTTTGGTAGCATTTCCTCGTTTGTTCTCTAAGTACATATGTACTTAGAGAACAACGGGGAAATGCTGCTGAAATTTTTTTGAAAACCCAATACACATTATACACTTACTAGTGAGATTAGGTGTTCAAGGATGGGATAGGTGGTACACATTTATTATATATACGAATGACATCACATGTGTTTGTTGGCCTAGAAAGTGAACAATCTTGGATAGGATGTAAGTGTATACCCTAATCTTGTCCTAATATATACTTGTTTTCTCTTTGATCATAGAATGGATAGATCATGGACGTCCATTCGCAATCTCTACACCCCAGAGTTTATATCTGGTCTTAATCAGTTTATTAGATTTGCCGAGGAACATAGGAAAAAACCTACAGATAGGTTTTACTATCCATGTAGGCATTGCGGTAACAACTTGAAAGTCAGAACTGGTAAGGAAATCAAAAGTCATGTCATGTGCAATGGGATTGTACAAGGCTATACAGAATGGCACTGGCATGGAGAGATTTCAAACTTGAAACTAGTAGATGCCGATAGCAGTGCTTGGGTGGAAGAAGAAATTGCCTCCAATGACGTAGATTTGAACGAACCAGTTCCAGTAGACATCATTGATGCGATGCTGGATAGTTGTAGGGTAGAGCACACTGATCCACCTCCTATCTTTAGAAACATTGTGCATGATGCTGAGATACCATTATACACAGGCTGTGCTAAGTTTACGAAGCTTAGCGCGGTGTTGAGATTGTATAAGTTGAAAGCTAACAATAGATGGAGCGACAAAAGCTTCACTTCATTGTTGACTTTGTTGAAAGAAATGCTTCCTGAAGGAAACGAGCTGCCAATCTCAACATACTGGGTAAAGAAAATGTTGTGCCCAATGGGAATGGAGGCCAAGAAGAGACACGCCTGCCCGAATGATTATGTATTATTTCAAAAGGAATATGTAGATTTGAAAGATTGTCCAAAATGTGGTGCGTCACGGTATAAATTGACGACTTCGGGGGAGTCCAAAACTGGTTCTCCTGCCAAGGTGTTGTGGTATCTACCTATAATATCACGGTTTCAATGCTTGTTTGCAAATTCAAAAGATGCGAAGAATTTGAGGTGGCATGCAGATGTTAAGAAAAATAATGATGGGATCCTACGACATGCGCCTGATTCCCCACAATGGAAGAAGATTGATCTATTGTACCCCAAATTTGGTGAAGAAGATAGGAATCTAAGACTTGTGGTGTGAACCCTATAGATGTCGGCCAACTATATATAACCGACGCCTATAGATCATATAGGCATCGGTTAGAAAACTGACGCTGAAGAGTTCAACCTTTAGCAGCGCCCACATGGGCGTCGCTTGAAAATTGTTGCCAAAGGGGGTTAAACAACCGACGCCAAAGGCGTGTTCTGTAGTAGTGGGATCAAACAACAATGTGTTTATACAATGTGTTCAATAGCTTTCAGCAGGAGTAAAGCATGGATCCTACTGGGTATAAAGTGTGAGAATTCTTTAAACTATGGACTTTTATAAACCAACTGGTTAATTATATATAATCTCATACATTGGTGTGAGAATTGATCTGTGCCTTAGGTTAAGGAGCTTATTGAGATTAACCAATTGTATGTGTAGTATGCCCACATTACTCTGCCCTACTGGTTAATTATATATAATCTCACAGTTTAAGAAACCTTTATAGGTTTCTAACAGGGCTGTGAAATTCTAGGAATGAAACCTAGAATGTATATAGGTCCAGTAATGTGGGTGTTTCATGTGAAACACGTTTCTAGAATGAAACTGTGACACAAATAAATTTTGTATCTTATATTAAGTCCATAGGTTTAGCAGGTGTAAACACATTTCTGTGAGAGTATATACCTTAGGTTTAGAGGTGTTCATATAGGTCATATTGATACTTTTATAAACAATTTAATATAAACACAGTGTTATACAATGTGTTCAATAGATCTCAGAAACCACGAGTGTTATACAATGTGGATCAAACAGCAATGTGTTTATACAATGTGGATCAAACAACAATGTGTTTATACAATGTGTTCAATAGCTTTCAACAGGAGTAAAGCGTGGATCCTACTGGGTATAAACTATATATACAATGTGTTATTATATGTCATATTAGCATATATAATAAATTATCCTTAACACAGATAATTCTTAAACTGTTGGACCTATATAGAAATGACCTAGAATGTGTTTCACATGAAACACCCACATTACTGGACCTATATACATTCTAGGTTTCATTCCTAGAATATAATATGTTGGACTTTCCACATTACTATATCTTGTCCCCTCGTTTAATATGCTACACATTGCTGTTTGACCTATATAAGGTGTATACATTACTATATGACATGTTGGTTTTATCATAATAGACTTGTATAAGGACAATTCTAGGATAATAGTTTAAGCCAGTTTCCTTTCCAGTAGCTTTCACATGATATCCTTTAACTTATGATAATTATCCTTAACACATATAATTCTTAAACTGCTGAGTAGTCCCTTGTATATATTCACATTACACAAAAACAATGTATTAATACTTAGACTACTCAACAGCTTAGCCAAGGGAAAACCTAAAAGCTGACAGTGTTGCCCCTGCTATCCATTAAAACATAGTTGTAACCTTATACATGTGGTTTAACAATATTATCCCTTTATTCCACATGCAATGATTACCTTTGAATACCATCTTTTAGCCCCTGCTACCCAATTTCATACAGATGGTTTATTAAACCACATGTATAAGGTTACAACTCCTTTACTGGGTTGATCAAACAGCAATGTTCATTACATGTCCCTTACAAGATACATATCGTGTAGTATAGATATTGGCTTGTTTAAACAACCAAGAAGTGATAGCACTAAAGTCCAAGGATATCATGTGCATAAACACCCACAAACCACATCACCAAGGATCAATCTACTGCTAAACCTATGGCCTTAAGGTTAAGGGGAAAGAATTCTTATGGCACTGTGTTGCTTTACCAGTAGGTTTAGCCGGGAAACTAATATTAAAACATATTACTTCCTACATTTTGTTTGACACAAAGGGACTGGTTCATTCATATATAATTGCTGGAGATAATGGAGCTTGAAGTGGGGTACTAGGTCTTATTAAACATGAAAAACTGTAGATTGACATGTGCAATAATTGGGTGGCAGGGGCAGAGACAGTGATTTTCTGTCAGCTTTTAGGTTTTCCCTTGGCTAAGCTGCTGAGTAATCTAGACTTTCTGTGTTCCCTTGTTGTATATTCCATTTTGGTTTAAGCTACTGGTGCTTGTTTGTGTCTGTTGTGTAACTGTGTTTCTACTATGGATAGGTTTTCATGTGTATGATCTCATGTGAAGAGGTTAATCCTTGGTGATGTGGTTTGTGGGTGTTTATGCACATGATATCCTTGGACTTTAGTTCTGTCACCTTTTTGAAGAAGAAAGCAGATGTGGTTGGTTATCATTGGGTTCATAGTGAAGATCAAATAGGGCTCAAGGAATTTCATTTAAGGGCAAAGATGGCTACCTAACACCCTCAACTTGTGCCCATCTCATTGATATTTCAACTGAGTAGATATGTAGTAGTTATCACATGATTTTGCATGCCAAAGCTAAGCAGAATAAGGGGAGGCCTATAGAAATTGTTAAAATAGAGCAAGCCTATAGAAATCGTTAAAATAAAGCAGCAAATACACACAGAATGACACACACATGTAAACATGGAAAATATAAATGTAGTAGATGATGAAAAGAAAAATACAGACAAAATGAGAAGCAAGAAAATCCATAAATAAGGTAATGCCTATCCCGAGCTATCTCCTTCTCCAACGCAGGAACTTCATTCCATGATTGTTGGCAGAAGGGTGGAGGTCATCAATTGAAATGGCTTCAGGGATGTGTATGATGCACTCTTGTGAACCTAAGATGTCATTTTTACTAGTCTTGTTGTACTATTATAGGATAGCAGATTCTTGACTTCCTACATGCTACCTTGTGTACTATTTCCACTAATCTTCATCATAGAAACTCCACTAATCCACATGGATTTATAAGGCATGATGCGAGCAGCCATATGTACTTTCTCGTTAGAAATACTTCTGAAAACTGACCAGCAGAAAATCATAATTTATTGCACCTGGATCATATAGCATCTAAGCAAAATTGAGACGAAGAATGTCTGATTGGTCCCAGAACACAGGAGGTAGAAGCCACACATATGATGGACTATTTTTTTGGATAGCTGCAGATCTAAAAAGGAAAGTAAAAACATGACTGTAGTCCTAACCTACCCAACTACATTACATATCAACACTGCAATGTTCAAAAGAAGGGCTCTACTCCCTCCCCCCTCCCAAATGTGCCTTCTCATGCAAACCAACCTTAATGGGAAAAATATAGGACCTGGGCAACAACATAGCAGCAAGTTTGCAAGCCAAAAGTTGTTGTAACCTCACTTGGAAGAGGTGGGCCAAGGGTGGATGGAATCACACCAAGGGAAGAGGTGGGCCAAGGGTGGATGGAATCACACCAAGAGGGAGCAGACGGCAAGGCTTCAAGGGAAGCCATCATAGTTGTTGTGTGGTGTGGGACTTGGTCAAACAACAATCATTGAGGTGTTGACCAATGCTTAAATATTTTTCTTTTTATTTTTACTATCTATATTTTATAAAAGTTTCTTATGTTAGTTTGTATACTTTGTTGTCTTGCTACAGTTTGTGTGATAGGAAGGTTCTAAGAAGGTTGGTTTCTCTCTATTTTACAGTGTGAGCCTGCAATCGGGAGGAGAAAAAGCCAAGTCGATCATATTTGATCTGAGTACCAGCGTGACTAGAACTATGGTTCTTGCTGGAAAGGCTCATCAAGATGGTAAGCAAAAGTATATAATGTTTTTCAGCTTCTATGTCAATCTATTTCGGTTTCTTACTCACACTTCATTCTATTGCTTTCGTATTTCTTTCATTAATTTTCCTCAATTATTTTAGTGGATATGGGGTCGTATAAATCATTTATGTAAAATTGTTTCTTTGACGATCCATTTTCCATTTGTAACAGATTAATACAAAAATATATGTGAGGCGTATCTCTTTGAAGTTGGATTGGACTATGCACTGAGTATTGTGGATGGAAAAATAGCTCATTCACGTGACAAGAGAGATCAGCTGGTTACATAGAAACTAATATTTGGAGGCCTAGCATTGATGAAGAATACTCAAGTATCCAACTGTATGAGGCCTGGCATTGATGAAAAACTAGCTCATTCGTGTGACAAGAGAAGAATACTCAAGTACCCAACCGTAAGAGGCATGGCATTGATGGAAAACTAGCTCATTCACGTGACAAGAGAAGAATACTCAAGTACCCAACCGTAAGAGGCCTGGCATTGATGAAGAGCACCACACCATTTGAAGGAATATGGAGACATTATAGATCTTAAGAGTTTCTAGCATGATATGTTGATTGTCATCAATCTCAAATTTTACAACCATATGTATTTGTTATTTATATCAACGTTGAGCACGCAATGTATGGATAATATTTTTCTTCATTAACAGAAATTGGTTTGAAGTGATTTAACATTTTTATGTGTCATTTTGGTGTTAAAACTTCTTATGATGTCATGTGACTCTTATAAAAATATTGTTTGAGGTTATATATACAAAGTTTTAATATAAAATTAATTAACATTCAACAAATCATTCAATAAATCAATAACCAAATCATTTATAGTAATCCCTCAAAAACATATCAATGAAGGTCTTTAGTCCCTCAAAAATGAGATCCAGATTGGCCATCACAATTGCATTGATGAAGACCACATAGCCCCTCAAAAATAATATTAATGAAGGCATTAGTCCTTCAAAAATATATTGTCCAGGACCATCAAGTCCCTCAAAAATATATTTATGAGAACTAAACATGCCCTCAAAAATGTATTTATGAAGGCTAAATAGTCCCTCAAAAATGTATTTATGAAGGATAAATAGTCCCTCAATATAACATTCTTGAGGGTCAATTGGTCCGTGACAATTCTATTCGTGAGGGCCACTGGCATTTTCCACGTGAGTTCTCTTCACGGACCATTTGTGAGGGCCAGACTCACAACTGTCCCTATTTGTGAGGGCCTATAGAGAGGGGTTTGTGACAGGACTCACTCGTGAATAATGGCCCAATTTTTACTATTATATGGGAAACTACCTCCCATTGCTCCTTCTCAGCAAAGCCCAGTGGATGATAAATTGATTACATGGATTTTTCTATTTTTATAATTATTTAGAAATTCATTATAAATTAATGATTCATCATAAAATTATAAAAAATATGTTTTTGGTAAGGTTTTTAAAGGTAGAATCTGATTTTTTGGTTTTCAACCATGTATTTATAATATGAGACCATACTTTCCTAATAACTTAATATTAGAGTTCAAAATATTAAATGAGGTGATAATTAATATAAATCATGTTAATTTTAGGAGACTTAGGATTGATTTTAGATTAGAGAGACTAAGTTAGGATCTACTTTTCTTCTGGTAAATGGACCATTGTGTTCTGCACAAGTGTTTTGGTTTATGTGTGTCAATTATGTTATCAGTAGATGATCATGTGATCATGAAAGAATTGAATCTTCTCAAGTGATGCATTATATTAACTCTGATTGATGTCTGTTATCTTAGATTTACAAGTATCATGTTTAATGAAGTATGATTATGATATTTTAATGTGCTTATGTTAAGAGTGATAAATCTCATCATGTTGAAGATTCAAGTTCAAGATTGTGCTAACGTTCATATTAAGAATCATGTTATAAGAATTGATTAAGTTTTATATGCTCTCACAACCATGTACCTTAAGTGGTCGTCATGGGCTTTCGTAGCCAATTATGGTCTTTCCTAGGAAGTTATGGGCTTTCCTGGCATTACGTACTCTTAAGTGGGAAATCATAGAGAGATGTATATTTTACTTATTCAATTCTTTAAGTCAAGAAGTTATTTCAAGACTTTTTAAGTTAATGTTCAAGTCAAGTTTTTCTTAAATGTCAAGTGCAATTATTTTAATTATGCTATAAAGTTCAAATACCATTTACTTATGTGATGTTTTCCATTTTGAAGGCCTCAGGAAGTGATGTCCAAAAGTATTAGAGAAAGTATTGATTAAAGAAGAGAAATCTAAGAATTAGAAGACCACATTAAACCTGGTGGGGTGCCATCTACCTTGGATGATCCTATTATTTAGATTCTTTCATTTTTATGTTTTAATTATCATATGTTTTGTTCATAGGTATTATATTTGTTGACAAAGTTAGTGAATATTTTTAAGAGGATATATCGTGATTTATTTATTTATTTACAATGAGTACCACGATGTAACATCCCCCTTCAAAGATAAATGATTTTGTCAGTTATTGTATGTATCCAAACTTGATTTTTTACATTAATGATATCACAACAAATAAGTAAATGGCCACCAAGCAAAAGTCTGATTCATATACTCTAATTTTAAGTTATATGTGAGCTTTTTCCAGATGACCCCTAAGAAATCTAATAAGGAAAAGGATAGTCATACTATGGTGCTATCTCATCTAGTGAGGGAAGGGAAGAAGGAAGGAAACCTAGGGAAATCTTGGAGGGCTTAGTCCAAGCGCTCACCAATGCCCTAGGGCAATGGAAACATAAACCCACACATCGCGAGTTGACTTTAGTTGTAACATCCCTGACTTGGGTTATATTCTAACCCTAGATGTTTTGCCTAATAAGATTGATCATATACTTAATCTTATCTTGGGAAAAGTAATTAGGGCTCATGAGAAACTTATGTTTCAATTTTGGTCCTGTTTGAACAATGTTGAAGCAATGTTTGCTTATTTTGGACTAAAGTGCAAATTACCCAAGTTGAGGGGTTAAATTGAAGATTTTGCATGATAAGATGTTCCTCTGATGTGGAGACATCATAATAATGAAGATGATGTAGTTGAATTGTTTTCACAAGATTGGGCACTAAGATTAAGCCTGTAAAGCAATCCTTGTGCATTAAAAACCTAGTTTTGGTGTAATGTGCAATTTACCCAAAACCTAGGGTTCAAAATGCAAATTACCACTTCAATAAGGTCCCTCATGTTTCTTGGCATAATTTAGAGCAAATAAAATGAGAGGGGTGCCTCATTTGAATTAAGTTGGAGGAGAGAGAATCTTGATATTAAAATAATCAAGATTTAATCCTAAGTGAAACCCTAATTCAATTTAGGGAAAAAATGAATGTATTAATTAAAGGGCCTTCAACCAAAATTAAAATGGTTGGATTAATATGTGTGTGGATGAGCCTAAGGCCTTGCCAAGGCACGAGCATATCCTAAGGAGGTGAAATCCCACTCACCATTATTATAAGAAAAAGAATTTCCACTCAAATATGGATATTCTTATTATAAGGGTTAAGGTGCTTAATTTCTTTTCCCTTAATTCATGGATAATGGAAGGGATCTCGGTGGGGATATCGATTCCCTTGCATGAAAGAAACCAAGGGGGAAGTGGTGGCAACAATTTTGGAATTAAAAGACTTTTATAAGAGATTTTCTCTTTCATCAATTTCTTATAAAAGAGCCTTTTCCAACCCACCCAAGGGACATTTTCGGATTTCCTTTCTTCCCCTTGCTTGAAAAACTGACCAAGAAGGATAAGAACAGCAGGGAGCACGTCCTCAACCTGTTGGTAAGCCTTTTATCTTTGTTCTTCATGATTTCATGGTGAAAAACATAAAGCAATACATGATTTCTTCATTTCTTCACTCCATCTTCAACCCTAGCCGATCCTTTTAATCCAAAAGCTTGAGAAACGACCTTGGGAGGTTTCTAGAGCTTCAACCACCATTGGAGACGTGAATCTTGGAGCTTGGGACCAGAATTGAAGGCGGGTTTTATAACTTGAACCCCTTTACATTGTTATTCAACCATTAATCTTGCAATTTCATTGATTCCTTCATTATCTTGATGAATTGCCGGTTGAAATTGGTTAATTCATGAAATAAGAGGTACTATTAACTTCAGGGACGAAGGTAGATGATGGTGACATCATCTTGGACACTTCTCCAAAGAAATCATGGTCCATTCGGTTTTGAGTTAATTGCTCATGCGGTTTCACCAAACCGTTTGAGAGCAAATGGTTTGAAACCGTTTAAAGAGCAAATGGTTTCAAAACTGTTTGAGAGGGTTGACCAAGGGTTGACCGTTTGAGATTCCTGTTCCTAATTATGTTGGTTAATAACTCACCAAATTTTATGGATTAATTCCAACGGAATCATGAGTTGAAGGCTAATCAATTAGGCAAACCTAATTGGATTAAGTGCTGATTTTCAACTTGATTAATCTGACTTTTTGGGCAAACGGTTTCAAAACCATTTTAGAGGGTTGAAAAAGGGTTGACCGTTTGCGATTCCTGTTCCTAATTATGTTGCGTGATAAACCACCAAATTTTATGGATTAATTCCCAAGGAATTATGAGTTGAAGGCTAATTAATTGGGCAAACCCTAATTGAAATTTGTGCTGAAATTCCAATGAGTTGATTTGAAATTTTGGGTGGATTAGCCCAAACGATTTCAAAACCGTCTAGGGATCACCCAAACGGTCTCAAGACCGTTTGGGGATCACCCAAGACCGTTTTTAGGTCTAGGGTTAAGTATGGTTTCCTATTTGAAGGTCCAAATTTATCAAGTTACAAAGCAATCAATTGCTGATTTGTTGATCGACTCAATAGACCAAACCTTGATGAATTTCACTAGAATCCAAGGGTTGGATGAGCCAAACGGTATCAAGACCGTTTGGAGCTCATCCAAATAGTCTCAAGACTTTTTGGAGGTCACCCAAGACCGTTTGGAGGTCTAGGGGTGAGTATGGTTAAGCAATTGATGATCCAATGTTACTAAGTTAAAGTGTAACCAATTGCTGATTTGGTGATCAATCCAATGATCCAAACCTTAATTGGTTGACTTGGATTTTGATGATATGATGGGAAAACGGTATCAAGACCGTTTGGAGGTCATCCAAACGACCTCAAGACCTTTTGTGGTCAGGTCATGTTCAATTTGGAAGATGGTTCAATGGTTTCCAAGTAACTAATCTTGCATTGATTAGTGTTGAAGGATCATCGATTCCAAACCCTAATTCAATTGATTCAAACCCTAGTTGATGACTAATTGAGGGTCAATTTAGGGCTAAATCAGTTGTATGTTGACCTATTTAACTCAATTGAAGTATGAGTATAGGTCCAATTGACGATTGGTTCCATGAATTCAATGATTGAAGGAATCAACATTGAGAACCCCAAATTGATCTGATCGGTTGAGAACATATTTGGTCCATGCGGTTTTGAGGAGGTTTGGACCAAATGGTCTCAAGACCGTTTGAGTCCAAACGGTCTCAAGACCATTTGGGACCAAATGATCCCAAACCGTTTGGAGACCCAAAGTGCAAACGGGTTCAATACCTACTTTGTCTAATCGATTTCAAGTACAACTTGTTCAAATGGTTTTCAACCAATTGTTGTATAAGAACCAAGATCATTGAGGGTCTAAGTAAGTAACTTTGTGAATATCAATATGGTTAATCCATTTTAATATCTCATGTAATTGAAGGTCCAATATGATGAACCTAATTAGAGCAATGCTATGTGTAAAACCCTAATTAGAGCAAAGTTATGTGTGAAACCCTAATCTAGGGCAAAATTGAGTGTTATCATAATATAGGGTGATGATGTAACCCTAACTTAGTATCACAATGTAAGAAGCCCTAATTTAATGGTAATTGTACATCCTAACCCTAATTTGGGCATGAGGTAAGAGAAACTATACTTGGATGTGAATAGTAAACCTTAATCCCTAAAATGGGTTAAAGGTGCATGAAACTCTAATACAGGGTAATGTTATGTGAACCCTAATATAGGGTAACGCTATGTGAAACCCTAATACATGGTACTGCTATGTGGAACCCAAATACAAGGTGATGTTATGTGAAGTTCTAACACTAAGTAATCATATGTGAAGCCTAAATATAGACTAATGGGTTATGAATATAATAAGATAACCCTTGTATTGCATGGTACTGATATGTGATTGCATCATGATTACTAATCATGTAGATATGATGAGAATATGAGCATAGCCAGGTATGAGCTATGATGTTCTATACATTGAAAATGTTGTATAGGCCTTATAAGCTTTCATATGCCTTGTTGCCTATTAAGGGGTAATAAGAGGTGATATGATCTTTGTGAACTATGTGAAATACTTTGTGTAGAAAGAATTATAATGTCCTTGGTCAGATGACCTGAAGGTATGAAGTTATTTAATAAGTGGTAACAAGTGTTCTATGATGAGTTAAGGGTTTAAATACCCAGATTCTATAATCATAATGATGTATATGTTAAGAAGTGGAATTGTACTTGATGAGTTGGGGGATTGTGATCCCAATACTTTGAGAAAAGAGTGTGGCTACAGGCTATGAATCCACTATGGCAATGCCAGGCTTTAGATATATGATCTAAGCCTAAAGAGAGTTAATGTTGTGATAATGATTCTGTAGTGGATAAATGTTATACATGTTCTTCATATTCCTTGATGAACATGTGATATGTGGCCCTTTCAAGTTATAGCTGCAATCTTGAATAAGATTAATATTCTAATATGATAGACATTGAATTAACTGCTATCAAACAAATATGATTCCTATGTTAATATTTATCTTCTTAAGATGCAATAATAATGTTACTGGTGGAGAGTTATATCTCTCGCTGGGGCAATTTACAATTGTCTCACCCCCGTGGGAACTACATTTTTAGGTGGTCGCGGACGAGGAGACAGGAATCCTTCAATAAGAGAAGGACAACAGCAGTAGGGACAGTAGTGAAGTCTCAGGTGGAGACACTGGCTGTTATGTCTTGTATAGATGTATATAGAGTCCTATGTGTCGTCTCTGTACTCTCAGGTCCTCGTAGTAGTAGTTAGTGCCTTCGAGATTTTGGCTCAGTGCCTCGAGATTTTATACTGCCTGTGTTTAGCTTGACAGGACAATTAATGCTTGTAATTCTCAGAAAGAGATGATACAAAATATGTACCTTCGAACAAGAATGTAAATGTGTTATTTTTGTTCTATGTGATAAAGTTTTTACTTAATGGATCTTTTGATAAAAAGGTTTTAATTTTTAGTTCTTTTTGGTAATCCACTGCTTAGTGAACGCTTCCGCATTAGTTAATCTTGTTTTCGTGAATCGGTCGTTACAATAGTGGTATCAGAGCTCTAGGTTCGTTGAGTCTACAGAGACATAGGACTAAGGTTGTAGAGTCTGTTCTAAGTGTCTTCCAGTTTATCTGATAGTATCTTCTGCTCACATAGGAGAAGAAGAACTTGAAGATGTCTGGACCACATGAAGAACATGTTGCTGAGGGCAGCACTGCTGCACTAAGAGAAGGTGCAAGAAACCAGAATAGGGAAGGTCCTGTGCCTGAATAGCCCCAGTTTGACCCATCTGTGATAGAAAATCCAGCTCTTCATGCTCTATTTGAGAAATTCCTGACAGCCATGACACACATGGAAGACAGGATGCCACCACCTGCACCTAGGGCACCAGCCCATTATGAGGGTTATGGAGCCGGAAAGACTTTCGAGAGACTTCGTCGGGTTGGAGCCACAGACTATGCTGGTACATCTGATCCAGTAGATGTTGATCTATGGCTGACAAAGCTGGAAAAGGCTTTCAGGATCCTTGATATTCCTGAAGCTGAAAAGGTAAGACATGTTGTATACCTCCTCAAAGGAAGGGCTGGCCATTGGTGGATGGTAGAGGAAGATAAGAGACCAGGTGAAGAAATTGGATGGGAGGTCTTCTGAAGAGAATTCATCACTAGATACTTCCCTAAGACGTATCTAGATGAGAAGATATCTCAATTTGAGAGGATTGAACAAGGAAAGATGAACGTTAGTGAATACGAAGCTAAGTTCATGGAGTTGTTGCGGTTTTGTCCGCAAATGGCAGTTAGTGATGAGGAAAGAATTCAGCATTTTGAGAAGGGGTTGAACGCTGAACTAACCACTCCTGTGTCTGCTTTAGAGAACAAGGGGAGGTTTGCCACCTTTGTGGAGTCGGTAAGGAGGATAGAGAGGTCTGAAATTGAGAAACGACAGACTAGTGGTAAGAAGGTGTACACCCAGACCCAGGAACAAAGTTCTGAAAGTTTTAAGAAACTGAGATTTTTTGCATCGACAGCATCATTAAGATTCCATACCCAGACACAATGGATGTCAAGTAGGGATAGGGATCGTAGTAATGTTCCAAGAAGAGCCTCTGACATAGAATCAACATCGGTGACTGGATCTCACTGACAATTTCAGCCCAAGACCTGTTACCAATGTAGACAACCAGGACATCTGGCAAGGGATTGTCCAGACAGGAATTCGAGGATGACTCAACCTCAGGGACAGAGTCAATATGGCTTACAAAGGAGGCAATTTTCTAGTAATAATAGAGGACGTGGACAAACGTCCCAGACAGGTCAGATAAAATAGTTTTGTTTTGATACTTCATTTCATGATTACGTGTGCTAAAGATATGAAAATAGTTGTTTTTGAATTCCTTTGACTAGTCCTATAAGGACACAAGGGAAAGGAGAACTTATATCTTACTCAGTGTTCCTTAAAATGTTTTATAATCTCCCTTATCTATGTGTTGAAAGATGAGATTTAGAAGTGATGCCGGAAGAAAAAGTCAAGAATGGAAAATCATGTGTGTATAATGATATGAAAAGTGAAGAATATGATAGCCAATAAAGTGCATACTACCTAATCTCAATACTTGTATACCCTAGCCAGGCATATGATTATTGTAGATAAGGCAAGTATGAAACTCTTAGATTGTTACCTTTTTTATTACTCTGATCAAGTAGTCATTCTGAAACAATCTAGAGAGTATAATGGAATTAAATAGGAAGAGTTGAGTGGATATTTTCAAAACAAATCACTTAGTGAACTTGCTCCGTGGATATTTTCAAAACAAATCACTTAGTGAACTTTCTCCGTGGATATTTTCAACATACTTAGTGAACTTGCTCCGCGGATATTTTCAACATACTTAGTGAACTTGCTCCGTGGATATTTTCAACATACTTAGTGAACTTGCTCTGTGGATATTTTCAACATACTTAGTGAACTTGCTCCGTGGATATTTTCAACATACTTAGTGAACTTGCTCCGTGGATATTTTCAACATACTTAGTGAACTTTCTCTATGGATATTTTCAACAAACTTAGTGAACTTGCTCTGTGGATATTTTCAACATACTTAGTGAACTTGCTCCGTGGATATTTTCAACATACTTAGTGAACTTGCTCCGTGGATATTTTCAACATACTTAGTGAACTTGCTCTGTGGATATTTTCAACATACTTAGTGAACTTTCTCCGTGGATATTTTCAACATACTTAGTGAACTTGCTCCGTGGATATTTTCAACATACTTAGTGAACTTGCTCTGTGGATATTTTCAACATACTTAGTGAACTTGCTCTGTGGATATTTTTGACATACTTAGTGAACTTGCTCCGTGGATATTTTTGACATACTGAGTGAACTTGCTCCGTGGATATTTTCAACATACTCAGTGAACTTGCTCCGTGGATATTTTCAACATACTCAGTGAACTTGCTCCGTGGATATTTTCAACATACTTAGTGAACTTGCTCCGTGGATATTTTTAACATACTTAGTGAACTTGCTCCGTGGATATTTTCAACATACTTAGTGAACTTGCTCCATGGATATTTTCAACATACTAAGTGAACTTGCTCCGTGGATATTTTCAACATACTTAGTGAACTTTCTCTGTGGATATTTTCAACATACTTAGTGAACTTGCTCCGTGGATATTTTCAACATACTTAGTGAACTTGCTCTGTGGATATTTTCAACATACTTAGTGAACTTGCTCCATGGATATTTTCAACATACTTAGTGAACTTGCTCCGTGGATATTTTCAACACACTTAGTGAACATGCTCCGTGGATATTTTCAAAACAAATTACTTAGTGAACTTTCTCAGTGATTTCGAGGACGAAATCCTTATAGGGGGGGATAATTTGTAACATCCTGACCTGGGTTATATTCTAACCCTAGATGTTTTGCCTAATAAGTTTGAGTAGATACTTAATCTTATCTTGGGAAAAGTAATTAGGGCTCATGAGAAACTTATGTTTCAATTTTGGTCATGTTTGAACAATGTTGAAGCAATGTTTGCTTATTTTGGACTAAAGTGCAAATTACCCAAGTTGAGGGGTTAAATTGAAAATGTTGCATGATAAGATGTTCCTCTGATGTGGAGACATCATAAGAATGAAGATGATGTAGTGGTATGGTTTTCACAAGCTTGGGCACAAAGATTAAGCTTGTAAAGCAATCCTAGTGCATTAAAAACCTAGTTTTGGTGTAATGTGCCATTTACCCAAAACCTAGGGTTCAACATGCAAATTATCACTTCAATAAGGTCCCTAATGTTTCTTGTCATCATGTAGAGCAAATAAAATGAGAGGGTTGCCTCATTTGAATTAAGTTGGAGGAGAGATAATCTTGATATTAAAATAATCAAGATTTAATCCTAAGTGAAACCCTAATTCAATTTAGGGCAAAAATGAATGTATTAATTAAAGGGCCTTCAACCAAAATTAAAATGGTTGGATTAAGATGTGTGTGGATGATACTAAGGCCTTGCAAAGGCACGAGCATATCCTAAGGAGATGAAATCCCACTCACCATTATTATAAGAAAAAGAAGTTCCACTCAAATATGGATATTCTTATTATAAGGGTTAAGGTGCTTAATTTCCTTTCCCTTAATTCATGGATAATGGAAGGGATCTCGGTGGGGATAGACATTCCCTTGCATTCAAGAAACCAAGGGGGAAGTGGTGGCAACAATTTTGGAATTAAAAGACTTTTATAAGAGATTTTTTCTTTCATCAATTTCTTATAAAAGAGCCTTTTCCAACCCACCCAAGGGACGTTTTCAGATTTCCTTTCTTCCCCTTGCTTGAAAAACCGACCAAGAAGGCTAAGAACAGCAGGGATCACGTCCTCAACCTGTTGGTAAGCCTTTGATCTTCGTTCTTCATGATTTCATGGTGAAAATCATAAAACAATACATGATTTCTTCGATTCTTCACTCCATCTTCAACGCTAGCCGATCCTTTTACTCCAAAAGCTTGAGAAACGAACTTGGGAGGTTGCTAGAGCTTCAACCACCATTGGATCCGTGAATCTTGGAGCTTGGGACCAGAATTGAAGGCAGGTTTTATAACTTGAACCCCTTTACATTGTTATTCAACCATTAATCTTGCAATTTCATTGATTCCTTCATTATCTTGATGAATTGCTGGTTGAAATTGGTTGATTCATGAAATCAGAGGTACTATGAACTTCAGGGACGAAGGTAGATGATGGTGACATCATCTTGGACACTTTTCCAAAGAAATCATGGTCCATTCGGTTTTGAGTTAATTGCTCGTGCGGTTTCACCAAACCATTTGATAGCAAACGGTTTCAAAACCATTTGAGAGGGTTGAACAAGGGTTGACCGTTTGAGATTCCTGTTCCTAATTATGTTGTTTAATAACTCACCAAATTTTATGGATTAATTCCAAAGGAATCATGAGTTGAAGGCTAATCAATTAGGAAAATCTAATTGGATTAAGTGCTGATTTTCAACTTGATTAATCTGACTTTTTGGGCAAACGGTTTCAAAACCGTTTGACAGGGTTGACCAAGGGTTGCCCATTTGAGATTCCTGTTCCTAATTATGTTGGGTGATAAACCACCAAATTTTATGGATTAATTCCCAAGGAATCATGAGTTGAAGGCTAATCAATTGGGCAAACCCTAATTGAAATATGTGCTGAAATTCCAATGAGTTAATTTGAAATTTTGGGTGGATTAGCCAAAACCGTTTGGGGATCACCCAAACGGTCTCAGGACCATTTTGGGATCACCCAAGACCGTTTTGAGGTCTAGGGTTAAGTATGGTTTCCTATTTGAAGGTCCAAAGTTATCAAGTTACAAAGCAATCAATTGTTGATTTGTTGATCGACTCAATAGACCAAACCTTGATGAATTTCACTAGAATCCAAGGGTTGGATGAGCCAAACGGTCTCAAGACCGTTTGGAGGTCACCCAAGACCGTTTTGAGGTCTCGGGGTGAGTATGGTTAAGCAATTGATGATCCAATGTTACTAAGTTAAAGTGTAATCAATTGTTGATTTGGTGATCAATCCAATGATCCCAACCTTAATTTGTTGACTTGGATTTTGATGATATGATGGGAAAACAGTCTCAAGACTGTTTGGAGGTCATCCAAATGACCTCAAGACCGTTTGGGGTCAGGTCATGTTCAATTTGGATGATGGTTCAATGGTTTCCAAGTAACTAATCTTGCATTGATTAGTGTTGAAGGATCATCGATTCCAAACCCTAATTCAATTGATTCAAACCCTAGTTGATGACTAATTGCGGGTCAATTGAGGGCTAAATCAGTTGTAGGTTGACCTATTTAACTCAATTGAAGTATGAGTATAGGTCCAATTGATGATTGGTTCCATGAATTCAATGATTGAAGGAATCAACATTGAGAACCCTAAATTGATTTGATCGGTTGAGAGCATATTTGGTCCATGCGGTTTTGAGGAGGTTTGGACCAAATGGTCTCAAGACCATTTGAGTCCAAACGGTCTCAAGACCGTTTGGGACCAAACAATCCCAAACCATTTGGAAACCCAAAGTGAAAACGGGTTCAATGCCTACTTTGTCTAATCGATTTCAAGTACAACTTGTTCAAATGGTTTTCAACCAATTGATGTATAAGAACCAAGATCATTGAGGGTCTAAGTAAGTAACTTTGTGAAGATCAATATGGTTAATCCATTTGAATATCTCATGTAATTGAAGGTCCAATATGATGGACCTAATTAGAGCAATGCTATGTGTAAAACCCTAATTAGAGCAAAGCTATGTGTGAAACCCTAATCTAGGGAAAAACTGAGTGTTATCATAATCTAGGGTGATGATGTAACCCTAACTTAGTATAACAATGTAAGAAGCCCTAATTTAATGGGAATTGTACATCCTAACCCTAATTTGGGCATGAGGTAAGAGAAACTCTACTTGGATGTGAATAGTAAACCTTAATCCCTAAAATGGGGTAAAGGTGCATGAAACCCTAATACAGGGTAATGTTATGTGAACCCTAATATAGGGTAATGCTATGTGAAACCCTAATACAGGGTACTTCTATGTGGAACCCAAATTCATGGTGATGCTATGTGAAGTTCTAACACTCAGTAATCCTATGTGAAGCCCAAATATAGACTAATGGGTTATGAATATAATAAGATAACCCTTGTATTGCATGGTACTGATATGTGATTGCATCATGATTACTAATCATGCAGATATGATGAGAAGATGAGCATAGCCAGGTATGGGCTATGATGTTCTATACATTGAAAATGTTCTATACGCCTTATAAGCTTTCATATGCCTCGTTGCCTATTAATGGGTAATAAGAGGTGATATGAGCTTTGTGAACTATGTGCAATACTGTGTAGCAAGAATTATAATGTCCTTGGTCAGATGACCTGAAGGTATGAAGTTACTTAATAAGTGGTAACAAGTGCTCTATGATGAGTTAAGGGTTTAAATACCCAGATTCTATAATCATAATGATGTATATGTTAAGAAGTGGAATTGTACTTGATGAGTTGAGGGATTGAGATCTCAATACTTTGAGAAAAGAGTGTGGCTACATGCTATGACTCCACTATGGCAATGCCACGCTTTAGATATATGATCTAAGCCTGAAGAGAGTTAATGTTGTGATAATGATTCTGTAGTGGATAAATGTTATACATGTTCTTCATATTCCTTAATGAACATGTGATATGTTGCTATTTCAAGTTATAGTTGCAATCTTGAATAAGATTAATATTCTTATCTGATAGACATTGAATTAACTGCTATCAAACAAATATGATTCCTATGTTCATATTTATCTTCTTAAGATGCAATAATAATGTTACTGGCGGAGAGTTATATCTCTCGCTGGGGCAATTTACAATTGTCTCACCCCCGTGGGAACTACAGTTTTAGGTGGTCATGGACGAGGAGACAGGAATCCTTCAGTAAGAGAAGGACAACAGCAGCAGCAGGGACAGCAGTGAAGTCTCAGGTGGAGACACTGGCTGTTATGTCTTGTATAGATGTATATAGAGTCCTATGTGTCGTCTCTGTACTCTCAGGTCCTCGGAGTAGTAGTTAGTGCCTTCGAGATTTTGGCTCAGTGCCTCGAGATTTTATACTGCCTGTGTTTAGCTTGACATGATAGTTAATGCTTGTAATTCTCAGAAAGAGATGATACATAATATGTACCTTCGAACAAGAATGTAAATGTGTTACTTTTGTTCTATGTGAGAAAGTTTTTACTTAATGGATCTTTTGATAAAGAGGTTTTAATTTTTAGTGATTTTTGGTAATCCACTGCTTAGTGAACGCTTCCGAATTAGTTAATCTTGTTTTCTTGAATCGGTCGTTACATTAGTAGACTTCCTAAAGATAAGGCCCAGATCCTTTGCTGGAGAATGATATGTTGATGTCATCACCAAGGGAGAAGAATGGACTAGAAGCATGAAACATCATTTCTATGACCTGGAGTGCCTTTAATAGTCTAGGATTCGGTTCGTGACACACATGTTGAAGGGAGTTTCTCATACATGGTGGGAGAATTTCCTCAACTCAAGAGTGGATGATGCCCCAGCACTCACATGGGAAGTAGTTGTTGAAGCCTTACTTCAGCATTTTGAGTCTGAGGCCATGATAGAGAGGAAGGAGGAAGAGTATATCAACCTAACTCAAATTGGTGACAAGATCATTACCTAGTATGTCATGGAGTTCCATGTGCTCTAGAAGTATGGTTATGATTATACAGATGTCGTAGGATGAAGAAGTTCATCCAAGGACCAAAACCTAACTTTAGCTTTGCTCTAAACTCTTCAAGAAGCCTTCCACTAAGCCTTAGAGATAGAATACCATCATAGAAGATCCTACCAGAATGATGCAGCCCAAAAGAATCAGAAATGCACTTCCAATAGTCAGGTAGTGAAGAGGAAGGCATTTAAGTCCATAGATCCTAAACAGCCCTAATATCTAACCTGTAAGAAAAGGCATGCATGTCCTTGTAGGTATGGAATAGGAGTGTGTTATTATTGTGGAGAAATTTGGCATATAAAGCCTAATTGTCCTAAGCTAATGAAGAAGGACAAGAATTATAATCCACAACTAAGAGACAAGCTAGAATTTTCACCATGGATGTAGAGAAAGAAGAAGATGATAAAGGTAATAGTTTATTCATTTTTGTATAAATCTTTATCATGTACATAAATATCTATTTTCACAATTAAAATTGTTAAATTTCATAAACGCTAAAAGTTATCTATCACATGCTAAGCGGTAAGAGAAGTCCTAAGGTGGGTAGTAACCTAAAATAAAATTTAGAGGATTAAATTTAGTTAAGGTGAGTAGAATTGTAACATTCCAAAAATTCACATATATAATTTAGAACTTAGTGAAGTTTTTATGATGGAAGTTAAGTAATGGACTTAATGGAAATAATACCAAACTATAAAATTGTGCTTGATTTATAAGGAATGACATGTGTTGTTCCCTTATGCAATAAATAATTCATATTTATTTTAACATGAAAAGAAATAAGACATAACTCCTTATTCTTGTCTCTCTTAATATAATCCCTTCAATTATGCATAAAAGGTAAAAAGAAACCCTTGGTTAGATAAAGACTTCAAATTTCATAATTTGATTCACTAAATAAAGGGAATGCTAGCTTTGACACATCTTTTAATATGAATATGTTTAGATAATGACATATATGGAATTTATGGAGAAAAGTGGTGTGTTTTCTACTACCTTGGGTTACATCTAACCAATTGAACTTGATTAGATGCAACTTAGGGCTAGGAAAAACACACTTGGATCTTTCAAATTTATAAGGGGGGCCCTATACTAACTCAATAACTTAGACCGAAATATACCCCCACAAGCGCATGGGATCATATTGTAGTATAGGTGAATGGAAAGTGAGGGGTCGATCCACAGGAAGAGAGGGGGTACTAGAGCTTAGCTAGAACGCGCTATGTTCCTAAAGCGGAGAGTGGGGTTTTTAGGGTTTAAAGTTGGTTTTGGTTGGTTACACTAAAATGTAATCAATTAAACAAGAAAGGAAACAAGACAAGAAAAAACCCTAAGTTAGCCCTAATAAAAAAGTAAAGAAACTACCTAAGCAAGATCACAACACTATACTAGACTAACAATTAAGGGACTTGAGCAATCAAAAAGCTAAACTATCACTATACTACCCTAGAAAAGATTAACTATCAAGAACTAACCAATTAACTAAGGAGCAATTAAAACTAAGAAAGATTAACTATCAAGAACTAACCAATTAACTAAGGAGCAATTAAAACTAAGCAACTAAACAAGCATGAACTAGCAAGAAAGCCAATTAAGGTTTTAAGCAAGTTAGGGGAAGAGTGGGCCATTTGGGGGAACATCATAGGAATCCAAGTTGAGGGGTGATATATCATGCAAATACTATATTTTCATTCAAGATTGCCAAACCAAACAACAAGATAAGTGCTATTTGATTTACCCTAAGCTAACAGTTAGCCATGGATGGTATGGAGTGTGTATAGGGGAACTACACCCTTGCACACCCCATCCACCCTTACTAGGCTCAATTTCACTAGGCTTAGGTGTAATTCTAATAGGATTAGGCAAGTCTAGGTTTCTATGGAAAGTGTGATTAGGGTAATTGAGAGCCTAGGGTAGGAAGGAGAGAAGAGATGAGGGTGCTTAACCTCCTCTTTCTCACCATCTAGCTTCTAGAAAACTTTAGGCAATTATAGTAATCACTCGTACGCGAGCTACTTAGATCTACCACCTAGTTGTAGGAGAAGAGATTTGTATGTGGGAAGATAGGGTGCTAGATAGGGATCCAGTAGTTGGACCTAGGAATAATTCCTAATATAACCACATACAATCTATTTTCCCCTAGAATCTAGGTGTTTTCAAGCATCAAACAACAAGCAATCCATGTTTAGAAGCATAAATAAAAAGTAGAATAATGAGAAATGAGACAGAAGCAAGAGACAATCATAATAGAATCAAAATATGTTCATAACAAGTAATATCCCCCAACATGGTATCCAAGTGACATTTACTCCCCCCAAACAACCAACCAAGAGGGCTTAGCTACTCATAATCAAACAAAAGAGCAAAAAGGAAATAAGAAATACAAGTAGGCCATGGTAGCTCATGGAAGATCCTCCTTCTTCACCTCCTTGTTGTAGAAGGTCATGCACCTTCCTCCAAGATGGAAAATGGCATGAAAAGGTAAGGTTTGGTCGTGGAAACCCCAAAAAACTAGGTTTTTGAGGTAGTGGAAGGAGGAAATAGAGTGGGGTGGATGAAGGTAGGTGAGAGCTCTTTAATGCTAAGGGTGGTTGTAATGAATGCTAACCTTTGCGCTTTGGCTGCCACTCTAGTATATGTGGGTGGTGGGGAAGCACTAGGGTAACTGGGGGTAAAATGGGAATAATAGTGTAGAAAAAAGTAGGGTTTTGAGTGGAAGCACAGTCATGTTGAACAACATGGTCGTGGTGGGTAGAGTGTAACACGAATGTGATAAGATGGAAGGTGTTGTCTAAATTGACATTAGTATTGTTACGACCCCACCTCCCGATAACCCCCAATTAAGGGAGACCAAGAAGTTGAAGCCGCACCCATTAATCCAGGATCAAAGGTTCGACATATAACCATAAACAATTATTAAATTCTAATAGACTATACTGAAAATGGTAATAAAAATTTTCTTTGCATACTTTCGAAAAGTTTGGAACAAACTAAACTTCTAACCTCAGCTGAACTATTCTAACTAGTTCCTCCTTGTTCATTAATTCTTGAATTCACAAGGTGTAGCTTTACTGTTTGTTCTTTTCATTGTACCTAAAACGCCGACAAACAAAACGTCGGTCATCCGAAGCTGGTATGTGGGGGAAACAGATAATCATGCAAATATGATAACCATGTAATCATTCAATTAATCATTTAACAACCAAGATTACGTTTTAAGCCAAACTACTCAATCCATACCTATCCACAACTCTGTGTTGTCCCTGTAAGGACTTATATGGTACCTCTATAAAGGTGACTTGATGGACCTACCCTCTAGGCAGCCAAAGTCTTTCATGACCTGATGGACCTACCCTCTAGGTAGCCATGTACTAGGTCAGCCATTACGACACAGAGGGGGATTAATGATTGAGCTAGAAGGCATATACATTATGTGATAGTCATAGTCACTTTATAATTGCAAGAAATAAATAAACATTCAACAGTTTAGTTGCATTCAATGCGATTAAACATCCGGGAATCCATCGGGAAACTAAGCGGTTATTCATAATCGTAACCACATACCTGATCCATAGTAACTTGATGTCCATGCATTAACATTCAACACAATTAACAAGCAATCAACAATATCCTAAAAATAATGCATAACATTCAAGTGTCATTGTTTTATTCAAAACATCCTCAAGATCAACTTGGATTCCACCTTATGATTTCTAGGCCAACTTTAGGGTTTTATTAGTGTTTTAGCCTTCATTATGCATTTATCACTTTTAATACTCTTTTAGTTCACAAACCTTAATTTCTGCATCATAGGCACAATTGAATGTCAATTAAGTCTAATATGTTTCTTTTACACTAAAACTATTATCTTTATCCTTTTAGGTCATATCCAAAACATTAAGGCTAATTATCATCTTTGGTTTCTTTCAAATTGACAAATCATATTTCATTATAGTTCAACTCACATATATGAACCTTATTTATCACTATTTCCACTTTTATACACTAGGAAACACTAATTATCCAAATAATTCACGTTAAAGATCTTTGGTACTCAATTTATCTTCAAATCATCATATCTCTATTATATTCTTCGATTTGTACAATTAAAACCATTAGAATTCATATCAACATAAATTAGGGTTTCTAATCCCATTAAGGCATATTCATGTACATAGAACCCTAAATGAGACCAATTATAAAAAGATCATCTTTTTAAATACCATTTTCACTTTTATTAACAACATGTTAATATCCGCTTGAATTATCCATCTATCATCAAATCTAAGGGTTTTTCCTTAATTGAATCATTAAAGATGATAACTTTATGCCCTTTTAAATTAAATGCATATTTAAGCACATAAACCCTAAATTAGACTAATCATGTGCAAAGTTCTTCCTTCTTGAACTCAATGTTCCTTTTTACATTTAACAAATTAATATCAACTCTAAAGATCCATTAAACCCTATTACACACATTAATCATATCAAAATACGGTTTCTTAACCTTTAATTCATTAAAGATGATAATTTTCACTACATTTCGAACTATGATCAGATTCAGGCTATAAAACTATTTTTAATGGATTCCTTGTGTTCTTCTGATCAAAATCCATATATTACATGTCTTAATCGGAATTACCAATCTTTATTTATGAATTTTGCAATAAAACACTGACTTGGCCAATCCGAGAGTGCCACGTCAGCCCGCCCCATGCAATGTCGCCCTTTGTTTTGGAAAACATAACGAAAAGTCGTCCGTGCCCCGGGTTAAGTCGATCCTTCCTTTAGCCCGCGAAGGGCAAAACTGTCCAACGTGCTTCCGCCCTTCTTCTTCCTCGTGCCGCTGGGTTGCGGCTGCCCTAGCTGCTGTTCTTCAGCCCTGGTGCGGCCTCATCTCCTTCATCTGGACCCCGGCGGTCACCGGACTGCCTTCCCCTACCTCCGTTCTGCCCTAGCGCACACGAGAGCGCTGCTGGGTTGCGGCCAGGTCGGCTGGTTCGAGACCTTAAGCTCTGCAACACGTGGGCGGTCTGCTGCCCTCCCGCAGCTGTCGCGTAAGAACCCAGGCTCAGGGAAGATGGATGCATATTCCTGAGGATCTGTGGTTGCGTTGTGCTTCTCTCGTACTCATCTACTTGCTCCTCGTCACTCATAGACGCTCTACTCCTCTCCCTTAGGGTTTGTTTTCAAAGAAAGAGAAGAAGAAGATAGGAAAATGTGGAACCTCCTGGAACTCGTCCCCAGACTCTACCCCTTATATAGGGGAGGGTACTCAAGCCCCAAGACATCCTTAAAGGAGGGAACAAGTCCATTTCCCAATAGGAAACAACTCCCTTTAATAAAGAAGCAAAACTTCTCTCTCTCTCACTTTCATCCCTTTGATATTCCTTTTCCTTTAATTATTAGTATTTCGAAAATTACCTCCTTTATCTTCCTTGTACTTACCCTCTTATGTATTGGCACGAAATTCTATTTCTTTTAATCAAAATTTCTTTCTTTTTAACAATACCTCATCATTCATTAATAATGGAACACATTATCCTCTTATTTTGCCTTTTTAGTATTTCCTCTTTCTTTCCTCTTTATTGGGACTCCTTGGATCCCAAGATACTCCATTATTTCAAAATTACTTTTTAAGGATACTTATTATCCTTCTAGATGCATCTATATGCATTATTTCACATTATCTTGTTTATTTCTCATTAAATTATTTCTTTTTGAGGATTTCTCTTTATTTCCCTTTTATTTTCCTCATGGGTATTCCTTTTATCATTAGAAACCTCATGGATATGAATTATCACCAAGAAAACTCATTTATTCCTCTTTCCACTTATTTTCCACATTTTATCATCATTTTCGATTTCTTTCTTAATAAAGAAATACTTAATCACAATTTTCTTTTGTAATTACCTTCTTTTTGCAACCTTGGTCTCCTTGGTACCCAAGGAACCCAAGAGGCACGAAATCCTCTTTGGATTTTCCTTCTAGAGGTTTCTATATATTCCTTTTCTTGAAAATTCAATTATCCATTTACTATTTGAATTTCCTTGTTATTGGGCCCAATAGCCAATACAGCCCACAAAGCAACCAATCAAGGCTATTGTGAAAGGAATCCATTTACTCAAAAAAATCATATCATTATTTGTTCAATTATCTTTAATATGAGAAATTGTATTTCTCACCAATTGAACCCAAAAATTGGGGTTGTAACATCCTTCCCCTCTTATAGGAATTTTGTCCTCAAAATTTAAGTAAGCAAACAAACAATTTAGGATAAGACTTTTCCATATCCATCATTGGCCCCTATGTGGCTTTGCCGTACTCATGGCATTTCCAAAGAACCTTTATCATCACATATTATTTTCTCTGAGTTCTTTCATCCTGGCGTCTATAAACTACACAGGTGACTCGGGCCATTTCAGCCTCCCTTGGGGCTCACTAGGTTCATTGTTCAGCACATGGTCGAGTACCTCACATAGTGCTCTAAATTGGACACATGGAACTCATCACACATTACTTTATCCTGAGGGGCAAGGTCAAACTTAACCTTCTCCACCAAACCATATCAAAAGAACCCATGCATCGGGGACTCAGCTCTCTTAGCTATAACTTAGAGGGGTCGGATTTTCATATCACATAATCTCCCATAGTGTATTGCATGTCAGTCTACTTTGCATCTGCTCACGACTCTCATCGCCTCTAGGCTCCTTTCAGCCCTTGCACAATCAAAGTGACTTCTTCTACACACACTGGGGTCCCTTTTCTAACCATCATGTGGTCCTTTTCTAACCAGCATGTGGCCCTTTTCACCAACATCACCTTGCTGAAGTGGTGACCGACACAACCTCCTTTACAGAGCTTTATATAAAACTCGATACTGGCTATGGTGGTCATTGTCACATCTTTCATAGTACAAGAACTGTCTCTAGATATCACCCTGAATGAGCACACATGCCCTCATCAGACCACTTAGTCTGGATCACACTAACCATAGTTAGGGGTGATAAACTATACTAACATTGAGTTCTTCATGTACCTACTTCCACTTTATGGAAGTGAACCTTTAGGTCAAACTCAAAAACCTTTGAACTTGCTTCATGGTGTAATTGAACCATCTTTCTCATGGGTAGTTCAACTGGATCTGTCCCTTAACTGAACTCTTCCTTTCTCGTATTATCTAGGTAAGGCGGCCTACCATAACCCACATTGTATCTCGACCTTCTTTGGCCCAGGGAAGACCCATCACCACATCCGTAGAGTTGAGCTCTCATTCCCTCTTAGGGATTCTTTTGTCCTTCATATCGATACACTGGGTTACTGGGATTCGTCCTTTACCTCCTGGCTTGCATGGCCATATTCCACATGCAACCTCATCTTAAGCATCTAACGTGCTATTCCCCTTTTCCCTGGTATATCATGATTTCCTGTATGTCATGATTCTTTCAAGATTGATTCCTTCAAAACCCTAAACCACTCTTGTCAGGGTTTCATCACCTTCTTTTTCAAAGAAGTTCACTTGAGGTTCTACCACCATTCTTTCATTGCATCAAGGACTAGACTGGCTAACCAAACAACCATAACGAATCTTGTTATATCTGAGTGTTATCCAAACACATCTCCCTTTCGAACTTAGGGTTAGCCAAACAACCTTTTCTAGCTTCTAGTCAACAAGTCATATGTATCTCAACCATAGCATCCATTACCACCTCACATCCTTAGATATTAGGTAACATTAAAGACATACACTTCCATGTATTTCACTTATCATATCACCTCAAACTCCATGTCTATCTCCATTAGGAACACTCTCTGATTTCATCATAATGGTGACCAAACTCAACCTGGTATAACTTGTAAGTTCCACATAGCTCATGATAAAAAAATATCCTCATAAGGAGACTACCTCATTCCTCTTAGTGCTTACAAACCATCCATGTATCATTCACTTTACCAGGGTAGATATCTTCTCTATTCCGGTTTCTCTTGACAACGTTCCAACCTACATCATCTCTTATCCTTGGTGTATGACATGCATAATGTACTATCTCTCACCCCCATAATAAGAGGAAATAAGCATTTGGCTGCAGTCTAAATACAGAGTTCTTCCTGTTCCAAGAGTAGAGATGGTACATCCCACCTTGCCAGTACACCTTTAAATCTAAGTTGCAACGTGCCACATATGTCTCTTCATCACAACCATCATGATATCCAACTAGTCTTGAACCTACTGAGGTTTATATCCTTGGTCATCCCTTCTAGGTCTATAGGGTACCGACTCTTTTGGGGTCATCCCTCTTACCTCATGCATCAAGAGAGTGCCCTACTCATCTGCCCTTTGGGTCCCATGAGTTCATGAATGTGATCAATCTCCTAACCCATGGCCCTTAGACAATGATAGTTGTTACCTCCCGACCCTAAGGTCATGTGCAACTGGGGAATTAGGCAACTCCTACTTTCATCGATCTTATCCCTACCTGACCCTAGGATAGACTTAGGATTCTCCATAACAGTACATGTTCACTTAGAACCTTACCCAAGTCTTCATCATCTCTCTTCCTGCATTCATGGGCTGGCTTTCATCCTTTCATAGGGATCATGGCAACCTGCCTACCTTGGTCAAGCCCCATATCTGTTACCTCCATGTTAACACATCCATATGCACTTAGAGATGGATAACTATGGGTCTATAGGTTCATTCTCATACCATGTACTTTTCTCTTAACTTCTCAAGATCCTGTGAGACCTCTTTAGGTTACCTTAAACCAACCCAAAAGATACACACCCTACCAAAGGGGTCCCTCTCCCAGGATGGGAGGAAAACTATCTCTAAGGTCACAAAAGCTCTTAGATCTAGGGTTTACATCCACACGAGCCTACTTATCCCTAGCAAGCTATTAAGGCATAAAAAGATCACCTACTAAACCGTGCTAGGTCATACTTGTCCTCTTTCCTCAATGCTGGATCGAGATCATACCTTCCTTTATCATCAACCTAGCTATGAGGGGTTCATCAAACACACCTTAAACTTAAGGGGCTTCTCTTTTCCTCTATTCATGAGGATTACCATGCTCGCTTCTATACGAACTCAACTTCTCATCATGAGCCTTAGGTACACCACTTCCCCTCTTAGGCCTAGGAACCCAAGGTTTACTTGTAGGTGTTCAACTGCATGCCCAATCTCTTAACCACAGACCAAGCATGAAAAAGGCATAACATGCACTTCTTGTCATCCTTCAACTCGAGCAACACTTAGAGTTGGATCCTCCTTAAGAACAACCATCAAGGTACAAGACCTCAGAACCTGTTCACTAAACCTCTCTAGGTCTAAGGAACTCTTCTTCCCACCTCAGAAGGTAAACACCTATATTGTAGGCACATAGGCACCAGATGCTTCATCTTCACTGTCTAGGGTTTGGTCTCTCTAAAGGCAAACAAGATATCATCAACTTATGAGGCAACCACTGTCATCCATTGTTTTAGGCTTCCAACCTTCTTGCTGGGTTTCCTGCTCTCCCTAGAGCTAACCCTACATCAAACCTCACCATTAGAGGTCCTCTCTTCATGAAGGTTCAACCTCATAGCTATGGAGAGACTCATGTCGGGAGGAGCGGGAGCATTCAAAATAGCGGAAAGGGCGAACGGAGGGGCGACGGCGGGGAGAACCTCAGATGGCCCATGGTGACAGCCTCAAATTCCCCCTTTGACGGGTCCTCATTCCAATTCGATCAAGGAGAATGTCGGCGTCGATGGTTCTGAGCGGGCTTGGACAGAGCTGTTCGCTGATTTGAAGCAAAGGGAGAACACTGCTTTGAAGTACACCCAGCCGGAGGTTGTGGACGGGGAGCTGAGGTACAGGTGGGAGAAGGAGATTGATATTGCGAAGAAATGGAGCAACTCCGCAGCCGGTTACATAGTCGGCTTGAAGCCTCACTGGCCGACCCTGGTGCGGCACTTCGAGACGGTATGGAAACCTAAAGCATCGTTCGAAATTATTCCAAGGAATAAAAGCTTCTTTATAGTCAAATTCAAGGAAGAGGAGGATCTGAAAACTGCTGTCGAGGGCGGGCATGGTTTTTAGGAGGTAAGCCACTGCTTTTGAAGAAATGGGAGTTAGGAGAGCCCCTAGAGAAGCAGAAGCTGATGGAGATACCGGTGTGGATCAGGTTCCCAAACCTTCCTCTGGAATTCTGGGATAGTGATATGCTAGGGTTGCTGGGAAGCTTCATAGGAAGGCCTCTCTATTCAGACTTTGCAACCAAGGCGATGGCTAGACTGGATTTTCCCAAATCCAGGTCGTCATATCTAATGGATGTTCGTTTCCTAAGGAGATTGTCTTGCGCAGTGATCAGGGGCATCGTGATGTCATCGAAGTGGTATATGAACGGATCCCAGAAATCTGCACGAAATGTAATTGCTTCGGTCATGAATCGGGATCGTGTTCGGATTCGTCTACTAAGAAGGAATGGATTCCCAAGAAGCAGGGTTCTTCTGTACAGGTTGGTTCTGTGGAAGTTGTGGATGTCCTGGAGAATGTGCAGGTTGCCTCTGTGGAAGTCATGGGTGTTCTTACTAATAAGGCTGTTCAGGGAGATAAAGCTTGCGCTGATATAGCTGGTAATCTGGAAGGTTCAAATATGCAGGTGAATCAAAGTGCTGGCGGTGGAGATAACTGTGGTGTAGTCCAAGCTGAAAACAAAGGGGAAAGATGTATTCCTATTCCTGAGAGCAACATATCCCTTCTGGTGAAGGAATCCTCAGTGGGATCGGGAGGTAGTGTCCCAAGCAGAAAAAATTCTGGAGGAGCACTCAGTTAAGGCGGTAAGATTCTGATGATGAATGCTAGGAGTTCTAACAGCTATTCTATACCAGCGGAAATGGGAAGTGTCCTCGATAGTAAACTAAACCTCAAAAAACAAATGAAGGATAGAGATGGTTTTCTTACTGTGAAAGGGAAAAATAAAAATCAGCAGAAAAGAAGCAATAAAAGTGTATCATTTGCTAAAGAAATTGTAAGTGATGTATCTGTGAATATGTTTGATCTGCTGGGGGAGGAAGTTGAGGAAGGGCAGGTGACTGAGGCTGGTAGGGTACCAGTCAATGACTGTTCTAATGGGTGATAACCTTGGTGTTTTTGCCTGGAATGTCCGTGGTTTGAATGCACCAGGACACCAGGGGAAATTGAAAGAAATCATTAGTCTTTACCAGCTTCCTATCAATATTATTATTGAGACTAAAGTGAGGTACAAAAAGATTGTTAAGGTGATTGATAGAATCTGGAATAATAAGCATTGGTGTTCTAATCACATGGCACACCCTTTGGGGAGGATTGTTATCCTTTGGGACCAAGATTGGGTGAAGATTGTGAAAGTGAAGGAAACTGACCAACTTATTCACTGCTGTGTTGAATATAAAGATTGTATCTTCTATCTTACTACTGTATATGGCCAGAATGAAGAAAGGAAAAGAATTGACCTGTGGAATGATATTAAAAGTCTTCATAATGGGATGCTTGATCCTTGGATTTTGATTGGAGATTTTAATGCTATCAGGTTTACCAATGAAAGAAAAGGCAAAGGTTTCTACTCTGTTAGAGCTATGAACGATTTCAATGATATCTTTGTTCATACTGATTTGATGGAAATGGAACTTAAAGGGGCTTTCTACACCTGGGACAATAGACAAAAAGGAGATAACCTCATTCTGTCAAAGATTGATAGGGTGTTGTTTAATGGTGAGTTTAACAATGCTTTTAAAGATAAGTGGGGTGAGATTCAAAGTACGATCTATAGTGATCATAGGCAGGTGGTTGTTAGACTTAGCAAGAATCTTAAAAAAAGAAGGGGGTATTTCAAATTTATTAATGCTTGGACTGAACATCCTGATTTCAAAGATGTTGTTAAAAAGGCCTGGAATATTAAAGTGGATGGTTGCCCTATGTTCAGAATTATCAAGAAGTTGAAGAATGTTAAAAGCAAGTTGGTGAAGTGGAATAAAGATGTTTTTGGTAATATCCCTGATCGTACTAAAGTCATGGAGTTTGAAGCTACTGAAGCAGCTAAGGCTGCTGATTTGAATACTGATAATCTGTGGTTGAGGGAGTATGCTAATGAGAAAAGAGAACAAGCCTTGAAAGCTGTTGAACTTGAAGAATCCTTTGCCAAACAGGTGTCTAGGGTTAACTGGTTAAAATTGGGTGATAAAAACACCAGTTTCTTCTATCATAGTATCAAAACCAGGGCTTCTAGAAATCACATCCGTTGTATGAATTTAAATGGGGAGATTAGTTATGAGGAGGATGAGATCTCTGAGCATATTCATAGCTATTATAATGATATCTTCAATAAGTACTCAAATGATGAAGACACTCCTTGGGATGAGAATTGGAAACTTCCTTCTATTTCTGCTGACCAGTTTGATATGTTGAGGAGTTTTGTTACCAAGGAAGAAGTGGAAAGAGTTATCAAGGAGGCGGATGGGGATCGTGCTCCAGGCCCTGATGGCTTAAATGGGCATTTTTTCAAAAATACGTGGGATATCATTGGTATTGAGGTTACTTTGGCTGTCCAGAATTTCTTTAGTAGCAACAGAATGTTAAAAGAAATCAATAAATCCTATATCACTCTTATTCCTAAAGTACATGAGGCCAGCTGCATTAAGGATTGGCGGCCTATTGCTCTTTGTAATTTCTTGTATAATATTATTTCTAAAATTCTTTCTAATAGACTCCAGGGGGTACTTCCTTCTCTTATAAGTTAAAATCAAGTGGCCTTTGTTAAAGGACGAAATATTGTTGATGCCCTTCTTCTGTCTAATGAGTTGGTTAGTGACTTCAACAGAACTAATGGGGAAGATAAGATATGTATTAAAGCTGATCTTACTAAGGCCTATGACTCGATAAGGTGGCCGTTTCTTTTTAAAGTCTTAAAGAAGATGAACTTCCCGTCCTGCTGGATTGATTGGATTCATACTATTATGTCCACATCTAGTATGCATGTGCTGGTTAATGGGTGCCCCTCTCAGGTGATCTATCCTTCTAATGGTATCAGGAAAGGTGACCCGCTTGCTCCCTCCTTGTTTGTTATTGCCATGGAAGGCTTCACTGCCATGATGAACAAAGCTGTGGAGGATGGATATATTAATCCGATTAAAGCTGGAAACACTAATATCTCACACATCTTATTTGTTGATGATGTTATGATTTTTACTAAAGGGGATGAGAAGAATGTTGTTCATATTAGAAAGCTTATGGATTTTTTGGTAAGGCTTCGGGCCTGGTTATGAATACTGATAAGAGTAATGTGTTCTGTAGCAAAGGTGTGGATACTGATAGAATTTCTTCTGTTCTTAACATTGCTAAAGGTTGCTTTCCTATGAGGTACTTGGGGCTTCCCTTATTCTGTGGCAAGCTGAAAAGCTCGTTTTGTTTACCTCTTATTGACTAGATTAGAAGGAAGCTGGAGAATTGGAAGATGAAGTCGCTTTCCTTTGGAGGCAGAGTGGATCTTTTAATATCCACGCTCAGTGCTCTACACCTGTTCTGGTCTTCGACTTTCCCTCTCCCCGCGGATATTATGAAGCAAATTAACTCCATCTGTAGGAATTTTGTGTGGGGAGGTCCAAAGATGGAAAAGAAGATTCATCTTGTTAAATGGAGCCTTGTATGTAGACCCAATAAGGAGGGGGGTTGGGTATTAGAAGAGTGGAGGATACTAACAGGGCTGGTCTGATTATGAGGGCCTAGAATGTGGCTTCTAAAAAGGACACTTTATGGGTTAAATGTCTTAATGAGAAGTACCTTTCAAAAGATACCTTCTGGTCTTGTGGTTTGAAGAGTAATTGCTCCTGGATGTGGAGGCATATCCTTGATCAAAGAAGCTTCCTGCTACCCTTGATCAAGATCACCATTGGTGATGGTGGTAGTTTTAGGATCTGGAAGGATCCTTGGATTCCTGGTAATAAACTCCTCAGTGATTGTATTGATAAGAAGAACATCATGAGGATTGGGTTTGGCAGCTTTGGGTTGCTCAGCAATATTATTAAGGATGGGCAGTGGTCTGTGCCTGATAGGAGAAGATTCGATGAGATTAACAAGTTTCTTTGAGTTGAATATCCAGCTTTACTCTGAAGATAGTGATGGTGGTAGTTTTAGGATCTGGAAGGATCCTTGGATTCCTGGTAATAAACTCCTCAGTGATTGTATTGATAAGAAGAACATCATGAGGATTGGGTTTGGCAGCTTTGGGTTGCTCAGCAATATTATTAAGGATGGGCAGTGGTCTGTGCCTGATAGGAGAAGATTCGATGAGATTAACAAGTTTCTTTGAGTTGAATATCCAGCTTTACTCTGAAGATAGCTTAACTATTAAAGGTAAAGTATCTATTAGAATTAAAGATGCTTGGGAGATGGTTAGGCATGTAAACCCCATTCCTTACTGGACTAATTGGCTCTGGAGGTTCAATCATCCTAGGAATATGGTTCTTACTACTTGGAAGCTATTCCTGGATAGGTTACCTACTGTGGATTACCTTCAAAGCTGTGGTTTACAGCTGGTTTCTAGATGTTCTCTGTGTGAAGAAAGTTCTGAAACCAGCAACCATCTTTTCTTTGAGTGCTCATTTGCTAAGGATCTATGGAAAGAAGCGAAGGAGAGCTGTTGTATTGGAGTGATTCCAGGAAAGCTAGAGGAGTGTGTTCTAAACAGTTTAAAGAAGCATCAGCTGGGAATCTTAGCTGTTATACATGCTATATGGATGGAGAGAAACAGCAAGATTTTTAGAGATAAAAATAAAGATACAAATAGTTGTTGTAGATATGTCAAAGATATAGTATCTCTGTATAGATAGTTGTTGTTTTTGTTCCTGTTTTGGATGTATAGGTTTTCTTTTCCCTGTATATCCGAACTTTGTACACTTTGTTCTTTTCAATAAAGGTGGAAGGGCTTACTGAGCAAAAAAAAAGGTTCAACCTCAAAATCATGCTCTACGTGGGTGAAACCCAAGTTCGAACTTATGGTTGCTCAAGATTATCCAAGGTTTCATCCTACTGTCAGCATTATGACGTGCCCTAGGTTCCAGCTATGCCCTACTGGTACAAGCCCATATGGTTTCTATGGTCCTTCATGAACATCATCATCTAAAGAGCTATCATGTACCCTAACATGCACGACCCTTCCTAGGGTTGGGGTTGCCAAATGTGCTAGGTCACCCATGGATCCTATGGCATCCCAAAGGCATGTCCTTTCAAACACCTGGTCCAACTCATCTCTCTCTAACCTTCACTTAGGGTTAGGGTTAGCATCATCCTCCGAGGATGTTCCAGGTCTCTTCTTGAAATGGAGATCTTTATCTCCAAGACTAACTTATCCCCCTGTCACGAAGGTCTAACCTTAGGTCCCTTCTGAGGACATGACAACTTATGTCATATGACCAAAGCATGTATCTATTCCTTTACGCTTACTCTATTAAGCTTATGTCCATGACATCTTATTTACATGCTTTTTATTAATTTGATGGAGGATTCCTTAATCCTTATCAACCTTACCCGTACCTCAAGAGGGTGAGGAGAAGAGAGAAAACCCTAATCCTTTAGGTCCTTATCAGAATTTTGTGATGAGAAGGGATGAATAAGATGAGAAGTCCTAAAGATATCTTATTTCAATTCATACCCTAAGACTTTGGCCAAGCGGTCACACGGGTCCGGGAGTCCTCATATTCCGACTAGCAGTGCGGAGGAAAATCTTGCCAGCCCCCGGTCGTGATCCCTTTCTAGACACCTCCACCTTTCAGATACTCCTCTAATAACTCCCTTGGGTTCTATAGAGTTTGTAAAATTTAATAATTATTAATGGTTAACTGAGGAACCTAAGCTTTGATACCAAATGTTACGACCCCACCTCCCGATAACTCCCAATTAAGGGAGACCAAGAGGTTGAAGCCGCACCCATTAATACCGGATCAAAGGTTCGACATATAACCAGAAACAATTATTAAATTCTAACAGACTATACTGAAAATGGTAATAAAATTTTTCTTTGCATACTTTTGAAAAGTTTGGAACAAACTAAACTTCTAACCTCAGCTGAACTATTCTAACTAGTTCCTCCTTGTTGTTTAATTCTTGAATTCACAAGGTGTAGCTTTACTGTTTGTTCTTTTCATTGTACCTAAAACGCCAAAAACGAAAACGTCAGTCAGCCAAAGCTGGTATGTGGGGGAAACAGATAATCATGCAACTATGATAACCATGTAATCATTCAATTAATCATTTAACAACCAAGATTACGTTTTAAGCCAAACTACTCAATCCATACATATCCACAACTCGGTGTTGTCCCTGTAAGGACTTATATGGTACCTCTATAAAGGTGACTTGATGGACCTACCCTCTAGGCAGCCAAAGTCTTTCATGACCTGATGGACCTACCCTCTAGGTAGCCATGTACTAGGTCAGCCATTACGACACAGAGGGGGATTAATGATTGAGCTAGAAGGCATATACATTATGTGATAGTCATAGTCACTTTATAATTGCAAGAAATAAATAAACATTCAACAGTTTAGTTGCATTCAATGCGATTAAACATCCGGGAATCCATTGGGAAACTAAGCGGTTATTCATAATCGTAACCACATACCTGATCCATAGTAACTTGATGTCCATGCATTAACATTCAACACAATTAACAAGCAATTAACAATATCCTGAAATTAATGCATAACATTCAAGTGTCATTGTTTTATTCAAAACATCCTCAAGATCAACTTGGATTCCACCTTATGATTTCTAGGCCAACTTTAGGGTTTTATTAGTGTTTTAGCCTTCATTATGCATTTATCACTTTTAATGCTCTTTTAGTTCACAAACCTTAATTTCTGCATCATAGGCACAATTGAATGTCAATTAAGTCTAATATGTTTCTTTTACACTAAAACTATTATCTTTATCCTTTTAGGTCATATCCAAAACATTAAGGCTAATTATCATCTTTGGTTTCTTTCAAATTGACAAATCATATTTCATTATAGTTCAACTCACATATATGAACCTTATTTATCACTATTTCCACTTTTATACACTAGGAAACACTAATTATCCAAATAATTCACATTAAAGATCTTTGGTACTCAATTTACCTTCAAATCATCATATCTCTATTTTATTCTTCGATTTGTACAATTAAAACCATTAGAATTCATATCAACATAAATTAGGGTTTTTAATCCCATTAAGGCATATTCATGTACATAGAACCCTAAATGAGACCAACTATAAAAAGATCATCTTTTTAAATCCTATTTTCACTTTTATTAACAACAGGTTAATATTAGCTTGAATTATCCATCTATCATCAAATTTAAAGGGTTTTTCCTTAATTGAATCATTAAAGATGATAACTTTATGCCCTTTTAATTCCATGCATATTTAAGCACATAAACCCTAAATTAGACTAATCATGTGCAAAGTTCTTCCTTCTTGAACTCAATGTTCCTTTTTACATTTAACAGATTAATATCAACTCTAAAGATCCATTAAACCCTATTACACACATTAATCATATCAAAATAGGGTTTCTTAACCTTTAATTCATTAAAGATGATAATTTGCACTACATTTCGAACTATGATCAGATTCAGGCTATAAAACTATTTTTAATGGATTCCTTGTGTTCTTCTGATCAAAATTCATATATTACATGTCTTAATCGGAGTTACTAATCTTTATTTATGAATTTTGCAATAAAACACTTTCTTGGCCAATCCGGGAGTGCCACGTCAGCCCACCCCATGCAACGTCGCCCTTTGTTTTGGAAAACATAACGAAAAGTCGTCGGTGCCCCTGGTTGAGTCGATCCTTCCTTTATCCCGCGAAGGGCAAAACTGTCCAACGTGCTTCCTCCCTTCTTCTTCCTCGTGCCGCTGGGTTGCGGCTGCCCTAGCCGTTGTTCTTCAGCCCTGGCGCAGCCTCATCTCCTTCATCTGGACCCCGGCGGTCACCAGAGTGCCTTCCCCTGCCTCCGTTCTGCCCTAGCGCACACGAGAGCGCTGCTGGGTCGCGGCCAGGTCGGGTGGTTTGAGACCTTAAGCTCTGCAACACGTGGGCGGTCTGCTGCCCTCCCGCAGCCGCCGCGCAAGAACCCAGGCTCAGGGAAGATGGATGTGTATTCCTGAGGATTTGTGGTTTCATTGTGCTTCTCTCGTACTCATCTACTCGCTCCTCGTCACTCATAGACGCCCTACTCCTCTCCCTTAGGGTTTGTTTTCAAAGAAAGAGAAGAAGAAGATAGGAATACGTGGAACCTCCTGGAACTTGTCCCCAGACTCTACCCCTTATATAGGGGAGGGTACTCAAGCCCCAAGACGTCCTTATAGGAGAGAACAAGTCCCTTTCCCAATAGGAAACAACTCCCTTTAGTAAAGAAGCAAAACTTCTCTCTCTCTCTCTCTCTCTTTCATCCCTTTGATATTCCTTTTCCTTTAATTATTAGTATTTCAAAAAGTACCTCCTTTATCTTCCTTGTACTTGCCCTCTTATGTATTGGCACGAAATTCTATTTCTTTTAATCAAAATTTCTTTCTTTTTAACAATACCTCATAATTCACTAATAATGCAACACATTATCCTCTTATTTTGCCTTTTTAGTATTTTCTCTTTCTTTCCTCTTTATTGGGACTCCTTGGATCCCAAGATACTCCATTATTTCGAAATTACTTTTTAAGGATACTTATTATCCTTCTAGATGCATCTATATGCATTATTTCACATTATCTTGTTTATTTCTCATTAAATTATTTCTTTTTGAGGATTTCTCTTTATTTCCCTTTTATTTTCCTCATGGGTATTCCTTTTATCATTAGAAACCTCATGGATACGAATTATCACCAAGAAAACTCATTTATGCCTCTTTCCACTTATTTTCCACATTTTATCATCATTTTCGATTTCTTTCTTAATAAAGAAATACTTAATCACCCTTTTCTTTTCTAATTACCTTCTTTTTGCAACCTTAGTCTCCTTGGTACCCAAGGAACCCAAGAGGCACGAAATCCTCTTTGGATTTGCCTTCTAGAGGTTTCTATATATTCCTTTTCTCGAAAATTCAATTATCCATTTACTATTTGAATTTCCTTATTATTGGGCCCAATAGCCAATACAACCCACAAAGCAACCAATCAAGGCTATTGTGAAAGGAATCCATTTACTCAAAACAAATCATATCATTATTTGTTCAATTATCTTTAATATGAGAAATTGTATTTCTCACCAATTGAACCCAAAAATTGGGGTTGTAACAAGTATACTTCCTTTGTTTTGATGATGACAAACATTTTCATTCTTGTGAATCTAACGTGCTACTTGAGTGTGCAAGAATAAGGTGGATGACAAATACTTGGAAGATCTATATGCTAAAATTGCTTTAAGTCATGAATGTAATCAAATGTAAAAACTTGTACAAGTATATAATGTACAAGTACTTAGACATCATGTAAATCAAGCGTTACATCTTCCCTAGACAATCACAACACTTAGATAGGTCATCCCCTAAAATAGTGTCCCATCTGCACACTCATACACACACTTAGTACTTAGTTTAAAATGTTGAAACATGGTCATTCTCAGTCAACAAACTCCTCGACCGAGACACTCTCGGTCGACAAATTCCTCGACCGAGATTGACCCAAGTAGCTGTTAGACCCAGCAGACAAGGTGGTTGGGAGTTGGAAATGAACGTTGTAAACACTTGCTCCAGGACGTCCCTCGGTCGACAAATCTTCGACCGAAAAGGACTCTCGATTGACAAATTGTCGACCGAGATGAGTTCTGTCTGCACTTTTCAGAATTAATTAACTAGCCATTGTTAAAGCAACTAATGGTTACCTAACGGCTAGTTAAGCACTAAGAACCCCCTAGAAAGTATCTAGAATGTCCTTAAGTACTTGTAGGTCATTCCTATAAATAGGACATGCCTTAGGACACCTAAACACACCGACATACACTTGTGCTATACTTGAGCTTACACTTGCAATTGGCAATCTGTTTTGAGCAATTGAGCAACACTAGCATTGGCTACTCATTCCCTTGCTCTAATTTTGTGTCCTATAGGCTAGCATCTCCTATCCACAACACTTACACTTCTATATACATTGGTTAGGAGATCAAAACACTTGATATAGGAAATCAAGCCTTGAGCTACAAGTGGTATTGTAATTTCTATTTTTCCTTCTTGTTCCTTTTATCTTATGTATTCTCCTTGCTACTCCTAGGGTTGGAGGCTGCGGATTGGAGAAGGTTCTTCTCGGTGGAGAAGGTGGACTTCGAACTACTTCAAGAAGGTTGTTGCAATGGGAAGCTACTTCAAGAGGAAGGCTACTTTAAATGGGAGCTTGAAGTTACTTCAAGAAGGCTGCTTCAAAGTTGGTGCAACTACTTAAAGTTGAAGGCTGTCCAAAGGGTGTAGAAAGTATTGTAATTTTATGTAAATTCCTTGAGAGGTAATAAAATTTAATACTTTCAAAATCTCGGTTGGGTAAGCAACCGGGTAGTGGATTGACTGCCTTAGTATTTGCTAAGGTTGGAACCACTCTAAACACCTTGTCTCCTTCTTATTATTTCAATTGTGGTTGTATGAGTTAAATTATTTTAAAATATCCATAAAACCCTATTCACCCCCCCTCTAGTGGTTTTTCAATTGGTATCAGAGCAGGCTTCAAGGATCTCTAATCGAGTCTTGAAGAATGAAGGGTGATAGTGTCTACAACCGCAAGCAAAGGAAAAGTATGGACCAATCTTCAACAAGTTGCAATTGGTGCTTAGGAACAAGCCATACAACACCTAGCTGCCCATGGAGGTCAAAGAAGGAAGAAATGCATAAAGAATGTCTAATTGCTACAATAAGTGAAGAAGAAGAAGAAGAGGTAAGTCTTTTTTATCTACCTAAAGAAGAGTTAATTGCTAGTCTTGAGGAGATACATAATAAGTATATTGAGTGCAAGAAGAAATTAAAGAAATCTAATAAGGCAAATGACGAGTTACATACTAAACTTCTTGCTCTTACATCTGAAAATGAGGATCTTAAAAAGGTTGTTGAAGATCATGATATTAAATTGAAATCCGTTGAAGAAAATTACAATCTTCTTTCCCTAGAAAAGTTAAACTTGCAAACTCAAGTAAATGATCTTCAAAAACAACATGTTTTGTGTACACATCTAGATTATGATACTATTGTGAAAGAAAGAGATTCCTTATTATCTAATCTAGATCAAGCAAAGCTAGACATCAATAAGAGAATGGATGAGATTGTTAAGTTGCAACAAAAGATTAGTAGTTTGAATAACAATGATACCCTTGATAAAAAATTTAAATAATTCTTATCATCAAATTGGAAGGAGAGGACTAGGTTATAATCCTAAAGGAAAATCTTATCAAAAACCTAGTTGGAGAAAGACACAAGCATTAGAAAATCAATCTATGTATGTACCTAAAGGCAAACATATATATGTACCCAAGAACAACCTAGAACAAAATCATAGAAAGAGATATGAGGTTGATTCCATATGCTGTCATTATTGTTTGCATCTTGGACATTACTCTTTCTCATGTCCCTACAAGAAAAGGGATGTTGAGTTAGTATGGGTTCCAAAACCCCCAAACTAAATGAATAAAATTAAGTTGAGATATGACCAAAGACTCTAAGTTGTATATCTCTATGTCTATCTCAACTTAACACAATTGGACACCAAGTTTCCAAATATACATCTTCAACTACTTGTTTTAGTTTGGACTCTCAAAACATACATGATTAGTTGAGATTTAACCTAAATTCTTCTTTGATATTTAATATCTCAACTAAATCAAGCTTTAACTTTGATATTCTTATTTTACATAGAAACAATTACTGAAAACAGTTCTGAAATAGTACAGAAACTTTCTCGGTCGAGAAACTGTTCGACCGAGAATATTTTTGGTCGAGAAATAGTCGACTGAGCATGTTCCTATTTTCAAGTTAGCAATAAATCTGAACATGTTTTAACTTAATCTAGTTTGCTATCAATTTTTTGTTGATTGATTTGATATGTCAATCAAAGAATGAATCTTGGAGATCATCTTTTCATCAAAACATATTGATCTTTTGCATCATGAATTGTTGAATGAAGATCTAACATTCTGAAATCCTTAACATATATTGTAATAGTTCTATATGAAGACTGATTTTGAACAAACCTCATTCATTGATTGAAAAAGTTTATCCTTTACATGGCTTGGCTTAAAACTGAAAATTATAAACCATGTTGGTTTAATCAAGGAAATTATTGTTCTATCATAGTCCACATGATTTATCCTAAGTATTTCTTAAGTATAAGAACCATGTTCATTAAAATTTAAATGGTTATAATCATTGTATTTCATGCTTCTATCTTGATCATTATATTGAGGACATGTTTATGTTGTTCTATCATATTCTTTGTACCATGATCATTATGTTTCATTGGTTTGTCTATAATTATCTTTGATACAAACCATGCATGGATATTGTTTTTTATCATTGTGAATCAGCTCATATGAAGATGCCATTTTTGCATAAATAGTAAAACTTCATGGCACAAATGCATTTTATAATCTGCAGAAATTATACTTCACATATAAGTGTTTAAATTGAAAATATGCAAAAATTGCCTCTTGGTTGAAATCAAAGTTTGACCAAGGGGCGCTATGGTCGAAGTCAAGGTCGAACTAAAATAAGCTTGACAAAATGCTTATTTGTACATCATCTTACTGCACTTAATCTTAGTATCTTGATTCAAAATGTGTTTATCATATTGAAAATTTAATTTTAGTGCATAAAAAGTCAACTTATTATGATCTAATATTGATTGGGACCTTAGAATCCTTAAATTATCTTGACTATAAGATTAAGGGGGAGCTCACACAAACTATCTTGATCATAAGATTAAGAAGCTTACAAAACTTTGTAAACATCATTTGAAGCTTGTTATGACCTTAGTATCCTTAAAAGTAGTTTTGGTTATGAAAAACAAAGAAATTTACAATATTCATGAATATGACATATATCTTGCTCTTAATGGAATTCTCTAAACAAATTTGGGCTTAACATCACGTGTATTTGATTAGACATACATACATGTATTCTATTATAAGCTTAAAGGTTTCTCATGTCATTTTTAGGGCTTAACATCCCTTGGAAAATGGATGAGAAATCAATAGACATATGCCATGAACTTAAGAGAATCTTGTATCATTTCAAGGCTTAACATCCTTTGCAAATGATTGAGAAATAAATTGTGGCTAAATTTGACAATAAGTGGTTTGCATCCCTTGCTTTTAAAACTAAATATCTTATTAAGGGGGACCATCTAATTATCAAATTAAGGGGGAGAAATAAAAAGTCATACTAAATGATTATCTTGGATATATTTTTTTAAAATGACAAAGGGGGAGAAATAATATAAAATCAAAAACATAAAATAAAATGAGTTTCATAATATCTCGGCCAGCACACACTTGCAAAACAAGAATGGCTATAAAACGTAAACTTCAGGTACGAAACTCATATGATTTATATTTCATTATTTTACATTTAGGAAATGTTTATCATCTTCAAAATAGGGGAGATTGTTGGCTAAATTGACATTAGTATAATTCCTTTGTTTCAATGATGATAAACATTTCATTCTTGTGAATCTAATGTACTACTTGAGTGTGCAGGAATAAGGTGGATGACAAATACTTGGAAGATCTATATGCTAAAATTGCTTTAAGTCATGAATGTAATCAAATGTAAAAACTTGTACAAGTATATAATGTACAAGTACTTAGAAATCATGTAAATCAAGTGTTAGATCTTCCCTAGCCAATCACAACATTTAGATAGGTCATCCCCTGAAATAGTGTCACATCTGCACACTCATACACACACTTAGTACTTAGTTTAAAATGTTGAAACAGGGTCATTCTCGGTCGACAAACTCCTCGACCGAGATTGACCCAAGTAGCCGTTAGACCCAACAGACAAGGTGGTTGGGAGTTGGAAATGAACGTTGTAAACACTTTCTCCAGGACGTCCCTCGGTCGACAAATCGTCAACCGAGAAGGACTCTCGATCGACAAATTGTCGATCGAGATGAGTTATGTCTGCACTTTTCAGAATTATTTAACTAGTCGTTGTTAAAGCAACTAATGGTTACCTAACGGCTATTTAAGCACTAAGAACCCCCTAGAAAGTATCTAGAACGTCCTTAAGTACTTGTAGGTCATTCCTATAAATAGGACATGCCTTAGGACACCTAAACACACTGACATACACTTGTGCTATACTTGAGCTTTCATACTTGCAATTGGCAATCTGTTTTGAGGAATTGAACAACACTAGCATTGGCTACTCATTTCCCTTGCTCCAAATTCGTGTCCTATAGGCTAGCATCTCCTATCCACTAAACCTACACTTACATACTCATTGGTTAGGAGATCAATACGCTTGATATAGGCAATTCAAGCCTTGTGCTTCAAAGTGGTAATTGTAATTTCCATTTCCTTTCTTGTTCTTTCTTATTGCTTGTTTTCTCCTTGCTACTCCTAGGGTTGGAGGCTGTGGATTGGAGAGGGTTTGATCTTCTTGGTGAAGAAGGAGATCGTTGGACTACTTCCAGAAGGTTGTTGCAAAGGGAGTCTACTTCAAGAGGAAGGCTACTTCAAGGGGGAGCTTGAAGTTACTTCAAGAAGGCTGCTTCAAAGTTGGTGCAACTACTTCAAGTTGAAGGATGTCCAAAGGGTGTAGAAAGTATTGTAATTTTATGTAAATTCCTTGAGAGGTAATAAAATTTAATACTTTCAAAATCCCGGTTGGGTAAGCAACCGGGTAGTGGATTGACTGCCTTAGTATTTGCTAAGGTTGGAACCACCCTAAACACCTTGTCTCCTTCTTATTATTTCATGTGGTTGTTTGAGTTAAATTATTTTAAAATATCCATAAAACCCTATTCACCCCCCCCCTCTAGTGGTTTTTCAGAACGGTCATTCTAGGAAGCAGAAAATGTCAAGTTGAAAGTGGGGAAATGGGGGCAGGTAGGGTCTAGGTAGCACGGTCGTGCTGGGTAGCTCGGTCGTGTTGGCTGACTTGGATGGAGGTCATTCTCTTCAACTCACCCATTCTATTATTTGACAGCACAACTGTGTTGGCTGGCACGACCGTTTTGGGGAGTTCTTAGCACGTCTGTGCAGGCTAGCAGGGTCATACTTCTAGGCTTATTGTAACTTTGTTGAATCTTTGATTAGACTGTGATTTTTTCTCTTGTCCGTACGGTCGTTCTTTGGCACCACAGCCATGTTGGGGTCTTTAGCAGCACTTTGTACTTCATTCTTTGAGATCCTTGGACTTTTGTAATTGGGTTGACTCTTAGACACTAGGGGTAGGTTGGGGGAGCTTTGGGGCCTTCTTTGGACCCCTCCATTGGTGTAGGAATCCTAGAACACCATCCTTCTCTCTCATGCATCCAAGATGTGGTCCAAGTACATAAAAACATGCAAAGAACGTCCATAAGTGCATTTGATAGACATAAGCATATTGAGAGAACTAACTTGCATTTTAACATGTTTAGATGTGATCAAGATGCAATAAGACACAAGACAGAGCCCAAAATAGGGCTGCATCACCACCCCAAACTTAAAACATTATTGTCCTCAACTATGCTCCAATCTAATGTCTCTTTAATGTCTTTCAACAAATAAGAAGGATAAATGCATTGCAAAAGATGATTATTGTCTCAATGGGATTAAAAGTGACTAAGTGCCACCTCTCTCCTCTCCACTTTCACAAACCAATCATGAAAAGAGCACTAAGCATATAGACTTCAAATATAGAGCATAGAACAAACTAGTTGTCCATATGGCTTTCATCTAGCTTTGGGTAAATTGTTTCATGATGGCATGTAATCAAAGATGACTAAGAGTGTTGTTTCACATTCATGCATTCAATCTTATGCTTCAAACCTCACTAAGTGACCCACGTGGTTGTGGAAAAAGGGTGAAGTGAGCTAGGGCTGATGTTTCCTAGCTCAATTTGGTATGAAAATAGAAGAAATGATTCTGGTATGAGGTTGGAGTGCTATTACATAGAGAACTCATCTTTTCTTTATTTAGATGCTCTTCCACAAGAGAATATTTTATTTTATTTTTATTTCTTTACTTTTTCTTTTTTTTGTCCATGGTGTAGGTGGGGCATATAGTGGTGAGAGTGAAGTGGAGAGATATAGATATGGTCACCCAAAACTTTTGGAGGTGGCAATGGTTCAATATGTGCACTTTGGCATCCTTTCATGAGGAAAAGGGATAAGAAGGTGATGAAAGAAAAGTCAGGTCAAAGAGGGGTCACTAGTGTGGTTCTCAACATAAGATCTCCTGCATGAAAATTATTCAAACACTTCATCAAATAATATGACACCACATGAATGAACAACATGAAATTCATACTTCTATCATGTGATGTTCGGAATTGTTTATCCCGTAGAGCATCCGACCTCTGTGTGACTTGATGGGCTATGCTCCTTACAGGATGGGGTTGAGCTCCCCAGGTTGGGCTCAATGCAAGCCTTACGAGTCTCCTGGGTTACCAAAAAAATCATGTAATGCCATAGGGCCTCAAAATTCATAGTTTTCTCAAATCAAAATTCAACCAATCCATTCACAAACATAAGAGAGGTGATTCACATGTAAAATGTCAACAATGAAGGTTATTTAGCAATAAAATAGAGAAACTTAACATGAATTTTTCATAGATCACAAGTTTTAGTTCAAACATTGGATATTAAGTAAAAACATGCTTTTAGGCAAGAAGTTCTAAATTTGGGCAAAATTGGCCAAAATGGTGCCAACATGCATTTTAATCACATCCAAACCTACTTTAGGGAATTTAAAGCATAAAGTAACAAATCCTAACTAAAACACACAAAAATTACCAAAAATCTACATGAGATGCAATGTGTAAGGATTGGGACCCAGAGGGGATCCACTCCCTACTAAAATTTGAAGAATAAAACATCCATTCTAAACATGCTCAAAAGCTATGATGGAATAGGTGTAAAATTTTAAAATGTCAAATAATGGTATACAAAAGACCAAATTATAGTAGTAGAATAAAAATGTCATGACTATAATCAATTTCACAAAAAATTACATCATTATCTCCCATATAGGGTTTACATGGATATTATATCATAAGGATCTAGTATAGGGAAATCTAAACCATATCAAGTTTGTCTCCAATCATCAACTTCATGAGTTAGGTCCATGCTGAAAGCCATGTACTCCTTATCCTAAACATGGGCCTGGGTGATTGGGATCACCCATCAAGAGGAGAAAACAAGGTATGTGTCAAATAAGGAACAAGAACAATACAAAATCAATAAAAGATAATAAAGGGTGTATCTTCATCAAGAATAAAGAAAGTTAAGAGTATGAAGCACATATCAAAAGGAATCTTGCCATGTCAAATAATAAGAAATTCTACATGAATGATTAAGTTAGACTAAATTAATTAAGTAAGGTTGAGGCACCTATCAGACCCCAACCAATAAGTGAGGGGAGAATAAACACATTCCCAATCACCTATAACATATACAGAGGGTGAGAGTAAACACATTCCCAATCACCTATAACATATATAAAGGGAAAGATATTCCCCATGGTGAAATAACACATGCCCAAACTATGGTTGGTTGTACATAAGTACCACTACATTAGCTAATAAGCCAAACAAATCATCATGCTAAAAGAAATATTATAGCAAGCTAAAATAATAGAAATATTGTAGGTGGGGCTCAAAACCCAAGCAAATATTGTAGATTGCGTCAAAAAGAAAAATAATAGAAATAAAGGCTTTAGTCCATGCCTAATTGGGAAATTAGGGTTTGGTATAACAAACATGCCCAACTTAAGGGATAAGATGTGCATGCCTCAACTCAAAGTCCTAGTTAATTATTTTTTACCAACTTAGTTGATTCCAAGATCTTCTTAACCTAATTACAAGTTATTCAAATGTATTAGGGTTTTATAAAGCATGCAAGTGTAAGAAACCCTAATTTTATACCTTTTTGTAAAACCTCAAATTTTGGTCACAAAACCTAAACCACATGATTCCTTAGCTTCTCCTGATCAAGAAAACAAATTTATTTACTTAATTTGGAGGTTATATAAATTACTTCCAATTTTAGGACTTTTATATAATTTATTAGATTCCCAAAAATCAACCATTGAAAATATGGAAATTAGACTCTGGAAACATTTTTATTGGAAAGATCTCATTTTTTTCGATTCCAAAACATATTTATTTATATTTTTGGACAAGCAGATCAAAAGATATGATTTTTATAAAATTAACCAATCAGGAAATTAGAAAAATCCTTATAAGCAATAGAAATTTGTGAGAGAGAGATAGAGAGGGCTGACCCACTGACTTGTCCCAATCAGGGGCGGCCAAGTTGTGTGGTCAATGACCAGTAAGGACTTTCCTAAAGAAAAATAAAGGAGGGGATGAAATGACCAAAAAGTCCCTACCAAGAAAAAGCATAGAAAGAAGAAAGGAAGGGGATAAATCTATGAATTGACGAAGGAGAATCATCCCGCAGCCATTGCTACGAGTAGAGAAGCTGCTTCTACCCATTGAATAGGGGGCTATCGTGTGAGTGTACAATTACCAAACTTAGTTCACTGATACAAAGAGGAGGTGCCAAGGAACTGTTGGTATGTATGCCCTGAGAGCCGATCATGGGATGATTGGTGGGACACATTAAGATTGATTTGATAAACATCAAAGGCAAGCCTCCAATTCTTTATGGTTCAGTCATATGAGACAATGACAGAACAGATTGAATGTCTAGAGAATGACATTACTCAATGACGTATGCTTTCAAGTTCAGGACCTAAACGATGAGATCATATGGATGCTAAGAGTTTGTACATTCTTATTATGTCCCTAGTCGGATGTCATTATGGAAGATAGATAGACAACAATGACACATAAGACGAGATTGTGGTGTTGGTTGATGACAGAATCTCGTTAGTCATGATATGGAGATATCAAACCAAACACATAGGTACTTGTTAGAGAACAAGCGTACCGGACAGACCCACCATGAGTTTGACACATGGAACCATGAAATGGTAGTCACAGTTAGTTCTCACAGTGATGGTGGTGAGTGTGATTCTTTGACCTAAAATCACTGCACTCAACACATGTCATTGGGTACACTTTGACATCATCAAACACAGTCCTGAAATATGGGTTGTTATAAAGGTGATGATTGGGTGGCTTTGACACATGGGGCTTTTGAGGGGTGAGTGATAGATATGGGATTTGTCCCTCCTGAGGGAGTTTGATATCCATGGCCACTTGATGAGTAGGATTAAGATAGGAGTGCATGCATGTGTGAATCAATACGTGATATTGATGTCATACATATCTCCTCCAATCTAATCTAAGATCAAGAAAGTGAATGAACGTTGATAGGATGATTGTTCCATGCCTTGAGTTCATTTGGGATATCAGTGACAAAGGAATTATACATTCACTATAACACCATTCACAGATTGTAGGATTGAAAGTTGTTCTCCAACTTTCCTTTTCACTTGGGTAGCACTGATGTGCGACTAGGCACCACTCTTTGCTTGTGAAGTCATAAGTGTTATGGATTTTCACTTCCAACGTGAAATGGACCTGCAGGGTCACACACATAGGATTTAACCTGGAAGAGGAGTTTATCCACAAACGATGTTTAGATTGATTACTAAAGGAGTTTAGTAGTTCAATTAAACACTCAATTAATTGATAGCTCAAAATCATAGTGTTCAAGGTGTTGGACTGATTGATTAGAGTATCAGATTGATTGAAACTACAATTGACTAATTTGCAAAGTCTATTTTGCATATTCACACACATAGGATTGAACCGGTCAATTCGGGACCAACCGAGATCCTTTGGACAGTCAGAGGACTATTTTTCAAATACAATTTGTTGCACTTGTGTAAATTTGATTTGGACAAGGATTAATATTTGATTAGTTGGAAACTAATATGAAAGTCAATTTGAGTTGGACCAGGACCACGAACTGATCGGCTCATTCTTGAACCGATCGGCTCAGGTGTCCCAACCGATCAGTTCAGGTGCGAACCGATCGACTCAAGTTCCCAACTGATCGGTTCATGCTTGAAATGATTGGTTCAGCTGACGCAGTTGGTTGTTTTGTGGAAAATCCCAAACCCTTCTAATCATGTTTAATCCTGCATTTCCTGGGGTAGAGAACCTTGTCCCATGACCCTCCTATATATATAGGGGTAGTGGGGGCTTCTCAAGAACAATAACTCAGAACACCAATTGCTCTACAAAGTTGTCATTCTCTCTGGTTGTGGTAACTGAGAGAGCCCGAGCAAGTGCTACTCGATAAGGGAGGCACAGCAAGGGAAAGACAGCTGTAGAAAAGCAACTGGTTGCTGGTGAGTGTTTCGGTGACTAGTACATCGACAGGAGGGTGCGACTCCTTCCAATTCCTTATGGGACAAGGAGATCAGAATTCCATGTGGTCTGTGTGGACTACTTCAGAGGTGGGAGACTTCTGCCACTCGGAGGACAGCCGTCAGTCCCAACAGTCCCGGTAAGACCAGGAGCTGCACAGACACCATCCAAGACCGGAGGTGAAGACCGCGTAATCCGTGAGGTAACGTCATCGAGAAAACCTCGGGACAAGGTATGCCTCTACAAACCATCCTTTCTATTGTATAGACGTTGATTTGATTCCTTTAGACTGGCTTCGGGAGAAGAATTTTTTTTGTTTCCATTGCCTTCTCTATCTCCCCTAAAACCCAATAGTGGTATCAGAGCCATGTCAACTTCTCTATACTTTAGGATTATCGATGTGATCGATTTTGGTTTATCGCCTTTATTTATTGCATACGATGCGAATGAAATTGGCTTTATGCATGTCCAATCCTAAATCCACAAATCCCAATATACATATATGATATATAATATGAATGCACTCGATATGCGTCACCCTTAAACGAGTTTTAGGGCAGATGTATAGCGTGGTTATGGCCAATAAACCCTATATGTGTGTGCTTGGTTGTATGTGGTTGCTTGCATCTCGGTCTATGCACCGATTCCCTACCTCCTTATTCCTGATGTAACTTGAGATAACTTAAGATTTCTTTCCTACCTTTGCTCCCCCCAAATATAACTTGGGGTTTCCCAATTTAAATGTAAATAAGATAGAACTTTTATTTCCTGTTATGTCAAAGAATAGAGGACAATCTGACGATGATTGAGACGATCGGTTCAAGGTGTGAACCGATCTGTTGGTGATCCATACGATCATCTTGAGGAGTGACACTAGCGGGTGGTGACCTGAGGAGATGCACGATGACCAGGCGAACTGATTGGTTGGAGGATCCAACAGATCGGCTGGTGGCACCTAGATGACTGGTTAGGGCAAGAAGGTCATTCATGTGATGAGTTGATCAACTCGAACGGCTATATCACTTCGTCTTGGATAGGTTGCATGTGATGTAGACCTAGATGACCATGATTCCTCTTGGCTCGAGGAATCACATTAGGATGGCCATAATCATCGCTTTTATTATTTCGCATGTTTTACGTGGGATGTAGCATGTATATGATACATACTATATATTTTGGTGATTGGATATGTATATGTACCTATAAAACTAAATCCCTCATTAAATATTAAAGTTTTAGATTCCTTCCAAATGTGACACACGTGAAAAGCTTGATCGGCCAAGTGTGGGCACACCCTAGCATGGTACACTGTCTATCTCGTGGAAGCGTGAAGGATGGATATGTGGGTCTTCCCTAGTAGGGTGCATATTCATCGTGTTGGCTTTGGGTCAGACTTAACAAGGTGACCTAGATAGGATCTAGCACCTTGAGGCATGGAGGTGATCATGGCAATGAGTTGCATATGAAATCTTTCAAGAGTTTCATATGATGCAATTGGCAAGAGTTGCCTACCTGGAAGAACTAAGTTGTGGATTACAGTCATAGCAGGTCCATGACTCAGAGGATTTCAGGATCTTGACCCACTAGAAGATTGTACACTGCAATCTTTTGAATTGATGGTGACGGCTATCAATTTGAATAAAAATAGTGGGAGTGATAATTAATTAAAGTCCTAATTATATCGTTAATTTTTAAAATCAATCAAATAAGTCAAAATTGAGTTTTGGACTAAATTGCATATATTTTCTTTTGTAGTTCAAATGACAACAAACAACAATCACTTTCCATTGTGATAGGTCCTTGAAAAGGACAAGATGAATGGGACTAACTTCCATGACTAGTTTAGGACATTGAGAATTCTTCTCACTCAAGAGTGAAAGCTCTATGTCCTAGATACGCTAGTTCTAGAGGAACTTGCTCCTACCGCACCAAAGGCAGAAAGGGATGCTTATAAGAAGCATTCTGATGATGCCATTGATGTAAAGTGATTGATGTTGTGCTCCATGAACCATGAGTTGCAGAGACAACATGAGAACATGGGTGTCATTGAGATGATTCAACATCTCAAGAACATGTATGAAGATCAAGCACGGCAAGAAAGATATGATGTCTCCAGGGCGTTGTTCAAGTATGTCATGACAGAAGGAGATCCAGTTGGCCCTCACACGCTCAAAATGATTGGGTATGTGGAGAACCTGACAAGACTAGGATTTCCTCTGAGCCAAGAGTTGGCTACTGACGTGATACTACAATCGTTGCCAGAATCCTACAGTCAGTTTGTGATGAACTACAACATGAACAACTTTGACAAGCCATTGAGAGATGTGTTGGACATGTTGAGGATAGCCGAGGCACAGATGAAGAAGGACAAGCCTAAGTCTGTGATGATGATCAACAGCAAGAAAGGCAAGTCCAAGCACAAGGGCAAAGGCAAGGCTAAGAAAGGTTCTGATGCTAGCCAGCAGCCCAAGGCATCTTCAAATCTCAAGGCCAAGGGAGGCGTGACCAAGAGAGGCAATTTCCACCATTTTCAAAATCCAGGACATTGGAAAAGGAATTATCCACTCTATCTGGAAGAACTAAAGAAGAAGGAGGCGATAGAACTCTCCACCAGAAGGTGTCATGAAATAAACTTGTAACATTTTTGAGGTATATGATACCAAGATATAAAATGTAAAGCACTCAATAAATGGGACAAGTGTTGCCACCATAGATAGGAGTACTTTAGTTTATTCTCAGCCTTGAAGGCATGTAATAGAGTTATGAACTGCTATTTCATATTTTCCAATGAATAGAAACACATTATTTTTTGCATATTGTATGACAATAATGGCAATTAATAAAGTTGATGTTTCCTTATGGCAATGCCTTGTTTATCTTATAGTACTTGGTATGCATAAGATAAAATGATACCTAAAAGTTATTGATAACTCAAACAATCAAATTAGCATAAATCATGAGAAATTCATTTCTAGTTTCCATATGATGGATAAATCTAGACTCTTTTGGTTAGAGAACCAGTAAGAGACATGGATCTCTTAGACATGATTAATCAATCTTCACTAGTAGTAGTGGGAGAATGATTATCCTATTAGGTATAATACATGTGATGTATTTACATACCTATTGGACTTAATGCTAGTACTTCAAATGGTGTTTAGAGAAATACCAATATGAATATCTTGAAGTTTTCAAGAATATCATAGATGAAGTACGAATTTGGTAAAGTGTTAAATCTTGATGAGATCAATGAATGAAATACTTGAACCAAATGTTTGAGAACCTTATGAGTGATTATGATAGGGTATCATAGTGAACTCATGATTAAGGCATGATGATGTCTAAATCAAGAAGGAGTCATACTCTAAGGAGTTAGAGGATGATTATCAAATAACTAAATTCTTTTTAAATAAAGAATACCCCACACTAATAAAGGACATTAATAATCATAAGGAGTTGTGAGTTCTTATATCCTTGACGGATACACCTCGATTATCTATGTGATGGGTTGGTCATGTGATGAGTCAACTATTTAGAAGAATATGAGGAATCAGATTCTAAGTTATGGTTTATGGCCATTACGTCCTAAATGAATTCCATGTGAACCATAAGGTATGACCTTGATGGTAGCACCCATTGGGATAAAATCCATAAGTGCGAATGAGTCTTAAGCGTTAAGACACATGGATAACATTTTGAGAAGGAGGATGCTTGTTAATTGCAACTTAATGACTAAAAGATTTGGCATACAGATACTAAAACCACATTCCTATGAGGAATAAGACAAGGATGTGTATGTGACACAACCTATAAGGTTTATGAATCCATTAATGAAAATGAAGTCAATAAGTTACAATGGACTAATCAATGTGATTGATTGAGTACAATCAACTCAGAACTGTGATCTTTATTTTGATAATATGGTCAAAAGGTTTGACTGATATGTCAAAGATAAAGAGAGATCTGTGATTTAGTGGGAGCGTATTCACATTCCACATGTTGATGTGAAATGCAAATGTTCTTGAATGGAAATCCAAAATGGAAATTATCTTTAGGGAAGATAGATACGTTTCGTATGTGATAGGAATAGAGATCTATAGAGATATTTCTCGAAAACCTCTTGACCTGAAAAAAGAGAGCATACATTGGCAATCTATATTGAAGGGTTCAGTATACATAGATTCAGTGGGAGAAAACGTGTCCATGTTACATGGAGTTAGTATCCCAAGGACAAGTGTCCAATTCTTATGAAGAATGGGAACACTAATAATAGATAAGGATCGATCATGTATATAATCATCCCATCATCTTGCATGTATGGGCATGGTAAGAACAAAACGCATTTATCATCTTGTATGTAGGACATGACAATATGATATGCTCATCCTGATAACTCGTATGTGGGACATGACGAGTGGATGTCTGTCTAGTTCCAGTAAGGGTTACTGGAATACCATAAGAACTTCATAAGTACTTGAGAAGTACTAGTTCTATGGAAATAAGGAAGGGTTCATTGTAAAGAGTTACAATGATGCGAACTTCCGAAAAGGATAGAAAATTAATCACATTATATATATGGGATATATAAAAGTGAATGTTTGTTGATAAATGGAATTGTTCCAATAAAATTTTTTTAAAGGAAATTCCGAGTATCCGTGTGTTAGAGAATAGTAGTGGATACTACATGGATCTAGGAGTTCATAGAGATGAACTTATAGTTATTCCGATCATTGATGGCAAGTTAGGAGTGCTTGGTGATGCAATGTGGCTAAAGGTTAGTAAAGGAATACTAGATTGCATATTACGGCAACTCCATCTCATACGTATGGCATACATCGAAGAGATGAGAGACATGTAGTTAATACCGACTTTGGAAAAGTGTTTCCATAACTCACTATGTTAGAACTAGAGCACAGTAACATGTGAGACATGGTTGAAGATCACTATGAATATGATTCAAGGGTGATTGGCTCGCAGTGCAAGTGGGAGTTTGTTGGTATATATGCCCTGAGAGACAATCATGGGATGATTGGTGGGATACATTAAGATTGATTTGATAAACATCAAAGGCAAGCTTCCAATTCTTTCTGGTTCAGTCATATGAGATAATGACAGAACATATTGGATGTCTAGAGAATGACAATACTCAATGACGTATGCTTTCAGGTTCAGGACCTAAATGATGAGATCATGCAGATGCTAAGAGTTTGTACATTCTTATTATGTCCCTAGTTATATGTCATTGTGGAAGGTAGATAGACAACAATGACACACAAGACTAGATTGTGGTGTTGGTTGATGACAGAATCTCGTTAGTCATAATATGGAGATATCAAACCAAACACATACGTACTTGTTAGAGAACAAGCGTACCGGACAGACCCACCGTGAGTTTGACACATGGAACCATGACATGGTAGTCACATTCAGTTCTCACAGTGATGGTGGTGAGTGTGATTCTTTGACCTAAAATCACTGCACTCAACACATGTCATTGGGTACACTTTGACATCATCAAACGCAGCCGTAAAACATGGGTTGTTATAAAGGTGATGATTGCGTGGCTTTGACACATGGGGCTTTTGAGGGGTGAGTGATATATATGGGATTTGTCCCTCCTGAGGGAGTTTGATATCCATGGCCACTTGATGAGTAGGATTGAGATAGGCATTCACAGATGTGTGAATCAGTATGTGATATTGATGTCATACATATCTCCTCCAATCTACTCTAAGATCAAGAAAGTGAATGAACGTTGACAGGATGACTGTTCCATGTCTTGAGTTCATTCGGGATATCAGTGACAAAGGAATTATACATTCACTGTAACACCATTCACAAATTGTAGGATTGAAAGTCGTTCTCCAACTTTCCTTTTCACTTGGGTAGCACTGATGTGCGACTAGGCACCGCTCTTTGCTTGTGAAGTCATAAGTGTTATGGATTTTCACTACCAACGTGAAATGGACCTGTAGGGTCACACACATAGGATTTAACCTGGAAGAGGAGTTTATCCACAAACGATGTTTAGATTGATTACTAAAGGAGTTTAGTAGTTCAATTAAACACTCAATTAATTGATAGCTCAAATCATAGTGTTCAAGATGTTGGATTGATTGATTAGAGTATCGAATTGATTCAAACTGCAATTGACTGATTTGCAAAGTCTACTGCCCCAACCAATCAGCTCATAGGGTTGAATCGATTGGCTCAAGTTGGTGAACTGATCGACTCAATTGGTGAGTCGATCGGCTCATGTGCCATGAAACGATCGGCTCAATTGTTGAACCGGTCGATTCGTGGACCAACCGAGATCGTTTGGAAATTCAGAAGACTATTTTGCAAATACAATTTGTTTCGCTTATGCAAATTTGATTTGGACAAGAATTAATATTTGATTAGTTGGAAACAAATATGAAAGTCAATTTGAGTTGGACCAGGACCATGAACCGATCGGCTCATGCTTGAACCGATCAGCTCAGGTGTCCCAACTGATCGGTTTAGGTGTTAACTGATCAGCTCAGGTCTCCAACCGATCAGTTCATGCTTGAAACGATCGGTTCAGCTAACGTAATTGGTTGTTTTGTGGAAAATCTCGAACCCTTCTACTCCTGTTTAATCCCGCATTGCCCGGGGTAGAGAACCCTGTCCCATGACGCTCCTATATATATAGGGGTAGTAGGGGCTTCTCAGGAACAACAACTCAGAACACTAGTTGCTCTACAAAGTTGTCATTCTCTTTGGTTGTGGTAATCGAGAGAGCATGAGCAAGTGCTACCTGCTAAGGGAGGCACAACAAAGGAAAGACAACTATAGAAAAGCAACTAGTTGTAGGAGAGTGTGGCGGTGACTAGTACGCCAATAGGAGAGTGTGAATCCTTCTGATTCCTTATGGGACAAGGAGATCGGAGTTCCAGGTGGTCCGTGTAGACTACTTCAGAGGAAGGAGACTTCTCCCGCTCGGAGGACAACCGTCAGTCCCGACAGTCCCGGTAAGACCAGGAGCTACACAGACACCGTCCAAGACTGGAGGTGAAGACCGTGCAAGCCGCGAGGTAACATCACCGAGCAAGCCTCGGGACCAGGTACGGCTCTACAAACCATCCTTCCTATTGTATAGACGTTGACACGATTCCTTTAGACTAGGTTTGGGAGAAGAATTTTTTGTTTCCGCTGCCTTCTCTGTCTCCCCTAAAACCCAACAGGAACCGTACCATTGTGTTTAATTTCTCTCTGACAAGGAAATGTGTCAGGGATGAGCGTGCAAGCAAGGAGGAAAAGAAGCTTTGGGCCGCATCATAGAATATGACCAAAGGAGAAATTGAGGCTGGTGGATGATTACATGTGATGAGGCGAACACCTAGAATAGGTTAGCTATATATAGGATTGGATCCTATGTTCTATGGAGTCAGAGTTCCAGGATAGGCTTGGGAAAAAGATTGGACGTTTTGTGAATATTCGATTAAAACGTGAGATCTTGTGCTAGTTGGATGCATAATTGAATTTTCAAACCAATGCAATTTGTTTCACGAAGTTTTGTTGAGAACAAGAGAGATATGCCCAAAAAACTAAACTAAGATTCACTATTCATGTGAAGTAGAGATAGGAGATGACATGTGGATTGCTCGGTCTACAACCGGAGTGGTTGGCGACCGTTGCGGGTCCGAGAACCAAACGGGACAAACATTAAATGCGTAGAACTATATTAATAGCTTTCTATAATGGTTTTTAGGTATATTTAAAATCAAATTAAGCCCAAATTTGGTAGGTTATCTAATTTTGAGGCGTTTGATTTTTTTTCATTATTTTTTGTTTTTGAGGACTTTTAGTATTTTATTTAATATTTTTAAACATTATCACTTATTATGAATTAGAGGCATCTAAAACTCTACAAAAATTTGAAACTTGGCCTACAAGAAATACTAAATATTGGGAATATGATTTTTCCATTAATTAATTTTTCTACATATTATTTAATATTTTTGGTCTATAAATTATGTTCTTTCTCCTAAATAAAGTAAAACATTTAAGATTGTCCAAATTAGATGAAAATTCACACATAGGCTAATTTTGATATGTAGATTTCGAATTTGAGATTTATTTCCAACTTTTGAAGTTATTTAATAAAAAAATTAATATTTTAGGTCTTATTCATATTTTCTTTCCCAATTAGAATAATAAAAATTATTATTATGCAACTAATGTGAAACTTGGCACTCAAGGCAATTGGGACCCAAGGAATTCAAATCTAATATTATTTTTATCCAATGAGTCTCCATTTATGAGTTTTTATCCCCTTTACATTATTACTACTATTTATCAAATTAAATTACCCAATACCATCATATTATGTTTAAAGCTTTATTATTTATTCATTTTTCTCTTCCTTGCACTACATGGGTAAAGGAAGTTTAGTACAAAATTATTTTATCAATAAGTCACTTAAGTCGTAATTTTGCATCTTTTTCTTAAATTGGTGATTCATTCATCTGGTCATTTGGGTTCAAACTCATGACCTCTCAGTCTTACAACTTCACTTCTACCATTGCGATGCCACTTCATTGGCATCTTAGACCATAATTGAAACATTAACTGAGGTATTTGTGCATAAACTCATATATTGGCATGAACAAATATCAAATATACTCCTAATCACTAATAATTTCACACATTCAACATCAAGGACAAAAAGGATAGAAAAGATACGTAAACTTAGGAAAAGGGCCAAACTAAAAATTTACCTAGATTTCAGTTTGTTACACAACGCACAAGATGGAATGGCAAAAAGAGCAAAACTTTTGAAAAACTATGCAAAAATGTACTACATGATATGCATGAATGCAAGAAAAATAAAATCTACACTAGATAAGGTGATTCCATCAATCAAATAGTCAGGTGAAATAAGGTGTAATCAAAATAAGTTGAGAAAAGAGGACATACCATCCTACCACCTAAAATTTTGAATCATATTGTCTTCAGCATGAAACTAAATTTTAGGAATGATAGGATAGATGTCACTACTCCGTGGTGGTGGATTCTATGGTGGACCCCCATATGGTGGAGGTATCTGGTAGTAGCTTTCCCAATAATCTACGAGTGGGGGCGGGTATGTCGCCCGGTACTCAGGCAATGCTCCCCAGAAGTCCTCCCCCCATTAGGGGTTACTCTGAACTTGCGTGTGCTTGTAGCATTACATGTGGTTTATTTGGTGATGCATCTATTGCTGGTCCAACCACATGGCTTGTTATGTCTGATGTATTCCCTCCAACTATGCATGAATGGCTGACATGTCATATGTGTTTGTTGGAGGTGGTTGCGCATCAAAATCATCCTCTCTTTGATGGGTGCGGCGAGACTGCTCAAGAGCATGATGCTTTTCTGGAATGTCTATTTCTCCTACCTCCTCGGGTAAATCAATTATTTATTCTGTGTATCCTTACCTGAGATTTTCACTCTCCCACTTCGCTATCAACCCCAAAAAATTGCTCATTGGTCCCACATTCTCTAGTAAGGCTCTAGTATGGTATGAGATTTTGAGTGTGATGCCAGGGTGCTCGAGGTTCAAAATATAGAAAAATGTATTGTTTTTAGGGTGACCATTTGAGACGTCTCTAGGTAGTTTAAATCAATGAGTTTTGTTCCATCTACCTTGGTGAGTCCCTCCAAATCACAACCCACCTCTTTGTAAATTTTGGTGATTATCCCCCCCCCATGATGAATGGATTTTGGCTCTTTGAGGGAATTGTCTTTAGGTGGTCAATCACCACTCTTCCTATGTCGATAAAGCTTTCACTTGCTATTGTTTCCATCACAACAAATCCTTCTGGAATAGTAGCCTTGATTGTCAGAACGGTCGAAGACAGTATTTGCTAAGACCTACTACAAATATCTAATAAATGAATTATGCACTTTGCTGGTCTTTGATTTACCTGTGGTGAAAATATCTTGGCCTGTGAAAGTATTCCACATCTTTGAATAATTTGTTTTTCCATTCATATCAAGTCGTCCCTTGTCAAATTTCTTTTCCATCTATAGAGTGGGAGTAAAGCTTTCATTTGGGAGGCTCTTAGCATGTGTGTGGAACCATGTAGTCTGAACTGTATGGCATCTTATCCTCTATGTTGAACCTTCTCCAGTGACCCAAAAAAATCATGGGTTATTTCATGGGAGATTTCCTCAACCTCAATCAATAACCTGAATAACCCACATCGATCCATTTTACTTTTAAGCACAAAGTTGATCCCCATAGCTTGCATTGTAGACATACATGTATGTGTAGTGGGAATCACTCTTCTTGTGGTGCATTTGGGGTGGAGAGGCTTCACAAACACTTCTTACTGTTCCTCTACCATATGTATCTTCCTAAGGTTATTTTCCAGCCCACTTCATTTTGTCCTCCTCTAACCTTATCAAAAAGTCAACCATCTCATCCTCCACCTCTTCTATCTCGATGTCACCCTCCCTTCTTCTTCAGAGTCTTGGGACCCCAAACTTGTGCCCAAGTTCAAATGCACCATCTCAATTGGTGCACCATCTTTTTTGTCCTCTTCAACTAACACCCTCTGTCTTGTGGGGTGTTGTGTTGCATGTGGTTGGGACAAGGATGTGGAGTGCCTAGCTGTAGTAGGTTGTGGAGGTAAACATGAAGATGACACATCAACAACTTTCTCAGTTCTTCTCTCTCAAGTGGGTGCGTCATCTTTGACTGGATCAACTATGTTGTTCCATCTCTTCATCCTCCTCCTCTTCATCTGGGTTGTTGTATCTTAGATCTGAGGTGTGGTAGCTTGAGGAGGAGGGAAGACGAGAGCCACTCATAGATGTCAATTGTTGAAAAGAGCCTAGAGCATAATTAGATGGTGATGGTGTTAGGATGTGTGACGGTGGTGTGACGATGGAGCTCTTCTTTGTGGGATTTTTTCCTCTCGAGAGGATATTCATGGTATTTTTGACCCCCTTCTTGATTTCCTTACTAGTCTTCTTCATATTTGCTCAAATTTGGTGGAGAATGGAAGAAGAATAGCAATTTTCACACTTCTGAAGGGTTGGAGTGGAACCTCCTTATAGATGGAGAAATAGAGGTGGAGAATGGGTTGAAAGAGGAGGTGGAGGTAGGGGAAGGTGATTATGGGCCAAAGGGAACTCAAATCCATAGTTTGGGAGGAGGAGGTGATTTACGGGTGAATGGAGGTCATCCTAATCACTTGAGGTCATAGTACGAGTGTACTGGTTAGCAGAAGTGAGGGAGGGGTTGTGTCAGAGAAAGTAAAAGTCAGATGTTTTAAGTTGTGTGTCTGGGCTAGCATGACCTTCTTGGCCAACATGGCCATTCTGGAAAAGTGTCAGAATGGTCATGTTGGTCAGAACAGTGGTGTTGATCGGACTTGAAACTTGAGAATTTCCCTATAAAGTCGACCATGCCAGCACGGCCATGTTGGATCTTCCAAATTCACAAATTTTCCAAAATTCTCAATTCCCTCAATCATTAATATCTCAATCAAATCAACAAATACAATCCACTTGATATTTTATCAATAACTTCCACTGAATTCTACCCTTCTTCTCGAGTTTCAACTTTTTACTCCTATCACAACAAAAAACTAAACTAAAACTATCAAACATGAGTGTGAATGTGTGTATTTTTTGGAATCGTGTAAAATCAAAGTAAAAGTATCAAAAAATGAAGGTTGGGTTCAAAAGTTCCCAAACCTAGGTGGGTTGCCTCCCACTAGTGCTAAGAACACCTTTAGTGGGGCTTATTGGTTTTTGCATCACTCATCCTCTCAGGACTTTTCGAGCATCCTTGAAGTATATGTCCTTCTCTTGTGCGTTCAAGCACAACTCTCATCAACTAGGATCTCTTCATCTAACATAACAATATCAAAATTTTGTTTTGCCTTGTCCATACCGACTTCAACAACATCATTCAATCTTTTTCCATTGAAAATAAACTCCTTGGTACCTTCCTTTTCACATATCACAATACCACTGGAGGGATACACATGCTTGACTTTATAAGGTCCTTCCCATCTAGATCTAAGCTTTCTAGGAAAGAACTTCATCCTTGAATTGTACAGCCACACTCATTGCCTAGGCTCAAAACTCTTCTTCTTGATCAACTTGTCATGCAAGAACTTTGTTCTTTCTTTTTTGCTCTTTGACAATTCATATGCTTCATGCCTCATTTCTTCTAACTCGTGAAGTTGTAGCTTTCTTATCACTCTTGTGGTATCCATGCCCATATCCATAGACTTCGAAGCCCACAATGCCTTGTGTTGCATCTCAATGGGTAGATGGAAACTCTTACCATACACAAGCTTGAATGGTATGGTGCCAATCGGGGCCTTGAATGATTCTCTATATGTCCAAAAAGCTTCATCGAGTCATAGAGACAAATCCTTATTGTCTGGCCTCACAGTCTTCTCAATAATGAGCTTTATCTCCCGATTGGCCAACTCAACTTGGCCACTAGTTTAATGGTGGTAAGGAGTAGCCACACGATGGTTCATACCATGTCTTTTCAATAATCCTTCAAAGTTCTATGAATGAAGTGGCTTATGGCATCACTAATCATTGCCCTTGGCACAACAAACTGGATGAATATGTTAGACTTGAAAAGGTCGCATACTACCTTGTGATCATTTGTCCTTTTAGAAATTGCTTCAACCCATTTAGAGACGTAGTCAACGAACACCAAGTTGTACACATATCCAAAAGAGGGAGGAAACATACCCATAAAGTCTATAACCCAAACATCAAACACCTTAACACTAGAATAGGTGATAGAGGTATCATGTCCCTTTTTAAGATAGTGGCCACTTTTTTGGCACTTGAAGAAGAATTGGCAATATTCATTAGAATCTTTGAACAATGTTGGCAAAAAGAATCCACTTCGAAGAAATTTAGCAGTTGTACACTTTCCACCAAAATGTCCTCCACAAATGCCAGAGTAGCACATGGAGAGAATCTGTTGTTGCTCACTTTTGGGGACACACCTTCTTATGAGCTAATTAGAGAAATACTTGAAAAGATGTGGGTCACTGCACTCATAGTTCTTCACCATGGAAAATAATCTCTTGATGTCTTCCCTTGTCCAACTACTTGGCATCCTCCTACTAGCCAAAAACTTGGCTATGTGCTTGTACCATGGTCTTTGGGTGGAGGAAAGTGAGAAGAGATACTCATGGGGCACTATCTCCTTAATCCGGTTCACATCATCATATGGTGCCTCAATACGGGAAAGGTGATCGGATGAAATTTTTTGAATTCCCTTCTTGTCAACAACCTATAAATCAAACTCTTGGAGCAATATGATCCAATAAATCAATCTTAGTTTAGAATCTTTCTTTGTCATAAGAAACTTCAAGGTTGCATGATTTGTATAGATGGTGACTTTGTTATGTAAAAGGTAAGAACACAATTTATCAAGTGAAAAAATCACGGTAAGCAACTCCTTCTCGGTGGTGGTGTAGTTTCTTTGAGCTTCGTCAATTGTTTTCCTTGCATAGTAGATAGCATGTGAAATTTGACCAATCCTTTGGCCCAATGCATCCCCCACTGCCATATCTAAAGCATTGGTCATGATCTCAAATGGCAAAGAGAAATCTAGGGGTTGCATGATAGGAGCATAAACCAACTTGTGTTTCAAATGGTTGAAGGTTTCAACACATTTGTCATCAAAATTGAATCCCACATCTTTCTTAATCAAATGGCACAACGGTTTAGAAATCTTGTTGAAGTCCTTAATGAGATGGCGATAGAAACTAGCCTGGACTAAGAAAGAACATACATGTCTTATGGTGGAAGGAATAGTAAGAGTGGAAATGAGTCCAACTTTGGCCTTGTCAACTTCAATCCCTACTTTTGAAACTCTATATCCCAACACTATGCCTTTAGGAACCATGAAATGAATTTATTCCCAAGATAGTACGACATGTACCTTGACACATCTTTCAAGAATGACGGTGAGGTGGAGCAAACAATCGTCAAAAGTTTTTCCAAAAACTGATAAATCATCCATAAAGACCTCAAGAGATGAATCCAACATATCTCCAAATATTATTGTAACACATCTTTGAAATGTAGATGGGGAATTATACAATCCAACTGGCATCCTCCTATAAGAAAATGTGCTACTAGGACATGTGAACATGGTCTTTTCTTGATCGACTAGGTGCACTACCACCTGGAAGTAACATGAATAACCATCAAGGAAACAATAGAATCTTTTTCCTTCAAGTCTCTCCAAGATGATGATCAATGAATGGAAGAGGGAAATGTTCCTTATTTGAATTTTCATTTAGCTTCATATAATCCACACACATTCTTCATTTGGATTGTTCTCTCATGTGCACTAACTCTCCATTTTCATTTTTAGCTACGGTGATCCCACCCTTCTTTGGGACAACCTGGATGGGACTCACCTAAGGACTGTCAGAAATTGGATAGATGATCCCAACATCCCACAACTTCACAACTTCTTAGGTTACCACTTCTTTTATCTTTGGATTTAACCTCCTTTGCATTTGGCGGGTTGGTCTTGAATCATCCTCAAGATAGATTCTATGGACATAGATGGAGGGGTCAACACCCCTCAAATCAGTAATAGATCACCCTATGGCTCAAATGCTGCTCTTTAACATAAAAATTAGAGCACCTTCTTATTCATAAGAGAGAATAGAAGAAATTATCACCAGGAGGGTGTCATAATTGGAACTTAAAAATGCATACTATAGGCCATCAAGAAGACACTTAAGCTCAAAGATTGGAGGTTCTTCAATAGAGTTCTTTGGAGGTTTTTCAGAATTGAAAGGGAGATCCTCACTTGCGTCTACTAATGTGAGTTCATGTTCCTCATCATCATCATTGTAATCATTGGGAAACTCCAAAATGGGCTCTAGACCCCTACCCTGGGTGGTAGTCAGAATCCATGTAGGTAGGCATTCTTCTACAATATCCTCAAGGCAGTAAATAAGATAGCAATCTTGTTATGTAGCACATATTACCTTGGCTTTAGCAGAAGCTTTGAAGATGTTCAAGCGGATCTTCATGTGCATGAATGTCACATACATGGTGTCGGTTCTCATATGAATCACTACATCAGTTGTAGCTAGGAAGGGTTTTCCCAAGATAATAGGTACCTTCCTTGAGTCTTTTTCCATATCAAGCATAAGAAAATTAGCAGGATAGAATGTGGAGGTGTCATCATCATGCCTCACCCCACACATCATCGACTCACCCTCAATGCAGGTTCAAAGAACGATCATCCAAATGCAAGGAGTAGTTGGTCAGACCCAATTGTCCCATTTGCAATTCAACATACACATCATACAACATTAGATTCATACTAGAACCCAAGTTAAGAAGAGCTTGGTGTCATGGAACTGCTTCTTACCTAAGTCCACATTCCTAATGACTACACAGCCAAAGGCAAGAGGACTTGGGCGTCCATCCCTAGAATGGATCAAATATTTCATATAGGCAATATATATATAAAAGCAATAACACAAGATATAACAAGTCACTAAAATTTGAGATAAGGGATATGTACCCATTTCTAGATTCAAGTATACCCATTTGTATTGCATTTCAGAGTTTCAGGTGTTGAGTGCAGCGGATCTTCATTTGGGAACTACAAATTCGATAAGAAAAGATATTAATGCTAAAGCATTTAGCATGCTATGAAAAGACATGTAAATAGTTTAAAGGTTGTATAAAAGTTTCTTGTCTAGAAACATCATAACAAGCAAAAACTAGAAATAAGGCGAGAACATTTAACGACGTTGTTTTATAAAAAATTGTGTTTTAAGTGCATTTTCGTTATACTTCACAACATATTATGGCCATTGACCAGCTTCCCATTGGAAGGGTCCATATGGGTGCTCAAGATTAGCAACCCTTTTATCGACATGGTCTGCCTTATCCTGACATCTCAAGTAAGACACCCAACCTTATGCCCTTACCCTAAAAATATAGGTAGGTACACAAGGTTTGTATAATGGACAAGTTCAATTATGTTCAAGGTTTGTTCAACATATTTCAAGTAAAACAAACGTACTAGTCATAGGGAACAAGTATCTCAAAAAAGTATTTATCTATCCAAGCATTCATACGAGCATGCATACAAATAAGCTAATATTATAGTAGGGTCAAGAGATTGAGCATACCTTATGAGTATAGTACATGTTATGATTAATGAGTGAGATCCCTAGGGAAGACCCAAGCCAATATGGACCTAAGATGTAAAAATATACCACATGGGGTCTGAGATCAATAGGTTTTGACAATATAAACATAATATAACACATGTGGATGCTCTCCTAAACTTAGGTATCCAAATTTCAAGTGGTGTCCCATCTTGTCAAACATGCATACATTGATTCAACATAGTATAAGCATTTACTGGGCTTCGGCCCATGCAGATCCAAAAAAAATAGTATAAGAATTTACACTCAACCTTAGGTCTAGGTGAACCATCCATATTATGAGTACTACAATATAGATATCATATTTGATTTAGAAGTAGGGGAAAACATGATATTTGGATTTCCATCATTGTTTAGACAATCTAGATCATAACTAGTCATATTAAATCCATTTCATGCAAATAGATCACAAGTTCAAGTCATATAACATTAACTAGATCAAATTAGGATTTAGAGCTATGACAGGATAATGGCTAGAAGAGCCTCCCACTTGGCTCTTCATTAAGCTCATCATGTCTGCAAGGATCTTCATCATTTACATATTTTCCTCATCTCTAACAAGAGCTGGAGGAGGAGGGGAGGTGTCCAGTTTCTATCACAGTTTACTCCCATGCTTGAAGCTCGATGATGTTAGTTCTCAACAAGGTTCTCAAAGAGTGGCCAGGACTCCTTTGGAGGTTTAGCCATGAATGTTCCACCACAGGATGAATCAATCAAAGTCTAGCCGAGTTTATACAGCTCGGTGTAGAAAGATCACATGAATTGCCATATAGGAACTTCATGGTGGGGGCAGTCTTGTAGGAGCTTCTCGAATCTTTCGTGTGTTTCATGAAATGGCTCGTTCTCCTTTTGTGAGAAGGAGGTAATATACCTCCTCGTTTAAGTTATCTTGGAGATGGGGTAGAACTTCTTCATGAACTCATTCTTCACAGCCACCCAAGTAACTAGTTTAGGCTTTGACATATACCACTCCTTGGCTTTCTCCTTGAGATAAAATGGAAAGAGGGTTGTTCTTATGGAGTCATCGGTCACTGCACGAGTACATAAGGTAGAGCATGTTTCTAGAATGGCATCAACATGGCAGTATGGCTTCTCATTCTTTGACCCGTAGAAGGTAGGATGGAGTCCAAGGAGGGCTGGTGGTATGGAAAATTATTGACCCAACATTTGGTAAACAAGGGTGGTCATTGGGGAGGTGTAGTTCCCCGAGGTGAAGTATTCATGGAGAAGCTTGGGTTGGAGGGATTTGGGCTTCATGTTCTGCCATTTCATCTTGTTGGTGTTGTCTGCGTCGGTGTTGATGTTCCCTTCTACCTATATCCTGATCAAAAGGGACCAAATCAGTAGAAGTAGAACGTCGAGAAATCATGCACAACTGTTACCTACACAAAGCACAAACAAACAACAAGATCTAAGTTAGAAGACAAGTATGCAAAAGTAAATAGAGAATAAAGAATAGTAATGGTGAGTGCAGTAAGAAAATCTAAGCTGCACTAGCTATATAGGTTGAGCACCTCTATCCCCAACAACGGTGGCAAAAAGCATGGTGTGTTTTCTACTACCTTGGGTTACACCTAACCAGTTGAACTTGATTAGATGCAACTTAGGGCTAAGACAAACACACTTGGATCTTTTGAATTTATAAGGAAGCCCTATACTAACTCAATCACTTAGACCGCAATATATTACCCGCAAGTGAATGGGATCATATCGTAGTATAGGTGAATGAAAAGTGAGGGGTCAATCCACAGGGAGGGAGGGGCACAAATGTCAATTAGCATGATCTATGTTCCTAAAGTAGAGAGTAGGGTTTTTAGGGTTTAAAGTTGGTTTTGGTTGGTTACAGTAAGATGCAATCAATTAAACAAGAAAGGAAATAAGACAACCAAAAATACTAAGTTAGCACCAAATAAGAAATTCTAATAAAAAAGGAAAGCGACTACCTAAGCAAGCGCACAACACTACACTAGACTAACAATTAAGGGACTAGAGAAATTAGAAACCTAAACTATCACTATCTATATTAGGCAAGCACATGAATGAACTAACTATCCTAGCAAAGACTAACTATCAAGAACTAAGCAATTAAAACAAAGCAACTAAACAAGCATGAAATAGCAAGAAATCCAATTAAGGTTTTAAGCAAGTTATGGGAAGAGTGGATCCTATGGGGGAATGTCACATGAATCCAAGTTGAAGGGTGATATCTCATGCAAATCCTATGTTTTCATTCTAGATTGCCAAACCAAACAACAAGATAAGTGTTGTTTGATTTAACTTGAGCTACTAGTTGGCCATGGATGGTATGGAGTGTGTGTTGGGGAACTACACCTTTGCGCACCCCTTCCACCCTTACAAGGCTCAATTGCACTAGGACTTAAGTGTAATTCTAATTGGATTAGGCAAGTCTACATTTATAGGGTAAGTGTTATTAGGGTAATTGAGGACCAAGGGTAGGTAGGAGAGTACATATGAGGGTGTTTCACCTCATCTTGCTCACCATCTAGCCTTTAGAAAACTCTAGGAAATTATAATAATCACTCTTACACTAGTTACTTAGATCTCACACCTAGTTGTAGGAGAAGATATTTATATGTGAGAAGATAGGGTTCTAGTTAGGGATCTACTAGTTGAACCTAGGAGCAATTCCTAAGATAACCACATACAATCTATTTTCCCCTATAAGCTAGGTGTTTTTAAGCATTAAACAAGAGATAATCATCATAGAATGAAAATATGTTCATTACACGTCATATTCCCCCAACATAGTATCAAAGTGACATTTCATCCCCCAAACAACCCACCAAGAGGGCTTAGCTACTCATAATCAAACAAAAGAGCAAGAAGGAAAGAAGAGAGAGAAAGAAGGCCATGGAAGCTAGTAGGAGATCCTCCTTCCTCACCTCCTTGTTGTAGTATCTTGTGCACCTCCTTCCAATATGGAAAATGGCTTGGAAAGGTAAGGTTTGGTGGTGCAAACCCTAAAAAACTAGGGTTTTAAGGCGGCAGAAGGTGGAAATGGAGTGGGGTGGATTAAGGTAGGTGAGAGAACTTGAATTATAAGGGTGTCAACAATGAATGCTAACCTTTTTTCTTTGGCTGCCACTCTAGTATATATAGTTGGTGGGGAAGCACTAGGGTAAGTGGTAGCAAAATGGGGAAAACAATGCAGAAAAAGTAGGGTTTTGGGTGGCAGCACGACCGTGGTGAGTAGAGTGTAGCACGACTGTGCTGAGATGGAACGATTTTTATGGGAAGTGGAAATGTCAGGTTGAAAGTGTGGAAATGAAGGTAACATGGTCATGCTAGGCAATACGGCCATGTTGGGGGGATAGGTAGCACGGTCGTGCTGGGGGGACTCGGTTGGAGGTCGTTCTCTTCAACTCGCCCATTCTAATATTTGGCAACATGACTATGCCGGCTAGCATGGCTATTTTTGGGGCTCCTTGGCACAGTCGTGATGGCTAGAGTGTTCATTCTATTGTATTTGTTGTAGATTTGTTGAATCTTTGATTTTACGGTGATTTTTGCTCTTGTCAGCACGACCGTTGCTTGGCACTATAACCGTGTTGGGGTCTTCAGCAACACTATGTACTCATTCTTTAAGATCCATGGACTTCATTGCTTGGGTTAACTCTTAGATGCTATGGGTAGGTTGAGGGAGCTTTGGGGCCTTCTTTGGAACCCTCCATGGGTGTAGGAATCCTACAACACCTTCCTTCTCTCTTGTCCATCCAAGACGTGGTCGAAGTACCTGAAAAACATGCAAAGAACGTCCATAAGTGTATTTGATAGAAAAATGCATATTGAGGGAACTAACTTGCATTCTAACATGTTTAGATGTGATTAAGATGCAAAATGACACAAGATAGATCCCTAAAGTAGGGAAGCATCAAAAAGTTTATGAAAACCTAAATATAATCAATTCTAGTTTTCGTAATCTACCTATGGTTCAAATTTGAGGCCATTTAGACTTTATATGACCAACTAATTTAATAATGATATAATTTATATAGTTTATAACTAAAATCTTTAGTTTTAATCACCCTAACCTAGATTCCCGATGTTAACAATCTTCTATCACATTTTCTTTTCCCATATCTGATAAGACGACTGTCTTTTGAGTCTTGATCTTCATTGAATCATTCTACACATTGGACGCATCTCCTCTCCCTAAGTTTTTGTCCTAGTTAGACTCTCAATCCCTACATTTTCTCTCTTATCTTGATCTCTCTCCACAATAAGTATCGGATGCTACTAAACTGACCATCATCTCCCCAGTCTTCCTAACCCAAATACCATGGTATTTTCTCATCCTATTACAGAAACGCCCTTTTAGGGATGGGCTTCCCTTGTGACCAAAGTTCATCATCTCTGCTTGGTGCATCACCTCCCTATATAAAGGTTTGGAAGCCACCATAGGACCTCAAGAAGCATTCCTCATCCATCAGATTCTTCACCAGTCCCCCTATTCAACCTGACAAACTCGACTTGCATATCTAAGAAGTACCACATCTTCCCAGTTGCATTGACCGCCTTATGTAGAATTATTTCTTTAGTAAGCATCTAAGGACCTCCACCTTCCTTTCCCAATTGATGTTTTACTTGGGTTTCCCCCAAGAGCCATATCATGTAGCATGTTTTCTGGTCCTTGTCAGCATTCGCCAATGTGGATTTCCATCAGCTCTCATGCCACAAAAATATTTGTGTTAGCTTTGCCTAACCCTGATAAATGTTTTATCAAGTTTAACAAATTTGGTCACTCCTTATTTAATGGGTTTTGGTGTTCAAGTTTTTCTCCCATGATTTCCTCATTCCTCCAACTCGATTCAAGAACACATATGTCCTTTTTCCTTCTTGCTTGCTTACCTGACTTTGTGTTCCTAATGAAGCACTTTCATGTACCTAACCTACCTAGATCTGCTTCAATAGTAAGTCCTGACATTCGACAATGGCCAGTGATGGATGATCCATGGAGCTTGGCATTTATACATGTCCTTGAGCCTACATTGTGCCTCTTTGTCTTTGCCTTGGTGCAAGAAAGCCACTAGAGACCTGAGTCTTCTAGGAGAGGTGGTACTTCTCAAGTTCCAGTCAAAGCATGAAGCTTTGTGTCTACTCATTAACCATAGAGAAAAGGAGGAGATCAGCAAGGATTATTTTACCCCCTAACCTTGTTGATTCAATCTAATTAGTTTTTGACCAATTTTATATTAGTAACTTGAGCCACATGATTTTTTCTTGACCGTATGTCTCCTTTGACAAGGCCTAGGATAGGTGGCCGCCTCCCATTGGTCCATATTAGCAAAGCGCTACTATCCCTTAAATCATTTATGTGGATTTTTCCTATTAGCCCATTCTTTTAAAATTCACAATAAATCAATGGTCAATAAGAAAATCATGGAAACATATGTTTGGAAAGCATGTTAACAAGGATCCAATTTTCTACTTTTCAAACCCCAACTTTGTAATATCAAACCATGATTTCCTAATAAACTAGGACCATGATTTAATATACTAAATAAGGTGATAATTAATGTAAATCATGTTAATTTTAGGAGAATTATGATTGAAATCAAGATCAGGGAGACTAAGTTAGTATCTATTTTGCTCAAGGTAAATGGAACATGTTGTTGTGAACAAGTATTTTATGTGTTTTAGTGATGTTATAAGCACATGATTATGTTATCATGAAATCATATATATTCTTTTCAGATGCATTATAATAACCCTAATTGATTTTTACTATTTCCTAGAGTTACAAGTATCATGTTCACTAAAGTGTGTTTATGATCTTTTAATGTGTTCATGTTAAGAGGGAGAAATCCTAATTATATGCAAAGAGGGAGATGTCCCATCATGTTAAAGATTCTAATTCAATATTATGCTAATGTTCATATTAATAATCATGTTATAAGAATCGAGTAAGTTTTATATGCTCTCACAATCAGGGACCTCAAGTGGTCGATATGGGCTTTCGTAGCCAATTATGGGTTTTACTAGAAAGTTATGGGCTTTTGTAATAGTATGTTCTCTTTAGTGGGTAATCATAGAGAGATGCATATTTTACTCATTAATTTCTTTACGTCAAGAAGTTATTTCAGGAGTGTTTAAGTTAATTTTCAGCTCATGTTTTCCTTAATGTCAAGCATAATTATTTATCTTATGTTAAAAGGTCACAGTGCCACTTACTGATGTGATGTTTTCCTTTTTGCATGGTTGGGGATGCGATGTCCCCAGGTATTGTAGCAAAAGATTAAAGAAGATCAAGCTAAAGATTAGAAGACCTTTAGGTTAAGCCTGGTGGGGTGACATCTACCTTGGATGATCCTATTAATATTAATTTGTTTCCTTTTATGTTTTAGTCATCATATGCTTAGTTGATAGGTCTTTGATTTGATGAAGAATTTAGTTGTAGTTTTCCTATTCAATAAACATTGTTTGTATCTTTTTAAGATAATGTATGGAGATTTTAATTAATTATATGCAATGATATCCTAATGTGACGCCCCCTTCAAAGAAAACTGCTACTTCTTAGTTATTGCATGTATGTAAAAGTGGGATGTTACACATGTTCTTAATTATGAATGATAATTGGTTGTAGAAGAGGGGTACAACAATATTAGCAGCAATATAGAAGGATCATAGAGAATAGAGATCTAGCAAAACTAGTAATAAAGTGGAAAAAAGAGGGAAAATAGCATTAACAACAAAATAGATTCAGTCAATCATTAGGAAATAGTGACCCGAAGAAGATAAATATGAGAACATAGGCAATGTTGAGATCATGTGAAGACTAGGGAGCATAGTCATTTATCAATCTCTATTTATATAACTATTTTCTTCTTACGTGTGGTTTTCAGATTAGTTGGGATAGATATAATGTACTTTATTGAATTCTTTTTAACTAGTTTAAGGGGATCCTTGATGCCATAACAACTAAGGTTGGGATCTAAAGAGGATGTATACCTCTAGTTTTTCATATATTATAACTTCTTAGGACAATCCCATTTGTTTGGGAGGGAAAAGAAGGCAAATTAATGTCCAAAAGGAAGTCATACAAAAACAAATATGTAAAGGCGAACAACCACTTTTCTATACTCAAATAGGCAATCATGAATATACTAGTTGCCATTTTCACACAAGGTCTGAAGAACAAGTCATGAATCTCACAGCCAAACCAAATCCAAAGAAATATTTCAGCATATTGACTGACACATTGTGAATAGTGGACACCAGTAATTAAACTAGGGTGTTGTAATGATATTAGTATTCATTTTATATTAAGTCTTCTTCTCTATATTTGTATTGTTATTTTCCATTGGGTTTTTTCCTCACTTAGTGGCCACACCTTCCTAACCTATATAAAGGACCTTCTACTCCCTTTTTACAGAAGACATGCATTCTCATTTCTTTTATTTCTAAAAAATAGAATAGTATTATGTAGGTACACTTATTACTTAGTTTTAACTTCTTCATTTTCCCATTTTTGTTCATTTTAGATAAACTACTTTTTGAAAAGGAATGCGGATTTTCTTATCATTGAATACTAAATTACATACTTAGAAATAAGTTTGAATCACTTTTGTATGGCTAACTTTTTATATATTAGTGGCTAAATTCCATCTTGTATTTTACTATAGTGTTTTAATTTTTTTCTCTCTTTATGTTTGTTTAATACATGGTTAATTGAATATGTCATTAGTTCTATATGTAACTTTATTCTATTTTAATTGGTAATGACTAACTTTTTTATTATCTTATTAGATAAATACCATCTGATTTTATGGAAGTGGCACATGAAAACATCATTTTAAGTTGTGAGTATTATATATACAAGAACAATGTTGGAATATGCATACATTTTAAACTTCATAGTACTCAACACCTTGTCTCAGGTTCAAGACTCAAATAAGCACTTCATTGGGGTAACATGTCTGATGGTCAAAATATAGTCATACCAAAATGATAGACTGATATCAAAGACTGAGAAACATCTCATCAAGATAGATATAGACAAGTAATCCTTTGCTATGAAATTCATTTTTCTTCTTCAGAAGAATACAAAATAGTGTGGTTTTTGTACCTCAAATGTTGTCCTGATGGTAAAGCCTCAGTCAAGGTCTAAGATTTTATTTGATAGAAATAAGAGAAGCATCATAGCTTGCACGTGGTTGTAGGGTGTTAGCATTTAATTAAATAAGTAAAATTGTACAAACAATAGAAAATAATGATGTTGTGAAGGTGAATCGGCATAGTACAATAGATAGTGCTATATTGGTCATTGAAAGTATTTGTGTTGTGTGTAAAACTTCTTTGTATATTGAAGACAATTTTAGTATATGTTATTAGGACAACTCATTATACATTTTTAGAAAAGAACACAAATATTGGTTTCATTAAATAGGGGAACCTCATGGGAACGCTTTTTGAAAATGTAAAGGAATTCAATAAAATCACATTTTCATAGGTGAGAATGCATTACATGATTAAGTTTCACATGTAACCTTCTGGGTCCTAGAATCACATATTGTTGGTTGCAAAGGGTGTGCCAGGTGAACGCTAATTAACAAGTATTTTTATAGGAAAAGATTTTATGGGGTTTAAGTTGATTATGACACATGTTGGAACAATTGTAAGTGTACATTTCAAGCTAAATAAAATGGGTGTAAGTTAAGCCTAATCATAAATAACTTTATTATAAACATATTCAATTTGAAATTAATGAAATGTTCTTATCTCATGAAAAGGTATGAGAGTAGGAATTGAAATGTTCTTATCTCATGAAAAGGTATGGGAGTAGTTACACTCAATATAATGGGATGTGTTCTACTAACTAGATGCCATGGGTCGTCCCTCTTGGCACAATCAAGCTTCTGGAGATGCATACATATGAGCACCAATTGAGCCAACATAGCACATTGTTACAACTAGGGCGGTATACGTGTAACTTCCTACAACATAAAATCACTCCATGAGGGAAAAAATACAATTATAAATGGAAGCAAGTAGAAGAGGCTTCATCAAGCCTTCTAAAACCATTTTTCATAGATGTATCATACTAAATAATATGGAATCAAAAGAACTGTAGAAGTTTCAAAAATACATACTTAAAATAATTATAAAGGAGTTATATAGAACAAGTCTCGTATCATGAAAACTAAAATTTAGAAGTGTTATTTGATTACAAAGAGCATATGTCTTTCTTAATTTGAAATTCTTTAAGTATGCACTAGTTCTTTTCTTTGTTAGAATTTTCTGGATAATTATCCTTATACCCCAATCATGCAGCCCATCCATCAAATTCAGTTTGACCACACATTACCGTATCTATTGTATGTCTCAGTAGTGGAATCATGTCTTTATATGTTTTCTGCAAAACATTGGCTATGTCTTTCATGCCTAAATCAAATAGTTTAGGAGGACCAAATGTTTGTGCCCCCTCCCCCCGAAGAGAACCTTTCCCTTACAACCTAATATTCTTGACCTTTCACTCAAACTTGGAGAACAAATTTCAAACTTCGAGTCTTATGAATATCTTGTGTACCATATGTTATTTACAAAACTCACTATCACATTTGCTTTTTGTTTTTTTCCTAACATCTTTCATATTTACTTTTTTATGCAAAAAAATGTGACAAAAATTAAGCACCATTTCATTTAAGCTTTTTACGGAATCAAATACTCACACAATGCTATTGTTCGTTGAGCTAAACATGAAATCAATAACTTATAACTGACAATTAGGCATTATATTGCAAATATCATTTCTATACAAAATATGGACATTATATATATAATGTCTTATTTACACAATATAAGTAATATAGTTTACTTCTTTACAAAAGTAGTTTTCCATGAGTTGGATAAATACATTTTAACATACATATATAAGTAACGTAAAAGTGGAGGGAAAGAGAGAGTGCGGTTGGTGAATTGTAATGGTCCCTAACGAAGGGATCGGGTTCAAATCACATAGATAATAAAAGTCTTAGATTGTGGGAGGGGAAAATCTTCTCTCTTGTGGGAGGGGAATTTTTTTTTATCTTCATCCCATAAATAAACCATAAATTTGAGTGTGCCATCATATATTTACATACACTATACATTTCCAATTTTAAATATATGGAAATGATTGGTCCATAACCAATTGAAAGATGCATCATAGCTATACATAAAGACCTTTTTCTGAATCATTTAATTTAACTCACCACATTTATAGCATATTAAATTTACTTCGCTACATAGTTAAGTTTTTTTCTTGAAATTTAAAGCCTAAACAACCCACAATGTACAACTTGCTCTGTCATAGAAAATGAAAAGCGGCACTAGACTTCTAAGTTAGAGAATATACAGAAGATCCGAAAACTCGAATCATATTGAACAATACAAAGAATATTTTATTACACGACCAAAGTATGGCTGAGATACCGATCTAAACAAAATGATAACTAATAAATAACCCCAAGAGAACTATAGGCAATCTTAGCTAAGACTGTTATAAATAACCCCAAGAGAACTATAGGCAATCTTAGCTAAGACTGTTGCACGTAGGCATTAAGACGCACACTTAGTGGGTATAACGGAGATATTTTTTTATTGGTGTACATTTACGATTATGTATGAAATTATTATTCTCTAGAAGAAGCTGAGATGTGCGAGAGTGATAAAACATAACTTATTAGGCTTTGGTCATTGGACAAACCAACTGCGTTGGTACAATAAAATTTGTGTCAGAATTGTCCATTGGATCATTCTGCATACCTTACGATGTGCATATTCTGTCTTATACCTTCAGAGTGACACAATCGTCTTCTTCAATTAAATTATATAACATTAGGGGCATTCAACTTGCCTTTGATCTCAATCACCCGTCAAACATAAAAGAGTATGACAAGATCCTAGTCATCTTTTTCGGAAGTGGGGGAGGATCCTTTTCCCCTCACATTATCTTCTGGAGTGGAGGTGGAGAGGCGGAAGGGAACCACAGAAAGGAAGAGGAGAGGGGGTGGAGGACGGAGGAGGAGAGGATGAAGAGGGAAGGTGGTCTGGGTGGAGTGCTACAGAAGTAGGAGGAGCAGCGAATCGAGAGAATGCAAATAGGCAAGGTACCGCTAGACGTCTCCTCCTTTCTTATTTCATTAGTATCTCCTAGTTTCTAGTTCGCATAAGCCAAATCGGATGGTATTAATTTTTGTGTTGGAATTGTATTAGGCTAAATGGTTAGGATTCTACCACTCTTTTGACTGCTGCACGTGAACATCTCCTCCATGGCATCAAGTTAAGCAAAAGAACACCACATATTTCACATTTTTTCTTTACAGATGATAGTATTTTATTTGTTAAAACGACTACTGTAGAATGCTTGAAGGTAGCTGAAATCATCAACCAATATGAACAAATATCCGGTCAAAGGATAAACTTATCTAAAACAGAAGTTACTTTTAACAAAAGAACCTCAACTGCAAGAGTGGAACTAACCCGGGCGGTCAAGCCAGCGCACCCCTCATGAAGGGTCGCTGGTTCGATTCCCCGCTCGGGTCAGCTGTATTTACCAACCTCTTGGGTCATCCGGGCTCTGGCACCTGTTTGGAGAGGGGGTGGGCTTCGACCCATGTAGATCCAAAACAAAAAAAAACCTGCTAAAAGTAAAAGAAGTAGATAAACATGCACGTTACTTGAGTCTCCCAACGGCAATCGGAAGATGCAAAAAAATAAATTTTCAGCTACATAAAAGAGAGAATATGGAGGAAGCTTCAAGGATGGGCGGAGAAACTATTATTCAAACCGGGGAAGGAGGTGACGATCAAAGCGGTGGCGCATGCAATCCTTGTGTATGTGATGAGGAGTTTCCAGTTACCAGTAGGTATCCTTGATGAGATTCATAGTTCAGTGGCCAAATTCTGGTGGAGAGGGGGCAAAAAAACAATGAGAGGAAGATAGCATGCTGGAACAATATGTGCAAGCCCAAGAGGCTAGGGGGACTCAGCTTTAGAGACCTACGTGTCTTTAATCAAGCTCTTCTAGCAAAACAACTGTGGATGATGGCTACAAGCCCCAACTCATTGGTGTGTCGTGTACTGAAAGCAAGATATTTTCCCAATCCTCCATTTGGGAGGCGAGGAGAGGGTACAATTCTAGCTTCCCATGGACGAGCCTTTGGAGTGCTAAAGCTCTTCTGAAGGAAAACGAGGGAGTGGATGATAGGAAATGGGGAAGAGGGAATATATGGACCGACCACCGGCTTCCAAGCCAGGACGATACACTAGAGATGCTACAAAATGAAGACAGCTTATCATATAGAACGGTAAGAGAAATGATGAACCCGGGAGGAGATGAGCGGGACAATACTAAGATACAATGTTGCTTTACAAACCCCATATGTGAGTCGCATATGTGTCATACCATGGAGTATCAGAAAACCCAAAGGTGTGTGATCTTGTTGGCCGGCGCCGAGGGAAGAGTTTACAGTGCGGTCCACCTGATGGCTGGGCCTTTTAGGGAGGGAGGAAACTCGCAGTCACGTAGCACAACTAGGAGACTATATTTGGAGGAAGATATGAATGACAGAATGGAGTCACGTAGCACAACTAGGAGGCTATATTTGGAGGAAGAAATGGAGGACAGAATGGATCCCCAAGGTATCACATTTCGTATGGAGGGTCACAACAGGGGGCATAGCTACGAAAAGCAGGTTATATGATAGACATTACATCACGTTGTGCTCCACATAGCAAGAGAGTATACCACACGTTGTTTAGGTATCCAAACGCCACTGAATTGTGGGAACAAATGAACCGAGCTGTAAAGAGGATGATTGAAGACGTGAAAGATGAGGAAAATGGTATGGCGGTCGAGGCTATCTTGGATAGAGTTGTAGCAGCGGAGAGGGACGAGAAGGTGGCAGCAATGTGGGCGAAATGGAGATGTAGGAATGACCGCATTTTCAACAGTATAATGCACCTAACATTCGATTTCAATATCTCAACAGTCTTGCTATGATCAGGGACCACAAAGGTCTCAAAGGCAGGAGGGAGAGGAACAGACCGACGAGAAGCACAGATGAAGAAGAGAGATGGATGGCGTCGACGGAGGGAGTTGTTAAAGTGAATGTTGATGCATCGATAGGTGCGGATAAGGAGGCAACAGCGGAGATGACAGCTAGGAACAACGAGGGTCAACTACCGGCAATGGTGGGACACAAACTCGGACCTATCCAGCAGATAAAAGTGGTGGAACCCTTGGTGTACTTCAGGCTTTACTTTGGGCAGCCAGGCTCGGTTTCAGAAGAATTATGATGGAGTGTGATGCTTTAATGGCGGTGCAAGCATGTAAGAGCAACGAGGCACGCAGAGATTACCTGGGCATTATTGGTGAAGCCATTAATATGTTTAGTAGTGCTTTTGATTTTTGTGACTTTTCATTTACTCATCATCGTCCTAATAAGACAGCACATGTCGTAGCTAGTTTAACACGTGGAAAGTCAGGTCATAATTTTTTCACTTATGTATTCTTTCCCTTCAAACATTGTGAACATTATTATGGCTGATTTAGCCCTTTAATAGATGACGAGGGATCCTCCATATAGATCCCTCGTCCTTGCCTTAAAAAAGGCTAAATGGGTAGGAATTGTAGAAGGACTAAAAAAATGTAGGCTAAATGGAAAAGGATGAATTTTAGCAGTGAGCAAATTATAAAGAATAAGGATTATTTTCCCGACCAACTGTGATAACGAAAGTTGTTTGAAAAAACTAAACCGCTGCAATAAAAAAATCCAACTAGTAAATGTATTTGAGAATACCATTTACAAGTGGCCAAGATTACTAATCATAAATGTCATTATTGATAGGTTTGTTTTTGCAACAACTGCAGCAGGTATATATTGGCATGTGAATAAAAAGAGACAATACAATATAGTTTATGAAAGAATATGTACATATATCGATTACGATGCCGCAAGTAGTGATTTTTGTTGTGGGAAAGAGAAAAAGGACAAGAGGAACCTACGTAGTAGGAAAGAGGCCACACTCCTAGGAAATATGAAGTGAATATAAAGAATGTTGTGATATGGGATATGAGAAATGACCCAGGCTTGTATATGATACTATCTTGGCTTTTGATGGACTTGGGTTGAGTTAGTTTGTCATATGGTGGCTAAATTAACACCTTAACATGGACAGTGAGTCATGCATACAACTGTAATGTGGCAACCTATACTTGGTTAGGTTCATGACAAATAGATTTAGGACAATACTAATGAAAAAGTTGGTAAATATACATATTAAACTTTTACTCAAATTATTGGTTTTATGGTATTGTATCCTTTAAAAATTGCCAACCTATACTTCTACCAAGAGACGGTTCGTACCATGATTGGTTTAACAACTGTATCCGAGTTGAATTCCATCAGACAGAATTTTTTGTTGAAGTTAATAGAAAAATGGATAATATTTGTATCATTAAAATTGAATGTGATGATAATAAAAAATCTAATAATCTCTACGTTTCTGGTAATGAAAAACATTCCACTATATATATTTGAGATAGAAAAATTGAAGAGCAACATGTCTTTGATTTGGAACCACAAAGCAAAAATTTATTACATGCATTTTTCTGCCACTTTATTGAAATAAAATAAGAGGATACAAAAACAATTCTTCTCCTCAAGGAGAGACTCCCCCTCACAAATATACTCATATAAAAGAGACAAGGAAGATACATACTTACGAATTGATAAAATGGGGTAGGATATACAAAATCTGAATCATTATAAAGGAACAAATTATAAAATATGTCATGATATCAATCAAAGAGAATGGAGCATCCTTAATGGTAAAGATATCCTATTGAGTAAAAGGATAAGTAAAGATCCCTACACCGAAATAAAAAATGTTAAGTTCACTATTGATAAAGTGAGGCCATAAGAAACATATATTCATATAGATAACTCACAAAATATAACATGTTGAGATCCTCCTTAGTCTCGTACTAGAAATAGAATAAGCTCAACAAAAAAAGGAACATAAATAAAGACAATCTTGAACATAATAACTCGCAAAAATCATGAGAGAAAAATATTTTAGAGTAAAAATACCATACAATAAAAAACTAAGTCAATTCAAACAATCAAAAAGTATATCGAAAAGAAAAATTGACAGATGTAATTTTTGTCAAACTACTCATAGTTAAATATTGTTTGACTGAGAGACAATCTCTTATATTAAAATTCATCCAACAAAAATTATAACTATAAAATAAAAATGACTATAGAACCAGAATCCAATTGAAATAACACAGCGAGACACAATGATTTTATAAGATATCTAACAAGAACATGATAAAAGATTATATCTTCTAGAAGTAAATTCTAGGCACCCAAAAGATGTCGCTATCACTATCTCATTATAGTGGGGAAATAATAGAGTAATTACCAAATATATCACATGTAAAGAAGGTAACAAGGAAATTTCCAATTTACTCCTATGGCGATTCTCATGTCTAAGAGTGTAAACAAGAACAATACTAAGAAGATCTCCATTATGTGAATTCCAACAAATAATAAACATGTTTTTACAAATTGAAAACCTTTCTAAGATCTCTTGAATTTTTCATTTTCCTTAGATGGAAGCAAAGAGTTTCAATAGTAGGAATTAATTCATTTTTGGTACTAGTAAGGTTATGTACATGTACAAAGTACTTATCATGCAAGTCAATATTCTCTTGAGCATATTATTTGAAGAACACAAAATTGGTTGTTTGTCCATTTCATTTAACTTTTATAAATTATATAAAAACTTGATTCAATAGAGAAGTTTGATAGAAACTTCTTAGTCAATCTTTTTTTCTCAAGAATAATGATCATTAAGTACTTATAGGTATTCATCCAAGGAGTCTGCAGCTAAAACCAATTATTTTTCTTTACTTAGATTTTCAACTTTCTCAAAGTTTATTCAACACTTTTAATTAGTTAGTTTATTAAATAAGTTGAAAGAGGTGTTGTGTTGTCATCATCATTTGGAATTTGGTCTTGTACCCCCTATTTTTTGACATTTTCATCACGTGCAACAACGATACAATCAACTATATAATGGAAGGTTTTAGGTGAGCCATTTATTACCAAAATTCTAACTGCAAAAGACTAGAAAGTCAATTGTGAAAGAAACTAAGCATTCATCCCTTGAATGGCTCAAACTACACTATATACATATATATAATTACAATTCTTATTAATCATGAACCATAAGGTTAACCAACATATGGGAGATACATGTGTAGAGAAAACTAACTTAGTAAGTAAACATCAAGATCAAAGTTGTAATGGCCCAATTTCATTTACTTGCATAATTACATGCTTAACTAGAGTGATCATTGTTTAAGCTTGATCAATAATGAGAGTCGGATTATGATGTTTTAAACCTAATATTAAACTTTAAACATAATTATATTTAGAAGAAATAGGGTCAAGAAGTGTAAACTGTAGCAAGTCAAAATGAGAGTTTTGATAGTATATGGACATAAAAACTTTTTTTGGTCATCATGGACACAAAATTTGATAAGTACATGTATAGTAGATTATTTTTTCTATATTTATAGTTAACTTGGATTTATACAAAATTTGGATAACTTGATTACAAGTGTTAGTGAAAAGTTTTAGAATATTTTGATGTTCTTTGAATATGTTGGTCGGTAAAATTGCAATTTGACCGACTGTGTTGCATACTATAGTATAGTAATGTAGTGTTTGATTTTCAGTTATTTATTGGTAACTCTGGATGACATGAAAATATTTATTGAAGCTCTAGAAAAGTTATTTCAAACGTCATACCAAGTTTTCCTAAATTTGTTTCGAATTTTTACAGATTCAGATAACATTTTAGTTAACATTTTATGACAAAAAATTATGCTGACATAAAAGAAAATGTAAGGTAGGGTTATTTTGGAATTTCCCCAAGCACCTTAATCGACCTATACATGTAATGTAACAAACTAGTATCTCCCTTTTCTTTTTTTTTCTAGAGAAATGAAATCTTATAGAGATATGGAGAATTTGAGTTTGACTGAGGAGGGAGGTGGAGATGTCAATATAGGGTTTTATCTTTAGAGGAGTGCTAAAAGAAAGTAAGTGTGCCTTCTTAGGATAGGTTTTCATGGTGAATCTTCTCTTTCATGTCTAAATTCCATCCCTCCTCTGATTTTACTAAAGATACTATCAAATCACCCTCTTTCCTTGTCCTTTCTCTATGATTCTCTATTCCTAGGGTTTTCTATAAGACTCCTGACCTAGCTTTATCCTTAATTGTAATTACTTTGTATAATGAGATGCTTAAACCTTAATTTAATCTTTTGAGATGTATTAATAACATGTTACATGCTTGTATCTTCATTTTGGTCCAATTTGATTAATGTTTGAGCTATTTTGTAATATATGTGCTTGTTTTGGACCAGATTGCAATTTACCCACGAGTGAGGGTTATCTTGCAAATTGTCACATGAAGAAAGTGTTTCTTGTGTTTTAGCATCATGAGAGAGAGTATAATGCAATGTGGAACCTTGTTTGGATCATGGTTGGTGATATGACATCTCAAGGTGATTCTAGGGTTTGCTTAAGTTGATAGAGTGACTATACAAAGGTTTGATGTTATGATACACCACTTTTGGTGAGGTTAGCAACCAAAACACATGTTTTAGATGTTGTGGTCTCAATCGAGATGATGTAGAGAGGGTTGGGTCAAAACACTTTGTCCTCCAGTGTCTCGACCATGTGCATATGGTGACTTAGTGTCTCGACCTAGACAGGTAAAAGAAAGTGTCTCGATCAAGACACGGTGGTAGACGACCTTGGAGGTCACTACACTTTTTCTGGATAAACATGAACATTTCATAAATTTCATGTTAGTTGAGGAAAGGCTATTTTTTAGAACATGTGTCTTTTGATACCCTATTATGTTGACACCTCATAGTCTCTTACTTCCCTCCTTTGGGTATATAACCATTTCTCTTCACATGAGATCAACTTTTTTGCCCCACTCTCTTCTTTCTTCATTTGAATCATCCTTGGAGCTTCAAGAGAAAGAGAGGTCATATCTTGATGATTTGGTGGCCGATCAACCTTGTTTGAGGAAGGTTTTGTGCTAATCAACCCTTCTGGTGGTGATTCCTGATGATTTCTTCTTGGTAAGTAATCTAAAACCCTAATCATGATTTATCCCTTTGAAATCCCCATAATCTTCTTCTTCCTCCTTGGCCATAGACTTTGGATCATCCATGGTGGCTTTTCATGGAGATCTCTTCTTCACATGGGCCATAGATCATGTTTTGATATGATGGTACCATAAGACCTCTTCTTTCTTCTTCTTTGGTTCGACCTAGGGTTTGAGCTTTTTCTTTCCTTAAGATATCCTTTGACCTTGGCATTGCTTTCTCTTTTTGAGTTGATCCTTTGGATGAAGTGTTGAAGCATAGTTGGAATTCTTGGATCTTGTGATCTTCAGAGATTGGCTTTCTCCAAATCAGGCGAGTTATATAACATTTCCCCCATCTATTATGTGCATCTTAAATCTGATCATATACAGTTGTTCTATACATTAAAATGTGATCCTTATGGTAAAGGGAAAGATAATTATTTAGGGCTTGGATTTTGTGATAGTTTTGAGAAAGTTACTCTTTCTATTAAAACCCTAAATCTCTATATTTGATTTTGTGGTGATTGAATGATTGATCTGTTCCTTTGGATTGTTATCTATGGATCTGAGATTTTAATAGATGGTATGTTTATTATGAACAACATGAGGTTTTAGAGTGTAACAGTATGCATAGGAATTTTAGTTTTCTCTCTCTAATCATAACTCTTTTGGTGACCTTCTATGATCATGTTTTAGGGTTTGATGAACACCCTTGAATAGAGACTTCTCTTTTTGGTTGATGTTTTGTTTTCTTGGATTGATCTCTATATCAACCTTTTTTGGATTTGTTTAGATGTTGGGCATAGGGCTAACATGAGTTCGAGACAACCCTTGGTCCTACCTTAGGTTGATACCATGCATAGATGGTTGTTTCAACCTCAACAACCTTAGGGGATAGTCACTACTCACTAGTCGGGTCACAACACAGCGTTGCGAGTTGAGACCTTGCACGTGTTGTGGTCGAGACAAGTTGCACGTGTTGCGGGTTGAGACAACCTACACGCGTTGTGTTCGACACTCTATACACGTTGTGGTCGAGATAGATTGCACGCGTTACGGTTAAAACCTTGCACGCATCGTGGGTTGAGACACACCTTGCACGTATTGTAGGTCCAAATGCCTGCTGCATGTGTTGTAGGTCGAGAGATCCTACTGCACGCATTGTAGGTTGTGACACCATGATTGAGTGAGCAATGTTGATACACATAATTATATACATGGACACTACATAGTGTAATGATCTATAATTGATGGGGTAATTATAAATAACTAATAATTAATGATGGTGCTTAATCCTAGTCCTCTCCAAACATGTGGAAGGTAATGGAATTATGGTAAAGTGATTGAATAATTTGTTGAAACCCTAATTGGCCATATACAAAACCTAACCCTAATCATGTGATAATGTGACATATGTTTTCACTCTACTTGAAGATTTGTATTCCATGATAGTGTTTTCTCTCTCTTGTATATGTAACCCTAACCTTGTAGGTGAGATGAATGGCATAGCTATGTGAGTTCTATGGTGAACTTTGTAAAATATAGGGCAGTGATTTGAGAACTATTAAGATAAATGTGTTATCATTTGTGCAGGAATTATATGAATAGGGCTAATGGCCTAGAAAGTGCCTTGAGCATAGTTTGAGGTGAAATCCTTTAGTGATGTGATTGAGGGATTGATATCCCATAATGATGTGATGACAAGACAAGTCCTCACTTTGTATGTTTTATATCTTCTAAAGTTGTATCTTATCCTTAATTTTGTAGAATTTGTTTAGGGTTTATATGTTCGAACTTGATTATGCATTAAAATATACCCAATATCGAATTTATAATCAAGTGAAACCCTAATCATGTAGTTACCATGTACCATAGATCCATCTTCAACGTCAATTGCTAGATGGATGGTGAAACGATTAACTCCTATGGGAAACTCGAAGCGCATATTGTTGAATATGCGGGGTACTGATGGAGATAACTTCTTGTATCCTTAAATTCTTGAAATAGTGGTATATTTTTTATTATGGAACAACCATGCGTGAGCTTGTTCTCTAGTATTATGCCATGTACCAAGGTAAGCTAGTTGTTTTATAGGACCATAGCTTTGACTATGAGTTGCTGTCTAGAGGACTATAGCTTTGACTATAAGTTGTTGTTTAGCAGTTTCACTGTTATGTCACTACATTACAGACTCAAACTGACTGAGTAGTGTTGGTGATGATCATGGAGTCCGACTCTTCCAGTGATCTTATATGGTACTAATTTTGACTTAGCAGTGGTCAGTTGGATTTGAGTGGTACGCCTCAAATCCTTAGGGAATAATAATGAAAGTGATAATATAGTCAAGTGGAATATTTTCTTAGAGTCAAATACGAATCACATTAAATGACATCATGCCTTACTTCTTTTATAGTTTAGTTTATATAGTTATACATGTTCTTCATATTCCTACTCTATTTAAGTGTAGCATAAGATGTTCTACTGCTCATTTGTAACTGCTTAAACTGCTCAAATAGTAATACCTACTCTTTTTCAGTGTTTTATTATATTACTGTGCTAATAACAGATGTTGATGAAGAGTTATATCTCTCACTGGGACTTTTGGTCTCACCCCCTGGGTTCTACAACTTTTTAGGTGGTTGAGGACAAGGAGGTCAAGGTCATGGTGTAGGTGTTGAGCAGCAAGGAGAGAAGTAACTATTAGAGGTTGTATATGCAGCCAAAGTTTTGTAGTACAATCCTATGTGTCGTCCTTGTACTCTCTGGTCTTTGGGGAGATTTTGTTGATTTATATATCGACATGTAGATTTTGGCTTTGTGCCATGAGTGTATAGAAATGACATGTAAATACAAACAAGTTGTAATATGTAACAGATGTGATGTGATATCCTTTGAACATGATATGTAACATCTTTTGACATATATGGAATACAGATGGCCTGAGTTTAAGGCTTGTTTATGAAATACTTCCACTTGAAATATTGAATTGCAAATGGTTTTAATTTACCCTATTTTGTGGTAATGTTGTTATTAGAGATAATTATGTGCTTTGTTTTGAGTAATCTCTCTTTGTGTGGCTAAGAGCATAACAGTTTGGTTGGTATCAGAGCTATAGGTTCGTTGAGTCTATAGGGACATAGGACTAGGGTTTTGATGTGTGTCGTTGTACATGCAACAATCACTAGGAAAAGTCCTAGAGTTTAATCTTCTAACCTGGTTGTCAACTTGTTGCGAACAACAAGTCAACTTAGTATAGATAGGTATCGATCCAAGGGACAGCAAAAAAGAAAATTCGAAATTCAAATCTGATCGCAAGTACAAGAATTAAATCCCGATTTGAGAGAGTTGTTAATACTAAGAAGAAAAATAAAAGTGCTGAAATAAAGTTTAACTAATCAAGAAATAAAGATCTGGGGTCCAGAAGATCACCACCAAAACCACGTTCCTATTCAACTAATCAAATTCTAAACTCCAATGATCAAATCAGGACCTTGTGGTTACATGTCCTTATGGACAAACTCACAAGGGCCATACTTCCCGTGAACCTATTGGTCCCGGCGTTCACAGCTCATTGCCCAACCGTCCAACATGCCATTATCCACGGTCATATCAAAAAGCATGTGAATTCAAACTGGAATTCAAACCCAAGGCTCAGGTGGTCACATCACCAAGGATTATAACAAGAATAAGATTAAAAAGATGAAAAGATGATAATCACAATTAAGTAAATATTGTTTTGTTCTTACAGAGATCCACGGTCATATCACTCTATAAGAATATAACGGATCATCCAAATAACCACACATAAATAGAGAGAAGACGTTTATTCGATGGAGGAATATAATAGATTATATTGAATAGAACCGGGCTAAGGGGATACTCCCATGCCCCAGAGAGATTTACTCAGACATAATAAGACCAGAAGAAATGCAAACTAAAATAAGATCCAACATTATACAAGATGTGGTCTACAACTAAAAATTAGATGAAATGGAATGAAGAATGGAATGCTTTTATAAGTGAAGAGTCCCTCCTTTTATAGGAGGGTGAGGGGGTAGTCTTTCCTCAAAAGATGAGGGAAAAAGAGAGGGAGCCCAATGTTTGAATTTTCTGGATCTGGTCAAATCGAAAGTTGGTTGTCTTTAATTATCTTTACCATGTAACTCCCTTTAATGCAGATTCTCACAGCAGTGATTTAGAATATATTTATCTCCCGTGAAAAGCATAAAAGCAGTCCAAATAATATGATTTTATTTTAGGAAATTAAATTCCCTTTACAATTAATACTTGTACACTCAATTTGGAGTTTGAATGCAAGAGTTATGTCACTTTTAGTGGAGGGTATATATGAATTTCAGGACTGCTGCAAATTGTGTAATTTTCCTACAAAATCCAATAAATAGAATTAAAACTCCAATTAAAGAGAAAAATCTAAAATAACACAATTAATTATGTAAATAAGAGAATAAATAGCAAAATAATCCTAAACAAATATCAAAAATATATAAATAAAAGGGATAAATATACATTTATCAAAATACCCCGGACTTGAATCTTTGTTTGTCCTCAAACAAATAAAATCACAAATTATTCCAATTTATACTAACAACATGTCTATCCTCACCCTTGTAACATCACTTTATTGCTTACCTCCAAATTTGGCCAAGCAACCCAATCTCCTAAAACCACAAAACACAAAATTCTATATTCCCTATTAAAAACAAATATTATATCTTGGTTCTAAATCAAGATTTTGTAGAAAAACATGCTTCATCTTACTTTTGCTTTGACACTCTCATTTTTATTAATGTATTTTTTCTATGTGAGTTGTTGCACAAGAACAAGATGAAATTAGGGGGTGTGAAAACAAAGAAGGAAGTGATGAATTTTTTTTTATCCCTCCTCTATTCGACTTGAGATTTAGATTTGTGGAGTTGTGGCTACATTGGTCACAATTTTTTTCATGTGCACTTTTGGCATCTTTTGATGGTACGCCCCTTTGTGGGGTATGGAATTTTTTATATGGGAAGCATGCCACCCCAGACTTGATTTTTGTCTGGTGGTGATTCTTTGCTTCTCTTTTTTTTTAGAAAGAATATAAGAGGGAAACAAAAGGTGTCCTTGTGCTTATAACTTCACACATTTATTTGCTCCTTTTTTTTAAAGTGTCATTACATCAGAAAGAACATTCATGTCAATCACATTATACAATATTTATATCAAGTTAATCAATCAGTTTAGAAATAGAGAAAATTTGTGTTTGGTTTTGATTGATTCCATACAGCTTGCCAACTTTTCCAAAGAGTGATGTTATTTTGGGATCCTAGGTGACATGGTGGCTTCAGACATAGCAATTTGTAACAATTTTTGCAAAAGATTTACTAAATTCAAAGGGGTACAATGATAAACATATATTCATATTGGTCGACTAGATAAAGGCCATTTTGCAACAAAAAAAACATGGCTGACTAGATAATGGCCATGAACAAAGAAACTATATGCAAAACAAAAAAAGAAGGTAGAGATAATGCAAGAATAAAAAAAGATAAGGGGGTGGAACAGAAACATACCACCCACCTCCACCCCAGACTTAGATTTTTGCTCATCCCGAGCAAAATCAAAACCCGAGATGGAGGGAAGAGAAGAGTGAGGATTTCCAGGTGGCCCAGGTAGCTCAAAAAATATCTAGCTGAAGGGGATGTGTATGACGGCTGGGACCTTTATCTGAGGAGCTTCATAGTATACCCTATGATAGGGTAATTGTGGAATCTTAGTGGGGTGTTCATATTTTCTTTCACCTCACATTCCCTCCAATAATATCCATAGATCTTCCTTCGATAGCAAGGGAAGTGTTGAAGATGGATGTGGATTGGGGGAGGTTGGCGGGTACCCGACCAGTAATGCCAGTAGAGCATGATGAACTGAGTCGAGTGGAGGATCTGGTTCATGTTTTCCACCATCATGATGACCTGCATATGGGAGAATTTATGCTAATACAAAAAATTTAAAATCATTTACAAAAGTATTTTGTTTCTCCTTAAAATTAATGCCATCAACATTGGGTTTGGTAAGTTTCATTGTTGATGTAACATATGTCTCTAATGTTTTTGTACAAGGGTTCCCCAAGTATTTAGGAGGGATGATGATGTCTTCCTTGCAAACAATAGAAGGGGGTGTGTGGGCTTCTTCCAATGGTGGTATCTCCCCTTCTAGATCAGCCAAGTGTGGGATGGAAATTGGTTGTGATGGCTCAGGAAGAATCGTAAAGGGGGTTAGATTCTCATTACCCAAAATAGACTCAAAAGAAGGGTATTGGTCTATGGTATCATTCAGATTTATATTGAGGATGGGAGGAGTTGTTGGATCTTCATAATGACTCTCCTGCTTTGACATTTCATATTCAAGTAAAAGAATCTCTAAAGGAAAGATAGGGATACCAACGTCCTCATCACACACAAAATATGGCTCCATGGTTTGTGTTATTTCTTCAGGATCCAACATATATGACACAAAATAAGGATCATCGTCATCGTCATTATCATGATGAACCATCTTAGGTTACTCAAGCTCTATAGGGGGAGTTTGTGATTGTATCTCTAGTAAGGTGGCTAACATAGCTTGACTGGATTCAAGTTTTGCTTGTCCTTCTGCTGCCATCTTTTCTAGGGCCTTAAGTCTCTCTTCCAGTTCAAGATTAATTTGCATTTCACCATATGATTTATACATCCCAAAATTTTGGTCATCCTCGCCACACTCCCCATAGTGTCCTTGGCCATAGTACTTCTCATATTGTTTTGGGTGGCATTACTCCTCATAATAATCTCCAGAAGATGGTGGATTGTAATTTCCATTGCATTCATCTTGGTAGGAAGATTCAATATTATAAGGTGTCATAAAATCATGAGGAAACATATTTGAACAATCTATATTTTGGGTTTGGGCTTCTAGCAGGGCAGTTAAGAAGGCATGGATGGCTCTTAGTTTTGTTTCTCCTTCTACTACTATCTTCTCTAGGGCCCTAAGTCTCTCTTCTTATTGAAGATTACATTGGGTTTCATAAACATGCTCATAACCCCCAAGGTTTTGTTGGTTACACCCCACAAAATTTTGTTGATCATATCCCCCATTAGAATATGGATAGCAAGGTTCCCCATAATGGTTCTCAGAAAAATGTGGATTCACATTGTACCCACCAGGATGAAAGGGCTCGCAATTAAAAGGGGTGCTATTATAAGAATGGGGTAGAGTCGGACAGGAAAGAGATGCATGGTGGTAAAAACCACAATAATAATATTGTTGGGGATATTGGGATGCCCACTCCATTTGAAAATAAAAGTTCCTAAAAGATATGTCAATCAACGAATAAGAGAAGAAAGATTGCGAGATAAAAGGTTAGTCAGAATTACAAATAGAAAAAAATTATAAATCTAAGAAATTATGAAATAACTAAAATTACAAAAAAAAGTAACTAGAAAGCAATACTGCTGGAATGGAAACTCAGCAGAAAGAGGAGATACACTTCCGGAATTGTGCTCGGAAGGCAAAAAGAAATTATAAAAATCTAAAAGAAATTATAAAAAAGACTGAAGTTATGAAAGTTAGAGAATATGAACAAGGATTATATAAAATATACAGACAACCAGATCTGAAAAACAACTGTGTCATCCCCGCAACGGCGCCAAATTGATGTGCATCATTGTACACACAACAATCACTAGGAAAAGTCCTAGAGTTTAACCTTCTAACCCAGTTGTCAACTTGTTGTGAACAACAAGTCAACTTAGTATAGATAGGTATCGATCCAAGGGATGACAGAAAAGAAAAGTCGAAATTCAAATCTGATCATAAATATAAGAATTACATCCTGATTTGAGAGAGTTGTTAATACTAAGAACAAAATAAAAGTGCTGAAATAAAGTTTAACTAATCAAGAAATAAAGATCTGGGGTCCGGAAGATCACCACCAAAACCACGTTCCTATTCAACTAATCAAATTCTAAACTCCAATGATCAAATCAAGACCTTGTGGTTACATGTCCTTACGGACAAACTCACAAGGGTCAGACTTCCCATGAACCCGTTGGTCCCGGCATTTACGGCTCATTGCCCAACCGTCCAATATACCATTATCCACAGTCATATCAAAAAGCATGTGAATTCAAACTGGCATTCAAACCCAAGGCTCAGGTGGTCGCGTCACCAATGATTATAACAAGAATAAGATTAAAATGATGAAAAGATGATAATTGCAATTAAGTGACTATTGTTTCGTTCTTACAGAGATCCACGGTCATATCACTCTATAAGAATATATCAGATCATCCAAATAACCACACATAAATAGAGAGAAGATATTTATTTAATGGAGGAATATAATTGATTATATTGAATAGAACCGGGCTAAGGGACTACTCCCATGCCCCAGAGAGATTTACTCATACATAATAAGACCAGAAGAAATGCAAACTAAAATAAGATCTAACATTATACAAGATGTGGTGTACAACTAAAAATTAGATGAAATGGAATGAAGAATGGAATGTTTTTACAAGTGAAGAGTCCCTCCTTTTATAGGAGGGTGAGGGGGTAGTCTGCCCTCAAAAGAGGGGGAAAAAAGAGAGGGAGACCAATTTTAAATTTTCTGGATCTGGTCAAATCGAAAGTTGGTTGTCTTTAATTATCTTGACCATGTAACTCCCTTTAATGCAGATTCTCACAGAAGCAATTTCGAATACATTTATCTCCCATGAAAAGCATAAAATAGGTCCAAATAATATGATTTTATTTTAGTAAATTAAATTTCCTTTCCAATGAATACTTTTACACTCAATTTGGAGTTCGAATGCAAGAGTTATGTCACTTTTGGTGGAGGGTATATATGAATTTCAGGACTACTACAAATTGTATAATTTTCCTACAAAATCCAATAAATAGAATTAGAACTCTAATTAAAGAGAAAAATCTAAAATAACATAATTAATTATGAAACTAAGAGAATAAATAACAAAATAATCCTAAACAAATATAAAAATATATAAATAAAAGGGATAAATATACGTTTATCAGGTTTGAGTCTATTCCAGTGTCCTCTAGTATATCTTATGGTCACTTCCACTTATGAAGAAGAAGAAGAAGAAGAAGAAAAGATGTCTGGAGAACATGAGGAACATGTTGTAGAGAATAATGTTGCTACAGCAGGAGGTGGTTCCCAGAGGCAAGAAAGGGCAGAAGTTGTACCAGAGATGCCTCACGTTAACCCAGCCAACGTAGCCAACCCTGCATTCCAGTCCATGTTTGGACAATTCATGGCTACAATGACACACATGGTGGATAGGATGTCTGCAACTCAACCTAGGGAAATTGTCCCCAGTTCTAAAACTCATGGATCTGGGAAGACTTTTGAAAGACTTTCATGTGTGGGAGCATTGGAGTATGTGGGGTCATATAATCCAGATGACATAGATATGTGGCTAACTAAGCTGGAAAAAGCCTTTAAGATCCTCAATATCTCTGAAGAGGATAAAGTGAAGCATGTTGTATATCTATTAAAGGGGAGTGTTGGACACTGGTGGGCCATTGAGGAAGGGAAAAGGTCAGGTGTTGTGATTACTTGGGAAGAATTCTGACGGGAGTTTGTAAGTCAGTACTTTCTAGAGACTTACTTGGATGAGAAGATAGTATAGTTTGAGAAGATCCAGGAGGGATCTACGTCGATCAGTGCATATGAAGCTAATTTTATGGAGCTTCTAAGATTTTGTCCACACATTGATGCAATAGACAAGGAGAGGATCATGCAATTCAAGAAGGTTTTAAGTATTGAGCTAAAAACTCTAGTGTCATCTTTAGATAACAGAAAGAGGTTTGCCAGTTTTATGAAGTTAGTACGGAGGGTAGAACGATCAGTTGTGGAGAAGCACGAGGCAAAGGTCAAGAAGAGGCTTGCATATTACCAAGGAAAATCTTCTGGAGGCTTTAAGAAGCCTAGGTCATCATCACCTTAGTATCAATAGAGGTCAGTGACTCACTCATAGTGGACATAGAGTAGAGGCAGAGGTCGTAGTTGTCCACCTGTAGGAGCACAAAGTGCAACATTTGTATCTGTGATGAGGCCATCTAGGCCATGGTACAAGAGTTAAACCTAGTTCAAGTGTGGATAGGTGGGGGCATACTAAATGGTACTACCCTATAAAGGATGAAGAGGTGACTCAGCAATCAAGGTAGAGTCAACAACGGTCGCAGCAGCGGCAACAACATATTGGAAGTGGATGCAGTCAAGCATTACAGGTTGGTTCATCAAGACATGCTAGCAAAGGAAGAGGGAGACAATAGGCGATGGCTCGACTCTATGAGATGAGTCAACCAGAGATAGTCATCAACTTGAGGGCCGTGACGAGTCAGATTGAGTTATTTCATTCTAATTTACCTTCTTCATGTTTTGTATCTGTTTGGATTGACCCAGATGCAACACACTCCTTTATCACTAGAAAAGTAATAGCTAGTTGTTTCTTGCCTATTAGTCATAAACATGATAGTGTTCATCTAGAAACTCCTTTAGTTGGCTCCATAGAGCTATGGGAAGTGTTTCCATCCTACATTCTTTCCTTTTAAGGACGTAGCATTCAAGTGGATCTCCTACCACTCGACATGCACGAATTTCATGTAATCATTGGGATGGATACTTTGGAAAACTATCGGGTAATCTTGGACTATAGTGTCAAGGTGGCGACGTTTGTGGATAATGATGTTTAGTTGGTCTTCCAAGGTGATAGGAAGACTCTTCTAACATGTCTAGTTTCAGCTATGATGATAGAAAAGTGGATGAGATAGGGTTGTGATGTGTTCTTGGCACATGTGGTGGATACAAAGGCAAAGAGTCCTAGTATTCAAGAAGTGCCAGTTGTATAGGAGTTTGAGGATGTGTTTCCCAATGAGTTTCCAGGTGTACCTCCTCCTAGAGAGATTGATTTTGAGATCAATCTAGTTCCAAGTATCCAATTTATAGCTCAAACACTATATAGGATGGCACCAGCGGAGATGCATGACCTGAAGAAATAGTTATAAGTTCAGATTAAGAAAGGTTTTATTACGCTGAGCACGTCTCCTTGGGGTGCTCCTGTTCTGTTTATAAAGAAAAAGGATGAAACAAAGAGGTTATGTATTGACTACCGGGAGTTTAATAAGATGACAAATAAGAACATGTATTTGTTGCCGCACATAGATGACTTGTTTGATCAGTTACGGGGTGCCCCAATTTTCTCTAAAATAGATCTGAGGTCGGGTTAACATCATTTGTGGATTAAGGAAGATGACATACAAAATTCAGGTTTTAGGGCAAGGTATGGTAATTATGAGTTCATGGTTATGCCATCTGGTTTAACCAATGCACCAACAACATTTATGGACCTGATGAATAGGGTGTTCGAGCCCTATCTAAACTAGTTTTTGGTACTATTTATAGATGATATCCTTATCTACTCTAGAGATAGCCAGCAGAACCAGCAACACCTATGCCAAGCATTGACTTCATTGAGGTAACACCACTTGTATGCAAAGTTCAGTAAGTGCGAGTTCTGGTAAAAGGAAGTGGATCTTCTAGGGCACATAATATCTTCCAAGGGAGTCTGTGTGGACCTAAAGAAAGTAGAGTCAGTGTTGTATGGGGATCAACCAAAGACACCTATGGAGGTTTGCAGCTTCTTAGGTTTGGCAGGATATTACAGGAGGTTCATTAAGAACTTTAGGTGAGAGGTGTTACCCCTAACAAAGCTTACAAGAAAGGATGTACTATTCGTATGGGACAATAGATGTCAGCACTCCTTTCTACTTCTAAAGGAGAAATTGATCATTGCATCAATTTTAATGCTTCCAAAATAAGGAAAGGGTTATATTGTCTTTTGTGATGCATGCAAGAATGGTCTAGGTTGTGTGTTGATGCAAGATAAGAATGTGATTTCTTTTGCATTGTGATAGCTTAACTACCCAGTGTATGATATGGAGTTGGCCACTGTGGTCCATGCCTTGAAGATATGGAGACACTAGTTGTATGCTGAGAAGTGTCAGATCTTCACCGACCATAAGAACCTGCAATACATGTTTTCAAAGAAGGAGTTTAACATGCGACAACGATGCTGGATGGAGTTGATAAAGGATTATGATTGTACTATAGATTACCATCCAGGGAAGGCAAACATAGTGGAAGATACTTTGAGTAGGAAGTCTTCTTCTTCAGCATCCACTGAGTAGGCATAGTTGAGTACTTTGATGTGTCATGAAAGAGATATGTCAGTCTCTCTCCAATGGATGTATATACAGTTAGATGTATCCATTTAAGCAGGTATGTTGGACCAGTTACAAGTGATGTTGACTTTAAGTCAACAGATCAAAGATGCGCAACAGAATGATATTGTAGTATAACATATCTAAGCATAATTGGGCAGTGAGAAATGACATGGATTCCATGAGTCCAAAGATGGGATAGTGTGCTATCATGGTAGAGAAGTTGTGCCAAATGAGAATAATATAAGGACGTTAGTTCTAGAAGAGGCTCACTCTTTAATGTACGCTATGCACCCACGAAGCACCAAGATGTATTAGATTCTGAAAGATCTCTGTTTTTGGCCAGGATTAGTGTGATGTAGCTAAGTTTGTGGCTAAGTGTGTAGTGTGTCAATAGGTTAAATTTGAGCATCAGAAGCCTGGATGAAATTTGCAACCATTGCCTATACCTTAGTGGAAGTGGGATCATATCATGATGGACTTTTTGGTTGGACTTCTAAGAACAATCAAAGGTCATGACTCCATTTGGGTAATAGTGGATATGTTGACTAAGTCAGTGCACTTTTTTCCAGTAAAGACGACGTATATGACTGAGAAGCTTGCATAGGTGTATGTCGATGAGATAGTATGTCTACATGGTATCCTAGATACTATAGTGTTAGATAGAGGTCCACAATTCACTAGTTGCTTTTGGGAACCTTTGCATGGAGTAATGGGTACACAATTGAGGTTCAACATTGCATTCCATCCACAGACATATGGATAGTCTGAGAGAACTATACAAACCTTAGAAGATCTATTGAGAGCTAGTGTGTTGTAGTTTTTTGGGCAGTTGGGATATACATCTTAGCCTAATAGAGTTTGCCTATAATAATAGCTATCAGAAGAGCTTCGACATGACACCATATGAGGCACTGTATGGGAGATGTCGTAGATCTCCTTTGTGTTAGTATGAGATGGGAAAATATCAACTTCTAGGTCCTGAGCTAGTACGACAGACAACAAAAATGATCAAAGTCATTCAAAAACAACTAAAAGCAGCTCAGGATAGGTAGAAATCTTACATTGATAACTGTCATAGACCTTTAGAGTTTAAAGTGGGAGAATGGTATACCTTAAAGCATCTCCTTGGAAAGGTGTTCTAAGGCTTGGGAAGAAGGGTAAGTTAGCTCCCCAATATATGGGACCTTATCTTGTGGTTGCACGTATTGGGAAGGTGACCTACAAGCTAGAGCTTCCACCTGAGTTATAAAAGTTACATTCTATGTTTCATATCTGTATGTTGAGGAAGTGTCACCCTGATACAGAGTTGACTCTTCAATCTATTGAGGTGGAGCTAGATAATGATATATCTTATGTAGAAGGTCATGTTCTGATCCTGGATAGAAGAATCAAGAAGTTGAAGAAAAAGGACATTGTGTTAGTCAAGGTTTTCTCGAATCATTGTGTCATCAAGGAGTACATGGGATCTTCAAGAAGAAATGTGGAAGAAGTATCCGTCTCTTTTTGCATAGGATTTCAGGGGCTAAATCCATGTTAGGAGTTTATTGTTGTACGACTCCTAACCTAGCTTTATGCTTAATTGTAATTACTTTGTAAATGATATCCTTACACCTTAATTTAATCTTTTGAGATGTCTTAATAACATGTGACAAGCTTGTATCTTCATTTTGGTCCAATTTGATTAATGTTTGAGCTATTTTGTAATATATGTGCTTGTTTTGGACCAGATTGCAATTTACCCATGAGTGAGAGTTTTCTTGAAAATTGTAACATGAAGAAAGTGTTTCTTGTGTTTTAGCATCATGAGATAGAGGATAATGCAATGGGGTGCCTTGTTTGGATCATAGTTTGTGATATGGCAACTCATGGTGATTCTAAGGTTTGCTTAAATTGAAAGAGTAACTATCCTAGGGTTTGATGTTATGACCACTACACCACTTTTGGTGAGGGTAGCGACCAAAACACATGCTTTGGATGTTTTGGTATCGACTGAGAAGACCTAGAGATGGGTGGGTCAAAACACTTTGCCCTCTAGTGTCTCGACCATGTGCATATGGTAACTTAGTGTCTCGACCTAGACAAGTATAAGAAAGTGTCTCGACCGATAAAAGGTGGTAGCCAACCATGGAGGTTGTTGAACGTTAGCTGGATAAACATGAACATTTCTTAAATTGCATGTGAGTGGAGGAAAGGTTGTTTCTTTGGGTACATGTGTCTTTTGATACACTATTATGTTGACACCTCATAATCTCTTACTTCCCTCCTCCTTTGGGAATATAACCCCTTCTCTTCTCATGAGAGCAACTTTTTTGGCCCACTCTCTTCATTCTTCCTTTGGATCATCCTTGGAGCTTCAAGAGAAAAAGAGGCCAGATCTTGAATCTTTAGTGACCGATCAACCTTGCTTGAGGAAGGTTTTGTGCTAAATCAACCCTTCTAGTGGTGATTATTGAAGATTTCTTCTTAATAAGTAATCTAAAACCCTAATCATGATTTCCTTCTCTAAAATCCCCATCAGCTTCTTCTTCCTTCTTGGTTGTAGACTGTGGATCATCCATGGTGGCTTTTCTTGGAGATCTCTTCTTCACAAGGGACATAGATCATGTTTTGACATGAGGGTACCCGAGTAAGAAGAAGACCTCTTCTTTCTTCTTCTTTGGTTCGACCTAGGGTTTGAGCTATCCTTTATCCATGGTGTCTCTTTCTCTTTTTGAGGTGATCCTTTGGCAGAAGTGTTGAAGATTAGTTGGAATTCTTGGAGCTTGCGATCTTGGGAGATTGGATCTCTCCAAATAAGGTGTGTTATATAACTTTTCCCCCATCTATTATGTGCATCTTAAATATGACCATATATTGTTTCTATATCTTAAAGACGTGATCTTTGTGGTTAAGGGAAAGATAATGATTTAGGGCTTGGATTTTGTGGTAGTTTCAAGAAATCTACTCTTTCAATTAAAACCTTAAATCTCTATATCCAATTTTGTGGTGATTGAATTATTGAAGTGTTCCTTTGGAATATTATCTATGTATCTGAGATATTTGATGCATGTTCATTTATTATGAATAATAGGAGGTTTTAGAGTGTAATAGCATGCATAGGAATTTCAATTGTCTCTCTCTAATCATAACTCTTTTAGTGAACTTCTATGATCATGTTTTAGGGTTTGATGAACACCCTTGAATAAAGACTACTCTTTTTGGTTGACATTTGGTATTCTTGTTTTGATATCTATTTTGACCCTATTTGGATCTATTCGGATGTTGGGCATAGGGCTAACATGAGTTTGAGACAACCCTTGGTCTTCTCTTAGGTCGATACCATGCATATATGGTTGTTTCAACCTCAACAACCCTAGGGGATAGTCGCTACTCACTAGATAAGTCTCAACACAATGTTGTGGCTTGAGACAATGCACACATTACAGTCGAGACAAGTTGCATGTGTTTTGGGTCGAGACACCTTTCATGCATTGTTATTGAAACTTTGCATGCATTGCGATTGAGATAGGTTGCACACATTATGGTCGAAACCTTAAACGCTTCGTGGGCCGAGACACACCTTGCACGTGTTGCAGGTCCAAACACCTACTGCATGTGTTGTAGGTCGAGAGATCCTACTGCACGCATTGTAGGTTGTGACACCATGATTGAGTGAGAAATGTTGATACACATAATTATGTACATGGACACTACATAGTGTAATGATCTATAATTGATGGGGTAATTATAAATGACTAATCATTAATGATGGTGATTAATCCTAGTACTCTCCAAATATGTGGAAGGTGATGGAATTATGGTATAATGACTGAATAATTTTTTGAAATCCTAATTGGCCATATACAAACCCTAACCCTAATCATGTGATAATGTGACATATGTGTTCACTCTACTTGAAGATTTGTATTCCATGATAGTGTTTTCTCTCTCTTGTATATGTAACCCTAACCTTACCGACCAAAAAATATGTAACCCTAACCTTGCAGGTGAGATGAACAGCATAGCTATTTGAGTGCTATGGTGAACTTTGTAAAATATAGGGTGGTGATTATGAGCATTATTGAGATAAATGTGTTATCATTTGTGCAGGAATTATATGAATAGGTCTAATGACCTAGCAAGTGCTTTAACCATAGGTTGAGGTGAAATCATTTAATGATGTGACTGAGGGATTGATATTGCATAGTGATGTGATGACAAGACAAGTCCTCACTTTTTATGGTTTATATCTTATAAAGTGGTATCTTATCCTTAATTTTGTAGAATTTGTTTAGGGTTTATACGTTGTAACTTGATTGATGCATTAAAAGATACCCAATCAGAACATATAATCAAGTGAAACCCTAATCATGTAGTTACCCAGTACCATAGATCCATCTTCAGCATTAGTATCTAGCAGGATGGTGAAATGAGTAAATCCTATGAGAAACTCAGAGCACATATTGTTGAATATGTGGGGTACCAGTGGAGATAACTCCTTGTATCCTTAAATTGATGAAACAGTGGTATATTGTTTACTATGGAATGGCCATGTGTGAGCCAGTTCTGTAGTGTTGTGCCATGTACAAGGCAGGCTAGTTGTTTTACAAGATTATAGCATTGACTATGAGTTGTTGTGTACATGACTATAGCTTTGACTAGAAGTTGTTGTTTAACAGTTTGACTGTTATGTCACTGCATTGCAGACTTGAACTAACTGAGTAGTATTGTTGATGATCATGGAGTATGGCTCTTCAATTGATCTTGTATGGTACTGATTTCAACTTAGTAGTGGTCAGTTGGATTTGAGTGGTACACCTCAAATCCTTAGGGCATAATAATGAAAGTGATAACACAGCCGAGTAGTATATTTTCTTAGGGTCAAATACTAATCACATCGGATGACCCCATGCCTTACTTATTGTACTATTTAGTTTATAAGAGTTTTACATGTTCTTCATATTCCTTTTAGAAAAATCATAAGATGTTCTAATGCTTAGTTGTAACTACTTAAACTACTCAAATAGTAATACCTACTCTATTTTCTGCTTTATTATATTGTAGTGCTTATAATAGACATTGGTGAAGAGTTATATCTCTCACTGGGATGTTTGGTCTCATCCCATGGGTTCCACAACTTTTTTGGTGGTCGAGGATGAGGAGGTCGAGATCATGGTATAGGTGTTGAGTAGCAACGAGAGCACTAACTGTTATACGTTGGATATGATGCCAAAGTTTTGTAGTATAATCTTATGTGTCATCCTTATCCTCTCAGGTCTTTCGGGAGATTTTGTTGTTTTATATATCGACACGTAAATTTTGGCTTCGTGCCATGAGTTTACAGAAATGGAATGTACATAGAAACAATTTGTAGAATGTAACTGATGTGGCGTGATAGCCTTTGAACATGATATGTAACATATTTTGAAATATATGCAATACAAATGGCCTGAGTTGAAGGCTTGTTTATGAAATACTTCCTCTTAAGATATTGAATTTCAAATGGTTTTAATTTACCTTATTTTTTGGTACTAGTGTTATTAGTGATAATTCCACACTTTATATTGAGTAATCTAACTTTTTGTGGCAAAGGGCGTCATAGTTTCTTAGTTGAAACGAAGAAGAAAATAGTGGATTGCTTGAAGTTCGACGGAATTTCAGGAATCTCAATAATGGCATACAAATTTAAGGTAATTTGCACTAGAGGTGAGTGGGTACTTCTATTTAATAGTATATTTCACTAAATGGATCAAATTCACTAAAATCTTTAGTTCTTTCAATATTCTACGATAACCCTAAATTTTCCTTTTAGTTATAGATTCCACAAGTTCTTGATGTGATGAATTTGATATGACAAAATCATATTATAAATGGATACAAATCATTCAAAATAGAAATCTTAAAGTTCTATTTCAAGTTAGAAGAAAATGGTAAAACCTAGTGTTTTTTGTTAATTATGAATTTGCAATATAGGGTTAAGTTAAGAACATTGTTGGTCTGAATTTGATTATACAATATTTAATTTTTATGTGAATGTTTAGTATACATAAACCAAATATTATTTATGTATTTAATTGAGTAATCAATGTTTTTGGGTGAAACCCTAGATGAGTGAAAATTTTAGGGCCTGTGAATAGACAAAATGGAAGTCAGTAAAAATAATTCAGTTGAAGATTTTAGTTTTATTTGACCAATTTACTCTAGATGCATGATATTTCACTGAATGGTGTGGAAAACCATAGTTTAGCTTCATACCAATCTCATATATATATATATATATATATATATATATATATATATATATATATATATATATATATATATATATATATATATATATATATATATATATATATATATATATATATATATAGAGTCAGGCTAGAATACACTCGAGTGTACGGATCGCACGAATACACTCAAGTGTGTTTGCATATCAAGACTATTTTTTGCAAAATGTAAACCGTTAATCTTCACTGTCATACTATAACTAGACTACATACAAATTTTGAGCTCATTTGGATGAGTGTAAGTCACTCATCCAAGGGCAACAAAATCGACGCGCGAAACTAATTTGAAATGCATATTTTTTGTGGTCTTCATAACTTGAGCTATACATATCCAAATGTGCTCAAATTTTGCGTATGAGTTTTTCACGAGATATTTAAGAAGATCAATAGATTAGATTTTCAAAAAAAATATTGCATCATAAAAAACTACTTGAGTGTATTCCGCTCCGGATACACTCGAGTGTATTCTAGCCTGACTCTCTCTCTCTCTCTCTCTCTATATATATATATATATATATATATATCTGTGTGTGTGTGTTTAGTTGTACATGAGCTAGTAGAAATAGTTTTTTTACCAGTTAAAGTTTGTATTTCAATAAATGTGTATATGCGAGTCATGCTATAAGTGAAAGTGGCAAATGAAACCCTAAGAATAGGGTATTTGATAAATAAAGTATTTTCATTCCACTATTCTTCAGTATGATAAGTGGATTGGCTCAGTATCTAAGTTTATAATACATATTACATAAAATCTATTAAAAGAACTTAATACAAGGTTTAGTTAATAAATTTTGATTAGACGATTGTAAAGTAAAATTAAAGAGTCGATTAAATATTAGATGCACTAAACACCAAAAATACTCTAAGGTCTACCATAATGGATAAAAATAGCTTACCCACTATGAGTGTCCAACAAAGGAAGTAAAAGCGAGTCGATGGGGCATGAGGGGTTGATCTAGTGTGGATGACCTCTTAATTCATAAGAGTCATATCCAATATTAACTTGAGATTCCTATGATACCTAGTGGTACCCAATATTTATTGGAGATCTCAGTGGTATCATGTTCTGTATAGTTCCAGTTAGCAATCCAACATTTTCTAGAGATACTGATGGTACCAAGTCTAGTTAATACTTAGTGAGTTAGCTCTCGTGGAACAAGTGGAGTAAATAGCTTATCCAAAATACTTTTGACTCTCCATCTGAATGCCTAGTCTAGAGGAGGAGTCCAATTTTTTTGGTCAGCTATGTATCCACAGAGGCCAGACATGGAGAAGTGTATTAAGACTGGGTGGCTAGTTAATAGATTTAGAGTCGTGGGTTCACTTTAAGTCTTATATGTTGATATTATAGCTTTCTCTGATGCTTTGACATGTCTTGGTACAATTCATGTGGGTTTAAAGATTGATAAATTGATTAAGAGATAAGTCAAGAATGTTTAGTTAGTTGTATACTCTTTGTAGTCGTCTACAATAACTTGTCATTTGTATGATATTAATTAAGCATTTTCAATTATTTATTTACTCTTTTGTTATATATAGTAATATTCCATTTGTGTGTTTATGTATGACTAGTTCCTTTACAGTACTTTACTTTTCTACTTTGAATTGAGTTTCTCAAGAATATATCTTTTGACTACTAAAGTGGCTTATATTGTTTCATTGAAGTAATCATTCACTGGGCCAGTAGCTCATCACTCTACTCAAAAAATATTTGTTGGGTTTTATGTGGTCAGAGTAGGCAGTAGAAACAAAAATTTTACTTGACCATAAAACCCATATTCAACAGATCGCATCAATATCTATGTAATGGGAAGGATGGTTTTGGCGAGTCATACATGGTCCTGAGGCTTGCTCAGTGACAATGCCTCGCAACAAGTGCGGTCTTCACGCACTTGTCTTTGACGGCATCTGTGTAGCTCCTGGTCTTGACCTGGACTTTGGTTGACGGTCATCCTCCTGAGCGTCAGAAGTCTCTCGCCTCTATAGACAGTCCACATGTACTACCCGGAACTCTAGTCATCCTGAAGAACAGACTAGAAGGAGTTGTCCCCTTCTTTCGGTGTACTAGTCACCGATACACTCTTCCACAATCAGTTGCTTTTTTGTAGTTGTCTTTCCCTTATTGTTCCTCCCTGGATAGGTAGAACTTGCTTGGGCTCTCTCAGTTACTACAACCAGAGAGGACAACAACTTTGCAGATCAACTGATGTTTTGAGTTGTGTCTCTGTAGAAGCCCCTTGTACCCCTCTATTTATAGTAGAGGGTAGGGTCAGGGTTCCCAGTCTGTACGGGAGTAGAAAGGTATAGAATTTCCATGAACAATTTGCACTTCGGTAGGCAAACTGGTCATTTCATAACTGAAACAGTCATTCGGCAAGGTGAGCCTATTAGTTCACTTGTGAACCGGTCAGTTGGGAGTGTAAACCGATCGGTTCACTTAGTGAACCGGTCGTTTCACTTCCCAAACTTTCCTACAATTGACTTTCCTTATTCGTTTCTAATTAATGCAAAGATTAATTCTTGTCCCAAACGAATTGAACAAGTGAAACGGAATTTTTTTTCTCACAAACCAGGATAACCCAACACTGCTCATTTGGATAAATCAACCGATTGGTTCACTAGGGTGAACCGGTCATCTCACTAGCCATGAGTTGATCGGTTCACCCAGTGAACCGGTCGGTTGGTGGTCCAGATTGTGCAGAACACAATCAATTCATTTCTCAATCAATCTGACACTCAAATCAGTTGGTTCAACACTTAAACTTGATGATTCTGAGTCAAATCTATTGATTGAACATTTGATTGAGTATATAAACACTTTATTAATCAATCCAAACATCATTCATGGACAAACTCCTCTTACAAGTTAATCCTTTGTGTGTGACCCTATGAATCAGAATCACCACAATCACTATGAGAGATGATTCTGACTACCATGTCATTGTTCCCTATGTCACTCTCATGGTGGGGTTGTCTGATACACTATTCTCCAACATGTATCTATGTGCTTGGTTTGATATCATATATCATGACTAATGAGACACTGTCATCAACCAACACACACTCTAGTCTAGATGTGTCATTGTTGTCTATCAACCTTCCATAATGACATATGACTAGGGACATTACTAGATTGTACATACTCTTAGGATCTGTATGCTCTCATTGTTTAGGTCCTCAACCCGAAGACATATGTCATTGAGTATTGTCATTCTTTAGACATTCATTCTGCTCCATCATTTATCTCATAATCGATTGAGCTAGAATAAATTGGAAGCTTGCCTTTGATATTTATCAATTCAATCAAGACGTATGCCAATCCAATCATCATATGATTGGCTTTCTGGTCATACATACTAACATACTCCCACTTGCACTTGGAGCCAATCACCTTCGAATCATATTCTCAATGATCTTTAAACATGTCCCACATGTTTCTACTATGCTTGTGCCAATCCAGTGAATTAGTAACATTTTTATTTAGTCAGTATATTGTGTGTTTCACATATCCTCGTTGTACCACATTTTGTATGTGATGGAGTTGTCGTAATATGCTATCTGATATTCCTTGCCTAACAATTAGCTCCATTGTTTGACTTAGTATTTCTACTTTGTTTTCAATGGTTGGAATATTATAAGTTCATCTGTATGAACTTCTAGATCCATATATTATCCTCTATTGTTCATAACACAAGGAGAATCACCATTCCTTTTAGAATTAATTGGCTTTTAATTTTACTCAGAACAATTCAATTTGATAACTCATATTCACTTTTATATTTTGTATTTTGTGATCATTTTCTGTCATTCGGAAGCTTGCATCAGTTTAACTCATTTACTCTCAACTCTTCCTCTTATTACCATAGAACTAATCCTTTAATCCTTCATAAGTACTTAAATAAGTTCTTTATGGTATTCTAGTGACTCTCACTGGAAGTAGATAGACATCCACTCGTCATGTCCGATACATACGAGATAACTGGATGAGCATATCATATTGTCATGTCCAATACATACAAGATGATGAATGCATATATATTTTCTTATCATATCATATACATACAAGATAATGGGTTGATTACATACATGATAGATCCAATTGTGAATGCATAAGGAATCTATCTATGTGTTCCTATTCTTCATAAGAATTTGGAACACAAGGCATCTAAGAGACTAACACCATGTAATATGGACAAGTTTTCTCTGACTGAATATTTGCATACTGAACCCTTCAACACAAATTGCCAATGTATGCTCTCTCTTTATCAGGTCAAGAGACTTTCAAGAACTATCTCTATAGGTCTCTATTCCTATCACATAGGACATTTCTCTTTATCCCCTTAAAGAAGGTATTTCCACATCAGTTTCTATTCTTAGAACGCTTCATTCCTCATCATCATGTGGAATATGAATATGCTCCAACTAAATCTTTGTAATCACGGATCCCTTCATTATTTTTGATTTATCAGTCAAACCTTTTGACCATATAATTAAAGTAAAGACTCCAATTCTGAGGTGCTTGTGTTTAATCAATCATATTGATTAATCTCTTGTAACTTATAGACTGCATTTGCATTAACAAAATTATAAAACCCTTCAGGTTGTGTCACGTACATAGCCTTATGCTATTCCTTCTAGGAATGCAGTTATAATATCCATATGCCAAATTTCATAGTCTTCAAGTTCCAATAGCAAGCATGATCCTTTTTGGCCTATAGCCACTGCAATTGGTTAAATAAAATAATCATGTTCAACACCTTGAACTCACTTGAATTTATCTCAACCAATCATCTATTCAAATGCCATCCATGTCAGTCTTAACTCTTAAGACACAATTGCATTTATGGGTTTTATCCCTATAAGGGCTACCGTTAAGGTCATACCTTATTTGGTTCACATGGAAGTCATTTTGGATCTTTATGGCTTCAAGCCATAACTCAAAATATGATTCCTCAACATCATCTAGATAGATTATTGGCTCATCATCATATGACCAATTAATCACCTTTAAGTTTGTAGGATATCATTATCCATCAAGCTCAAGGTGTTTTCTACTAGATATATGAGGTGTATTTGTTACATAAGGAATTTGAGATTCCACAACACTGGTGATTCTTAATCTCCTTTTGTACCTTTATTTAGTTTAAAGCACGTTATTTAGAAGAATTCTAGAAGATTAGTTATTTGTTTGATTATCATGCTCTTATTGTTTAGAGTAAGGTTCCTTCTTTGATTTAGACATCACTATGCCTTAATCATGAGTTCTCTATGATATACTATCATAATTACTTACAAGGTCCTCAAACATTTAGTTTAAGTATCTTGTTCATTGATCATATCAAAGAATTAATACTTTTACCAAGCCTCTTCTTCATTTATGATATTCTTGAACATTTCAAGATATTCATATTGGTATTTCATTAAATACCATATTTGAATTGTTAGCATTTATTCCAGTAGGTATGTATATACATCAATATGTATTATACCTAATAGAATAGTCATTCTCCCACTACATCTAGTGAATATTGACTTGTCATCAAGACACTCATATCTCTTAATGGTTCATTAACCAAGAGAGTCTAGTTTATCCGTCAACATGGAACCTAGATATGAACTTCTCATGATATGCTAATTTATTTTTTGAGTCATCAATAACTTTTAGATATTATTATTTTATCTCATGCATACCAAGTACCACAAGATAAATAAGGCATTTTCCATAAAAGATAATATCTTTGAAATTGAAACATGAACTTTATTGATAGACATCCTTGTCATTACAAGATGCAGAAATAAAATGTTTCTATTTATTGGCAAAAATGAAATAGCAGTTCATAACTCTATTACATACCCTTTGGGATGAAATAAACTAAAAGGTACTACTATATATGGCAGAAACACTTACTCCAATGTTGAAGAGTGTTCCTTCTTGGTCCTTTCATAAAGGTCATCACTTCTTTTCTGATCTTGCACATCATATATGTCAGATCTATATCTTGATATCATATACCTAAGATAAAGAAGCATTTTAAGTTTATTTCATGATACCTGAGGTGGAGACTTCCATCCCCTACTTCTTTAGTTCATTTGTGTATAGAGGGCTATTTCTCTTCCAATGTCCTGACTCATGAAAATGGTGACATTTGCTTCCCTTGTTCACCCCTCCCTTGGCTTTGAGAGTTAAAGATGACTTGGGCTGCTGGCTAGCATTAGAACCTTTCTTTGCTTTGTCCTTGCCCTTGCCTTTAGACTTTCCCTTCTTTCAGCTGATCATCATCATAGATTTGGGTTTGTTTTTCTTCATTTGTGCCTTGGTTGTCCTCAACATGCCCAACAACTCTGTCAGTGACCTGTCAAAGTTGTTCATGTCATAGTTCATAACAAACTAACGGTAGGATTCTAGTAACGATTGCAGTATATCACATCAGTAGCCAACTCTTGGCTCAGAGGGAATCCCAGTCGAGTTAGGTTCTCCACATACCCAATCATCTTGAGTGTGTGAGGGCCTACTAGATCTCCTTTTGTCATGACACACTTGAACAAAGCCTTGGAGACATCATATCTCTCTTTTCATGCTTGGTCTTGATACATGTTCTTGAGATGTTGAACCATATCAATGAGGTCCATGTTCTCATGTTGTCTCTACAACTCATAGTTCATTGAGCACAACATCAAGCACTTCACATCAATGGCATCCTCAATATGCATCTTGTAAGCATCCCTTTCAGCCTTTGGTGTAGTGGGAGAAGGTTCTTTTGGCTCTGGTATATCTAGGACATAAAGCTTTCACTCTTGAGTGAGAACAATTCTCAACATCCTAAGCCAGTCATGGAAGTTGTTCCCATTTAGCTTGTGCTTCTCAAGGACCGATCACAATGAAAAGTGATTTTTGTTGGTAGCCATTTATTCTACAAAAGGAAATCTGTAATTTTAGTCCAAAACTCTTTTGACTTGATTTGATTTGAAATTGACAATATTAATTAGGTCTTTAATTAATTATCGCTCCCACTATTTTGATCAAATTCATAGCCCTCACCATCAATTCAGAAGATTGCAGCGTACAACCTTCTAGTGAGCAAGATCCTGACTTTCTCTACGTTATGGACCAGCTAGGGATGTCACCTACAACTAGAATCTTTCAGGTAGGAAACTTTTACCACTTGCATTCTATGCAACTCTTGATAGATGTCATGCGCAACTCCTTGCCATGTTCATCTTTATGCCTCAAGGTGCTTGATCCGATCAAGGTCACCCTGTTAAGTCTGACCCAAATGCCAACACAATGATTATGCACCCTGCTAGGGCAGACCCACATATTCACTATCACGCTTCTACAAGATAGACGGTGCACCACGCTAGGGCGTGCCCACACTTAGTCGATCAAGCTTTTCATGTGTTCTTCTTTTGGAAGGCATCTTCAACTTAATATGTTTGTTGAGGGATTTTAATATGCTTATATATGCATATATGTATCCAATCACCACAGATATAGTATGTATCATATACATGCTATAACCCACAAATGAAAACATGCAATAATGATAAAGCGGTTATTATGGAGGTCAGGGTTCCCAGTCTGTGCAGGAGTAGAAGGGTCTGGAATTTCCATGACAATTTGCACTTCGGCAGGCGAACCGGTCGTTTCATAACTAAAATGGTCATTTGGAAAGGTGAGTCGATTGGTTCACTTGTAAACCGATCGGTTGGGAGTGTGAACCGATCTGTTCACTTAGTGAACCGATCGTTTCACTTTCCAGACTTTCCCACAATTAAATTTCCTTATTCGTTTCTAATTAATGTAAAGATTAATTCTTGTCCCAATCAAATTGAACAAGTGAAACGAAAAACTTTTTCTCACAAACTAGGACAACCCAACACTGCTCGTTTGGACAAATGAATCGATCAGTTCACTAGGGTGAACCGTTCGTCTCAATGTCCATGAGCCGATCAGTTCACCCAGTGAACCGGTCGGTTGGTGGTCCAGATTGTGGAGAACATAGTCAATTCAATACTCAATCAATCTGACACTCAAATCAGTTGTTTCAACACTTAAACTTGATGATTATGAGTCAAGTCTATTGATTGAATGTTTGTTTGAGTACCTAAACACTTTAGTAATCAATCCAAACATCATTCATGGATAAACTCCTCTTCCAGGTTAATCCTTTATGTGTGACCCTATAGGTCCCATTTTACGTTGGCAGTGAATGTCCATAACTAGCTTTTGACATTATAAGAAAAGAGTGGTACCTAGTCGCACATCAGTGCTACCCAAGTAAAAAGGAAAGTTGGAGAACAACTTTCAATCCCATAGTTTGTGATTGGTGTTCTAGTGAATGTATAATTCCTTTGCCTCTGATATCCTGAATGAACTCATGGCATGGAGTTGTCATCCTTTAAACATTCATTCATCTTTCTTGAACTAGAGCAGACTGTCTAAGATATGTGTGACATCAATATCATATATTTATTCACATGTGCATGTGCATGCCTTTCTCAGTCTCACTTATCAAGTGGCATGGACATCATACTCTCTTAGGAGGGACAAATCCCATATATATCACTCACATTCTATCTCATGTGTCAAAGCCACCCAATCATCACCGTTATAACAACCCATGTTTCTTGACTGTGTTTGATGATGTCAAAGTGTACCCAATCACATTTGACGAGTGTAATGATTTCAGGTCTAAGAATCAAAATCACCACCATCACTATGAGAGATGATTCTGACTACCATGCCATGGTTCCATGTGTCACTCCCATGGTGGGTCTGTTCGATACATTGTTCTCCAACATGTATCTATGTGCTTGGTTTGAAATCATATATCATGACTAATGAGACACTGTCATCAACCAACACACACTCTAGCCTTGATGTGTCATTGTTGTCTATCAACCTTCCACAATGGCATCTGACTAGGGACATAACAAGAATGTACATACTCTTAGCATATGTATGATCTCATTGTTTAGGTCCTCAACCTAAAGACATACGTTATTGAGTATTGTCATTCTTTAGACATTCATTCTGCTCCATCATTTATCTCATAATCGATTGAGCTAGAATAAATTGGAAGCTTTCCTTTGATATTTATCAAATTAATCATGTCATACGCCAATCCAATCATCATTTGATTGGCTCTATGAGCATACATACTAATAATATTTAGGTACACTGTGAGATTATGGAGATCTAGATGTATACTAAAAGTCCTATGACAAGTCAAATGCTAGAGACATTTAGAGAGTTGGTCCCTGTCACTTAAGGTCCATGTTTGGAAGTATAAAGAGTTGTATATGAATAAAGTGATAATAATGTTTGATAATGGCAATGTTTATATTTAATAGTGAAGCAAACAATCATGTAATGTGGAAAGAAAGTATGGATATATTAATCTATAATTTAGTATATTTAGCCTAATCAAATAATATAAGTTGCCTCATGGGGTTGCGCTTCATGCGACGTATAATTTTATATAATCAGAAGAAAAAAAGGTTAAGAGCAGTGATTAGTTGCTAAATTCATGATTAGTTAGTGATTATGAAATCAAAGTGTGTCAATTTGATATCAGAGTTCAGAATGAGTTTTCAGGGACCATTAAGGTAGTAAGTCGGATTCATAAGTGTGGAGGTTAGGAGATGATGTGTTTATAACTCTATGAAGTCTAAATATATGGATACTCTAGCCTAATGCCTGAATACTTAGGTTGACCAGTATCAAGCTACTTTGTGTATTTTTCTTTGGTTGTCCTACTCAGGTATGCAAAGGGAGGTTGTCTGGGAGAGAAACCCTAGTAGTATTAGGGTTAGAAGATCAAAATGTAACAAATGAATTAGAGCATAAAGATAGAATGTGATACAATTTTGATTTTATTATGCTATTTTGACTTGAAAATAATAGAAATTCTCTTATCTATGGGAATTCATATATCCAATTTTTAGAGATATTTATGATTCTTTGAAATTTTTATATACTATAAAGTTAGCTTAGTTATTGTTTATATATCTTTTTGTCAAGTACACCAGAATTTATCTTTGAATGAGTTTTCTCTAAGTGGATATTCTTTTCACATGTTTGATATTAATAGGAATTGGTTAATCTTAAGTATCTCTTGGTTTCAAGACAACAGGTTCAACTTGGTCCGACTGGCAAGATACAATACCAAAATCTAATGATTCCAACTAATAGTTAATATCGAGGAAAAGATTTGAAGTATACAATAAGTATAAAGAAATGAAACTTTTCAAACAAATTTAAACAAAGAGAACTAGATGAACATGTATATAAGTTCAAGATAAAAATTTAGATGAAATAAGAGGAAATGATGGAAATGATGATCTTGATTAAGGAAAGAGGGTTATGTGATGCAATGGGGAGCATGAAGTGTGTATTGATATGATGAACGATGCATTCATCCTCACTACAATTTTGATTCAAATTATCTATAGAGTAAATACCTAATTTTAATCATATGTACTCAATAAGTTCCTTGTAATAAAATGAAACTAATTTTCAAAGAAGAAGAAAGATGAATCTAAATAAATAGATTAGACATATAAAGGAGAATTATATATAGAATAGAAAATCTTGATTTCAAAAAAAATGTTTGACTCTTACATTAGATGTTTGAATTAGAATGAAGATCATATAATGTATTAGGCTAAAACAAACCTAGTAGGGGAATATTGATTCAAAAAATTTACTTGACAATAGTAAATAGATAATAAGAAATATATATTGCATGGAATATGGAATCATACACTAGAGTGAGAAATATGTTCATAATAGACAAATAAAAGTTAAAGATGATAGATGAAAGAGTAGCATACATTTGAGAATGATGGAAATAAGTAAGATTCTAAAAAATGCAGAAGTAATATAGATGGAAGAATAAAAAGAGGGAAAATGAAATTGTGAGATGTAATAAAATGCAAAATAATAAAGTCTTCTTGATGAAACTAATCAAGCGTAGATATGAGAAATGTGTTAAGTGAATACCTGAAGGACAGAATTGTAAATCTCAAAATCATCATCTATATTGTATCCTCCTTAATGAGATTAACATGGAGATGAAGTTACCAAAAAATGAATTTTAAATGATTCATAATACATCTATTGAATGTAATGATGACACATTATAGAATGATGAAGCCCAAGTGAAATATATAAAGAAGGTAACTAACAACAAAAGTCAAATAAGAGAAAAGAAAGTCAGATGATAAAATATAAAGAATATTTTAGTAAACTACAGTAGAGATATAGTTTAAATTTTTAATTGGAGGAGGTAAGAGAATTTTTCTATGAGGTTAGGTTATGAATAAAGGTCACATGTTTGAATGTTTGGGGTTTTAAAAGTTCAAAGAATGTCAGCAGTGAATTGACCTTGAGTACTAATGATATCATAAAACAAGAACTCAAGACTAGAAATACCATAAGGAAACTAGTGGTGATAGTAATCCAAGGTTTAAAGGTAGAAAATGAGAAAGATAGATAAACAACATGAAAATGACTCAGAATAGAGGATAATATATAAATTAAAAATGTATGAAGTGTAATTTGAGCAAAAGGATAAGTGTGATATGATCAAAGTGTGATCCAAAATAATCTTTCACACTAATAGAATGAATGATGGATAATATATTCTTACCATGAATATTTTTATGCTAGAGACATTAATTTTATAGGACCAAAATGAGATGGATAAATAATTAGTATTAATTCATAAAAGAATCAATAGAAAACTAATGTTTTTTCATTATAAATGAATACCAAAGGATATACATTTGTTTACAAATGATTCTAGTTGTACATGTATAGGCAATATATTAAATTGGAAGGATAGTTAGTTATGATTTTAGTCATCATACTAGTAATATAGCTCAATATTGTATAGTTGTTTATTGATCCTAGTATTGCATCTTCCAAGTGATTTGATTTTAGAACAACACAATAGTAAACTTTCAAATAACAAAGCAAACCTTATTTAGTAACTCAGGTGTGATAGGCCACAGTAGTATAGATTGAATTCTATAAATTAATATAGTTAAATTGGATTACCAGTAGTAAGGTAACACCTCAAGAGAATTGACAAGTTTGAATATGGATTATTTCTCTTTCTCTTTCCTAGTAAATTGTTGTGATACAGGAACATCTTTGTATGTCATTGATAGAAATTGTTTCAAAGTTGTTGTGATTACAAGAGAAACAAAGGACTCCATGTTGAAGTCATTATTCAAATAAGAAATAAAAGGGTAAGTGAAATATAAGATCAATTTTAAACAAAAATTTCAACATACTTTTCTTACATGTTTACATTTTGATAATGAAACTATTTAAGGAGGATATATTGTAATGATCCTATTTTATCTTAGTCACCTGATTAGGGTTTACTTTGATAATTACATGCATAACCGTAGTGATACTTGTTTAAAATTGTTTAGTATAGAGTCTAACTATGATTTTTTAAACCTAATAAGAAACTTTAAGCATGCTTTTACTTTGATGAACTAGTTTGAGAAGTGTATACCCTCATCGCCCAAAATTAGAGTTTTGATAGTATATGAAAAGAGAATTGGATAAATGTAATGGTGTAGAAAATAATTTTTAGTATTTTATAGGTAACTTAGATTTAGTTTCAATTAGGAAATAATTTTTATAACTCCATTACATGTGTTAGTGCAAATTTTGATAATATTTTAATGTTCTTTGAACCTGTTAGTCAGTCAAATTGTAATTCTACCTACTATGTTGTAGAGTGCAGTATAGCAATCTAGTGTTTTATTTTAGTTATTTATTGGTAACTCTGAGTGACCTAAAACTTTTATTGATGCTTTGAAAATTTATTTCATATAATAAACTATTTTTTATAATTTTTGGAGGAGCTTGACTGGATCACATAACATTTTCAGTAAAGACTGTATGACATAAAATTATGTTGAAATAAAAAGAATGTAAGGAAGGGCTGATTTCCAATTGTCCCAAGAACCTTAATTGATCTATATGAGTAACTTAACACACTAGTAGCTCCTACATTTCGTTATTTAATCCAAAAAAAAAATCTTAGAGAGACATCAAATTAGGTTTGAGTGAGGAAGAAGGTGGAGATGTCGATCTAGGGTTTTTATTTTCCGTGAAGTGTTGAAAGCAATTTTTTACCTTCTTTGGATAGGTTTTCATGATAAATCTTTTCTTTCATGTCTAGATTTTGTCCCTCCTCTTATTTTATTCAAGATTGTATTAAATCACCATCTTTTCTCATTCTTTGTCTAAAATTCTCAATTCTAGTGTTTCTAAGTTGGAAGAAAGAAGAAAATGGTGGATTCCTTGAAGTTTGATTGAATTTCAAGAGCCTCAATCCTTGGGCTACGAATTTAGGGTGTTTTATACCCGAGTGAGTGGGTACTTCCATTTAATATTACAATGTACTAAAATGGATTAAATCCACTAAAATCTTTATCTCTTTCTATGTGCCCCCAAAAAAAATCTTAATTTGCCTTTCAATTCTAAATTTAACAAGATGATTTAGAAATGGAATATTTATTGATATGATGAACTTGAGATGATAAAATCATATTATAACAAATGAAAATCTTTTGTATTGGAATTCCTAAAATTATTTCTGAAGTTAGAATAAAATATCATTACCTAGGGTTTCCAGTTATATCAAAATTTGTAGTGTATAGTTAGGTAAAGAACTTTGTCAATATGAATCTTAGTGTATATTATTCGATTGGTTTATGTCAATGTTTAGTATAGATACATCAAATACTAGTTAGGAATTTATTTGAATTAATGAATGTTGCTTGGTATATCAATAAAGAGGGTAAAATCCTAGATTAATGAAAGTTTGGGAGATTGTGAATAGATAGAATGGAAGTCAATAAAAATGGTTCATTTGAAGACTCTATTTTTAGTTGACCAATTTACTCTTGATGCATGATATTTTATCGAAAGGTGTGGAGCACCGTAGTTTATCTTCATAGTAGGGTTTCATTTATATGTTTAGTTGCAGGTGAGCTAGTAGAAATAGTCTTTTTTCCAATTAAAGTTCACGATGCAATAAATGTGTATATGTGACTCATGTTAGATGTGAATGAGGCAAATGAGACCCTAAGAATAGGGTATTCAATAAATCAAGTATTTAATTCCAATGCTTCTCAGTATGATAAGTGGAGTAGCTCAGTATCTTACTTCATAGTACAAATTACAGAAAATCTAAGGAAAGAAATTAATACAAGGTTAAGTTAAGAAATGTTGATTAGATAATTATACAATGAAATTAAATTGTGAAGTAAACATTTGATGCCCTGAACACCATAGAATCGATACACAGGTCTCCATCGTAGTGTAGGTGTAACTTACCCAAATTTAGTAAAACTATTTAACCTTACCTTGTCCTAGGCTCCTTTCTATACAATTACATCATTTTTCATTTAATCAATTTAGCTAAGAGTAACTAGAGTAAAAAATAATATAATATTCTAACAAATAACCTTCGTATAAAGTTAATGAAAAATAATTAACCAATTCAGTCATTAATAGATGTTAATTATATATTTGTAAATTAATTACTTCAACTTAAATTTGTCACTTTAATAATAGATTCTCTACCTGATTAAAAGAAATATAAGAATATGAAATAAATGTATCAAATTAACTAAGAGAGACATTTAATATATTAATTGAGTATTTAACTTACAAACAATAAAATGAATGGTCAACATTCCCTAATAGCGAAATAAATATTGAATTTATTTTATTCACGTCATAAGTATCTTAGGCATAAATTTTCATATTAACTAGATGTTATTTAATCTCTCAATTTACTCTATAAAACAAAAGAATTTATTGACTTAGGTTCAATTGACTTGATCTTCTAGTTTTTTCATATGACAAGAGTCAATCCATTTATTTTCTCTCCTCCGCATAATGTCCTCCTCAAGAGAAGACTTACCCCTATGTCTGCAGAATAGAAACCTCTTTCACAGTGGTTGTTCCTCAGTTAATCTCTCTTCCTCCCCCACCCACTTTTCCCCTCCACTTCTATTTCTCCCTCTGCCTTCGTCGACATCAGAACCATAAACTCAGTCAACTTGTACCCAACATAAAAGTGACACACCCCAACAAGTTACGAAGCTCTATGTGATGATGGCTACCCTATCTTCTACTTCCTTCTTCCCTTCCACCAATGACCTATTTGACAATACTTCCACCGATCACCTACAATGTGAGATCTGACACCTGCAATCATACCGGCAGAGAGGGATTAGGAACTACTACTTGTCACCCTGATGAATCCTTCAACAATCAAGGCTCAGGAAGTGTCCACAAAGGTATGGCCAAATATGATGGGGTATCACAAATCTTCCTTTATGTCCATGATGAGGAAGTCATATGGAACATAAGCATCTTTCCCAACCCTTACAGGTATGTCTTTGATGATACCCATAGGTTTCATCATGGATGAATATACCAACTCGATGGTCATGGTAGTAGGAAGAATATCAACAAATCCTAACCTCCTGGAAAGACTATAGGGCATGATAGAAATACTAGCGCCCAAATCTACAAGGTCGTTCCTACAACAATTATCACCTAGGAAACATCCAATTCCAAAAGAACCAGGATAATTCTTCTTTTTTACATCTTGCTTTGAATGATATCTAAAGTGGTTCTAGCAAGTATTACCATCTCATTCTCTTCAGTTGTATACTTCCTATTCAATAAAGTTTGCATGTACTTGGACTAGGCAGGCATATCAGCTAAAGCATCAAGGAAAGGAATATCTACATGAAACTTTTTCATTGCATCCCTAAATTTCATGATGAGTACCAAGCCTAGTTTTCTTTAGGTGGTCTTGCTAAGGAGGGTGTGGTTTGTAATAGGAATTTCTAGCTTGTCAATCTCCACTGGTGGAACGACATGAGTAGGGATGGTAGCTTCTGATGGAGGTGGGGTTTCAATGATCACACTGTCTTCATCCTTAAAGTCCAAAGGTACAATTGTAGGTTTCTATGGAGGAGGGGGAGGGGTATGAGTCTTCCAAAATTAGTAGAAACAAACTTAAGTCATTTAGGGTGTTTTGGGTTGTTTTTGAGCTGTCCAGCAAAGGTGGTGGAAGGAGGTTTTTGTTGGATAATGAGGCGAGCTAAATGAGCATTGGTTTCCTTCTTATGGGCTTGTTATGCAAGGATGATTTGTTCCAAGGCAAACACCCTATACTCAGTTGAGACCATGGAGCCAAATCAATGTTCTTGAGGTTGAGGTGGTGGTAGATTAAGGTTTTGAAATTGTTTCCCCTGGTAGGGACCATAGCCTTGGAAATTTCCCCTGTAATTTCCATGATTCCCAAAGTTCCTTTGATTGTTGTACGGAAATCCTAGTGGTGGACGATTATTGGTTTGAGGGAATGATGGTCTCTACTGGGAAGGGAATTGAGAAGAGTTTTCATCTCTTAAAAGATTTCCATATTGGAATCTGGGGTGGTTTCTGGCTTGATTAGGATTGTAGTAAGCCAGACCCAAGATGCTATGAGTGAAGTTTAGATCCTCCACTTGTTGACCAACTTCTGGTTGCATAGGAGTGTTATAGAGATATTGACATTGAAGGGTAGCATGATCATACCCTTGGAAAATCCCGTAGAGAGATTATAAGGCTCTAACTTGTTGTGGTTGCCTCTCATAGGCATTGAAGGATGACTCTAGGCGATCATGTTTCAAAGAATCATCTTAAGAGTTGCGGCGATGTGTTAGATATTAGGATTTACCTCATCCTTAGCTACCTTGAGGACCCCTTTGGTTCATTGTCTTGCTTAGGTTTCAAAGGCACGTTTTACTACCTCCCAAGAGCTACTTAACTTCTGGAACATGAAATTTCCTCTAGATGAGGAATCAAGGAATTTTTTAGTGTCATCATCAACACCATGGTAGCATATATCAATGAGTTGAGATTGGGAAATGTCATGGTGAGGGAAACGTCCCAATCTTCTCCTAGAGTTTCAAGGAATTTTTTAGGGTCATCAGTTCCCTAAATCTTTCACAATTTTCTCCTAGAGTTTCACCCGGGATCATAGAAAAGAGAAGGATCTGATGTAACGTCCCAGAAACCAATGACATAATATATCAACTTCTTTTTTGAGGGTTATAGAATTTATGTATCAAGACCAATAAAAGATGCAACTAAAAATCAACTATATTGATAACATAGTCATTTACACAAGAATTTCTTGAAAGAAAATTTTTACATATGTTTGCATGACCGATAGGTCTAGCAAAAATCCAAAACACAAAAACTAGATATGGACTTGATAATACTTCCATGATCTTTCAAGATAGTCTACAACAAGGTACATCCATACACCTGCATCCACATAAACAACCTAAGGTGAGAAAGGTTTACCATAGCCCAAATGGGAGAAAGAGAGTTAGTAAATTGTCTAAGTATGGATAATAGAAAATAAAAGTATTGTAGCAAGACATTTTTTATATCTCACTAAGTTACATTCTCAATCATTTACTCAGATGAAAACTATATCAAAGGAAAATAAATTGATATTGAAGAGCATAATGAAAGATAATTCATAGATAGTGGTATTTGTTTATTTCTTTTATAAATATTAATAAGTGGGAGACCTTGAAAAACCACTAGAGGGAGTGAATAGGGTTTTTATGAAGATTTTAAAATTAATAATTCAAACAATCAACCATAAAAGATTTGACAAAGAGGACATAGGGTTTAGAGTGGTTCCACCATTAGCAAATACTAAGGGAGTCAGTCCACTACTCAATTGTTTCCAATTGGGATTTTGAAAGCACCTGTATTTTATTAGCTCATAAGGATGTTACATAAAATACAACTACCTTCCCAAATACTTTGGACAGCCTTCACCTCGAAGTCGTCTCACCAACTTTGAAGCAGCCTTCACTTGAAGTAACTTCAAGCTCCCCATTGAAGTAGCTTCCCATTGAGACCTTCTAGAAGTAGTCCAAAGTCCACCTTCTCCTTCGAGAAGACCCTTCTCCACCTGAGAAGATAGCACCCTCTCCAATCCACATCCTCCAACCCTAGGAGTAGCAAGGAGAGTACAAGTAATAAAAAGGAACAAGAAGGGAAAATGGAAATTACAATTACCGTTGTAGCACAAGGCTTGATTTCCTATATCAAGCGTTTTGATTTCCTAACCAATGTGTGTGAAAGTGTAAGTATGGTGGAAAGGAGATTCTAGCATATAGGACACGAGCTTGTAGTAATGGGAAATATTAGCAAGTGTATAAGTTGCTCAATTGCTCACAAGAAAGGATTGCCACTTGCAAGTATGTATGCTTAAGTATTGCACAAGTGTGTTTTGGGTGTCCTAAGGCATGCCCTATTTATAGGAATGGCCTATGAATGCTTAAGGACGTTCTAGATACTTTCTAGGGGGTTCTAAGTGCTCAAGTAGCCGTTAGGTGTCCACTAATTGCTTTAGTAACAGCTAGTTTATTAATTCTGACAAGTGCAGACAGAGTTCTTCTCGAACGAGAAGTTTGTCGACCGAGAGTCAGTCGGTCGAGGACTTCATCGACCGAGGGACGGTCTGGGGCAAGTGTATATAACGTTCGATTCCAACTCCCACCCACCTTGTCTTCTATGTCTAACGGCTATAGAAACTTTTAGAAGGATTAACCCAGGAGACTCTCGGTCGAGATGATGTTTGACTGAGTGTGTCTCGGTCGACAAATAGTTTGACTGAGAATGTCTCTGTTTTGGTGGTTCTAGATGAATACTAAGTGTGTATATGAGTGTGCAGTTGTGACACTATTATAGGGGATGACCTATGTAAGTGTTGTGAGTGGCTAGGGAAGATCTAAACGCTTGATTTACATGATATCTAAGTACTTGTACATTATATACGTGTACACGTTTTTACATTTGATTACAATCATGAAATTAAAATATTGTGAGCATTTTGATCTTCCAAAGTTGTGTCATCCACTTAATTCCTACAATACCTAAGTAGCACATTAGATCCACAAGAATGAAATGTTTGTCATCATCAAAACAAAGGGATTATAATAATGTCCAATTTAGCCAACAATCTCCCCCTTTTTTTAAGATGACAAAACATTTCCAAAATATAAAATAAGGAAATATAAATCATATGAGTTTCATACCTGAAGTTTACCTTTTGTATCCATTCTCTTGTTTGCAAGTATGTGCTAGCCGAGAGATTATGAAACTCATTTTACTTTATTTTATTGATTTTATATTATTTCTCCCCCCTTGTCATTTCAAAAAGATAGCCAAGATAACCATGACTTTTATTACTCCCCCTTAATTTGATAATTTGATGTTCAATTTTTTTTAAAGCAAGGGTAGCTAGCATAATTTAATGCAAACCACCTATTTTTTATGTCAAATTTAGCCACAATTTATTTCTCAATCATTTGCAAAGGATGTTAATCCTTGAAATGATATGAGATCCTTTTAGATCCATGGCATATCTGTATTGATTTCTCATCCATTTTACAAGGGATGTTAAGCCCTAAAAATGACATGAGAATCCTTTAGGCTCATGAAAATATTTAATAGTTTCTCAACCATTTACAAGGGATGTTAAGCCCTGAAATGATATAAGAATCTTTTAAGCTTATAGAAGAATCAATGAATGTATCTCTAACCAAATACATGGGATGTTAAGCCCTAATTTGTTTAGAGAATTCCATTAAGGAAAAGATATACATTATATTCATAAATATTATAGGATCCTTTATTTTCATAACCAAGATTACTTTAAGATACTAAGGTCATAACTTGTTTCAAATTTTCTTTAAGATGTTTACAAAGTTTTTGTGAACTCCCCCTAAATCTTATAATCAAGATAATTTAAGGATTCTAAGGTCATAATAAGCATTAGATCATAATAAGTTAACCTTTTATGAGAGCTATGCACTAGAATCTTATTTTCAATATACTAAGATTGAGTACAAGGAAATGATTTACAATTAAGCATTTTTTCAAACTTATTTTAGGTCGACCTTGACTTCGACCTGGGCGGCGCCCCTTGGTTAAACTTGATTTCAACCAAGAGGCAATTTCTGTAGATTTCCAATTTAAGCATTTTCAATGATCTACTTGATTGAATATTTGATACATAGCTTACAGAGTATTATTCATGTATAACAAGAATATCATTTTCCATAAGCTAAGCACAAGATAATCATTTAACTAATATGTCAAGATGCATTTGTTCCATTGAGATTTATCTTAATGCAAAAATTGCATTTTCAATGATAATATCATCTTTATGTGTGATGAACTGAATCACTATGATCATTTTGAAAACAATATCCATTCATGGTTTATATATAGATCAAAGATTATTTTAGGCAAACCAAGTAAAAGATGTAACATAATGACCATGGTGAAATAGTAAAGGCATATCCATAATTATAATGATCATGCTCATTTAAGGGCAAATTTCAAGACACATGATTTCTATATTGATAAACCAAGGAATACTCAGTACAAACCATGTGGATTAAAAAAGTAATTTTCTTGATTAAATCAACATGGTTCATAATTTTCAATTTTAAGCCAAACCATGTAGGAGATGAACCAAAATAATCTCATGAGAAGCAGATCCATGATTTGAGTAAAATCAATATTTTCTTCTTAAATACAATTTAATCATGAAAAGTATAAAGTTTTGATGCCCATATGTTCTTCCTTTTAATTATGATCATACAAATATGCAGTATATAAAGTTCATTACATATTTAAGTTAATTGTAATTGAAGTATCTTTGTTTTTACTGAATAATTCTATCAGGGTTTCCCTCAGTCGACAAATTTCTCGACCGAGTGAGGTTCGGTCAAAATATTTGTCGATCGGTCATTTATTAGGTTTTTGTAGGCTTAAGACAGTAACTCTATCGGTCGACTAATGCCTCGATCGACATTGTCTCGGTCGACAACTTTCTCGATCGAGATTGTTTCTGTATTGTTTTCAATAGTTGTTTTCAAGTAAAAACATAGATTAGTTTTACAAAATTATACAACGTAATGCTAAATTTAGTTGAGATAAGACATTTGAATATCACAGTAACGTTTTAGGTCAAATCTCAACTAATGAATTTAAAGTCTCTAAGTTTTAGGAACCCAAACTAGATCAACATCCTTTTTTTTGTATGGGAAAGAAAATGAATAGTGTCCAAGACGTAAACAATAATGACAACATATAGAATCAATCTCATTTCTCTTCCTATGGTGTTGATTTGTGTTCTTGGGTACAAATATGGTTTTGGTCTTGGGTTCTTGAGTTCTTCTAGGTTTAGGATGATAAAAGTTTTCTTTTGGAACATATCCTAACCTCTTCTTCCAATATGACCAGAAGAATTCGTTAGGATCTTATCAAGAATACCATTATTTCTCAAGCTACTAACTTCTTTTTGTAATTCAGAAATCACATCCATTTTCTTTTTGATATCTATCTTTGCTTGATCTAGATCAGATGATAAAGCATCTCTTTCCTTAACAAGAGCATCATAATCTAGATGCGTGCATTAAATTGGTTGTTTTTGAAGATCATTAATTTGGGCTTGCAAGTTTATCTTTTCTAGAGAGAGAAGATTGCAATTTGCCTCTATTGATTTCAGCTTAATATCATGGTCTTTAATAGTTAAGTTTAATGTCACCTTAAGTTCTTCATTTTCAGATGTGAGAGCAAGAAGTTTAGCATGTAACTCATCATTTTCTTTATTAGATTTCTTTAATTTCTTCTTGCACTCAACATACTTATCATGTGTTTCTTGAAGGCTAGCAACTAAATATTCTTTTGATAAATCAAAAAGACTTACCTCATCTTCTTCTTCATTTATTGTAGCAATAAGACAACATACCTCTTTGTGGTGAGTGCTAGCTTTATCGAGCTTTTCTTTCTTTATCATCTTTGGACAACTAAGTGTTGCGTGTCCCCATTTTTTCACATTCAAAGCACCACCTATTGCTTGTTAAAGGTTGACTCACGTTTCTCCTTTCTTTGTAGAGGTTGTAGAGATCACCACCCTCCATCTTCAAGACTCGATTAGAGCTCCTTGAAGCCTTCTCTGATACCAATTGAAAACCCACTAGAGGGGGGTGAATAGGGTTTTTATGAAGATTTTAAAATTAATAATTCAAACAATCAACCACAAAAGATTTGACAAAGAGGACACAGGGTTTAGAGTGGTTCCACCCTTAGCAAATACTAAGTGAGTTAGTCCACTACCCAATTGTTTCCAATTGGGATTTTGAAAGAACTTGTATTTTATTACCTTGCAAGGATGTTACATAAAATACAAGTACCTTCCCAAACCCTTTAAACAGCCTTCACCCCGAATTTGTCTCACCAACTTTGAAGCAACCTTCACTTGAAGTAACTTCAAGCTCCCCTTTGAAGTAGCTTCCCGTTGAGACCTTCTAGAAGTAGTCCAAAGTCCACCTTCTCCTCTGAGAAGACCCTTCTCCACCTAAGAAGATAGAACCCTCTCCAATCTATAGCCTCCAACCCTAGGAGTAGCAAGGAGAGTACAAGTAATAAAAAGGAACAAGAAGGGAAAATGGAAATTACAATTACCGTTGTAGCACAAGGCTTGATTTCCTATATCAAGCATTTTGATCTCCTAACCAATGTGTGTGAAAGTGTAAGTATGGTGGAAAGGAGATTCTATCCTATAGGACACGAGCTTATAGCAATGGGAAAGATTAGCAAGAGTAGAAGTTGCTCAATTTCTCACAAGAAAGGATTGCCAATTGCAAATATGTATGCTCAAGTATTGCACAAGTGTGTTTTGGGTGTCTTAAGGCATGTCCTATTTATTGGAATGGCCTATGAATGCTTAAGGACGTTCTAGATACTTTCTAGGGGGTTCTAAGTGCTCAACTAGCTATTAGGTATCCACTAATTGCTTTAGCAATGGCTAGTTTATTAATTCTGAAAAGTGCAGACAGAGTTCTTCTCGGTCGAGAAGTTTGTCGACCGAGAGTCAGTCGGTCGAGGACTTCGTCGATCGAGGGACGGTCTGGATCAAGTGTATATAACATTCGATTCCAACTCCCAACCACCTTGTCTACTAGGTCTAACTTCTATAGAACCTTTTAGAAGGATTAACCTGGGAGACTCTTGGTCGAGAAGATGTTCGATCGAGTGTGTCTCGGTCGACAAATAGTTCGACCGAGAATGTCTCTATTTTGGTGGTTCTAGATGAATACTAAGTGTGTGTATGAGTGTGCAGTTGTGACACTATTATATGGGATGACCTATCTAAGTGTTGTGAGTGGCTAGGGAAGATCTAAACACTTGATTTACATGATATCTAAGTACTTGTACATTATATACTTGTACACATTTTTACATTTGATTACAATCAAGAAATTAAAACATTGTGATCATTTAGATCTTCCAAAGTTATGTCATCCATTTAATTTCTGCAATAATCAAGTAGCACGTTAGATCCACAAGAATGAAATGTTTGTCATCATCAAAACAAAGGGATTATAATAATGTCCAATTTAGCCAACAGACCTTATTCCATAAATGATCTTAACTACAACTCTTAGAGAAGGTGTCAATTCACCTTGGGCAACTGGCCTGCAACCACAAAAACTTGCTTAGCTAAGACTTTAGGCCATTAGGGTTACCAAACCACCTATAAGTACCCTGGAACACCCCCAGCCACTCGTGCACACTGCATGCTAAACACAATGAATTAAATTACCACATACAGCCACTGATCACCTTTCTAAGACCCGAAGAGGGTGCTCCTTGCACAAACACCACTTAGAGTATCATTAGTTAGCATGCTTAATCTTTGCAGGACATTATTCCCCATTACTAACAAGATCATTCCTGAATCTACATGACCAACTCAAGTGTGGGCCTGAGTATGGAAGAGAATTATACTCATCCATCCCTGGATCCAAAGGACTTAGATCTGGATCCCAGATGTATCAATCTCCAGCAAAGACATGTCGACTCTGTTACCAACACATCTCCCAATATAAGGTTTAAAATTAACATGATATCATCAAAGATATATAACTCAATATGATGGCTAGTCAAAGTTAATGAGGTCAAAAGGTATCAATGAGTAAATGAATCATTAGTTGAGTATTTCACTATGACATCTAAATGTAAACTTGTGGGATTTTGAAATTGAATCAGACAAATCTTTGGCCATGAGCGTGCAAGAGGTTAGGGAGTCCCCCCGTGCAAACACGGAACCAATTAAATAACCTTTCTACTTTATTGGTTGTAGGAATCAGTGAAACACGGAACCTTTCTACTTTATTGGTTGTAGGCATCACCTTAGAAATGTCTGATGGAATTCCGCTTTCTAACAATATCACATGACTCAAATAATAGGGAGAAACAAAAGTAAAGGAAATTAAAAGAGAATAGATCTAGAATGCACAAAAGCACGATTAATTATCATGTAGAATATTAACTCAATTTTGAAGGATGATAGGGAGTAATATATGTAAGAGATTAGGGTAATGAAAAGAAAAGCCACAACAATCATATCTAGATTATAGTTGTATTTAGTATATCATTTATTCATTCTTTACAAAGCATGTGAGTATGGTTGTTTCTACCTACAATACCAACCATCCAAATAATGCTTTTCATTAATGTTGATATCATAGATCATTGAATATCATACTAAACAATATTAAAACATACTTTTCATTGATGTTTATATCATGGATTGCGATAAAGAGTGAAAATTATACTTAAATATATTAAATCATTATAAACCCTACTTTTCATCAATGGTGATACAAGAGATTAAGTTAAGAAGCGAAGACCATAAGAAATCATACTTTCCATTGATGCTTACATAAGATACTATCATAAGGAGTGAGTACCATACCTTTCCCTAAATTATGATGTTAAGGATAGAGAGAGAAGATCAAATCCCAAAAGTATTTTGACAGAACTTCAGCTTATAAAAGATTTTTATCATAAAAAGAGAGAGAGCCTGAAGTCAAGGGAAGAATTAGAGTTAGTATATCAAAATGATATTTAGAAATCGCATGTAGGGATCAAACCTTAGGAGGTGATACACTATGCTACCAGAGTAACTCTTCTATTCAACATCTTCTCCAAGCAGAATTTCACTATAATGGTGGAAGAGGGAAATGTTTATGGCTTCTAAAGAGAGGGAGAGGGTTACTTGTCTTTGAGGAATAAAAAATATCAAGGGGACGTTTTCTTTCATGGAAGGACAAGAGCTTTGGAATATGAATTAAATTGAGTGGAGTTGGCTTCTATTTATAGGGATGTGGGAGGTTAGCATGGTTCTAATTGCAAAATGTATATAGATGACACATGAGTATATGTGTGTCATAAAAAAAGAGATGATTTGTAGTTTTAGTGACACATGGATGTGTATGTGTCCTCTAATGATAGATAATTCATAGTTATATGACACAATGGATGCATATGTGTCATTTTAAGATATCCACCAAAGACTAGTGACACATGGCAGGATTTGTGTCAAACATTAGTATGTGTTGGATGTTTAAATGGGGAGCACAACACTAAGCTTCTTTCTTTACCAAGTAGTGTGTTTTCTAAAGCTACCTACTTGCTACCAATCTACATGCTTGCCTCCATAAGCAAGTTGCTTGCCACCCAACTACCAGCTCGTGTGCTTATCCACCAAATTATTTTTTTACAAAATTTGATTAAAAAAAAAGTACCATAGTTATATTTTCAATATATAAAATCTTTTAAATTGATCAAAATAGATTATTTTAATATTACAATTGAATTTACTATCAAATTCTCTAAGAAGCTTGTTCTTACAACTTACTCTAAAGAATTTGTCTTGATCAAAATTCAGAAGATTACATATTCTACCCCTAAAAGAAATTTTCATCCTAGAAAATTATAAATCTTACCAAAAAGGTATGGATGCTTGTTTTATATTTAAGATTTTAGCTTCCATGTTGCTTCTTCAAGTCCGTGATAGTTCCATAAAACTTTCACCATTGATATGCTTAAATTTCTGAGTTGTTGTTGCTTTTGGTCTAAAATACTAACTGGGATCTCTTCATATGTCAAATATTCTTGTATTTCTAGTGGTTCAATATGGATGACATGAGATTCATCATGTATGTATCTCTTAAGTAATGATACATGAAATACATTATGAAGATTCTGATAATGAAAAGGAAGATTTAGTCGGTATGCCTAACTTCCAACTTCTCCACTAATTTCAAATGGTCCAACATATCTTGGACTAAGTTTTCCTTTCTTTACCCTTCTAGACACTCCTTTTATAGGTGATATCTTAACATAGAGCAAATCGCCAGTCTTGAATTTGACTTCTCTTCTTTTTGTGTCAGCATATTATATCTATCTATTCTGAGCTATTTGTAGTTTTTTGCATATTAATTTTACTTTTTCAGCACATTGATGCACCAAATCAAGTCCTAAGAACTTAGCTTATCCCACATCATCCCAATAGAATGGTGACCTACATGGTCTTCCATATAATGCTTCATAAGGAGCCTTTTGGATGCTAGTTTGGTAGCTATTATTGTAAGAGAATTTTGTCAAAGGAATATGTTGTTCCTAACTTCCCTTCCAATCTAAAATGAAGGCTCTCAACATGTCTTCTACAATTTGTATTACTCTTTCAGACTGTCCATCAGTTTGAGGATGAAAATTTGTACTGAAGTTTAGTTTTGTTCTAAGAGCATCATGGAGCTGCCTCCAAAACATGGATGTAGAACAAGAGTCTCTATTAGAGTTTATAGAAGTAGGTATGCCATGTAATCTGACCATTTCATTCTTGTATATTTCAGCTAGACTATCTATTGAACTAGTTATCTTCATAGGCAAGAAATGGGTTGATTTTTTCAATCTGTCTACAATCATCCATACAATATCACTTCCTTTCTTGGTTTTGGGTAGACCAACGACAAAGCCAATAGTTATGTGCTCCCACTTCCATTCTGGTATTTCTAGTGGTTTTAAAAACCCCCAGGCCTCTGATGTTTAGATTTTATTTGTTGGTAGTTCAAACATCTAAGGACATATTCAGTTATTTCTTTCAGTATGTAAGGCCAACAGAAATTCTTCTATATATTCTTATACATTTTAGTTGTTCCTAGATGGATAGAATATCTAGATAAGTGTGCTTCATCAAGAATCTTCTTCTTTAACTCTAGATAATTTGGTACCTAAATTCTATTGTCAAATCATTCCCCCCCTTCTTTGTCAAGATTCAACATGTACTTCATCTTTTCTATCTCTTTGTCCATGTTTTCATACTCATAATTATTCTTTTGTGCTTATAGGATTTCATCCTTTAGTTGTGACTTTATTGAGACAGTATCAATCCAAATGGTTTCTTTTTCTATGGTTGGTCCCCATGTTGTCATTTCCTCTGTCATCCACCATTCTTGAAATATCATAGTTGCTACTAATAATCCATTCTATCTACTCAAAGCATCTGCTACCACATTTGCTTTTCCCAGGTGATAAGAAATATTGAAGTCATAATCTATTAGGTATTACATCCACCTTCTTTGCATCAGATTCAAATCTTTCTGAGTCATGAGATAATTTTAGATTCTTATGATCTGTAAATATTTCAACTAGTACCCATAAAGGTAGTGACGCCATATTTTTAATGTGTGTATGATGGCAGCTACTTCCAAGTCATGTGTAGGATAATTCTTCTCATGGGGCTTTAATTGTCTAGATACATAAGCTATGACCCGGTTATCTTGCATGAGTACACATCCTAACCCAACTCTTGATGCATCAAACTATATGACATATGACTTACCATCTTGTGGTAAAGTCAAAATTGGAGCAAAAATGAGTCTATTTTTGATCTCTTGATAACTCTTTTCACATTATTCTATCCACTCAAAGGATACACCTTTCTTTTTTAACTAGGTCATAGGATTGGCAAGCTTAGAAAATTCATCTATGAATCTTCTATAATATCTTGATAGTCCAAGAAAACTTTGAATTTCAATTACAGAAACAGGACGTTTCCAATTCATCATTGATTCAACGTTTTGTGGATCCATTGATATGCCATCAGAAGATATGACATGTCCTAGAAAGTTAACTTTTGTCATCCATAATTCACACTTAGACAAATATTGCATATAGTTGGTGTTTCTTTAAGGTTTCTAGAACAATCCTCAAGTACTTTTTGTGATCCTATTCACATTGAGAATATATCATAATATCATCAATAAATACTACAAAAGTGTCTAGGATGTCTTAGAAAACTCGATTCCTTAGATCCATGAAAGTTGCAGGGGCATTAGTCAACCCAAAAGGCATGACTAAATATTCATAGTGCCCATATCTAGATTGAAAGGTTGTCTTAGCTATATCACACTCTTTCACTTCAACTAGTGATATCCAGGTCGTAGGTCAATCTTAGAAAATATGATTGCTGATTTAAGTTGATCAAAAAGATCATCAATTCTAGGTAATGGATATTTATTCCTAATGGTGATCTGATTGATCATTATGTAATTTGTATATATTCTCATAGTTCCATCCTTTTTTTAGCAAAAAGAACAGGAGCTTCCAAAGCGGAAAAACTAGGTTGGGTGAATCCTTTTCCTAATAGTTCTCCCAATTATTTCTTTAGTTCAATCAATTCTATTGGGGGCATGCAATAAGGTGCTTTAGATATAGGTTGAGTTTTGTGTATGAACTCAATACCAAATTCTACCTCTCTTAAGGTGGTAGTCCTATTAATTCCTAAGGAAATACTTCGAGAAAGTCCTTGACAATCTTAATTTCTTCTAGTGATTGTCCTTTTTCATTTTCACTAACTACGGTTTCCAAAAGGGCAGTGCAACCTTTTGCTAATCATCTTATGAGCCTTACGAGGAGATACTACACTCCATTTGTTTAGTCCCTTCTTCCTATGTACTAAAATTTCCTTTTCTCTCAGTTTTTGGATTGTGATAGTTTTATGGTGACAGTCTATGAGAGCTCTGTATGTATGGAGCCAGTCCATTCCTAAAATGACATCTATTCCAATCATACCTAGTATTGTTAGATTAGATGAAAATTTTAACCCTTTGATTTCCAAAGGTACATTCTTTTGTTTAGAATTGGCAAGGGCTGAAGTGTTGAAGGTTGTTTGTACTTTTTGAGCATATTCCATAGCAGTAGAAGAAAAAGATAGATTTCTAGCATTAGTACTAGAGATGCATGAATGTGTAGCACCACAATCATACAGTATCCTCAGAGGAACTCCAAAATAGAAAGCAGTACCTTCCATGAGTTTGTCTGATGCTTCTACTTCCTTAGCATTTAGTGTCATTACTCTACCAGATCTCCTTTGTGGATTATTCTATGGTAGGTTTCTTTCTTGATTCTACCAAGAGGGTGCTATTGTGTTAGGCTGTTTGGGCTGAAATTGGCTATTATTCCCAAGTCTAAGACAGTAAGTCTTTGTGTGGCCAAATTGCTTACAGAAATAGCATTGCACATAATTTATGTTGCAAGATCTAGTGTATCTTTTTTCATCTAGTGCATTTAACTAACATCCTCTTTACTGAGGGTTCAAATCTTCTAGTAGCAAACTTTCTTTTGGGCAGATTTGAGGGAGTTTGGATATAAGTTTCCTTGGCTACTTGCCTATTGGAAGCTTCAATATCAGAAGCTACACTAATAATGGCATCCATTGTTTTCAATTGTAAGGTAACTAGTTTGGTTTCTAATTCAGGAGAAAGACCTGTTAGGAATCTAGAAGCCCTCATATCATCAAAAATTAATAGAGTACTTGCATATTTTTCCAGTCTTCTAAACCTAGTGGTATATTGAGCTAAGCTCATCTCTTGCTTTTGCTTCAGCTTCATAAACTCATCAAACTTTTGTCTTATTATATGGTGAGGAAAATACTATCTATTGAATTCCTCCTTATAAGTGTCCCAAGGAACAAAGTCCAGATGTCTAAACTTGATGGTCTTAATATTGTCCCACCACACTTTAGCATCATTTATAGTTTGAAGGTGGAAAATAGAGTTTTGCTTTCTTCAGGACAGGAAAGGACTTTGAAAATTTCTTCAATTTCCATTATCCACACCTCAGCCTTATCAGGATCATCTCTTCCTTAAAAAGAGCTTGGGTTCAAAGATAAGAAGTTCTTCATGCTTATATTCTTGGAGTTACTAGGTATAGTTTTTGATGAGTCTCCATTTTCTCCATTTCTTTGTCTCCACATTACTTCTGTCAGTTGTGTAAGTTTTGGACTAATTCCATTGCCTCGGGAGTCGGTTCTACTCAGTCACTTTCAACTTCGGACCCAGCAACCATCTATACAAAAGAATAACTAAGTTTTAGATAGGGATTCACATGTCCAACATAAAAGCGTATCTTGAAACTACTTGTGGTGATATCAAGAAGGAAACAAAAATACTAGTACTTATTTTTAGTGATATATGACTTTATATTTTTATTTCTCATGTATCTTGGGTTCTTTAAAATTCTACTATATAGATGATACCTTAACAATTCTAACTTGTTGTAAAGACCTGGTAGGGAGGATATGAACGATCTACTTTTTAATTTGTAAAGTTTATAAAGTTTGTATCTTGTGTAGAGTTCGTCTTGTTGCTTTGATACCATTAAAATGTGTAACGTCCCAAAAACCAATGACATAATATATCAACTTGGTTTTAGAGGTTTAGAGAATTGAAGTATCAAGACCAATTAAAGATGCAACCCTAAAATAGTTTTATTGATAACATAGTCATTTACACAAGCATTTCTTGAAAGGAAATTTGTACATATGTTTACATGACCCATAGGTATACAAAAACTACAAAACATGAAAAATAGATATGGTCTTGATAATACTTCCAGGATCTTTCAAAATAGTCTACGATAAGATACATCCATACACCTACATCTGCATAATCAACCTATGGCAAGAAAGGTTTGCCATGGCCCAAATGGGTGAAAGAGAGTTGGACAATTGTCTAAGAATGGCTGATAGAAAATAAAAGTATTGTAGCAAGACACTTTTCATATCACACTAACTTACATTCTTAATCATTTATTCATATGATAACTATATCAAAAGAAAATAAACTGATACTGAAGAGTATAATTGTGACGACCGCTATCAAACTGACAGCCAAATCGTCATAGTAATTATGTGGAATAAACATTAGCAGTGAATTAACAAAAATCACTAAAAAAATTAAAACCATTTTGTAAAGAGATCCATTTCCAGGAAATTCTTAAGAAAAGAACCAAAGTACTATATACATCATGGTTCACATTGTACATACACTATACCATCTCATCTCGAGGATAACATATATCAGTTGCTTTGCCAAAACATATACATAAGCAACATGAAACCTCAAGGCATACGTGCCAAAATCTCAAATTGTTTAGAAAACCATTACGTACTGACTCCAAGGACCTGAGAGTACAGAGACGACACATAGGACTTCTATCTACAAGACACAGCAGACAATACACTCAACTTAAGTTATTACTGCTGCCCCTGTTGCTATTGTTCTCCCTTTGTAGTACGGTCTCTACCTCCTCGTGCACGTCCACCTAAAAATTTTGGATCCCACATGGTGAGACACAAGTCCCAGCGAGAGATATAACTCTCTGCCAATAATGTTATTATCACAGGTAAACAGTATGAAACTGATCATAGGATCTTTTATATTAATAATCAAGATTAATCATTGTTGATAAGAAAATTAGAACAATCTCGTCTTTTAAAGCATTTCAACTATCTATGATAGGATAGTAAATCATCTATTCTCTTTATAAGGAATATGAAAAACATGTATATTGTTTACCAATCATGCTATACCAACATCTCAAGCTTATCATGTGACAATATTTTCATGGTATGATATCAGTGAATCATTCACATTTCCAATTGTTGGCCTCAGTCAATCTGCCAGTCAAGTAGTGGTGTTTACCAATCCTGTGAATATACCTTATAGGTATTAATCTCGGTCAATTCTCCAACCAGGTATTGGTTTACACCAATCCTGTGAATATACATCATTACGTTCTAGCCAGGTATTTGTTTACCCCAATCCTGTGAATATACATCATTATGTTCTAGCCAGGTATTGGTTTACACCAATCTTGTGAATATACATCATTATGTTCTAGTCAGGTATTGGTTTACACCAATCCTGTGAATATACATCATTATGTTCCAGCCAGGTATTGGTTTACACCAAACCTGTGAATATACATCATTATGTTCTAGCCAGGTATTGGTTTACACCAATCCTATGAATATGCATCATATTGCTAAGGATTCTATAGTAGTTGGGATACCTTTCACTTTCATTATGGGATTTCAATCCCTTAAACTTGTCAATGAATACCACATCACCTTTACTAAGTATTATGCCTCGGCCAAGTCATCATACACATTCACATCCTTTATGTGATACAAGTATTCCGCATATCTCATTTTGGCATATTCAAAACACTATAGCCCTCATTTGGCTATAGCCATAATGCATGTATGACCAAGATTTCATTATTATCATTATAACCATTTATTATTATTACTATTATTATTATTATTATTATTATTATTATTATTATTATTATTATGTTACAGGGTTCCCATTTCCTTAGTTTATTTTAAACATTTCCATCTCTTACATCAATCTCTAGATCATGAGACTTTTATAAACATCTTGTCACCTCTCACTTGGAAACAACCATCTCGAGGTCATAAGACCTATATAAACTTTATACTTGTTGTACAAGTATTTCACATGGCTTACAAGACCCATTTAAACATAATAGCTCATACCTAGCTATGTTCATTATCTCCTTATACCAGCATGGTTAGTATGTCATGATAATAACAATATTAAATACATATCATAACCATGTGATACAAGAGAAATACAACCTTCCCATCACTAGGGTTAGGGTTTCCCTTTCTTATCGATTAGGGTTTCAAGTCATATCAACACCCTTCATTAGGGTTAGGGTTTCCCCTTATTAATTTATTAGGGTTTCAAGATCATATCATCAAGTTTCAAACCCTAATTCATACTCCACTCATATTAGGAGTATCATACTCATTAATTGACATGGTTCCTTGCTGAACCTTCTCAAACTATGAGATCTTTTCATCTAAGTATGTTTGTGGAAAATACTTATTGATGAATTCTTGACAAAATTCCTCCCAACCAACCGCTTCATCATTCCTTTTTACCTCTTCTATGGCCCACCAGTGGCCAACACTACCCTTCAAAAGGTATACAACATGTTTGACTTTGTCAGCATTTGGGATGATAAGGATCTTAAAATCCTTTTCTAACTCAGTGAGCCACAAATCAGCATCTGTTGGGTCAGTTGATACTATATAGCTCCTACATGGCGTAGTTATTCAAAAGTCTTACCAGACCCATGTCCCTCATTGGGAACTGATGTCCTAGGTGTTGGTGTTGGCATCCAATCTGCCATATGCATTATTGTGGTCATGAATTGCCCAAAAAGAGCATCAAAGGTTGGGTTTTCTAGCATAGCTTCATCAAAATGGGGATTCTCAGGCATTGATTCCTCTCTTTCTTGATCCCTTACACCTCCTACTGGTACAGCAACATTGCTCTCTGCAATGTGTTCCTCATGTTCTCCAGACATCTTTAAGCTTTACCCCTTCTTCTGTATAAGCAGACGTCACTATAAAATATACTAGAGGATACTAGAACAGACTCAACACCTTAGTCTTATGTTTCTATAGACTCGGTGAACCTTAGGCTTTGATATCAAAACTTGTGACGACTGCTTACAAACTGACAGCCAAATCATCATAGTAATTATGTGGAATAAACAATAGCAGTGGATTAACAAAAATCACTAAAAAATGCAAACCATTTTGTAAAGAGATCCATTTCTAGGAAATTCTTAAGAAAAGAACCAAAGTACTATATACATCATGGTTCACATTGTACATACACTGTACCATCTCATCTCTAGGATAACATATATCAGTTGCTTTGCCAAAACATATACATAAGCAACATGAAACCTCGAGGCATACGAGCCAAAATCTTAGATTGTTTATAAAACCATTATGTACTGACTCCAAGGACCTGAGAGTACAGAGATGACACATAGGACTTCTATCTACAAGACACGACAGATAGTACACTCAACCTGAGCTGTTACTATTGACCCTATTGTTGTTGTTCTCCCTCTGCATTACGGTCTCTACCTCCTTGTGCACATCCACCTAAATTTTTGGGATCCCATGAGGTGAGACACAAGTCCCAACGAGAGATATAACTCTCTGCCAATAATGTTATTATCACAGGTAAACAGTATGAAACTGAGCAGAGGATCTTTTATATTAATAATCAAGATTAATTATTGTTGATAAGTAGATTAGAGCAATCTCTTCTTTTAAAGCATTGCAACTATCTATGATAGGGCAGTAAATCATCTATTCACTTTATAAGGAATATGAAGAACATGTATATTGTTTACTAATCATGCTATACCAACATATCAAGCTTATCCTGTGACAATATTATCATGGTATGATATCAGTGAATCATTCACATTTCCAGTTGTTGGCTTCAATCAATCCAGCAGTCAGGTATTGGTGTCTACCAATCCTGTGAATATACCTTATAGGCATTAATCTCGATCAATTCTCCAACCAGGTATTGGTTTACACCAATCTTGTGAATATACATCATTATGTTCTAGCCAGGTATTGGTTTACACCAATCCTGTGAATATACATCATTAAGTTCCAGGCAGGAATTGGTTTACACCAATCTTGTGAATATACATCATTATGTTCCAGCCAGGTATTGGTTTACACCAATCTTGTGAATATACATCAATATGTTCCAGCCAGGTATTGGTTTACACCAATCTTGTGAATATACATCATTATGTTCCATCCAGGAATTGGTTTACACCAATCCTATGAATATACATCATTATGTTCTAGCTAGGTATTGGTTTACACCAATCCTGTGAATATACATCATTATGTTCCATCCAGGTATTGGTTTACACCAAACCTGTGAATATACATCATTATGTTCCATCTAGGTATTGGTTTACACCAATCCTATGAATATACATTATTATGTTCCAGTCAGGTATTTGTTTACACCAATCCTGTGAATATGCATCATATTGCTAAGGATTCCGTAGTAGTTGGGATACCTTTATGTTTCCCTTTCATTTTCATTATGGGATATCAATCCCTTAAACTCATTAATGAATACCATATCACCTTTACTAGGTAATATGCCTTGGCCAAGTCATCATTCCCATTCACATGCTTTATGTGATACAAGTATTCTTCATATCTCATTTTGGCATATTAAAACACTATAGCCCTCATTTGTCTATAACCATAATGCATGTATGACCAAGATTTCATTATTATCATTATAACCAATTATTATTATTATTATTATTATTATTATTATTATTATTATTATTATTATTATGTTATGGGGTTCTTATTTCCTTAGTTTATTTTAAACATTGCCATCTCTTACATCAATCTCTAGATCATGAGACTTTTATAAACATCTTGTCACCTCTCACTAGGAAACAACCATCTCTAGGTCATAAGACCTATATAAACATTATACTTGTTATACGAGTATTTTACATGGCTTACAAGACCCATTTAAACATCATATCTCATACCTAGCTATGCTCATTATCTCATGATACCATCATGGTTAGTATGTCATGATAACAACAATGTCAAATACATATCATCACCAGGTGATACAAGAGAAATACAGCCTTCCCATCACTAGGGTTAGGGTTTCCCTTTCTTACCGATTAGGGTTTCAAGTCATATCAACACATTTCATTAGGGTTAGGGTTCCCCTTATTAATCGATTAGGGTTTCAAGATCATATCATCAAGGTTCAAACCCTAATTCATACTCCACTCATATTAGGAGTATCAATATATGTTCATTACATGATTATCACACATGTATAAGTTTCTCACTCTTCCTCACTAGGATGTCTATTATGTAATTCTTTATTAAGTTGTCTCAATCCTTCTCCTAAGGTACATTGGCCCACAATTATCAAAATGCATTAAACTTTTTACATCTTATTGTATAATTTGACATAACACACTACATGTGTCACTCAATCAAGCATGTTGGATAGAGGTGCTTCCACCATATCGGGCATTAAGATGTATGTATGCTTCCATATCAGGCATCCATGTTGTGACTAAGGTGTATCCTTATCAACATATCATGCATCCATATCGTGCTTGAGGTGTATCCTCATCACTATATCATGCATCCATATCGGGTTACTCAATATTAGGGTTTTCATATTAGGTTAGACCCTTATGCTCATAACTCTTCAACTCTTCATGGTATCAGCCTACCCTTAACCATGTGATAAGTGATAGGATAAATAACAGGTTGGTCTAATTCAACTCAAGTGCACAAACCAATAAGGACTTGGAATTCCAATGCATATCGGGTTTCACTTTGCCATGTTGGGTTTCAACACCATATCATGTATAAGGTGAGTGCTTGACCCCATATCATGCACAAGGTGTGTGTATGTGTCACTCATACTGTCTATGAGGTATAAACTCATCATTGTATTGGGCTTGAGGTAGGTACTTGGATCACTATATCGGGTTGCTCATAATCTAGGGTTTGTCATATCGGGTTAGAGGTACTTCAACCCGATATCGGGTTGGGCCATGATGATGTTATCATCATCAAGATCAATACCTTCATTATTATTGTTATAGTTCCTAGACAACATGTCTGTTCAACTATTAGAACTCATGGATTCATCAATTATTCAATAAAATTCGAAATTGAAAGCAGATCATCAAGTACAGCAAGATTGAGGGTGAATAATAACATAATTGGGTTCAAGTTATATTACCCGCCTCAAGAACAACTTCAAAGCTCCAAAGCTTCATGTTCCCAAGGTTGAAAGTGAGCTTCAAAACTCCTATATAGGCAAAGAATCACCATGGATAAGTATTTGGCGAAGAAGAAAAGAAAGGAAGATCTCAACCCTAGATCCATGCTTTAATCCAAGGTTGAAGATGAGCATGGCCTCATCTTAGGGTTAATACTTGAGATCCTTATTGATCCTTAGCACCATGAATGATACCTCACCACTCATGCATGATATCCCTTTACTTGTGGTTGATATCCCTTTACTTGTTCCCGATATCATTTCATTATGGTTGATATCACCTTGCTATGGTCGATATCACTTTGCTATGGCTAATATCACCTTGCTATGGCCGATACCAAGGATCTATGCATGATACCCATTCACCTATGAATGATACCAAGACATTATGCAAGATATCTAAGAGAAGGAGGGTGGTAACATTTGAAAATTTTCACTAATAGGTGAAAGGAATGGTATATATAGTTGAGGTTCGTGAAAAAGTATGTATATGAGGTGTCATCACTTTAAGCTACTAGGTGCCACATGTCCATGCATGGTTGAAACATGTACATGCATGCAATAATATTTATATTGACATGCAAAACACTTCAGGATAATCTAGAGATAAAATTTCAGCCATCACTTATCTTGTTGGATAAGATATTTCAACTCAATCACCACTTTATTCACAACCCGATACAACTTTTCTAAGGAAGTTATAAACTGATACACTTCACCTCCTTGAGGTGATTAGCCTGTCATGGCTTAGTCGAAGAGTTCACAAACCGATATGAGACTCCGTCTATGGATCCTTGGCCGATAGGCACTCTCATATGAACTCTACAACCCGATACATCTCAAATTAGGGTTTCACATTCAACCCTTTCTTGGTCTTTTCATCACCAAGAGTACCATCACTCAAATGTGATTCAAACATGGTGTCCCCTTATTTATATATCATCTATATGATACTAAGAGGGATTAGGTACACTCTAGAGGTGGTAAATTGCATATCAACCCTACGTTTTGGGTAAATTACAATTTGTACCAAAATTGGTGCACAAGGCACTAGCATTTTTCAAACAAGTTCAAACTTGGGATTTAAGATTTTCGTAAGCCACCACTTAGCATCATTCTCTTTGTCTTATGATTATAAAACACTTAAGGCACGTTCAACATGTGACATATTGCAATATAACCCCTCTTCTTGGGTAAATTGCATTTTGGTCCAAAACAAGGGAACATTTATCAAACATTATTTAAACAGGATCAAAATTGAAACATAAGTTTGTCACATGATAATAAAACACTTTAGAGGATTATATTAAAGTTCTAAGAAACTTATTTAATCCAAACAAATAGGGTTAACCCTAAACGTAGGTCAGGGATGTTACAAGTTATAAACCCCTAACAAGGATTTTGTCCCTGAAATCCTAGATGAAGGGAGACAATTGTTTCTCATGCATCATACCATCAAGATTGCATATAACACTTTTGATGTTACAGAGATGCCATAGAACTTTGACTAGCACAAAGTCCTTCCATTTAGGGTATTTATAGAATCTGTCATACATGACATATATTCAATTGTCCTTTTCATTATTGATTGTAGAGTCAATTGTGTGTCAGGTAACACTTTCTTAGTTAGAGAAGTACTATACATACTTTGTATAACTCGGGTTTCAAACCTCATTGATTTTTCACCTTCACAACTTACATCTTTTATGTAATAAGATTCTTGATCTTGGGAGTTTTCCATACCCATCACTTAATTTAGCATTTCTCCTCCAAGGAATGACTAGAGTTACGTTCTGTCATCCATTTGGGACTACAAGTCTTATCATACTTCTGTTGTACCACACTAATCTATTGACACAACACTAAACTTACTTATGACTTGTACCTATTATCATGTTAGTTGTTTATCTTCTTTTCATACAGAGAGTCTACTTATCAAAGAAAAACTATCTCAGAGGTATCTCTAGATGTTATTTGTATAAGTTGCCTCAACAGATCTAGATATGGATATTCTAAGGAATTATACTTAGCTTGATAAGCTTTTCCCAAGATGATCTTACCATTATACCTTCAATTAACACATCCATATTGAACTCATGTTTATGCAGAGCATAAACCCCTAACATATGATATCCATAACATAGTATGTAACTAGACTAATCTCAAAGTTGGCCCCTCCTAGGTAACCAACATTAATCATCTTATCAGGAGTTATGTTCTCATTTTCTCATACCATTGAAAGTTCTTGGATACTAGGATTCCTTACCTTGGTATCCGTTACATGTACCCCAAAAAAAACACATCACATCCTCATCATGTCCACCTTTTGTTGTTATTGCCAAAAACAAACATATAATAGGACCTTTCTTTCATCTTGGGACATTACTTGTCACATATAACTTTGTCTTAGAACCAAAATCCAAGACTAGCTGACACTTTTCAAATTACCCATCTATAGGTTACTTCTATCCCATGCACATCAAGTGTCATAAGACTTACTTGATTGCCATGTCTCTGAAAGGGAAGAACATAAGGAAACATACTTCTTTTGTCACACCATCATTATCTTGGTTGTTTATTAAAGAAAAGATATTATCACCTCTTTTGATTACTACATGAACTATCAATTGTTCATGTGTCATTCAATCTTGTTTCATCTTAGGTTCTTTGCCACCAACATGGGAACTATAAAGATGATCACATGTTATGATTCTTTTCTTTGTTATTGTCAAGTATGTTCATGAACATTTTCTGATCTTATATATATCCACATTACTAGGGATTCTCATCCCTTAGCATTATCATTGTCATGATTACTAGATCTGGGTATTCAAACCCTTAGTTCATCACTAAACATTTTCACCTCTCATCAGGTAACTGTTACCTCTCGATCCTCAGATCAAGGTATACATTATACTAAACATCTTCTTTTGTTTATAAGTTGATCTGTGATTAACTCAGATTCCTTCTTATAACAATTAGGATGTGGTAGAAATATATGTGCCATGTCTCCTATTTCATTATGCTCTTTAGATTGTCTCAAAATGACTACTTCATCAGAGTAATCAGAAAGATAGCAATCTAAGAGTCTCATACTTACCTTACCTTCAATAGTTGAATATCTGGATAGGGTGTGCAAGAACTAAAATTAGGTAGTATACATTTTGTTTTATATTATGTTTCTTACTTTTAACATCTCTTTAGATTTTTCTACTTCGTATCTCTAATTTCCTCTAGGTGTTTCTTTTACATCTCTTCCCTTTCTACATGAAGAGAGAAATTTCAAAACATATAAGAGAATATTGGACTAAACATATATTCTAGTCCTCTTCATTTCTTCTTGTGTCCTCAAGGGACTAACCAAAGGAAATTTTTAACAACAACTATCCTTTTTATGACTAGGAGGCATAGAAAAGAAAAGGAAAGATAATTCATATTGAAAGGTTCTATCTGACATGTTACCTCTTATGGGTTATCTAGTGTCTTGGCTGACTCAATGCATGGAGTCTAGTTGTCTTCTGTTGTCGCCTTTGTCCTCTACTACCTGAAGTAGATGAACCAATCTGCGACACTTGTCTTCATACTTGTCCTTCTACTCCACTAAACTATGGTCCTTGTGAGCTTTGGAGTTTATGCCTTGGATTTTGGATCACCTTATTATTTCTTCTTGGGGACTGCCACCTCAGATGTCCTATATGTCCACATTTATGACAAGCTCGGACCCCACTTTGTGACCTAGACAAGATCCTTGTTGATACTAAAGGTACACATGGAATTCCTGGAGGTATACTTCAACCTCAGTCCTTACATGGTGACCACTGCATTGGTGTGCTAAATTGTTGTTGAACTGGTGACACTAAAAACTTTGGTTGTTTAGTGCCACCAATCAACTATTCTTGTGACTGTGTAGACCCCCTTTTGAGGTTTGTCTCATGTTTCTTTGTCACAGACATTTCTATCCTCCGGACAGATACCACAAATGTGGAGAATCTCTCTCTACTTTCTAATGCAGCTACCAAGATAGACACCTCAACATTCAGTCCTTTCTCAAAATGTCAGATCCTCTCCTACTTAGTAACAACCATTTGAGGACAAAACCATAAAAGTTCCATGAATCTAGCCTCATACTCATTAATTGACATGGTTCCTTGCTGAACCTTCTCAAACTATGAGACCTTTTCATCTAAGTATGTTTGTGGAAAATACTTATTGATGAATTCTTGACAAAATTCCTCCCAACCAACCGCTTCATCATTCCTTTTTACCTCTTCTATGGCCCACCAGTGGCCAGCACTACCCTTCAAAAGGTATACAGCATGTTTGACTTTGTCAGCATTTGGGATGCTAAGGATATTAAAATCCTTTTCTAACTCAGTGAGCCACAAATCAGCATCTGTTGGGTCAGTTGATACTATATAGCTCCTACATGGCGTAGTTATTCAAAAGTCTTACCAGACCCATGTCCCTCATTGGGAACTGATGTCCTAGGTGTTGGTGTTGGCATCCAATCTGCCATATGCATTACTGTGGTCATGAATTGCCCAAAAAGAGCATCAAAGGTTGGGTTTTCTGGCATAGCTTCATCAAAATGGGGATTCTCAGGCATTGATTCCTCTCTTGCCTGATCCCTTGCACCTCCTACTGGTGCAGCAACATTGCTCTCATCAATGTGTTCCTCATGTTCTCCAGACATCTTTAAGCTTTACCCCTTCTTCTGTATAAGCAGACGTCACTATAAAATATACTAGAGGATACTAGAACAGACTCAACACCTTAGTCTTATGTTTCTATAGACTCGGTGAACCTTAGGCTTTGATATCAAAACTTGTGACGACTGCTTACAAACTGACAGCCAAATCATCATAGTAATTATGTGGAATAAACAATAGCAGTGGATTAACAAAAATCACTAAAAATGCAAACCATTTTGTAAAGAGATCCATTTCTAGGAAATTCTTAAGAAAAGAACCAAAGTACTATATACATCATGGTTCACATTGTACATACACTGTACCATCTCATCTCTAGGATAACATATATCAGTTGCTTTGCCAAAACATATACATAAGCAACATGAAACCTCGAGGCATACGAGCCAAAATCTTAGATTGTTTATAAAACCATTATGTACTAACTCCAAGGACCTGAGAGTACAGAGATGACACATAGGACTTCTATCTACAAGACACGACAGATAGTACACTCAACCTGAGCTGTTACTATTGACCCTATTGTTGTTGTTCTCCCTCTGCATTACGGTCTCTACCTCCTTGTGCACATCCACCTAAATTTTTGGGATCCCATGAGGTGAGACACAAGTCCCAACGAGAGATATAACTCTCTGCCAATAATGTTATTATCACAGGTAAACAGTATGAAACTGAGCAGAGGATCTTTTATATTAATAATCAAGATTAATTATTGTTGATAAGTAGATTAGAGCAATCTCTTCTTTTAAAGCATTGCAACTATCTATGATAGGGCAGTAAATCATCTATTCACTTTATAAGGAATATGAAGAACATGTATATTGTTTACTACTCATGCTATACCAACATATCAAGCTTATCTTGTGACAATATTATCATGGTATGATATCAGTGAATCATTCACATTTCCAGTTGTTGGCTTCAATCAATCCAGCAGTCAGGTATTGGTGTCTACTAATCATGTGAATAAACCTTATAGGCATTAATCTCGGTCAATTCTCCAACCAGGTATTGGTTTACACCAATCTTGTGAATATACATCATTATGTTCTAGCCAGGTATTGGTTTACACCAATCCTGTGAATATACATCATTAAGTTCCAGGCAGGAATTGGTTTACACCAATCTTGTGAATATACATCATTATGTTCCAGCCAGGTATTGGTTTACACCAATCTTGTGAATATACATCAATATGTTCCAGCCAGGTATTGGTTTACACCAATCCTGTGAATATACATCATTATGTTCCATCCAGGAATTGGTTTACACCAATCCTATGAATATACATCATTATGTTCTAGCCAGGTATTGGTTTACACCAATCCTGTGAATATACATCATTATGTTCCATCCAGGTATTGGTTTACACCAAACCTATGAATATGCATCATTATGTTCCATCTAGGTATTGGTTTACACCAATCCTATGAATATACATTATTATGTATTAGTCAGGTATTTGTTTACACCAATCCTGTGAATATGCATCATATTGCTAAGGATTCCGTAGTAGTTGGGATACCTTTATGTTTCCCTTTCATTTTCATTATGGGATATCAATCCCTTAAACTCATTAATGAATACCACATCACCTTTACTAGGTAATATGCCTTGGCCAAGTCATCATTCCCATTCACATCCTTTATGTGATACAAGTATTCTTCATATCTCATTTTGGCATATTAAAACACTATAGCCCTCATTTGGCTATAACCATAATGCATGTATGACCAAGATTTCATTATTATCATTATAACCAATTATTATTATTATTATTATTATTATTATTATTATTATTATTATTATGTTATGGGGTTCTTATTTCCTTAGTTTATTTTAAACATTGCCATCTCTTACATCAATCTCTAGATCATGAGACTTTTATAAACATCTTGTCACCTCTCACTAGGAAACAACCATCTCTAGGTCATAAGACCTATATAAACATTATACTTGTTGTACGAGTATTTTACATGGCTTACAAGACCCATTTAAACATCATATCTCATACCTAGCTATGCTCATTATCTCATGATACCAGCATGGTTAGTATGTCATGATAACAACAATGTCAAATACATATCATCACCAGGTAATACAAGAGAAATACAGCCTTCCCATCACTAGGGTTAGGGTTTCCCTTTCTTACCGATTAGGGTTTCAAGTCATATCAACACATTTCATTAGGGTTAGGGTTCCCCTTATTAATCGATTAGGGTTTCAAGATCATATCATCAAGGTTCAAACCCTAATTCATACTCCACTCATATTAGGAGTATCAATATATGTTCATTACATGATTATCACACATGTATAAGTTTCTCTCTCATCCTCACTAGGATGTTTATTACATCATTCTTTATTAAGTTGTCTCAATCCTTCTCCCAAGATACATTGGCCTACAATTATCAAAATGCATTAAACTCTTTACATCTTATTGTATAATTTGACATAACACACTACATGTGTCACTCAATCAAGCATGTTGGATTGAGGTGCTTCCACCATATCGGGCATCAAGGTGTATGTATGCTTCCATATCAGGCATCCATGTCATGCCTAAGTTGTATCCTTATCACCATACCATGCATCCATATCGTGCTTGAGGTGTATCCTCATCACAATATCATGCATCCATATCGGGTTACTCAATATTAGGGTTTGCATATCGGGTTAGACCCTTATACTCATAACTCTTCAACTCTTCATGGTATCGGCCTACCCTTCACCATGTGATAAGTGATAGTTTAAATAACAGGTTGGTCTAATTCAACTGAAGTGCACAAACCAATTAGGGTTTGGCATTCCAATACATATCGGGTTTCACTTTGCCATGTTGGGTTTCAACACCATATCGGGTTAGGATGTATACTTGACACCATATCTTGTATAAGGCGAGTGCTTGACCCCATATAATGTACAAGGTGTGTGTATGTGTCACTCATATCATCCATGAGGTATAAACTCATCATTGTATCGGGCTTGAGGTAGGTACTTGGATCACTATATCGGGTTGCTCATAATCTATGGTTTGTCATATCGGGTTAGAGGTACTTCAACCCGATATCGGGTTGGACCATGATGATGTTATCATCATCAAGCTCAAGACCTTCGTTATTACTGTTCTAGTTCATGAACAACAGGTCTATGCAACTATTATAACTCATGGATTCATCAATTATTCAAGAAAATTTGAAATTGAAAGCAGATCATCAAGTATAGCAAGATTGAGGGTGAATAATAACATAATTAGGTTCAAGTTATATAACCTGCCTCAAGAACAACTTCAAATCTCCAAGATCTAAAGCTTCACATTCCCAGGGTTGAATATGAGCTTCACAACTCCTCTATAGGCAAAGAATCACCATGGGTAAGTATTTGGTGAAGAAGAAAAGAAAGGAAGATCTCAACCCTAGATCCATGCTTTAATCTAAGGTTGAAGATTATCATGGCCTCACCTTAGGGTTAAGACTTGAGATCCTTCTTGATCCTTAGAACCATGCATGATACCTCACCACTCATGTACAATATCCCTTTACTTGTGGCAGATATCCCTTTACTTGTGCCCGATATCACTTCACTATGGCTGATATCACCTTGCTATGGCTGATATCACTTTGCTATGGCCGATATCACCTTGCTATGGCTGATACCAAGGCTCTATGCATGATACCCCTTCACCTATGCATGATACCAAGACACTATGCACAATATCTAAGAGAATTAGTGTGGTAATATTTGAAAATTTTCACTAATAGGTGAAAGGAATGGTATATATAGTTGAGGTTCATGAAAAAGTGTGTATATGAGGTGTTATCACTTTAAGCTACTAGGTGCCACGTGTCCATCAGTCCATGCATGGTTGACATGTGTACATGCGTGCACTCATATTTATCTTGACATGCAAAACACTTGAGGATAATCTAGTGATAAAATTTTGGCCATCACTTATCTTGTCGGATAAGATATTTCAACTCAATCACTACTTTATTCACAACTCGATACAACTTTTCTAAGGAAGTTTTAAACTGATACACTTCACCTACTTGAGGTGCTTATCCCATTATGGCTTAGTAAAAGAGTTCACAAAAAGATATGAGACTCCCTCTTTGGATCCTTGTCCGATAGACACTCCCATATGAACTCTACAACCCGATACAACTCAAATTAGGGTTTCACATTCAACCCTTTCTTGGTCTTTTCATCACCAAGAGTACCATCACTCAAATATGATTCAAACATGGTGTCCCCTAATTTATATCTCCTCTATATGATACTAATAGGGATTAGGTACACTATAGAGGTGGTAATTTTCATATCATCCCTACATTTTGGGTAAATTACAATTTGTACTAAAATTGGTGCACAAGGCACAGGCATTTTTGAAACAAGTTCAAACTTGGAATTTAGGCTTTCCGCAATCCACCACTTAGCATCATTCTCTCTCTCTCTTATGATTATAAAACACTTAAGGCACGTTCAACATTTGACATATTGCAATATAACCCCTCTTCTTGGGTAAATTGCATTTTGGTCCAAAACAAGGGAACATTGCTCAAACAGGAACAAACTTGAAACATAAGTTTTTCACATGATAATAAAACACTTTAGAGGATTATATTTAAGTTATAAGCAACTTATTTAAGACAAACAAATAGGGTTAGCCCTAAATCCAGGTCAGGGATGTTATAATAATGAAAATTAATTCATAAATAGTGGTATTTTGTGTATTTCTTTTATAAATATTAATAAGTTGAAGACCTTATTCCATAAACGAGCTTAATTACAACTCTCAAAGAAGGTGTCAATTAACCTTAGGCAACTGGCCTACAACTACAAAAGCTTGCTTAGCCAAGACTTTAGGTCATTAGGATTATCAAACCACCTGTAAGTACCCTGGCATACCCCCAACCACTGGTGCACACCGCATGCTATACACAATGAATCAGATTACCACATGTAGCCACTGGTCACCGATCCAAGACTGGAAGAGGGTGCTCCTTGCATAAAATTCAACTTGGAGTATCATTAGTTAGCATGCTTAATTGTTGTAGGAGATTGTTCCCCATTACTAACTTGATCATTCCTGACTCTACATCACCAACCCAAGTGTTGGCCTAAGTATGGTGGAGCATTATACTCATTCATCCCTGACTCTAAAGGCCTTAGATCCATATCTCAAATGTATCAATCCCCAACCAAGACATGTCCACTCTGTTACCAACACATCTCCCAGTATAAGGTTTAGAATTAACATGATATCATCAAAGATATATAACTCAATATGTTGGCTAGTCAAAGTTAATGAGGTTAAAAGGTAACAGTGAGTAAATGAATCATTAGTTGAGTATTTCACTATGATGTCTAAAGTCTAAACTTGTGGGATTGTGGAATTCAATCAGACAAATCTATGGCCAGGAGCGTGCAAGAGGTTAGGGAATCCCCCCGTGCAAATACGGAAACAATTAAATAACCTTTCCTCTTTACTAGCTACAGGCATTAGTGAAATAGGCTCCTCGTCACCTTAGAAATGTCTGATGGAATTCCACTTTCCAACAATATCACATGACTCAAATAATAGGGAGAAATAAAGGAAAAGGAAATCAAAAGAGAAGAGAACTAGAATGCACAAAAGCACGATTAATTATCATCTATAATCTTAACTCAGTTTTGAAGGATGATAGGGACTAATATATGTAAGAGAATAGGGTAATAAAAGGAAAAGTCATAATTAATCATATCTAGATTATGGTTGTGTATAGTTTATCATTTATTCATTCTTTACAAAGAATATGAAGTATGCTTTTTTTACATACAATACCAACCATCCAAATCATGCTTTTCATTGATGTTGATATCATAGATCATAATAAGAATTGAATACCATACTAAGCAATATTAAAACATATTAAAACATACTTTTCATTAATGTTTATGTCATGGATTGTGATAAGGAGTGAAAATTATACTTAACTACATTAAACCATTATAAACCCTACTTTTTTTATTAATGGTGATACAAGAGATTAAGTTAAGAAGTGAAGACCATAAGAAATCATACTTCCCATTGATGCTTACATAAGTAACTATTATAAGGAGTGAGGACCATACCTTTCCCTGAAGTGTGATGTTAAGGACAGAGAGAGAAGATGAAATCCCAAAAGTATTTTGACAGAATTTTGACTTACAAAAAAAATTATCATAAAAATAGAGAGAGCCTGGAGCTAAGGGGAGAGAGAGTTAGTATATCAAAATGATATTTAGAAATCACATGTAGGGATCAAACCTTAGGAGGTGATACACTATGCTGTCAGAGTAACTCTCCTACTCAAGATCTTCTCTAAGAAGAACTTCACTATAGTGGTGAAGAGGGAAATGATTATGGTTTTTAAAGAGAGGGATAGGGTTACTTGTCTTTGAGGAATATAAAAGAGCAAGGGGACGTTTTGTTTCATGAATGGACAAGAGCTTTGGATTATCAATTAAGTTGAGTGGAGTTGGCTTTTATTTATAGGGATGTGGGAGGGTAGCATGGTGCTAATTGCAAAATGTATATAGATGACACATGGGTATATGTGTGTCATAAAAAGATAGATGATTTGTAGTTTTAGTGACACATGGATGTGTATGTGTCCTCTATAGAGAGATAATTCGTGGTTAGATGACATTGGATGCATATGTGTCATTTTAAGATATCAATCAAAGACTAGTTGACACATGGTAGCATATGTGTCAAACGTTAGGATGTGCTAGATGTTTAAAAGAGGAGAATGAGACTAAGAATTTTGCTTTATCAAGTAGTGTGTTTGCTCAAGCTACCTAATTGCTACCCTGCTACATGCTTGCCTCCATAATCAACTTGCTTGCCACCCAGCTACCTTCTTGTGTGCTTACCCACCAAATTATTTTTTTCAAAATTTGACAAGAAGTACCAAAATTATATTTTCAATATATAAAAGTTTTTAAATAAATCAAAATAGATCATTTTAATAATAAAATTGAATTTACTAACAAATTCTCAAAGAAGCTTGTTTTTACAACTTTCTCTATAGAAGTTGTTTGATCAAAATGCAGAATATTGCATCTGTCCCCTAATTTCGTAGGTGATAGAAGGAGGAAAATATTTTTCTAGAAACTTGGATTGAATTGCCTTCCAGGTGGAGACCCATTCTTCACCCTCCATGGAATTATACCAATTGTTGGCTTTCCCTGAGAGAGTATTTTAACAACCTAAGTTTGATGGCATCTTCAAAAATGCGTAGGATCTTATGTAAGGAACAAAGGCCAGTAAAACATTGGAGGTGGTCTTGGAAACTCTCACCTTTTTTCCTAAAAAATAGATTGGTTTGAAGCATGGTGATCTACTAGGTGTGGATCTCGAATTGAGGATCTATTATTTTGGGTGGTACAATAGGATGTTGTGCATATCATTTTTTGGGTGTTGAAAAATCTTTTAATTGTTTTAATCATTCAACTTCCCTCAGAGTGGCTTCCAAATCCTCTTATCCATACATATAGGCTGCACATAGAGCAATTTCTGGGCTGCTTGTTTGGCTGTCATGTATGTCCTTTGGATAGTAAGAGCTCGCTCAATCCTATGGGTAACTTCTTCCTCATCCATCGTAATGTGGTTTTGTCGATTCAAACAATGGAATGTTCTTACTAGTTCTGGATCAAAAACTTGTGGCATGGAATTAGCGTTCAGTGAGCGTCGCATGCACGGTTATAATTGACATATTTATCGAGTGCAGAAAAAATGTACTGTTGGAATGGAAACTCAGCAGAAAGAGGATTTAGCACTTTCACAATGGTACTTGGAAGGCGTAAAAATAAAGAAACAAGTTTTGTTCAAAAAGTTGTCATGGTTTGAGAAAATGGTTTGTTGTCCCTGGTAATAGCGCAAAAATTGACCATTTCATGTTCTGAGCCGACCGGCTTGCCTAACACAAATGAATCACCAATATATAAAGTTCGCTCTCCAGTTCCTCTAAAACTCAGTCAATTCAAAATCTAATCAACCTGACACTCCAACCGATCATTTCAACTCATGGGCTGATTGGTTGGGAGTCCAGTCAGTTGATTTGTTGCATGAATTGTATTACCTAAACACTTTAGTAATCAAATCAATTATCATTCAAGATCTAAACTCCTCTTCTAGATTAGTTCCTATGTGTCATGTTCACATTGCAATCAGCCCTTGAAAAGGGACAAAAATGGGGTAAAGTTCCACGATTGATTAAGGACTTTGAGAAATGTTCCATCAATGAGTGAAAGCTCTATGTCCTTGATAGACCAATTCCACATGAACCCGCTCAAAATTCACCTAAGACTAAATTGATGCTTATTGGAATCATACCACTGATGCCATAGACATCAAAATACATATGCTATGTTGTATGAACTATGAGTTGCATGAACAACATGAATACATGGACATTCTCGAGATGGTAACACATCTCAAGAATCATGTAAAGAAGGTATAATGTCTTCAAAGTGCTAATTGAGTACAAACTAATAAAAGGGAGGTCCAGTAGCACCCCATGTGCTCAATATGATTGGACATGTGAAATGACTGGGATTTCTCTTAGGTCAAGAGTTGGCCATGAATATGATTATGCTAGTATTGCATGAATCATATAGTCAGTTTATCACATGTTTGGCATGTTAATGCCAAAGCAAGGAAGAACAAGGACAAATCCATGATGGTGATCAGTAGAAGTGAGTCCCAGGGTAAAAGCAAGGCCATGAAGTGTTTTGAGGCTAAGCTGAAGCCCAAGTCTTCTACACTCAATATATGGAGAAGGGTAAGTGTAAAAGGAATCTGTTTTTTTTACTTAAAGGATAAAGAAAATAAAGTGCCACCATTGTCACTTGTTTGGACACTAGAAAGTAATTATCCTCTTCATAGAGGATCTCAGGAAGAAAATAGAGATAGAGATCTCTACTTCAGGACCTGAGAAGAAGCTAGAACTATATGGAGCAAGGGATGTTGCCACTATAGTTAAAGGTTGTCATTCATGGGCACATAATAGAATTAGTGAATTGCTATTGAGTACTTGCCAAACATCATATGTTTTGTATGACAAGAATATTATGAACTTTTATGGTGATGCCCTATGTCTCATAAACTATACTTGATAGTTTTAAAGACAAATGTGTATGACACATATATTGAATGACTTGATAACTCAAACATTGAATACCAATATCACTATCATTTAGAGCGCATAAATGACAGATGCATTTCTAGAATCCATATGATGGTTATCTATACTCTTTTGGTTATTGAACCAATAGAGACATGCATGTCTTATTTGTTGTGTAATATGACATGAGCATCTTCACTAGATGAGTGGGAGATTGACTATTGCATTAGGACTAGTACATACTAATGTACATAGACCTTTTGGATGACTGCTAAAGGTAGTTACAAGTACCTCATTATATTTATTGATATGATCAATAGATATTGAAATTTGTATTCAATGAAATACAAGCTTAGATCTCTTGAAGTGTTTAAGGAGATCATAAATGAAGTACGTAACTAACTTGGTAAAAGTATTAAAATATCTCAATATGATCGATGTTGAAATATTTTAAACCAAGAGTTTGAGGCCCTTCTGGGAGATCATGATAGTGTATCATAATGAACTCCACCTGAAACATCCTGATGTGCTAGAAAGAAGGTATCACACCTTATTAAATCATGGTGAGATTATCAGTAAAATTGAGCTAATCTTACAATTTCTTTTAGGCACATGCCTTACACTAAAACAATGTACCCTCTAAAATGGTACAAAAGACACCATATGAGATATGGCATGGGAAGTGTCCCTATGAGTCTTTTTTAGTGATTGGGATTGAAATCTTGAATAAGAAAATAGTGTCTTAAAAGGCTTTATCCATAGATCACATGAATATTATCTTGTTGAATACTACTTATATTTGGCCCGACAACAAAGTGTTTGTTGCTAGGATGGCTGAGTTCCTAAATGGAAATTAGTTCTAAAGGAATTAGTGGGAGTAAAAGTAGAACTCAAAATGTTTGAGAAAAATAAGAAAATATAGAACCTAAAGAGGTACGATAGGAACAAGGAGAATCACAAGTTGTTGTGGAATCTCCAATTCCTTAAGTAAACACATAATTCATTGTTTTAGTAGAACGCCTTGAGTTTGAAAGATTATGATATCTTATAACTCAGGAAGGCGGTAAGTTGATCATAGCGATGAGTCAACTACCTACCTAGAAACTATTGAGGAACCAGATTATGAAAAATGACTTGAGGCCATGAGATCTATGATGGACTCCATGTAAACCAACAAGGTATGACCTTGGTGGATCCACCTGAAGGGGTGAAACCCATAGGGTGCATTTGGTTCTTTTTAAGAAGACCAACATGGAAGGGTAGATTGGTTGCAAAGAGCTTCAAACTAGTTCAAATTGTTAAACATGATGAAGTCTTTCACCAGTTACCATGGTTAAATCCATCTGGATCATGCTTGTTGTTGCAGCTTAGTATGACTGTGAGATTTGGCATATGGATGTTAAAACTGCATTCCTTAATTGGAATAATAAAGAGGATGTGTATGTGACACAACCTAATGGTTTTATAAATCCATTAATGTAAATAAAGTCTATAAGCTATAAAAGTTCAATCTATGGATTGAAGCAAGCATCTCAGAACTGGAATCTTGTATTTGACAAGATAGTCAAAGGGTTTGACTTGACTCAGAATGAAGATAGAATTTGTGATTACAAGATATTTAGTGGGAGCATATTGATATTCCACATAATGATGTGGAATAATGTCCTTATACTATAAATCTTTAAACCTGGCAAGGAAAGTACCTTCTATATGAAGGGTTTAGGCAAAGAATCCTATGTGATAGGCATCGAGGTCTATAGAGATAGATCTAGAAAGCTTCTTGACCTAAGTAAAAGCACATACATTAATATGATGCAGAAGGGTTCAACATGCAAGACTCAATGAGAGAAAACGTGTCCATGTTCCATGAAGTTAGTATTTTAAGAGCCTAGTGTCCTAGTTCTTATGAAGAACATGGACACATGGATATATGCCATTATATCTATCTTGAATGCAATGCTATGTACTTATCCCATTATCTCATGTGTATTGGACATGACGAGAAAATATCTAGTAATCTTGTATGCATTGGACATGATGAGAGGATATCCCATCATCTCATATGTATTGACATGATGAGAGGACACATATATACCTACCTAGAAATCCCGTATGTATTGGACATGACGAGAGGGTATATGTTAGATACCAGTGAGAGTCACTAGAATACCATAATGAACATCCTTATGTTCTTGTAAAGAACTTAAAGGATTAGTTACTTGGTTATGGTAATAAGGAAGAGTTGGATGTAAAGGGTTACACCCACGCAAGCTTCCAAACTAACAAAATGATCGCAATCTAAATTTTTGTTTGACAAAAAATGAGAACTGCAAGCTAGAAAGGGTTTTGAGCTAATGACAGTTGTTCGAATCTACAAATGAAGCTGAATATCTCTGTGTTATAAGAATAGTAGAGGATATTGTATGGATCAAGAAGTTCATATGGGTGAATTTTTGTGAGGTTCCAAACCATTGATGACACAGTAAAAATACTAACGACAACAATGGATCTACTAGTTAGGTTGGTAATCTCATATAGCATACTACGGCACTACCATCTCATACGAGTAGTCGTACAGTGAAGAGATGTGAAAATTGCAAAATATCAACTTAAGGCAAACGTTGCTAAACCCGCTATAAAAGCACTTGTGTAGCAGAAGCATGAAGGTCATGTTAGGTCACTCGAGATGAGATCTGTGGGTGATTGGGTCTAATTGCAAGTGGGAGTCTGCTGGTATGTATACCTAGAGAGTCAATCATATGATGATTGGGATTTGGCATTAGATACCTAATTTGATAATAATAAAGGTAAGTTTCCAATTTATTTTGTTTTTTCAGTTATGAGATAATATATTATATAATAAATGTCTAGAGAATGATATTACTCAATGACATATGTCTTCAAGTACGTGACTTGGAAGAATGAGATCATACGGATGTTAAGAGTATATTCATTCTCATTATGTCCATGATCGGTTGTTATTATGGAAGGTAGATAGACAACAATAACGCATAAGATTAGAGTGATTTGATTGCTGGCTAAATCTCATTATTCATGATATGGCAATATCAAACCAAGCACATAGTTACATGTTAGGGAATAGTGTATCAGAAAGACCCACCATGAGATTGATACATGGAAGCCATCATCATGGAAGTCATAGTTAGCTCTCATAGTTATGGTGGTGGTTGTGGTTCTTAGACCTGAAATTACTACACTCATCACATGTCATTGGGTACACTTTGACATCATCAAACAAAGTCTTGAAACATGGGTTGCTATAATGGTCATGATTGAGTGACTTTGACACATGGGAATTGACTGTAAGTGATAGATATGGGATTTGTCCCTCCTATATGGAGTATGATATCCTAGGCCTCTTGATTAGCGAGACTGAGAAAAGTATGTCCATACGCATGTGAGTCAATATGTTGAGCTCACATATATCTCATGTAGTTTTCTCTGGTTCAAGAAACAAGATTGAATAATAATGAGGATGATTGCTCCATGCCTCTAGTTCAATCTGAATATCAGTGACAAAGGAACTATACAAACACTATAAAACCATACATAGATTGTAGATTGAAGTTGCTCCCTAACTTTCCATTCACTTGAGTAGAAATGATGTGCGACTAGGCACCACTCATTGCGTGTGATGTCATAAGCTAGTTATGGACATTCACTGCCAACATGATATGGGACCTATAGGGTCACACACATAGGAACTCATCTAGAAGAGGAGTTTGATCTTGAATGATAATTGAATTGATTACTAAAGTTTTTTGGTATTCCAATTCACACAACGGATCAGCTGACTAGACTGCCAAACGATCGGTTCAAGTGTTGAGACTGTTGTTTGGAGTGTCAGGTTGATTGTATTGTACATTGGTTGGAATTCTACCTGACCTGGCCTGTGAGATGGCCATCTGGCTTGTGCAAAACGGTTGTCTGACTTGTGCGAAATGGTCGTCTGGCTTGGTGCGAGACACCCATCTCAGTTTCATCAAACAGCCATTTGGTTTGGTGCGAGAGGCCCGTCTCAGTTGCATCAAATGCCCGTTTTAGGGGTACATCAAGTTGAGTACTAATTGGAATTAAATTGCCAACATATGTGCAAAATTGGAAGGTGTGAAATAGATGTTTTGTCTCATTTAGCGAGATGACCATTTCTTCGCACGTAGGTTGTGAAACTTTTAGAAAACTTGTAAAAATTCAAGATCTACTTTTCCTTGCCACTCCCACTTTAATCTCGCATTGGCTGGGGATTGGGAACCCTGACCCTAACCCCTCCTATCACTAGTACATAACCAGCCTTTAGTGTCGGTTATTTAAGGCCTTTAGTGTTGGTTTTTAAGTGACACCTATGTGGGCACCGCTAAAAGCCCAACTGTTATGCTTCGGTTCTCAAACTAACACTACAACCCTTCGCGCGCCACCGAAAATGCGCCAACAGGGGGGTATAGGCGTAAGTTATTAGCTTTGAAACTGACACCATATACCTTCGCGCCACAGAAAGGGCACCATCTGGGGCACTATTGGTGTCATTTTATTAGTGATAACCGACGCCATCTCACCCTATGCCATGGCCGTGCTGGCCAGCACGGCCATGGTGTCTGGTCCGCTACCACGGCCATGCTGGCCAGCACGGCCATGCTGGCCACCACGGCCGTGGTGTCTGGCCCGCTGCCACGACCATGCTGACCAGCACAGATGTGGTGTCTGGCCTCATTAGGGAAATCGACGTCGGTTATGAGTAGGGCAACCGACATTGTAACCATTTGTCGTCAGTTTTATACAAATAACCGACGCCTATTTTATGTTTTTTTTTTGTCAGTCTACAGACCTACTGTGGCTGGTCGTAGGATCAGAAACATGCAGTTCAGTTATGAACTGTAGGTTTTATGACATCCATTGATATCAGCCAACAACAGGCCACAAACCTACAAAATTAACAACATAAATGTTCACACATTTAGCAACCTGCAGTTCCATTCGATTTTCACACATGTAGAAACATTCATGTAGCAATATGTAGTTCCATTCATTTTCACATTCACACATGTAGAAACATTCATACAACAACCGACTGTTTCATTCATTTTCACTCAGACACATGTAGAAACATTCACACATATTACAATTCAGAAATTCATTTACAAAATATCATTGTTTAGTCATTATTCGCTATCAACATCCCAATTATATGTTAAAACCCCCACTACTTGTATGGTTGTTGCCCATTCTTCTCTTACATCATTTGATTCTTCCGTCGTCTAGGGAGCATGTACATTTGGTAAGGCCTTTCCTGTATTGTGGTCAGTTTTAAACACCTGCAAAGAGAATGATGTATATATATAATTAATAATATACAAATAAGAGTGATATATTTCATATTATCTAATGAGACTATATATAATACCTCAGGAATGGTATCGATGTCCACTGCGGCATATTTGATAATTATGTACATAAATTGCATCACATAGTATGCACATGCCCATCCGTTGTCTTGTGTAGAACACTATAAATTGAAACATACAAGATATTAAAAAATACAGCTAATTAAGCATTGTTCACATAAATAATATATACATTGTAGTCGGGAACTTACTTCCACATTTGTCCAAATTATTTGCTGGTTCTTTTTCCTGGGGACCTTTCCTCCAGCCTTTTTGAACTCATCTAAACCCCTACATGTTAATTTAACATAGTACATTGCATAATTAAATAGTAATGTAATAACATATGTTAACGGATATGAAAATGAAATATTTCTCACCGGAATAATGCCATTTTCATTTTGTGTCCATATTTTGAATTCAATTTAGTCCCCTTAGGATCTAGATAATAGACAGTGAACGTCTCGGGGACAATAACTAGTAACTCCCAATGCATACCACTAGAGGTAAAAAAGTTAAAAATTAATAACTCAAAATCCACAATAAAAATGTAATTTTCTTAAGTCCAAATTATAAGCAAAGTAAACTTACTCCACATTGAATGGAGCTATTATCAACGTCTTCTTATTTTGAGCAAAACTTGTAAAAGCATCACAGCAGTATTGTTGAACTGACGGAGGGTCTTTAGCTACTAGACTAATCAAAGATGGAATCAAAAATCCTACATGTTTGAATGAAAAATCTGCACATATCTTGTCTAAGTAGCTGCAAAACATGTATTATGTATGCATTAATAAATAAGAAACCAGATCACTAGATCACCAGATCCTACACAAGGTATATGGATGTATAAATAAGATCTCACCTTATCCATAGCTCTATCACAGATGTATTCAGCCAATCATATCAAAACAACTCCAAAATATCTTGTATAAATAGGTTGCTTTCGTATGATTGACCTGCAGCATCCGCATCTATAGAAATAGTTATAGGTCAATTTATATCATGTTTGCCTAACCATATTGCCATACACCTACAATCAAGACCTAACGGGACAGGTAGGTCCTGTGGAACCCAACTTGGTAATGTAGGAGGTGGAGGTGGAGGCCTAGATGTTGTGGGTGTCTTCTTTTTAACCTATATATATATAATTTCATATCAACTGACATCATATACACACACTAACAATTTAACGTAATGTAAATTTACCATACAGTTTCAGTATAGAGGACAACCGCTTTTGGCCACAATATCACTCCACCTTCTGCGTCACCAAGCGTTTCACAATCTGGGTGGGCATATGGCAATAGAAGATTCATCCAGTTGGGGAATATACGTAGCGAGCTCACATGAACCCAACCAGCTGGTAATGGAGACCCATGAAACATTTCCCCTGGTAGGGATGGGTAATTCGATGCCTCTGCAACGACAAATTCTTTACTTTTTAGACGGTATGGCTTCAACCCCTACAAATTTTTGTGTAAAGAATGTTATATACATATATACATATCATCTTGAAAACATATCGTCTTGAAAAGACTAGTTATTATGTCATAAAAATACTTACATTGGATGTGCTAGGTGGTGGGTCTATAGGATTACTCCCAATCTCTGTAATAGGAGTAGAGCGGGACACCATAGGTACTATCTGCTGAGTGGAAGTCTGACATGCCTGCCACTTTCTCAGTGCTTCTTCAAGTTTCCTATCAACTAGCTTATCTACCTATACATGGATAAAAGAAACATTAGTTTATGATTATTGAATTCTCTTTTACAATAACATTATAAAGAAAGAATATGTTACCTCTTCTTGTGAAAGTCCCACTTTTGGGACATGTTTGCACTGGGATGGCCCAAAGAATGCTTTGATGCCCACACCAGCGCATGCAGCCCTAACACGTCCAGGATGCTCTGGGTTACCCAGAGCAACTGTCAATTCATCCCTTGTTCCCTCAGGGATGAACTTTCCTTATTTCCTCAGCTCGTGCAGCTCCCGCTAATCGCAAAAACAAAAATTTGTAATTAAGTAAACACCACAAATAATCGATATTCGAACGATTGCTGTAAGAGTTGTATTTTACCATTTTTGCATCTGCCTCAGTAGTTGCGAGCTTCCTTATTTCTCCCTTCTTATTTTTCCTCCTAGCTATCCAGACATCATGGCAAGGTAGAGGTGTGCTACCTATACTAGAGGACTCCTGAGTAGCAGCAGACTGAGCAGTATCCTCAGACTGTAGTCTTTCGCAAATGCCCACATACCCCTTTGAACCCATTGTGTGGTCATTCACATTTAGTGCACACCTTGCTTTTTGCGCCTCACTGAGGGCCTAGTTAGTATGCACATTAATGTTTTGGTTAGTAAAACTAAATGTTAATCTTGAATAGGTGAACACAACATATATTAATTAAATTGGGGGTGACGCCTAATACCTTGAATTCATCATTTTGTCTTGAAGCAACAAATGTGTCCCATTCTTCTTGGTCCAGGAGGTTCTACTGTTCTATGGCTGTCTTCTTCCTCTTGTCACCTTCTTTTATGTATTCTCAAGTGAGATTTGTCCTATAGTTCCTTAGGACTCTCTCACAGTGTTGCATCACACATTTATGATATAGCTTTTCATCCAATTCAAATATACTCTGCAAAATATAATTGCTTTTAACTAGTATCCAAAAAATTAGTAATCTAACAAATAGAATTGCAAATTAATAATAACTCACACATAAATCCTTCCATATTACGTCTTTCTTCTCCTTAGGAACTTTATGCCAAGAATCTATCTTACAACCGCAATGGCTACGAGTAACATACCCAAGATATGAAACAAATGAATTGTGATTCACTCCAAGTGCATTTCCTGCATTATCAAAATCCACAACAAGTTTGGGTCCATTGCCCCTTTGCGCTATTAACTTCTTCATCATAGTGATGCCCCTTCTCTTGTCAACTTTTTGGTGCTGCTCATCAAGTTCCTCAAGTGCTTCAGAGGGTACATTTGCATCATCAACCGAAAATTTGACAAAATAAACACACTTACAGGATATAACTAGAAATGGACATATAGATATAAATATATGATATATATTTTTAAAACTTACATTGTGAGGCGGCGCATTGATGTCCTCACCCTCACGGTAATCATCAGCATGGTCATCAGGAGAATGCTCAGCCATATGAAAGTTCACATTCACATTGTAAAGTTCACATTGTAAAGTAATTCATATTGTAAAGCTCACATTGTAAAGTTCACATTCACATTGTAAAGTAATTCACATTGTAAAATTCACATTGTAAATTTCACATTCACATTGTAAAGTAATTAACATTGTAAAGTTCACATTGTAAAGTAATTCACATTGTAAAGCTCACATTATAAAGTTCACATTCACATTGTAAAATTCACATTGTAAAGTTCACATCCACATTGTAAAGTAATTCACATTGTAAAGTTCACATTCAGAAAAATAAAACATATAAAAAAATATAAACATGCCTCTAATATTGCGATTTTTATCAATTAACAATCCTTCATTGTGATATCCGCGCACATACAAGTCATCATTAGCTTCAATATTTGCTGGTGTTGGCAACCTAACTAAGAATGGACTGGAGTCATCATACTTATCATAGTACTCTTGTTCATCTATAGGATCTTCAATGAACTGTCTTTTACCATGAAGAACAACCGACCATTTATCATTTGCAGGATCATCGATATAAAATACGTGTTTCGTCTATGATGCCAATATGAATGGTTCACCCTTCTCGCCAATCTTTTCAAAGTTCACTAAAGTGAAACCCAGTTCATCCACTATAACTCCTTTGGTGTTATCAACCCAATTACATTTGAAGAGCGGAATTCTGAAATCTATGTAGTCAAACTCCCATATGTCTTCAATGACACTGTAATATGACATTTTAGCTTCACGTGGACTCTTATCCTTTGCACTTGCAAAAAACATAGTCGACGCTTGAAGGGTGACCCCACTACTTTGGATGACACTCTTATCATCTTGGCACTTTGTGTAATATGTGAATCCATTAATGTCATACCCTTCATAAGACATAACAGTCAATTTTAGTTTAAAGGTGAGGCATTTGATAGTTTCAGTAATATCATCTGGTGTTTGAGATAGTTGATGTAAGACTTTCTCTTCGAACCACTTAATAAATGTCTTGTTATGCTCTCTAGCAAGCCACATTGTACTGGCTCGAGGATATTGTCTCTTGATGCAATTGGTATGTTCCTCGATATAAACACTCACTTCATCCATGTTGTGTAAAATATACAAGTGAACTTGTTCCAACTGCTCACGGCTGATTATTTTCACCCGTGATCCCAAAATTCCTTTGCCAAATTGCTCCTCAATATTCTTGTCATTACCAGGAGTGTTATTATCACTGAGAAAGTCATTGCAAAAATCCATAACCTCTCTCACCACATAACCCTCAATAATACTCCCTTCAGGCCGATAACAGTTTGAACATCACTTTTAAAAACGCTCATGTATCGTTCAAAGGGATACATCCAATGCAAGAAAATTGGTCCCAACATTTTCACTTCCCTAGTCAAGTGGACAATAAGATGTACCATAATATCAAAGAACGACAGAGGAAAATACATCTCAAGCTGACATAGGGTAACAACCACTTCTCTTTGCAAATTATCGAGAGTATCGGGGTCAATAACTTTGCTGCATAGACTGTTGAAAAAGAAACAAAGTCTGGTGATTGCAAACCTTACATGCTTCGGCAATATAGATCGAATTGCCACAGGCAATATTTGTTGCATTAGAGTGTGACAATCATGAGATTTAAGACCTATCAACTTCAGATCTTTCATTGATACCAATCTACGGATGTTGGATGAGCAACCCTGTGGCACCTTAACATTTACCAAACATTCACAAAAAGTTTTCTTCTCCTTTCTAGACAATGTGTAACAAGCGGGAGGTAAGTATGTTCTCCGATTTCCCATTTCACATAATTCTATTAATTCTGACCTTATTCCCATTTCACGCAGGTCCAGTCTGGATTTTGGCCCATCTTTAGTCTTACTTGGTATATTAAACAAAGTACTAATGACACTATCACAGACATTTTTCTCAACGTGCATGACATCGTTACAATGCCTGACTGTCAAAGAACTCCAATAAGGAAGATCCCAAAATATTGACTTCTTCTTGAATAAAGATTTGTCACTTTGTGTGGCCATAGTACATTGTGATATCTTACCAAATTCATTGACAAAGTCTTTTACTCTTTCATAAACAACTTCCCCTGGTATAGGTTTAGGTGCACTCCATTCCTCATTCAATCCATTGAATTCTTTGTGCTTCCTACAATACGGATGGAATTTTGTAAGAAACCTTTGATGACCGAGATATACAGTCTTACCGCCATGTTTTAGTCTTGTTGAATCAGTGTTCTCTTCACATATAGGACACACTTTAGCTCCTTTGACACTATATCCAGACAAATTCCCATATGCTGGAAAGTCATTAATAGTGAAAAACAACATAGCATGCAAATGAAATGTCTCTCTTCGTGAAGCATCATAGGTCATCACACCTTCACCCCATAGTTTCTTTAAGTCATCAATCAGAGGTTCAAGATAAACATCGATATCATTTCTAGGTTGTTTAGGGCCCGATATCAACAATGACAGCATTACGTACTTATTTTTCATACACAGCCAGGGAGGAAGATTGTATATAATAAGCATGATTGGCCAAGTGCTATGTTGGCTGCTCAATGTCCCGTACGGATTCATCCCATCTGTACAAATCCCAAGTCTTAGATTCCTGACTTCTTCACCAAATCTAGGGTACAATAGATCAATCTTCTTCCACTGTGGGGAATCAGATGCATGTCGTAGGATTCCATCATTATTGTTCTTAACATCTGCATGACACCTCAAAATCTTCGCATCTATCAGATTGGCAAACAAGCATTGAAACTGTGATATTATAGGTAGATACCACATCACCTTGGCAGGAGAACCAGTTTTGGACTCCCCCAAAGTCGTCAATTTATACCGTGACGCACCACATTTTGGACAATCTTTCAAATCCACATAGTCCTTTTGAAATAATACACAATCATTCGGGCATGCGTGTATCTTCTTGGCATCCATTCCCATTGGGAACAACAATTTCTTTACCTGGTATGTTGAGATTGGCAGCTCGTTTCCTTCAAAAAGCATTTCTTTCAACAAAGACAACAATGACATGAAGCTTTTGTTGCTCCATCTATTGTTAGCTTTCAGCTTATACAATCTCAACACAGTGCTAAGCTTCATAAACTTAGTACAACCTGTGTATAATGATATCTCAGCATCATGCACAATGTTTCTAAAAATGGGAGGTGGATCAGTGTGCTCTACCCCACAACTATCCAGCATCGATTCAATGATGTCTACTGGAACTGGTTCATTCACATCTACATCATCGGAGGCAATTTATTCTTCCACACAAGCACTACTATCGACATCCACTAGTTTTGAGTTTGAAATCTCCCCATGCCAGTGCCATTTTGTATAGCCTTGTATAATCTCGTTGCACATGACATGACTTTTGATTTTGTCACCAGTGCTGACTTTCAATTTGTTACCGCAATGCCTACATGGACAGTAGAACCTATATCTAGGTTGTTTCCTATGTTCCTCGGCAAATATAATAAATTGATCAAGACCAGATATAAACTCTGGGGTGCAGCGATTGTGAATGGACATCCATGATCTATCCATTCTATGATCAAAGAGAAAACAAGTATATATTACAACAAGATTAGGGTCTAGGGTTAACAGATTAGAGTTTTTGCATGGTTAAAACTTTAGGCCAACAAATACATGTGTTGTCATTCTTATATATAATAAATGTGTATCACCTATCCCATTCTTGAACACCTAATCTCACTAGTAAGTATATAATGTGTATTGGGTTTTCAAGAAAATTTCGGCAACATTTCCCCGATGTTCTCCAAGTACATATGTACTTAGAGAACAAACGGGGAAATGCTGCCGAAATTTTCTTGAAAACCCAATACACATTATACACTTACATCCTAAGCGAGATTAGGTGTTCAAGAATAGTCCCAAACTGGGGACTATCCAATATTTACTCCTAATGAGTAAATCTTGGACGGGTTTCTAGGCCAACAAATACATGTGTTGTCATTCTTATATATGATAAATGTGTACCACCTATCCCATTCTTGAACACCTAATCTCACTAGTAAGTGTATAATGTGTATTGGGTTTTCAAGAAAATTCTGGCAGCATTTCCTCGTTGTTCTCCAAGTACAGATGTACTTAGAGAACAAACGGGGAAATGCTACCGGAATTTTCTTGAAAACCAAATACACATTATACACTTACATCCTAAGTGAGATTAGGTGTTCAAGAACAGTCCCAAACTGGGGAATATCCAAGATTTACTCCTAATGAGTAAATCTTGGATGGGTTTCTAGGCCAACAAATACAATGATAGATATGTAATGGGCATTAATTGTAAAAGTATTACAATTGAACATGGAAATGGGCATTCTCTATTATATATCATGTAATCGACATTCCATTCAGTTCGGGATCAATAAGATTGTTTTTCTTGTGATACATTTTGAACATGCAAATGGACATTAATTGTCTTGTATATTATGGAATAGGAGGGACAAGAACATATATTGAGCAAGAATTCCTAAAGCATGACACGAAACCAATTCTAAGTTTTAGTAGATTAGCAGGGACAAGAACAAATATTGAGCATCTAAATGACATAAACCAACCACATCCAAATTTGAAGTAATAAAATCATGAACTAACTAAGGCATGATCAATCATGAAAAATCTGAATGACATAAGCTACAAGGTCCATTGAACACAATAAGTACACTATCTAAGAACTAACTGAACCCATAATAAATACTTGCTACAAAGTACATTGAAACTGACACAATACTTGCCTATGGGATGCTCATTTCTTGAACAACCATGGTCGTCAACTACTGGTTTTCAAATACACCATGACCTACCAAGCTACCAATCCACTCAAGTAATTAAATGAATTCCTAAAATGGCTGCTCCAATACATAGCAACAACCAATTAATAAGAAGGTTGTTTTCTAGTATGATAGAAAAAATGCTCTGGTGGGCATGAGTTCATCAGCCAAGACTGAATCAGAACTGTCATGCATGCAAATTGAATTCAGAACTGTCTTTGGGACACTAGAGGATTAAAGGATCAATGCATTCAACAATTCATTTAGATTTGCATTTGTTTCCTTCATCCCATACATGGCTGGAAAATATCAAGACCTTATGAATAAGAGAAACCTAGCTAAACAATCCACTAAGATCGTAATCCACCAATCTGCAACTGCCTAGATGGAATATATACATAATCAAAACAAATCAATGGTTGATAGAAGATGGGCATGGAGGAAGAAGAAGAGGGCTACCTTTGGAGCAGCTAGCAGTGTGGCGAGAATTGAGCAGCGAGCTGGCAGCCGGAGCAGCTAGGCATGCGTCCCACAACCGGAGCAGCTAGGCGCAGCAGGTGTCCGGGTGGCGGAGGCAGAGGGCAGCAGAGAAGGAGAGGTTCCAGCGGAGAGCAGAAAAGGAGAGGCGGTGGCGCGGTGGCGAGCAAAGAAGGCAGGCGGCGACGGAGGCAAAGGGCAGCAGAGAAGGAGACGCCGACGGCGAGCAGAGCAGGAGAGGCACCAGTGCGGCAGTGAGCAGAGAAGGTAGGCGGTGACAGTGGCAAGCAGCTGTAGCAGTAGCAGGCGGCGGCGCGGAGGTAGGCGGCGGCGACAGTCAGGAACAGAAGAAATCGATCGATGAAACAGAAGAAAGGGGAAGAGTCTGTTGTGCGTGGGGGCTATAAGTTACTAAAAGGCGGCGGTTATCCATAACAACCGACACCTTTATTATTAAGCATCAGTTATTCAAATACAACTGACGTCAATTGGACATTCCTTTACCCTAATTTTTTTTTGTGGGGACGGCACGCGCACCCTTATCACGTCGGTTATGCTAAGAAAATTGATGCCCATATTGGAACTTTTGGTACAAATTTTATCTTCATTCAGCGTCGGTTATTAGGTAAAACACCGACGTTGTATCTGATACTTTGGCACAATTTTTTTTGCGCAAAAAATTGGATTTTGCGGGCTACTTTAGGCTTCGGTTTTGTTTCAACTGACACTAAATGAAAAGTGATACCTGTGTCTGGATAGTCTTCAAATATATATGTCGGATGTCCTTATTAACCGACGTTTAATGTTAACAGCGTCAGTTTGACGAAACAACTAACGCCTATAAAAGCAACGTTGAACGTTGTTTCTATAGTAGTGTATATATAGAGGGGTATTGGGGGCTTCCCAGACAACAACTACTGCACAAATAATTAAGAATCAATTGTTTTGACAATTGTTGTCCTCTCTGGTTGTGGTAACCATGAGATCTTAGGCAAGTCCTACCCAACTAAGGATGATAGCCACAGGAGAGAAACAAATGAGGATCATTGTTGTGGGAGAGTATGTTGGTGACTAGTACACCAACGGGAGGGACAACTCCTTCTTGTCCATTCCTACAGGATGACAGGAGTTCTAGTTGGTCCGTGTGGACTACACTAGAGGTAGGAGTCTGTTAGCTGCTACTAGGAGGGCAACATCAACTCACAGTCTATGGTGAGATCTTGAGGAGTCATAGTAGTAGTTGTTCGAGTTTGATGTCCATGGAGGAGTAGTCAGATGGGTCTGAGTGCAACTGAGAGCTCCACAGACACCGTCCAGGACAGATTGTGCATCTACATCAATGAGGATTTTCATTAGACTTGCTCCAGGACCAAGTATATCTTCATGAAACCATCATTCCCATTGCATAGTTATTGACATGATCTGCTAGTTAATGGGAAATATGTTAGTAAATTTTTTGTTTTTCCTGCCTATCTGATGTCGTATTTCCCTACACAACCCTCATTCATTTTCAAATATGTGGAATGTCAATCAAATTCCTTCAATACCAAGGGCTCTTTCAAGATTTTTACATGTCAAAATATGGATTAAGGAATCTACATTGTTATTATTTTGGAGGGAATTAATTGAACAACTTTTCAAGAAGAACATTTGAGTGATGAGTCTTTACAAATCAAAGAGAACCATGGGATTTTGAAATTCTGACTTGTACTTAAAAATGTTATTTGAGGTTCATTATATGTATCTCTAGTAGAAAACTAGTCTTGCATGTGGGTATGTTTTCCTTTCCACTCTTTTGGTCGGCTAAAAAATATGTTACTAAAAACCAAAACTTTAGGTACAAATGTGCCTCATGACGAAACTAGATCTATGTGTTTCCACGCAGGGAAAACCCATCAGGTCAGAACAAAAAAAAACCCCTACTATCTGAACCCTAAAAGCAGAACAAAAGACTAACAAAGAAGACAATCTAAGTAGATAAGAAGAGGAGGCACACCAAATCTTTAAGCCCACCCACAAATATTTCTATGCGATCCACCCCCCTTATCCACAAAAAACCATACACCTTATTAGAAATTGGGACTGCTATATGAGGATGTAGATAACAGGGAAAACACAGGAAGCATAAGAGAAGTGCTCGATCTGCCACATCGAAACACTCTCCCTGAAGGAAGCACGATCTGCCACATCCAAGCTTAGCTCCATCTCAAGGCAGCAGACCAGATAAACCATCGGACATAGAAGAACAAGTAGGCACACTTAAAACTCTGCACTCAATCATCAACCTAACAGGAATACTTACACACAAAACACTCACAAATGTGTATTCCAGGAATGAATAACAACCAGCCACATAGATCTAAGAGCACCAGAAAACGTGATCAACTAAAGAAAAAATGGTCCTCTGCTTAGCAGCCTGCTCAAGAAAAATAGCAAAGAAACCAGTAGAGCTCCTAGATAGACACAGAAAGGCCTAGCATGGGAACCGCTTCAACACCAGTTCTCTTATGTTTTTTCCTTCTTCTTATTTCGCCTTGGCTCTTTGTTTACATTAAAATCATCCATTAACTCCTGATCAAAATCAACAGAGCTAACTGAAGACCCATCATCAGAGTTGCATGAGATCCTTCGATGGTATTCCAAAGAAATACCAGTATCCTATACAATATGCTTCAAACAGGGAGGGGTAGCAGCTGGTTTGGAAGAGGAAATATCCCACTCCAGGTTCAGAGCACCTGCAACCACAGTTGGGGAGCAACTCCTCATTTTAGGTTCCGACAAGACTCTATGCGGAGCAGCATCTGCCCTTTGCTCTGCGTCTAGATTTGCTCCAGAAGCTTCATCACGAAGGGGTACTTTCTCCTCGGCAAAGTGTCGAGCACCTTCACGCCGTCTATTCTTCCCAGTCCTTAGCTGCAGCTGATTCTGCATCGGCTTGCTTCCTTTGGCCTTGGGGCAAGAGGGAAGGCGGTGTCTGAATTGAGAGCAGCCCGAACAGACTTGAGGTCTCACCAAGTAGTCGACCTTTAAGCTCCTGGGTTTCCCATCAACGATGACCTTCACTGTCCTCGGGAAGCCAAAGCTGGCAGAGAGCTCCACGCACGTCGTGGCTTCGCTCAGGCAGTGAACGGAGAGACTTGAATCTTCAATGTCGAGGGGCTTCCCAATGATGCTAGCGACGCCGCAAATCCTTCTCGAAGTCCAGTGCACCCCTAGATTCTCGAGTTTGACTCACACAGGGAGTTTCGGAAATGAGAGAGGTTGGAGGGGGAAACTAGGTTCCCATGCCTGGATAATGATTAACGAACCATCCATCATCCACGGTGCCTCACTTAGGATCCTCCCCCTTTCCTTTTCCATGGGAGGCTTTACGATGAACCCCTCAGTTTCCTCCGCAGTGATGTCGAAGGCATCACTTGGCCTCCACTGACGACAAATCCAACCTTGAAGCTGGCTTCGGAATGGTTTCCTCCTCATGAACCTAATCGAGACATACTCCATCCATGTTGGAAGGGGTTCGTCCCCGCTTGAGATGGAGAAACACTTCTCCCCATCAACGATGACCGGATCGATGAAATTGACAGAGGAGATAACCTAGCAAGGTAGGCTTGACCTACTGGTCGAGAACCAGTCGCTCACCTTATCTCCTACAGAGGTTTCCCTATTTTCATCAGGCGGCTGAATGGAGGAGGTAGGCGGATCATCGGGCTTCGTTGAGGAGGACGACGTCTGTGAGTGGCCTCCAAGCTGGGTCGACTGGATCCTCTTTGCTCCCTCAGCCACACTTGAGATATCAGGAGGAGCCAAACCAGGCTCTGGGGATGGAGTCCTTGCCCCATTGTTGGAGTCGCCCCTAGGGTTCCCCCCCTCCCGCGACCACGCTCGCCCCTTCCACATCTCCGTGACATATTTCCCCTTAATGTCCTTTCCACTCTTGATATATGTAGAAGTATTAATAATACCTAAAGATTGAAATGCATTGGATCTCAATCCTTTTTTTCATTAGAAAAGACTTTTACCTAAAAGTCAAAATTTAGACAACATTTTGACTCTATTTTGGTCTTTGAGTAAAAAATTGGTTTAATAAAATAAAATCCTTATGTAGGTTTTATATAATTTTGGTATTGAAAATATTGTTATACATGGTTGAAATGTTTTGAAATTGTGAACCTATTTAAGTATAAAAATTTGCTAGGCAAAAGTCAAAATTTTGACACTATTTCAGTGCTATTTTGGGTTTTGAACAATTTCTTTTACCAAATTCAAAGACTTATGAAGTTACGTAGTATTTTTTATTTTTGTATAGATTGTAACAAATGTTGGAATGTTTGAAATTTTAAATCTATTTGAATTTGAAATTATTATTGCCAAAAAGTCAAGACTAAAACAACATTTCACCACTATTTGGATTTTGATAAAGATAGTACTAAAAGGTTGAAATATTCTAGAATTGCAAACCTATTTGGATTTTAAAACATTGTTGCTAAAGATTCAAAATTTTGGATACATACTAATGCTATTTTGGTTGTACTTCACAAAATGGTTTAACAAAATCAAAGCCTTATGAAGTTTTGATGTATTTTGGGTTTTGAATGAAGTTTCACCAGAAAGTTTGAAATGATTTGAAATTTCCAACCTATTTGGGTTTAAAAAGGATTGTTACTGTAACACCCCAATCTCAATTATGCAAAATTTTCAAATTATTTCAGTCCTTGCATGCTCTTTTCTAATTTAGATAATTGTTGAGGACTCAAATGCAATTTTCCCATAATTAGTTTTGCAAAATCACTTATTGTGTTCAATTGCTCTATTATACTTGTTTTATTTAAAGAAAATGTTTTCATGAATATCTATGCCCTTTTTGCTTAAGAAAATGAGGATAAATACTTTTATGACAAATTTTCTCTCTCATATGATTATTAGTGAGTTACATGTTTAATTTCTTGATTGAAAAGAAATTATGTTGAAGTGCACATTTTCATATTTTGTAATTCTTATTTTAAGAATTAATGGCTTTATTTGCATTTATCATGGTTTTTGTTATTTTAGGCCTAAACCGAGTACAAGCATAAAATCTAATTGTGTGAGAATATTCTAGACCCTCTAACACACCTATGGTTCAAATTTGAAATCCTTATGACCATGTTTGAGCCCCAATTAAATTGGGAAAGATTTGAATGCATTTTGTTTAATTAGGAGTGATGGTGGGTTAAAAGACGAAATTAACTGATTAATTATGTTTTAGTGCATGTCATTAACCTATGGGTGAAATTTGAGCTCTTTTGGCCTATGTTTGACCCTCCAATTAATTGGAGGAAGATTTGAATATAATTTGACCTAGACTTTAATTCGATTTCACTGATTTCATTCAATACCTCTAATGTTCGCACCTTAATGATTGTCACGCGTTACTTATTGTCACGCGCATTCACTGTAACCGTTGGATCAAGATCCAACGGTGATCTCTTGTCTTCTTCCTCCGTTTCTCCCCGCGCGCAAGACCGTTTTACAGTGACGTCTCCATTGATCTCTCTCTCCCTCTTTACACGACGGTTTCACGTCGTTTCTTCGCCAACGTATTCTTCTCTCTCTCCCGGACCCAACGAGCCCCTGCTCGCGTGCTCTCGTGCCCTATAGAAGAAACGCCCATTTTAGGGCTCGGACGCCTCTCCTCCTTCCAAGCACAGCCGCCACCTCCATGCATCTCCCATCCACCTAATCGTTCTATAAGCACCACTGGTCCCCGGGCGACTCTCCCCTGAACTCAATTTCTCCTCTAGATCTCCGAGGCTCCCCGACCTACTCAAGTTCTCTCCTCTGACGATCGAAGCTTTCCCCTGACTTCTCCGACCCCTCTGACCAAATTTCTCTTAAGGTGAGCATCCTCAATCTCCGTTCTTCCCCCTGGTATCGCTCCTATGACTCGCGATGGCCCCGATCACTGTGGCCTATAGACCGGCCTTGCGGTCACCGCCGGTGAGTATCCCTTAGACCTTCCCGGGGTGCTTTAGCCACTAATGAAGGGTCTTTGGCTTCGTTTTGCTTCAAGGAGTGTGCTTCTCCCGTCTGTTGTCCTTGTCACGACCGTTTTCTTTGATTTCTGAGCTCCGAGCTTGCTTCCCCTGTTTCCAGCATTGCGGAGGAGCGTTCTCGAGCTCCTGGTCATCGCAGAGCCCACGCTTGGGCTTGGTGAGTTCGGTAGGGGGAGCTGATGGATTTGCTATTATCGGTTTTCTATAAAATGCTTTGATTCACGATCTGGATCCCTGGAGTCAGGACTGGCTGCTCGTCGAGCGCCATGGCTTGGGTGAGGAGCAATCCAGGTCACGAAATGACCATGGTGCCCCCACGAGCAAAATCAGTTAAACTGATCGCCCAAGGGTACAATCGGTATTTCACCTTTGATTTGTTTCATCAGCCGCAAGTGGTTTGCACACCCAAATGACGGTTTTACCCCTACTAGTCTGATTCATGTGTCACGCGTGCCTTGGTCTTTACGGGCATTTCATATTTTATTTATATCAGCTTTAATCGAGTTTTCTATTTTCTGATTGGTCCAGAGTGCAAAATTCATAACTTTTGCATACGACCTCAGAAAAATATAAATAAATATGTTTTGGAAAGGATTTTCATTAAGGAATCCTATTTTCTAGTTTTTATCGCCTGATTTCTCTATTTTCACATCTCAATTATTATATGACACAAATTAGGGTTTTAAGGCTATAAACTTATGTGTATTATGCGGTTTAATCATATTTCAGGTGATTAAAAAGGAGCCAACCAGTCAAACCAGGTTTGACTTAGGTGGTTTAGATCAAGGTAAGCGGGCCATGCCCTTGGCATAGATAACTCTTGGTTATTGAATGTTTATGAATATTGTTAAGCACCTTATGTTAATATCATTGTTAATTCATGTTTTCTTCAAGTATATGATTATTGAATGTTGTTTGTTATAAGCTAAGTCTAAGAGTAGAAATCCTATTAAGATTATGGTTTATGATTAAGATTCAAGAAATTAAGATTTAAGAGGGAATGAGTTTCCTAATCTTGCTTAAGAGGGAGAAATCCCATTATGGTCATGGGGAGAAATCCCAATCATGTTCAAGAGGGAGACATCCCGATTAAGATTAAGTTTAAGATATTAAGAAGATAAGTGAAGTTTAAGAAAGATCATGAATAATAGAAATTTATTCAGATTTATATGCACCTTGTTATGGGCTTTCCGAGCAATTATGGGCTTTCTGAGCATTCATGGGCTCCTTATGGGGCATTAAGAGAGGAGCATATTTTTCTAGTAAATTTCTTTATGTAAAAGACAATAAGAAATGATTCATGATAAATGCATGTTCATGATTATGTTAAGTCACTTGTATATTTATTTTATGTCTTATAATATGCCAATGCCGCTTACTTACCATGTTTGTTTTTCCTTTGCATGGCTGGGGACGAGATGTCCGCAGGAGTTGGAGCTAAAGAGAAGGAACAATCTTGAGAGTACCAAGGACCCAGAGATCCAAGGAGTTATTGCCTGGTGGGACGTCCATCTATGGAGATCCTATCATTACCTAGTTTATGTTTAGTATATCTTTGGAAAACTGATGTAGCTTTTATTCCAAGAACTTATGTATGAATCTATGTTTTCATAATGCCAAGTGTTATTTGTTGCTTGTTATGAGATCATGTATGTAACATTTCCTCCCAAATATGCCAAGTACCCCACATTATGGATAATGTTGGGGATTAGGCTGTGCTTCCTCTGGTTACGTAAGAAACCCTAGGGAGGGGTGTTACAGTTACCAAAAAAATCAAAACCAAAGCATCAGTTTTGAAGAAACGAAGTACAAGAATGAAAGTCTTATGAAGTTATTGTGTATTTTAGGTTTTGAAAAAATAGCACCAAAAAGGTTTGAGAGATTGCAATTTTGAACCTATTTAGGTTTGAAAAGATTGTTACTAGAACACTAAAATTTCAACAACATTTCAGGTTTTAAGAAATTCATCTTACCAAAATCAAAGACTTTTATAGTTTAGTGTATTCTAAGTTTTGAAATGTCACACCAAAAAAGTTTTACATGTTAGGAATTTCCAGCCTATTTGATTTCAAAAAGATTGTTTCCAAAAAGTGGATTTTGATAGCATTTTGACACCATTTTGGTTTTGAAAATTTTGGTTTTTTTCTTTTCAAAGACATGAATGGAAACAAGGGCATCCCTGTAGTTTAGACCCTTGTAAGTTTTAATAAATATAGTCAACACCACCACACCTACACCTATAAAGGGTGGAAATGAGGGTCCTTATCTTCACTAGGGTTGTGGTTTACTTCATCCAACATAGGTCTCCAGGCTCACAAGTCTAATAGACTATCCTTTATATTCCTCCTAATCATGGTGACAATAAATAAATTTCATTACAAGGGAGTGAGCGTGTTTGGGTCTAAGGATGGTATGTTTGTATAGGGTCATGTCGTCACATGTTTCCTTGTGTCTTTGGGACCATATAGCATGAGTGCTACTCTTCCCTACTCAGTGCATAATGATAATTGTTGACATATTAGTTCCAAAACCATTCTATGTAAAATATTCAAGGGAAATGCATGTTAATACAAGCACAATAAACTGAATATGGATAAGATGGATACATGTATGTTTTTTAAGAGCATATTGATCAACTAATATTTATATCCATGTGTAATCATCCTACAAGGAAGCCTACTCATTGGACGTGTAAGAAAAAGACCCACTATTTTTAACCAATAGAGATCACATTTTAAAACTATTAGTGATAATAGAGAAGAAAGAGAGAGAGTGTGCACCCCAAATGGACACCCGAACACTTTTTTGGAAGTCAGATAGTGAGGAAGAAAATGAAACACACAGAGGGTGTATCCTTCAAGGATGCCCTACCAGTAAAAAAAATAAAAATGAAGAAAATGTTGAACATAAAAAATTAAAGACAAGGAAAGGAGGATGTGTAATGAAAGTGTACCTCATATGAGACATGAATGATGACAGGTTGGTCACCATGGCTTACAAATGGGTTTTCTATGAGAGTACATCCCATTTAGCCTAGCTCGCTAACTTATTTATTTTCCCTTCTCATATCTGTATAAAAACAAACAAATAGATAATCATACATCAGATGGGTTCCCCTTTATGGATACAGACAAACATGGTCCTAGGAGACAATCTGACAATTTCTATTACTTTCAGGAAGGTACGCTCTTGGACAATGCCCTCCTTTAGTTTGAATATATGATCATAGGTATGTGAGTCCCTCTCATGTTTGTAGGTCGAGCACCTCAAATGATGAAGTGGACATGTACTAATAAAGGTGTGATGATGCATAAATAACTCCAAGCATGGAAGAAACACATCTAGGGGGTCCTACTTAAATTTTAGGGTTTTAGTGAGGTTGTTGAGAAGAAATAAATAAATTTTAGGGTTTTGGTGGGGTTGCTGAGCAGAAATAAATTTTTAGCTCATAGATCCATCATAGTCATAAAATGTCAATATATTAAATACATAGAAGGGATATTGAATGTACCTTAGCACTCACTAGTTTTCTAATAATTATACACATATTATCTCAGCATAGAACCTGAACTTACAGATTTGGATCCTAAGTGGTTATAGTTGTAGCCGCCTTGTCGTCACGGTAACACCTTGTCTTCTCTTTCGAGAAGTTGCTTGTCCTCGATCCGGCATCGAAGGGCCTCCGCCTCTACATCATCTAAGCAGATGTGGAAACTCCTTGTGCACTACATTGTTAACCAAGAGGAAGTTTGTTGACATGCTAGCATCTCTCTGTCCTTATCCTCCTATTGTTGGATGTTGTACTCAGGGTGAATTTTTTTCTCTCTAAGATGAAGAACTCTTAGACAATTTGTCACACAATGTATGTATCTTGCCTTGGACTTCCTCCCCTTTATATTCAAAATTCACGGGCTTGGATGTTTAAAAAATTCAATCCGCCCCTAATTGCAACCCAAATAGAAATAAACTCACACTACTTCCAGAAATCCCAACACTTGGCTCATTAACCAATTGACCAATTGGGACTGGTTTTGTCATCTTATTGACCAGCTAGGTTATCAATTGGCTGATGGTCTAGTCCAAGTCTTATTTCAATCTAACGATTCAATTCTAAATTGAATAGTCCACATGTTCCTAGTTGTTTCTTGACTTCAATCCAGCCAGCTAACTTGGTTGTCTAGTCAACTGACTGGCCAAATTCCCAAATTGGTGATCAATTGATAATCAATCATCCAGTTGATCCAAACCATTCAGTTGTTTGGTTGCCTTTCCAAGTCAACTGATTGTACTGGGAACCAACATGTACATGACTAAGAACCATTCTAATCATATGTTTGATTGTGAACTTCAATTCCCTTACGCATCCTTATGTGTGTGACCCCTTAAGTTATAAATTACATTGGTAGTGATATGTGGAACCTCATAAGCAAAGATTGGTTTCTAGAAGCACATTATTGTTACCCAAGTAACTTGAATAACTTGATAAAAAATCAACCTATAAAGTGACAAGTCCTGCCATGAACCTATAATCCCTTTGTCATAGATATCCATATTGAAACTAAGGCATATAGTTGTCATCCTCTTAACGTTCAATATATGTTTCTTGAACTAGAGCATACCATATATATTGTGTGAGCTCAACATTACATATTGACTCACATGAGAATGGTCATGTATTTCATACTTGTTGTGATCAAGTGTCCAGGATATCACTCTAATAGAGGGACAAATTCCATAAGCATCACTCAAAATAATCCACAAGAGTCATTGTAACATACTAAAAAATTGATACTAAATATATTATTGACTATATTGCATAATTCCCACCTCTTGAAAAGCTTATTTTGTAATTTTCCACATATTGTCTTAATTACATCTGAATACTCTTGACTTTTGTACATTTGATATTCTTGATGGTCATGTAAGATCCAATCAAACCAAAACACACCATGAGTTAGCTAAGCCCGTGAGTTAGATTTGACACGTGTTAATCATTGTCTTTGGAATTACATTATAATTTGGACAATCAATCTTGAATAATTAATTATGACATAATAATCAGGGATGAGTTGGTACAATATATAGAAACTTGGTTAAGATAAATTTATGCAAAATAATATATTTCAAGGCATCCAATATAAAGATCTAACGGGAAAAGAACTGAGGTTGATCATTTTTATAACAATCGAATATATGTGGGATGTCTCTATGCCATAGTAGGACTTTTAATGTGGTTATTTGAATAAAAGTCAATTGGTCGACTACGGTGAATATAAAATTAGTATTTCTATATTGAACATGTCGTCACTTGCTTAAATGAACAAGATAAAAGAACACAACAAACCTCAATTATCGACTTCCCTTCACTTCATACGTTATCTCCTTTTGGCAAGTCCATTAATTATAATTCATCTACTATTCTATCATACTAAACACCACTACTCGTTTCCGTCACCCACATTCCCTATAGAACTTGGACTCTCAACTTCCGCAATCCTTCTTCCGTAACCTTCCTATTTAGCAGCTGTATAAGAATCATTGCGCTAAAACCCAGCAACAAGGGTCGATATTTTTTCCTATCGTCCACCCAACAGCAAGGATCAATCTTTTTCATCTCGTCGATTCCGCACACAAAGAGCAAGACCTGAGTGGGATACTGGGAGCCATTGCCAAAGCCTGCGAGTCTGTAAAGAAAGATGATAACTTTCCGTATCTTCTATTCTCGGTACAAGAACAAGACTTGATATGAGAAAATTGGTGATGGTCGTTCACTTGATTCCAAACTATTTACCATAGGGTGGGATATCTATAGTATGGACTTTCCCTTCCAATTTAATCACCCGCCGTCGTTGTGTTAACTGTGACGACACGTAATAGACAATGAGAAAACAATTTTGGAGGCAGAAGCAACTAACATACCATATGAACTGCCGGAGCAAGCGCTCGTCTTGGTAGATGACTGCGGCACCAATGATCCTTTCACTGACCCTGATGTTTCTAAATGTTACCTGGAATAGAATCTGGGAAGATGCAGGAAGAAACATAGAGACCGTATTGCTAGAGTCCAATGGCCGTATGCACGACTTGAGAAAGTTGTTGTTGGTTCAACGAGATCCTACAATTGGAAGTACGTAGTACACTGATTACAAGTATCACATTACTATTCAGAGCAGTATGAGATGACGACGGCATTGGGCCCCTAATTATTATACAACTGCATTTCAATTGAATGAATTACTTGACATCTGATATTAGTATAGAAGCCTCTGGTCACTTCTCAACAGAAATATATGCAATATGAAATGCAGATGTAGAGGAGAGTATATTTGAGAAGGAATTACTTCTCCGGTCATGTGCTAATCTGATGTAGTTTCATAAAATTCACTTGATTGCATCTCTTCATAATCTCTTGAATGAGAATGGGAACTATGAATTCAGTGTCGAATCCATGTGGAGAAAAGATTAACAATACAATTGAGAAATGTTAGCCTGAGCAATAAAGAAGAGCAGCGACGAAGCTTACGGAGAAGTAACCATTACGGCCTCACATGCGACACGATCATCACCACTAACGTATGTATTTTTTTCTTCATATTTTTAATTTCTTAAATATATTATTGTTTGCATGAGTCATATTCTATTCGTGTATTATCGTCATTGTTTGCTAACAAATTGGAGACAACGTATGAAATCATTGTGAGAGAAATATAAAATAGTTATAAGAAAAGTATATAATACACTTCCACTCTGACTTCCTTCTGTACTTCACTTTCCTTCGCAACTATTAATCTCTTCCACTCCCCTAGAGTAGGACTTGGGGCTAGCACTCTATAAACAATTTGTAACATACAGAAATTCAGAATGCCACACATTATGTGGGTGCGTATGAGTTTTGTTGTTCGTTAATGATGCGTATATATACGACTGTGTGTATAATTTGTATAAGTAGATATTGATAAGTAAATATTGAAATGTAATTGTATGCGTGTCTATTAATTGTTACCTTGACTAGACTATTGGCATTGTCGTACACTAAAATAGCCTATTTTGTTGTCTTTTGTCTTGATTCAGGCATATAACTCGGTGAGATGAGCATATTTATGAATATATGAAAGTAGTGAACTACCAAACAAGTCTAAGAAAATTCAAACTAAATGAATATTGTAAAGCTTATAAATTTAATGACACGTCATCACTCGTAAAAAAATGTATGTTATTTTTGTAATACTAGAATTCTGCGAAAATCATATTATAGATTGTTATTCAAATAAATATTCAAGCAACCCAATATGCAGGTTCTATGCACATGGAAAAGACATAAATCATGTACCGTTAGAAAAAGTAAAATTTGAGAAAGCTCTAGGTTCAATTTTGTGGGAATAACAACACCGTCATACGTATCTCTTCTAATCTACTTCCCAGTTCTTCCCAATAGACTTCAAACGAGCTTTCTTGCTTTGCCACCTTTATCTTTTGGTAGTAGCCAAAAGTCTGAATGAGAAGTTTTCCTTGATGTCTTACTGAAACATTGTGTATGAACTAAAGTTTTTGACACCATGATGAAACCATATGCATCATAAATAGTTGTTTTCACAACCAAAAGAAATGTGAGTAATTTAAAATCGGATTCAAAGAAAGTTTTTATATTAAACAAAACCCATATGACGAAATTTGTGGTCCACACATTTCTTTAAATTGTGACCAAATAATGCATACGGTGTGTAAACTCCTTAAGATAGATTTGTAGGAGAAGCCCAAAAATTCCTAGGGGCTTATGTTATGATTAGAGTTATTTCAAAATTTATAATTATCATCTATAGTAATATGTCCTTCATGAAAATGATTGCTTCTTCTAACATTTGTATTATTATTTTCATAATGGATAGCTAGACCGCATTTGTCCAGTGCACATAGATGCTATGTCAAGTAATGCATCTACATATTCCATTTTTGCGCTATCACATTTTCCTTTGATGGTCTCATCAGTCATCCAGATTATTATCCCTATCCACAGTACATCTACGCATAGGGGAAACCATCACTACAATTAGATTTTAAGAATGGGAAACCTAAACTGAAACTTAAATAACCAATAATATCAATACCTTTCACAAAAAATAACACATCATCAAGTAGTATGTAGTTGGAATTATATTGATGCACATATAATTTTGGCTGAGTTATTATCTCAAGTCTTTTTATGGAAAATCTACAATGTGTTCTAATATTTTCTTTAAAACATAATCAATTCATTTACATCTATAATAATAGATGATGTCTCAAACTTACTATTTACTAGAACATGGAACCCTTTAATAACCATACTTTGTTATTTGCATTGTAATTTTCACAAACCATTTCTTGAAGACCAAATTGTATTGGTTCTAATATGTGGAAGATGTATGGATAAGGAAAAATATATAAAGATTTCAAGAATACATCATACATTGATTTTAACAAATTTATCATTACTAGGCCCTAAATTTATATGAAGACAATATATGCTTTCTTTGTAACCAATTTGACTTCTATATACTTTTCCATTACTATTTATTGTATTCCCGTGTTACACTATTCCTTCTCTTAAACTATTGACAATCTTCCATTAAATATGTGGACAAACTCGATGTATATATGGATCATGTTGTCATGTATTTTTTTACATGTATGATAGCACATAATATAAAAATATGATTATGAATGCATAGAAAAGTGAAATAAAATCTATTCTCTATACATACACCACTCATTTATATTTAGCAAAATACTATTAATAGCAGTAGCTAATTATTAATCCCTAATAATTTTCATATGTGGGATACCATTTTTAATTAGCTTATGGTTAATATTTGAACAAATTATTTGAATTTTGTGTCTTGCATATGATGGTAACATGTATGTACAAATATGAATTACATAATGAAATATTGATTGATTAAGATAAAGTAAATGATATTTGGTATATATCTTGTCTTTATACTTCAATGATAAAGTAATATTTTTTACTCAACAATAACCATAAATAACTTTCTATGTGATATAAGCCATGGTATAGGTGATGAATATTTAAAACATAAGTTGTCAAGAGAAAATGTGAAATATTTCATAATCCCTACACTACCAAAAGATATTCTCTTTTTCAAATAGCAAAAGATCAATGTCACATATGTTGATATCTTATGTTTCTTAGATTTATATTTAAAAGGCTTAGGCTTATGTGATCATTTACGAGCCCATTTTTAATACATTAGCATCTCCTGAAAGTTAATAGGGTCTTTTTTTGTGGTTGATTCTATACATCGAACGCATATATACACAATCTTAATTATTGAACAATGCAACCAAAAATATGATATGTAAATGGTGATGTGATCTTGAAAAATATGATTGTTACGATATTTAATTCTGACAAATGTAAACTATTCCAAATGAATATTAGACATGTTGTTGTTACCTGTAACAATTATGTATACTATATTAGAAAAAATTAGTACATAAATTATTCAAATTGATACATTCGTGTTGGAGAAGTGGCATGGTAAAACAACCAAACAACATGGTAAATCAAGGAAAGACAAACAAAACTACCATGGCCAGTTAGCGTTGAAGGTAAATATAGAAGACTTCTAACAAAAAGTAATGTATCATGTAGATTGTAGTTTTTTTTATTGTATCAGTTGATTATTATTTTTATGTCTTTAAACTAGATATTACACCAATTTATCCAATTATTATACATAAAGGCCACGTCCAATGCATGTGTATTAACTAGTATCTTAATTGTATACAAGTCGTGATAGTAAATGATGCCCACTTAGCAATTAATAAGAAAGACTTGTCATCATTCTCTCCCGCAAAGGACTCTCGCAGTAGGTGGTTATGGAATTAGAAACGTATGTGATGGAGCTGGAACTTACACCAAAAGATTTCCAGTCTTCCAATGGGAGTCCCAGGATTCTATCACCAAAAACCCTAGAGAGGATGAATGTCTTCCCTAGGTTTACCTATAACTGGTGCTTAGATAACAACTCCAACCCCATAAGAGTATGGAAGCCTTATCATAGTACAGATTTAGGATCGAACCCAAAAGACAACGGTCTTGTTGCAAGCAACAAGATGGAAAACGTACAGCACTTCACTTAGTTACTTTATTAATTGGCACTTATATCAAATGGTTGGATTTTGATTGGTTTTTAGACTAAAGCATGAAAAGTAAATAAAGCAAGTAAAACTAAGATTTAACAAATGATGATGAATCACTGGGGTTAAGCAGGTATTCACCACCGCTACACATGCATTGTTTATGTACTAATCAAGCAAGACTTATAAGCTAGATGCATGGATGTTCCACAAGACCGATGCCTTATAAGACAAGAGCGATGCTTTGCATTCAAGGATGATCCACAAGACCGATGCCTCGTAAGACAAGAGCGATGCATTGCATCCTTCGATGTTCCACAAGACCAATGCCCATATAAGACAAGAGCAATGCATCGCATCCTTCAAGGGTTAAGTAGCTCTCATTCGGTACATTTCTACGTGTCAATGAAGATATGTAGTCTTCCAAAGAGAGAAATCTTACTCAACCTCATGAAACGTGCATCTAAAACTAACAAGCGAGCGATAATTATCAAATCGAATAGTGTCTTTGTAGGCCTAGTCTCCTATTCGGATAACCTAGCTACGAGAAGTGCGGGAATGTTGCAACGCGAGCCATTCCCGATCAAATGGTCACATGCTTTACATCATTCCCCTCGCAAAGCGTGTTCCTCGACTTACCAAGGTTACTTCCATACAGATGGAAGTGTAACGGATGATAGTGAGTATACTCCACTCTTTGAGATACACTCCTAGACACCGAAGCGGATGCGTGGTGGATACACACACCAGAAACCAACACTAAATCGGTATTCGAGTCTCGAGAGCGGTCGTAGACAAACCACAACAAAAGACAATAGATGCATACAAGAACGTGGCCATCATTCAAGCATGTATGAAACGATTTAGTATTAAAACGAAAGGATAACATCTTTTTAGTACTAAGTACAAAGCATGGGCAGCGGGGCTAGTCCCCGCGCCCCAGTGGATGGAACTACTCGCTCCTCATAGAGGGAGCAACAAAGGAGGAGGCAAGAAGAGATAGAAAGAACATCATCTCCACTGAGGAGAGAAGGTTGAACCCTTGGTGGAGAGAGCAACGATCTTCACCCTTCGTGGCTTGCTTGACGACGGATCTTCTCCTATCACCTTCTTTGTTGATGAGAGAGAAGGTAGCTTTGCAATGGAACGTGAGTCTCAGACCGGCAGCCTCGGGCGGTAGATGGTGTTGTTGTGGTAGTAGAGAGACAGCCTCTGGACGTCTGGACTTCCTTAGGGATGGCCCTTGAGGTCTTATTTATAGGCCTTGAGTGAGGTCAAACGGTCTTGAGACCGTTTGGGTTCAAACGGTCTTGAGACCGTTTGGCGTCAAACGGTCTTGGGACCGTTTGAACTCCATGCGGTCTTGGGACCGTTTGGCTTCATGCGGTCTCGGGACCGTTTGAGCTTCATGCGGTCTCGGGACCGTTTGAGCTTCATGCGGTCTCGGGACCGTTTGAACTCCATACGGTCTTGGGACCGTTCGGCTTCATGCGGTCTCGGGATCGTTTGAACTCCATGCGGTCTTGGGACCGTTTGGCTTCATGCGGTATCGGGACCGTTTGAACTCCATGCGGTCTTGGGACCGTTTGGCTTCATGCGGTCTCAGGACCGTTTGAACTCCATGCGGTCTTGGGACCGTTTGGCTTCATGCGGTCTCGGGACCGTTTGAACTCCATGCGGTCTTGGGACCGTTTGGCTTCATGCGGTCTCGGGACCGTTTGAACTCCATGCGGTCTTGGGACCGTTTGGCTTCATGCAGTCTCGGGACCGTTTGAACTCCATGCGGTCTTGGGACCATTTGGCTTCATGCGGTCTCGGGACCGTTTGAACTCCATGCGGTCTTGGGACCGTTTGGCTTCATGCGGTCTCGGGACCGTTTGAACTCCATGCGGTCTTGGGACCGTTTGGCTTCACTCGGCCTTGAGGTTGTTTATTCTTTTATGATTTTTTTGTGCTTTTTCTGCAAGTGTAAAAGGGAAAAGTTAGTTTGATGATGTATTTACAAAAAAGGGGTAAAATTAGGTTTATGTACCGTATAAACGTAAAAAGAGTATGGAAAACTAGAGAAAAAGACTAAGATAAACTACTAAAATAGGAGGTTATCACCCTCCCTAACTTAGAGTCTAGCTTGTCCTCAAGTTAGATAGAGCTGAGACATGAAATGGCGAGGCGATCTTAATTAGGGTCTCCATACTCTTGCTTCAATTCTTGACCTGAGTTCCCCAGGGGTCATATCGAGGCTTATTACATGCCTTGATTCTTTTGGATTTTGAGAGTTGCTTGGATCTCAGGGTTTTTCCGTATCTCAAAATTTGCCTTGGGACCACATTTATTTTGTGCATGCCGTTGACTCTAATCAACTTTATACCTCTCTGGAAACCTATTGGAAGCTAGAGAGGGTATGAGGGTTGGCTAAAGGCTTGGAGTGTAGCTCCCCTTCGAGTGGGGGAGGGCTGTCTATGCTTTTTAGGATCTCACTACCGGGCACGACACATCTGCCTTTATGAGGGCAGCTGAATGTATCGGCCGGGCAAGTCCTTTATGAGCCTTTTCATATACTTGGAACTTTTAGGGTTTCACTACCGGACGCGACACATCTGCCTTTGTGAGGGCAGCGGAATGTGTCGGCCGGGTGAGCCCTTTATCAGTTCTTCATATAGGTCCTTATGCGCGGCACAACTCTCATGATTTTATTCGTCTCTCTGGCTTTTATTCAAAAACTCACAGGCTTGGGTTTTGGAAAGAGGATTTATTTTGGGCGGCCAAGCCTCTTTTATTTTGAAGCGAGGGAAGCTGTTCTTAAAGTTTTTCAGCATGCACTTATTTGGTTTGTGGTCCACTTGCAGAACTTTTTGATTCGGAAGTTGCCTAATTTCCCTCTCGTCCTCGAGATCTCGGCTTATTTCTGCCCTGATTTTGACCTGTGGAGAGTCAGATAAAGAATTGAAGCAAAAAATACGGGATCCATAGTAGGTGGAAATTGATAAATCGCCATTTGATGTCTGAGTGCTATTTACTTGCAGAGACTAACATGATTCTAGGGTTAGTTGAGGTGACTATTTTTGAAAAAAGAATTGTGAAAAGCATTAAGACTTTAAAGAATTGTAAAAAAAAAAATTAGGAATGAAGAAATGTATGGAAAAAGGAAGTATAGAAGTTGATACCTAGCCCTTGTCTAATGTATCCCCCCCTAACTTATCACACACTCTGTCCCCAGAGTGGCAAAGTGAAAGGTTGAGGAATCATTAGAACAAGGGCTGCAGGTTAAGGTAGATTTTCGTTTGCCCCTGGAGAACGGAGTAGTGTAGATGCGAACTGCCCACGTAAGGCGTGGTAGTCCACGTCAGTCATTTCCTCCACTGGTCTTTGGAGGATGATTATGGTGTATATCCAGTAGAGGACGTGGAAGCCGCAGTTGTTGGATTGTCGTATTTGCTGGGGGCATTTGTGGCAGAAGGCGGGGCGATTGAAGTGTTCCTTGCTGTATGCCTTAGTGTGCTGACTCAGAAGCTCTATTAATTTCGCAGCACACTCTTTTGCCGTTTCTTCTGTTGGCGTCTTGGGCGTTACGACATAGTGTCATTGTCGGGCGTTGAACTGGCTGTCGGAATTGTTGTATATTGTAGTTGTTCCGTCTTGGAGGTTAGTTGCCAGAAGAATCCAGTGCCCTTGATGCAGGATTGGTAACATGATGAACTTCGGCGTTGTATGTTGGAGATATGCGATCAACGCTTCCGTTGTGCCAAAGTTTTTGAGTTTGAGTAGATCATCCTTCATGTATGGGGACGCCATGTATGTATCTGGATTATGTTGGCCAATCTGAGACTGGTAAGCTGTCATGAGACTGACAGAAAGTTGCCCCTTATCTTGCAAAGTTTCTCGCAGTGAGTCGGCCATCACGATAATGTCTTGAGACATGAATACTATGCCATCTTTTTCTGCGGAGAGATTCGCCATGATGATGCGCATTTCAAGGTCGGTGAGACCTTTGCACGAATCGCGATCAAAATCAGGAAAAGTTGGTTTAGTGGTGTAAGCAGGATCGTTTTTGCTGGTATCTTCTTCTGGCGACTTGTGTTGTACCGACTCTTGCAGAATTTGGCGGAAAGGACGCCGTTGTCGGCGTTGTACAGCTGAAAAGAGATACCTTGGAACATCATCTGGTGACATAGTAGGATCGTTGAAATATCTTCTGTCACAGATGAGCTCCATGGCGTAGCGTCCTCTTAAGGAATGGAAGTCTTCAGCTGCCAACTCGGTAAAAGGAATTTCTTGGTTCAGTGCTTGGATATGTCGGATGGTGTAGAAAGCGCTGTCCCCAGATCCCGTGGTGGCTTGAACTGGAGGGTTAATGATTCTGAACCAGGGTTGGCTCCAGTCTTGACGAAGAGAAGGGCGTACAGCCCAGATTACTTTGAGCAGCCGGAAGGGTATACACCGGGCTTCACCTGCTGCGTCCCCGACGAAGTTTATTATGCCGGCTGGTAGCTCGGCGTTATTGAAGTTGTAAACTTTAGCGTCCCTTGCTTCGGTATCCACTACCATAAAAAGCCAGTGGTCCGAGACTTGGAATGGCATTGTAATATAGCGTGCCCGACGTGCTAAACCGGCACGCAGCCGCTCAATCGACCGCGCGCGCAAGCTTTTGTGTAAAAGGCCAAAAGACAATGCGGGTGAAGCGTTGAAGGCTGGTTGTATCCGTTGTTTACTTCTGTAGATTTCTATACAGTTGGCGAGGAGGACACGGAAGATTGGCATTGGCATCATAGACCGGGGTCGGAGAATGCAAAGAAAATTTTCACGTGTCAACGTACGCCTGGTTTTTGTATTATTGTAAACTATGTCGTCCCCCGCTTTTGCATCGTCTACTATAGTGTTCAGGATGAAGATGTCTTGAGCATCTAAAGTAGAGATGGCTGTCATATCAAGATCGTGCATTTTTTGTGGGAGAGGAGGTGGCGGGGGGAGGTATTGTGGTGGAGGGGAGGCGTGCTGTTCGGGGGCCTCTTCATGGTCTCTGAGGTTGTCGTCTAGATCGGAGGCGGAGTCAAGATCTGCGTCAGTATCTAGACTCACTCGGTCTGCCTCGTCTAGGTAAGGGGGAGAAGGTGTTGAGGGGGGGAAGAAGTTTTTGGCGAGGTAGCGCTAGCTCTTAGTATGCATTGTTGGAGCTCAGCGAAGGCCGCATCCTTGGCAGCTTCCCCCATTGACCCCATAGCGGAGTAATCAAAGAATTGGTCCCCGTAAGAGATGTTTACGTTGTCATGCTGTGGGGACTTGGGGTGGTAGTCACTTTCCTGGTGACCTTTATCAGACCCTCTATGGGGGGGTCCTGCTGCATTTCCTGGATCTTCACCGTCATCGTGCTTGTCTCCTGAAGATGTGTCTTTATTGGAGTCAGCAGATGAATCGGATTCGTCTTCTTCTTCGTCATCATCGTCGTTGTCATCCGCAGCTTCGTCGGTTGTCTTCTTTTTAGTCAACTTTTTGCACCGCCGGTGAGTGGCTTGTAGCTCATCGAAAGCCACTTGCAGATGCTCGTGTTTCTCGAGCAGTGCGTCGTGGGCTTCTTTGAGATCTGTGTATCTGCCCTCGGCGGAGAGGAGGCGTGCTGTCAAATCTGTGACTTGGGCACGGAGTTGTTGTGTTTCATTGATATTAGCTTCCTCTTGATGATGATGGAGCTGCGTGATTGTTTCGGCGATGGAAGCCAGGCGCGTGCTTAGCTCTTCTTGATTCTGCTCAAGCTTGCGGAGATTCCCTTGCAGAGGGTGAGTCTGGTTGGAGATCTCATCGACTTTTGTTGTCGTAGCTTCTTGCTGGCGCGTTGCCCCAAGGATCAGGTTTGGCAGGTTGTTGGTGTGGCTGTTGATATGCTCAACTTGCTTAGCCACTTCATCCTGTCGTTGCTGGATGCCTTGTAGGATGACAGGTTGAGCTCGGTGTTGGTTGTCGATCCTGGTTACCTGTTTAGATAAATCATGTACACAAGAAAAAATAGAATGTAATAGGTTAGAAGGATCGGTGAGGAGGTGTCGGACAGCATCAAATTGACGGCCGAATTCCTCACCGATGTTAGTAAGGGGGGCCCCAGAGGCGGAAGGGTGATGTGGCTGGGGCCTATGTGGGATGGTGGTAGTGTCTTGCGGAAGAGACACTAATGATAGCCCGAACTGCGTAGTGACTGTTGATGAAGTCACCAGCGGTGTCGGGGTTGTGGCGGATGTGAAGAGCGGTGGTATTTGTGGCGAAAAAGGTGGCACTGATGATGAAGGGGTGGGAACTGTGGATGTGAATGGAAAGGTGGTGAAGTCGGGCATGGAGGTGGAGAAAGGGAAACCGGATGTTAGGGTGGGTGAAAAGGTGGATGTGAATGCTGGCGTGGATGTGGGGAGGAAAGTAGTGGTGGGGGCAGCGGAGAGCTGCTCATTTAGACCCCGGATGAAAGAGTCAAATGAGGAAGTTGTTAAGATTTCATCGTTAAACCGCTCGTCCTCCGGGTTTGGGCGGGACGTTGGTGTCCCCGACAGCTGTTGGACCCGCAGCAACCTCCTAGAAGGTCGTTTGATAGGGATTTTTGTAGATCGAGCTGTCGGGGCTGTGATGCTCGTTTCAGTTGGGCCCGCAGTTTGTTTCTTTGCAGCGGGTGTGACCGAAGCTAGTAGATGAGTAAGCTCCTCGTCAGAAAAGAGGAGCTGTGTCATATCATAGTGTGCTAGCTCTGGTAACGGAAGGAGGGTTCTTGATGACTTAACCATCGGGCAGAATACATAGTGTAACTTCCCATCCTTTTCTTTGATTATAAACGAATTTTTCAAAGATTGTTCGTTTGTAAGGATGTCGCCCTTTATTTGCGTGCATTGGGGTAATAGCCTGTCCATCTTAAAAAAATTAATTATGGATGTGACATGGCCCCCCAAACAGATCTCTTTCCCTATGAAGGCGGCGGATAATTTCTGGACCATCAACCGTCCGATGTTGACTGGCCTGCCGTGGAGGATAGACCAGAGGACAAAGAGGTCTGATATTGTAACGTTTCCTCCCTCTGTTCTTGGAAAAAGTGCGCCAGCTAGGATTTTGTGCAGAGTGCGCACAAATCCGGAGTGTATGTTGGACGCTTTGCATGTTTTGGCGTCGTATGTGGGAATCCCAGTTAAACTTTTCCAGAATGTGTGGCGGTTGAATTCTGGATGATCAGTTCCCACTGATTTGGCCTTTTGTAGCTATTCCAGGTCGTCAATGAATATTGAATTGAGCATATTCTCTGTTAAGAAGACGTTGCTACCGAAGATTTGGGTGACAATCCTTCTATCACCCCCATCCCGTGACCTATCTGCAATGTCGACGGGCTCCTTTGTCAGGCAGGAGAAAAATTCCGCTGTGGGCTCGATGTAGGATAATTCAGGTATTAAGCACAACCTGGTGAGGTTGGCTTTTTGTAGTGCTTTGAAGATGCGCTCGTGAATTCCCATTTTAGCTAGTATGCTGGAGCAAACATACTTAGTTGGTTTAAGGTTTTTATCGGTGGTGATGGAGGTTTGGATGGATAGGTGCTCTGGTGGTGGTATTGGGGCAATGATGGGAATGAAGGTGGTAGGGATGGTAGCTGCAGAGGTGATGGTGGTAGCAGCGAAGGTGGATGGTTTGGCGGCAATGATGGGAATGAAGGTGGTTGGGATGGTAGCTGCAGAGGTGATGGTGGTAGCAGCGAAGGTGGATGGTTTGGCGAAGGGTTGGTCCATGGCAGATAGAGGGTGGACTTGTTTTCTTGCCCTCTTGGGGGGCTGCCCAGATGCAGCCTTTGTAGCTTTGCGTTTTCCCTCTGTCTCTTGGGCAGAGGAGTCTTCATCGGGATTCGGTATGTAGTCCGATCCTTCATCATCGTCTGAAGAGATGTGCTCGATGTCCTCTTCCGGGGCCTCACCCAAGCATTTGGTGAGGCGAGTTATCTCACACAGTACGTCGATGATCTTGACCTTGGGAGGGACGGCGCTGGTGGCGTTGTAAGTGTCCCTGATCTGTATGAGCCTGTCTCGCTCGTCCATCATCTGCTCCCTTGTCAGAGCAGGGGCAGTTCCTGAGTCGGAAGTTTTGTTTGCTGGTGACGCCATTTCTGAAAAAGAATAAGAGTTTCATAATTAGAGAAGATTTGAAACAATGTAGATTTGATTTGTAGTTATATCTTTTATATATTTTACGAAAGCAAAAAGGGAAACGAAAACCAAACGGTTTCAAGACCGTTTGGTCCCAAACGGTTTCAAGACCGTTTGGTTCCAAACGGTTTCGGGACCGTTTGGTTCCAAACGGTTTGAGGACCGCTTGGTCCCAAACGGTTTCAAGACCGTTTGGTTCCAAACGGTTTCGGGACCGTTTGGTTCCAAACGGTTTGAGGACCGCTTGGTCCCAAATAGGACCGTTTGGTTCCAAACGGTTTCAAGACCGTTTGGTCCCAAACGGTTTCAGGACCGTTTGGTTCCAAACGGTTTCGGGACCGTTTGGAAAGCGAAGAGTCGCAGGTCGCCGGCGCGGGAGAAGATGGAACGGCGCGAAGGTGAAAAACACGCCGGCGCCTTTAAAAACGATGAGAAGAACGGCGACGGTGATGAAAGCGATGGAGAGGTGGTGAAATCTTTCGACAGAGACGGCGATGGCGGAGCAAGAGACGTCGTGCGATGGTACAGGAAACTGCAACTGGCGCCATGATGGTGGCGACAGGACGGCGCGGTGACGAAAGTGATAGAGGAGTCGGTGAACTCGTTCGATGACGACTGCGATGGTGGCGAAGGAGACGTCGGAGTGAGCAGCGTGCTTGTAGTCGCCGGACTACCTTGCGGAAGGTGGATGGACGAACGGGTGAGAAGCTTGCGCGGATGCAACAGGAGCAAGAATGAGATTCTTCACACGAAAGCTCTGGAGAATTCGAAGGTTCGAAGAGAGAAGGACTGAGGGGTAGGGTTGATATTTATAGTGATTGGTTGGTGACCTTTTGTATTCCAAACGGTTTGAAGACCGCTTGATCCCAAGCGAACTCAAGACCGTTTGGTCCCAAACGGTTTCAAGACCGTTTGGTCCCAAACGGTTTCAAGACCGTTTGGTCCCAAACGGTTTCAGGACCGTTTGGAGGGGCACAAAAGGTTTGTATATTTTATGTTTGTTTTTGGGTATGTATATTGTTTTTTTTTTGTATTTTGGTTTATGAATTTTTATGTTGTTTGTTTTATGTATTGTTTTTGTAGTTTTGATTATGTAGATTTTTTTGTATTTTTAGATTAATGATGAAAGAACTTAAAGAAAGCAAAACAAATTCAAAAGAAATTAGAGAAGGTGATACTGAGGTCTTGGGTTGCCTCCCAAGAAGCGCCTTGGTTTTATGTCGCTGGCTCGACGAAGTTAAAACATTATTATGCTGCTGTCATAGTATTTGATTGCTCATGTCTATTTGGCCCATGTTTAGGGTTCGATTCAGGCTGCCCAGCGAAAGTGCCTGTTGGGGGTTTCAATTGTGCAGCAATCTGGGCAAGCTGTGCTTCAACTGCCTTCTGTTGAGCTTGTTGGTTGGCCAACATGGTTTGCTGAGACTGAAGCATTTGTTTTATCAAAGATAGCTCATCTTCCGGTTGTGTAGTGACGTTTTTCTGAGGGTTTTGTTGTTGAGACTGTTGAATATGCAATTGCGGGTGAAGCGGGGGATGAGTGTACTGATAATAGGCTGATTGATTTCTAGGGTAGTTAGCCCTAGGGAAATTGTTCCTTGGGTTCCCTTGATTTTGGTTAAAATTGTTTGGAAATCCATGAGGCAGCCTACTGTCAAGCCCCCCTTGTATCTGATGTTGCGGATTCGCAGTTCCAGAGGGATTCCCATACTAGAATCCAGGATGGTTCCTTGGTTGACTGGGATTATAATAAACTTGTCCGGGAATAGTATGGATGGAATTGACTTGCTATGGAATCTGATCTTCAGCCTGATTAGTGATGGCCTCATAGGATTGTGGTGGTGGATGCAGATCCATCATCACATTATAGAGTATTCCGCAGGAAAGAGTCGGATGATCCGAAGAATGACAAGCTTCACAGGATCCTATGACGGCTTTGACTTGATGAACCAGCGGGGTTTTCTTCTTATCGATTTCCCCTAGGGTTGTTTCAAAGGTTTGCTGTTTATGAGAGATTGTCTTCAAAGCTTCGGCTATTGACTTTAGTTCCATAGATTCCTCAGCTTTACAGACTTTAAGGACGCCTTTTCCGGTTGACCGCCCCCAGTTGGACTGGTTTTCAGCTCCTAAAGTAACGATTTTCCAGGCATCTTCATAATTTTTCCTCATGAAATTTCCTCCATATGAGGAATCTAGGAACTGTTTAATGTCATCGCTTACCCCTCGATAAAAAGTTTCAATCAATTGATTCTGTGAAATTCCATGATGAGGGCATTTGCGTAGAAGTTCCTTGAATCTTTCCCATGCCTCAGCGAGGGTTTCTCCAGGTAGCTGGGAGAAATGGTTGATCTGCCCTCTGATTTCATAGGTCAGCGAGGGTGGAAAGAACTTCTCCAAGAATTTTTCTTCTAGAGGGGCCCAAGTGGTTATGATGGGTTCTCTGTCCAGTGAGTTGTACCAACTCAAGGCCCTTCCAGATAAGGTGAAATGAAACAGGTGGAGCATTATTGCGTCGAAAGCAATGCCAGCTTGCGGGACCAGGCGGCATAATGCCTTAAACCGTTTCAAGTGGTCCATGCAATCGTCCCCTGAACCTCCAGAAAAGGAAATTCCTTGCATAATCTGGATCCACTGGGTCCGGATCTCAAAGTTTGGGATATTGATGATCGGAGGCCGGACCGGGTGGTTGTCTTCGTAATTCTTCGGGACAACATAGTCCCTCAGTTGCTTGTTTTGTAGTTCGAGCTGAGCAGCCTCGGTCTCTGCTCTTATGCGGGCTTGCACTTCTGCTCGTATTTCCGCTTGTATTTGGGCACGGGTGTCTGCAATGAGTTGTGCCCGTTGTGCGGCGATAGCAGCATTGACTCTCTCCATCACCAAAGCGGCTTGATGTTGTTCGTCAGCCATTTGACTAGCGCGTTGGCGATTGAGACGGATTCTGCGGTGGAAACTTCTCTCTACCTCGGAGTCGAACTCCGGATCAGGGGAGAATCCTCGATTATGCGGTGATTTCATATACGGGTTCTACCTGAGTAAAGAAAAAAGAACACCTTTAGATAATAGAGACAATATGAAAGCTTCAAGAAGATAGTGAATTATGATTCAAAAAGAAAGTGTAAAATCCTAACCAACTAGAAAAATAAACTAAGTGAAATACTAACGTTCCGTTGTCCCCGGCAACGGCGCCATTTTTTGATGGAGCTGGAACTTACACCAAAAGATTTTCAGTCTTCCAATGGGATTCCCAGGATTCTATCACCAAAAACCCTAGAGAGGATGAATGTCTTCCCTAGGTTTACCTATAACTGGTGCTTAGATAACAACTCCAACCCCATAAGAGTATGGAAGCCTTATCATAGTACAGATTTAGGATCGAACCCAAAAGACAACGGTCTTGTTGCAAGCAACAAGATGGAAAACGTACAACACTTCACTTAGTTACTTTATTAATTGGCACTTATATCAAATGGTTGGATTTTGATTGGTTTTTAGACTAAAGCATGAAAAGTAAATAAAGCAAGTAAAACTAAGATTTAACAAATGATGATGAATCACTGGGGTTAAGTAGGTATTCACCACCGCTACACATGCATTGTTTATGTACTAATCAAGCAAGACTTATAAGCTAGATGCATGGATGTTCCACAAGACCGATGCCTTATAAGACAAGAGCGATGCTTTGCATTCAAGGATGATCCACAAGACCGATGCCTCGTAAGACAAGAGTGATGCATTGCATCCTTCGATGTTCCACAAGACCAATGCCCATATAAGACAAGAGCAATGCATCGCATCCTTCAAGGGTTAAGTAGCTCTCATTCGGTACATTTCTACGTGTCAATGAAGATATGTAGTCTTCCAAAGAGAGAAATCTTACTCAACCTCATGAAACGTGCATCTAAAACTAACAAGAGAGCGATAATTATCAAATCGAATAGTGTCTTTGTAGGCCTAGTCTCCTATTCGGATAACCTAGCTACGAGAAGTGCGGGAATGTTGCAACGCCAGCCATTCCCGATCAAATGGTCACATGCTTTACATCATTTTTTTTTATGGAGCTGGAACTTACACCAAAAGATTTTCAGTCTTCCAATGGGAGTCCCAGGATTCTATCACCAAAAACCCTAGAGAGGATGAATGTCTTCCCTAGGTTTACCTATAACTGGTGCTTAGATAACAACTCCAACCCCATAAGAGTATGGAAGCCTTATCATAGTACAGATTTAGGATCGAACCCAAAAGACAACGGTCTTGTTGCAAGCAACAAGATGGAAAACGTACAGCACTTCACTTAGTTACTTTATTAATTGGCACTTATATCAAATGGTTGGATTTTGATTGGTTTTTAGACTAAAGCATGAAAAGTAAATAAAGCAAGTAAAACTAAGATTTAACAAATGATGATGAATCACTGGGGTTAAGCAGGTATTCACCACCGCTACACATGCATTGTTTATGTACTAATCAAGCAAGACTTATAAGCTAGATGCATGGATGTTCCACAAGATCGATGCCTTATAAGACAAGAGCGATGCTTTGCATTCAAAGATGATCCACAAGACCGATGCCTCGTAAGACAAGAGCGATGCATTGCATCCTTCGATGTTCCACAAGACCAATGCCCATATAAGACAAGAGCAATGCATCGCATCCTTCAAGGGTTAAGTAGCTCTCATTCGGTACATTTCTACGTGTCAATGAAGATATGTAGTCTTCCAAAGAGAGAAATCTTACTCAACCTCATGAAACGTGCATCTAAAACTAACAAGCGAGCGATAATTATCAAATCGAATAGTGTCTTTGTAGGCCTAGTCTCCTATTCGGATAACCTAGCTACGAGAAGTGCGGGAATGTTGCAACGCCAGCCATTCCCGATCAAATGGTCACATGCTTTACATCATTCCCCTCGCAAAGCGTGTTCCTCGACTTACCAAGGTTACTTCCATACAGATGGAAGTGTAACGGATGATAGTGAGTATACTCCACTCTTTGAGATACACTCCTAGACACCGAAGCGGATGCGTGGTGGATACACACACCAGAAACCAACACTAAATCGGTATTCGAGTCTCGAGAGCGGTCGTAGACAAACCACAACAAAAGACAATAGATGCATACAAGAACGTGGCCATCATTCAAGCATGTATGAAACGATTTAGTATTAAAACGAAAGGATAACATCTTTTTAGTACTAAGTACAAAGCATGGGCAGCGGGGCTAGTCCCCGCGCCCCAGTGGATGGAACTACTCGCTCCTCATAGAGGGAGCAACAAAGGAGGAGGCAAGAAGAGATAGAAAGAACATCATCTCCACTGAGGAGATAAGGTTGAACCCTTGGTGGAGAGAGCAACGATCTTCACCCTTCGTGGCTTGCTTGACGACGGATCTTCTCCTATCACCTTCTTTGTTGATGAGAGAGAAGGTAGCTTTGCAATGGAACGTGAGTCTCAGACCGGCAGCCTCGGGCGGTAGATGGTGTTGTTCTGGTTGTAGAGAGACAGCCTCTGGACGTCTGGACTTCCTCAGGGATGGCCCTTGAGGTCTTATTTATAGGCCTTGAGTGAGGTCAAACGGTCTTGAGACCGTTTGGCGTCAAACGGTCTTGGGACCGTTTGAACTCCATGCGGTCTTGGGACCGTTTGGCTTCATGCGGTCTCGGGACCGTTTGAGCTTCATGCGGTCTCGGGACCGTTTGAGCTTCATGCGGTCTCGGGACCGTTTGAACTTCATACGGTCTTGGGACCGTTCGGCTTCATGCGGTCTCGGGATCATTTGAACTCCATGCGGTCTTGGGACCGTTTGGCTTCATGCGGTCTCGAGACCGTTTGGCTTCATGCGGTCTCGAGACCGTTTGAACTCCATGCGGTCTTGGGACCGTTTGGCTTCATGCGGTCTCGGGACCGTTTGAACTCCATGCGGTCTTGGGACCGTTTGGCTGCATGCGGTCTCGGGACCGTTTGAACTCCATGCGGTCTTGGGACCGTTTGGCTTCATGCGGTCTCGGGACCGTTTGAACTCCATGCGGTCTTGGGACCGTTTGGCTTCATGCGGTCTCGGGACCGTTTGAACTCCATGCGGTCTTGGGACCGTTTGGCTTCATGCGGTCTCGGGACCGTTTGAACTCCATGCGGTCTTGGGACCGTTTGGCTTCATGCGGTCTCGGGACCGTTTGAACTCCATGCGGTCTTGGGACCGTTTGGCTTCACTCGGCCTTGAGGTTGTTTATTCTTTTATGATTTTTTTGTGCTTTTTCTGCAAGTGTAAAAGGGAAAAGTTAGTTTGATGATGTATTTACAAAAAAGGGGTAAAATTAGGTTTATGTACCGTATAAACGTAAAAAGAGTATGGAAAACTAGAGAAAAAGACTAAGATAAACTACTAAAATAGGAGGTTATCAGTATGATTCGATGGTTCTATTATCCCCCAGAAGCGAGTACTCAAACTGCCTTCTAGACTAATCAGAAATGAAAATTGCACTAATCGTACCTCCTCCCCGTCTCGGCTCGACGACACCATCTACTGTTAGTCAAAACGGCTATGACGATTACCATTAACCGCCAATATCTGTTACACATCTACGGACCCACATGCCTGGTTTCTCCATCCCTAACCCCGCAATGCGCTCCCTTCCGCACAGCCATTTTGTCGGCCAGAGCGGCAGTGAGGAAATCACTCCTCTTCCTACGTCTCGTTCCCTCGTCAGTTGCTCTACACATCCGGTTTAAAACAATGTTATCAACGGCCAGTCAGGCGATTAGGAGAGGAAGACCAGAACGCCATGCCATTAAAATGACATCCTGTGAAAGAAACGGTTGGCGAGCCGCTTTCAGGACCCGACACCACCCCAAACCTTGTTAGGAGAATGTAGTGCCTCCCCTCCACCCTCTGGATGTAAACCCTAGCAACCACAGACCTATATATACATTCCAATCAAGCCATTGGCAACCCACCAGCAGTAGCGACATATCCTCTTCCTACCTCGATCTGACCCCATCGCCACAGAGCCTCGCCAGCCTTCCTCTCCTCATGGCACCTCCACAGAATCCTACCACCTTCTCACCTCTTCACAACCAACAACACCGCAAATATGATGGACAACAAGCAACACAGGCGGTGCCTATCAGATCCAACCCAGACCTGACATTGCCAACCTGCAGAACCCTGGCGGAGGTGCCTTCTTTTCCAACTTTGCATTGTCATGACAGCCTCGACTAAACCTGCAACATGGCTGCTGATCAGCAGATCCATCTCCTCTACAACACGGCAACAACTACCAATTCTATATGTGACGTTCTCGGGCCGCATAACACAGACACCAGATTTATCTTCCCTGACCACCTCTTCCTCCAGTGGCAAGGAGTTTGTGGATTCTCCTAACACCTCATAGCCGCACCATTTCCCAACCCCATCACCTCATGGCAACCCACTTCACCTCCAATTGATCAACCACCATAGCAGTAATGCAACACCGTCGCGCAAATTGGCAGTTGTTGTCGGATTGGTCACCACTCTGTCACCATGAACCCCTATCACCACCATCATAGATATTTCCTTTTTTCCAAGACCTACTATAACACCTATAACTACCATGGACCTACATAGCAACCTTGCAGTCGGAGGCATTGGATGACTTGCTCACATCCTCTGGCCTCCCCACTACAACCTTCTCATGTTGTTTTGGGAGCACAGTCTGGACCTTCGTCTACCAGATAGGTCTATGTGGCCGCTGGTACCTTCTCAGAGAAATATACCTTTGGACTGGACCAGATATGAGCCTACAAACATCATCCCTAAGGATCCAACCTGTAGCAGATCATTAAGCAAACTTCCAACTGTAAGTTTCATCGTATTTCTGTAGTCTAGTTTCTTAAGTAGTCAAATGGTTAGAAAATTGAACCAGCCAACAAATAACAATATCAAAACATACAGGAGGTCGATGCATTATAGATGTTTGTGTCATGTCGTATACACACATACATAACTATATTATTTAAAAGAAGTATCCTTATCAGTATATTAGCTAGTGTTATATAATTGGCCAAAGAAAAATATTAGATATCGTTGATGTTCAGAACTGAGACATACTCATGTAGATAAAACAGATAATGAATACCCCTACAACTAATCGTATCATGATGTAGTATACATATGAATAGGTTGATATCTATTGAAAACTAGTAATAATTATGGAGCATATCCTAAATGCCAACGTTATTCCCATAATGTATGAAAGCTTATATGGATATATATGCAATTAATAACATATGAAATAAAAATATATGCAAGGAGTATATCTATCTAGATTGGCCTGTCTTGAATTAAAGGTACATTCTAAAAAGAACATGTTAAAGAAAATTTCTTATATAAATATGAATTTGGATGATTTTGTACAATTCTAAGAAATCTAGATAGATAACGTGTTAATTGATCTCTATATAAATAAATAATATTTTCAATCACCTACATAGCACTAGACACACACTTGCATTTTTGTTTGAGATGTAGAATAATAAAATAGTTTACCCATTGTAAATACCAAGTATATATGTATTAATGTATATGAGCCTATGTAAGCTTTAAACACTAGATTCCTCTAATAAGAGTAAATTGATTTGTAATACCTCATAATGAGAACTTTTGACAACACTGATAATATGGAATTATATTCAAGAGAGAATAACATTTGAGGACCTAAAATAGACAAAATAACTATAGACTTAAGTATGAAATCTAGATGGAAAAGAAACTCTAGTCGTAAGAAAAATTGAACAACATTGATTCCAAGTCAAATGGTGACAAGATTATTATTCTTTGTAGCTACCTCTTCGTAAATTCTTGGAGACACATTATGATTATGCAATTCTTGGATCCCTAAATAATTGAGGTACTAGATTCTCTATTTTTGTATTGAGTTATTAATTTTCCTCTTGAATTCCATGTACATTGTTTAGTGGTGAATCCTAAAATTTTATAAGCCTTTCCTACCTCTTTCAAAGTTCACCACCTCATATCGATTATTGTTTGATTGCATTGAATATTATAATAGCACTTGACTTGATCTATTTAGAGTTTTGACTCCCTGAACTTTGGTCCCTTTGGGCTTTGGCCCCTTAGAGCTTTGGCTCACTTGAGGTAGGGTACGTCATGCCGCCCTGTGCACAGGTGTAATGGATTAGTTGTCCCCCAGTCGACTGGTTAAAATAGCAATTAGGCTTTTGTGTCGTTCTTTCATAGATGATTGAACACAAGGCACTTTATCCCTTGAAGGAAATGATATGATAGTGCTCAACCTTAATATTCAAAAGTTGATTATTGCAAATATTTTGATAAGTTGATATCTTGAACTATTTTGAATAGCCTTTTGGAAATTTGATCTTGAATTACAAACATTGAAATATTGTTATCCTTACTATGATAAATTTAGTCCACCATATAGTCCCTTCCTGAATTTGATATCACCTTGAATCATACTTAGAACCTACATTTTTCAAATAGCTTGATATAAGAATTTAGTACCAGCTTTGTTGACCCTTTTATTTCCCTTCAATGGAGTCCATGTGTGGTTTCATTCCCTCTGGGAACTCATGGGCAGGTAATAGATGGAAGCGCTTGAAGAGACATGCACTGGGAAGTCCTCCATTGAAGACTAAAAAGAATGAGTTCTATTTCTTAAACTTGTAATCATATTTGTAAGCTTCCGCGACTCTAATGTACAAGCATGATTGTAATAAAGATTGTTTATGATTGTGATATTATTTTGTAAATATTTGATCATAAAGATCGGGTCTTTACAGTCATGGTGCACCCAATGACCACTTGTATGTCAACATTTTTTTAGAGTGATATTCGACATGTGTTAAACTACACAGAACAACATGTTATCACTATAGTAACTTTAGGTCTAAGGATCACAGTCACAATCGTCATGTTGAGATACGACTCTAACTTTTCATGATATAGATTACATGTGTCATTCTCAAAGTTGGTGTGTCTAGTAGAATTTGTTTTCTAACAAGTACCCGTGTATCTAAATTGATATCCAATATCATGACTAAAGATATATAGTCATCATTCAACATATGCACTAGTCTTATGTATTATTTCTTTCCTATAATATCCTCAATTATAACTGACTAGGGACATAACAAGAATGAATAATCTTAAGAATTCATGTTATATCTTATTCAGATCCTCAACTAAAACCATATGTCATCAAGTCAATACATTCTTAAATGTTATTATATTCATTCATTATATGTATACTTTAAAAAAACATAATAAGTGGAATTGTCTTTATTAATAATCCAATCATATACAATGCATTCTTTTTAGAATCATCACATTATGGCTCTCAAGGCATGCAACCAATAGTCTCCCATTTGCACTAGAGCCAATCACTCATGTATCAAATTCCAAGTGGTCTATCACGATCATCATGCTTATTCTATAAAAGTGCTTTTGTCTAGGGATCAAAAATATTTCTTTCACTCAGTACTCTAAAAATCTTTACATCTCCTCTCTATAAGGTCTCTCATATGAGATCGTGTTGTTGTATCATGTGCTTGTAACACTCACATGATCTAGCTTTCTTAGCGTGTGCAGTGGTTCCATTGTTGTCACATTAAAGCTCTACTACTTCCTTAATGGTTGGAACCACACCAAGTTCACTAATAAACTTCTTAATCCATATTGTTTCCTTTCCTACATTAGATGTGACAACATACCCTTCTTCTACTGTGGAATCAACCACAATCTGTTACTTGGAACTCTTCCAACTTAGAGATATGACATTTAGGAAAAACATGAAACCAAATTGAAATTGGTAACCGTGCTTGTCGGTTTGGAATCTTGTATCAGTGTAACCCTTTACAACTAACTCTTCCTCACCTTTGTATATAAAAATTGATTCTTAGTTCTTCTCAAGTAATTTAGGATATTCTTCATGACACTACTGAACTTCACTAGGATCTAATGGATACTTTCTCACTATTCTCAAAACATATGAGACATTTGGGCACGTGTACATAACATCGCATACATGATGGATCCAGTTGTAGATGAGTATGGAATCTTACTCATGTGTACTTGCTCTTCCAAAGAGTAGATACATTGGGATTTAGAGAGACGTATTCCATGACACATGGGTAATTTCCATTCCTTAGAATCATGTATGGTGAACGTTTTAGAACCTAGTCAATATATGTAATATGTCTTAGGCCAATAGCCTTATAGATCTATTTATATAGATCTTGATTCCTAGAATACATGATGCTTCACCTTAGTCCTTCATGGAGATGATATTTCTTAACCATGACTTCACCAATTGTAGAGTAGGTATATCAATTCCCTTCAATAACATGTCATTCGCATATAATAAAATTATGCTCCCACTAACCTTCTTGTAACACATGGTTCATCTTCATTTTTTATAAAGAGAAACTCTTTTAGTGTCTCATCAAAATAAAGATTCCAGCTTATAAATTCTTGCTTCACTTTTTTAATTGACCTTTGTAGCTTACAAAGTTATTGGATTCATTTGGAGCAATAAATCCTTCAAGATGTGTCATGTAAACACCACCTAGAAAATTTTTATTAAGGAAAGCTATTTTAACATCCATTTGTCAAATCGCATAGACATGATAAGTTGCAAAACCAAGAATTGTCTGATGGATTTAACCATGGCAATTGGTAAAAGAGTATTGTCATAGTCAACACCTTGAAATTGTGTGAAACCTTTTTCCCAGACGTCCTGTATAGGTTTGTGCATTACCATCCATTATGTCTTCTTCTTGAAGACCCCCTTACATGTTGTGCATTTTACCCCCTTTAGGTTCATACACCAAGGTACATACTTTGTTAGCATACAAGCATTCCATCTTATATTTCATGGACTCAATCCATTTACTAGCATCTGATCCTCTACGACCACAATTTAGGATTTTGGATCATCATCTATGGCCATCAAATAGTTTGATTGAGTCATGAGAAATTCAAATCTATCTAGCTTTGTACCTATCCTTATGGACCTTTGAGGTTCTTGTGTTGCATGGGTATAGATGCCACAACAAAATGTAATTATCTTTCTCCTCATCTACCTCCCTAGGGTCAATGTCATCTTGTTGAACTTCTTCAACATTTTCTTTCCTCCCACTAGTTCCTTTGGAAAGGAATTCCTATCAAGGAATACATCAGTTATGCCAAGAAACACTTTGTTTTTAGATGGAATATAGAAGTAATAACCCTTAGTTTCCTTAGGGTACCCAACAAAGAAAAACTTATATGATTTGCATCCAAGCTTTTCATATAACTATTTCTTGACATAAGGTTCACATGCCTAAACTTCTACAAAATACATATTGGGAAGCTTTCCATTCCATATCTCATATGGTATCTTTTGAACGGATTTGGAAGGCACTTGGTTAAGTATAAAGTTTGTAGTTTTGAGATCATGTCTCCATAAGGAAGTTGAAAGATTAGATGAACTTGTCATTGATTGTACCATGTCTAGCATAGTGCAATTCCTTCTTTCTAACACACCATTATGTTGTGATGTTCTAGGTTGATTTTACTGTGATACAATATGATGGTCTCTTAGAATGGCCTCATACGCTTGGCTTATATTCTTCACTATGATCAGATTATTGTGCTTTAATATTTGTGACATGTTGGTTTTATACTCTAGTCATGAATTTACTTGAACTATTCAAGAGATTCTGATTTGTGTTTCCTAAGATACATATCTATCTATACTGAAGTCATGAGTAATGTGATGAAGTATTGGTATCCACCTCTAGCACTTATACTAAAAGGTCCTATCACACGTGTGATTCCCCACGCCACAGCGAAATGAGATTACTCAAAACAAAATAGCGGAAAGGAGATTAACAAACTTATTAGCAGAAAACACTAAAAATTAAAACATTTTTGCATAAAACTGCCATATAGCAAGAACATTTACACATGTGTCCTTTCATGCCTCAAAGCATTCATAAGGCATGTTGTTAACCTATAACAAAGGCATTGTTCTAGAACATATATACATAGTTCCGTCATTTCTGATATACAAAGGACACATAAACAGAACACGTTTGCAAAACATCTACAAAACATTCCCAAAGACCCGAGTGTACAGGGACGACTCTAGGACTCTATTAACAAAAGGCATCCAGCAGCACTTCCAACCTTATCAACTACTGCTCCTCTGGCTGATGTTCAACCTCCTCTGCATGATCTCTACCTCCTCGTGCTCGCCCACCTGAAAAGGTTGTTAACCAACTGGGTGAGCCACACAGTCCCAACGAGAGATATAACTCTTCGCCAACTCTATTATTATCACAGATAATAAATTGAGCAGTAGTATAAATAGTAGGAAGAACAATTACTATTGAATTATGAAACATCTTAATAATTTAAAAGGAATATGAAGAACATGTATAATTTCTATCAACAACATTGTATAAAGATCAAGCAAGGCCTCAACCAATTTTTCGTATTTGATCCTATACAATTATACTACACGGCTGATTACATATTTCGTTATGCCCCGAGGATTTGAATCGTACCATCCAAATCCAACTGACCACTATATGTCTATTGTTACAACCCTATTTTTGGGTTCAGTTGCTAAAAAATGTAATTTCTCATATTAAAGATATTTAAACAAATAATGATATAATGTATTTGGAATAAATGGATTTTGTTTACAATAGCCTTGATGTTTGTCTTGTGGGCTTTATTGGCTATTGGGTCCAAATAATAAGAAAATTCAATTAGTGAATGAATAATTGAATATTTGAGAAAAGAAAAATGTGGAAACCTCTAGAAGGCAAATACAAAGAGGGATTTCGTGCCTCTTGGGTTCCTTGGGTTCCAAGGAGTCCAAAGTTGCATAAAGAGTGCAATACGAAAAGAAGAGATCAATTAAGTATTTCTTTATTAAGAAAGAAATTGAAAATAATGATAAAATGTGGAAAAACAAGTGAAAAGAGGTATAATTGAGTTATCCTTTGTGGAATTTCGTATCCCAAGGATTCCTAATGATAAAAGGAATAACAATGAGGAAAATAAAAGAGAAATAAAGGGAAATTCTCAAAAAATGAAATATTTTAATAAGAAATAAACAATATAATGGGAAATAACTGAAATAGATGCATCTAGAAGGATAATAAGTATCCTTAAAAAGAAATTTCGAAATTTTGGAGTTTCTTGGAGTCCAAGGAGCCCCAATGGAGAATAAAGAAAGAGAAAAGGCAAATAATAACAAAATAAGAGGATAATGTGATACATAATTAATGACTTTTTGGTAATATCAAAAAGTGATGTTATTTGCTTTAAGAAAACTATATTTTCATGACAAAGGGTTTAAAACCAAGCACAAGGAAGAAAAAAAGAGATAATTCTCGAATTGCCTAATAACCAAAGCATATGGGTTACCAAGGATTTTTTTTTAAAAGGAGAGAGAATGCTTCCTAAATAAGGAACTTGTTTCCTTTTGAGATAGGGATTTGTTAATCCGTAGATAAACGTCTTAGGGCTTCAATAACCCTCCCCTATATAAGGGTAGAGCCTTGGTCAAGTCCAGGAGAATCCCGAGCACTCTTCTCCCTCCTTCTTCTTGTTTACGTCCAAGAACCCTAGCCAAGTGAGTGGGTCGAGTCCAAAGGCCCCGAGGAGCTGTGATGGGTCTCGATGGAAGCACTAAACTCGTACGACAACCCCAGGAAGGATTGGTGATATTTCACACACTCCGCCGTCGTGCAACTTCTGCCGGAGGACTGCACACATGCAGCGGGTCGCGGGTTTTAGTATGCCTAGGAACGGCTACCTCGGCGGTGACCTGAGGGTTCTCCACATGCGCAGAGGCACGGCAGAGCTAGGGCAATGAATTCTGGTGAGTTTCGTGCCCTGGAACGACAGGAACGACCCTGCAATCTACTGCTATCGACGGCCATCTAGGTTTGCTCGAGCAGGAAGACGATGGGAGGCGTTGGACGAATCTACCCCTCCGAGGTATTCAGAATGGAAAACTTAACCAAGGGCATTTGCGTCTTTTCGTTATAACTGAAGTCGGGCCGCTTTGCATGGAAATTGGCGACGTGGCATTAAATGATATTCAAGATTGATTCTGTTCCTAATAAAATGATATTAAAGATTGATTATGTTCCTAATTGCAAAAGTACTATAAGTTGATGAAAAGTGCATTAAAGTTAGTCTAAAAACCCTATTTGTGATTAAAAGTTGAATCTAGTATGCTTAATGGGTTAATTGAAGTATTAATAACTTGTTGAATGATAATGTTAGATATGAACCTGATCTAGATGAAATTTGCATGATTTAGGGTTTTTACCCCATATGAGAATGATTAAGTATTTAGAAACCCTAATTTAGGGTAAAAGAGGATACGATCATATATGATTTGAAAAAGGTGAAAATATGTTGTTAAATGATGGTTCTAAATTATTTTGAGTACAAAAGTCCTTAATTCTGGATAAATACCCTATATGTAGTAATTAGGGTTTTCTCATGAATAAAAGGTGGAAATGATGGTAAAACGAGTTCACATGTTAATTAGACCCTAATGAACTTTGAATTGATGATAGGTGTGTATTATGATCTTGTCATGGATTAAAAGGATAAAAATAATAATGTAAAAGAAGCTTAATGAAATTAATTGATGATTAATGTGTCTGTAATATGAAAATAGAGTTATATGTTGTTAAGATAACCTTAATATTGAAGAATAGATGAGATAATTTGGGTTCATGAGTAATGGCATAAAATTAGGGTTTAATATGGTAAAAGATGAAGGGAAACCCTAATTGCAAACAAAACCCTAAAATGGATACGGGAACCTTAGGAAGTGATTTCAAGTTGAATAGAAAGAATCTTGATAAAGTGTGTAGTAAATAGAGTACATGTGTTTTTCAGGATTCTTGATGATGTGGTTGAATTACTTGCTTGGATTGCTTTCTTGGTTGGAATTGATATTAGCTTGAGAAATCTACTGAACAGGTATGTGGTTACGCTTATGATTATCCCGACTAGTTTTTTGAGGATTTTATCGATGTTTCCCTCATGGCTTTAAATAATTGTTGGATGCTTTTATTTCATGCAACTATAGAGTGACTATGACTATCACTATGAATATATATGTATAACTAGCTAGATCTGGGTCCACCTCTGTGGCTTGTAAAGGCTAAAGGGGGTAACCTAGAGTAAGGTCTAGGTTATCGTGGGTTAGAAACTGGGATACCAAGTGTAGTGCCATGAGACCCATTAGCATACCATGAGTTAAGGAGTGGGCTACTTACGAGTAGTGTCATGTGACTCAACCCTAGAAATGGGTTCACCTATAGGTGGGACCATGAGGGGTTTAATGGGGATCTACCATAAGGAAGGTAGTATCTGGGTCCACTGTAGGGATAGCACAGAGGATAGGGTATTCATGGATCAAGGAGTTATATTTAAAATGTAATCTTGGTTGTTAAATGATTAATTGAATGATTACATTGTTATCATAGTTGCATGTTTATCGTTTCCCCCACATACCATCTTCGGCTGACCGATGTTTTGTTTGTCGGCGTTTTAGGTACAAGCCAAAAGGACAAACAGTAAATCGTCATATTGTGAAATACATGAAGTAAAATACAAGGAGGATTAGTTAGAATATAATCCATAAGTGGATAGAAGTTTAGAGATCCAAGTTTTCAAAAAGGTATGCAAAAGTTTATTTTCTTACAATTTTCCCGTTTAGTCTGTTAAAAATTGATAAATTAGTCTTGGTTAATTGCCGAACCTTTGATCCGGAAGTTATGGGTGCGGCTTCGACCTCTCGGTCTCCCTTAATTGGGGGTTATTGGGAGGTGGGGTCGTAACATTATAGTCGAAGTCAGTGCCACACAGGGTCTAATGGAAGAGACATAATCCACGACCTCACCACACCTCTTGGTCATCACAAGAGAAACACCGCAGAGACATATCAGTCCACTACAACATTGGCATCTAAACAAGATCAGAGATTGGCTCATGCATGGCCATCCACATATATAATCATAACTAGCCCACCTTGGTACATGTACAGTGCTAGAAGAACAAGCTCACGCATGGTCATTCTAATAAAAGGAGTGGCTCATGCACGGCCATCCATATCACACCGAGATCGTCTCATGCATGGTCGTCTCACACATCATGTATTTAAGGATATAAGGAATTACTCGACTTGTACCCTGCATATTTAAAAATATGTGCTCTAAGTTAAACTCGTTTCACCATCCAAAAATAAATTTGACACAGGAATGGATCTATGGCACAAGGAAAACTACACTATTAGGTTTCACTTGATTAATTAGATCAATTTAATATCTTAAAGCATCAATCAAGTTACAATGTATAACCTCTAAATAAGATCTACATAATTAGGGTATGACTCATCACCAGAACATATCGAATCACATCATCACTTTATGATTGTTATCTCTTATATGTCCTTCTCAAGGACCAATGGACATGACCATTGTCCATCACAAGGGCCACATGTCCATCACAAGGACCACATGTCCAACACAAGGACCACATGTCCATCACATCATAACCACCATAGCTCATACCTGGCTATGTACATCAATCTGTATCACTTGCATGGTTAGAAAATGATAACAAGAAGGCAAAGCATCATCATCTCATATAACTCATGCTATACATTTACGTCATACATTTCACACCATAACAATTAGGGTTTCACTTTACCCTATTAGGGTTTATAGGGTTGGATCATCAACCATCTTTAGATCATCACTTCCTTCATTGTTATGAAGTATATTTAGAGATGTGGAAACATATTCCTATCATTATTATGAAACATGTAAATAGGTATAACTTTCAACATCACACACATGATTACAATGTAAGATATCACATCACACCATGTAACCCTAGCATCCACAAGTTTCATCACTACACATCACAAGATGTTGATTATGGTTACGGTATCGACCACCACACTAAGGTAGGGTGTGGGCTCCGATCTCGAAAACCACGATATAAACTCAGGGAAGTGTTCGATTAGATGCGGAATATGAAAAATTACTGGAAATTAAAACTTTTTGAGACAAGATTTGGAAACCATAACACTTCTTTTATAAGAAACAAAATGAATAGTTTACATCTCTGTTAAACCACTTCTTGAGTAGTTATATACAACATGATCCAAAAATATCAAGAGCCAACACCAAAATCTCAAACCACTAACTCCTAGGACCTGAGAGTATAGAGACGGCATAGGACTGACTTTCTAACAACTATCTCAGCAGTCAGTATCTCCACCTGAGATTCACTGCTGCTCCTGGTGCTGCTGCTGGGATTGGTCACCTATAGGCCGGTTTCTCCATCTTCGACGACCACCTAAAAAGTTGAAGTCTATGGGGTGAGACAATGTACAAATTGTCCCAGCGAGAGTTATAACTCTCAACTAGAAGCTTTATATAGCAAGTCAAAGAACAATATAAGCAATTTAAAGTAATCAACAGCAGAGAGGTATTAAGCAGAATATCAACATATAGATAAGGTGAAGAACATATCTACTATGCAGTGTAACACCATTCAATAATCATGTAGCTTAAACTAAGCAATTATACTATGCTGCTAATTATGTTTTACAAACATCATTATGCCATGTGGAGATGAGGTATACCCCTCATACTCCAACCGATCACTAGTAAGTTGCATCGGTATCATACATAGGTCATTAAAAGAGCCGGATTCTTATGACCTCATCCTCCTCAGTCAGTAAGAGGATTGCTTGCAGGACATCTTGTGTCTCTGTTGTTATAGCTTACCAGGGTAATCTAGTCCTTTGCTATTTTAGAGTTACAGTGGCGTTCTGTACTCTCTTCGTCATCGGAAGATTTCTTGTTTATCTCTCACCGATGCGGTGTTTGTGTTTTCTTTGGGAGATTCGTGGTACATCTCTTAGTTTGGATTTGTAGTGAAGGGTTGATGGATTATTCATCTACATCAATTCCTACACTAGGATGTAAGGATTTACGCATCCATTTCCCCCCACATACTCAAAAGTATGTGCTCCAGGAGTTCCCTTGGGAAAACCTGTTTCACCATGATTTGGTCTCTAACAATGATGGATCTATGATCAGGGCTCTACATGGTATGATTATACTTGATTAGTTAGGTACATTTCAGTATTCTTTTAACATCATACATGTTCTCAAACATTTAATCACTAGCATGGCAGCTATGAAAATAGAATACTAAATGTAACAAGTCTAACTCACATCAATTATCATTTCCCAATTATCTCATCACAGTCATCTGTCAAGCATGACCTTGATGATACTCATGGCTCTCACAGCCTATCAATTTCATTAGATGCCACTTGCTAGGTAACAGGGTATTTCACTATTCATAAAGTTAATAACATACTTTTAATGAATATGAAATCATCATCATTACCTGAATATGATCATCCTGATATATGAACCTGCTTGGTTAATTTAACTGATAACAGTAAACAATTTATTTCAAAGAAGTTGTACCTTCCTACTCTTATAAGAGTTAGGTTCCCTGAATCTCATCAATTAGGATTATTCATTTCCTTTACTTATGATTAGGAATATTGATTCCTCATCTCATACTTCAATCATGAAGATTCATGCTTAAAAGCATGACTGGAAATAGGGTTTCACCTTATTCAAATTAAGGTTACTAAAATCTCTTTATCTATATGGCATCATATTTTGTAATTTGTTCACAGAGTTTTATACCTAAAAGCATAACACAGGTCTAAGGTTAACATACCCCATCCTTTATTAATTAATATTTCCTATTCAGATTATCAGTCCAACTCTAGTATGCAACTTTGCCATCCTTGGAAGCATACCAGGATATGATGAGTGTTTACCTTTAATTACAACATTTATCGAACATCATAGTGATTGTCAATTCAAGGTATGAATTCATTTCTCATTCTTATCATAGTATGATTACATCATACTCATTGATTTGGCTATACTTCACTCAAAGGCATTACCTTGTAGACATCTCCAGGATTTCATAATTGTTAGGTCAAACTAGGCTCACTATTCATCCTACTAGGATTTCCATATTTTCATTTCTAATTTAGGGATTCTCATTCATATCACATCTCCTCTAGATTAGATTTATTGAACTCTTAGCTCACAAGGAATAAATATTCCTCATATTACAACTTGTAATTAAGGTTTCATACTAAAAGGCATAACCCTGAATTACTACATTTATCAGATCACCCTAAATTAGGGTTTACTATACACAATATATTTTATTACCCTAGAATTAGGGTTTACTATACACTCCTTGATGGATTGAACTTATAACATCATCATGTATGAGAAACATCATCATTAAAGTCCTCAGATAAGATTAAGATTCATCAATTATCATCATTAGGGTTTCCATGATCTCACATAGGTGGATCATTCCCTAATCATGCACATTCATATGTATTAAAGGTACTTTACTTGAATTTCAACCATAAAAGATACTTTCTCTCTCCTCTCACTAGTAGATGGTGATTACACCACTCTAGATTAGGTTGGGTTAAGTCATCATTGACTAACATAAGCCATGTCACCACTAATATGTCATTAGGGTTTGATTAAAACAAGGTATCCTTTGATTTAACCCTTCAAGGGTATTTTGGTAAAGTACACCATTGATCACCATCATGGGTCAATTCATTAGTCACTTAGTCCCTTAATGTCCTAAGGTACCATTAGGGTTTAGGTTAAACCACCATTGAACCAATTACATCTTCAAATGATTAAGTATAAACAACCTTGAAAATCTCCAATCGGTTACACATGTTCAACCTCCAAACGGTTTGAAACCATTTGGATGTGTTGACCATTTTCTAGGTTTGACTCCAAGACCGCATGACACCCAAGGTTGTTTGCCCTCAAACGGTCTTAAGACCGTTTGAGTGCGTTGACCGTTTGGGGAAAGTTGACCTCCAAACCGTTTGAGCTTATGCGGTTTGAAACCGTTTGATCATAAATGACTTGAGATCGGTTGGTCCAAACGACCTTGAGATCGTTTGAGCCCAAATGGTCTTGAGACCGTTTGTCCTAAAATGGTCTTGAGAGTGTTTGGCCTCAAACGGTCTTGAGACCGTTTGGTCCAAATGGGCTCAAACCGTTTGGACCTCCAAAGTGGTTCAAAAGTTACAATTGGTCATGGATATGTATATTGAAACCTTCAATTAGTCAAGTCCATGACAACCACTTATAAATTGAGTCAACTAGGATTAGCCTTAATCAATTAGACATCAAATTGACCCTCAATTGAAAGTCAATTAGGGTTAATTCTAACTCAATTAGGGTTTCCAATCGGATGCTCATCAATGTTCAACAATGTGAGTCATTTCGAGGTTGAACCCATCAATTGACCTCCAATTGGGCCCAAACTTGTCCCAAACGGTCTTGCGATCGTTTGGACACCCTCCAAACGGTATTGAGACCGTTTTCCCAAAGTTTTACCAAAAACTAAGTCGGTTGGATAAGGGTTGAACCCTAACTAGGTCTAAAATCAGCAATTTTATCAATTCTTCAACTTATTGCAATTGGACCCTCAATTCATCAAATTAGCTCAACCCTAGACCTCCAAACGGTCTTGGGTTGTCACCAAACGGTCTTGAGACCGTTTGGTTAAATCCCCAAATGGTCTTGAGACCGTTTGGGTCCTTCAACCCAAAACTCAACAAGATCTATACTTGAAATCAGCAATTTCAACCCGATTAGGTTTAGGGTGTTGAAGTACCTTCAATTCTCAATTGGTTAGGAATTAGATTATGATTCTTTGTAGGAATGAAGTTCAATATATTACCAACATACCCTCAAACGGTCGTCCCTTGGTCAACCCTATCAAATGGTCTTGAGACCGTTTTGATCCAAACGGTCTTGCAAGATCATTTGAGATCAAACGGTTTGAGACCGTTTGACCTTAAACGGTTTGCAACCGTTTGGACCAAAAGGGTCCAAGGTCGGTTGATAAAGTGGCCTAGGAATTCACTCCCATCATCTTCAACCTCTGTTCAGGTCGGTTACTCCACCGTTTTACTTGCAAAGGTGCAAGGAAGAAGGAAAGTAAAAGAAGAACTAAACTTAAATTCAAAGAACATGTATATGCATAATAAAGCAAGGAGTTTAGAGTTATAAAACCCGCCTCAAACGTTGTTCCTAGAGCTCCAAGATTCCAAGATTCAATCCTCTAATGGTGTCTTGAGCTTCACAACTCGTCCAGAGGTGATTCTCCAAGAAAAAGATTGGGATGGTCGGCTAGAACAAAGAATCTAAGTGAGTTAACCATAGAACCAACCTTATATGATGAATTCATCTAAGAATCCGAGCTAGAAGATGGTTCCTACTCACCTTAGCACTACTTGGTCGTCTCCCTGAGCTCCATAGTTTTGCCTTAGCCATTTTGAGAAGGATGAGAAGTGAAGAGAATAAGTGATACGTTCTCTTGGTTTGCAAGGGTGAAGGCTTATATACTTTAGGCTATTTTCCCCCTTAAGGCACGTCCAAGCCATCTAAACTTAAGCAAAGCTTAACGAAACTCAAGATCTAAGGGTAAAGAAAACCTATCTTTCAACTAGGATACAAATATGAAGGGTCTTTATGCTCATACTAGGTGAAACTACTACAAAGGTCATTCTTTTCATCTGTTTATTCATTGATGTGCTCCTTTCATCATTTCTACTCTAAATGATGTCAAGAGTCATACTAAATAATCTAGAAGGTGTATTTTACAAGTTGCACCCCATAATTTGGGTAAATTGCATTTTACTCCAAATTAGGGTTTTTAAGCATAAGGATCATTCCACAAGCTTCATCTTGATGCCCAAGCTTGGGAAATCCATTATACTTCATCATATTCATCCTTATGTTATCTCATCATTAAAGTAACATATAAAAATGTGTAATTTGCAAATTAACCCCTTTGATTGAGTGAATTGCACATAGGTCCCTGTATGCAAAACAATACTACAACATTGTTCATAGGGGACAGAAATGGAAAATATGTTCCATAGGAGCTTTAATTACATGCCAAAGGATAATTACAAACTTTTAATTTCATATTTAGGCAAAACACCTAGGGTTAGCTTATAACCCAGGTCAGGGGTGTTACATAGGGTATCGACCACTACACTAAGGTCGGGTATCAGTTTCTCTTAGGTATCGGGAAACCACTCTAGATAGGGTATCGGCCTATAAACTCAAGTATAAGTATCGGTTTATCATCACTTTGTATCGGCTCAACATCACTTGGTATCGGGTTCAACACCAGTGTGTCAACCAAGGAACAATAAAGGATACATGTCTAGAGGTACATAAGAAATTGTATCAATCATACCATCTCATAAGGTATCAGCCTCACCATCCCTTAGGGTATCGGCCTACCCACTCAACTTAGGGTATCGGCCTCTCCATCCCTTAGGGTATCAGCTTACCTATTCAACTTAGGGTATCAACATCTCCATCCCTTAGGGTGTCAGCCTACCCACTCAACTAGGGTTAGTCTGTATCAGATTGCAAGCTGTGTCGGGTTGCATGCATATCGGATTAGGGTTACCCATTTTGACCTCCACACTCAACTAAAATCATGGAGACTCGACACTCTTCCTCCCAAGTCATCATTAGATCATGACAAGCCAACATCATAAGGGGTATATCAGTTTATACAAGATCATATCAGTCAACATATCATATCAGATTGCATACATATCGGTCTAGCACATCATATCAGTTTAGTTATCTTCTACCGCAAGATGAGGATACTAACAAGGCAAAAGAAGAGAGAAACTTACGACATCAAACTAACAAAGTTCTGTTCTCAGAAATAGAATGTAAGGCTACCAAGAAAAGCTACTAACCAGTAAGATATAACAAGCTAAAGATGACTAGCAAGATAACAAATAGAAGGGTGATAATAACAAAGTAGGTTTAAAGTTATATAACCCGCCTCAAGAACAACCACCAAGCTTTAAGCTCCAAGCTTCCCAAGCTCAAGGTAGAATAAGATCCTCCCAAATCGACCTCCACCACACCTCCAAGAAGGATGATAGAACTGACGTTAAGGGAAAGCAAAAAAGAAGAAAGAAAGCACCAAGGTCCATGGCCGAGAAGAAGAAAGAAGAAGAGAAGGAAATCTAGAAAACCATGGCTTACCAAGGAAGAAGATGAAAGACAGCATCACAAGCTCTTGGCTCACCCACCAAGCTCCAAGGGAGAGTGCTCTTCAAGCTCAAGGTTGTACACAAAGGAGAGAAAGAAAGGATGACTAAAAGTGTTCTCTTGTATGAGAAGGAAGGGGTATATATACAGGGTCGATGAGAGAGAGAGAAAGGGGAAGGTGTCACCACCTTAGAACCCTATAAGACTGTAACATCCCTGACCTGGGTTATGAATTAACCCTAGAGGTTTTGCCTAATAAGGTTGAGTATATTCTTAATTCTATCTTGGAAAAAGTAATTAGGGCTCATGAGAAACTTATGTTTCAATTTTGGTCCTGTTTGAACAATGTTGAATCAATGTTTTGTTTGTTTTGGACTAAAGTGCAAATTACCCAAGTTGAGGGGTTTATGTGCAAATTGTGCATGATAATATGTTCCTCATGTGTTGAAGCATCATGAGAGTGAATATGATGCTGAGGCGTGCCTTATGGAAGCCTGAATACCAAGAAAGAGCAGATAGAGCAATGTTTGTTCATTAAAACCTAGTTTTGGTGTAAAGTGCAATTTACCCAAAACCTAGGGTTCAATATGAAATTTACCACTTCAATAAGGTCCTTAATGTTTCTTGACATCATGTAGAGCAAAGAAAATGAGAGGGGCACCTCATTTGAATTAAGATGGAGGAGAGAGAATCTTGATATTAAAATAATCAAGATTTAATCCTAAGTGAAACCCTAATCCAATTTAGGGCAAAAATGAATGTATTAATTAAAGGGCCTTCAACCAAAATGTTATTGGTTGATTTTGAATAATGATGGACGTTCTTTTGCCAAGATAAAGAACGAAAATATCTAAAGGAGGTGAAACTCCACTCACCTTATTATAAAGGAAAGTAATTTCCACTCACATATGGGATATTAATATAATAAGCATTAAGGTGCTTATTTTCTTTTCCCTTAATTCATGGATAATGGAAGGGAGTTCGGTGGGGATATAGATTCCCTTGCATGCAAGAAACCAAGGGGGAAGTGGTGGCAACAATTTTGAAATTAAAAGACTTTTATAAAGTATCTTCTCTCTCCTCAATTTTCTTATAAAAGTACCTTTTCTAAGCCAAATGAAAGGCTTTTACGACCCCACTTCTTCTCTTTGCTTGCAAAACCGACCAAGAAGGCTAAGTACAGCAGGGAGCACGTCCCCAACCTTTTGGTAAGCCTTTGATCTTCGTTCTTCATGATTTCATGGTGAAAATCATAAAACAATGTGTAATTCCTTCATTTCTTCACTCAATCTTCAATTCTAGCCGATCATTTCACTCCAAATCTTGAAGTTGAGCCTTGGAATAGTTGGAGAAGCTTCATCCACCATTAGAGCCGTGTAGCTTGGAGCTTGGAGATCAGATTTGAGGTGGTTTTTATAACTCAAACCCTTAATCATTGATATTGCATCAATTCTCTATACTTTGTTGATTGTTTTCTTTAAATTGCTACACTCTTGTTTCTTTGCTGCAATTTCCATCAAGAACGGTTGCTGTTCTTGGTTGTTCGAAGGAAGGGGATGATGACATCATCCTAGTTGCTTATCCAAAGAAATGTACCAAGCCAAACGGTTTTGATAGCTATTCCAAATCATTTTAATTTGATTGGCTATGCAGTTTCAGCAAACCGTTTAAAGGCAAACGGTTTGAAACCGTTTGGGATCAAACGGTTTCAAGACCGTTTGAGATGGTTGACCAAGCGTTGACCGTTTGGGAATTTTGTAAATAATTATGTATGTTAATTACCCACCAAATTTGAGGGGTTAACTCCAAAGGAATCGTAGGTTGAAGGCCAACCAATTAGAAAAATCGAATTGAAGTAAATGCTGATTTTTAACCTGATTAACTAGACATGTTTGGGAAAACGGTTTCAAGACCATTTGAGTAAGTTGACCAAGCATTAACCGTTTGGGATTCCTGTTCCTAATTATGTTGGTTGATCACTCTCCAACTTTGAGGGATTAACTCCCAAGGAATCGTGAGTTGAAGGCTAATCAATTAGGGAAACCTAATTGGATTAAGTGCTGATTATCAATCTGATTTAATTGAACTTTTTGGGCAAACGGTCTCAAGACCGTTTGAGTGCGTTGACCAAGGGTTGACCGTTTGGGATTACTGTTCCTAATGATGTGGTATAATGACTCACCAAATTTGAGGGATTAACTCCCAAGGAATCGTGAGTTGAAGGCTATTCAATTGGGCAAACCCTAATTGAAAACAGTGCTGAAATTCTAATGAGTTAATTGGAGATTTTGGGTTGATTAGCCCAAACGGTTTCAAGACCGTTTGGGGATCAGCCAAATGGTCTCAAGACCGTTTGGGGGTCACCCCAAGACCGTTTTGGGGTCACCCCAAGACCGTTTGGAGGTCTGGGGTCAAGTATTGTTGACCAATTTAAGGTCTAAAGGTACCAAATCATATTGCAATTAAGTGCTGATTTGTTGATCAACTCGATAGACCAAACCTTGATGAAATTTCACTAGAATCCAAAGGTTGGATGAGCCAAACGGTCTCAAGACCGTTTGGAGATCATCCAAATGGTCTCAAGACCGTTTGGTGGTCACCCAAGACCGTTTGGAGGTCTAGGGTTGAGTATGGTTAGGTGTTTGAAGGTCTAAAGGTACCAAGCTGATATACAATGCAATGTTGATTTGGTGATCAATTCCATGATCCAAACCTTAATTAGATGTCTTGGATTTGATTGATATGATGGGAAAACGGTATCAAGACCGTTTGGAGGTCATCCAAACGACCTCAAGACCGTTTGGGGTCAGGTCATACCCAATTTGGATGATGGTTCAAAAGTTTCATAGTAAACAATCTTGTATTGATGAGTGTTGTTGAATCATCAATTCTAAACCCGAACCCAATTGAATCAAACCCTAATTGATGACCAAGTGAGGGTAAATTGAGGGTCAAATCAGTTGAAGGTTGACCTACTAAACTCAATTGAAGTATGAGCATAGGTCCAATTGATGATTGGTTCCATGAATTCAATGGTTGAAGATCCAATGCAATCAATTGAAACATAATTAGTAGCTTGATTGATGATCAACTTCAAAGCTCTAATTGGTGTTTATAAACCCTAATTCCATTGAGATCAGACCCTAATTGAAGTTTCAATTAATGGATGAGTTCATGACTCAATTGATGATTGAGTTGATGATCCAATTGGTTGAGATTCCATAGATTGGAATTGAGTGTTGTTGAAGTCTTGATTGACTCTTTGGTCCATGCGGTTTGGAGAGGTTTGGATCATACGGTCTCAAGACCGTTTGAGTCCAAACGGTCTCAAGACCATTTTGGACCAAACAGTCTCAAGACTGTTTGATACCAAACGGTCTCAAACCGTTTGAGACCCATGCGGTTTCAAAGCTTTTTGCTTAAACGGTTTCAAACCGTTTGTGATTCAATTTGGTTAATTCAATTGGATGCCCAATGCAATTGAAGGATCAATTGGTTAATCCAATTGAGTACTTAAAGTAATTGAAGGAACAATGAGTTGATTCAATTGAGTACCCAATGATATTAAAGACTCAATTGACTAATCCAAATGGATACCCAGTGCAGTTGAAGGTTCTATTGATCAATCTATTTGGATACCTCAAGTTATTGAAGGTCCAATTGATCAAACATTTTTGTAAACCTAATGTGATTAGGTGGGAGATACCTTTAATGGTACTAATCATTAATGCATAACAAATGCATAGATCCAATATATGATGTAAACCCTAATTGAGGTTGATTCCATGTATAATCCTATTAAGAGGTTGTCTACATGTGAAATCACTAATTAGGATGAATAGTAAACCCTAATTCAATTGGATACCTTATGTAATGGAGGTCCAATGTGATTGAATCTTTGAGAATTAAGATGATGAATGTTTTATTGATCCAATAATGATTAGTAATGATAATCAATGAAGGTACAAATGGTTGAAACCCTAATAGTACCTAAGTAATTAAGTGCCAATTAAGGGATGAATCCCTAATTGCTTATAGGATCAATGACTTGGTACACTATGTTAATCATATTTGTATGTACTCGACTGAAGGGTTGATATGACCTAATCAAGTTGAGAAGTTGATAGTATGAATTCATACATGAATATGATTCATGTGATGATTAAGGGTTATGATCCTTAAGCAAAGAGATCATGAAACCCTAAACATGAACATAAACCCTAATTGACAGGGTTATTGAACTCAAACCTTAATTGAAGGTGTATCCATGTAAAGCCCTAATTGAGGGTGATTCTATGAGAAACCCTAATGGGGATTGAGTAGTAAACCCTAATTATGGGTAATGTAATATGAAACCCTAATGAAGGGTGATGCTATATGCAATCCCTATTCTAATGAAGGGAAATGGTATGTGAAACCATAATTCCCTAATAAGAGAATAGAATTCATGCTTGAATATGATTCAAGAGGTGAACTCCTGTAGCACGACCGTGTTAGGTAGCACGGTCGTGGTATTTTCACTTTGTACGACCGTGCAAGGTAGCACGGCCGTGGTGGCTTCCCTTAGCACGGCCGTTTTTGGTTGCACGGTCGTGGCACTATAAGCTTGACTTAGAGTTGTTTTGAAAAGGACCTAGCATGGTCTTTTTATTAATTCCTGACTTATGTATGAATCCATAGTATTGGCAATAGTTGTATATTCCAAGTAAGTGACAATTGATCACTACTTTACATGATGAATGTGATAAACTGGTGCATAAAGTATTAGGATGGGTAATACCCTAATACAAGCTAAGTATGTGAACTTAAGAAAGTTAATGGTGTTGAGGGAAGTGAGACATCAAGATATGATAGATATCATATCCAACACCCCAAATACTGGTATACCTTGTTGTGATATAAGTCCAATATGATTGGATGAATGATACATGAGATGTGTGATGGAAATCCTAATCCTGGTAAATGATTAAGGGTAATACCCTTGAATTATTAATACATTGTTTTTGCATGATGTTGATAGATAATTGATGTGCTGCTATCATATGTGCTAACCATGCATGTATCATGAGATGATGGGCATAGCCAGGTATGAGCTGTGATATTTTATTAATTTGAATTTGTTTATTGGGCCTTGTGTGCCATAATTTATCTTGTTGTCTGATAAGAGGTAGCAAGAGAGTTAATAGGCATCAAGTATCATACTTACCTTGGTCAAATGACCTAAAGGTGTTAATTACCTAAGGAAGTGGTAACAATGCTCAGGTGATGAGCTAAGGGTTTAAACACCCAGAATCCCATGGTTAGGGTATTGAAATTGTGAAAGGATGAGAATTTCCAGTGGTGAATTGAGGGATTAAGATCCCAACACTTTATGAAAAGAATATGGCTACGGGCCATGACTTCACAATGATAATACCAGGCTTTAAATATATGATCTAATCCTGAAGAGAGTTAAAGCAGTGGTAATGATTTTGTAGTTTGAATAGATGTTATACATGTTCTTTATATTCCTTAAAGGATAAATGACATGTTGATTCTATCAAGTTATAATTGCAATGCTTCTGATATAGAATAATGTTCTAATCTGTTAGACATTAAAATATCTGCTGCTATACAAATATGATTCTTCCATTCATATTTATCTTCTTAAGTTGCAATAACAATGTTACTGGCGGAGAGTTATAACTCTCGTTGGGGCAATTTTTATAATTGTCTCACCCCCGTGGGAACCACATTTTAGGTAGACGTGGACGAAGAGACAGGAACCCTTCAGTAGGTGAAGGACAGCAGCAGCAGCAGGGACAGCAGTGAAGTCTCAGGTGGAGACATTGACTGTTATGTCATGTTCAGATGTATATAGAGTCCTATGTGTCGTCTCTGTACTCTCAGGTCCTCGGAGTAGTAGTAGTTAGTGATTTTGAGATTTTGGCTCAGTGCCTCGAGATTTTTATATTGCCTGTGTTTAGCTTGATAGGATAGTTGATGCTTGTAATTCTCAAAAAGAGATGATGCATGATATGTACCTTTGACCCAGAATGTGAATGTGTTATACTTTGGCTCTTGAAGAAAAAGATTTCCTATGTGTGGATCTCTTTGCAAAAAGTTTTAATTTTTAGTGATTTTCGCTAATCTGCTGCTTGATGAATGCTTCCGCATTAGTTAATCTTGTTTTCACAAGACGGTCATCACAATTAAGTGGTATCAGAGCCCTAGGTTCGTTGAGTCTACAGAGACATAGGACTAAGGTTGTAGAGTCTGTTCTAAGTGTCTTCCAGTTTATTTGATAGTATCTTCTGCTCACATAGGAGAAGAAGAACTTGAAAATGACTGGAGAACACAAGGAACACATTGCTAAGGGCAATGTTGTTGCACCAGGAGAGGGTGCATGGGACCAGGCAAGAGGAGAACAAGTACCTGAGAATTTCCATCTTGATCTAATTAGGATAGAGAATCCTATGTTATGCTCTTGAAGGGCAGGATAGGACAACTGTAATGCATATAGAAGACTGGATACTGGTATTACAACCTAGGTCACCAGTCCTCAATGCAGAAACTTTGGGCTTTGAAGGGATTCCTGAGTGACATGGTTATGTTAGAACAGTGGAAATATGGGAAAGATTAATAAATGGCAAGAAAGTAGACTCTTCCATAAGTACATCTGTGATGGTAGTGCCCAAGGAGGGGAAATAAGCTATGAATTAAGGTAAGGTCTCTATAATTTTAGAGACATTTGCCTAGATATTCTGAAAAACCAAAGTTTTTGGTGTCACCAGTGTAATAAATGCCTAGTGCACCAGGGCAGTAGCCACTAAGTAAAGGCAAAAGCAGCAACATGAGATAATTGGACACTATGGGTTGAAATCAACCTAATGTGGTAGGTGACCTTGAATGGTAATACTTAAATAAAATATATTCACCCTGATACTTCATTTCATGATTCTATGTGTTAAAAATATGAAAGTAGTTGTTTTTGAACTTCCTTTGACTAGTCCTATAAGGACACAAGAGAAATGAGAACTTATATCTTACTCATTGTTCCTTAAAATGTTTTATAATCTCCCTTATATGTATGTCAAAAGATGAAATATAGAAGTGATGCTTGGAGAAAATCTAGGAAATGGAAAATCTTGTGTGTACAATGATATGAAAAGTGAGGAATACGATAGCAAATAAGGTGCATACTACCTAATCTCAATACTTATATACCCTGGCCAGGTGTACAACTATTGATGATAAGGTGAGTACGGAAACTCTTAGATTGATATCTTTTTTGATTGCTCTGATCAAGCAGTCATTCTAAAACAATCTAATGAGTATCATGAAATAAGAAATATGGAACCAATAAAGGAAGATGCTTTGTGCAATTCCAATAAAGGAAGATGCTTTGTGCAATTCCAATAAAGGAAGATGCTTTGTGCAATTCCAATAAAGGAAAATACTTTGTGCAATTCCAATAAAGGAAGTTTCTTTGTGCAATCCCAATAAAGGAAGATGCTTTGTGCAATTCCAATAAAGGAAGATGCTTTGTGCAATTCCAATAAAGGAAGATGCTTTGTGCAATTCCAATAAAGGAAGATGCTTTGTGCAATTCCAATAAAGGAAGATGCTTTGTGCAATTCTAATAAAGGAAGATGTTTTATGCAATTCCAATAAAGGAAGATTCTTTGTGCAATTCCAACCCTAAACAAAAAGGGAAAAGCTATGTGACATTCCAACTAATAGGAAGAACTATGTGAACATTCCCAATTACATAGAGTTTGCTAAGTGAATTATCTCTATTAGATATATATGTTTTTCCTTTTGATAATTATTCTTGAGTGATTATTGAAGTATGTTCTTTTATGCTTCTTCCTTTCAATGACATGGACATCATATGTTAGGGGTTTATGCTTTGCATAAACATAAACAGTGATATGGAGGAATTAATGAAAGGAGATTTGTGTGGAATCACAGAGTTCATAATATCTCCATGATATTAAGATGATATGTGGATACTTGAGGGCATGATTAATGAATAATTTGTTCCTCCTTTTTCCAGGGATTTCGGGGACGAAATCCTTGTTAGGGGTTTATAATTTGTAACATCCCTGACCTGGGTTATAAATTAACCCTAGAGGTTTTGCCTAATAAGGTTGATTAGATTCTTAATTCTATCTTGGAAAAAGTAATTAGGGCTCATGAGAAACTTATGTTTCAATTTTGGTCATGTTTGAACAATGTTGAATCAATGTTTTGTTTGTTTTGGACTAAAGTGCAAATTACCCAAGTTGAGGGGTTTATGTGCAAAATGTGCATGATAATATGTTCCTCATGTGTTGAAGCATCATGAGAGTGAATATGATGCTGAGGCGTGGCTTATGGAAGCCTGAATACCAAGAAAGAGCAGATAGAGCAATGTTTGTTCATTAAAACCTAGTTTTGGTGTAAAGTGCAATTTACCCAAAACCTAGGGTTCAATATGAAATTTACCACTTCAATAAGGTCCTTAATGTTTCTTGACATCATGTAGAGCAAATAAAATGAGAGGGGCACCTCATTTGAATTAAGATGGAGGAGAGAGAATCTTGATATCAAAATAATCAAGATTTAATCCTAAGTGAAACCCTAATCCAATTTAGGGCAAAAATGAATGTATTAATTAAAGGGCCTTCAACCAAAATGTTATTGGTTGATTTTGAATAATGATGGACGTTCTTTTTCCAAGATAAGGAACGAAAATATCTAAAGGAGGTGAAACTCCAGTCACCTTATTATAAAGGAAAGTAATTTCCACTCACATATGGGATATTAATATAATAAGCATTAAGGTGCTTATTTTCTTTTCCCTTAATTCATGGATAATGGAAGGGAGTTCGGTGGGGATATATATTCCCTTGCATGCAAGAAACCAAGGGGGAAGTGGTGGCAACAATTTTGAAATTAAAAGACTTTTATAAAGTATCTTCTCTCTCCTCAATTTTCTTATAAAAGTACCTTTTCTAAGCCAAATGAAAGGCTTTTACGACCCCACTTCTTCTCTTTGCTTGCAAAACCGACCAAGAAGGCTAAGTACAGCAGGGAGCACGTCCCCAACCTGTTGGTAAGCCTTTGATCTTCGTTCTTCATGATTTCATGGTGAAAATCATAAAACAATGTGTAATTCCTTCATTTCTTCACTCAATCTTCAATTCTAGCCGATCATTTCACTCCAAATCTTGAAGTTGAGCCTTGGAATAGTTGGAGAAGCTTCATCCACCATTAGAGCCGTGTATCTTGGAGCTTGGAGATCAGATTTGAGGCGGTTTTTATAACTCAAACCCTTAATCATTGATATTGCATCAATTCTCTATACTTTGTTGATTGTTTTCTTTAAATTGCTACACTCTTGTTTCTTTGCTGCAATTTCCATCAAGAACGGTTGCTGTTCTTGGTTGTTCGAAGGAAGGGGATGATGACATCATCCTATTTGCTTATCCAAAGAAATGTACCAAGCCAAACGGTTTTTATAGCTATTCCAAATCGTTTTAATTTGATTGGCTATGCAGTTTCAGCAAACCGTTTAAAGGCAAACGGTTTGAAACCGTTTGGGATCAAACGGTTTCAAGACCGTTTGAGATGGTTGACCAAGCGTGGACCGTTTGGGAATTTTGTAAATAATTATTTATGCTAATTACCCACCAAATTTGAGGGGTTAACTCCAAAGGAATCGTAGGTTGAAGGCCAACCAATTAGGAAAATCGAATTGAATTAAATGCTGATTTTTAACCTGATTAACTTGACCTGTTTGGGAAAACGGTTTCAAGACCATTTGAGTAAGTTGACCAAGCATTAACCGTTTGGGATTCCTGTTCCTAATTATGTTGGTTGATCACTCTCCAAATTTTAGGTATTAACTCCCAAGGAATCGTGAGTTGAAGGCTAATCAATTAGGGAAACCTAATTGGATTAAGTGCTGATTATCAATCTGATTTAATTGAACTTTTTGGGCAAACGGTCTCAAGACCGTTTGAGTGCGTTGACCAAGGGTTGACCGTTTGGGATTACTGTTCCTAATGATGTGTTATAATGACTCACCAAATTTGAGGGATTAACTCCCAAGGAATCGTGAGTTGAAGGCTATTCAATTGGGCAAACCCTAATTGAAAACAGTGCTGAAATTCTAATGAGTTAATTGGAGATTTTGGGTTGATTAGCCCAAACGGTTTCAAGACCGTTTGGGGATCACCCAAATGGTCTCAAGACCGTTTGGGGGTCACCCCAAGACCGTTTGGAGGTCTGGGGTCAAGTATTGTTGACCAATTTAAGGTCTAAAGGTACCAAATCATATTGCAATTAAGTGCTGATTTGTTGATCAACTCGATAGACCAAACCTTGATGAAATTTCACTAGAATCCAAAGGTTGGATGAGCCAAACGGTCTCAAGACCGTTTGGAGCTCATCCAAATGGTCTCAAGACCGTTTGGTGGTCACCCAAGACCGTTTGGAGGTCTAGGGTTGAGTATGGTTAGGTGTTTGAAGGTCTAAAGGTACCAAGCTGATATACAATGCAATGTTGATTTAGTGATCAATTCCATGATCCAAACCTTAATTAGATGGCTTGGATTTGAGTGATATGATGGGAAAACGGTATCAAGACCGTTTGTAGGTCATCCAAACGACCTCAAGACCGTTTGGGGTCAGGTCATACCCAATTTGGATGATGGTTCAAAAGTTTCAAAGTAAACAATCTTGTATTGATGAGTGTTGTTGAATCATCAATTCTAAACCCGAACCCAATTGAATCAAACCCTAATTGATGACCAAGTGAGGGTAAATTGAGGGTCAAATCAGTTGAAGGTTGACCTACTAAACTCAATTGAAGTATGAGCATAGGTCCAATTGATGATTGGTTCCATGAATTCAATGGTTGAAGATCCAATGCAATCAATTGAAACATAATTAGTAGCTTGATTGATGATCAACTTCAAAGCTCTAATTGGTGTTTATAAACCCTAATTCCATTGAGATCAGACCCTAATTGAAGTTCCAATTAAGGGATGAGTTCATGACTCAATTGATGATTGAGTTGATGATCCAATTGGTTGAGATTCCATAGATTGGAATTGAGTGTTGTTGAAGTCTTGATTGACTCTTTGGTCCATGCGGTTTGGAGAGGTTTGGATCATACGGTCTCAAGACCATTTTGGACCAAACGGTCTCAAACCGTTTGATACCAAACGGTCTCAAACCGTAACGGTCTCAAACCGTTTGAGACCCATGCGGTTTCAAAGCTTTTTGCTTAAACGGTTTCAAACCGTTTGTGATTCAATTTGGTTAATTCAATTGGATGCCCAATGTAATTGAAGGATCAATTGGTTAATCCAATTGAGTACTTAAAGTAATTGAAGGAACAATGAGTTGATTCAATTGAGTACCCAATGATATTAAAGACTCAATTGACTAATCCAAATGGATACCCAGTGCAGTTGAAGGTTCTATTGATCAATCTATTTGGATACCTCAAGTTATTGAAGGTCCAATTGATCAAACATTTTTGTAAACCTAATGTGATTAGGTGGGAGATACCTTTAATGGTACTAATCATTAATGCATAACAAATGCATAGATCCAATATATGATGTAAACCCTAATTGAGGTTGATTCCATGTATAATCCTATTAAGAGGTTGTCTACATGTGAAATCACTAATTAGGATGAATAGTAAACCCTAATTCAATTGGATACCTTATGTAATGGAGGTCCAATGTGATTGAATCTTTGAGAATTAAGATGATGAATGTTTTATTGATCCAATAATGATTAGTAATGATAATCAATGAAGGTACAAATGGTTGAAACCCTAATAGTACCTAAGTAATTAAGTGCCAATTAAGGGATGAATCCCTAATTGCTTATAGGATCAATGACTTGGTACACTATGTTAATCATATTTGTATGTACTCGACTGAAGGGTTGATATGACCTAATCAAGTTGAGAAGTTGATAGTATGAATTCATACATGAATATGATTCATGTGATGATTAAGGGTTATGATCCTTAAGCAAAGAGATCATGAAACCCTAAACATGAACATAAACCCTAATTGACAGGGTTATTGAACTCAAACCTTAATTGAAGGTGTATCCATGTAAAGCCCTAATTGAGGGTGATTCTATGAGAAACCCTAATGGGGATTGAGTAGTAAACCCTAATTATGGGTAATGTAATATGAAACCCTAATGAAGGGTGATGCTATATGCAATCCCTATTCTAATGAAGGGAAATGGTATGTGAAACCATAATTCCCTAATAAGAGAATAGAATTCATGCTTGAATATGATTCAAGAGGTGAACTCCTGTAGCACGACTGTGTTAGGTAGCACGGTCGTGGTATTTTCACTTTGTACGACCGTGCAAGGTAGCACGGCCGTGGTGGCTTCCCTTAGCACGGCCGTTTTTGGTTGCACGGTCGTGGCACTATAAGCTTGACTTAGAGTTGTTTTGAAAAGGACCTAGCATGGTCTTTTTATTAATTCCTGACTTATGTATGAATCCATAGTATTGGCAATAGTTGTATATTCCAAGTAAGTGACAACTGATCACTACTTTACATGATGAATGTGATAAACTGGTGCATAAAGTATTAGGATGGGTAATACCCTAATACAAGCTAAGTATGTGAACTTAAGAAAGTTAATGGTGTTGAGGGAAGTGAGACATCAAGATATGATAGATATCATATCCAACACCCCAAATACTGGTATACCTTGTTGTGATATAAGTCCAATATGATTGGATGAATGATACATGAGATGTGTGATGGAAATCCTAATCCTGGTAAAGGATTAAGGGTAATACCCTTGAATTATTAATACATTGTTTTTGCATGATGTTGATAGATAATTGATGTGCTGCTATCATATGTGCTAACCATGCAGGTATCATGAGATGATGGGCATAGCCAGGTATGAGCTGTGATATTTTATTAATTTGAATTTGTTTATTGGGCCTTGTGTGCCATAATTTATCTTGTTGTCTGATAAGAGGTAGCAAGAGAGTTAATAGGCATCAAGTATCATACTTACCTTGGTCAAATGACCTAAAGGTGTTAATTACCTAAGGAAGTGGTAACAATGCTCAGGTGATGAGCTAAGGGTTTAAACACCCAGAATCCCATGGTTAGGGTATTGAAATTGTGAAAGGATGAGAATTTCCAGTGGTGAATTGAGGGATTAAGATCCCAACACTTTATGAAAAGAATATGGCTATGGGCCATGACTTCACAATGATAATACCAGGCTTTAAATATATGATCTAATCTTGAAGAGAGTTAAAGCAGTGGTAATGATTTTGTAGTTTGAATAGATGTTATACATGTTCTTTATATTCCTTAAAGGATAAATGACATGTTGATTCTATCAAGTTATAATTGCAATGCTTCTGATATAGAATAATGTTCTAATCTGTTAGACATTAAAATATTTGCTGCTATACAAATATGATTCTTCCATTCATATTTATCTTCTTAAGTTGCAATAACAATGTTACTGGCGGAGAGTTATAACTCTCATTGGGGCAATTTTTATAATTGTCTCACCCCCGTGGGAACCAAATTTTAGGTAGACGTGGACGAAGAGACAGGAACCCTTCAGTAGGTGAAGGACAGCAGCAGCAGCAGGGACAGCAGTGAAGTCTCAGGTGGAGACATTGACTGTTATGTCATGTTCAGATGTATATAGAGTCCTATGTGTCGTCTCTGTACTCTCAGGTCCTCGGAGTAGTAGTAGTTAGTGATTTTGATATTTTGGCTCAGTGCCTCGAGATTTTTATATTGCCTGTGTTTAGCTTGACAGGATAGTTGATGCTTGTAATTCTCAGAAAGAGATGATGCATGATATGTACCTTTGACCCAGAATGTGAATGTGTTATACTTTGGCTCTTGAAGAAAAAGATTTCCTATGTGTGGATCTCTTTGCAAAAAGTTTTAATTTTTAGTGATTTTCGCTAATCTGATGCTTGATGAATGCTTCCGCATTAGTTAATCTTGTTTTCGCAAGACGGTCATCACAATTAAGTGGTATCAGAGCCCTAGGTTCGTTGAGTCTACAGAGACATAGGACTAAGGTTGTAGAGTCTATTCTAAGTGTCTTCCAGTTTATTTGATAGTATCTTCTGCTCACATAGGAGAAGAAGAACTTGAAAATGACTGGAGAACACAAGGAACACATTGCTAAGGGCAATGTTGTTGCACCAGGAGAGGGTGCATGGGACCAGGCAAGAGGAGAACAAGTACCTGAGAATTTCCATCTTGATCTAATCAGGATAGAGAATCCTATGTTATGCTCTTGAAGGGCAGGATAGGACAACTGTAATGCATATAGAAGACTGGATACTGGTATTACAACCTAGGTCACCAGTCCTCAATGCAGAAACTTTGGGCTTTGAAGGGATTCCTGAGTGACATGGTTATTTTAGAACAGTGGAAATATGGGAAAGATTAATAAATGGCAAGAAAGTAGACTCTTCCATAAGTACATTTGTGATGGTAGTGCCCAAGGAGGGGCAATAAGCTATGAATTAAGGTAAGGTCTCTATAATTTTAGAGACATTTTCCTAGATATTCTGAAAAACCAAAGTTTTTGGTGTCACCAGTGTAATAAATGCCTAGTGCACCAGGGCAGTAGCCACTAAGTAAAGGCAAAAGCAGCAACATGAGATAATTGGACACTATGGGTTGAAATCAACCTAATGTGGTAGGTGACCTTGAATGGTAATACTTAAATAAAATATATTCACCCTGATACTTCATTTCATGATTCTATGTGTTAAAAATATGAAAGTAGTTGTTTTTGAACTTCCTTTGACTAGTCCTATAAGGACATAAGAGAAATGAGAAATTATATCTTACTCAGTGTTCCTTAAAATGTTTTATAATCTCCCTTATCTGTATGTCAAAAGATGAAATATAGAAGTGATGCTTGGAGAAAATCTAGGAAATGGAAAATCTTGTGTGTACAATGATATGAAAAGTGAGGAATACGATAGCAAATAAGGTGCATACTACCTAATCTCAATACTTATATACCCTGGCCAGGTGTACAACTATTGATGATAAGGTGAGTATGGAAACTCTTAGATTGATATCTTTTTTGATTGCTCTGATCAAGCAGTCATTCTAAAACAATCTAATGAGTATCATGAAATAAGAAATATGGAACCAATAAAGGAAGATGCTTTGTGCAATTCCAATAAAGGAAGATGCTTTGTGCAATTCCAATAAAGGAAGATGCTTTGTGCAATTCCAATAAAGGAAGATGCTTTGTGCAATTCTAATAAAGGAAAATACTTTGTGCAATTCCAATAAAGGAAGTTTCTTTGTGCAATCCCAATAAAGGAAGATGCTTTGTGCAATTCCAATAAAGGAAGATGCTTTGTGCAATTCCAATAAAGGAAGATGCTTTGTGCAATTCCAATAAAGGAAGATGCTTTGTGCAATTCTAATAAAGGAAGATGTTTTATGCAATTCCAATAAAGGAAGATTCTTTGTGCAATTCCAACCCTAAACAAAAAGGGAAAAGCTATGTGACATTCCAACTAATAGGAAGAACTATGTGAACATTCCCAATTACATAGAGTTTGCTAAGTGAATTATCTCTGTTAGATATATATGTTTTTCCTTTTGATAATTATTCTTGAGTGATTATTGAAGTATGTTCTTTTATGCTTCTTCCTTTCAATGACATGGACATCATATGTTAGGGGTTTATGCTTTGCATAAACATAAACAGTGATATGGAGGAATTAATGAAAGGAGCTTTGTGTGGAATCACAGAGTTCATAATATCTCCATGATATTAAGATGATATGTGGAGACTTGAGGGCATGATTAATGAATAATTTGTTCCTCCTTTTTCCAGGGATTTCGGGGACGAAATCCTTATTAGGGGTTTATAACTTGTAACATCCCTGACCTGGGTTATGAATTAACCCTAGAGGTTTTGCCTAATAAGGTTGATTAGATTCTTAATTCTATCTTGGAAAAAGTAATTAGGGCTCATGAGAAACTTATGTTTCAATTTTGGTCCTGTTTGAACAATGTTGAATCAATGTTTTGTTTGTTTTGGACTAAAGTGCAAATTACCCAAGTTGAGGGGTTTATGTGCAAATTGTGCATGATAATATGTTCCTCATGTGTTGAAGCATCATGAGAGTGAATATGATGCTGAGGCGTGGCTTATGGAAGCCTGAATACCAAGAAAGAGCACATAGAGCAATGTTTGTTCATTAAAACCTAGTTTTGGTGTAAAGTGCAATTTACCCAAAACCTAGGGTTCAATATGAAATTTACCACTTCAATAAGGTCCTTAATGTTTCTTGACATCATGTAGAGCAAAGAAAATGAGAGGGGCACCTCATTTGAATTAAGATGGAGGAGAGAGAATCTTGATATTAAAATAATCAAGATTTAATCCTAAGTGAAACCCTAATCCAATTTAGGGCAAAAATGAATGTATTAATTAAAGGGCCTTCAACCAAAATGTTATTGGTTGATTTTTAATAATGATGGACGTTCTTTTTCCAAGATAAGGAACGAAAATATCTAAAGGAGGTGAAACTCCAGTCACCTTATTATAAAGGAAAGTAATTTCCACTCACATATGGGATATTAATATAATAAGCATTAAGGTGCTTATTTTCTTTTCCCTTAATTCATGGATAATGGAAGGGAGTTCGGTGGGGATATAGATTCCCTTGCATGCAAGAAACCAAGGGGGAAGTGGTGGCAACAATTTTGAAATTAAAAGACTTTTATAAAGTATCTTCTCTCTCCTCAATTTTCTTATAAAAGTACCTTTTCTAAGCCAAATGAAAGGCTTTTACGACCCCACTTCTTCTCTTTGCTTGCAAAACCGACCAAGAAGGCTAAGTACAGCAGGGAGCACGTCCCCAACCTGTTGGTAAGCCTTTGATCTTCGTTCTTCATGATTTCATGGTGAAAATCATAAAACAATGTGTAATTCCTTCATTTCTTCACTCAATCTTCAATTCTAGCCGATCATTTCACTCCAAATCTTGAAGTTGAGCCTTGGAATAGTTGGAGAAGCTTCATCCACCATTATAGCCGTGTAGATTGGAGCTTGGAGATCATATTTGAGGCGGTTTTTATAACTCAAACCCTTAATCATTGATATTGCATCAATTCTCTATACTTTGTTGATTGTTTTCTTTAAATTGCTACACTCTTGTTTCTTTGCTGCAATTTCCATCAAGAACGGTTGCTGTTCTTGGTTGTTCGAAGGAATGGGATGATGAAATCATCCTAGTTGCTTATCCAAAGAAATGTACCAAGACAAACGGTTTTGATAGCTATTCCAAATCGTTTTAATTTGATTGGCTATGCAGTTTCAGCAAACCGTTTAAAGGCAAACGGTTTGAAACCGTTTGGGATCAAACGGTTTCAAGACCGTTTGAGATGGTTGACCAAGCATTGAACGTTTGGGAATTTTGTAAATAATTATATATGCTAATTACCCACCACATTTGAGGGGTTAAATCCAAAGGAATCGTAGGTTGAAGGCCAGCCAATTAGGCAAATCGAATTGAATTAAATGCTGATTTTTAACCTGATTAACTTGACCTGTTTGGGAAACCGGTTTCAAGACCATTTGAGTAAGTTGACCAAGCATTAACCGTTTGGGATTCCTGTTCCTAATTATGTTGTTTGATGACTCTCCAAATTTGAGGGATTAACCCCCAAGGAATCGTGAGTTGAAGGCTAATCAATTAGGGAAACCTAATTGGATTAAGTGCTGATTATCAATCTGATTTAATTGAACTTTTTGGGCAAACGGTCTCAAGACCGTTTGAGTGCGTTGACCAAGGGTTGACCGTTTGGGATTACTGTTCCTAATGATGTGGTATAATGACTCACCAAATTTGAGGGATTAACTCCCAAGGAATCGTGAGTTGAAGGCTATTCAATTGGGCAAACCCTAATTGAAAACAGTGCTGAAATTCTAATGAGTTAATTGGAGATTTTGGGTTGATTAGCCCAAACGGTTTCAAGACCGTTTGGGGATCACCCAAATGGTCTCAAGACCGTTTGGGGGTCACCCCAAGACCGTTTGGAGGTCTGGGGTCAAGTATTGTTGACCAATTTAAGGTCTAAAGGTACCAAATCATATTGCAATTAAGTGCTGATTTGTTGATCAACTCGATAGACCAAACCTTGATGAAATGTCACTAGAATCCAAAGGTTGGATGAGCCAAACGGTCTCAAGACCGTTTGGAGCTCATCCAAATGGTCTCCAGACCGTTTGGTGGTCACCCAAGACCGTTTGGAGGTCTAGGGTTGAGTATGGTTAGGTATTTGAAGGTCTAAAGGTACCAAGCTGATATACAATGCAATGTTGATTTGGTGATCAATTCCATGATCCAAACCTTAATTAGATGGCTTGTATTTGAGTGATATGATGGGAAAACGGTATCAAGACCGTTTGTAGGTCATCCAAACGACCTCAAGACCGTTTGGGGTCAGGTCATACCCAATTTGGATGATGGTTCAAAAGTTTCAAAGTAAACAATCTTGTATTGATGAGTGTTGTTGAATCATCAATTCTAAACCCGAACCCAATTGAATCAAACCCTAATTGATGACCAAGTGAGGGTAAATTGAGGGTCAAATCAGTTGAAGGTTGACCTACTAAACTCAATTGAAGTATGAGCATAGGTCCAATTGATGATTGGTTCCATGAATTCAATGGTTGAAGATCCAATGCAATCAATTGAAACATAATTAGTAGCTTGATTGATGATCAACTTCAAAGCTCTAATTGGTGTTTATAAAGCCTAATTCCATTGAGATCAGACCCTAATTGAAGTTCCAATTAAGGGATGAGTTCATGACTCAATTGATGATTGAGTTGATGATCCAATTGGTTGAGATTCCATAGATTGGAATTGAGTGTTGTTGAAGTCTTGATTGACTCTTTGGTCCATGCGGTTTGGAGAGGTTTGGATCATACGGTCTCAAGACCATTTTGGACCAAACGGTCTCAAACCGTAACGGTCTCAAACCGTTTGAGACCCATGCGGTTTCAAAGCTTTTTGCTTAAACGGTTTCAAACCGTTTGTGATTCAATTTGGTTAATTCAATTGGATGCCCAATGCAATTGAAGGATCAATTGGTTAATCCAATTGAGTACTTAAAGTAATTGAAGGAACAATGAGTTGATTCAATTGAGTACCCAATGATATTAAAGACTCAATTGACTAATCCAAATGGATACCCAGTGCAGTTGAAGGTTCTATTGATCAATCTATTTGGATACCTCAAGTTATTGAAGGTCCAATTGATCAAACATTTTTGTAAACCTAATGTGATTAGGTGGGAGATACCTTTAATGGTACTAATCATTAATGCATAACAAATGCATAGATCCAATATATGATGTAAACCCTAATTGAAGTTGATTCCATGTATAATCCTATTAAGAGGTTGTCTACATGTGAAATCACTAATTAGGATGAATAGTAAACCCTAATTCAATTGGATACCTTATGTAATGGAGGTCCAATGTGATTGAATCTTTGAGAATTAAGATGATGAATGTTTTATTGATCCAATAATGATTAGTAATGATAATCAATGAAGGTACAAATGGTTGAAACCCTAATAGTACCTAAGTAATTAAGTGCCAATTAAGGGATGAATCCCTAATTGCTTATAGGATCAATGACTTGGTACACTATGTTAATCATATTTGTATGTACTCGACTGAAGGGTTGATATGACCTAATCAAGTTGAGAAGTTGATAGTATGAATTCATACATGAATATGATTCATGTGATGATTAAGGGTTATGATCCTTAAGCAAAGAGATCATGAAACCCTAAACATGAACATAAACCCTAATTGACAGGGTTATTGAACTCAAACCTTAATTGAAGGTGTATCCATGTAAAGCCCTAATTGAGGGTGATTCTATGAGAAACCCTAATGGGGATTGAGTAGTAAACCCTAATTATGGGTAATGTAATATGAAACCCTAATGAAGGGTGATGCTATATGCAATCCCTATTCTAATGAAGGGAAATGGTATGTGAAACCATAATTCCCTAATAAGAGAATAGAATTCATGCTTGAATATGATTCAAGAGGTGAACTCCTGTAGCACGACCGTGTTAGGTAGCACGGTCGTGGTATTTTCACTTTGTACGACCGTGCAAGGTAGCACGGCCGTGGTGGCTTCCCTTAGCACGGCCGTTTTTGGTTGCACGGTCGTGGCACTATAAGCTTGACTTAGAGTTGTTTTGAAAAGGACCTAGCATGGTCTTTTTATTAATTCCTGACTTATGTATGAATCCATAGTATTGGCAATAGTTGTATATTCCAAGTAAGTGACAATTGATCACTACTTTACATGATGAATGTGATAAACTGGTGCATAAAGTATTAGGATGGGTAATACCCTAATACAAGCTAAGTATGTGAACTTAAGAAAGTTAATGGTGTTGAGGGAAGTGAGACATCAAGATATGATAGATATCATATCCAACACCCCAAATACTGGTATACCTTGTTGTGATATAAGTCCAATATGATTGGATGAATGATACATGAGATGTGTGATGGAAATCCTAATCCTGGTAAATGATTAAGGGTAATACCCTTGAATTATTAATACATTGTTTTTGCATGATGTTGATAGATAATTGATGTGCTGCTATCATATGTGCTAACCATGCATGTATCATGAGATGATGGGCATAGCCAGGTATGAGCTGTGATATTTTATTAATTTGAATTTGTTTATTGGGCCTTGTGTGCCATAATTTATCTTGTTGTCTGATAAGAGGTAGCAAGAGAGTTAATAGGCATCAAGTATCATACTTACCTTGGTCAAATGACCTAAAGGTGTTAATTACCTAAGGAAGTGGTAACAATGCTCAGGTGATGAGCTAAGGGTTTAAACACCCAGAATCCCATGGTTAGGGTATTGAAATTGTGAAAGGATGAGAATTTCCAGTGGTGAATTGAGGGATTAAGATCCCAACACTTTATGAAAAGAATATGGCTACGGGCCATGACTTCACAATGATAATACCAGGCTTTAAATATATGATCTAATCCTGAAGAGAGTTAAAGCAGTGGTAATGATTTTGTAGTTTGAATAGATGTTATACATGTTCTTTATATTCCTTAAAGGATAAATGACATGTTGATTCTATCAAGTTATAGTTGCAATGCTTCTGATATAGAATAATGTTCTAATCTGTTAGACATTAAAATATCTGCTGCTATACAAATATGATTCTTCCATTCATATTTATCTTCTTAAGTTGCAATAACAATGTTACTGGCGGAGAGTTATAACTCTCGTTGGGGCAATTTTTATAATTGTCTCACCCCCGTGGGAACCACATTTTAGGTAGACGTGGACGAAGAGACAGGAACCCTTCAGTAGGTGAAGGACAGCAGCAGCAGCAGGGACAGCAGTGAAGTCTCAGGTGGAGACATTGACTGTTATGTCATGTTCAGATGTATATAGAGTCCTATGTGTCGTCTCTGTACTCTCAGGTCCTCGGAGTAGTAGTAGTTAGTGATTTTGAGATTTTGGCTCAGTGCGTCGAGATTTTTATATTGCCTGTGTTTAGCTTGATAGGATAGTTGATGCTTGTAATTCTCAGAAAGAGATGATGCATGATATGTACCTTTGACCCAGAATGTGAATGTGTTATACTTTGGCTCTTGAAGAAAAAGATTTCCTATGTGTGGATCTCTTTGCAAAAAGTTTTAATTTTTAGTGATTTTCGCTAATCTGCTGCTTGATGAATGCTTCCGCATTAGTTAATCTTGTTTTCACAAGACGGTCATCACAATTAAGTGGTATCAGAGCCCTAGGTTCGTTGAGTCTACAGAGACATAGGACTAAGGTTGTAGAGTCTGTTCTAAGTGTCTTCCAGTTTATTTGATAGTATCTTCTGCTCACATAGGAGAAGAAGAACTTGAAAATGACTGGAGAACACAAGGAACACATTGCTAAGGGCAATGTTGTTGCACCAGGAGAGGGTGCATGGGACCAGGCAAGAGGAGAACAAGTACCTGAGAATTTCCATCTTGATCTAATTAGGATAGAGAATCCTATGTTATGCTCTTGAAGGGCAGGATAGGACAACTGTAATGCATATAGAAGACTGGATACTGGTATTACAACCTAGGTCACCAGTCCTCAATGCAGAAACTTTGGGCTTTGAAGGGATTCCTGAGTGACATGGTTATGTTAGAACAGTGGAAATATGGGAAATATTAATAAATGGCAAGAAAGTAGACTCTTCCATAAGTACATCTGTGATGGTAGTGCCCAAGGAGGGGAAATAAGCTATGAATTAAGGTAAGGTCTCTATAATTTTAGAGACATTTGCCTAGATATTCTGAAAAACCAAAGTTTTTGGTGTCACCAGTGTAATAAATGCCTAGTGCACCAGGGCAGTAGCCACTAAGTAAAGGCAAAAGCAGCAACATGAGATAATTGGACACTATGGGTTGAAATCAACCTAATGTGGTAGGTGACCTTGAATGGTAATACTTAAATAAAATATATTCACCCTGATACTTCATTTCATGATTCTATGTGTTAAAAATATGAAAGTAGTTGTTTTTGAACTTCCTTTGACTAGTCCTATAAGGACACAAGAGAAATGAGAACTTATATCTTACTCATTGTTCCTTAAAATGTTTTATAATCTCCCTTATATGTATGTCAAAAGATGAAATATAGAAGTGATGCTTGGAGAAAATCTAGGAAATGGAAAATCTTGTGTGTACAATGATATGAAAAGTGAGGAATACGATAGCAAATAAGGTGCATACTATCTAATCTCAATACTTATATACCCTGGCCAGGTGTACAACTATTGATGATAAGGTGAGTACGGAAACTCTTAGATTGATATCTTTTTTGATTGCTCTGATCAAGCAGTCATTCTAAAACAATCTAATGAGTATCATGAAATAAGAAATATGGAACCAATAAAGGAAGATGCTTTGTGCAATTCCAATAAAGGAAGATGCTTTGTGCAATTCCAATAAAGGAAGATGCTTTGTGCAATTCCAATAAAGGAAAATACTTTGTGCAATTCCAATAAAGGAAGTTTCTTTGTGCAATCCCAATAAAGGAAGATGCTTTGTGCAATTCCAATAAAGGAAGATGCTTTGTGCAATTCCAATAAAGGAAGATGCTTTGTGCAATTCCAATAAAGGAAGATGCTTTGTGCAATTCTAATAAAGGAAGATGTTTTATGCAATTCCAATAAAGGAAGATTCTTTGTGCAATTCCAACCCTAAACAAAAAGGGAAAAGCTATGTGACATTCCAACTAATAGGAAGAACTATGTGAACATTCCCAATTACATAGAGTTTGCTAAGTGAATTATCTCTGTTAGATATATATGTTTTTCCTTTTGATAATTATTCTTGAGTGATTATTGAAGTATGTTCTTTTATGCTTCTTCCTTTCAATGACATGGACATCATATGTTAGGGGTTTATGCTTTGCATAAACATAAACAGTGATATGGAGGAATTAATGAAAGGAGATTTGTGTGGAATCACAGAGTTCATAATATCTCCATGATATTAAGATGATATGTGGAGACTTGAGGGCATGATTAATGAATAATTTGTTCCTCCTTTTTCCAGGGATTTCGGGGACGAAATCCTTGTTAGGGGTTTATAATTTGTAACATCCCTGACCTGGGTTATGAATTAACCCTAGAGGTTTTGCCTAATAAGGTTGATTAGATTCTTAATTCTATCTTGGAAAAAGTAATTAGGGCTCATGAGAAACTTATGTTTCAATTTTGGTCATGTTTGAACAATGTTGAATCAATGTTTTGTTTGTTTTGGACTAAAGTGCAAATTACCCAAGTTGAGGGGTTTATGTGCAAAATGTGCATGATAATATGTTCCTCATGTGTTGAAGCATCATGAGAGTGAATATGGTGCTGAGGCGTGGCTTATGGAAGCCTGAATACCAAGAAAGAGCAGATAGAGCAATGTTTGTTCATTAAAACCTAGTTTTGGTGTAAAGTGCAATTTACCCAAAACCTAGGGTTCAATATGAAATTTACCACTTCAATAAGGTCCTTAATGTTTCTTGACATCATGTAGAGCAAATAAAATGAGAGGGGCACCTCATTTGAATTAAGATGGAGGAGAGAGAATCTTGATATTAAAATAATCAAGATTTAATCCTAAGTGAAACCCTAATCCAATTTAGGGCAAAAATGAATGTATTAATTAAAGGGCCTTCAACCAAAATGTTATTGGTTGATTTTGAATAATGATGGACGTTCTTTTTCCAAGATAAGGAACGAAAATATCTAAAGGAGGTGAAACTCCACTCACCTTATTATAAAGGAAAGTAATTTCCACTCACATATGGGATATTAATATAATAAGCATTAAGGTGCTTATTTTCTTTTCCCTTAATTCATGGATAATGGAAGGGAGTTCGGTGGGGATATATATTCCCTTGCATGCAAGAAACCAAGGGGGAAGTGGTGGCAACAATTTTGAAATTAAAAGACTTTTATAAAGTATCTTCTCTCTCCTCAATTTTCTTATAAAAGTACCTTTTCTAAGCCAAATGAAAGGCTTTTACGACCCCACTTCTTCTCTTTGCTTGCAAAACCGACCAAGAAGGCTAAGTACAGCAGGGAGCACGTCCCCAACCTGTTGGTAAGCCTTTGATCTTCGTTCTTCATGATTTCATGGTGAAAATCATAAAACAATGTGTAATTCCTTCATTTCTTCACTCAATCTTCAATTCTAGCCGATCATTTCACTCCAAATCTTGAAGTTGAGCCTTGGAATAGTTGGAGAAGCTTCATCCACCATTAGAGCCGTGTATCTTGGAGCTTGGAGATCAGATTTGAGGCGGTTTTTATAACTCAAACCCTTAATCATTGATATTGCATCAATTCTCTATACTTTGTTGATTGTTTTCTTTAAATTGCTACACTCTTGTTTCTTTGCTGCAATTTCCATCAAGAACGGTTGCTGTTCTTGGTTGTTCGAAGGAAGGGGATGATGACATCATCCTATTTGCTTATCCAAAGAAATGTACCAAGCCAAACGGTTTTTATAGCTATTCCAAATCGTTTTAATTTGATTGGCTATGCAGTTTCAGCAAATCGTTTAAAGGCAAACGGTTTGAAACCGTTTGGGATCAAACGGTTTCAAGACCGTTTGAGATGGTTGACCAAGCGTGGACCGTTTGGGAATTTTGTAAATAATTATTTATGCTAATTACCCACCAAAATTGAGGGGTTAACTCCAAAGGAATCGTAGGTTGAAGGCCAACCAATTAGGAAAATCGAATTGAATTAAATGCTGATTTTTAACCTGATTAACTTGACCTGTTTGGGAAAACGGTTTCAAGACCATTTGAGTAAGTTGACCAAGCATTAACCGTTTGGGATTCCTGTTCCTAATTATGTTGGTTGATCACTCTCCAAATTTTAGGGATTAACTCCCAAGGAATCGTGAGTTGAAGGCTAATCAATTAGGGAAACCTAATTGGATTAAGTGCTGATTATCAATCTGATTTAATTGAACTTTTTGGGCAAACGGTCTCAAGACCGTTTGAGTGCGTTGACCAAGGGTTGACCGTTTGGGATTACTGTTCCTAATGATGTGGTATAATGACTCACCAAATTTGAGGGATTAACTCCCAAGGAATCGTGAGTTGAAGGCTATTCAATTGGGCAAACCCTAATTGAAAACAGTGCTGAAATTCTAATGAGTTAATTGGAGATTTTGGGTTGATTAGCCCAAACGGTTTCAAGACCGTTTGGGGATCACCCAAATGGTCTCAAGACCGTTTGGGGGTCACCCCAAGACCGTTTGGAGGTCTGGGGTCAAGTATTGTTGACCAATTTAAGGTCTAAAGGTACCAAATCATATTGCAATGAAGTGCTGATTTGTTGATCAACTCGATAGACCAAACCTTGATGAAATTTCACTAGAATCCAAAGGTTGGATGAGCCAAACGGTCTCAAGACCGTTTGGAGCTCATCCAAATGGTCTCAAGACCGTTTGGTGATCACCCAAGACCGTTTGGAGGTCTAGGGTTGAGTATGGTTAGGTGTTTGAAGGTCTAAAGGTACCAAGCTGATATACAATGCAATGTTGATTTGGTGATCAATTCCATGATCCAAACCTTAATTAGATGGCTTGGATTTGAGTTATATGATGGGAAAACGGTATCAAGACCGTTTGTAGGTCATCCAAACGACCTCAAGACCGTTTGGGGTCAGGTCATACCCAATTTGGATGATGGTTCAAAAGTTTCAAAGTAAACAATCTTGTATTGATGAGTGTTGTTGAATCATCAATTCTAAACCCGAACCCAATTGAATCAAACCCTAATTGATGACCAAGTGAGGGTAAATTGAGGGTCAAATCAGTTGAAGGTTGACCTACTAAACTCAATTGAAGTATGAGCATAGGTCCAATTGATGATTGGTTCCATGAATTCAATGGTTGAAGATCCAATGCAATCAATTGAAACATAATTAGTAGCTTGATTGATGATCAACTTCAAAGCTCTAATTGGTGTTTATAAACCCTAATTCCATTGAGATCAGACCCTAATTGAAGTTCCAATTAAGGGATGAGTTCATGACTCAATTGATGATTGAGTTGATGATCCAATTGGTTGAGATTCCATAGATTGGAATTGAGTGTTGTTGAAGTCTTGATTGACTCTTTGGTCCATGCGGTTTGGAGAGGTTTGGATCATACGGTCTCAAGACCATTTTGGACCAAACGGTCTCAAACCGTTTGATACCAAACGGTCTCAAACCGTAACGGTCTCAAACCGTTTGAGACCCATGCGGTTTCAAAGCTTTTTGCTTAAACGGTTTCAAACCGTTTGTGATTCAATTTGGTTAATTCAATTGGATGCCCAATGTAATTGAAGGATCAATTGGTTAATCCAATTGAGTACTTAAAGTAATTGAAGGAACAATGAGTTGATTCAATTGAGTACCCAATGATATTAAAGACTCAATTGACTAATCCAAATGGATACCCAGTGCAGTTGAAGGTTCTATTGATCAATCTATTTGGATACCTCAAGTTATTGAAGGTCCAATTGATCAAACATTTTTGTAAACCTAATGTGATTAGGTGGGAGATACCTTTAATGGTACTAATCATTAATGCATAACAAATGCATAGATCCAATATATGATGTAAACCCTAATTGAGGTTGATTCCATGTATAATCCTATTAAGAGGTTGTCTACATGTGAAATCACTAATTAGGATGAATAGTAAACCCTAATTCAATTGGATACCTTATGTAATGGAGGTCCAATGTGATTGAATCTTTGAGAATTAAGATGATGAATGTTTTATTGATCCAATAATGATTAGTAATGATAATCAATGAAGGTACAAATGGTTGAAACCCTAATAGTACCTAAGTAATTAAGTGCCAATTAAGGGATGAATCCCTAATTGCTTATAGGATCAATGACTTGGTACACTATGTTAATCATATTTGTATGTACTCGACTGAAGGGTTGATATGACCTAATCAAGTTGAGAAGTTGATAGTATGAATTCATACATGAATATGATTCATGTGATGATTAAGGGTTATGATCCTTAAGCAAAGAGATCATGAAACCCTAAACATGAACATAAACCCTAATTGACAGGGTTATTGAACTCAAACCTTAATTGAAGGTGTATCCATGTAAAGCCCTAATTGAGGGTGATTCTATGAGAAACCCTAATGGGGATTGAGTAGTAAACCCTAATTATGGGTAATGTAATATGAAACCCTAATGAAGGGTGATGCTATATGCAATCCCTATTCTAATGAAGGGAAATGGTATGTGAAACCATAATTCCCTAATAAGAGAATAGAATTCATGCTTGAATATGATTCAAGAGGTGAACTCCTGTAGCACGACTGTGTTAGGTAGTACGGTCGTGGTATTTTCACTTTGTACGACCGTGCAAGGTAGCACGGCCGTGGTGGCTTCCCTTAGCACGGCCGTTTTTGGTTGCACGGTCGTGGCACTATAAGCTTGACTTAGAGTTGTTTTGAAAAGGACCTAGCATGGTCTTTTTATTAATTCCTGACTTGTGTATGAATCCATAGTATTGGCAATAGTTGTATATTCCAAGTAAGTGACAACTGATCACTACTTTACATGATGAATGTGATAAACTGGTGCATAAAGTATTAGGATGGGTAATACCCTAATACAAGCTAAGTATGTGAACTTAAGAAAGTTAATGGTGTTGAGGGAAGTGAGACATCAAGATATGATAGATATCATATCCAACACCCCAAATACTGGTATACCTTGTTGTGATATAAGTCCAATATGATTGGATGAATGATACATGAGATGTGTGATGGAAATCCTAATCCTGGTAAAGGATTAAGGGTAATACCCTTGAATTATTAATACATTGTTTTTGCATGATGTTGATAGATAATTGATGTGCTGCTATCATATGTGCTAACCATGCAGGTATCATGAGATGATGGGCATAGCCAGGTATGAGCTATGATATTTTATTAATTTGAATTTGTTTATTGGGCCTTGTGTGCCATAATTTATCTTGTTGTCTGATAAGAGGTAGCAAGAGAGTTAATAGGCATCAAGTATCATACTTACCTTGGTCAAATGACCTAAAGGTGTTAATTACCTAAGGAAGTGGTAACAATGCTCAGGTGATGAGCTAAGGGTTTAAACACCCAGAATCCCATGGTTAGGGTATTGAAATTGTGAAAGGATGAGAATTTCCAGTGGTGAATTGAGGGATTAAGATCCCAACACTTTATGAAAAGAATATGGCTATGGGCCATGACTTCACAATGATAATACCAGGCTTTAAATATATGATCTAATCTTGAAGAGAGTTAAAGCAGTGGTAATGATTTTGTAGTTTGAATAGATGTTATACATGTTCTTTATATTCCTTAAAGGATAAATGACATGTTGATTCTATCAAGTTATAGTTGCAATGCTTCTGATATAGAATAATGTTCTAATCTGTTAGACATTAAAATATTTGCTGCTATACAAATATGATTCTTCCATTCATATTTATCTTCTTAAGTTGCAATAACAATGTTACTGACGGAGAGTTATAACTCTCATTGGGGCAATTTTTATAATTGTCTCACCCCCGTGGGAACCAAATTTTAGGTAGACGTGGACGAAGAGACAGGAACCCTTCAGTAGGTGAAGGACAGCAGCAGCAGCAGGGACAGCAGTGAAGTCTCAGGTGGAGACATTGACTGTTATGTCATGTTCAGATGTATATAGAGTCCTATGTGTCGTCTCTGTACTCTCAGGTCCTCGGAGTAGTAGTAGTTAGTGATTTTGATATTTTGGCTCAGTGCCTCGAGATTTTTATATTGCCTATGTTTAGCTTGACAGGATAGTTGATGCTTGTAACTCTCAGAAAGAGATGATGCATGATATGTACCTTTGACCCAGAATGTGAATGTGTTATACTTTGGCTCTTGAAGAAAAAGATTTCCTATGTGTGGATCTCTTTGCAAAAAGTTTTAATTTTTAGTGATTTTCGCTAATCTGCTGCTTGATGAATGCTTCCGCATTAGTTAATCTTGTTTTCGCAAGACGGTCATCACAATTAAGTGGTATCAGAGCCCTAGGTTCGTTGAGTCTACAGAGACATAGGACTAAGGTTGTAGAGTCTATTCTAAGTGTCTTCCAGTTTATTTGATAGTATCTTCTGCTCACATAGGAGAAGAAGAACTTGAAAATGACTGGAGAACACAAGGAACACATTGCTAAGGGCAATGTTGTTGCACCAGGAGAGGGTGCATGGGACCAGGCAAGAGGAGAACAAGTACCTGAGAATTTCCATCTTGATCTAATCAGGATAGAGAATCCTATGTTATGCTCTTGAAGGGCAGGATAGGACAACTGTAATGCATATAGAAGACTGGATACTGGTATTACAACCTAGGTCACCAGTCCTCAATGTAGAAACTTTGGGCTTTGAAGGGATTCCTGAGTGACATGGTTATTTTAGAACAGTGGAAATATGGGAAAGATTAATAAATGGCAAGAAAGTAGACTCTTCCATAAGTACATCTGTGATGGTAGTGCCCAAGGAGGGGCAATAAGCTATGAATTAAGGTAAGGTCTCTATAATTTTAGAGACATTTTCCTAGATATTCTGAAAAACCAAAGTTTTTGGTGTCACCAGTGTAATAAATGCCTAGTGCACCAGGGCAGTAGCCACTAAGTAAAGGCAAAAGCAGCAACATGAGATAATTGGACACTATGGGTTGAAATCAACCTAATGTGGTAGGTGACCTTGAATGGTAATACTTAAATAAAATATATTCACCCTGATACTTCATTTCATGATTCTATGTGTTAAAAATATGAAAGTAGTTGTTTTTGAACTTCCTTTGACTAGTCCTATAAGGACATAAGAGAAATGAGAAATTATATCTTACTCAGTGTTCCTTAAAATGTTTTATAATCTCCCTTATCTGTATGTCAAAAGATGAAATATAGAAGTGATGCTTGGAGAAAATATAGGAAATGGAAAATCTTGTGTGTACAATGATATGAAAAGTGAGGAATACGATAGCAAATAAGGTGCATACTACCTAATCTCAATACTTATATACCCTGGCCAGGTGTACAACTATTGATGATAAGGTGAGTATGGAAACTCTTAGATTGATATCTTTTTTGATTGCTCTGATCAAGCAGTCATTCTAAAACAATCTAATGAGTATCATGAAATAAGAAATATGGAACCAATAAAGGAAGATGCTTTGTGCAATTCCAATAAAGGAAGATGCTTTGTGCAATTCCAATAAAGGAAGATGCTTTGTGCAATTCCAATAAAGGAAGATGCTTTGTGCAATTCTAATAAAGGAAAATACTTTGTGCAATTCCAATAAAGGAAGTTTCTTTGTGCAATCCCAATAAAGGAAGATGCTTTGTGCAATTCCAATAAAGGAAGATGCTTTGTGCAATTCCAATAAAGGAAGATGCTTTGTGCAATTCCAATAAAGGAAGATGCTTTGTGCAATTCTAATAAAGGAAGATGTTTTATGCAATTCCAATAAAGGAAGATTCTTTGTGCAATTCCAACCCTAAACAAAAAGGGAAAAGCTATGTGACATTCCAACTAATAGGAAGAACTATGTGAACATTCCCAATTACATAGAGTTTGCTAAGTGAATTATCTCTGTTAGATATATATGTTTTTCCTTTTGATAATTATTCTTGAGTGATTATTGAAGTATGTTCTTTTATGCTTCTTCCTTTCAATGACATGGACATCATATGTTAGGGGTTTATGCTTTGCATAAACATAAACAGTGATATGGAGGAATTAATGAAAGGAGCTTTGTGTGGAATCACAGAGTTCATAATATCTCCATGATATTAAGATGATATGTGGAGACTTGAGGGCATGATTAATGAATAATTTGTTCCTCCTTTTTCCAGGGATTTCGGGGACGAAATCCTTGTTAGGGGTTTATAATTTGTAACATCCCTGACCTGGGTTATGAATTAACCCTAGAGGTTTTGCCTAATAAGGTTGATTAGATTCTTAATTCTATCTTGGAAAAAGTAATTAGGGCTCATGAGAAACTTATGTTTCAATTTTGGTCCTGTTTGAACAATGTTGAATCAATGTTTTGTTTGTTTTGGACTAAAGTGCAAATTACCCAAGTTGAGGGGTTTATGTGCAAATTGTGCATGATAATATGTTCCTCATGTGTTGAAGCATCATGAGAGTGAATATGATGCTGAGGCGTGGCTTATGGAAGCCTGAATACCAAGAAAGAGCAGATAGAGCAATGTTTGTTCATTAAAACCTAGTTTTGGTGTAAAGTGCAATTTACCCAAAACCTAGGGTTCAATATGAAATTTACCACTTCAATAAGGTCCTTAATGTTTCTTGACATCATGTAGAGCAAAGAAAATGAGAGGGGCACCTCATTTGAATTAAGATGGAGGAGAGAGAATCTTGATATTAAAATAATCAAGATTTAATCCTAAGTGAAACCCTAATCCAATTTAGGGCAAAAATGAATGTATTAATTAAAGGGCCTTCAACCAAAATGTTATTGGTTGATTTTTAATAATGATGGACGTTCTTTTTCCAAGATAAGGAACGAAAATATCTAAAGGAGGTGAAACTCCAGTCACCTTATTATAAAGGAAAGTATTTTCCACTCACATATGGGATATTAATATAATAAGCATTAAGGTGCTTATTTTCTTTTCCCTTAATTCATGGATAATGGAAGGGAGTTCGGTGGGGATATAGATTCCCTTGCATGCAAGAAACCAAGGGGGAAGTGGTGGCAACAATTTTGAAATTAAAAGACTTTTATAAAGTATCTTCTCTCTCCTCAATTTTCTTATAAAAGTACCTTTTCTAAGCCAAATGAAAGGCTTTTACGACCCCACTTCTTCTCTTTGCTTGCAAAACCGACCAAGAAGGCTAAGTACAGCAGGGAGCACGTCCCCAACCTGTTGGTAAGCCTTTGATCTTCGTTCTTCATGATTTCATGGTGAAAATCATAAAACAATGTGTAATTCCTTCATTTCTTCACTCAATCTTCAATTCTAGCCGATCATTTCACTCCAAATCTTGAAGTTGAGCCTTGGAATAGTTGGAGAAGCTTCATCCACCATTATAGCCGTGTAGATTGGAGCTTGGAGATCAGATTTGAGGTGGTTTTTATAACTCAAACCCTTAATCATTGATATTGCATCAATTCTCTATACTTTGTTGATTGTTTTCTTTAAATTGCTACACTCTTGTTTCTTTGCTGCAATTTCCATCAAGAACGGTTGCTGTTCTTGGTTGTTCGAAGGAATGGGATGATGAAATCATCCTAGTTGCTTATCCAAAGAAATGTACCAAGACAAACGGTTTTGATAGCTATTCCAAATCGTTTTAATTTGATTGGCTATGCAGTTTCAGCAAACCGTTTAAAGGCAAACGGTTTGAAACCGTTTGGGATCAAACGGTTTCAAGACCGTTTGAGATGGTTGACCAAGCGTTGAACGTTTGGGAATTTTGTAAATAATTATATATGCTAATTACCCACCACATTTGAGGGGTTAAATCCAAAGGAATCGTAGGTTGAAGGCCAGCCAATTAGGCAAATCGAATTGAATTAAATGCTGATTTTTAACCTGATTAACTTGACCTGTTTGGGAAAACGGTTTCAAGACCATTTGAGTAAGTTGACCAAGCATTAACCGTTTGGGATTCCTGTTCCTAATTATGTTGTTTGATGACTCTCCAAATTTGAGGGATTAACCCCCAAGGAATCGTGAGTTGAAGGCTAATCAATTAGGGAAACCTAATTGGATTAAGTGCTGATTATCAATCTGATTTAATTGAACTTTTTGGGCAAACGGTCTCAAGACCGTTTGAGTGCGTTGACCAAGGGTTGACCGTTTGGGATTACTGTTCCTAATGATGTGGTATAATGACTCACCAAATTTGAGGGATTAACTCCCAAGGAATCGTGAGTTGAAGGCTATTCAATTGGGCAAACCCTAATTGAAAACAGTGCTGAAATTCTAATGAGTTAATTGGAGATTTTGGGTTGATTAGCCCAAACGGTTTCAAGACCGTTTGGGGATCAGCCAAATGGTCTCAAGACCGTTTGGGGGTCACCCCAAGACCGTTTGGAGGTCTGGGGTCAAGTATTGTTGACCAATTTAAGGTCTAAAGGTACCAAATCATATTGCAATTAAGTGCTGATTTGTTGATCAACTCGATAGACCAAACCTTGATGAAATTTCACTAGAATCCAAAGGTTGGATGAGCCAAACGGTCTCAAGACCGTTTGGAGCTCATCCAAATGGTCTCCAGACCGTTTGGTGGTCACCCAAGACCGTTTGGAGGTCTAGGGTTGAGTATGGTTAGGTGTTTGAAGGTCTAAAGGTACCAAGCTGATATACAATGCAATGTTGATTTGGTGATCAATTCCATGATCCAAACCTTAATTAGATGGCTTGTATTTGAGTGATATGATGGGAAAACGGTATCAAGACCGTTTGTAGGTCATCCAAACGACCTCAAGACCGTTTGGGGTCAGGTCATACCCAATTTGGATGATGGTTCAAAAGTTTCAAAGTAAACAATCTTGTATTGATGAGTGTTGTTGAATCATCAATTCTAAACCCGAACCCAATTGAATCAAACCCTAATTGATGACCAAGTGAGGGTAAATTGAGGGTCAAATCAGTTGAAGGTTGACCTACTAAACTCAATTGAAGTATGAGCATAGGTCCAATTGATGATTGGTTCCATGAATTCAATGGTTGAAGATCCAATGCAATCAATTGAAACATAATTAGTAGCTTGATTGATGATCAACTTCAAAGCTCTAATTGGTGTTTATAAAGCCTAATTCCATTGAGATCAGACCCTAATTGAAGTTCCAATTAAGGGATGAGTTCATGACTCAATTGATGATTGAGTTGATGATCCAATTGGTTGAGATTCCATAGATTGGAATTGAGTGTTGTTGAAGTCTTGATTGACTCTTTGGTCCATGCGGTTTGGAGAGGTTTGGATCATACGGTCTCAAGACCATTTTGGACCAAACGGTCTCAAACCGTAACGGTCTCAAACCGTTTGAGACCCATGCGGTTTCAAAGCTTTTTGCTTAAACGGTTTCAAACCGTTTGTGATTCAATTTGGTTAATTCAATTGGATGCCCAATGCAATTGAAGGATCAATTGGTTAATCCAATTGAGTACTTAAAGTAATTGAAGGAACAATGAGTTGATTCAATTGAGTACCCAATGATATTAAAGACTCAATTGACTAATCCAAATGGATACCCAGTGCAGTTGAAGGTTCTATTGATCAATCTATTTGGATACCTCAAGTTATTGAAGGTCCAATTGATCAAACATTTTTGTAAACCTAATGTGATTAGGTGGGAGATACCTTTAATGGTACTAATCATTAATGCATAACAAATGCATAGATCCAATATATGATGTAAACCCTAATTGAGGTTGATTCCATGTATAATCCTATTAAGAGGTTGTCTACATGTGAAATCACTAATTAGGATGAATAGTAAACCCTAATTCAATTGGATACCTTATGTAATGGAGGTCCAATGTGATTGAATCTTTGAGAATTAAGATGATGAATGTTTTATTGATCCAATAATGATTAGTAATGATAATCAATGAAGGTACAAATGGTTGAAACCCTAATAGTACCTAAGTAATTAAGTGCCAATTAAGGGATGAATCCCTAATTGCTTATAGGATCAATGACTTGGTACACTATGTTAATCATATTTGTATGTACTCGACTGAAGGGTTGATATGACCTAATCAAGTTGAGAAGTTGATAGTATGAATTCATACATGAATATGATTCATGTGATGATTAAGGGTTATGATCCTTAAGCAAAGAGATCATGAAACCCTAAACATGAACATAAACCCTAATTGACAGGGTTATTGAACTCAAACCTTAATTGAAGGTGTATCCATGTAAAGCCCTAATTGAGGGTGATTCTATGAGAAACCCTAATGGGGATTGAGTAGTAAACCCTAATTATGGGTAATGTAATATGAAACCCTAATGAAGGGTGATGCTATATGCAATCCCTATTCTAATGAAGGGAAATGGTATGTGAAACCATAATTCCCTAATAAGAGAATAGAATTCATGCTTGAATATGATTCAAGAGGTGAACTCCTGTAGCACGACCGTGTTAGGTAGCACGGTCGTGGTATTTTCACTTTGTACGACCGTGCAAGGTAGCACGGCCGTGGTGGCTTCCCTTAGCACGGCCATTTTTGGTTGCACGGTCGTGGCACTATAAGCTTGACTTAGAGTTGTTTTGAAAAGGACCTAGCATGGTCTTTTTATTAATTCCTGACTTATGTATGAATCCATAGTATTGGCAATAGTTGTATATTCCAAGTAAGTGACAATTGATCACTACTTTACATGATGAATGTGATAAACTGGTGCATAAAGTATTAGGATGGGTAATACCCTAATACAAGCTAAGTATGTGAACTTAAGAAAGTTAATGGTGTTGAGGGAAGTGAGACATCAAGATATGATAGATATCATATCCAACACCCCAAATACTGGTATACCTTGTTGTGATATAAGTCCAATATGATTGGATGAATGATACATGAGATGTGTGATGGAAATCCTAATCCTGGTAAATGATTAAGGGTAATACCCTTGAATTATTAATACATTGTTTTTGCATGATGTTGATAGATAATTGATGTGCTGCTATCATATGTGCTAACCATGCATGTATCATGAGATGATGGGCATAGCCAGGTATGAGCTGTGATATTTTATTAATTTGAATTTGTTTATTGGGCCTTGTGTGCCATAATTTATCTTGTTGTCTGATAAGAGGTAGCAAGAGAGTTAATAGGCATCAAGTATCATACTTACCTTGGTCAAATGACCTAAAGGTGTTAATTACCTAAGGAAGTGGTAACAATGCTCAGGTGATGAGCTAAGGGTTTAAACACCCAGAATCCCATGGTTAGGGTATTGAAATTGTGAAAGGATGAGAATTTCCAGTGGTGAATTGAGGGATTAAGATCCCAACACTTTATGAAAAGAATATGGCTACGGGCCATGACTTCACAATGATAATACCAGGCTTTAAATATATGATCTAATCCTGAAGAGAGTTAAAGCAGTGGTAATGATTTTGTAGTTTGAATAGATGTTATACATGTTCTTTATATTCCTTAAAGGATAAATGACATGTTGATTCTATCAAGTTATAGTTGCAATGCTTCTGATATAGAATAATGTTCTAATCTGTTAGACATTAAAATATCTGCTGCTATACAAATATGATTCTTCCATTCATATTTATCTTCTTAAGTTGCAATAACAATGTTACTGGCGGAGAGTTATAACTCTCGTTGGGGCAATTTTTATAATTGTCTCACCCCCGTGGGAACCACATTTTAGGTAGACGTGGACGAAGAGACAGGAACCCTTCAGTAGGTGAAGGACAGCAGCAGCAGCAGGGACAGCAGTGAAGTCTCAGGTGGAGACATTGACTGTTATGTCATGTTTAGATGTATATAGAGTCCTATGTGTCGTCTCTGTACTCTCAGGTCCTCGGAGTAGTAGTAGTTAGTGATTTTGAGATTTTGGCTCAGTGCCTCGAGATTTTTATATTGCCTGTGTTTAGCTTGATAGGATAGTTGATGCTTGTAATTCTCAGAAAGAGATGATGCATGATATGTACCTTTGACCCAGAATGTGAATGTGTTATACTTTGGCTCTTGAAGAAAAAGATTTCCTATGTGTGGATCTCTTTGCAAAAAGTTTTAATTTTTAGTGATTTTCGCTAATCTGCTGCTTGATGAATGCTTCCGCATTAGTTAATCTTGTTTTCACAAGACGGTCATCACAATTAAGTGGTATCAGAGCCCTAGGTTCGTTGAGTCTACAGAGACATAGGACTAAGGTTGTAGAGTCTGTTCTAAGTGTCTTCCAGTTTATTTGATAGTATCTTCTGCTCACATAGGAGAAGAAGAACTTGAAAATGACTGGAGAACACAAGGAACACATTGCTAAGGGCAATGTTGTTGCACCAGGAGAGGGTGCATGGGACCAGGCAAGAGGAGAAAAAGTACCTGAGAATTTCCATCTTGATCTAATTAGGATAGAGAATCCTATGTTATGCTCTTGAAGGGCAGGATAGGACAACTGTAATGCATATAGAAGACTGGATACTGGTATTACAACCTAGGTCACCAGTCCTCAATGCAGAAACTTTGGGCTTTGAAGGGATTCCTGAGTGACATGGTTATGTTAGAACAGTGGAAATATGGGAAAGATTAATAAATGGCAAGAAAGTAGACTCTTCCATAAGTACATCTGTGATGGTAGTGCCCAAGGAGGGGAAATAAGCTATGAATTAAGGTAAGGTCTCTATAATTTTAGAGACATTTGCCTAGATATTCTGAAAAACCAAAGTTTTTGGTGTCACCAGTGTAATAAATGCCTAGTGCACCAGGGCAGTAGCCACTAAGTAAAGGCAAAAGCAGCAACATGAGATAATTGGACACTATGGGTTGAAATCAACCTAATGTGGTAGGTGACCTTGAATGGTAATACTTAAATAAAATATATTCACCCTGATACTTCATTTCATGATTCTATGTGTTAAAAATATGAAAGTAGTTGTTTTTGAACTTCCTTTGACTAGTCCTATAAGGACACAAGAGAAATGAGAACTTATATCTTACTCATTGTTCCTTAAAATGTTTTATAATCTCCCTTATATGTATGTCAAAAGATGAAATATAGAAGTGATGCTTGGAGAAAATCTAGGAAATGGAAAATCTTGTGTGTACAATGATATGAAAAGTGAGGAATACGATAGCAAATAAGGTGCATACTACCTAATCTCAATACTTATATACCCTGGCCAGGTGTACAACTATTGATGATAAGGTGAGTACGGAAACTCTTAGATTGATATCTTTTTTGATTGCTCTGATCAAGCAGTCATTCTAAAACAATCTAATGAGTATCATGAAATAAGAAATATGGAACCAATAAAGGAAGATGCTTTGTGCAATTCCAATAAAGGAAGATGCTTTGTGCAATTCCAATAAAGGAAGATGCTTTGTGCGATTCCAATAAAGGAAGATGCTTTGTGCAATTCCAATAAAGGAAAATACTTTGTGCAATTCCAATAAAGGAAGTTTCTTTGTGCAATCCCAATAAAGGAAGATGCTTTGTGCAATTCCAATAAAGGAAGATGCTTTGTGCAATTCCAATAAAGGAAGATGCTTTGTGCAATTCCAATAAAGGAAGATGCTTTGTGCAATTCCAATAAAGGAAGATGCTTTGTGCAATTCTAATAAAGGAAGATGTTTTATGCAATTCCAATAAAGGAAGATTCTTTGTGCAATTCCAACCCTAAACAAAAAGGGAAAAGCTATGTGACATTCCAACTAATAGGAAGAACTATGTGAACATTCCCAATTACATAGAGTTTGCTAAGTGAATTATCTCTGTTAGATATATATGTTTTTCCTTTTGATAATTATTCTTGAGTGATTATTGAAGTATGTTCTTTTATGCTTCTTCCTTTCAATGACATGGACATCATATGTTAGGGGTTTATGCTTTGCATAAACATAAACAGTGATATGGAGGAATTAATGAAAGGAGATTTGTGTGGAATCACAGAGTTCATAATATCTCCATGATATTAAGATGATATGTGGAGACTTGAGGGCATGATTAATGAATAATTTGTTCCTCCTTTTTCCAGGGATTTCGGGGATGAAATCCTTGTTAGGGGTTTATAATTTGTAACATCCCTGACCTGGGTTATGAATTAACCCTAGAGGTTTTGCCTAATAAGGTTGATTAGATTCTTAATTCTATCTTGGAAAAAGTAATTAGGGCTCATGAGAAACTTATGTTTCAATTTTGGTCCTGTTTGAACAATGTTGAATCAATGTTTTGTTTGTTTTGGACTAAAGTGCAAATTACCCAAGTTGAGGGGTTTATGTGCAAATTGTGCATGATAATATGTTCCTCATGTGTTGAAGCATCATGAGAGTGAATATGATGCTGAGGCGTGGCTTATGGAAGCCTGAATACCAAGAAAGAGCAGATAGAGCAATGTTTGTTCATTAAAACCTAGTTTTGGTGTAAAGTGCAATTTACCCAAAACCTAGGGTTCAATATGAAATTTACCACTTCAATAAGGTCCTTAATGTTTCTTGACATCATGTAGAGCAAAGAAAATGAGAGGGGCACCTCATTTGAATTAAGATGGAGGAGAGAGAATCTTGATATTAAAATAATCAAGATTTAATCCTAAGTGAAACCCTAATCCAATTTAGGGCAAAAATGAATGTATTAATTAAAGGGCCTTCAACCAAAATGTTATTGGTTGATTTTTAATAATGATGGACGTTCTTTTGCCAAGATAAGGAACGAAAATATCTAAAGGAGGTGAAACTCCACTCACCTTATTATAAAGGAAAGTAATTTCCACTCACATATGGGATATTAATATAATAAGCATTAAGGTGCTTATTTTCTTTTCCCTTAATTCATGGATAATAGAAGGGAGTTCGGTGGGGATATATATTCCCTTGCATGCAAGAAACCAAGGGGGAAGTGGTGGCAACAATTTTGAAATTAAAAGACTTTTATAAAGTATCTTCTCTCTCCTCAATTTTCTTATAAAAGTACCTTTTCTAAGCCAAATGAAAGGCTTTTACGACCCCACTTCTTCTCTTTGCTTGCAAAACCGACCAAGAAGGCTAAGTACAGAAGGGAGCACGTCCTCAACCTGTTGGTAAGCCTTTGATCTTCGTTCTTCATGATTTCATGGTGAAAATCATAAAACAATGTGTAATTCCTTCATTTCTTCACTCAATCTTCAATTCTAGCCGATCATTTCACTCCAAATCTTGAAGTTGAGCCTTGGAATAGTTGGAGAAGCTTCATCCACCATTAGAGCCGTGTATCTTGGAGCTTGGAGATCAGATTTGAGGCGGTTTTTATAACTCAAACCCTTAATCATTGATATTGCATCAATTCTCTATACTTTGTTGATTGTTTTCTTTAAATTGCTACACTCTTGTTTCTTTGCTGCAATTTCCATCAAGAACGGTTGCTGTTCTTGGTTGTTCGAAGGAAGGGGATGATGACATCATCCTATTTGCTTATCCAAAGAAATGTACCAAGCCAAACGGTTTTTATAGCTATTCCAAATCATTTTAATTTGATTGGCTATGCAGTTTCAGCAAACCGTTTAAAGGCAAACGGTTTGAAACCGTTTGGGATCAAACGGTTTCAAGACCGTTTGAGATGGTTGACCAAGCGTGGACCGTTTGGGAATTTTGTAAATAATTATGTATTCTAATTACCCACCAAATTTGAGGGGTTAACTCCAAAGGAATCGTAGGTTGAAGGCCAACCAATTAGGAAAATCGAATTGAATTAAATGCTGATTTTTAACCTGATTAACTTGACCTGTTTGGGAAAACGGTTTCAAGACCATTTGAGTAAGTTGACCAAGCATTAACCGTTTGGGATTCCTATTCCTAATTATGTTGGTTGATCACTCTCCAAATTTGAGGGATTAACTCCCAAGGAATCGTGAGTTGAAGGCTAATCAAGTAGGGAAACCTAATTGGATTAAGTGCTGATTATCAATCTGATTTAATTGAACTTTTTGGGCAAACGGTCTCAAGACCGTTTGAGTGCGTTGACCAAGGGTTGACCGTTTGGGATTACTGTTCCTAATGATGTGGTATAATGACTCACCAAATTTGAGGGATTAACTCCCAAGGAATCGTGAGTTGAAGGCTATTCAATTGGGCAAACCCTAATTGAAAATAGTGCTGCAATTCTAATGAGTTAATTGGAGATTTTGGGTTGATTAGCCCAAACGGTTTCAAGACCGTTTGGGGATCACCCAAATGGTCTCAAGACCGTTTGGGGGTCACCCCAAGACCGTTTGGGGGTCACCCCAAGACCGTTTGGAGGTCTGGGGTCAAGTATTGTTGACCAATTTAAGGTCTAAAGGTACCAAATCATATTGCAATTAAGTGCTGATTTGTTGATCAACTCGATAGACCAAACCTTGATGAAATTTCACTAGAATCCAAAGGTTGGATGAGCCAAACGGTCTCAAGACCGTTTTGAGATCATACAAATGGTCTCAAGACCGTTTGGTGGTCACCCAAGACCGTTTGGAGGTCTAGGGTTGAGTATGGTTAGGTGTTTGAAGGTCTAAAGGTACCAAGCTGATATACAATGCAATGTTGATTTGGTGATCAATTCCATGATCCAAACCTTAATTAGATGGCTTGGATTTGAGTGATATGATGGGAAAACAGTATCAAGACCGTTTGTAGGTCATCCAAACGACCTCAAGACCGTTTGGGGTCAGGTCATACCCAATTTGGATGATGGTTCAAAAGTTTCAAAGTAAACAATCTTGTATTGATGAGTGTTGTTGAATCATCAATTCTAAACCCGAACCCAATTGAATCAAACCCTAATTGATGACCAAGTGAGGGTAAATTGAGGGTCAAATCAGTTGAAGGTTGACCTACTAAACTCAATTGAAGTATGAGCATAGGTCCAATTGATGATTGGTTCCATGAATTCAATGGTTGAAGATCCAATGCAATCAATTGAAACATAATTAGTAGCTTGATTGATGATCAACTTCAAAGCTCTAATTGGTGTTTATAAACCCTAATTCCATTGAGATCAGACCCTAATTGAAGTTCCAATTAAGGGATGAGTTCATGACTCAATTGATGATTGAGTTGATGATCCAATTGGTTGAGATTCCATAGATTGGAATTGAGTGTTGTTGAAGTCTTGATTGACTCTTTGGTCCATGCGGTTTGGAGAGGTTTGGATCATACGGTCTCAAGACCATTTTGGACCAAACGGTCTCAAGACCGTTTGATACCAAACGGTCTCAAACCGTTTGATACCAAACGGTCTCAAACCGTAACGGTCTCAAACCGTTTGAGACCCATGCGGTTTCAAAGCTTTTTGCTTAAACGGTTTCAAACCGTTTGTGATTCAATTTGGTTAATTCAATTGGATGCCCAATGCAATTGAAGGATCAATTGGTTAATCCAATTGAGTACTTAAAGTAATTGAAGGAACAATGAGTTGATTCAATTGAGTACCCAATGATATTAAAGACTCAATTGACTAATCCAAATGGATACCCAGTGCAGTTGAAGGTTCTATTGATCAATCTATTTGGATACCTCAAGTTATTGAAGGTCCAATTGATCAAACATTTTTGTAAACCTAATGTGATTAGGTGGGAGATACCTTTAATGGTACTAATCATTAATGCATAACAAATGCATAGATCCAATATATGATGTAAACCCTAATTGAGGTTGATTCCATGTATAATCCTATTAAGAGGTTGTCTACATGTGAAATCACTAATTAGGATGAATAGTAAACCCTAATTCAATTGGATACCTTATGTAATGGAGGTCCAATGTGATTGAATCTTTGAGAATTAAGATGATGAATGTTTTATTGATCCAATAATGATTAGTAATGATAATCAATGAAGGTACAAATGGTTGAAACCCTAATAGTACCTAAGTAATTAAGTGCCAATTAAGGGATGAATCCCTAATTGCTTATAGGATCAATGACTTGGTACACTATGTTAATCATATTTGTATGTACTCGACTGAAGGGTTGATATGACCTAATCAAGTTGAGAAGTTGATAGTATGAATTCATACATGAATATGATTCATGTGATGATTAAGGGTTATGATCCTTAAGCAAAGAGATCATGAAACCCTAAACATGAACATAAACCCTAATTGACAGGGTTATTGAACTCAAACCTTAATTGAAGGTGTATCCATGTAAAGCCCTAATTGAGGGTGATTCTATGAGAAACCCTAATGGGGATTGAGTAGTAAACCCTAATTATGGGTAATGTAATATGAAACCCTAATGAAGGGTGATGCTATATGCAATCCCTATTCTAATGAAGGGAAATGGTATGTGAAACCATAATTCCCTAATAAGAGAATAGAATTCATGCTTGAATATGATTCAAGAGGTGAACTCCTGTAGCACGACTGTGTTAGGTAGCACGGTCGTGGTATTTTCACTTTGTACGACCGTGCAAGGTAGCACGGCCGTGGTGGCTTCCCTTAGCACGGCCGTTTTTGGTTGCACGGTCGTGGCACTATAAGCTTGACTTAGAGTTGTTTTGAAAAGGACCTAGCATGGTCTTTTTATTAATTCCTGACTTATGTATGAATCCATAGTATTGGCAATAGTTGTATATTCCAAGTAAGTGACAATTGATCACTACTTTACATGATGAATGTGATAAACTGGTGCATAAAGTATTAGGATGGGTAATACCCTAATACAAGCTAAGTATGTGAACTTAAGAAAGTTAATGGTGTTGAGGGAAGTGAGACATCAAGATATGATAGATATCATATCCAACACCCCAAATACTGGTATACCTTGTTGTGATATAAGTCCAATATGATTGGATGAATGATACATGAGATGTGTGATGGAAATCCTAATCCTGGTAAATGATTAAGGGTAATACCCTTGAATTATTAATACATTGTTTTTGCATGATGTTGATAGATAATTGATGTGCTGCTATCATATGTGCTAACCATGCATGTATCATGAGATGATGGGCATAGCCAGGTATGAGCTGTGATATTTTATTAATTTGAATTTGTTTATTGGGCCTTGTGTGCCATAATTTATCTTGTTGTCTGATAAGAGGTATCAAGAGAGTTAATAGGCATCAAGTATCATACTTACCTTGGTCAAATGACCTAAAGGTGTTAATTACCTAAGGAAGTGGTAACAATGCTCAGGTGATGAGCTAAGGGTTTAAACACCCAGAATCCCATGGTTAGGGTATTGAAATTGTGAAAGGATGAGAATTTCCAGTGGTGAATTGAGGGATTAAGATCCCAACACTTTATGAAAAGAATATGGCTATGGGCCATGACTTCACAATGATAATACCAGGCTTTAAATATATGATCTAATCTTGAAGAGAGTTAAAGCAGTGGTAATGGTTTTGTAGTTTGAATAGATGTTATACATGTTCTTTATATTCCTTAAAGGATAAATGACATGTTGATTCTATCAAGTTATAGTTGCAATGCTTCTGATATAGAATAATGTTCTAATCTGTTAGACATTAAAATATTTGCTGCTATACAAATATGATTCTTCCATTCATATTTATCTTCTTAAGTTGCAATAACAATGTTACTGGCGGAGAGTTATAACTCTCATTGGGGCAATTTTTATAATTGTCTCACCCCCGTGGGAACCACATTTTAGGTAGACGTGGACGAAGAGACAGGAACCCTTCAGTAGGTGAAGGACAGCAGCAGCAGCAGCAGGGACAGCAGTGAAGTCTCAGGTGGAGACATTGACTGTTATGTCATGTTCAGATGTATATAGAGTCCTATGTGTCGTCTCTGTACTCTCAGGTCCTCGGAGTAGTAGTAGTTAGTGATTTTGAGATTTTGGCTCAGTGCCTCGAGATTTTTATATTGCCTATGTTTAGCTTGACAGGATAGTTGATGCTTGTAATTCTCAGAAAGAGATGATGCATGATATGTACCTTTGACCCAGAATGTGAATGTGTTATACTTTGGCTCTTGAAGAAAAAGATTTCCTATGTGTGGATCTCTTTGCAAAAAGTTTTAATTTTTAGTGATTTTCGCTAATCTGCTGCTTGATGAATGCTTCCGCATTAGTTAATCTTGTTTTCGCAAGACGGTCATCACAATTAAGTGGTATCAGAGCCCTAGGTTCGTTGAGTCTACAGAGACATAGGACTAAGGTTGTAGAGTCTGTTCTAAGTGTCTTCCAGTTTATTTGATAGTATCTTCTGCTCACATAGGAGAAGAAGAACTTGAAAATGACTGGAGAACACAAGGAACACATTGCTAAGGGCAATGTTGTTGCACCAGGAGAGGGTGCATGGGACCAGGCAAGAGGAGAACAAGTACCTGAGAATTTCCATCTTGATCTAATCAGGATAGAGAATCCTATGTTATGCTCTTGAAGGGCAGGATAGGACAACTGTAATGCATATAGAAGACTGGATACTGGTATTACAACCTAGGTCACCAGTCCTCAATGCAGAAACTTTGGGCTTTGAAGGGATTCCTGAGTGACATGGTTATGTTAGAACAGTGGAAATATGGGAAAGATTAATAAATGGCAAGAAAGTAGACTCTTCCATAAGTACATCTGTGATGGTAGTGCCCAAGGAGGGGCAATAAGCTATGAATTAAGGTAAGGTCTCTATAACTTTAGAGACATTTGCCTAGATATTCTGAAAAACCAAAGTTTTTGGTGTCACCAGTGTAATAAATGCCTAGTGCACCAGGGCAGTAGCCACTAAGTAAAGGCAAAAGCAGCAACATGAGATAATTGGACACTATGGGTTGAAATCAACCTAATGTGGTAGGTGACCTTGAATGGTAATACTTAAATAAAATATATTCACCCTGATACTTCATTTCATGATTCTATGTGTTAAAAATATGAAAGTAGTTGTTTTTGAACTTCCTTTGACTAGTCCTATAAGGACACAAGAGAAATGAGAACTTATATCTTACTCAGTGTTCCTTAAAATGTTTTATAATCTCCCTTATCTGTATGTCAAAAGATGAAATATAGAAGTGATGCTTGGAGAAAATCTAGGAAATGGAAAATCTTGTGTGTACAATGATATGAAAAGTGAGGAATACGATAGCAAATAAGGTGCATACTACCTAATCTCAATACTTATATACCCTGGCCAGGTGTACAACTATTGATGATAAGGTGAGTATGGAAACTCTTAGATTGATATCTTTTTTTATTGCTCTGATCAAGCAGTCATTCTAAAACAATCTAATGAGTATCATGAAATAAGAAATATGGAACCAATAAAGGAAGATGCTTTGTGCAATTCCAATAAAGGAAGATGCTTTGTGCAATTCCAATAAAGGAAGATGCTTTGTGCAATTCTAATAAAGGAAAATACTTTGTGCAATTCCAATAAAGGAAGTTTCTTTGTGCAATCCCAATAAAGGAAGATGCTTTGTGCAATTCCAATAAAGGAAGATGCTTTGTGCAATTCCAATAAAGGAAGATGCTTTGTGCAATTCCAATAAAGGAAGATGCTTTGTGCAATTCTAATAAAGGAAGATGTTTTATGCAATTCCAATAAAGGAAGATTCTTTGTGCAATTCCAACCCTAAACAAAAAGGGAAAAGCTATGTGACATTCCAACTAATAGGAAGAACTATGTGAACATTCCCAATTACATAGAGTTTTCTAAGTGAATTATCTCTGTTAGATATATATGTTTTTCCTTTTGATAATTATTCTTGAGTGATTATTGAAGTATGTTCTTTTATGCTTCTTCCTTTCAATGACATGGACATCATATGTTAGGGGTTTATGCTTTGCATAAACATAAACAGTGATATGGAGGAATTAATGAAAGGAGCTTTGTGTGGAATCACAGAGTTCATAATATCTCCATGATATTAAGATGATATGTGGAGACTTGAGGGCATGATTAATGAATAATTTGTTCCTCCTTTTTCCAGGGATTTCGGGGACGAAATCCTTGTTAGGGGTTTATAATTTGTAACATCCCTGACCTGGGTTATGAATTAACCCTAGAGGTTTTGCCTAATAAGGTTGATTAGATTCTTAATTCTATCTTGGAAAAAGTAATTAGGGCTCATGAGAAACTTATGTTTCAATTTTGGTCCTGTTTGAACAATGTTGAATCAATGTTTTGTTTGTTTTGGACTAAAGTGCAAATTACCCAAGTTGAGGGGTTTATGTGCAAATTGTGCATGATAATATGTTCCTCGTGTGTTGAAGCATCATGAGAGTGAATATGATGCTGAGGCGTGGCTTATGGAAGCCTGAATACCAAGAAAGAGCAGATAGAGCAATGTTTGTTCATTAAAACCTAGTTTTGGTGTAAAGTGCAATTTACCCAAAACCTAGGGTTCAATATGAAATTTACCACTTCAATAAGGTCCTTAATGTTTCTTGACATCATGTAGAGCAAAGAAAATGAGAGGGGCACCTCATTTGAATTAAGATGGAGGAGAGAGAATCTTGATATTAAAATAATCAAGATTTAATCCTAAGTGAAACCCTAATCCAATTTAGGGCAAAAATGAATGTATTAATTAAAGGGCCTTCAACCAAAATGTTATTGGTTGATTTTTAATAATTATGGACGTTCTTTTGCCAAGATAAGGAACGAAAATATCTAAAGGAGGTGAAACTCCACTCACCTTATTATAAAGGAAAGTAATTTCCACTCACATATGGGATATTAATATAATAAGCATTAAGGTGCTTATTTTCTTTTCCCTTAATTCATGGATAATGGAAGGGAGTTCGGTGGGGATATAGATTCCCTTGCATGCAAGAAACCAAGGGGGAAGTGGTGGAAACAATTTTGAAATTAAAAGACTTTTATAAAGTATCTTCTCTCTCCTCAATTTTCTTATAAAAGTACCTTTTCTAAGCCAAATGAAAGGCTTTTACGACCCCACTTCTTCTCTTTGCTTGCAAAACCGACCAAGAAGGCTAAGTACAGCAGGGAGCACGTCCCCAACCTGTTGGTAAGCCTTTGATCTTCGTTCTTCATGATTTCATGGTGAAAATCATAAAACAATGTGTAATTCCTTCATTTCTTCACTCAATCTTCAATTCTAGCCGATCATTTCACTCCAAATCTTGAAGTTGAGCCTTGGAATAGTTGGAGAAGCTTCATCCACCATTATATCCGTGTAGATTGGAGCTTGGAGATCAGATTTGAGGCGGTTTTTATAACTCAAACCCTTAATCATTGATATTGCATCAATTCTCTATACTTTGTTGATTGTTTTCTTTAAATTGCTACACTCTTGTTTCTTTGCTGCAATTTCCATCAAGAACGGTTGCTGTTCTTGGTTGTTCGAAGGAATGGGATGATGACATCATCCTAGTTGCTTATCCAAAGAAATGTACCAAGACAAACGGTTTTGATAGCTATTCCAAATCGTTTTAATTTGATTGGCTATGCAGTTTCAGCAAACCGTTTAAAGGCAAACGGTTTGAAACCGTTTGGGATCAAACGGTTTCAAGACCGTTTGAGATGGTTGACCAAGCGTTGAACGTTTGGGAATTTTGTAAATAATTATGTATGCTAATTACCCACCACATTTGAGGGGTTAACTCCAAAGGAATCGTAGGTTGAAGGCCAGCCAATTAGGCAAATCGAATTGAATTAAATGCTGATTTTTAACCTGATTAACTTGACCTGTTTGGGAAAACGGTTTCAAGACCATTTGAGTAAGTTGACCAAGCATTAACCGTTTGGGATTCCTGTTCCTAATTATGTTGTTTGATGACTCTCCAAATTTGAGGGATTAACCCCCAAGGAATCGTGAGTTGAAGGCTAATCAATTAGGGAAACCTAATTGGATTAAGTGCTGATTATCAATCTGATTTAATTGAACTTTTTGGGCAAACGGTCTCAAGACCATTTGAGTGCGTTGACCAAGGGTTGACCGTTTGGGATTACTGTTCCTAATGATGTGGTATAATGACTCACCAAATTTGAGGGATTAACTCCCAAGGAATCGTGAGTTGAAGGCTATTCAATTGGGCAAACCCTAATTGAAAACAGTGCTGAAATTCTAATGAGTTAATTGGAGATTTTGGGTTGATTAGCCCAAACGGTTTCAAGACCGTTTGGGGATCACCCAAATGGTCTCAAGACCGTTTGGGGGTCACCCCAAGACCGTTTGGAGGTCTGGGGTCAAGTATTGTTGACCAATTTAAGGTCTAAAGGTACCAAATCATATTGCAATTAAGTGCTGATTTGTTGATCAACTCGATAGACCAAACCTTGATGAAATTTCACTAGAATCCAAAGGTTGGATGAGCCAAACGGTCTCAAGACCGTTTGGAGCTCATCCAAATGGTCTCAAGACCGTTTGGTGGTCACCCAAGACCGTTTGGAGGTCTAGGGTTGAGTATGGTTAGGTGTTTGAAGGTCTAAAGGTACCAAGCTGATATACAATGCAATGTTGATTTGGTGATCAATTCCATGATCCAAACCTTAATTAGATGGCTTGGATTTGAGTGATATGATGGGAACTTCCTTTCACTAGTCCTATAAGGACACAAGAGAAATGAGAACTTATATCTTACTCAGTGTTCCTTAAAATGTTTTATAATCTCCCTTATATGTATGTCAAAAGATGAAATATAGAAGTGATGCTTGGAGAAAATCTAGGAAATGGAAAATCTTGTGTGTACAATGATATGAAAAGTGAGGAATACGATAGCAAATAAGGTGCATACTACCTAATCTCAATACTTATATACCCTGGCCAGGTGTACAACTATTGATGATAAGGTGAGTATGGAAACTCTTAGATTGATATCTTTTTTGATTGCTCTGATCAAGCAGTCATTCTAAAACAATCTAATGAGTATCATGAAATAAGAAATATGGAACCAATAAAGGAAGATGCTTTGTGCAATTCCAATAAAGGAAGATGCTTTGTGCAATTCCAATAAAGGAAGATGCTTTGTGCAATTCCAATAAAGGAAGATGCTTTGTGCAATTCTAATAAAGGAAAATACTTTGTGCAATTCCAATAAAGGAAGTTTCTTTGTGCAATCCCAATAAAAGAAGATGCTTTGTGCAATTCCAATAAAGGAAGATGCTTTGTGCAATTCCAATAAAGGAAGATGCTTTGTGCAATTCCAATAAAGGAAGATGCTTTGTGCAATTCCAATAAAGGAAGATGCTTTGTGCAATTCTAATAAAGGAAGATGTTTTATGCAATTCCAATATAGGAAGATTCTTTGTGCAATTCCAACCCTAAACAAAAAGGGAAAAGCTATGTGACATTCCAACTAATAGGAAGAACTATGTGAACATTCCCAATTACATAGAGTTTGCTAAGTGAATTATCTCTGTTAGATATATATGTTTTTCCTTTTGATAATTATTCTTGAGTGATTATTGAAGTATGTTCTTTTATGCTTCTTCCTTTCAATGACATGGACATCATATGTTAGGGGTTTATGCTTTGCATAAACATAAACAGTGATATGGAGGAATTAATGAAAGGAGCTTTGTGTGGAATCACAGAGTTCATAATATCTCCATGATATTAAGATGATATGTGGAGACTTGAGGGCATGATTAATGAATAATTTGTTCCTCCTTTTTCCAGGGATTTCGGGGACGAAATCCTTGTTAGGGGTTTATAATTTGTAACATCCCTGACCTGGGTTATGAATTAACCCTAGAGGTTTTGCCTAATAAGGTTGATTAGATTCTTAATTATATCTTGGAAAAAGTAATTAGGGCTCATGAGAAACTTATGTTTCAATTTTGGTCATGTTTGAACAATGTTGAATCAATGTTTTGTTTGTTTTGGACTAAAGTGCAAATTACCCAAGTTGAGGGGTTTATGTGCAAATTGTGCATGATAATATGTTCCTCATGTGTTGAAGCATCATGAGAGTGAATATGATGCTGAGGCGTGGCTTATGGAAGCCTGAATACCAAGAAAGAGTTGATAGAGCAATGTTTGTTCATTAAAACCTAGTTTTGGTGTAAAGTGCAATTTACCCAAAACCTAGGGTTCAATATGCAAATAACCACTTCAATAAGGTCCTTAATGTTTCTTGGCATCATGTAGAGCAATTAAAATGAGAGGGGCACCTCATTTGAATTAAGATGGAGGAGAGAGAATCTTGATATTAAAATAATCAAGATTTAATCCTAAGTGAAACCCTAATCCAATTTAGGGCAAAAATGAATGTATTAATTAAAGGGTCTTCAACCAAAATGTTATTGGTTGATTTTGAATAAGTATGGACGTTATTTTTCCAAGATAAGGAACGAAAATATCTAAAGGAGGTGAAACTCCACTCACCTTATTATAAAGGAAAGTAATTTCCACTCACATATGGGATATTAATATAATAAGCATTAAGGTGCTTATTTTCCTTTCCCTTAATTCATGGATAATGGAAGGGAGTTCGGTGGGGATAGAGATGCTCTTGCATGCAAGAAACCAAGGGCGAAGTGGTGGCAACAATTTTGGAATTAAAAGACTTTTATAAAGTATATTCTCTCTCCTCAATTTTCTTATAAAAGTACTTTTTCCAAGCCAAATGAAAGGCTTTTACGACCCCACTTCTTCTCTTTGCTTGCAAAACCGACCAAGAAGGCTAAGGACAGCAGGGAGCACGTCCCCAACCTGTTGGTAAGCCTTTGATCTTCGTTCTTCATGATTTCATGGTGAAAATCATAAAACAATGTGTAATTCCTTCATTTCTTCACTCAATCTTCAATTCTAGCCGATCATTTCACTCCAAATCTTGAAGTTGAGCCTTGGAATAGTTGGAGAAGCTTCATCCACCATTAGATCCATGTATCTTGGAGATCATATTTGAGGCGGGTTTTATAACTCAAACCCTTAATCATTGATATTGCACTAATTCTATATACTTTGTTGATTGTTTTCTTTGAATTGCTACACTCTTGTTTCTTTGCTGCAATTTCCATCAAGAACGGTTTCTGTTATTGGTTGTTCGAAGGAAGGGGATGATGAAATCATCCTAGATGCTTATCCAAAGAAAAGTACCAAGACAAACGGTTTTGATAGCTATTCCAAATCGTTTTAATTTGATTGGCTATGCGGTTTCAGCAAACCGTTTAAAGGCAAACGGTTTGAAACCGTTTGAGAGAAAACAGTTTAAAGACCGTTTGAGATGGTTGACCAAGCATTGACCGTTTGGGAATTTTGTTCCTAATTATGTAGGATAATTACCCACCAAATTTGAGGGGTTAACGCGAAAGGAATCGTAGGTTGAAGGGCAACCAATTAGGCAAATCGAATTGAATTAAATGCTGATTTTCAACCTGATTAACTTGACCTGTTTGGGCAAACGGTTTCAAGACCGTTTGAGTGAGTTGACCAAGCATTGACCGTTTGGGATTCCTGTTCATAATTATGTTGGTTGATGACCATCCAAATTTTAGGGATTAACTCCCAAGGAATCGTGATTTGAAGGCTAATCAATTAGGGAAACCTAATTGGATTAAGTGCTGATTATCAATCTGATTTAATTGAACTTTTTGGGCAAACGGTCTCAAGACCGTTTGAGTGCGTTTACCAAGGGTTTACCGTTTGGTATTACTGTTCATAATGATGTTTTATAATGACTCACCAAATTTGAGGGATTAACTCCCAAGTAATCGTGAGTTGAAGGCTATTCAATTGGGCAAACCCTAATTGAAAACAGTGCTGAAATTCCAATGAGTTAATTGGAGATTTTGGGTTGATTAGCCCAAACGGTTTCAAGACCGTTTGGGGATCACCCAAACGGTCTCAAGACCGTTTGGGGGTCACCCCAAGACCTTTTTGAGGTATGGGGTCAAGTATTGTTGACCAATTGATGGTCTAAAGGTACCAAATCATATTGCAATTAAGTGCTGATTTGTTGATCAACTCGATAGACCAAACCTTGATGAAATTTCACTAGAATCAAAAGGTTGGATGAGCCAAATGGTATCAAGAACGTTTGGAGCTCATACAAACGGTCTCAAGACTGTTTGGTGGTCACCCAAGACCGTTTGGAGGTCTAGAGTTGAGTATGGTTAGGTGTTTGAAGGTCTAAAGGTACCAAGCTGATATACAATGCAATGTTGATTTGGTGATCAATTCCATGATCCAAACCTTAATTGGATGGCTTGGATTTGAGTGATATGATGGGAAAACGGTCTCAAGACCGTTTGGAGGTCATCCAAACGACCTCAAGACCGTTTTGGGTCAGGTCATACCCAATTTGGATGATGGTTCAAAAGTTTCAAAGTAAACAATCTTGTATTGATGAGTGTTGTTGAATCATCGATTCTAAACCCTAATCCAATTGAATCAGACCCTAATTGATGACCAAGTGAGGGTAAATTGAGGGTCAAATCAGTTGAAGTTTGACCTACTAAACTCAATTGAAGTATGAGCATAGCTCCAATTGATGATTGGTTCCATGAATTCAATGGTTGAAGATCCAATGCAATCAATTGAAACATAATTAGTATCTTGATTGATGATCAACTTCAAAGCTATAATTGGTGTTTATAAACCCTAATTCCATTGATATCAGACCCTAATTGAAGTTCCAATTAAGGGATGAGTTCATGACTTAATTGATGATTGAGTTGATTATCCAATTGGTTGAGATTCCATAGATTGTAATTGAGTGTTGTTGAAGTCTTGATTGACTCTTTGGTCCATGCGGTTTTGAGAGGTTTGGACCAAACGGTCTCAAGACCGTTTGAGTACAAACGGTCTTGAGACCGTTTGGGACCAAACGGTCTCAAACCATTTGAGACCCATGCGGTTTCAAGTCCATGCGGTTTCAAAGCTTTTTGCTTAAACGATTTCAAACCGTTTGTGATTCAATTTGGTTAATTCAATTGGATGCCCAATGCAATTGAAGGATCAATTGGTTAATACAATTGAGTACTTAAAGTAATTGAAGGAACAATGAGTTGATTCAATTGAGTACCCAATGATATTAAAGACTCAATTGACTAATCCAAATGGATACCCAGAGTAGTTGAAGGTTCTATTGATCAATCTATTTGGATACCTCAAGTTATTGAAGGTCCAATTGATCAAACATTTTTGTAAACCTAATGTGATTAGATGGGAGATACCTTTAATGGTACTAATCATTAATGCATAACAAATGCATGGATCCAATATATGATGTAAACCCTAATTGAGGTTGATTCCATGTATAATCCTATTACAAGGTTGTCTACATGTAAAATCACTAATTAGGATGAATAGTAAACCCTAATTCAATTGGATACCTTATGTAATGGAGGTCCAATGTGATTGACTCTTTGAGAATTAAGATGATGAATGTTCTATTGATCCAATAATAATTAGTAATGATAATCAATGAAGGTAAAAATGGTTGAAACCATAATAGTATCTAAGTAATTAAGTGCCAATTAAGGGATGAATCCCTAATTGCTTATAGGATCAATGACTTGGTACACTATGTTAATCATAGTTGTATGTACTCGACTGAAGGGTTGATATGACCTAATCAAGTTGAGAAGTTGATAGTATGAATTCATACATGAATATGATTCATGTGATGATTAAGGGTTATGATCCTTAAGCAAAGAGATCATGAAACCCTAAACATGAACATAAACCCTAATTGACAGGGTTATTGAACTCAAACCTTAATTGAAGGTGTATCCATGTAAAGCCCTAATTGAGGGTGATTCTATGAGAAACCCTAATGGGTATTGAGTAGTAAACCCTAATTATGGGTAATGTAATATGAAACCCTAATGAAGGGTGATGCTATATGCAATCCCTATTCTAATGAAGGGAAATGGTATGTGAAACCATAATTCCCTAATAAGAGAATAGAATTCATGCTTGAATATGATTAAAGTGGTGAACTCCTATAGCACGACCGTGTTAGGTAGCACGGCCGTGGTATTTTCACTTTGCACAACCGTGCAAGGTAGCACGACCGTGGTGGCTTCCCTTAGCACGGCCGTTTTTGGTTGCACGGTCGTGGTACTCTAAGCTTGACTTAGAGTTGTTTTGAAAAGGACCTAGCATGGTCTTTTTATTAATTCCTGACTTATGTATGAATCCATAGTATTGGCAATAGTTGTATATTCCAAGTAAGTGACAATTGATCACTACTTTACATGATGAATGTGATAAACTGGTGCATAAAGTATTAGGATGGGTAATTCCCTAATACAAGCTAAGTATGTGAACTTAAGAAAGTTAATGGTGTTGAGGGAAGTGAGACATCAAGATATGATAGATATCATATTTAACACCCCAAATACTGGTATACCTTGTTGTGATATAAGTCCAATATGATTGGATGAATGATACATGAGATGTGTGATGGAAATCCTAATCCTGGTAAAGGATTAAGGGTAATACCCTTGAATTATTGATACATTGTTTTTGCATGATGTTGATAGATAATTGATGTGCTGCTATCATATGTGCTAACCATGCAGGTATCATGAGATGATGGGCATAGCTAGGTATGAGCTGTGATATTTTATTAATTTGAATTTGTTTATTGGGCCTTGTGTTCCATAATATATCTTGTTGTCTGATAAGAGGTAGCAAGAGAGTTAATAGGCATCAAGTATCATACTTACCTTGGTCAAATGACCTAAAGGTGTTAGTTACCTAAGGAAGTGGTAACAATGCTCAGGTGATGAGCTAAGGTTTTAAACACCCAGAATCCCATGGTTAGGGTATTGAAATTGTGAAAGGATGAGAATTTCGAGTGGTGAATTGAGGGATTAAGATCCCAACACTTTATGAAAAGAATATGGCTACGGGCCATGACTTCACAATGATAATACTAGGCTTTAGATATATGATCTAATCCTGAAGAGAGTTAAAGCAGTGGTAATGATTCTGTAGTTTGAATAGATGTTATACATGTTCTTTATATTCCTTAAAGGATAAATGACATGTTGATTCTATCAAGTTATAGTTGCAATGCTTCTGATATAGAATAATGTTCTAATCTGTTAGACATTAAAATATCTGCTGCTATACAAATATGATTCTTCCATTCATATTTATCTTCTTAAGTTGCAATAACAATGTTACTGGCGGAGAGTTATAACTCTCACTGGGGCAATTTTTATAATTGTCTCACCCCTGTGGGAACCACATTTTTAGGTAGACGTGGATAAAGAGACAGGAACCCTTCAGTAGGTGAAGGACAGCAGCAGCAGCAGGGACAGCAGTGAAGTCTCAGGTGGAGACATTGACTGTTATGTCATGTTCAGATGTATATAGAGTCCTATGTGTCGTCTCTGTACTCTCAGGTCCTCGGAGTAGTAGTAGTTAGTGATTTCGAGATTTTGGCTCACTGCCTCGAGATTTTTATATTGCCTGTGTTTAGCTAGACAGGACAGTTGATGCTTGTAATTCTCAGAAAGAGATGATGCATGATATGTACCTTTGACCCAGAATGTGAATGTGTTATACTTTGGCTCTTGAAGAAAAAGATTTCCTATGTGTGGATCTCTTTGCAAAAAGTTTTAATTTTTAGTGATTTTCGCTAATCTGCTGCTTGATGAACGCTTTCGCATTAGTTAATCTTGTTTTCGCAAGACGGTCATCACAATTAAGTGGTATCAGAGCCCTAGGTTCGCTGAGTCTACAGAGACATAGGACTAAGGTTGTAGAGTCTGTTCTAAGTGTCTTCCAGTTTATTTGATAGTATCTTCTGCTCACATAGGAGAAGAAGAACTTGAAAATGACTGGAGAACACAAGGAACACATTGCTAAGGGCAATGTTGTTGCACCAGGAGAGGGTGCATGGGACCAGGCAAGAGGAGAACAAGTACCTGAGAATTTCCATCTTGATCTGATCAGGATAGAGAATCCTATGTTATGCTCTTGAAGGGTAGGATAGGACAACTGTAATGCATATAGAAGACTGGATACTGGTATTACAACCTAGGTCACCAGTCCTCAATGCAGAAACTTTGGGCTTTGAAGGGATTCCTGAGTGACATGGTTATGTTAGAACAGTGGAAATGTGGGAAAGATAATAAATGGCAAGAAAGTAGACTCTTCCATAAGTACATCTGTGATGGTAGTGCCCAAGGAGGGGCAATAAGCTATGAATTAAGTTAAGGTCTCTATAATTTTAGAGACATTTGCCTAGATATTCTGAAAAACCAAAGTTTTTGGTGTCACCAGTGTAATAAATGCCTAGTGCACCAGGGCAGTAGCCACTAAGTAAAGGCAAAAGCAGCAACATGAGATAATTGGACACTATGGGTTGAAATCAACCTAATGTGGTAGGTGACCTTGAATGGTAATACTTAAATAAAATATATTCACCCTGATAATTCATTTCATGATTCTATGTGTTAAAAATATGAAAGTAGTTGTTTTTTAACTTCCTTTGACTAGTCCTATAAGGACACAAGAGAGATGAGAACTTATATCTTACTTAGTGTTCCTTAAAATGTTTTATAATCTCCCTTATTTGTATGTCAAAAGATGAAATATAGAAGTGATGCTTGGAGAAAATCTAGGAAATGGAAAATCTTGTGTGTACAATGATATGAAAAGTGAGGAATACGATAGCAAATAAGGTGCATACTACCTAATCTCAATACTTATATACCCTGGCCAGGTATACAACTATTGATGATAAGGTGAGTATGGAAACTCTTAGATTGATATCTTTTTTGATTGCTCTGATCAAGCAGTCATTCTAAAACAATCTAATGAGTATCATGAAATAAGAAATATGGAACCAATAAAGGAAGATTCTTTGTGCAATTCCAATAAAGGAAGATGCTTTGTGCAATTCCAATAAAGGAAGATGTTTTGTGCAATTCCAATAAAGGAAGATGCCTTGTGCAATTCCAATAAAGGAAGATGCTTTGTGCAATTCCAATAAAGGAAGATGCTTTATGCAATTCCAATAAAGGAAGATGCTTTGTGCAATTCCAATAAAGGCAGATGCTTTGTGCAATCTCAATAAAGGAAGATGCTTTGTGCAATTCCAATAAAGGAAGATGCTTTGTGCAATTCCAATAAAGGAAGATGCTTTGTGCAATTCCAATAAAGGAAGATGCTTTGTGCAATTCCAATAAAGGAAGATGCTTTGTGCAATTCCAATAAAGGAAGATGCTTTGTGCAATTCTAATAAAGGAAGATGTTTTATGCAATTCCAATAAAGGAAGATGCTTTGTGCAATTCCAACCCTAAACAAAAAGGGAAAAGCTATGTGACATTCCCAACTAATAGGAAGAACTATGTGAACATTCCCAATTACATAGAGTTTGCTAAGAGAATTATCTCTGTTAGATATATATGTTTTTCCTTTTGATAAGTATTCTTGAGTGATTATTGAAGTATGTTCTTGTATGCTTCTTTCTTTCAATGACATGGACATCATATGTTAGGGGTTTATGCTTTGCATAAACATAAACAGTGATATGGAGGAATTAATGAAAGGAGCTTTGTGTGGAATCATAGAGTTCATAATATCTCCAGGATATTAAGATGATATGTGGAGACTTGAGGGCATGATTAATGAATAATTTGTTCCTCCTTTTTCCATGGATTTCGGGGATGAAATCCTTGTTAGGGGTTTATAATTTGTAACATCCCTGACCTGGGTTATGAATTAACCCTAGAGGTTTTTCCTAATAAGGTTTATTAGATTCTTAATTCTATCTTGGGAAAAGTAATTAGGGCTCATGAGAAACTTATGTTTCAATTTTGGTCCTATTTGAACAATGTTGAATCAATGTTTTGTTTGTTTTGGACTAAGCTGCAAATTACCCAAGTTGAGGGGTTTATTTGCAAATTGTGCATGATAATATGTTCCTCGTGTGTTGAAGCATCATGAGAGTGAATATGATGCTGAGGCGTGGCTTATGGAAGCCTGAATACCAAGAAAGATCAGATAGAGCAATGTTTGTTCATTAAAACCTAGTTTTGGTGTAAAGTGCAATTTACCCAAAACCTAGGGTTCAATATGCAAATCACCACTTCAATAAGGTCCTTAATGTTTCTTGGAATCATGTAGAGCAAAGAAAATGAGAGGGGCACCTCATTTGAATTAAGATGGAGGAGAGAGAATCTTGATATTAAAATAATCAAGATTTAATCCTAAGTGAAACCCTAATCCAATTTAGGGCAAAAATGAATGTATTAATTAAATGGCCTTCAACCAAAATGTTATTGGTTGATTTTGAATAAGTATGGAAGTTATTTTTCCAAGATAAGGAACGAAAATATCTAAAGGAGGTGAAACTCCACTCACCTTATTATAAAGGAAAGTAATTTCCACTCACATATGGGATATTAATATAATAAGCATTAAGGTGCTTATTTTCTTTTCCCTTAATTCATGGATAATGGAAGGGAGTTCGGTGGGGATAGATATGCCCTTGCATGCAAGAAACCAAGGGGGAAGTGGTGGCAACAATTTTGGAATTAAAAGACTTTTATAAAGTATATTCTCTCTCCTCAATTTTCTTATAAAAGTACTTTTTCCAAGCCAAATGAAAGGCTTTTACGACCCCACTTCTTCTCTTTGCTTGCAAAACCGACCAAGAAGGCTACGGACAGCAGGGAGCACGTCCCCAACCTTTTGGTAAGCCTTTTATCTTCGTTCTTCATGATTTCATGGTGAAAATCATAAAACAATGTGTAATTCCTCCATTTCTTCACTCAATCTTCAATTCTAGCCGATCATTTCACTCCAAATCTTGAATTTGAGCCTTGGAATAGTTGGAGAAGCTTCATCCACCATTAGATCCGTGTAGCTTGGAGATCAGATTTGAGGCGGGTTTTATAACTCAAACCCTTAATCATTGATATTGCATCAATTCTATATACTTTGTTGATTGTTTTCTTTAAATTGCTACACTCTTGTTTCTTTGCTGCAATTTCCATCAAGAACGGTTGATGTTCTTGGTTGTTCGAAGGAAGGGGATGATTAAATCATCCTAGATGCTTATCCAAAGAAAATTACCAAGCCAAACGGTTTTGATAGCTATTCCAAATCGTTTTAATTTGATTGGCTATGCGGTTTCAGCAAACCGTTTAAAGGCAAACGGTTTGAAACCGTTTGGGAGCAAACAGTTTAAAGACCGTTTGAGATGGTTGACCAAGCGTTGACCGTTTGGGAATTTTGTTCCTAATTATGTAGTCTAATTACCCACCAAATTTGAGGGGTTAACTCCAAAGGAATCGTAGGTTGAAGGCCAACCAATTAGGAAAATCGAATTGAATAAAATGCTGATTTTCAACCTGATTAACTTGACCTGTTTGGGCAAACGGTTTCAAGACCATTTGAGTGAGTTGACCAAGCATTGACCATTTGGGATTCCTGTTAATAATTATGTTGGTTGATGACCCTCCAAATTTTAGGGATTAACTCCCAAGAAATCGTGAGTTGAAGGCTAATCAATTAGGGAAACCTAATTGGATTAAGTGCTGATTATCAATCTGATTTAATTGAACGTTTTGGGCAAACGGTCTCAAGACCATTTGAGTGCATTTACCAAGGGTTTACCGTTTTGTATTACTGTTCCTAATGATGTGTTATAATGACTCACCAAATTTGAGGGATTAACTCCCAAGGAATCGTGAGTTGAAGGCTATTCAATTGGGAAAACCCTAATTGAAAACAGTGCTGAAATTCTAATGAGTTAATTGGAGATTTTGGGTTGATTAGCCCAAACGCTTTCAAGACCGTTTGGGGATCACCCAAACGGTCTCAAGACCGTTTGGGGGTCACCCCAAGACCTTTTGGAGGTATGGGGTCAAGTATTGTTGACCAATTGAAGGTCTAAAGGTACCAAATCATATTGCAATTAAGTGCTGATTTGTTGATCAACTCGATAGACCAAACCTTGATGAAATTTCACTAGAATCCAAAGGTTGGATGAGGCAAATGGTATCAAGACCGTTTGGAGCTCATCCAAACGGTCTCAAGACCGTTTGGTGGTCACCCAAGACCGTTTGGAGGTCTAGGGTTGAGTATGGTTAGGTGTTTGAAGGTCTAAAGGTACCAAGCTGATATACAATGCAATGTTGATTTGGTGATCAATTCCATGATCCAAACCTTAATTGGATGGCTTGGATTTGCGTGATATGATGGGAAAACGGTCTCAAGACCGTTTGGAGGTCATCCAAACGACCTCAAGACCGTTTGGGGTCAGGTCATACCCAATTTGGATGATGGTTCAAAAGTTTCAAAGTAAACAATCTTGTATTGATGAGTGTTGTTGAATCATCGATTCTAAACCCTAATCCAATTGAATCAGACCCTAATTGATGACCAAGTGAGGGTAAATTGAGGGTCAAACCAGTTAAAGGTTGACCTACTAAACACAATTGAAGTATGAGCATAGGTCCAATTGATGATTGGTTCCATGAATTCAATGGTTGAAGATCCAATGCAATCAATTGAAACATAATTAGTAGCTTGATTGATGATCAACTTCAAAGCTCTAATTGGTGTTTATAAACCCTAATTCCATTGATATCAGACCCTGATTGAAGTTCCAATTAAGGGATGAGTTCATGACTTAATTGATGATTGAGTTGATGATCCAATTGGTTGAGATTCCATAGATTGGAATTGAGTGTTGTTGAAGTCAAGATTGACTCTTTGGTCCATGCGGTTTTGAGAGGTTTGGACCAAACGGTCTCAAGACCGTTTGACACCAAACGGTCTCAAACCATTTGAGACCCATGTGGTTTCAAGTCCATGCGGTTTCAAAGCTTTTTGCTTAAATGGTTTCAAACCGTTTGTGATTCAATTTGGTTAATTCAATTGGATGCCCAATGCAATTGAAGGATCAATTGGTTAATCCAATTGAGTACTTAAGTAATTGAAGGAACAATGAGTTGATTCAATTGAGTACCCAATGATATTAAAGACTCAATTGACTAATCCAAATGGATACCCAGTGCAGTTGAAGGTTCTATTGATCAATCTATTTGGATACCTCAAGTTATTGAAGGTCCAATTGATCAAACATTTTTGTAAACCTAATGTGATTAGGTGGGAGATACCTTTAATGGTACTAATCATTAATGCATAACAAATGCATGGATCCAATATATGATGTAAACCCTAATTGAGGTTGATTCCATGTATAATCCTATTAAGAGGTTGTCTACATGTGAAATCACTAATTAGGATGAATAGTAAACCCTAATTCAATTGGATACCTTATGTAATGGAGGTCCGATGTGATTGAATCTTTGAGAATTAAGATGATGAATGTTCTATTGATCCAATAATAATTAGTAATGATAATCAATGAAGGTACAAATGGTTGAAACCCTAATAGTATCTAAATAATTAAGTGCCAATTAAGGGATGAATCCCTAATTGCTTATAGGATCAATGACTTGGTACACTATGTTAATCATAGTTGTATGTACTCGACTGAAGGGTTGATATGACCTAGTCAAGTTGAGAAGTTGATAGTATGAATTCATACATGAATATGATTCATGTGATGATTAAGGGTTATGATCCTTAAGCAAAGAGATCATGAAACCCTAAATATGAACATAAACCCTAATTGACAGGGTTATTGAACTCAAACCTTAATTGAAGGTGTATCCATGTAAAGCCCTAATTGAGGGTGATTCTATGAGAAACCCTAATGGGGATTGAGTAGTAAACCCTAATTATGGGTAATGTAATATGAAACCCTAATGAAGGGTGATGCTATATGCAATCCCTATTCTAATGAAGGGAAATGGTATGTGAAACCATAATTCCCTAATAAGAGAATAGAATTCATGCTTGAATATGATTCAAGAGGTGAACTCCTATAGCCTGACCGTGTTAGGTAGCACGGCTGTGGTATTTTCACTTTGCACGACCGTGCAAGGTAGCACGGCCGTGGTGGCTTCCCTTAGCACGGCCGTTTTTGGTTGCACGGCCGTGGTACTCTAAGCTTGACTTAGAGTTGTTTTGAAAAGGACCTAGCATGGTCTTTTTATTAATTCCTGACTTATGTATGAATCCATAGTATTGGAAATAGTTGTATATTCCAAGTAAGTGACAATTGATCACTACTTTACATGATGAATGTGATAAACTGGTGCATAAAGTATTAGGATGGGTAATACCCTAATACAAGCTAAGTATGTGAACTTAAGAAAGTTAATGGTGTTGAGGGAAGTGAGACATCAAGATATGATAGATATCATATCCAACACCCCAAATACTGGTATACCTTGTTGTGATATAAGTCCAATATGATTGGATGAATGATACATGAGATGTGTGATGGAAATCCTAATCCTGGTAAAGGATTAAGGGTAATACCCTTGAATTATTAATACATTGTTTTTGCATGATGTTGATAGATAATTGATGTGATGCTATCATATGTGCTACCCATGCAGGTATCATGAGATGATGGGCATAGCCAGGTATGAGCTGTGATATTTTATTAATTTGAATTTGTTTATTGGGCCTTGTGTGCCATAATATATCTTATTGTCTGATAAGAGGTAGCAAGAGAGTTAATAGGCATCAAGTATCATACTTACCTTGGTCAAATGACCTAAAGGTGTTAGTTACCTAAGGAAGTGGTAACAATGCTTAGGTGATGAGCTAAGGGTTTAAACACCCAGAATCCCATGGTTAGGGTATTGAAATTGTGAACGGATGAGAATTTCCAGTGGTGAATTGAGGGATTAAGATCCCAACACTTTATGAAAAGAATATGGCTACGGGCCATGACTTCACAATGATAATACCAGGCTTTAGATATATGATCTAATCCTGAAGAGAGTTAAAGTAGTGGTAATGATTCTGTAGTTTGAATAGATGTTATACATGTTCTTTATATTCCTTAAAGGATAAATGACATGTTGATTCTATCAAGTTATAGTTGCAATGCTTCTGATATAGAATAATGTTCTAATCTGTTAGACATTAAAATATCTGCTGCTATACAAATATGATTCTTCCATTCATATTTATCTTCTTAAGTTGCAATAACAATGTTACTGGCGGAGAGTTATAACTCTCGCTGGGGCAATTTTATAATTGTCTTACCCCCGTGGGAACCACATTTTTAGGTAGACGTGGACGAAGAGATAGGAACCCTTCAGTAGGTGAAGGACAGCAGCAGCAGCAGGGATAGCAGTGAAGTCTCATGTGGAGACATTGACTGTTATGTCATGTTCAGATGTATATAGAGTCCTATGTGTCGTCTCTGTACTCTCAGGTCCTCGGAGTAGTAGTAGTTAGTGATTTCGAGATTTTGGCTCAGTGCCTCGAGATTTTTATATTGCCTGTGTTTAGCTTGACAGGACAGTTGATGCTTGTAATTCTCAGAAAGAGATGATGCATGATATGTACCTTTGACCCAAAATGTGAATATGTTATACTTTGGCTCTTGAAGAAAAAGATTTCCTATGTGTGGATCTTTTTGCAAAAAGTTTTAATTTTTAGTGATTTTCACTAATCCGCTGCTTGATGAACGCTTCCGCATTAGTTAATCTTGTTTTCGTGAGACGGTCGTCACAAAGACACTTTTCCAATAAGAAGGGACACATGTAACACCATGCAACATGGTGATAGAACCTATGTCTCGCCCACTTGGCCTCCTTCCTAGGTCATCTCTGATACACTCCTCCACCCCCTTCACAAACTGATAGGGATGGAACCCTTAGGTCACAAACCAACATGGTGATCCTCAAAACATCACCAAACAGATAGGATGTCCCTCAAGACACCCTCAACCAATACCAAGCCTCCTTAAGGCAACCACAAACTGATACAAGGTCACACCAAGTCTCTCAAGCCCGAGACAACTCTCTTAAGAGAAAAGCACACCTCAAACATGTGCCCAAAACATCACCAAGGATGTCACCACTCAACCAAGGCCAAAATAAGGTACCCAAACTTCCTCTCTCATCTACATGATGATAAGAGATATAAGAAACACTCTAGAGGTGGCAAATTTACACATCAACCCCTACTCTGGGTAAAATGGCAAGTTGCACCAAAAACTCACCACAAAGCACAAACATCAAGCAACAAGCTCAAACAAGGAACAAAAACCTCCAACATGCCCTAATTACATCTCAGATGAGTAGAGAAAGGAGCTAAGCAACATGCTTAAGCAAAACAAATAGGGTTAGCCCAAAATGTGGGTCAGGGTCCTTACAGGTCCAGACACATAATTATGTATAAGTCCTAATAGATCACTTGCCCTTTCCCTGTTACTAGTGGAGGGTGCTTTTTCCATCTTTCTTAATGAACAAAATTCACATATCTCTATTGATTCAAAATCAAAAGAGTCTATATAACCATCTTTATAGAATATAGAAATGTGTTTATCATTTATGTGCCCTAGACAATAGTTCCATAGTTAAGTTATTTTAGTATTTTAGTTTTCACTTCTTGGTACTTATGTTATGTACACTTGTCTCAACTTCTAATAAATAGAGACCATAAGACATTGGTAAGCTTCCATAGAATATTTCACCTTTTGAAATAGAATTTTGACCATTCATTATTAGATATTCAAAACCGCTCGTGACCAAACAAGACACAACAATAATGTTTCCATTTATGACAGGTGCATAATAGAAGTTTCTATAACTATATTACAAGACCACTGGGTAGAGATAAAATGTAGGTTCCTACAACTAAACTATAGGTGCCTACAACTATGTAGCAAATATTGCTCTACTAGCAACTTGTAGATCCCCATATCCCTTCAATAAGGGTTTGCTTCTTTTCATATTATACATCTAAGAGAATATGTGACATTTACATCCGGTATCCAATACCCAAGATTAAGAATTAGAAAAGGATATCTCTATAACATGCATACTTGAAATGGATATCTCTATTTCCCCCTCTCCTTCTTTAGTTCATCAAGGTAAAGAGGGACATTTATTTTTTCAATGTTCCAAACCGGTGACATTGGTGATAACTACCTTCTTTGCCTAGTCCTCCTTTAACTATAAGTGTAGGTTTCTAACCTCCAGCTCCAGAGCATTTGTAAATCTTCCACCAGAAGAATGAGACGGTTTTAGTGGGGATGAGGATTTGGGGTCTCAAACATATAGTGTTTCCTTTGTGCTTTCCTATTTTTACCATCAACACAAATTTGGCTTGTATTACTTCATCAGAGTCTTAGAAGTTCTCAACATGCTTAGAAACTCTAACAAAGTTGAACAAAATTGTTAATGTTGTATTTCATGACAATAAATGTAAGATTTTAGCAACAATTGAAATATTACACCAATGTCCAACTCTGGTCTATGTGGGATCCAAGCCTTTCAAGGCTTTCCACATACCCAATCAACTTAAGTACATGTGGTTGTATGGTGTCTCCTTCAATCATGTTGCACTAAAATATGGCCTTTTAGATGACATACCTATCTTTCCTTGCATGTTCTTGGAACATATTCCATAGATGTGTGGACTCTCTAGAAATCACATGTTCTCTTGTTCTTTTGAAGCTCATAATTCATGGGACATAGCATAAGGCACTTGACGTCAATAATTTCATTTGTATTCTTATGATAAGATTCCTTTTCCTCTCAAGGTGCATATGGAGTTGGTTCTTTTGGTTCTTGTGTTTCCAGGACATAGAGCTTACACTGATGAGTGAGAACAATTGTCAATGTCCTATACTTTTCATGAAACTTATTCACAATATACTTTTCATTCTCAAAGACTGGTCGCGATGAGAAGTTGTAATTTGTGTTTGTCATTATATGTACAAAGATAATATTTGCATAATTCAATAGTTTGATTTGAAAATTTTAATTTGGCCTTTAATTAGTAATGCTCGCACTATTTTTATCAAATTGATATCCCCCACTATTAATTCAAAAGATTACTATGAGCAGTCTTCTTGTGAGACAAGATCCATAATGGATTAAGTTATTAATCGACTTTGGATGATCGCTCACAACTTAATCATTTAGGTAGTTAACAATTACTGACATCATCCAATGTAATTCTTGGATAATTGGTTGCACAACCCCTTATCATAAATCATATTATGAATTATATGCCATCTTTATGCCTCTATGTGTTGAATTCTATTATAATAACCTAATCAAGTCTAATCCAAAGCCCAATACAATAATTAGTGCACCCTACTAAGAAAACCTACATACTTATTATCACACTTCCCAAAGATAGATGATGTACCATGCTTTGACATTCCCACACCTAGTAGATTGAGGGTTTCCATATGTATTGCACAATGGAAGAATCTTCAAAGTTGATATTATATTGAGGGTTTTGATATAACATAAATTTTGTATCCAATAAACACTACATATATTATATTATACATATCATATGTGACAAAAATCACCACAAATGATAAAATATGATATTCCAACTAGTACAACATCTTAAGATAACAAGAGTTGTATAAAAACAACCAAGAGATTCATGTCTAATGTAACCCTAAATCTGCCTTTACATTTTTGTCCTGTTAGTTAATTGGAAAGTCGGTCGCCTGATCGGATTCATTATTTAGATAGTTCTTTAGTTCTAGACCTAGTCATTTCTTTTTCTTCATTATGAACCCTCCAAGGACCTTCCTTATTGGTGTGGGTTCTGATCATCTCCTCTCTCCACTATATGATGATTTCAAATATTCTAATTACAAAAAAAATACATGGAGAATGTAGAGAGATAGAAGCATGCATGAAATCCATATACATGTTACATATTTTATCACAATCAAAACCACAAATACATGATTCAAGCATTCACTACAATAACCTACTTGCCATATCTACATCCACCCAATAAAACAAGTTCAAAGTTATCATACTAGTTTATATAATATGGATTAATCATATAATTTATGATAATCGATGATTAACATGGATACACATTGCACAATATTTGTCTAATGAATTGTTTGTGATTCAAAATCCAAACATTAAAGTTATACAACGTCAACTCCGACACTAATGTAGGGTTCTTGTGAGGAATAGAGGAAATACAAAGAAATTTATAACAAAACCCTTAGCCAGAAAATACATCTTATCCATAAAATGGAAGTATATTAAATACATATAATGGATATGAAATATGCCTTAGTTCACACTAGTTTTCCAATAACTAGACACATGTTATGTCAGAGTAGAACTTGCTATTTTGGATCCTGATCTAAAGTGGTTATCATTGTTGTCGTCTATCATCGCAGCAACACCTTGTCTTATTCAAGAGAAGATGCTTGTTCTCAAGCCTCCACCCAAGTTCCTAGGATTCTATGTCATCAACATGAATGGAGGAACTCTTGGTGCACACCTTGGTTACTAAGAGGAATAGGAACTTGAATTTGTGATGTGCTAGTGTTTCTTACTCTCCTTTTCCTCCTATTATGGGTTGTTCTCCTTGGGTGAGTTTTTCTATCTCTAAGAGGAAGAACTCTTAAACATGTTGCCTCACAATGTGTGATAACCCGTTACACTAAACAAGATTACTCAAAACATAAAACATAATCGATCACTAATTAATCGCATACCCAAAAATATGGGTAAATTAAAACCGATTTCAACATCAACACCCGCTCAGAAATGTTTGCATAAGAGCCCAACATCTTTTTTGTATCTATACTATGCTAAGAATTTGATGCAAATTATTCTATCGTCTTAGTCACAACATAGATACACAGGAGAAAAATATTTATATATGCCACACAAACAAGCATTAACATGCTAACAAAAGTCTGATTTGTTTGAAACACCATTTAAAAATTTTTCCTACCCGGACCTGAGAGTACAGGGATGACTTTAGGACACACTAAACATCTAATCAACTTTCTCAAAGATTCATTACTATATCTCCTCTTTTCTGCCACAGGTTTGTTTTTGTCACTTCTGATTACCTAAAAAGATGTGGCAAACCACAAGGGTGAGACCCATGTCCTAGCAAGAGATATAACCACCCACAACATTTATTGATTCCAACATTTTTAGGTAAGGAGACAGTTTAAGCAGTTTAATCATATATAACAAATAAGCTCAACAGCATTGATGATTAACAAAATACATAAAGGAGCAGATAATAACTATTTTTATTGCCAAACTATTCTCATATCCCTATTAATAGTATAAGGAGTCTAGCAGCATGAGAATCTCTAACATCATGAATAAGTCTAGTATCATAAGCATAGCTAGCAACATCACCATGTCCAACAAATTGAACATATCAACATCATAAGTAGAGCTAACAATATAAGTACAATTATTTGCATAAGCATGATTGGCAGTATAGGCATCTCTAGTTACAAAGGCATAGCTAGCAATATAAGCATAGCTAAAAACATGTGATAATGAATGTCATAATCATAGCCAATAGTAATAATATCTCTATCAACTTAAACATGACTATTGTATGTACACATTTATAACATGAGCATATCCACAACATAAGAATATCTACTATCTTTTAATGCATTAAACATCATTTCTATGTATAGAGAACAACAAGGGTTATCATCCAATATGTAGCATCATGTATAATCCTAAATAGATTTGCTAGATGGTTGTATTACATCTTTTATTATGCCCTAAGGAATTTGAGGATACCACTCAAAATCCAACTGACCACTGCTAAGTCAAAATCAGTGCCATACAAGATTTAGGAAGAGTCGGACTCCAAAGATCTTCTCCTCCCCTGATCAGTACGGGTCCTCCACAGTGAAACATAAGGTCAAGCTGTTAACAGCCTAGTCCGTCCTTGGTACAGGTCATGGTACTAGTGAAAGGAGGTGGGTACGCATACCTGACACACGTAAATCATGCGTGCAAATGCAAGTATACGTATCAATGTAATATAGGCCTTGTGAGGCCCGAGTCGAACTCAGGGAAACATGAATTTTAGTAGACTACTACTAACTGGTTGCGATCAGTTAAAATGATTAAAAGAGTTTGAGAGTTGATTGAAAAAGAAAAAAAAAGCAATCGATTAAATGTTTAGTTTAATCAATTTAAATGGGAATCTTTAGGATTGTGGTTTCACCGCAGGTTCTCGCTGTACTAATTTCTACACAATTATCCTAATTCGTCTCCTATTCTGGATAGTGGCATGTAGTCAGAATTGCTCACTTTCATGATACAATTCACTACCTAAATCTATGTCAGTTCCACGGTAGTAGTAACCTATACCCTAAATTAGGTGCATGAGAAACAAACTCTGGGTTTCCACCATTAACCGTACATCGCCTTGTTCAAGGAATTTATTAGTTAATGTGATATTCGTCTCTTTTCAACTGTTAATTCTTCTTTCAAAGTAATTAAAGGCATTATATTATCATTAAGGTGATCAATCATAATGATATAATGGAGAAAACAAAATCATACCACGAAATTGAGAGACAAATTATGATAAACTATGTAAAAAGTATCATACAGCAATTACCCGGGCTACTCCCGGTCCTAAAGATAGAGGGGATTAGCCCCGCATGGTTGAAAATGGAGAAAACATAGGAGTAGAGAAGAAAAACATGGGAAACATGGAGCAAACTCATGTAACCCGTGATACAAAGGTGTTCCTGGAGATCCTCCTCGAGAAACATGCATTTTGTAGTCTTCCGGCAGTAAAATCGCCCATTGGAGGTGCCCGGATCACTCAGTTGACGGCCTTCATCTCTCATCTCCTCTCACTCTCTCTCCTTCTTGGCTGTTGTGCAACACAATATGATATCTCCCCTAGGGCCGGCCGTGCTCTTCTTAGGTCATAGGACCACTTTACGGATCTGAAAAAGCTCAACCGTCGGATTAAAACGCTCCATTTTAGTGCTGAAAATTGCCAGATCCCGACGCTGTCGATATTCTCGACACCCAGGTCGATGGTATCGACCATGATACAGGTATTTCCTTGGTGTAGTTTTCTTAGATATTCCATCTCACCTTGCGACGGAATGATAGTGCATGCATCATTCCACCAAAAATGTAGCATTAGGACATTTTCACTTGCATTTTGCATCATGATAGGTCATTAATTTTTGTATTGCATGATTGACTGTTATGTGCTTCCATCTCTTCCACAACCACCTATCCCATCCACCCGTTGCTCTAATCGGTAGGCCACCCATGATATTCTCCTCAATCATTAATATCAGGAGATCTGCTTCCATTTAGATGGTAGTTAGGAAATGAACAACGTAGATAGGAGATCACAGGATGCATCAAGTATGGACCAGATGAGTTTATCATATTAACTCCTTTAATTGATAGTGATTCACTGATTTGGGGACAGCCATCTTTTACATAGGTCTTTGGTCGCCTGGATGGCAGTTAGTGTTCAGTGGTCAATGAGGGTCGGTTTGTGGAAAGAAAGTGGGGATGATGCAGATGCATTTCATGTATTTATGTCCTGTTGCTGACTTATCTCAACCATATCCAAAGTTTTGATTCTCGAGGATGAGTAAGGTTTAAGCTTAGGGGAGTTTGATGCATGGGTTTTGAGTCACTTTTATAGGCTTGTTTTATATCTATTTTATGCAAGTATTTGTCATTTTTTTATTATATTTGCATAATTCACTATAGTTGGCCTTTAAACTATTTTTGCATCAAATTATACTTCTTTTATCATATTTATATGATTTTATATAATCCTCAGACTTATACACATGTTTTGGCACTTTTTCAGGCACTTTTGCATTGTCCAGAGTCGATACTATCGACCCTGGTGTCGATAGTATCGACATTTCATCAGAAAGCAACCCCAAAATGCTTCTTAGTATGTAAGTGATAATAGGTTCCTTTCTCCCTCTCATTCCTACTTACTTCTCAATTCTTCTTCTTTTTTTTCCTCTTTTTTTCAAATTTTTTCAAAAAAAATTTCAAGCCCTTGTTTTCATATATGACAATGAATTATTTGTCGGGCTCACTTCTTGTTACATAACTCATACATTTGAAGCATTCATAAGATATGGAACAAGTTCACCACCTTTAATGTTTTAGAAGACATAAGATGCATGATGTACTATATGCACAAAAGATGTGAATGCAGCTACAAAATGATAGTTATGCAATTAAATGACACGCACCTAAGGATAATGTGCATGTATAACTACTCTATATTTTTTTACTTTTCATTTTCATGTAAAAATATGTGAAAATAGTTGTAATGCAAGACCTATCTACATGGGATGCAATCAAAGAGTGAAAGACAGTAATGTGCTCCCATTTCTTATGGTGGAGTGTGAATGAAATTGCGGTGGATCAGATCACAAGACTAATTGACAGAACCTTCCAAAAATATCATATGTTCCTCTCTAAAGACCTGTGTACAGGGTAACTGAAGGATTTATCTCTTAAACTTTAGTCTAAGGTCACGTTAGCATTTGGTCGGTTTGGGCTCAAACATCCTTGTCAATCACTTTTCCTTGGACAATAAAGATAGTCATTCGTGTCCCCATGTCCTGAAGCTGACTCACCCAATCACTTCCTCAGTTATGCAACTCAATTACTCACAAGAATAAGCTCAAAAAGTTTACAATATGCTCATATTTTCATGTGCCCACAACCCAAGAGTAAAACTCCCAATTGAAACCATGCATTTATAACTCCACAGATTATACTAGATAGATGTGGACCCTACAAAAGCAGTAAATCTAGAAATAAATACAACTAATATTTCAAAAGTAAAAGAAACATGAATAAGTAAGTAAAAACTAATATAGAGGGCTATTCCAACACCCCCCAAGCTTGAATATGACTATGGCCTCATAGTCAACATTCTCACTTAAGAGGTGGAACAGCGGTACCATTCGCTTTGAAGTGTGGTGAAGAAGGATGGTTAGATGCTCAAGTGGACCAAGTGATGCTTGCTATATCCCTCTTTTTGGTAGCCCATTTTTTTGTATTAGTGGTTCTAAGACGTGACTTGCTTCATCCATCTTTCCTCTGCAAAAAACGGTTCGAAAAAATCTCATTTTGATACCTTTTACAGCCTATTTTATGTAGCTGTCCTGCAGGTGTTGATACCATCGACACCAAGGTCGATGGTATCGACCCAGACTCAGCAATTTTGCTGAATCAACGCATCTAAAAGCCTGGTAACTCAAAAGTGTCGATACTATCGACCCTAGGGTCGATGGTATCGACTTTACTATCACCAATTTTTCTAAAAATCTTCAGGAATCTCGATACTATCGACACTAAGGTCGATGGTATCGACTTTTCTTCAGCGTTTACTAATCCAAACTCGATACTATCGACATGGGTGTCGATAGTATCGACCTTAACATTCTGCACACTTCAAAACACGAGTTAGGGTACCATTTTTACAAAAATTATCAAAACCTAAGCAAAAACTAAGTACATAAACATAAAAGAACATAACCAAACATAAAAATGAACCTAAAGTTGGGTTGCCTCCCAACAAGTGCCCTTGTTTAATGTCCTAGGCTTGACATAAGGATACCTTTAACCTGGGTTGTCAAGGGATGTCTCTAATGATTCATTTGGCAATTTGAATTTAACTCTATCGTCACCAATCCCAAGTGTCAAGTAACCTCGCCCAATGGCAGCGATTACATCAACCGTAGCTTGGAACGGCCTTCCCAATAGCATCTCACCTCCTTCCAACTCATGCATGTCCATGACCACAAAGTCAACAGGGAAGATGAATTTGTCGACCTTGACTAGCACAATCTCGCATATACCTTGTGTCTTCACAATGGATCCATCCGCCAACTCAATTGTCATAGAAGTTTGTGTTGGCTTCTTCAATCCCAACTTTTGAAAAGTGGCAAGTGGCATAAGATTAATGCTTGCCCCTGAGTCACACTGTGCTTGTGGAAAATGTTGGCCACCTATGGAACATGGGATGTAGAAACATCCTAGATCTTTCCTCTTCCTTGGTAGCCGTCCTTGGATTATAGAACTCACTTTTTCATCAACACAGACAACATATGTATCTTTGATCCGACGTTTCTTGTTGATGATGTCTTTCATGAATCTTCCATATGAAGGAATTTTCTCTATCGCCTCCACTAGTGGAATGTTAATGTGGAGCTTCTAAAACATCTCCAAGAACTTCTTGTAGTGCCTATGCTCTTTCTTCGACCTCAGACTATCCGGGAAAGGCACGTTTGGGTCCTTCGCTCACTTGTGTGGTGGCACATATGGAACTTTAGGGGTCTCCTCCCCTAAGCTTGCTTCAACGTCACCTTCTAGGATAGGATTTGACACATCATCCATGGATGGCATGACTTGTGGCTGCTTTTCCTTATTGATAGTGGTTGCTCCACTATGAAGTAAAGCTTTCACCTGCTCTTCTGACGTAGGAGTCTTTTCAGAAATCTGAGATGTGGGCACGGTAGTAGTGGAATCTTGGTGGGACTTTCTGAATGGGAAATATCCGCCTGGTAGTCCATATTAGTTGTGGGGGTATGGTACACTGGGTTTAGCCTCCATGTCAAAATGCATTTTGACCTTTTCATGGACCTCCACCACTGGGGGCTCTGTCTCCTTAATCACAGATATGTACTTCACTTGATGATGTGCTTGAATAGCCTCTATATTACCATCCGGTCTTTGTTGATTTTCTTGCTTCATGGCCACCACTTCATTGGAGATTTGAGTCACCGTTGTCTCTAGTGCCCTCATTTGTGCTCCATGACTTTGCAGTGTCTGCCCAAATTTATTCAACATCTCGCCCTACGACTGTAACTGCTTGGCAAACATACTTATCATCTCTTGATTTTGTTGCACCACTTGACTAAGCAACTCGATGCTTTTATCCTCTGCCTTTGATTGTGTCTTTGCATCTAGATCTTGTAGGAAGTTGTTTGGGTCCTTCCATGAGAATTTTTTGTCCTTTCTCCAGGCATACGCATTGTTCCTATAGCCCTGTTGTTGCATAAATTTGAATTGGGCTGCCTCATCGGATTCTTCCTCTTTCTCTACAAGCTTCTTGGCTATGAGATCTAATTTGTCATTCAACTCTTTGATGGCCTTTGCTTCATGTGTCATGCCAACCTGCTCTGGTGCATCTCTTTCACCCCAAGACTGCTTCTTTGCCATATTCTTCAAAATTTCCCAGCACCTCATACCTTTATTGTTCAAGAAGAACCCCGAGCCTGCTGAATCCAGATTGCTTCTGTCATGCTCATTGAGAGTAAAATAGAAAATTTTAACCTATTTTTCCTTATCTAGCCCGTGATGTGGGCACTTTCTCAACATGATCTGGAAGCGCTCCCATGTCTCAGAATAGGTCTCACCGGCCTTCTGGCTGAAGTTGTGGATCTTTCGCACAAGATCATTTGTCTTCTCAGGCGGAAAGAACTTCTCGAAAAATACCTTAACCATGTGATCCCACGATTCCACATACTCATCATCAAGATTATGTATCCATTCTCATGCATTTCCTGCCAAAGAATTGGGAAATAACTTCAAGTAAAGTGTCTTTTGCGGGACCCTGTCAATCTTTATCATATCGCAATTTTCCATGAACTGGCTTATATGAGTCACCAGATCTTCATTTTTGAACCCATGAAATGCATTAGATTTGACTAAATTGATTAGGTCAGGGTCAATTTTAAAGGTTGGAATGTTGACCGCCTATTTTTTTATCGGCCCCTTTGATGCTGAAGAGGAAGAAGCCTTTATCTTCTCCCATATTGTCTGTTCTTCAGCCATGGCTTCTGCTTCAAAGTCTGAATCTATATCCTCAGGTTGATCTTGAATGTTGTTCTCCTCATCGTATGATCCCCAGAACGGGACCTCTGGTGATGGGTGTGTGTAGTCTGTACTCCGCGTCTTCACCATGCACTGGTACCTGCAAGGTCATAAATTTGATTCAGTACAGTGCTAGACGATTACCAAATATAAAAGATGGATGATGAATTTCAAAAATAAAAATAATAAAATAAAATGTGGCCTAGAGTGGCCGCTTGCAGCATTCATAGTGCTAAAATTCACCGATTTCCCGGCAACGGCGCCAAAAACTTGACACGCGTAAACCGTGCATGCAAACGCAAGTATATGTATCAATGTAATATAGGCCTTGTGAGGCCCGAGTCGAACTCAGGGAAACATGAATTTTAGTAGACTAATACTAACTGGTTGCGATCAGCTAAACTGATTAAAAGAGTTTGAGAGTTGATTGAAAAAGAAAATAAAATAAAATAAAAAAAGCAATCGATTAAATGTTTAGTTTAATCAATTTAAATGGGAATCTTTAGGATTGTGGTTTCACCGCAGGTTCTCACTATACTAATTTCTACACAATTATCCTAATTTGTCTCCTATTCCGGATAGTGGCATGTAGTCAGAATTGCTCACTTTCGCGATACAATTCACTACCTAAATCTAGGTCGATTCCACGGTAGTAGTAACCTATACCCTAAATTAGGTGCATGAGAAACAAACTCTGGGTTTCCACCATTAACTGTACATCGCCTTGTTCAAGGAATTTATTAGTTAATGTGATATTCATATCTTTTCAACCGTTAATTCTTCTTTCAAAGTAATTAAAGGCATTATATTATCATTACAGTGATCAATCATAATGATAGAATGGATAAAACGAAATCATACCATGAAATTGAGAGACAAATTATGATAAACTATGTAAAAACTATCATACGGCAATTACCCGAGCTACTCCCGGTCCTAAAGATAGAGGGCATTAGCCCCGCATGGTTGACAATGGAGAACACATAGCAGTAGAGAATAAAAACATGGGAAACATGGAGCAAACTCATGTAACCCCTTATGCAAAGGTGTTCATGGAGATCCTCCTCGAGAAATGTGCATTTTGCAGTCTTTCGGCAGCAAAATTGCCCGTCGGAGGTGCCCGGATCGCTCGGTTGACGGCCTTCGTCTCTCGTCTCCTCTCTCTCTCTCTCCTTCTTGGATGTTGTGCAACACAATATGAGATCTCCCCTAGGGCCGTCCGTTCTCTTCTTAGGTCATAGGACCACTTTACGGGTCCGAAAAAGCTCAACCGTCGGATTAAAATGCTCCGTTTTAGTGCTGAAAATTGCCAGATCCCGACGCTGTCGATAGTATCGACACCCAGGTCGATGGTATCGACCATGATACAGGCATTTCCTTCCAAAATTGCATTTTGGGGTTGCTTTCTAATGAAATGTCGATACTATCGACACCAGGGTCGATAGTATCGACTTTGGACAATGCAAAAGTGCCTAAAAAAGTGTCGAAACATGTGTATAAGTCTGGGGATTATATAAAATCTTATAAATATGATAAAAGAAGTATAATTTGATGCAAAAAGAGTTTAAAGGCCAACTATAGTGAATTATGCAAATATAATCAAAAAAATGACAAATACATGCATAAAACAGATATAAAATAAGCCTATAAAAGTGACTCAAAACCCATGCATCAATACCCTACCATCCAAGGTACAACCACAATTGTCCTCCAATCTCATCACATATATAATCACTAAGACATGACCGTAGTTGTTCTCAAACTGAGGGCTAGGTATGACCGCAGTCATCCTCCCTAAACACTTGGTTTCAGGATGAGAAGCATCCCACATACTCAATAGAATGTGATATGTGTTTCCCTTAGGAATACTTGTTTCACCATATGGCAAGTTCTGACACTCAAATAGATCTATGGCACAGGGCATGACATGATTAGAATTTCACTTGATTAATTATTTCCAATTAAGTATTAAGGCTGCATCAAACAAGTGGACATACAAACCCTAATTCACTTCTAGCAAACATTGCTATATAACAATTTCAAAAGATATAAAACATATGAGACATGTTGTTCATCATCTCATCATTACATGATGCTATTCACTTTCCATTCATCAGACTGCACTTGTCATCATACTATCACAAGATATAAATCCTTTTCACAATATCACACGGTATCAACCCTTATCAACATAAGAGGAATACACCTCATTTAGGGCTCAACCATGCCCAAAGGTCATTAAGACCATCATACTATTCCCTAAAAATCATCACTATCTTTGCATGCCTTATAACAAGGCTCAACAACATCACTTACATATAATACACCAGATCAGCACAATATTGCATTAATGAGCTAAGATATATTCATAAACAATCATAGTAGGGTTATATTAACATTAAGAACATTCCTTTATTACATTAACATTCAAGGAATCTAGATATGATTAACCCTCATCACATTCATAATGCACATGTTTAGCATAAGAAAGTATCAACCATGTGGCTATGATAACCACCAATTAACATATTAAGGTAATGATCATATTAAGGAGGTTATTTCACCATAATTCCATCATATAAGAATGTTAAACATGAATACTCATCTTTATATATTTGCATTAGAGTTAGGTTCAACAAGATTAATTATATTAATGTTTCCGATCAGTACTTATACCCCAACCCTAACTCACAGCATCCCCATTGGATCATGGATCCATAAGGTGAAGCATCACCATCACATTCCATACTATTCTCAAGTATGAATCCACACATAAATCAAGGTGTAACTATCGATTTGTAGCATTTAGTTAATCAAGAGAGTACTCCATGATTGTATTAATCATTCAAGGACTATTCATACCCAATTACCATCATTTTGTTATATTAAATCTAGGTATAACAAGCTATACCTCATTAGGATTACCCATTAATTCATTATGGTAATTATAAATAATAATCATACGAGGGTGAGGGTAAGACTACAATTTAAGGAATTGAACCATCAAATTCTCATCATTAGAATCATAACATTACACTATATGCTTCACCCAAAATAATGGGAATATTGAGGCATCGACTTCTAACCATTAAATGTTGAAAAGGTAAAGCCATTGGTTGTTTACATAAGTAAGCATCTTGAACAAACCACCTATGAAGTCATTGAGACATTCTTTAGAAAGAGTCACCATCTAACCCTAGACATCCCTTGATTAACAACACAAAAAGTTCCATTGAGAGTAGGGTAAAACCCACAAGCGATTGTTTATTTAAAACAAGCTGTAAGTAAATGAGCTTCTTAAGATGATCTCCTAAAGGAAACTATTTAAATCACTTTATTAGGACCAACATATTACATTTAGGAATCATTCCAATTTATTGAATGAAGAAACATTAGATCTTAACCATTAGGTCAAGTTCATATATTAAAACTATCAATTGGAGTAAAGGTCTGACCATTGCATTAAATGACCCAAGAAACCATTGGTTTAGGGCTTAATTGATGCTACAACTACATTCTTAACTCACAATAGGTTGTGGAGATCTGATACACCATCAGTAGTGACCATTAAGTCACCATAGGTTGTTAGATCAGCACTATATTCATTAATCACCATCGAATATCAAACTAATATCACCATTGATTGATAGCATCATTAGGGTACTTAGTTGTTAATCACTAAGCTTATAATTAGGCCAACACCTGACCTAAGGGGTGAATTTCAGTTGACACCCTTGGTCACCACCATTAGTTTTCATGAAGACAACACCATCAGTTGTTGTAATGGTACCACCATTGAGTCATGTGTTTACATAAGAAATCAGCTTTAAACCCTAAAATTGACCACTGATTGATAGGTGTTAGCACCATCGGTTGTCAAACCAACCTGATCCAAGTCATATTATACCTTAGGAATAATATACACATGATCACAGGTTCATCTAGAACTGAAATCAGAATATGTAATATTATAAAAATTGAAATCCAAGTCAAGCATAGCTTTTTAGTGCATGGATCATCATTTAAAAGCAAGAACATGAGCTAGCAAGTTTATGGTAAGCAGTAAACGTGGAGCAAGTTATAAAACTTGCCTCTAGTTATAAGATAAAATCCCAAATAGAAGAAAATACGAGCAGGTAGGGTAGAAAATCCAAGCATAAGTTGTGAACTCATCCATCTAGCACCTTTCTTCATCAAATGAGCAAACCCTAAGCATAAGGAGCAAGAAAGGTAGGGTTTTAGAGCTTTAGAGCAATTTCTAACATGGAATAACAAGGTTCCCACCTGGATAAAGGTAGGAGACAGGATAATAGAGAAATAAATGGAGGAAGGAAGGGGATTCTTACTCATTTAGGTCAAGATCATTAGAAGGAAGCTTTTTAAACCCTAAAAGAGAGCAAAACAAAACCCTAGGAGCTTCCACCAAGAAATTGTCCTTCTTCTTCTACCTTGGATAGGTCCTCCACAGATAAACAGATAGGGAAAGAGGTTCTTATCAGGAGAGAAGTGGTGTAAATCAAACTTTCATTTGGGATCTCAAAAATAGATACATAAAGCTCTCGGATAAGGGAGAGAAGAAGAATGAGGTGTCTAAAAAGCTCACCATGCATCCATGGCCTTAAACTATTAAGGATATATAAGCAGACACACAAGTATCTGACTCACCATCCATGGATACCTTCTTATCCCTCATTTCTTGATTTTGCAAGCAAAGCAAATAAACCATTTTCTTGATGGCTCCTAAAGGTAGCTCATCCATAAAGGGGTAAACCCTAAAATACCCTTGAGGAAAACACCTCCAAACCAAGGTTCAACTAGGCATCCCATGGCTCAAAAAGCTAAAGAATGATGAGAGAAGATACAAAGAACATAATGAAAGTGATAAATTTCAATTAAACCTCTCAATTGGGTAAATTGTAGAAAAGTCCAACATGTGCATAAAATTGCATAACTTGCACAAACAGTGTCCAAATTGGACCAGAATTGAAACTTAAGCTTGTATTATGATTACAAAGCATATCACAAGGTTATATTAAGGTTATAAACAATAAATTATGATAGTTAAGTATGTTTAATACTTTGATCAAGGTCAGGGGTTCTCAACCATAAACCCGTAACAGGGATTTTGCCCCCGAAATCCAAGGTAAACAAAGATAGATACTTCTCATGCACCTCATCCCTAATATTCCACATGGTAACTTTCATCTCATGATGATATCACATTATTTTCATAGAAGTCATACTCTTCTCCCTCAATTTCTGCATGTATAACCTTGGTTCATCATAGGAACTATTGTACCACATGTATAGGTCTGGTAGTACCGTTCAACTTTGCGACTTGATTGTCGTCTTGAACTATTCTATATGTTGTATCACACATCACTTAGAGGCCATACTCATTGGATCTTACCAAACATAGAACATCAGGTATCTCTTATCATATGCAACTTTACAAGGTTTCATCCCTATGCCCCTTTAATGGTTGTTGTAATTAACAACACAATCAACCAGGTACGCATCTCCAAATTTTCAAGAAATATGAAGCATATTTTTTTAAAGGATTCTCTAATCATTTCAATGGTGAACTGACCATCTATTTGGTTGAAGAATCATACATTTTTCTATAACAATTAACAAATATAACTTCATGATTGACCTTGTTAGGAGTAGAACAATGACACTATCTTCATCTTATCAGGATTCCCACAACACAGTTAACAAAGATATCATAACTCCAAGAGGATATTTTAGTCAACCCCAACTCACTCTTTCTAGACTTGTCACACATAAGTACAGTTGCTTCATTATTCTTAAGGTTTAACAAAGATATTGACCATGTTACGGTCCATCTCTGGAATACTTTGAGATGTCATCATTCAAAGCTTGCTACAACTTGTAAGACATTACTTGAACACTTTGTTCATCCTATTCATAAATTGTATTGGTACATTGGTTAGTCTAAAGGACATAACCATAAACTCATCACGGTCATGTAACTCATGTCATCCACTCTAACTCTTATGCATTGATATTTGATCCTAGGTTTATCTTAAAGGAACACAGTAGCACATGCCTACTGATCAACAAACCATCTATCTTTGATAGTGGTTTTGCCCAGCTATCACTGAACCATACACAACATTATAGAATCACTTTTGTTTTTCCTTTCGAACAACATTTATAGGGTCATCATCAACTCTCTCTCTCTCTAAGGGAGAGGAATACTTGGAATGCTCATTTAATAAACATCTCCAACCTTCACATACTTCCATACTATTGATACATATGGATACTAGAATTCATTACCTTGGTATCCACCTCATGCACTATAAGGAGCTCACACCCTTATCTCGTCTACTTTTACCAACATAACAAATCTCAAGACATATAAGAGGAGTCTTCCTAATTATTGGAAGTCTCAAAAGCAAACTCATCACAAAATTTATGATCTTGGAACCATAGTCCAAGCAACCTTATGCTATAATATGCCATCCACCCTCATGTTTATAACGAATCAACACATACCAAGTGGAAATGATCCACTTGAAAGTTGTTCCCTAGAAAGGAAAGACACAAAGGGAAACACACTTCCCACATCATAGCAGCATTGTTCAAGGGTCACTAGAAAAAAGGTAACCAATTCTATTTTCATTATGCAGGTTACAACTTCTTATGTATCATTTTACCTTTTTCATTTCAGGTTTCTTGCCATTAGCATAGGAATCATCATGATTAACATATCTCATTACTCCTTCCTTGATGACTATTTATCACACTTGGATATGATCTCTTGTTTTATTATGTTTTTCAACCACTTATCCAGAGGTAAATCATCATATTCCAAATTTTCTTCATTAAACAAGGATCATCTCCCTTAATTTCTTTCACATCCCATGCTGGTTTTATATTAAAATTTTCTTACATACATAAGTTGATCTGAGATTAACTCAGGTTCCACCTTATTCCTTTGTTGTTGTTCCCATTCATCTTCTCATTTTATACTTATCATAGGAATTCTCTCCATCTTATGTGAATTTCATACCTTGAATCACTTTATAAGAACAGACTTATCTGTCTTTTTCTTTATTATCTTCTTGAATTACATCTTCAAGAACTCCTCTTTCGCTTATTTGTATTCATATTTAGATTTCATGTTATTGTATCTTTCTCTTATAGTTACCAAACATTCAAGTTTTGATAGTTAATGATGTAATTCTCATCTTCTCTTAAGGTAATATTGAGTTATCTGCACCATGATTTCTGATTCATTATGCTCTTTAGATTATTTCAAAATGACTACTTGATCAAAGTAATAAAAATATAATAATCTAAAAGTTCCATACTTATCTTTTCTTCAATAATTGAATACCTGGACATGACACCCAAATACTGAGATTAGGCAGTATGTACCATATTATAATGTCATATTCCTAACTTAAACATCATCCTAATCCTAAGTCCTAGTGTCCCTATAGACTTAGTGAACCTAAAGCTCTGATACCAACTTGTGAGAACATGTTACACTAAATGAGATTACTCAAAACATAAAACACAACTGATCACTAATTAATCAAATACCCAAAAATATGGGTAAACTAAAACTGATTTCAACGTCAAAACCCGCTCAGAAATGTTTGCATAAGAGACCAACATCTTTCTTGTATCCATACTATGCCAAGAATTTGATACAAATTGTTCTATCATCTTAGTCACAACATATATACACATGAGAACAATATTCATATATGCCACACAAACAAGCATTAACATGCTAACAAAAGTTTGATTTGTTTGAAACACCATATACAAACTTTTCCTGCCCATACCTGAGAGTATAGGGACGACTATAGGACACACTAGACATATAATCAACTTTCTCAAAGATTCATTACTATATCTCCTCTTTTCTACCACATGTTTGTTTTTTTCACTTCCGATTACCTATAAATATGTGGCTAACCACAAGGGCGAGACCCATGTCCCAGTAAGAGATATAACCTCCAACAACGTTTATTGATTCCAACATTTTTAGGTAATGAGCTAGTTTAAGCAGTTTAATCATATATAAAAAATAAGTTCAACAATACTGATGATTAACAAAATACATAAAGGAGCAGATAATAACTATATTCATTAACCAGACTATTCCATATCCCTATTAACAGTATAAGGAGTCTAGCAGCATGAGAATCTCTAACATCATGAATAAGTCAAGTATCATAAGCATAGCTAACAACATCAGCATGTCCAACAAGTTAAACATATCAACATCATAAGTAGAGCTAACAATATAAGTACAACTATCTACATAAGCATGATTTATAGTATAGGCATCTATAGTTACAAAGGCATAGCTAGCAATATAAGCATAGCTAATAACATGTGATAATGAATGTCATTATCATAGCCAACAGTAATAATATCTCTATCAATTTAAACATGACTATTGTATGTCCACAATTATAACATGAGAATATCCACAACATAAGAATGTCTACTGTCTTTTAATGCATTAAACGTCATTTCTATGTATAGAGAGCAACAAGGGTTATCATCCAATGTGAAGCATCGTGTATAACCCTAAATAGATTTGCTAGATGGTTGTATTATAGCTTTTATTATGACCTGAGGAATTTGAGGATACCACTCAAAATCCATCTAACCACTACTAAGTCGAAATCAGTACCATATAAGATCTAGGAAGAGTTGGACTCCTAAGATCTTCTCTGTCCCCAGTCAATATGGGTCCACCACAGTGACACATAAGGTCAAGTTGCTAACAGCCTAGTTCATCCTTGATACAAGTCACGGCACTAGTGAAAGGAGGTGGGTACGCATACCCTACCATCTGAGGTACAACCATAGTTGTCCTCCAATCTCATCACATATATAATCACCGAGACACAACCGTAGTCATTCTCAAACTAAGGTCTAGGTATGACCGCAGTCATCCTCCCTAAACACTTGGTTTCAGGATGAGAAGCACTCCACATACTCAACAGTATGCAGTCTGAGTTTCCCTTAAGAATACTCGTTTCACCGTCTGGAAAGTTTTGATACTTAGATGGATCTATGGCACATGGCACTACATGATTAGAATTTCACTTGATTAATTATTTCCAATTTTGTGAATTAAGGCTGCATCAAACAAGTGGACATACAAACCCTAAATCACTTCTAGCAAACATTGCTATGTAACAATGTCAGAAGATATAAAACATATGATACATATTGTTCATTATCTCATCATTACATGATGTTATTCACTTTCCATTCACGAGACTGCACTTGTCATCATACTATCACAGGATATAAATCCTTTTCATAATATCAAAGGGTATCAACCCTTATCAACATAAGAGGAATACACCTCATTTAGGGCTCAACCATGCCCAAAAGTCACTAAGACCATCATACTATTCCCTACAAGATCATCACTATCTTTGCATGCCTTATAACAAGGCTCAACAACATCACTTACATATAATACACCAGATCAGCACAAAATTGCATTAATGAGCTAGGAGATATTCATAAACAATTATAGTAGGGTTATATTAACATTAAGAACATTCCTTTATTACATCAACATGTAAGGAATCTTGATATAATTAATCCTCATCATATTCATAATGCACATGATTAGCATAAAAAAGTATTAACCATGTGGCTATGATAACCACCAATTAACATATTGAGGTTATGATCATATTAAGGAGGTTATTTCACCATCATTCCATCATATAAGAATGTTAAACATGAATACTCATCTTTATCTATTTGCATTAGAGTTAGGTTCAACAAGATAAATTATATTAATGTTACTAATCAGCACTTATATCCAAACCCTAGCTCATGGCATCCCCATTGGATCATGGATGCATAAGGTGAAGCATCACCATCACATTCCATACTATTATCAAGTATGAATCCACACATAAATCAATGTGTAACCATTGGGTTATAGCATACTAAGGTTTCAACAACAATAAGAGTGTACTCCATGATTGTATTAATCATTCAAGGACTATTCATACCCAATTACCATCATTTAGTTATATTAAAGTTTAGTATAACAAGCTATACCTCATTAGGTGTAAGGAGGCAGGATCACCCCCTTACAACTACAACAAAATTGAAGAATAAAACATCCATTCCAAACACACTCAAAGGTATGCTGGAATAGGTGCAAAAAAATTTAAACTTCAATAAATGGTATTCAAAACAACCAAAGTATAGCAGCGGAATAAAAATGTTGACTATATTCAATTTATCACAAGGTTACAAAAGAACATCATAATCTCCCACAAAGGGTTTACATGTATCACTCAACATAAGGATCTAGTACAAGGAAATCTAAACCATAACAATTTTGTCTCCAAGTTTTAACTCCTTAAGCTAGTCCAAAACTTCATACCTTATCATCCAAGTCCTTCACCTAGGGTTGGAAGCATACCCCAGCAAGAAGAGAAAATAGATGAAATCAGCAAAGGTTGGTATGTGCATACTAAATAGGAAAATGAGCAATATATGGAATAAAGGACATCAAATATAAAAGGCTTCCCATAGAAAGGATAAGAACCACCCAAATAGGTATCAACAGAAAAGGAATTGAAATCATATGATAATAAAAGAATACTTGCCATTAATAAAACATAAAGATTGTGCCACACAAGCACATGTAAAGAATTAAGGCACACACCCCATATCATCAACATGCATGCATGTGAGATAAACATAGCCCTAGAATAATATAAACACAACGACGGCCAAGTCTCATAAACTTGAAACCTGATAGAGAAATAAATACTATCAATCTCTCAAATATATAAAACATGGGCTAAGAATCACACATCTTGCCTTGGGTATGAGGTTCTTTTCCATCCCAAAAGAGCAGGAAATATCACATCTGCTCAGCAGGAAATAACACATCTGCCATAAAAACCAATGCAATTACACTACTCTAGCGCTACTGAATCACATAGCATGCTAAATGTAGAGGTAAGTAGAAAGTATAGTCAGAATATATAAACTAGTCACCACATCAGTGACCAAGATATGCATCCACCTCATAGGTGGGCAAAAGACATCACATGTCATCTTTTAGAGTTCCATCATGAACAAATAATAAGATAAGAGTTCAAAAGAATATCAATGATCACATGATCAATATCAAATAAGGTATTTCACATGAACCATGATTTTCAAAAGAAAAGACATTGTGTATAGGCTAATGTCCATAGGGCAAAGAGAATGAATAAGCATAGGTGAATTGCTCAACATAGAAGAATAGGGGATACATCATACCTCAACTTCAGAGTTTAAACAGTCCAAGTAAAGCCTAGGACTCCAAAGAACCTCTAGGGAAGGTGGACCGGTCTAATAAATAAGGTTCCCAATCTTAGAGAGGTTGGTTTCTCCAAAAAAGCTCCTATCTTGAGCAAGAAGCACCTTCTCCACTTTAGAGGTGAAAAACTCTAACAAAAGAACATGGAGATGAGATGTTTATGGGTTCTAGGTGGGGTTTCACCATGGAAGGCCATGGTTTCGACCTAGAGGAAGGTGGAAGGAAGACTAAAAACATGAAAATAGGGAATGGAAGGATAAAGCTTACTAGTTTTGGTCAAAATAACCAAGGAAGACCTTAAGAAATCCTAAATAGAGAAATTTGGAACCCTAGGAGCCTTCTTCACCAAGGTAGGCACCTCCTTTTACCTTGGGATAGAACCTTCATGGAAAAATAGAGTAGGAATGATTCTCTAAGTTAGAGGAAATAAAGGAGAGCAAGGGTGTGGCAACACATCCCATTAGCACACAGATAACGAGGTGTTACACGAAAACGTGCGGAAATCACCATAACCACAGATTATCAAAACACAGGTTAATTAAAAACCGATTGCAGAAAACTGATAAACTGTGAAACTATTACTTTCCAGACCTCATCCTGCATAGAAACATGTCATATGAATACATACACGAGATCTGATACGTGTCCACAGCTCAAGAACAGCTGTTCATCCATCACATGAGTTCACCACTTATTCATATACATAAAGGCCCACATCTGGCCAACAGCAGGATATACAAACATCATCGATCGTTCATCGTGAAACAATGTCAAAACACTTCCAAGGACCTGAGAGTATAGGGATGACTCTAGACTCTACTACAAAACATCCAAAACAGCAGCATATCCATCGCTTGCCTTCTACTGCTCGTCAAGCTACTCGGCCGCAACACCACGACCACCATCATGTCTAGCTCGGCTACCTAAAAAGGGTGTAAACCAGCGGGGTGAGACAATTGAACAATTGTCCCAGCGGGAAATATAACTCCCCACTGCAACTACAGAACCTCAGCAAGATAAACTATAACAGCAGATAACTATCAACAGGTATAACAAGAGCAGTCTATATAAAGCAAAGCATTTCTTACCGACAAGCTTACCAGCTGTACAAAAGCATATAACCAAGTATCTCTCAATGGAACATGATTTACAAGATAAGATATATTACCACATACCAGATGAATATAGAAGTAACTGCAAGATATAACAAAATTAACTACACAAACAAGGCCTCATCCAATGTTTCGTGTTTGTCTTAAGCAGTAATTACTACACGGCTGAATTACGTATTATTATGCCCTGAGGAAGTGAACCATACCGTTCAAATCCAACCTTCGGTTACGAAACCCAAGCCGGTGCCATACAAGGTCAATGGAAGAGCCGAACTCCACGACCTCCCACCTCGTGGTCAGTGCACGATCACAACACAAGAAGGACCGCAGTCTCATGCTGAAGTGGTCTTAGCCACAGGGTCAGCTCCATAGGCCACCCTCTCTCTAGCCCACCCTTGGTACAGGTCTCGGCGCTAGTAAAACTGAGCCACAGGCCAGGTCACCGTACTCTGAGCCATGAACGCATTCATGCTCTTCATATCACATATCCTGAGCCATGGGCCTGTTCACCATGCTCTTCATACATATATCTGAGTCTGCAACTGAAGTTACACTCTTACCTCCTCATTTTCAGGCTAGGAGCAACCTACACATATTCAACAATATGCGCTTCCAGGTTAACCCGTAGGAGAACCCGTTTCACCATCACCAAATCCTGACGATGATGGATCTATGGCCAGGGCAAACTACATGATATATTTCACTGTGATTAATTAGTATCTTTTAGATGGATTGCAAGATTCAACCAGGTTGTATAACATGCAAGATATAACAGAAAGTAAATAACATAAACTCAACATTATATTATTATTGTAACCACATCCACCTGATCCACCTCACGGATCCAACATCACATGTTACCGCTTGGCCTCTTGCCAACCATCCAGATCCATCTCAAGGATCATCACATACCACAGGATCTCAATCCCTCACCATGTACTGCCAATGCCTCTTCAAGTCTCACATCAACATCATGGGACAAACACATCATACATACAACCTCATAGGATAATTATCAAAGTGATGTTACTCATCACATATATCTCATAGCCCTTTTATGGCTAATCATCACCTGCGTGGTTAGGATACACAATAATCATAGTCTCAACATAAGGAATATGCTTACTATCATGAAAATGCCATTCAAGATACCCTACTTATCATTCTTACACTATTTGGTGATCAAGTGTATAAAGCACATCAAACCATACCCATGCTTATCCTCATCTCAGAATTATACGAATAAACAAGATGTTTACTTTATGTAAGCAGTCATGTTGAATATACAGAATAAGCACTATTATTATTACCACTATCATTATTGTCACCATCCACTATCATTACCATTATCATTGTGCAAACTACTAGTGTAACTACCACCATTCACCTTATCAGTAACAGATAAGCACAAGTATCACATGATGCATATCATTACCACTACCTTCCTTATTATCATCACTACTACCATTAACATTATTACCATCACTACTATTATCAGCATCATTACTATCATTAACATTGTTATTGTTTGTGCATAATCATTCACTTTCATAAAACAAGGGTCCGTCGCTGGAAGATCACAAGACCCTCCCTAAAACTCCTCACAACCCTCACCCAAACACCAACAACAATGGCTGGTTCACAAAGAAGCAACGCTGCGCTACACAGCGTTATAGGAGATAATGCGCATCAGAGAGGGTGTCGGGCATTCCATGTGTATCGGGAAACGCCCGTCACACCTCCTGTCGGTCGACACACCTGGGAGTGTGACGCCCGTCACAGCACCCCAACCACAACACCCGATACTCCTGCTAGCATAACGGCCAGATCACCACCATCTCCAACCACCAAGAGAGAGAGAGGGAGGGATAAGGAACGCTCCACAAAATGTGCAACCACCAACCAAGGCCTATCGGCCGATACACACCAAAGAGAGAGGTGTGATGCCCATCACAAGCCCAAGATGTATCACCTATTACCAACTCTACTTGCCCAACACAACTATATTGGCCAACACTCACACTAGCCTATCGTCCAACCCAAACAAGCTTGCCAAACAAGGCCCTATCGTTCCACTCAAACAAACCATCATGCTACTTCCTGGTCTAACATCCATCATAAGAACAAAGGTGTTGCTCATCACAAGAAGAACCATCATCTCGTCCAACACCACCATATCGGCCAACACTCCTCTAGCTCAACCTATCGCCCATCATAAGAGCAAGGATATCACCCAACACCAAGAACACTCCTGTCGTCCAACACAAAGACACTCATGTCGTCCAACACACCAAGACAAGAGAGGGTATCGCCCAACAGGGTCACCATCTACCTCCAGCACAAGGAAACTCCAAACCCTAGAGAGCAAGGTACACTAGATCACAAGGAAACCCTAACCCTAAGGAGGATCGGCCACCAAAGGTACAAAAGCAAGGAACTAGCTACTACATATGAACAGGAACATAATCAAGAGGTAAAGGAGTTTGGGTTAGAAGCTATGCAACCCGCCTTAAGCTCCAAGCTCCAAGGAAGAAGAAGAGCTCCAAGCTTCAAGTGTATCATCCACCACAGCTCCTCCAAGGGAGTGTATCGGCCGATACAAGCAAAGAAGGAAGGAGTGTCGTGCACTCAAGGTGGAGGAAAGACCAAAAGATCAAAGGAAGCTAAGGCAAGGGAAAGAACCACCTATATAGAAGGAAAGGGAGGAGAAAAAAAGGTAGGTCCATGCTATGTGTCGTCCACCCAAGGGACACTTGTCCTAGGGATCAAGCCACCACCCTAGCAAGCCTTAAGACACTTGTCCAAGATATGCACCAAGTGTCCACCAAACATGGTCAAGGATGGACCAAGCATCATGGGCGACACAACCAGCAGCTCCACTGGGTGACACACCAAGGTACCCTGGGCGAAACACACTCACTTGGGTGACACAAGCCACACTAGGTCGACACACTACTCACCTTGGGAGACACAAGCAAGTCTTGGTCGACACAAGGCAAGTCTTGGCCGACACAAGGCTCCACCAAGCCCAAACAAGGCACCTCAAGGCCCAAACAAACTCAACCAAGGCCCAAAGAACTCAAGCAACAAGCCCAAGCCTTCCTCTCAACCCTAGAGGAAGCAAAGAGAGGGAAACACCTCACAAGATGGCAAACTTGCACACAAAACCCTAAACTTGGGTTATTTGCAAGTAGCCCCTCCAACTCTCAACAAAGAACAACCAAACCCTAATCACCACTAAATGTGATTAGCAAGCATCAAACCACCAAGGTTAGGCAAAGCAAACAGGGTAAACCCTAAATGAAGGTCAGGGCCCTTACAAGCTAACCCCCTTTAAGGGATTTCGTCCCCAAAATCCAAAGAGAAAAGCGTGGGATACTTCCTCCTCATCTCTTCCTCAAGCTCCCATGTGGCCTCCTCAATGCCACGATGCTTCCAAAGAACCTTCACAAGAACCAGGTCCTTCCTCTTCAGCTTCTTGATCCTTCTATCAAGGATCGCCACAGGACCTTCCTCATAGGTCACATCTGCATCAAGCTCAAACTCAACTGGATGTATCACTATACCTGAATCCGGATGACTTTTCTTCAGCATACTGTCGTGGAACACTGGATGCAACCTGTGCAACTCTGGAGGCAACTCTAACTCGTAAGCTACCTTGCCAACACGTGCTATGACTGAGTAAGGTCCCATATACCTGGGTTTCAACTTACCCTTCCGACCAAACCTCAGCACACCTTTCCACGGTGAGACTTTAAGATACACTTTGTCTCCTACCTCGAACTCCAAAGGTCGTCGGCGATTGTCTGCATAAGACTTCTGCCTGTCCTGTGCCACTTTCAATTGTTGTTGTATCACTTTGATCTTATCTGTTGTCTGCTGTACTAACTCAGGACCCAAAAGTTGATACTCACCAGACTCATACCAACACAAAGGAGATATGCACTTTCTTCCATACAAAGCCTCATAAGGAGCCATGTCAAAGCTCCGTTGATAACTGTTGTTGTAGGCAAACTCTATCAAACTCATATGCACATCCCAGTTGCCTAGAAACTACAAAACACAAGCTCGAAGGAGATCTTCCAAAATCTAAATAGTCCTTTCAGATTGTCCATCTGTCTGCGGGTGAATGGATGTACTGAACCTCAACTGCGTTCCCAACGCTCTGTGCAACTGTTCCCAAAAATGACTCGTAAACTGAGGACCTCTGTCAGAAACTATCGTTGTTGGCACATCATGCAAACGTACTATCTCATCCACATATACTCGAGCTAGTTTCTCAGCTGTATATGTCATCTTCATTGGTAGGAAATGGGCAGACTTAGTCAATCTGTCCACTCTCACCCAAATGGAATCATGATTCCTAGTTGTCCGGGGTAGACCAACTATGAAATTCATGGTTATATGATCCCATTTCCACTGTGGTATCGGCAAAGGTTGCAACGTACCTGTCGGCTTCTGATGCTCAGCCTTCGCTTGCTGACAAACCGCACATCTCGCCACGAACTCAGCTACATCTTTCTTCAAACCGGGCCACCAATACAAGTCCTTCAGACTAGGATACATCTTGGTGACACCTGGATGCATAGCATACATCGATGTGTGTGCTTCCTCAAGCACTAACTTCCTCAGTTCATCAACATCTAGAACCACCATCCTATCACGATAGCAAACTAGTCCATCCTCGGACTCATGAAACCCATCACGCTTGTCGCTGCCGAACTCTGATCTGATCAACTGTACCGCATCATCTGTCTACTGTGCATCCTTGATCTGCTGTCTCAACGTAGGCTTAACTTGCATTTGTGCAAAAAGACAAGACAACAAAGAAATTTCTATCTGCACATTCATCTGTCGCAGAGAACCAAACATAGCTCACCTATGGCATACCAGAGAACTCAATTGTTCCTTCTTTGAAGAAAGAGAAGAAGACTTTCTGCTAAGTGCATCAGCTACCACGTTCGCCTTACTAGGATGATACTCGATAGTGCAGTCATAATCATTGATCAACTCCATCCATCATCACTGTCGCATGTTCAACTCTTGCTGCGTAAAGATATACTTCAGATTCTTATGATCTGTAAAAATCTGACACACTTCCCCATACAGATAGTGTCTCCAAATCTTTAACGCATGAACCACAGTTTCCAACTCCAAGTCATGAGTCGGATAGTTCTCCTCATGTTTCTTGAGCTGTCGCAAGGCAAAAGAAACTACATGATCTTCCTGCATCAACACACAACCTAAACCTTTCTTGGAAGCATCACAGAAAACAACATAGCCTTTCCTAGGCTCTGGCAAGATCAACACTGGAGCACTGGTCAGCTTCTCCTTCAAACTCTAGAAAGCTTGTTGACATCGATCATCCCAAACAAAAGGTACATCCTTCCTGGTCAACTTCGTCATCGGCAACGCGATCACACTGAAGTCCTTGATAAACCTCCGGTAGTATCCTGCCAAACCAAGGAAACTGCGAACTTCTGTCGGCGTCTTCGGTTGTTCCCAATCAGAAATGGATTCCACCTTCTTCGGATCTACTTTGACTCCTTCAGTAGATATCACATGACCCAAGAAAGTCACTTCCTCCAACCAGAACTCACACTTACTGAACTTGGCATACAACTGATGTTGACGAAGAAGAGTCAATGCTCGACGAAGATGTTGCTCATGCACTAGCCTGTCCCGACTATAGATCAAGATGTCATATATAAAGACTACAACAAACTGATCTAAGAATGGACGGAACACTCTGTTCATCAAATCCATGAAAGCTGCAGGTGCATTGGTTAGCCCAAACGACATAACCACGAACTCGAAATGACCATACCTCATCCTGAAAGCTAACTTTGGTATGTCATCCGCCTTAATCCTCAACTGATGATATCCAGACCGTAGATCGATCTTTGAAAACACTGTAGCACCACGCAACTGATCAAACAGATCATCTATCCTCGGCAACAGGTACTTATTCTTAATCGTGACCTTGTTCAACTGTCGGTAATCTATACACAACCGCATCGAACCATCCTTCTTCTTAACGAACAACACGGGAGCACCCCACGACGACGTACTCGGTCGGATAAAACCTTTCTCCAACAACTCTTGCAACTGCTTCTTCAACTCTGCCATCTCTGCTGGAGCCATCCTATACTGTGATTGTGCAACTGGCTGTGTTCCTGGAACCAGATTGATCTCGAAATCAATCTCTCGGGGTGGAGGAACACCAGGAAAATCCTCAGGAAACATGTCTGCAAACTCTCGAACCACTGATACCTTCTCAAGACTAGGACCTTTCGCCTTGATAGCCACAATGGTATTCACCACGTGAGCTAGGAACGCCTCACATCCTTGTTGTAACAACCTATCTGCCACCATATCTGATACTAAACACGTCGGAAGAATCTTCCTATCTCCCTGGAAGATCCACTTCTCTCCATCACCATCGAACACTGCCTGCTTGGAACCACAATCCAAAACAACCTTATACTTCTCTAAGGTATCCATCCCAAGGATAACATCAAAACCATGCATATCAAGTGGTATAAGGTCCACTTGGATGCGATGTCCCGAGAAAGACAAGACACAAGATGGACACTCTTCTCGAAGTAAAGAGGAACCATCAAGAGGGGTTTCTAACAACAAGCTATCCTTCTTACAGCTAACAGGTAAATGACAGTTTTCAAGCATACTATAGGCGATAAAAGAGTGCGTAGCACCCGGATCAACCAGAACAGATATAAGGCAAGAAGAAGACATATCAGAATGAAATAACTCCATCTGACCTGTCACTGCTCACGGGTTGACTATCGCCTCCGGCTGACTCATGGCATAGAATCGAGTCGTTGCTTGCTGTCCACGACCTTTGCTTCCTTGAGCAGACGATCCATCTAGAGGCACTTGCCTGCATCCTCGTCCTCTTCTACCACTGGGCTGTGGCCTATCAGACCTCTGAAAACTCTGCCTCGGCTGCTGCGTCACTTCAACATCTCTATTCGGGCACTTGAACTTCCAATGCCCTACTTGACCACACAGATGACATGACTTGTCCTCAAACCGTGGCCTAGATGGCCCTGTCACTGCCACAGAAGCTGAACTATGCGCCTTAGATGGAAAAGAAACATAACCTCTCCCCTTACTCGGAGACCACTGAGATGGTACACCAGAACTTCTCATCACTGACGGTGCCGAAAACCTGGGCTTCTTAAAGCCACCAAACCTCCGTCCTTGAAACTGAGCAGGTCTTTTGTGAGGCATAGACTCTCTTATCTCCCTTACTGTCCACTCGATCCTCCGAATAGATTCAACAAATGTAGCAAACCGCTCTCAGTTCTCCAACGCAGACACCGGGGTTGTCAACTCAGCACTCAAACCCTTCTCGAAACGTCTGATCCGTTCCTCATCCGTTGTCGCCATATGAGGACAAAACCTCAACAGATCCACAAACTTGGCTTCATACTCAGCGATGTTCATCGCTCCTTATCTCAGGTTCTCAAACTGACTGACCTTCTCATCCAGATACGTCTTCGGGAAGTATCTGGTGACAAACTCGCATCGGAACACTTCCCAACAGATCACCTCATCATGCCGCTTCTCTTCTTCGATGGTCCACCAGTGACCAGCACTACCTTTCATAAGGTAGACAGCATGCTTTACCTTGTCTGCTTCGGGGATGTCAAGGATCCGGAAAGCCTTCTTGAGACTTGTCAGCCACAGATCTGCATCTGCTGGATCAGCCGTTCTAGCATACTCCGAAGCTCCAACTCGGCGAAGCTGCTCGAAGGACTTCCCAATACCTGATGCTTCTCCATGGGGAACCTGTGCTCGTGGAGGAGGCACTGGTAATCGCTCCACCATGAGATTCATCGTAGCCATTAACTGCCCCATAAGCTATTGGTAAGCGGGATGTTCAAGTATGGCTGGGTTAAATCGGGGACCCTCAGGCACCCAATCTTCATGTGCTTGTCCTTCTGCTCCATCAACCGATGCAGCATTGATGTACTCATCAGCATGTTCTTCATGGTTTCCATACATCTTGGCTTTTCTTCCGCTGAGGGCAGAAGATATTGTAAGAAAACCTGGAAAACTCATAAGAACAGACTCAACCTAGTCCTAAATCCCTGTAGACTCAGCAAACCTGTAGCTCTGATACCAAAAACTTGTGGCAACACATCCCATTATCACACAAATAACGAGGTGTTACATGAAAACGTGCGGAAATCACCATAACCACATATTATCAAAATATGGGTTAATTAAAAACTGATTGCGGAAAACTGATAAACTGTGAAACTATTACTTTCCAGTCCTCATCCTGCACAGAAACATGTCATATGAATACATACACGAGATCTGATACGTGTCCACAGCTCAGGAACAGCTGTTCATCCATCACATGACTTCACCACTTGTTCATATACATAAAGGCCCACATCCGGCCAACAGTAGGATATAAAAACATCATCGATCGTTCATCATGAAACAACGTCAAAACACTGTCAAGGACCTGAGAGTACAGGGATGACTCTATACTCTACTACAAAACATACAAAACAGCAGCATATCCATCGCTTGCCTTCTACTGCTTGTCAAGCTGCTCGGCCGCAACACCACGACCACCACCATGTCTAGCTCGGCTACCTAAAAAGGGTGTAAACCAGCGGGGTGAGACAATTGAACAATTGTCCCAGCGGGAAACATAACTCCCCACCGCAACTACAGAACCTCAGCAAGATAAACTATAACAGCAGATAACTATCAACAGGTATAACAAGAGCAGTCTATATAAAGCAAAGCATTTCTTACCGACAAGCTTACCAGCTATACAAAAGCATATAACCAAGTATCTCTCAATGGAACATGATTTACAAGATAAGATATATTACCACATACCTGATGAATATAGAAGTAACTGCAAGATATAACAGAATTAACTACACAAACAAGGCCTCATCCAATGTTTCGTGTTTGTCTTAAGCAGTAATTACTACACGGCTGAATTACGTATTATTATGCCCTGAGGAAGTGAACCGTACCGTTCAAATCCAACCTTCGGTTACGAAACCCAAGCTGGTGCCATACAAGGTCAATGGAAGAGCCGGACTCCACGACCTCCCACCTCGTGGTCAGTGCACGATCACGACACAAGCAGGACCACAGTCTCATGTTGAAGTGGTCTTAGCCACAGGGTCAGCTCCATAGGCCACCCTCTCTCTAGCCCACCCTTGATACAGGTCTCGGTGCTAGTAAAAATGAGCCACGGGCCAGGTCACTGTGCTCTGAGCCATGAACGCATTCATGCTCTTCATATCACATATCTTGAGCCATGGACCTGTTCACCATGCTATTCATACATATATCTGAGTCTGCAACCGAAGTTACACTCTTACCTCTTCATTTTCAGGCTAGGAGCAACCTACACATATTCAACAATATGCGCTTCCAGGTTAACTGGTAGGAGAACCCGTTTCACCATCACCAAATCCTGACGATGATGGATCTATGACCAGGGCAAACTACATGATATATTTCGCTGTGATTAATTAGTATCTTTTAGATGGATTGCAAGATTCAACCAAGTTGTATAACATGCAAGATATAACATAAAGTAAACAACAAAAACTCAACATTATATTATTATTGTAACCACATCCACCTGATCCACCTCACGGATCCAACATCACATGTTACCGCTTGGCCTCTTGCCAACCATCCAGATCCATCTCAAGGATCATCACATACCATAGGATCTCAATCCCTCACCATGTACTGCCAATGCCTCTTCAAGGCTCACATCAACATCATCGGACAAACACATCATACATACAACCTCATAGGATAATTATCAAAGTGATGTTACTCATCACATATATCTCATAGCCCTTTTATGGCTAATCATCACCTGCGTGGTTAGGATACACAATAATCATAGTCTCAACATAAGGAATATGCTTACTATCATGAAAATTCCATTCAAGATACCCTACTTATCATTCTTACACTATTTGGTGATCAAGTGTATAAAGCACATCAAACCATACCCATGCTTATCCTCATCTCAGAATTATACGAATAAACAAGATGTTTACTTTATGTAAGCAGTGATGTTGAATATACAGAACAAGCACTATTATTATTACCACTATCATTATTGTCACCATCCACTATCATTACCATTATCATTGTGCAAACTACTAGTGTAAATACCACCATTCACCTTATCAGTAACAGATAAGCACAAGGATCACATCATCCATATCATTACCACTACCTTCCTTATTATCATCACTACTACCATTAACATTATTACCATCACTACTATTATCAGCATCATTACTATCATTAACATTGTCATTGTTTTTGCATAATCATTCACTTTCATAAAACAAGGGTCCGTCATTGGAAGATCACACGACCCTCCCTAAAACTCATCACAACCCTCACCCAAACACCAACAACAACGGCTGGTTCACAAAGAAGCAACGCTACGCTACACAGCATTACAGGAGATAATGCGCGTCAGAGAGGGTGTCGGGCATTCCATGTGTATCGGGCAACGCCCGTCACACCTCCTACCGGCCGACACACCCGGGAGTGTGACGCCCTTCACAACACCCCAACCACAACGCCCGATACTCCTGCTAGCATAACGGCCAGATCACCACCATCTCCAACCACCAAGAGAGAGAGGGAGGGAGAAGGAACGCTCCACAAAACGTGCAACCACCAACCAAGGCCTATCGGCCGATACACACCAAAGAGAGAGGCGTGACACCCGTCACAAGCCCAAGATGTATCGCCCGTTACCAACCCTACTTGCCCAACACAACTATATCGGCCAACACTCACACTAGCCTATCGTCCAACCCAAACAAGCTTGCCAAACAAGGCCCTATCGTTCAACTCAAGCAAACCATCATGCCACTTCCTGGTCTAACGTCCATCATAAGAACAAAGGTGTTGCTCATCACAAGAAGAACCATCATGTCGTCCAACACCACCATATCGGCCAACACTCCTCTAGCTCAACCTATCGCCCATCACAAGAGCAAGGATATCACCCAACACCAAGAACACTCCTGTCGTCCAACACAAAGACACTCTTGTCATCCAAAACACCAAGACAAGAGAGGGTATCGCCCAACAGGGTCACCATCTACCTCCAGCACAAGGAAAATCCAAACCCTAGAGAGCAAGGTACACTAGATCACAAAGAAACCCTAACCCTAAGGAGGATCGGCCACCAAAGGTACAAAAGCAAGGAACTAGCTACTACATATGAACAGGAACATAATCAAGAGGTAAAGGAGTTAGGGTTAGAAGATATGCAACCCGCCTTAAGCTCCAAGATCCAAGGAAGAAGAAGAGCTCCAAGCTTCAAGGGTATCGTCCACCACAGCTCCTCCAAGGGAGTGTATCGGCCGATACAAGAAAAGAAGGAAGGAGTGTCGTGCACTCAAGGTGGAGGAAAGACCAAAAGATCAAAGGAAGCTAAGGCAAGGGAAAGAACCACCTATATAGAAGGAAAGGGAGGAGAAAACAAGGTAGGTCCATGCTATGTGTCGTCCACCCAAGGGACACTTGTCCTAGGGCTCAAGCCACCACCCTAGCAAGCCTTAAGACACTTGTCCAAGATATGCACCAAGTGTCCACCAAACATGGTCAAGGCTGGACCAAGCATCATGGGCGACACAACCAGCAGCTCCACTGGGCAACACACCAAGGTACCCTGGGCGACACACACTCACTTGGGTGACACAAGCCACACTAGGTCGACACACTACTCACCTTGGGCAACACAAGCAAGTCTTGGTCGACACAAGGCAAGTCTTGGCCGACACAAGGCTCCACCAAGCCCAAACAAGGCACCTCAAGGCCCAAACAAACTCAACCAAGGCCCAAAGAACTCAAGCAACAAGCCCAAGCCTTCCTCTCAATCCTAGAGGAAGCAAAGAGAGGGAAACACCTCACAAGATGGTAAACTTGCACACAAAACCCTAAACTTGGGTTATTTGCAAGTAGCCCCTCTAACTCTCAACAAAGCACAACCAAACCCTAATCACCACTAAAGGTGATTAGCAAGCATCAAACCACCAAGGTTAGGCAAAGCAAATAGGGTAAACCCTAAACGAAGGTTAGGGTCCTTACAAAGGGTTTTCGAATTTTGGAGTTGGGAAGGGGTAGATATGGCTATATAAAGAAAGAGGTCAAGTATGAGGTGTCTATGAGACTTTCCATGTGTCATGTATAAGTGTGTCCATGGACATGCAAGAATTTATGGATAAGGAATAAGTAAAGCACGAGGTGTCAAGTTACTTTCCATGTGTCAAATGATTAGGGTGCCGATGGACATGCAAACCTTTATGGATAAGGAAGAAGTCAAGCATGAGGTGTCCATGGAGCTTTCCATGTGTCCTTAGCCTAGGGATTTCATGGCGATGCAAGAGGACGGCTCATAGAGGCTATCAAATTTCAGTTTATGGAGACTTATATGCCATCCCATCCGACCTCCAATCAAAGAAATAACCCCATTGGTTGATAGCTTCTAAAGATAAGCTCATTTATAAAGAGAGTTATCCCTAAAATGCCCTTGGAAAGAAACACCTTCAAACCAAGGTCCAACTAGGTGCCCCATAGTTCAAAAACTCGAAAATGGTAAGAGAATATCTAAATATTAGAATTCATGTGACAATTTATAAAGAAAACCTCCAAATTGGGTAAATTACAAAAAAAGTCCAAAATGTATCTAAAATTGCATAACTTGCACAAACAACATCCAAATTGGACAAAACTTCATCCACACATTATCTTTGATGTATTGAATATGAATTTTCCATTATTTCCATATTTTCAAGTTATATAATCACATTATTCATTACTTATTCCTTTTACTCATTTTCTTTCTCCTAAACTTATCCTAATATTTCAAGGTTGTCTGAATTAGATGAAATTTGACATGTAGACTAATTTTGATATATAGATTTCGAATTTGAAGTTTGTTTCTACTTTTGAGACTTATTTTTATGAGATATGTCATATGGCCCATTAACGGCCCATTATCTAAATTATTCATCCAATTAAGTTTCTTATCTTCATATTACCACCAAAATGAGTTATGTGGCATATTTTATGTATCCATTATAAACCTAAGACTAATGTTAGAACATTAGGTTATATTAAGGTGATCTATACATGCATTATCTCATTGGGGTTATACTAAACATCTATTTATGTTTAACCTTCAACCTTGTTTGGCTAAGTCCAAAATGTCAACTTCCAGGGTAGGGTCTGAGATCTAGTATGTTACAACACACCACCCCTTAAAGGGATTTCTTCCTCGAAATCAAAACATTCCCATACAAGAAAACAACTTATTCACCACCCCTTAAAGGATTCACCTTATTAAGTCAAAACTATTCTTTAGGTACAAAAGGTTCAACTACACTTCCTTACATCCAACTACATAAGCATCATGCAAAAAAAACATAACTTGTAAAGACTAAATATGAACTATGGGTTAACTTGCTCTTGTCCATCCTCAAACAAGTCTTTACACCTGGGAGACTAGTTCAACATATTAGGGTCCCTAAAGATAAATCATATAGATGTCTAAGGCTACTATTGCCTAAAAGCATACTATTTTGAACAATTCATATCAGCTCAGGCTAGGCTGATATCATATGGATTCGGGAGTCCTCATAAACTAAGATAGTGGTGCGGAGGAAAATCTTGCCAGCCCCTGAACCCTGATCCTTTCTGGACACCTTTGCTTTAAACTTCAAGTCCTAGTAGCTGACTAAAGGCCAAGCTAAACAACCTCAAGTTACTATGGTTACTTATGCATCTTTAACTTGTAAGTATTTTAAGGATCTATTCATCATTATTCTAATGTGAAACTATATGATCCTAAATCAACCCTTCATCATCTATTGATCAACTCTAGGGCAAACATGTCACTTAAAGGCAGGCAAGTATTCTAACTAGGGAGATAAAATTGAAATAGTCAGATTCCGACTACCATGGGCTCTGATACCATGTTGTAAGGAGGCAGGATCACCCCCTTACTAAAAAAATTTTGAAGAATAAAACATCTATTCCAAACATACTCAAAGGTATGTTGGAATAGGTGCAAAATTTTTCAAACTTCAATTAATGGTATTCAAAATAACTAAAGTATAGCAGCGGAATAAAAATATTGACTATATTCAATTTATCACAAGGTTACAAAAGAACATCATAATCTCCCACAAAGGGTTTACATGTATCACTCAACATAAGGATCTAGTACAGGAAAATATAAAACATAACAACTTTGTCTCCAAGCTTTAACTCCTTAAGCTAGTCCAAAACTTCATGCCTTATCATCCACGTCCTTCACCTAGGGTTGGAAGCATACCCCAGCAAGAAGAGAAAATAGATGACATCAACAAAGGTTGGTATGTGCATACTAAATAGGAAATTGAGCAATATATGAAATCAATGACATCAAATATAAAAGGCTTCCCATTGAAAGGATAAGGGCCACCCAAATAGGTATCAAGAGAAAAGGAATTGAAATCATATGATAACAAAATAATACTTGCCATTAATAAAACATAAAGATTGTGCCATACAAGCACACGAAAATAATTAGGGCATGCACCCCATATCATCAACATGCATGCATGTGAGATAAACATAGCCCTAGAACAATATAAACACAAAGGCAGCCAAGTCTCATAAACTTGAAACCTGGTAGAGAAAGGAATATTGCCAATCTCCCAAATATATAAAATATGGGCTAAGAATCACACATCTTGCCCTGGGTATGAGGTTCCTTTCCATCCCAAAAGAGCAAGAAATATCACATCTGCTCGGCAGGAAATAACACATCTGCCATAAAAACCAATGCAATTATACTACTTTAGTGCTACTGAATCACATAGCATGTTAATTGTAGAGGCAAGTAGAAAGTATAGTTAGAATATATAAACTAGTCACCATATCAGTGACCAACATATACATCCACATCATAAGTGGGTAAAAGACATCACATGTCATCTTTTAGAATTCATCATGAACAAAGCATAAGATAAGAGTTCAAAAGAATATCCACGATCACATTGTTGACCTAGAGGTTACTATCCATATTTTGATAATGACTTAACCATTCCATTCATATGTATCTAATATGTGTATTAAATATTGATTTCAGATGTTAGGTACAAGAAAAGCATCAAAAATCAAAAGCCCTAGATTGGCTCAAGTTCAAGTCAAAAGAGCTACAAGTGTGCAATTTTGGAAATCTATGTAAATGACCTTAGAACATTTTTGTAATCACTTGTAATGATGAATTGACTTGTAACTTAGTTGAGAAAATTGATTGGGATGCTAAACACCAATTTTTAATCACATTAGATGCACTTTAGAAAATTGAGCACAGGCAGTCAATCGGTCGAGTTGCAAACTTGACTGATCCTCCTGGATCAAGTTTCTGAAGATAGCATCGGCTGATTTGTGTTTTCATAGAACTCGATCGATCGAGTAACTGACCAATTTGATTTTCATTGGTCGATCGAGTTTTTCCAGGGCAAACTCGACCGATGATTTGAATGTCGGCTTTGTCTTTTACTCTATCGGTCGAGTTACCTTTATTGAAACTTGACTGATTACACTGTACGGAATTTGTAGAAAAAGTGATTGTGACTGTTGGAGTGTGTTTTGAGTGAAAATAGAGTCGTTGCTTTGAGAAAAATGGCTATATTTCATATCTAAGTGTCCCACAACTTAAAGGGGCACCCTCAACTATAAATAGGACCTCTTGGAGTTCATTCCAAGGTTGTTCATTCACTACATGCTTGGTCCTAGCCTAGTTAAGAGTTTTCTAACCCTTTGAGTCCCTTTCTCTCTCTACCTTCAAGTCAAATTCATGAGTATGAGTGAGATAGGTTCCTTTGTAAGAGAGATGCTCCATGTATTGATGTAAAGCTCTCCTCCACCATCTTCCTACCCTCTTTCCTATCAAAGAAAAGGTTGAAGATCTTCTCTGAGTGAAGGAGAAGAGGTTGTTGTTCTTCAAGGTTGAAGAAGGCAAGGTGTTCCAAATCTCCAAGTGAAGGAGATAGTCAAGGCAAGCACTCAAGAAAGATAGGTAATCCCTTGAAGGATGAAGACTTGAAGAAGGAGTGGGTAAGTCCATATTGATGGTTGAAGACTCCATGGTTCAAGTGGGTAAGCTCCTTCTATAGGTTGAAGATCTTTTCTTGAGGTATTAAGCCCTTGGATGTGTGGTTGTTGTGTCTTGTAATCTTATGATGGAATATAATAGTATCAAGATTGCAAATCCTAGAGATTAACCACCTCTAGGTAGTGGACTGACATTGCTCCTAGTTAGGATGTGGAACCACTCTAAACCAATTGTCCAAGTGCTTGCTCTTCCTTGTCTCTCATCCTTGCTATGCTTGCTAGTTAGGACATCAAATTGCTGCTTTTTTAAGTTTATGTACTTAATATAATTTGGTGGTCTAATCCATTTTTTGAGATTTGTGAAGCTCTATTCACCCCCCCCTAAAGCCCTTGATCCAACAAGTGGTATCTGTGCAGGTCTTCGCCAAGATACTTCAACAAGTAGGATAAGATGGACAATTTGTATCTTAGATCCCTCAACCTAGAAGGGAGCTTCTCCATGAGACCTCCAGTCTTTGACAGCACCAACTTCCTATATTAGAAGAGAAGAATGCAGTTCTACCTTCAAGGTGTGAGCTATGAGATGTGGAAGGTGGTACACCTCAAGTATGAAGACCCAAAGGGGGAAATATCCACATGGACTGAAGCACAAATGAAGCAATCTCAACTCAATGCAAATGTAGTGAGCATCATCTACGTAGCCCTCACTCCATTCGAGTTCAACCGGATATCTTCTTGGGACACCACACATGAAATTTGGAACAAGCTATGTGTCACATATGAAGGTACGAAGCAAGTAAAGGAAGCCAAGATCTACATACTTGGTGGGCTACTTGAGAACTTCAAGATGGGTAAGAATGAGAGAGTGGTTGATATGTACACTAGACTCAATGTGATCATCAATGGATTGGCAGCCCTTGGGAGTGTGATGGATAAAGGCACTATCAACTCCAAGATCTTGAGATCTCTTCCTAAGAGATGGGAGCCCAAGGTTACATCCATTGAAGAGGTGTACAAGCTAAGTGAGTTGTCAACTGAGGAGCTGGTTGGTAACCTTCAAGCCCATGAACCTAGGCTTGATAAGCAAGAAGAGGAAGAGAAAAGAGAAAAGAAGGAGTCCAAGAAGATAAAGGACAGAGCCTTCAAAGCCCAAATTGAAGAAATGATGCGACAGCAACAACTAGCTCTAAAGTCCCCTGCTCCTTCCTCAAGTGAAGATGAAAGCCCAAATGAGCATGAAGCAAACTACTCCAAGGGATAGCACTTCAAGGGGAAGCCTTCTCCATCAACTCTGAGATGCTATGAGTGTGGCCAAAAAGGCCATTACAAGAGTGACTGCCCAAAGGCCAAGAAGAGCCATCACAAGAGCAGCCACAAGAAGGACAAGGAGTACAAGAGAGAAGGCAAGTACAAGAGGAAAGAAAAGAAAGAAAGAAGATCCAAAGATGTAGCTCATGCACCTTGGGAGGAGTCTTCCTCAAGCTCCGAAGATGAAGAATGTCACCTTGCCCTAATGCCCTCTACTAGTGAAGATGTAGGTGAGGTAAGTGAGGTAAGTAATGTCAATTTGCATGTGATATCTAAGGAAACTCTTATTGATATGCTAAATGATTGTTGGTTATCCTTTACTAAATGCAAATCTAAAAGGAAAATATTAGGCAAGATAGTAGATGATCTTTATGCTAAAATTGAGATTCTTGGTAAAAATGAAAAATTGCTCCTTGATAGCATAGATTCTTTGCAAGGTCAATTTCTTGACCTTAAGCTTCAACATAATGGAGTAGAGGTTGAGAATGGGGTCTATCTTAAGACTATTGCAGATCTTAAGGAAGAAAACCAAAGATGCCAAGATGAGTTAGATGTTCTTAAAACTGAAAATGTTGAACTTAAACTCATTTATGATGCTAGAAGAAATGAAGTTTATGTGTATCAAAGAGAAATTATTTTTCTTAAATATAAAAATGTCAAGTTACTTGCTTAAGTCAATGATTTATCTTCTAGACCTATATTACCAAGTAATTAAATAGCTAGCACTACTCTAGAATGTGATTCTTATCATACTAAAGCCCTTTGTTTAGAGGACGATCTATTGCATGCTAGAGATGATCTTACTAGTCTATATACTACTATTATTAACCTTAGTGATGATAATACTAAGTTAAGAGCTTCTTTGCAAAAGTTTCTTATGGGAAAGAAATCCCTCAATGATGTCCTAGAACACTCTACCAAACAAATTGGTACTAGTGGTTTAGGATATGATGGGACTGCTCCCAAAGGTAAGAGCAAGAGCAAGAACAAGGGTAAGAAGAAGAGTGTGGAACCTCCCATCTTCCATGGAGAGACTTCTGGCTCTAAGAACCCTATGGTATGTATTCATTATAAATGTGATGATCATTACTCTACTTATTGTCCTTACAAGCCCACCGGGACCAACCCAAAGATGAAATGGGTCCCCAAGCTAACCCTGGATCCCAAAGTTTGAGTTGGATACTGACATCCTTCTTTCATGCAGGTCAAAATAAGGTGGATTATTGATAGTGGATACTCAAAACATATGACATGTGAATTCATCCATTTCAACAAATTCATGAAAAATAAAGGAGAATCGATGACCTTTGGGGACAACAAAAAGCGTAAGGTAATAGGTGAGGGTGATGTAGGCAAAGAACTATGTATCAAGAATGTTTTGCTTGTTGATGTCCTACATCACAATTTGATTAGTGTAAGCCAACTATGTGATAATGGATATCTTATGTTGTTTACATCTTTAGAATGTTTGCTTTTAGATTCCCTCACTTACAATGTCATATATAAGGGAACTAGAAATGGTAATTTTTATGTTATTGTTCTTGATGCTCTTAAGCTTGTACTTGATAGATGCTTGGTAGTGGATAAAAATGATATTTTTCTTTGGCATCGTCATTTGGGTCATGTGAATATGCATCAAATGAAGAAGTTGAGCAAAAAGGATTTGGTTCGAGGACTTCCCAAATTGGATTTTAAAAAGGATGAGGAATGCTAACCTTGTACATAAGGCAAACAAACCAAATCCTCCTTCAAATCCAAAGGATTCATGAGTATCAAAAGAGTTCTTGAGCTTCTTCATATTGATCTATTCAGACCAATGAAAATGCAAACACTTCGTGGTTCCATGTATTGTCTTGTTATTGTTGATGATTTCTCTCGATATACTTGGACCTTCTTTCTCATTTTGAAAAGTGATACTCTTGATATTTTTTCTAGCTTTTGTAAATGGGTTGAAAATGAAGCTTCTTGTCATATTGTTTCTATCCGCAGTGACCATGGGGGAGAGTTTAAAAATGATCTTTTTGAGCATTTTTGTGAAAAATCCGGTTACTTGCACAATTTCTCTTCTCCTCGTACGCATCAACAAAATGGGGTAGTAGAGAGGAAGAACAGGTCGCTTAACATCGACAACAAAGGAAAGCAGGTGATAGAAGCAGAAGATGAAGAAAAGAAGGATCCCACTCCTCACTTTGCAAAGAATCATCCTAAAGAGCGGATCATTGGCAACCCATTTGAGAGAGTGAAGACACAAGCTGCCTACAACAAAGAACAAGCAGACAACGCCTTCATCTCACAGCTAGAGCCAAAGAACATCAAAGAAGCTCTAGGTGATGACGAGTGGATCCTAGCCATGTAAGAGGAATTAGAGCAATTCGAGAAGAATCGTGTGTGGACTCTAGTGCCAAGACCAAGTGATAGAAAAATCATTGGCACCAAGTGGGTCTACCGCAACAAGCTTGATGAACAAGGCGAAGTGGTAAGGAACAAAGCAAGGTTAGTGGCACAAGGTTACAATCAACATGAAGGTATTGACTTTGATGAAACTTATGCTCCTGTTGCTAGACTTGAATCTATTAGAATGCTACTTGCTTTTGCTAGTTATAAAATTTCTTATTATATCAAATGGATGTTAAAAGTGTGTTTTTGAATGGTACAATCGAGGAGGAAGTATTTGTTGCTCAACCTTCGGGCTTTGAAAATGACAAGTTACCCAATCATGTTTATTTGTTGCAAAAAGCTCTCTATGGACTCAAACAAGCACCTCAAGCTTGGTATGAGAAATTAAAGAACTTTTTGTTAGATAATGGGTATGTCTTGGGCAAAGTTGATTCTACCTTATTTCTAAAACACACTGATGAGTGCATACTCATCATAATTTTCAATTACCTTTTTGGAACAATTTAATATCTTTTCCACATCTTTTCACCCTAATATGAATCATAATGCACAAAACTACTAAGTAATTCAATAATCAAGGTTTTAACTAAATATCTTTCATTTTATGCAGGTACAGCAGGCAACTCCATGCAAACGGTCTCAAGATCGTTTGGATCCATGCGGTCTCAAGATCGTTTGCTGGAATACACAAAGAAACAAGACGAAACCAGTTGCCCAAGAAGTCCACGCGGTCTCAAGACCGTTTGGTCCCATGCGGTCTCAAGACCGTTTGGTCCCATGCGGTCTCAAGACCGTTTGGTCCCATGCGGTCCCAAGACCGTTTGGTCCCATGCGGTCTCAAGACCGTTTGGTCCCATACGGTCCCAAGACCGTTTGGTCCCATGCGGTCCCAAGACCGTTTGGTCCCATGCGGTCCCAAGACCGTTTGGTCCCATGCGGTCCCAAGACCGTTTGGTCCCATGCGGTCCCAAGACCGTTTGGTCCCATGCGGTCTCAAGACCGTTTGGTCCCATGCGGTCTCAAGACCGTTTGGTCCCATGCGGTCCCAAGACCGTTTGGTCCCATGCGGTCCCAAGACCGTTTGGTCCCATGCGGTCTCAAGACCGTTTGGTCCCATGCGGTCTCAAGACCGTTTGGTCCCATGCGGTCCCAAGACCGTTTGGTCCCATGCGGTCCCAAGACCGTTTGGTCTCGCGCGGTCCCAAGACCGTTCGATGCAAGCACAAGGATCGTTTGAAGAACTAAAGCCGCGCGACCACACCAAAGCCAGACTGATCAAAGCAAGACCGTTTGGCGCTCAAACGACCTCCAAACCGTTTGATGCCCAAACGGTCTCGAGACCGTTTGGTGCCCAAACGGTCTCGAGACCGTTTGGCGCCCAAACGGTCTCAAGACCGTTTGGCGCCCAAACGGTCCCCAGACCGTTTGGCGTCAGATCTAAAACTATAAATAGACCCCCAGGGTCCTCATTTTGAGGCATCGGTTCCGGACGCCGAAAGGCTGCCAGAGCACCATCCCGATCAAGTTCCACTCCACCTACAGCTGGTGTTGCGTCCAAGGAGGCTAAGAAGGAGAAGAAGACGGAGCAAAGAGCTCATCTTCTTCACCGGGCTGCGTCCACCTTCTGCACCGAGCTCATGGCGGATCTATCTTCTTCTTCTATCTTTCTTGTACCTCGCATCATGAGCGAGTAGTCCTCTTTCGCTGGGGTGCGGGGACTAGCCCCGCTGCCCATGCAAACCATGTTCTCTTGTTAAACTTTCCATGGCAATGTATATAACTCTTCATTTTGTCGTTTATCGTTAAGCTTGTGAGTTGGTTATGTGCGTGTTTCCATCTTTGTGCTCCCTATGTTGCGAGAACTTCAATGCATAGGTATGAATGTCGTTTAGCATGTTAGACTCCTTGACGAGAACTTCCGATAGGATTCCTTGAGGTAGTAGGTGTAGGATCCGCGAGGGGACGGTCCGCCTAACCTTCGGTGACACTTGTGTGCGCCTGACGCCCGTAAGGGAGGTTCACAGCCTTAGTTGGATTTTGTATCTTCGTGCTTTTCGTCGATGTTTACACGTACAATAGTCGCTTGTTTGCTTTGCGGTTTGCGCGGTTGACTCCCTGATTAGAAATAGGATGGGATTTCATCGAGGTCGTAAGTGTATGATCCGCGAGGGGACAGTCCGCCTAACCTTCGGTGACACTTCTGTGCGCCTAACGTCCGTAAGGGGGGTTCACAGCTTCCGTGGATTTCTGTATCTTCAGAGCCGTAAGACGTATGATCCGGATGGCGATGAGAAATCGGCTGCCTATGGTGACGCTTACGCGGACCTGACGCCCGTAAGGGGGGTTCTGCAGCAGCTCTACTTGGAGTGTTATTTCGTGCCTGGATTGTTCGCGAGAGAGTATGATTGTGTGTGTAGCGGTGGTCAAACCCGGTACCATCCCAGCAATTTCGTATCATTAATCTAAACCCATCTTTTATTCCACGTTTACTTTCTTGCAATTAGTTTAATCAAACCAAAGTCAACCTATTGTTCTAAATATTAGTTTTACTTGAGCTAGATCTAACTGACAAGGATTCTTAAAAACGTTGTCCTTTGGGTTCGATCCTAAACTATACTGCGATAAGATCCGTCCGCTTGCGGGTGGTATTGTTGCACTTGGTTTTGGTAAAAGCTCGGGGATATAAACCCCGAGTGAATTTGTTAGTGCATTCAAAAGCCACATCAAATTCTGGCGCCGTTGCCGGGGACAACGGAATCATTCAGTCAAATCAAGTTCTTTTAAGACTAATCTAGGATTTTGTTTTTTCTTTTTGAAACTATCGCTTATCTACTTGATCTTTATTCTACTCCAAGGATCTCACTTTCAAACCTTTTTAAGTTTCAGGTGCTCTTGACGATTAGTGTATGCACCGTTCGGATAGTCTCGGACTGACTGCGAGCTTTGATTCCGAGATCGATAGAACCTTCCATCGTCAGATCCGAGAGAATCAAGCCAGAATGGCGCAAGAAGAAGAAGTAGCCCGTAGGGTAGCTCAAGCCATCAATGCGCAGAGAGAGAGGTTCATGCAAGAAGCTAGAGCTGCGGTTCAACAGGAGATCTTAGCAGCACAAGCAGCAGCGCAGGCAGCGGAACTTCAGAAGGATCTTAGAGAGTTCTCTATCCCAAAGGCCGCAAATGTATATCATCCGGTGCAGCCTCCTCCCATCGAAGCTGCCAACTTTGAGATTAGAGCACATTGGATAACCTTGCTTCAGAACAACCCATTCTACGGTAAACAAGCTGAAGACAGCCAAGGTCATCTTCTCAGATTCATTGACCTGTGTGCCATGACGAAGCAAAATGGAGTCTCTGATGATGCTATTCGACTCCGTCTCTTCAAGTACTCTCTGGCTGACAAAGCCATTAGTTGGTACAACTCACTGCAGAGTGATGTACCCATCACCACCTGGGAGCAGCTTCAAAACGCCTTTCTGGAAAAATTCTACCCCCCATCTCTTACATACGAAATCAGGGGACGAATCACAAATTTCACTCAAGTCCCAGGTGAAACTCTTTCCGAAGCTTGGGATAGGTACAAGGAGCTCCTACGAAAATGCCCACACCATGGAATTCCTAAGAACCAGCTGATCGAGATATTCTATAGGGGTATGGAAGATGATGTTAAGATGTTCCTTGATTCCTCGTCCGGAGGGAACTTCATGCGGCAAAGTTACGACAGCGCATGGAGAGTTGTCACCCTGGGAGCAGAAAACCAAGCCAACTGGGGTAGATCTGTTGGTAAAGGAGTCCTAAAGGTGGCTATGGTTGATGCTATCCCAGAATACAAATCTATAGCTGAAACTTTGAAAGTCTTGGTCGCAAAGCAAGATCACATAGAATCATCCCTTGCTGCAATTGGAAGAGGACATTCTCCAACTAGGCAACCAGAACAAGTCAAGTCCACTTCTTTGTTTTGTGAAGCGTGCAAAGGCACTGACCATTCAACACTATCATGCAATGTTCTCTATGATGTTGTTTTAAGCAATGCCTGTGGACAAGGAGATAGTTGCCAGATGGAAAATCTTAATGCTATTAACACCAACCCTGGGCAGAACTTTTACAATCCAAATCAAAATAGGAATCACCCAGGCTTCCAGTACGGAAATCCTTCAGGAGCTATGAACTCACATCAATTTGTTCCAAATAATCAACCAAGAGGCCCATCTGGGTATCAGTTTAATCAGCAACAGAACTTTGGGAATCAAGGAAACTTCAAGGGAAACTTTCAGAACAGAAACTATAACAATTATCAGAACAACTCTCAGTATCAAAACTTGAACCAACAACAGGGTCAAACAGGACCTATCCCTTCTGATGACAAGCTATCTACCATCGAGAAGTTATTGCAAACACAACAAACGATGATAGCCAATCAACAAGCCCAGCAGAAGGCTATTGAAACTCAACTAGCTCAACTTGCTGCTAGTATTAAGCCACAAGCTGGGATCTTCGCTGGACAACCTGAGAACAATCCGAAACATCCGGAGCAGCTGAAGGTTATCGCCACAAGATCAGGGAAAAGTTATTCGGATCCACCAGCAAAAACAACTATGGATATCCCTGAGGAGAATGAACCCTTGACTGATCAAAACTCAACAACATCAGAACCGCAACCGAAGGAGAGAAATGATGATAAGGGGATTTCTGAGAAACCTACCAATGAAGAAGTAGAGACTCCTGAACCAGAAATTCCTGTATATAAGCCTCGTGTCCCTTTCCCATCCCGTCTGAGGGAAACCAAGTTTGATACTAGATTCATCAAATTCAAAGAAGCCATGAAGAAGCTCCATGTTGATATACCATTCTTGGATGCTCTTAATGAGATACCAGCCTGGACCAAATATCTAAAGTCGCTTCTCACCAAGAAGTACATCACGGAAGAGTGTGAAACTGTGAAATTGGCTGCAACTACATCAGATATCATATTAAGCAAGATGCCGAAGAAACAAAAAGATCCAGGATCCTTCAGAATCTCATGCCACATTGGTGATTCATCATGTAAGAAAGGATTGGCAGATCTTGGCGCAAGTATTTCTATTATGCCGCTGAGTCTATGCAAGAGATTAGGATTCGAAGAATTGCTTCCAACTGCTATGACAATCCAACTTGCGGACAATTCAGTAAAAAGACCGCTAGGAATTCTCGAAGACATCCCGGTCAAGGTAGGCAAGGACGCATATGTCCCATGTGATTTTGTTATCATGGACATAAAAGAAGACACCAAATACCCTATTATCTTCGGTCGTCCATTTCTCGCTACTGCTAGAGCTCTTATCGATGTTGAAGCCGGAACCTTACTGCTCAGGTTAGGAAAAGAAACTCTGGAATTCAAGGTCTTTGAAAGCATGAGAAGACCAAGTATACAGGAGGAAGTCTATCTGATAGATTGTGTTGAGCAGATGTCACAACTTACTCAAGAATATCACGAGTCATGCGATCCTTTGGAAACTTCTCTATATGACCTTTTTAATGATGAACCTACTGACCAACAAGATAAGGATTGCGCCAAACCTCCCGACTCTGCTGAGGAGAATCATGAAGCTACCTATGAGGAATTAATGGTTACCGAAACCCCAGAAGAAATCAGTAAAAAACCAGAACCTCCTGAAATGAAGCCCCTACCTGAAGGGCTGAAGTATATGTTTTTAGACAATCTCAAAGTTTGTCCTGTCATTATAAACTCTGGTTTAACAACCAAACAAGAAGAGCAACTTCTGGAAATATTAAAGGATAGCAAGAAAGCCATAGGCTACAGAATGAGTGACCTCACAGGGGTCAGTCAAGCTTTGTGCATGCACAGAATTCCCATGATGGAAGACCATAAGCCAACAATCGAGCATCAACGAAAATTAAACCCGAATATGAAGGAAGTGGTCCGTCGTGAGATCATCAAACTCCTTACAGCTGGAATAATATACCCGATATCGGACTCACCATGGGTGAGCCCAGTTCATGTTGTACCCAAGAAAGGAGGTACCACTGTCACAAGAAATGAAAACAATGAGCTCATCCCCACCCGAACAGTGACTGGGTGGAGGATGTGTATTGATTTTAGAAAATTAAACAAGGCCACTCGGAAGGATCATTTTCCTATGCCCTTCCTCGATCAGGTTTTGGAAAGATTGGCTCACCAAGAATACTTCTGTTACCTGGACGGTTACTCTGGATTCTATCAGATCCCCATACATCCAGATGATCAAGAGAAAACAACTTTCACCTGTCCCTTCGGGACATATGCTTTTAAAAGGATGCCATTTGGCTTGTGTAATGCCCCTGCAACTTTTCAACGTTGCATGACTGCCATTTTTGCAGGGCTTACTGAAACAGTTATGGAGGTTTTCATGGACGACTTTTCTGTATATGGTGACTCCTTTGATTCTTGTCTTAAGCACCTCTCCATGGTACTCAAACACTGTGAAGAAGCACATATGGTGCTAAATTGGGAGAAATGCCACTTTATGGTAAAAGAAGGCATAGTTTTGGGCCACAAGGTTAGCAACAAAGGAATTGAAGTTGATAAAGCCAAGATAGAAGTCATATCTAAATTGGCAATACCCACAAATGTGAAATAAGTTCGTGCTTTTCTCGGTCACGCTGGATTCTATAGAAGGTTTATACATGATTTTTCTAAGATAACAAAGCCGATGACCAATTTACTTATCAAAGATGCTAATTTCAATTTCAATAAGGAATGCATCAAAAGTTTCGATACGCTGAAGAAAGCCCTTACGACTACCCCCATTATTAGAGCTCCAAATTGGGAGCACCCCTTTGAAATTATGTGTGATGCCAGTGACTACGCAGTGGGTGCAGTCTTAGGACAATGCATTGAGAAGAAACATTATGTTATCTATTATGCATCGAAAACCCTCGACGAAGCTCAAAGGAACTATGCCACTACTGAAAAGGAACTTTTGGCAGTCATCTATGCCTTCGATAAATTCAGATCCTACCTTACTGGTTCAAAGGTAATCGTTTACACAGACCATGCTGCCATCCGTTACCTTATGGCAAAGAAGGATGCTAAGCCAAGGCTGATCAGATGGATACTCCTTCTACAAGAATTTGACCTAGAAATACGAGATAAGAAAGGAACGGAGAATGTCATAGCAGATCACCTGAGTCGCATCCACACTCTGGATGCTGAAGGAATTCCGATAAACGACTCTCTACCAGACGATCAACTTATGAGAGTCTCAGAATCTGAACCATGGTATTCAGACTTAGTAAACTACCTTGCCGCCGGAGTCATCCATCCTCAATACACAGGGAACGGTCTGAAGAAATTTATGCATGATGTGAAGCATTACTATTGGGATGAACCATATCTCTTCAAACTCTGCGCGGATGGATTGTATAGACGTTGCGTCGCCAAAGAAGAAGCCCATTCCATTTTGGAACAATGCCACTCAGGACCCGTGGGTGGGCATATGAGCTCTAAAAAGACTGCCTTAAAAGTTTTGCAATGTGGATTTTTCTGGCCAACTTTATCCAAGGACTGTTATGATTTTGTCATATCATGTGATAAGTGTCAAAGAGCTGGCAATATAACCAAGAGAGATGAAATGCCACTGAATCTATGGCAAGAAGTAGAGATATTTGACGTCTGGGGAGTAGACTATATGGGGCCATTCCCATCTTCTAATGGATTCTCTTACATCCTTGTGGCGGTGGACTACGTCTCCAAATGGGTTGAAGCTATACCAACCGTCACTTGTGATTCGAAACCAGTCATCAAACTATTCAAAGATATTATCTTCCCACGGTTCGGAGTGCCGAGAACCGTGATTTCTGATGGAGGCTCCCATTTCATCGAAAGAAGCTTCGAAGCTCTATTAAAAAAATATGGCGTCTCACACAAGGTAGCTTCTCCTTACCATCCACAGACCAGTGGACAGGTAGAAGTCTCTAATCGACAACTAAAGGCTATCCTTGAGAAAACCGTCGGGCGTAATCGAAAAGATTGGGCGACAAAAATCAACGATGCCCTATGGGCTTATCGCACTGCTTATAAAACTCCCCTTGGTACTACTCCTTTTCGTTTGATATATGGAAAAGCTTGTCACCTTCCGGTCGAATTAGAACATAAGGCATGGTGGGCAATTAAACAATTAAATTTCGATATAAAGGAAGCAGGGCAAGCCAGGATTCTGCAACTCAACGAGCTGGATGAACTTAGAATGACGGCCTATGAAAATGCTCGAATCTACAAGGAACATACAAAACTTTGGCACGATGGACATCTGAAAAGAAAAGACATTCAAGTGGGAGACCAAGTTCTGGTTTTTAACTCAAAATTAAGGATATTCCCAGGAAAACTTCGCTCACGCTGGTCTGGACCATACATTGTCAAAAGCATCTCTCCTCAGGGCACTTTCTCTTTATGGAGTGCAGAGTCGGGTGAATTCATAACCAATGGCCACCGCCTGAAGAGATATTTCACCACAACAGACATAGGCACCAAATCAACGCTGGAACTCACCGATCCTAAGGATCCCACATGACGACGAAGGACTCTGTCGAGCCATCGACATAAAACAAAGGCGCTTGTCGGGAGGCAACCCGACCAATAAATCTGTTTTACCTTTCTTTTCCCAATTTTGTTTTATAGTTAATTTTCCTTAAATAAAATTTTCCTTATGGATAGTTTTCTTTCAGGATACGAGATCGGATTGGTGCTGATCACAACGAATTCATTCTCGGCAGTCATACCTGGTGTTTCCTTTCCCCTCCATCTTGAATTTAGGGTTTGCTCGAGGACGAGCAAATCTCTAAGTTCGGGGTGGAGGGTGGGTGGTACGTATTCCACTTCCACATACACACCCTCTTTTATACTCAATATGTCTCTATCATAAAATTTTTCAAACTTGTGAACAGATACTTGATGGAATTTTGTCTTTTATTGATAAAAATGTAACTAACTGTTTGCTATGCATCTTCTATCATAACATCCTCCTTATTCGAAACAAATCCCCAAGAGGACTGACTTTTGAAACTTGCCTGAAATCATCCTGTGAAACTTATGATTCCTAACATCATAATCTTTTTTACATAATGTCAAGTATCTGTCAAACTGATAGGGATCAAACACGTTGCGCTTCCTAACTGACTAATGGAACAATGGCTCAGAAACCCCACCGGATCCGCACCAAGTCATTATTTGAGCAGAGTATGACAAAGAGAATAACCCGGTTTTGAATTGTAAATCAAGTTGCATCCTGATCTGAACTCTCTTCTACACTTCTTCTATCATCTTCGTATCCCTCCATCCATAAATACCACCAAAATAGCCAAACTTGTGCCAAATCCCTAAGTTCGGGGTGGCACGCCACTTTCCCCATATCCGCTTCTTCCATACCCCTTCCAATAAGTAGGGGCGTACCACCAAAAATGCAATCTCGAGTCGAATAGAGGAGAGATCTGCAACAAAAGATGCCATAGCGCACACACAAAAAAAAAATATATGCAATAAATGAAATTGCAAAACAAATAAAAATCTCGAGTCGAATAGAGGAGAGATTTTCTTCTTCCTTTCATACCACCTTTCACTCATTTTTCTACCTAAGGGCACAATACATGCCCTACCATCCTTAACAATACCAGTGTCAGATCAAATGCATACTTGTTGATTCTGCGGGTATCTCAGAACTCCTACGACACTCTTTGACATGCTTGGTGTTAGAAAAGGCGGGGAGGAAGCGTTGTTGGGAAACGAACTCAGGAACGAAGCTATGGAAAGACGTGTTTAGTGGTCCCAGGAAGTTGAGGTACTCATTCATACTGAGCAGAAAGAAAACACTTGTGATGTGAAGATGAAGAAATCACATGGATCGAAAGTATTTCATTAGGCAACAGTTTCAAATTTTATGTTACTCGAGGACGAGCAACGATTTAAGTTCGGGGTGTTTTGATGAGTGCATACTCATCATAATTTTCAATTACCTTTTTGGAACAATTTAATATCTTTTCCACATCTTTTCACCCTAATATGAATCATAATGCACAAAACTACTAAGTAATTCAATAATCAAGGTTTTAACTAAATATCTTTCATTTTATGCGGGTACAGCAGGCAACTCCATGCAAACGGTCTCAAGATCGTTTGGATCCATGCGGTCTCAAGATCGTTTGCTGGAATACACAAAGAAACAAGACGAAACCAGTTGCCCAAGAAGTCCACGCGGTCTCAAGACCGTTTGGTCCCATGCGGTCTCAAGACCGTTTGGTCCCATGCGGTCTCAAGACCGTTTGGTCCCATGCGGTCTCAAGACCGTTTGGTCCCATGCGGTCCCAAGACCGTTTGGTCCCATGCGGTCTCAAGACCGTTTGGTCCCATACGGTCCCAAGACCGTTTGGTCCCATGCGGTCCCAAGACCGTTTGGTCCCATGCGGTCCCAAGACCGTTTGGTCCCATGCGGTCCCAAGACCGTTTGGTCCCATGCGGTCCCAAGACCGTTTGGTCCCATGCGGTCCCAAGACCGTTTGGTCCCATGCGGTCTCAAGACCGTTTGGTCCCATGCGGTCCCAAGACCGTTTGGTCCCATGCGGTCTCAAGACCGTTTGGTCCCATGCGGTCTCAAGACCGTTTGGTCCCATGCGGTCCCAAGACCGTTTGGTCCCATGCGGTCCCAAGACCGTTTGGTCCCATGCGGTCCCAAGACCGTTTGGTCTCGCGCGGTCCCAAGACCGTTCGATGCAAGCACAAGGATCGTTTGAAGAACTAAAGCCGCGCGACCACACCAAAGCTAGACTGATCAAAGCAAGACCGTTTGGCGCTCAAACGACCTCCAAACCGTTTGATGCCCAAACGGTCTCAAGACCGTTTGGTGCCCAAACGGTCTCGAGACCGTTTGGCGCCCAAACGGTCCCCAGACCGTTTGGCGTCAGATCTAAAACTATAAATAGACCCCCAGGGTCCCCATTTTGAGGCATCAGTTCCGGACGCCGAAAGGCTGCCAGAGCACCATCCCGATCAAGTTCCACTCCACCTACAGCTGGTGTTGCGTCCAAGGAGGCTAAGAAGGAGAAGAAGACGGAGCAAAGAGCGCATCTTCTTCACCGGGCTGCGTCCACCTTCTGCACCGAGCTCATGGCGGATCTATCTTCTTCTTCTATCTTTCTTGTACCTCGCATCATGAGCGAGTAGTCCTCTTTCGCTGGGGTGCGGGGACTAGCCCCGCTGCCCATGCAAACCATGTTCTCTTGTTAAACTTTCCATGGCAATGTATATAACTCTTCATTTTGTCGTTTATCGTTAAGCTTGTGAGTTGGTTATGTGCGTGTTTCCATCTTAGTGCTCCCTATGTTGTGAGAACTTCAATGCATAGGTATGAATGTCGTTTAGCATGTTAGACTCCTTGACGAGAACTTCCGATAGGATTCCTTGAGGTAGTAGGTGTAGGATCCGCGAGGGGACGGTCCGCCTAACCTTCGGTGACACTTGTGTGCGCCTGACGCCCGTAAGGGGGGTTCACAGCCTTAGTTGGATTTTGTATCTTCCTGCTTTTCGTCGATGTTTACACGTACAATAGTCGCTTGTTTGCTTTGCGGTTTGCGCGGTTGACTCCCTGATTAGAAATAGGATGGGATTTCATCAAGGTCGTAAGTGTATGATCCGCGAGGGGACGGTCCGCCTAACCTTCGGTGACACTTCTGTGCGCCTAACGTCCGTAAGGGGGGTTCACAGCTTCCATGGATTTTTGTATCTTCAGAGCCGTAAGACGTATGATCCGGATGGCGATGAGAAATCGGCTGCCTATGGTGACGCTTACGCGGACCTGACGCCCGTAAGGGGGGTTCTGCAGCAGCTCTACTTGGAGTGTTATTTCGTGCCTGGATTGTTCGCGAGAGAGTATGATTGTGTGTGTAGCGGTGGTCAAACCCGGTACCATCCCAGCAATTTCGTATCATTAATCTAAACCCATCTTTTATTCCACGTTTACTTTCTTGCAATTAGTTTAATCAAACCAAAGTCAACCTATTGTTCTAAATATTAGTTTTACTTGAGCTAGATCTAACTGACAAGGATTCTTAAAAACGTTGTCCTTTGGGTTCGATCCTAAACTATACTGCGATAAGATCCGTCCGCTTGCGGGTGGTATTGTTGCACTTGGTTTTGGTAAAAGCTCAGGGATATAAACCCCGAGTGAATTTGTTAGTGCATTCAAAAGCCACATCACACACCTCTAGCAATTTTCTTATAATTCAAATTTATGTTGATGATATCATTTTTGGCAGGACTGATCTTGATCTTTGCAAGGAGTTTAGTTCTCTTATACAGAGTGAGTTCGAGATGAGCATGATGGGTGAGTTGAATTTATTCCTCGGCTTTCAAATCAAGCAAACAAAAGAAAGAAACTTCATCAACCAAGGCAAGTACACCAATGAACTACTCAAACACTTTGGATGGAGAATATGAAGTCGATGGATACACCCATGTCCAATACCGCCAAACTTGATAGAGATGAAGAAGGTGAGAAGGTAGATGAGAAGCTCTATAGAGGTATGATTCAAAGTTTACTATATTTAACTGACTCTAGACCTAAATTATGTTTAGTCTTGGCTTGTGTGCTCACTTTCAATCTAGCCCTGGGAAATCACGTCTTATTGCCATTAAGAGGATTTTGAGGTACTTAGCCAAAACTCAAAATTTTGGACTATGGTATCCTAAGTCAAGGGACTTTACTCTTGTGTCATATAGTGATGCAGATTACACGGGTTGTTTGGTTGATAGAAAGTGCATAAGTGGCACTTGCTTCCTTCTAGGACCATGCTTGGTGTCTTGGCTTTCCAAGAAACAGAGCATTGTGGCATTATCAACTACTGAGGATGAATACATTGCAGCTGAGAGTTGTTGTGCCCAGGTCCTATGGATGAAGCAAATGCTCCAAGACTTTAACATACATTTTGATGCTTCTCCTATCTATTGTGATAATACTAGTGCAATCAATCTTTCTTACAATCCTATATTGCATAGTAGAGCTAAAAATATAGAGGTTTGCCATCACTTTGTTCATGATCACATTGCCAAGAAGGATATTTATATCACTCATGTGGTCATGGAAAATTAGTTGGTAGACATTTTCACTAAACCTATAGCTAGAGAGAAATTTAGTTTTATTTTATCTAAACTACTCATTGTTGCTTTGGATGATATTGATATGTGATCTAGCTAGTTGTTTCTATCCTATATGTTGTTCTCATGCTTTCCTCACCTTTCTTGCCTATAATTGCTTAAAATGCTAAAATTTGCTTATTGACATGCTTAGTTTCACTTTTTTTGGGCATTTCTCTAATTTCTTGGTTTAATCGCTAAATAGTACCCAATGATGAGTGATATGTGCCTAAGTATGTTCAATATACATAATAGACTCAAAAAATGAATTTAATTGGCATGCATATGGCTAGAAATCGAGTTTGATGGTTTTAGGTCAGGTTGACCATCGGTTGAGTTTCCCCCAGGACAAACTCGGCTGATCAGTGGGCTGAGAGTTGTTCATTTAGAGGACCAATCGGTCGAATTTCCCACTCTCAGAACTTGACCAATCCGCGGGCTGAAGCCAACTTAAGTATGGTTCGGCCAACTATTCTCCCTCTAAACTAGAAAATAGATGACCAATTCCTCTTCTTCTAGCCCTAAGATCTCATCCCCAGCCCTAAACCTCCCTATCCTAGCCCTATCTCATCCTAGATAGCTCGACCTAGACCGTCACGGGTGCTCCTTGGTGGTTTTTAGGCGGTTTTTGAGGTTTGCTTTGTGTGTTTGTTTGTTTTCTTTCTCTTTTTTTGCCTCCATGGCTTCCTAAAGGAGAAAATGACCTACTCCAAGCAATGTACCTTCATCTTCCTCATCTAATCACTTGATTCCCTTCGACGATACCTCATTTATCTCGATTGAGGCTGTTAATAGGTATAAGGATCTCCTTCCTAGGAGTCCTTTTCCTTTTCGTGCCTTGTTTGAGCCTAGTCCTAGGCATCAAGTGATCATAGACTAGGTTTCTATGTTGCTATCCATCCACCATCTTTCCACCCTAGCCTTCGAATGTGATTGCTTTAATAATTCCATGTCAAGCACTAAAGCAGTTCATGAGTTCTACGCTAATTTGTGTTGGAACTACGACTCCCTCATTCTCCCATCGAATACTCAAGTAATCCTCACATCAATGATCGCTGGTAAGCAATTCCAAATATCTGAGGATATATTAAATGTCTTCTTTTCTGGAGATGAGGAAAATGATACTCGGCGCAAGGATTATGGAGAGTATTTCGATCTTCTGGACCCAGAAGGTTTCTACAAGCAAAATGAATTGACTTTACTTGATATTCATCGTTACTTGAAGAAAATTGACGTTCCATATAAGAATAATTCAACCCTACCTTCATCCTCCCTTGACCTTAGGAAGTACATTCTGACACTAGTGATCAACTGCAATATTCATCCGAAGAAAAATCAAACGGATATTGTAGAGAACAATGTTGTCATTATGTATTGCATCTTAGAGAACATCGGTGTCAAGTGGGCCAGATACTTTCTATGACACATGACCTACTTTGACACTAGTAAGAACACTAAAGGCACCCACCCTCCCTACCCGGCCCTGATTTGTGGTTTATTCCAGTTCTCCACTGAAAAGTCCCTCTTTTCTGAATTCCATTACAAAGTAGCCAGAAAGGGTGTTTCTATCAGTGAGACCACAATTCAAAAGTATGTGCCTGTATTTTCCTCCTCTACCCCTGGTGCTTCTCCCTCTGCCTCAGCCTCTGTAGCCCCTGCCTCCTCAGCCCAAGCTCCATCTCCTCAGCCTCCTCCTAGACCTAGTCGTGCTTCGTTCCGTGTATCAAATGAAACCCTTATGGGCTACATGATGCACCAACAAGCATACAACTAATAGGTTCAGGACCACCTGCATCAGGATATGTGTTCTATCATGTCTACCATGAACCTATTATGTGCTCACCCCTATCCCTCCTACCAGCCCTACCTTGGTAGTGATTATGCTTCATATGCATACAATCATTACTACCATGCTCCCGAGCCTTCCGCTGCTGCTCCTCCACCTCCATCCTTTGCTACTGGTAGCTCTACCCCTGCCTACCTCTCATTGCCTGCTGAGCCCCCTGGCCATCTTGCTTGTCAGCCTTGGTGACTCTGCTCCGTCCTATCCGCAGGCCAATGAGCTCCACGCTCTTGGTATGTCGTGGGCTGACCAGAATGCCCGTTGGCCCGGTCGCGTGTTCAGTCCTCCTGTTGATGAGGAGATGCCTGACCAGGGTGATGATGCTGAGGCTGATGATGATTACGACGGTGATGGCAAGGATGCTTCAGATGATGGTGATGGTGATGGTGTTGGATTTGGATTTGGTGATGAAGGCACTACTGTTGCACCTTTTGATGGAGACGAGGACTACGAGCCAGGAGCCGATGATGATGACGTTGTTGATATAGATAGTTTAGATGTCTAGCTTGTTTCTTAGTTTTTAGTCTAGCATGTTGATCATATACATCCTTCTAGGCTATTTTGTATAAGAAACATTTGGGCACATTTATCTGAGTTGTACTATTTTATCTTATGTTTTCATCACTTCTTGCTTGTAGTTGTTTTTATGATAACATGCATATGTGTTGTATTATATGTGATGTGCACTCTTGCTATTTACTTTGATATATCTTATGCTTTGGTGCCATCTTTCACCATATTTTGATTATGACTGAGATTGTATGTTGCTTTCATCTCTGTTTGCCATATGATATGAGATTACTTGTATGTATGTTTGGTTGATTGTGTTTTGGATAAGACCTAGATTTATGCTCTTCTACCCCCCTACTTTTTGAAAATGTCAAAAGGGGGAGAGATATTTCACTAGTTTGAAACTCAATCATATTGTTATTCATTGTTATACTATTGCCTATTGCTTATGAGATCCTTTTCTTGTGCATTTACTATTTTATCATGTGACTTGTAAAAGGACCACATATTGCATATATGCTACGACTGCTATGTGTAGATAGACTAACCATGTAGGTTAGAAGAAGCATAGATTGAGGGGGAACAATTCACATTGTTCACATCATGAATCCCCTTAATTCACAAGGCAAAGGTATAATTTCTATATCCTTTTCAATATGTTTGAGGAATGGTTTGTCATTGTCAAAAAGGGGGAGAATGTTGACCTAGAGGTTATACATTGTCCATATTTTGATAATGACTTAACCATTCCATTCATATGTATCTAATATGTGTAGTAAAGATTGATTTTAGATGCTAGGTACAAGAAAAGGATCAAAAATCAAAAGCCCTAGATTGGCTCAAGTCCAAGTCAAAAGAGCTACAAGTGTGCAATTTTGGAAATCTATGTAAATGACCTTAGAACATTTTTGTAATCACTTGTAATGATGAATTGACTTGTAACTTAGTTGAGAAAATTGATTGGGACACTAAACACCAAGTTTTAATCACTTTAGATACACTTTAGAAAATTGACCACAAGAAGTCAATCGGTCGAGTTGTAAACTCGACCGATCCTCCTGGATCAAGTTTCTAAAGATAGCATCGGCCGAGCTGTGTTTTCACATAAATCGACCGATCGAGTAACTAACCAATTTGATTTTCATTGGTCGGTCAAGTTTTTTCAGGGAAAACTCGACCGATGATTTGAATATCGGCTTTGTCTTTTACTCTATCAGTCGAGTTACCTTTATTGAAACTCAATCGATTACACTGTACGGAATTTGCAAAAAAAGAGATTGTGACTATTGGTGTGTTTTTTGAACGAAAATAGAGTCGTTTCTTTGAGAAAAAATGGCTATATTTTGTATCTAAGTGTCCCACGACTTAAAGGGGCACCCTCAACTATAAACAGGACCTCTTGGAGTTCATTCCAAGGTTTCTCATTCACTACATGCTTGGTCCTAGCCTATTTGAGAGTGTTCTAACCCTTTGAGCCCCTTTATCTCTCTACCTTCAAGTCAAATTCGTGAGTATGAGTAAGATAGGTTCTTTTGTAAGAGAGTTTCTCCATATATTGATGTAAAGCTCTCCTCCACCATCTTCCTACCCTCTTTCCTATCAAAGAAAAGGTTGAAGATCTTCTCTGAGTGAAGGAGAAGAGGTTGTTGTTCTTCAAGGTTGAAGAAGGCAAGGTGTTCCAGATATCCAAGTGAAGGAGATAGTCAAGGCAAGCGCTCAAGAAAGATATGTAATCCCTTGAAGGATGAAGACTTAAAGAAGGAGTGGGTAAGTCCATATTGATGGCTGAAGACTCCATGGTTCAAGTGGGTAAGCTCCTTCTATAGGTTGAAGATCTTTGCTTGAGGTACTAAGCCCTTGGATGTGTGGTTGTTGTGTCTTGTAATCTTATGATGGAATATAAGAGTACCAAGATTGCATATCCTAGAGATTAACCACCTCTAGGTAGTGGATTGACATTACTCCTAGTTAGGATGTGGAATCACACTAAACCACCTATCCAAGTGATTGCTCTTCCTTGTCTCTCATCCTTGCTATGCTTGCTAGTTAGGACATCAAATTGCTTCTTTTTTAAGTTTTTTCACTTAATATAATTTGGTGGTCTAATCTGTTTTGTGAGATTTGTGAAGCTCTATTCACCCCACCCCACCCCACCCCCTCTAGATCCCTTGATCCAACACACATGATCAATATCAAATAAGGTATTACACTTTTAATGATTTTCAAAAGAAAAGACATTGTGTATAGGCTAATATCCATAGGACAAAGAGAATGAATAAGCATAGGTGAATTGTTCAACATAGAAGAATAAGGGATACATCATACTTCAAATTCAGAGTCTAAATTGTGGCATACAACTCATAAAACAAGATTAACTAAAGCGGAAGCATATTATTAGCAGAGGAATTACTGAAAATCACTAAAAATTAAAATTGTTTATCAAGAGATCCATTCACAGGAAAACTCTTTCCTTTAGAACCAAAGTAAAGCATTACATCCTGGTTCATATATACATAACATGCATCATTGCACCTCGAGGCATACATGCACAAAATCTCAGATCGAAGTATCAAAACACTAACTCCTAGGACCCGAGAGTACAGAGACGACCATAGGACTAATTATACAAAACCAGAAAGCTAATGTCTCCACCTGCTGGATCACTGTTGTCCATGTGACTGTTGCTGCTCTTCCCCTACAAAAGAGTTTCTGCCTTGATGTCTGCGTCTACCTAAAAATGTTAAATCCCACGGGGGTGAGACAATCATAAAAATTGCCCCAGCGGGAGATATAACTCTCTGCCAAAACTTTATCATTGCAGTTTAATAGAAGTAAACTGAGTAGTGGGATAATATAAATCAGTAGTAGATGAATCAACGTCTATACAAATTAGAGCTACATTCTTATGCAAGTATTTCAATTATAACTTGATAAAGCAGCATGTCTCATATTCAATATGAATTAGAGGAACATAAGTAACATTTATGTATTAAGGCATGCTAAGTAGTATAACATCAACCAGTGGTTCTCATATTTCAATCTTATGCAGATATGCTACATGGCTGATTATATTTTTACAAACATATTTAAGCTCTGAGGAGATGAGGTATACCGCTCATACTCCAATCGACCATTTCTAGAATCGAAATCGGTACCATAAATAGGTCAATGGAAGAGTCGGATTCCCATGACCTCCCACATCCCGGTCAGTACGGGACCACAAGCAGGACTGTGTTAACTGCTCAAATAGATTTCCAGGGTATACTGGAACTTCTCTATAGAGTTACAACGTCAACTGCACTCTCATCGGCAATTGAGAGATTTAATGTTTATCTACATCGACCCAACATTAAATAACATTGGGAGATTAATGATACATCCATCCCAACCATCGGGAGATTTATGATACATCTATCCCGACACATGAAAGATTGAGAGGTTTAATGTTTACCTTCCCTCAATCTCTTCACAAGGATGTAAGGATATTTTCGCCCATTTACCCCCACATATTCAAAATATGTGAATTCCAGGAATTCTATAGGAAAACCTATTTCACCATCACCAACTTCTGACAATGATGGATCTATGGTCAGAGCTCTACATGAACAGATTTCACTTGATTAATTAAGTACATTTTCATATTCTTTTTGCATCAAGCAAGTTCTCAAACACAACTTATTATGACAATGCTATAAAGAAACATGTACTAATTTCATTAACCACTTAACAATCTTTAAAAGATTTTGGGAACTCAGTCCCTTATTTCAAAACTGGGAATTTCTCATCCCTTCACAATCTCATCACCATAATCATATGGCTTTGGGTAATTAAACCCTTGATTCATCATTAAGCATTGTTACCACTTTCCAGGTAACCGTCACCTTTAGGTCAACTGACCAAGGCAAACATGATACTTGCTATTACAAGCATCACACATGGTACTTGAGGCCTTTTAACCCTCTTGTTACTTCTTACCGGGCAACAAGGTATATTATGGCACTCAAGGCATAATCACCATAGTGAATTAAACATCATAGCTCATACCTGGCCATGGTCATCATTTCAACATACCTACATGGTTAGCACAGATGGTAACAGTGATATCAATTGTATATCAGAACCATGTACATCAAATATGAATTCACTATTCATGGGTAACACCATTATTCCCTTACTAGGGTTAGGGTTTCCCATTTCATGTCATATGAGGACAATCATCTCATTATCACATCAATGATATGGTTTATCACCATATTGCCCAAGATTAGGGTTCATTAAGCATTACATAGTATTACCCTGGATTTGATCTTCACATCACATCAAACATTAGGGTTCCTCATGAAACCATCCTTAATCAGGGTTTCACATAAAATTCACCCTAGAAAAGGATTTACATTTAATAATCCACAATTAGGGTTTACTATTCATCCCAATTAGGGTTTCATGTTCCATTACCCATAATTAGGGTTTACTATTCACCCCAATTAGAGTTTTGGATCACATTACTCTTCATTAGGACTATACACATCATCATCTTGAATTAGGGTTACAATCATTCCCTAGATTATGGTTCCAATTATAATTTCCCTGGATTAGGGTTAAGGTTCAACAACCTTGTCAATTAGGGTTTATGTTCATGATTAGGGTTTCATGATCTCTTTACTTAAGGATCATACCCTTAATCACCACATGAATCATACTCATGTATGAATTCCATGCTATCATCATCTTAACTTGATTTGGTCATATCAACCCTTTAGTTGAGTTCATACAACTATGAATGACATAGTGTACCAAGTCATCGCCCTTATAAGCAATTAGGGTTCATCCCTTAATTGACACTAATCACCTAGGTACTATTAGGGTTTTAACCTTTGTACCTTTATTGGTTAACATTACTAACCATCATTGGATTATTGGAACTATCATTATCATCAATATCCAAGTAATTGAATCACCATCAACCTCCATGCAGTTTTGAAGTTTCATCACCAAATGGTTTTGAAACCGTTTACCACCAAACGGTTTTGAAACCGTTTACCCCAAATGGTTTTGAAACCGTTTGGCCCCAAATGGTTTCAAGACCATTTGGTCTCAAACGGTCTCAAGACCATTTGGGCCAAATCAGTCCCAAAACCGTAAGGGCTCACTAGGGCATTTATCAATCAAATCGATTTCCAATTGCACCATTGAATTGACCATTGATTATTCAATTGAAGGGTTCATCAATCTAAACCATTAGATCATCATCCATGGGTCAAGGATCAACCACTAACCCACCAAACAGTTTTGAAACTATTTGGTCCCAAATGGTTTCAAGACTGTTTGGGCTCAAACGGTCTCAAGACCGTTTGACCCAAGTTGTCTTGAAATCGTTAGGACCAATCAAGGATTCTTCAATCACCTTGATTAGGGTTTCCACTTAAAGGATTGTGCACACATTGAATCAATAAATTGAGTCCATTGGATCATCATCTAACATGTGATTAAGTTCAGACCTCAAATGGTCAACTAAGCCAAACGGTCAACTCCTCCATGCGGTTTGGAGTCCAAGTCACCAAACGGTTTGCAAACTGTTTGGTCTCAAATGGTTTGGTAAAATCGTTTGGACCAAAGGCCCAAGACCGTTTGCTATTGATATTTGATTAAGGTGTGTGCTTATGAATAGGTTATCATCTAGACTCACAGAACTACTGCCATTTTTCTATGGCAACTCCATTAATCAAGCAAGGCTATTGCAATAATACCAATTAAATCAATTGCATGAAGAAATCGAATTCAATGACAAAGATTAAGGGTTTAAGTTATATAATCTGCCTTCAAATCTGATCCCAAGCTCCAAAATTCATGGATCTAATGGTGTTTGAATCTCTAGAAACCTCCCAAGGTCGTTTCTCAAGCTTTTGGAGTGAAAGGATCGGCTAGGGTTGAAGATGGAGTGAAGAAATGAAGGAATCATGCATTGTTTTATGATTTTCACCATGAAATCAAGAAGAACGAAGGTCAAAGACTTACCGACAGGTTGGGGGCGTCCTTCCTGCTATTCTTAGCTCTCTTGGTCGATTTTTCAAGCAAGGAGAAGAAAGGAATCCGAAAAGATCCTTAGGTGGGTTGGAAAAGGCTCTTTTATAAGAAAATTGATGAAAGAGAAAATGTTTTATAAAAATCAATTAATTCCAAAAATGTTGCCACCACTTCCTCCTTGGTTTTCTTGCATGCAAAGGCAACTCAAACCCACCGAGATCCCTTCCATTATCCATGGATTAAGGGAAAAGAAAATAAGCACCTTAATCCCTTATAATATTAATATATCTTTTTGAGTGGAAATCCTTTTCCTTATAATAAGGTGAGTGGAATTTCACCTCCTTAGGATATTTTCGGTTCTTGCAAAGAATCTCAAGGAAGTACACACACATCTGAATTCCACCATTTTAATTTTGGTTGAAGGCCCTTCAATTATTTTATTTATTTTTGCATTAATGTTTCCACTATGCTTAAATCTTGATTATTTTAATATCAAGATTCTCTCTCCTCCATATTAATTCAAATGAGGCTCCCTTCTCATTTTATTTGATCCACATGATGACAAGAAACATTAGGGACCTTAATGAAGTGGTAATTTACATATTGCACCCTAGGTTTTGGGTAAATTGTACATTACACCAAAACTAGGTTTTCATGCACAAACATTGCATTATCAGCTCTTTCTTGGTATTCAGGCTACCACAAGCCATACCTCTGCATCATATTAACTCACATGATGCTTTAACACATGAGGAACATATTATCATGCACAATTTGCAAATAGACCCCTCAACTTGGGTAATTTGCACTTTAGTCCAAAACAAGCAAAATATTGATTTCAACAATATTCAAAAAGGACTAAAATTGTAATATAAGTTCCTCTTGAGCCTTAATTACTTTTCAAAAGACAAAAGCATACATATAATCACTTTTATAAAGAAAAACACCTAGGGTTAATTCATAACCCAGGTCAGGGATGCTACAAGTTTATCCACCCCTTACAATGATTTCGTCCCCGAAATCATCAACAAAACATTAAGAGATAAGAGTAGGATATTTCCTCCTCATCTCATCCTCTAGTTCCCACGTAGATTCTTCAATGCCACAGTGATTCCATAGAACTTATACAAGATGAATGTCTTTCTTCTTCAACTTCTTGATTCTTCTGTCAAGAATCAACACAGGTCCTTCCACATAAGATATGCCATCATTTAGTTCTACCTCCACAGGTTGCAAAACTAACTCAGTGTCAGGATGAAACTTCCTTAACATAGAGATATGAAACACTGGGTGCAATCTATGCAACTCAGGTGGTAACTCTAGCTTATAGGCTACCTTTCCCATCCTCTCAATGGTCGGATAAGGCCCCATAAATCTAGGAGCTAACTTCCCTTTCTTTCAAAATCTCAGGATACCTTTCCAAGGTGAAACCTTAAGGTATACCCTATCTTTGACTTGGAATTCTAAGGGTCTACGATGCTTGTCAGCATAGGATTTCTGTCTATCTTGGGCTATTTTCAACTGTTGTTGTATGATCTTTATCTTCTCAGTTGTTTGTTGAACCAGCTCAGGACCCAAAAGTTGATATTCACCAGTTTCATACCAACATAGGGGAGATCTACAACATCTACAATACAAAGCCTCATATGGTGCCATCTCAATACTATGTTGATAGTTGTTATTATAAGCAAACTCTATCAAGCTCAGATGTAGATCCCAACTCTCCACAAACTGAAGGACACATGTCCTAAGCAAGTCCTCCAAGGTTTGTATCATCCTCTCTGACTGTCCATCTGTCTGAGGATGAAAGGTTGTACTAAACCTCAACTGTGTACCCAAAACTTTATGAAGTCGTTCCCAAAAGTGACTCGTAAACTGAGGGCCTCTATCAGAAACTATAGTAACTGGTGTCCCCATGCAGGCGCACTATCTCATCTATGTAGATTTGTGCAAGCTTCTCAGCTGTATAGGTTGTCTTGACAGATAAGAAATGTGTTGTCTTTGTCAACCTATCAACTATTACCCAAATGGAATCATGGCTTTTGGCTGTTCTAGGCAAACCAACCACAAAGTCCATAGTTACATGATCCCACTTCCACTGTGGTATAGGCAGGGGTTGCATTGTTCCTGTGAGCTTTTGATGTTCAGCTTTAACCTGCTGACACACCAGACACCGCATAACAAACTCAGCAACATCCTTCTTCAAACTAGGCCACTAATACATATCCTTTAAGTTATGATACATCTTGGTGCTCCCTGGATGCATATCATACATTGAAGAATGAGCTTCCTCCAGAACTAACTTTCTTAAGTTGTCAACATCAGGTACTACCATCCTTAATAGACTACCTGATCATCAGAATCATGGAAACCATCCCATTTCTCACTACCATATTCTGACCTGATCTGTTGAATCATAGAATCAATCTATTTTGCTTCTTTAATCTAATGTCTCAGAGTTGGTTTTATGTGCATCTTAGCTAACAACCCGGCTAACAATGACACTTTAAGCTGTACATTATCTTGCCTCAAGGAGATAAACATATCTCTCTTAGAGCACACTAAGGAGTTTAGTTGTGCTTTATCTAGGGCTGGTGTTGCTGATTTTCTACTTAGTGCATCAGCAACCACATTGACTTTCCCTGGATGATAATCAATTGTACAATCGTAGTCCTTGATTAACTCCATCCAGCAGTGTTGCCTCAAGTTTAGCTCATGCTGAGAAAAGATATACTTTAGGTTTTTATGGTCTGTGAAAATCGGGAATGTTTCTCCATAGAGATAATGTCTTTAGATCTTCAAGGCATGGACCACAGCAGCTAATTTTAGATCGTGTGTCAGATAATTTTCCTCGTGTTTCTTAAGCTGTCGAGAAGCAAAAGAAATCACGTGTTTATCATGCATCAACACACATCATAAACCATTCTTAGATGCATCACAGAAGACTATATACCCCTTTCCTTGCTCAAGTAGCACCAACACAGGTGCACTTGTTAACCTTTCCTTCAACAATTGGAAAGATTGTTGACAGTTGTCATTCCAGACAAAAGGAATCTCCTTCCTGGTCAACTTAGTTAGGGGTAAGGCTATTGAACTGAAGTTCTTAATGAACCTCCTGTAATAACCCGCCAGTCCTAGGAAACTTCTTATCTCTGTCGGTGTGTTCGGTTGTTCCCATTGAAAGATAGATTCCACTTTCTTAGGATCAACATGAATACCTGAGGCAGATATTACGTGTCCAAGAAAAGAAACCTCTGACAACCAGAACTCACATTTGCTGAACTTAGCATATAACTTATGCTCCCTCAGCAAAGTCAGAGCTTGGCGAAGTTGCTGCTCATGTTGTTGAGCATCTCTACTATATATCAGGATGTCATCTATAAAGACAACAACATACTGATCCAGAAAAGGTCGAAAGATTCTATTCATGAGTTCCATAAATGCAACTAGTGCATTAGTTAGTCCAAACGATATAACTATGAACTCATAGTGACCATACCTTGTCCTAAAGGCAGACTTAGGTATGTCACCCTCCTTGATACGTAACTGATGATATCCTGACCTCAAATCTATCTTTGAGAAGACAATCGCACCACGCAACTGGTCAAACAAGTCATCAATCCTTGGTAGAGGATACTTGTTCTTTATAGTTACTTTGTTTAACTGTCTATAGTCGATGCATAATCGCATAGACCCATCCTTTTTCTTAACAAAAAGGACCGGAGCACCCCAGGGTGAAGTACTTGGTCGGATAAAACCCTTCTCAAGCAACTCTTGCATTTGTTTCTTGAGTTCTACCATTTCAGCAGGCGCCATTCTATAAGGCGTTTGAGCTATTGGTTGCATGCCCGAGATTAGATTAATTTCAAAATCTATCTCTCGGGCAGTGGAACACCTGGAAGTTCTTCAGGAAATACATCTTCAAATTCCCTGAAAATAGGAACTTCAGAAGGATGAGGACTCTCCATTGTGGTATCAACCACATGGGCTAAGAACGCAAGGCATCCTTGTCTCATCAACCTCTCAGCTACCATAGCTGACACAAGACATGTTGGAAGAATCTTTCTATCTCCCTGAAAGATCCATGTGTCACCATCATCTGTGAACACAGCTTGCTTGGAACTACAATCCAAGACAACTTTATAGTTCTCTAAGGTGTCCATCCCAAGGATTATATCAAAACCCTGCATCTCAAGTGGTATAAGATCCACTTGAATGCGATGATCAGAAAAGAAAAGATTGCAGGGAGAACACACCTCCTGCAACATTGCAGATCCCATCAAAGGTGTCTCTAACAGCAAACTATCTGCTCTATGACTGACAATCATATTGCAGTCATCAATCACTTCTCGAGTGATGAAAGAGTGCATAGCACCCACATCAATTAACACAGATACGAAGCAAGATAAAGACATATCAGAATAAAGCAATTCCATCTGACCTATCACAACCCGAGGGTTGACTATTGCTTCAGGCTGGTTCATAGCATAGAACCTAGATGTCACTTGATGTTGACACTATACTCAGTTATTGGATGTCGAAGAATTGGCTTGGGACGCTTGTCCATGTCCTCTAGCACCACTGCCAGGCTGTTGCCTCTAAGATCCCTACTGACTCTACCTCAGTTGTTGGGTCACATTCCTGACTTTCTTAGGATAGTCCCTCACGACATGGCCTTCTCTTCCACATCGATAACAAGTTACATTCCCCCTCGATGGTCTGGGTGGTCCTATTACTAACATAGAGTCTGAGCTATGAGCTCCCTTCGGTGGTAAACTACGGTTTCTACCCTTACTTGACGTCCACTGCGTCTGGGTATTGAACCTTGGTGGTGGTGTAGGCATAGAATACCTTGGTTTTTTTAAACTTCCAGCACTCTGTCCTTGAAACTGTGGGTATTCCTTCTTACCCTTGGTCTGTCACTTCTCAATTACAGACCTCTCTATGCATCTTACAGACTCCACAAAGTTGCAAACCTCTCCCAGTTCTCTAAAGCAGACACCAGAGTGGTTAATTCAGCGTCCAGCCCCTTCTCGAACAGCTGAATTCTTTCCTCATCATTAGATGCCATGTGCGGACAGAACCGTAACAACTCCATGAACCTATCCTCGTACTCGCTAATGTTCATTGGTCCCTATTTAATCTTCTCAAACTGAGAGATCTTCTCATCTAGATACGTCTTGGGAAAGTATCTAGTGACGAATTCATGCCTGAATTCACCCCATCCAATCACAACTCCAGGTCTTATGCCTTCCTCAATGGTCCACCAGTGGCTAGCACTCCCTTTTAAGAGATATATAGCATGCCTAACCCTCTCATCATCAGGAATCATGAGGATCCTGAAGGCTTTCTCCAACTCAGTCAACCATAAGTCAGCATCTGCTGGATCGGCTGTACCAGCATACTCTAAGACTCCTACCCTCTTAAGTCTTTCAAAAGTCTTGTCGGCACCATGTCTTTCGTTATGGGCGGGTGCCCTGGGTGTAGGTATTGGCATTCTATCCATCATGTGGGTCATAGCGGCCATAAACTGCCCGAACATCGCATGGAGGGCTGGGTTCCCCATATCAACTTGATTGAACTGGGGTAGTTCAGGGACAGGTTCCACCATGTCTTGGTCTCTTGCACCTCCTCCTGGTGCAGCAACACTGCTCTGAGCAACGTGTTCATCATGTGATCCAGACATCTTTAGTTCTTCTTATCCTATATGAGCAGAAGACACTATTAGATAAATTGGAAGACACTTAGAACAGACTCAACAACCTTAATCCTATGTCTCTGTAGACTCAACGAACCTAGAGCTATGATACCACATTAATTTGTGGCATACAACTCATAAAACAAGATTAACTAAAGCGGAAGCGTATTATTAGCAGTGGAATTACTGAAAATCACTAAAAATTAAAACCATTTATCAAGAGATCCATTCACATGAAAACTCTTTCCTTTAGAACCAAAGTAAAGCATTACATCCTGGTTCATATATACATAACATGCATCATTGCACCTCGAGGCATACATGCACAAAATCTCATATCGAGGTATCAAAACACTAACTCCTAAGACCCGAGAGTACAGAGATGACCATTGGACTAACTATACAAAACCAGACAGCTAATGTCTCCAATTGTTGGATCACTGATGTCCCTATGATTGTTGCTGCTCTTCCCCTACATAAGAGTTTCTGCCATGATGTCTGCATCTACCTAAAAATGTTAAATCCCACGGGGGTGAGACAATCATAAAAATTGCCCCGGCGGGAGATATAACTTTCTGCCAAAACTTTATCATTGCAGTTTAATAGAAGTAAACTGAGCAGTGGGATAATATAAATCAGTAGCAGATGAATCAACATCTATACAGATTAGAGCTACATTCTTATGCAAGTATTTCAATTATAACTTGATAAAGCATCATGTCTCATATTCAATATGAATTAGAGGAACATAAGTAACATTTATGTATTAAGGCATGCTAAGTAGTATAACATCAACCAGTGGTTCTCATATTTCAATCTTATGCAAATACGCTACACGGCTGATTATATTTTTACAAATAGATTTAAGCTCTGAGGAGATGAGGTATACCGCTCATACTCCAACCGACCATTTCTAGAATCGAAATCAATACCATAAATAGGTCAATGGAAGAGCTGGATTCCCATGACCTCCCACATCCCGGTCAGTACCGGACCACAAGCAGGACTGTGTTAACTACTCAAATAGCTTTCCAGGGTATACTGGAACTTCACTATAGAGTTACAGCATCAACTGCACTCTCATCGGCAATCGAGAGATTTAATGTTTATCTCCATGGACCCGACATTAAATAACATTGGGAGATTAATGATACATCCATACCAACCATCAGGAGATTTATGATACATCTTTCCCGACACATGAAAGATTGAGAGGTTTAATGTTTACCTTCCCTCAATCTCTTCACAGGGACGTAAGGATATTTTCGCCCATTTACCCCCACATATTCAAAATATGTGAATTCCAGGAATTCTATAGGAAAACCTATTTCACCATCACCAACTTTTGACAATGATGGATCTATGGTCAGAGCTCTACATGAACATATTTCACTTGATTAATTAAGTACAATTTCATATTCTTTTAGCATCAAGCAAGTTCTCAAACACAACTTATTGTGACAATGCTATAAAGAAACATGTACTAATTTCATTAACCACTTAACAATCTTTAAAAGATGTTGGGAACTCAGTCCCTTATTTCAAAACTGGGAATTTCTCATCCCTTCGCAATCTCATCACCATAATCATATGGCTCTGGGTAATTAAACCCTTGATTCATCATTAAGCATTGTTACCACTTTCCAGGTAACCATCACCTTTAGGTCAATTGACCAAGGCAAACATGATACTTGCTATTACAAGCATCACACATGGTACTTGAGGCCCTTTAACTCTCTTGTTACTTCTTACCAGACAACAAGGTATATTATGGCACTCAAGGCATAATCACCATAGTGAATTAAACATCATAGCTCATACCTGGCCATGCTCATCATTTCAACATACATGCATGGTTAGCACAGATGGTAACAGTGATATCAATTGTATATCAGAACCATGTACATCAAATATGAATTCACTATTCATGGGTAACACCATTATTCCCTTACCAGGGTTAGGTTTTCCCATTTCATGTCATATGAGGATAATCATCTCATTATCACATCAATGATATGGTTTATCACCATATTGCCCAAGATTAGGGTTCATTAAGCATTACATAGTATTACCCTAGATTTGATCTTCACATCACATCAAACATCAGGATTTCTCATGAAACCATCCTTAATCAGGGTTTCACATAAAATTCACCCTAGAAAAGGATTTACATTTAATAATCCACAATTAGGGTTTACTATTCATCCCAATTAGGGTTTCATGTTCCATTACCCATTATTAGGGTTTACTATTCATCCCAATTAGGGTTTCATGTTCCATTACCCATAATTAGGGTTTACTATTCACCCCAATTAGGGTTTTGGATCACATTACTCTTAATTAGGACTATACACATCATCATCCTAAATTAGGGTTACAATCATTCCCTGGATTAGGGTTCCAATTATAATTGCCCTGGATTAGGGTTAAGGTTCAACAACCTTGTCAATTAGGGTTTGTGTTCATGATTAGGGTTTCATGATCTCTTTACTTAAGGATCATACCCTTAATCACCACATGAATCATACTCATGTATGAATTCCATGCTATCATCCTCTTAACTTGATTTTGTCATATCAACCCTTTTGTTGAGTTCATACAACTATGAATGACATAGTGTACCAAGTCATCGCCCTTATAAGCAATTAGGGTTCATCCTTTAATTGACACTAATCACCTAGGTACTATTAGGGTTTTAACCTTTGTACCTTTATCGGTTAATATTTCTAACCATCATTGGATTATTAAAACTATCATTATCATCAATATCCAAGTAATTGAATCACCATCAACCTCCATGCGGTTTTGAAGTTTCATCACCAAACGGTTTTGAAACTGTTTGCCACCAAATGGTTTTGAAACCATTTGACCCCAAACGGTTTTGAAACTGTTTGGCCCCAAACGGTTTCAAGACCGTTTGGGCCAAATCAGTCCCAAAACCGCAAGGGCTCACTAGGTCATTTATCAATCAAATCGATTTCCAATTGCACCATTGAATTTACCATTGATTATTCAATTAAAGGATTCATCAATCTAAACCATTAGATCATCATCCATGGGTCAAGGATCAACACTAACCCACCAAACGGTTTTTAAACCATTTGGTCCCAAACAGTTTCAAGACCGTTTGACCCAAGTTGTCTTGAAATCGTTAGGACCAATCAAGGATTCTTCAATCAACTTGATTAGGGTTTCCACTTAAAGGATCGTGCACACATTGAATCAATCAATTGAGTCCATTAGATCATCATCCAACATGTGATTAAGTTCAAACCTCAAACGGTAAACTAAGACAAACGGTCAAGTCCTCCATGTGGTTTGGAGTCCAAGTCATCAAACGGTTTGCAAACCGTTTGATCTCAAATGGTTTGGTAAAATCGTTTGGACCAAAGGTCCAAGACCGTTTGCTATTGATCTTTGATTAAGGTGTGTGCTTATGAACAGGTTATCATCTTCAACCTTTAGACTCACATAACTATTGCCATTTTTCCATGGCAACTCCATTAATCAAGCAAGGCTATTGCAATAATACCAGTTAAATCAATTGCATGAAGAAATCGAATTCAATGACAAAGATTAAGGGTTTAAGTTATATAACCCGCCTTCAAATATGATCCCAAGCTCCAAACTTCACGGATCCAATGGTGGTTGAAGCTCTAGCAACCTCTCAAGGTCGTTTCTCAAGCTTTTGGAGTGAAAAGATTGGCTAGGGTTGAAGATGGAGTGAAGAAATGAAGGAATCATGCATTGTTTTATGATTTTCACCATGAAATCAAGAAGAACGATGGTCAAAGACTTACCAACATGTTGGGAGCGTCCTTCCTGCTGTTCTTAGCTCTCTTGGTCGATTTTGCAAGCAAGGAGAAGAAAGGAATCCGAAAAGATCCTTAGGTGGGTTGGAAAAGGCTCTTTTATAAGAAAATTGATGAAAGAGAAAATGTTTTATAAAAATCAATTAATTCCAAAAATGTTGCCACCACTTCCTCCTTAGTTTTCTTGCATGCAAAGGCAACTCAAACCCACCAAGCTCCCTTCCATTATCCATGGATTAAGGGAAAAGAAAATAAGCACCTTAATCCCTTATAATATTAATATATCTTTTTTACCAAAGGATAGGGTTGTACGAGCGTATAGAACAGATCATGTTCAAGTAAGGTTGTAGTAGCCCGGGTGGTAAGAGCTCGGTAAGTCCCAATGAAGGACCCGAGTTCAAACCTCACCGAAGGCACTTTGCGAACGGCAATTCATGCTGATTAGGCGCGGGAAGGGTGTGACCGGACCACACCTTCTCATGCCTCAAGAGTTTACCATGTCAGCTTCACCCGGGATGGGTTCTCTCGGTCATAAAAAAAATATATCTTTTTTAGTGGAAATTCTTTTCCTTATAATAAGGTGAGTGGAATTTCACCTCCTTAGGATATTTTCGGTCCTTGCAAAGAATCTCAAGGACGTCCACACACATCTTAATTCCACCATTTTAATTTTGGTTGAAGGCCCTTCAATTATTTTATTTATTTTTGCATTAATGTTTCCATTATGCTTAAATCTTGATTATTTTAATATTAAGATTCTCTCTCCTCTATCTTAATTCAAATGAGGTGCCCATCTCATTTTCTTTGCTCCACATGATGCCAAGAAACATTAGGGACCTTAATGAAGTGGTAATTTACATATTGAACCCTAGGTTTTGGGTAAATTGCACATTACACCAAAACTAGGTTTTCATGCACAAACTTTGCATTATCAGCTCTTTCTTGGTATTCAGGCTACCACAAGCCATACCTCTGCATCATCTTCACTCTCATGATGCTTTAACACATGAGGAACATATTATCATGCACAATTTGCAAATAGACCCTTCAACTTGGGTAATTTGCACTTTAGTCCAAAATAATCAAAATATTGATTTCAACAATATTCAAAAAGGACTAAAATTTTAATATAAGTTCCTCTTGATCCTTAATTACTTTTCAAAAGACAAGAGAATACATATAATCACTTTTATAAAGCAAAACACCTAGGGTTAATTCATAACCTAGGTCAGGGATGTTACAAGTTAGTCCAAGTAAAGCCTAGGACTTCAGAGAACCTCTAGGGAAGGTGGACCAGTCCAATAAGTAAGGTTCCCAAGCTTAGAGAGGTTGGTTTCTCCAAAAAGCTCCTATCTCGAGCAAGAAGCACCTTCTCCACTTTAGAGGTGAAAACCCCTAATAAAAGAACATGGAGATGAGGTGTTTATGGGTTCTAGGTGGGGTTTCACCATGAAAGGCCATGGTTCCGACCTGGAGGAAGGTGGAAGGAAGACTAACAACATGAAAATAGGTAAGGAAAGGAGAAAACTTACTAGTTTTTGTCAAAATAACCAAGGAGGAGCTTAAGAAATCCTAAATAGAGAAATTTGGAACCCTAGGAGCCTTCTTCACCAAGGTAGGCACCTCCTTTTACCTTGGGATAGAACCTTCATGGAAAAATAGAGTAGGAATGATGCTCTAAGCTAGAGGAAATAAAGTAGAGCAAGAGTTTTTAAATTTGGGAGTTGGGAAGGGGTAGATATGGCTATATAAAGAAAGAGGTCAAGTATGAGGTGTCTATCAGACATTCCATGTGTCATGTATAAGAGTGTCCATGGACATGCAAGACTTTATGGATAAGGAAGAAGTAAAGCACGAGGTGTCAAGTTACTTTCCATGTGTCAAATGCTAAGGGTGCCTATGGACATGCAAACATTTATGGATAAGGAAGAAGTCAAGCATGAGGTGTCCATGGAGCTTTCTTGTGTCCTTAGCCTAGGGATTTCATGGCCATGCAAGAGGACAGCTCAAAGAGGCTTCTTGAATATCAAATGTCAGTTTATGGACACTTATAGGCCATCCCAACTGACCTGCAATCAAAGTAATAACCCCATTGGTTGATAGCTTCTAAAGATAAGCTCATTTATAAAGAGAGTTATCCCTAAAATGCCCTTGGAAAGAAGCACCTTCAAACCAAGGTGCAACTAGGTGCCCCATAGTTCAAAAACTCAAAAATTATAAGGTAATATCTAAATATTATAATTCGTGTGACAATTTACAAAGAAAACCTCTGAATTGGGTAAATTGCAGAAAAGTCCAGAATGTACCTAAAATTGCATAACTTGCACAAACAACATCCAAATTGGACAAAACTTCATCCACAAGTTATCTTTGATGTGTTGAATATGAATTTGCCATTATTTCCATATTTCAAAGTTTTATAATCACATTATTCATTACTTATGCCTTTTACTCATTTTCTCTCTCCTAAACTTATCCTAATATTTCAAGGAGTCCAAATTAGATAAAATTTGACATGTAGGATAATTTTGATATGTAGATTTTGAAACTAAAGTTTGTTTCCAATTTTGAGACTTCTTTTATGAGGTATGTCATATGGCCCATTAACGACCTATTATCTAAATTATTCATCCAATTAAGTTTCTTATCTTCATATTACCACCAAAATGAGTTATGTGGCATATTTTATGTATCCGTTATAAACCTAAGATTAATTTTAGAACATTATGTTACATTAAGGTGATCTATACATGCATTATCTCATTGGGATTATACTAAACATCTATTTAGGTCTAACCTTCAACCTTGTTTGGCTAAGTCCAAAATGTCAACTTCCAGGGTAGGGTCCAAGATCTAGAATGTTACATTAGGGTTACCCATTAATTCATTATGGTGATTATAAATCATAATCATACGAGGGTAAGGGTAAGACTACAAGTTTAAGGCATTGAACCATCAAATTCTCATCATTAGAATCATAACATTACACTACAGGCTTCACCCAAAACAATGGGAATATTGAGACATCGACTTCTAACCATTAAATGTTGAAAAGGTGAAGCCATTTATTGTTTACATAAATAAACATATTGAACAAACCACATATGAAGTCCTTGAGTTGTGCTCTAGAAAGAGTCACCATCTATGTAACATCCCTGGCCTGGGTTATATATTAACCCTAGAAGTTTTACTTAAGTAAGTCTTTTAGATTCTTATCTTTATCTTTTGAAACGTAATTAAGGCTAAAGGAGAGCTTATGTTTCAATTTTGGTCCTATTTGAATAATGTTGAAGCAATGTTTTACCTATTTTGGACTAAAGTGCAATTTACCCAATTTGAGGGGTTACTTTGCAAATGTTACATGATAAATGTTCCTCAAGTGTTATAGCATCATAAGAACGATAATGATGCTGAGGTATGGCTTCCACAAGCCTAAGTTCCAAGAAGGAGCTTGTTTGAGTAATGTTTGTGCATTGAATGCTAGTTTTGGTGTAATTTGCAAATTACCCAAAACCTAGGGTTGAATATGTAAAATACCACTTCAAGAACGTCCCTACTATTTCTTGGTATAATTTAGAGAAAATAAAAAGAATGAGGCATCTTGTTTGAATTACTTTTTAGGAAAGATAATCCTGATAATAAAATAGTCAAGATTTAAGCATAAATGAAACCCTAATTTATTTTGTAACAAAAATAAATATATTAATTGAAGTGACCATCAATTAAAAAGGCTTTGGTTGAAATCCTATAATTCAAGGACGTCCAAATGCCTTGAGTTGCACTGAAATATCCTAAGTAGGTGAAGAAACCCACTCACATTTGTTAATTAAAAAGTAATGTCCACTAAAAATGGATAATAGTATTATATTAATTAAGGTGCTTAAGTGATTGCTTTTAATTCAAGAATAAACGAGAGGATATTGAGGATGAAAGGAGTTGGATTCAGAGTCAAGGAAGGGAGGGGCATGTGGCAAAGAAAGTGGATGGATTTTCTTCTACTTTCTCTCTCCTAGAAAATCAATTACATATATTCAATTTCCTCCTTACTTGAAAGGCCATTTTGCAAACCACTCTCTTCCCTTGCTTTGGTCGACGACCAAGGATCTTAGGAGTAGGAGTAAAAAGTTCCCCAAGATAAAGTTAAGCTCCATGGTCATCTTCAACCTTGAATTGATGGTCAAAATCGGATTGCAACATTGATTTTCTTCTCTTTTCTATCCCATACTCAACCTTGGCTATCAATTGCATCCAAAGAGTTGGAAACAAGCCTTGGATAGTTGAAGGAGCTTCTTTCACCATTATATACGAGAATCTTGAAGCTTTGAAGCTACTTTGAAGGTGGGTTATATAACTTGAACCCATCAATGTTATTATTGATTTCAATTTCTCATCATATGTCGATCTTTTATTGTCTTCTTGAATAATTGATGAAATTATCATACACATGATAGTAGAATTCGGAGGTATGAAGCTTGATGAAGATGACATCATATTAGCACACACCTCAAGAATATCAACAGCAAACGGTTTCACTTTGTGTTGGTCAAACGGTTTCAAACCATTTTAGACCAAACAGTTTCAAACCGTTTCGTGACCAAACAGTTTCAAAACCGATTGGAGGGCAAATAGTTTCAAACCGTTAGAGACTAAATGGTTTCAATAGGTTCAAGGATTGATTGGTCTCATTACCTAATAACTTCAAACAAATCAAATTTGATTAATTTCAGAACCCTAGCTCAATTGGGTTCAAAGGCCTAAATCAATTGAGATCCTAACCCTAATTTAGGGTTAAACGGTTTCAGGCTGAATTGACCAAACGGTCTTAGACCGTTAGAGGACTAAATGGTCTCAAACCGTTTGAGGATCAAATGGTCTCAAACCATTTAGGGTTAATCAATATTCAAATCAATTAAAGACCAAACGGTCTCAGTTAAACATTTTCAAAATTTATAAGATCAAAGGGTTTCAAAACCGATTGAAGGAATTAGGGCAAGACCGTTTGAAGAATTGGACCAGACCGTTTAAGGTCTAATGGTTTTAAGACCGTTTAAGGATATTGGAACCAAGACCGTTTGATGGTCTAACGGTCTCAAACCGTTTAAGGATGTTGAGACCAAGACCGTTTAAGGTCCAACGATCTTCAAGACCATTTAAGGTCTAACGGTCTTCAAGACCGTTTGGAGGTCTAGTAACTTCAAGACCGTTTGGAGGTCTAGTAACTTCAAGACCGTTTGGAGGTCTAGTAACTTCAAGACCATTTGGAGGTCTAGTAATTTCAAGACCGTTTGAAGGGTCAATTGGTCCAAGACCGTTTGAAGGTCTAATTAATTGAAACTATGTAAATACCAAAACACCCTTAAATGGTTGAAGAGTATCTCAAGGTTGATTCCAATAAAAGTAGCCCTAAATTATTTATGTGATTAGTATAATTAAAGTGATTATCACTTGATGCCTATGAAAGTAATAAATTCAATACACTATGACAAGCATAAGTACATGTACTTGGTGAAAGGTTAAGCCAATTGAATAAGGTATGATGGTGATGTGTGTTCCTAGTACATGGAACAATGATAAATATGATTTAATACTTTAATAATGTTATGTGCTCCAAGATATGTGGAAGCATTGGTTTAGGGTTTGGATTAATGGGGTAATCATAAAACTACTCTAATCATTGGAGAATGAGAAACCCTAACCCTAATTTTGAGTAATGGGTTGTGAAACCCTAATATAGGGTGATGTTATGTGAAACCCTAATAAATGGTGATGTGATGTGAAACCGTAATTGATACTGATGAGAAACCCTAACCCTAATTTTGGGTAATGGGATAAGAAACCCTAATTGAAATGATATGTGAAACCCTAATACAGGGTGATGCTATGTGAAACCCTAATACATGGTGATGCTATGTGAAACCCTAATACAGGGTGATGTTATGTGAAACACTAATATAGGGTGATGTGATGTGAAACCCTAATATAGTGTGATGTGATGTGAAATCCTAATATAGGGTGATGTGATGTGAAACCCTAATTGATAAAGATGGGAAACCCTAACCCTAATGAGGGAATAGTGATGTTATCTTTGTATTGCATATTGTTGATATGTAATTGATATGGTTGTTATCAAGTATACTAACCATGTAGGTATCATGATATGATGAGCATAACCTGGTATGAACTATGATGTTAATGGGCCTTGTGAGCCATTATTGTATTTGTTGCCTAATAAGAGGTGACAAGAAGTTGAATATGCTTGGTGAGCTATGTGAGATGCTTGTGTAACAAGTATCCTAAATACCTTGGTCAGATGACCTGAAGGTAATAGTTACCTGATAGTGGTAACCATGTTCAGTGATGAACTAAGGGTTTGAATACCCATATCTAGTAAACATGATGATGGTGTTGTTGAGGGGTGTGAATTCCCAGTAATGAGACAAGGGATTGAGATCCCAATGTTCTATAAAGTTTTGAAAACTACTTGATAGAAGTATTGTTTCTTTGTAGCATTTGTCATAATAATTATTGTTTGAGAACTTGACTGATGCTAAAAGAATATGGTAATGTACCTAAATAATCAAGTGGAATATTATCATGTAGAGTCCTGGCCATAGATCCATCATCGTCAGTAGTTGGTGATGGTGAAATGGGTTTACCTGCTGGTTAATCTGGAGCATATATTGTTGAATATGCAGGGTTACTCATAGCTGGAAATAGGAGGATTAGAGTAAAACTTCGGTTGTAGACTCAAGATATGTATAAGAGCATGGTGAACACGCCCATTGCTCAGTGAGATGGAGCATGAATGCATTCACGGATCAGAGAGCACGGTGAGTCAGCCTGTGGCTCAGATTTACTAGCGTCGGGACCTATACCAAGGCGGGCTAGAGGATGGGTAGCCTATGAGAGCTAACCCTGTGACTGACGTCACTTAAGCAAGAGACGGCGGTCATGCTTGTGGTCTCACACTGACTGAGATGGATGAGATCGAGGAGTCCGGCTCTTCCTTTGATCTTGTATGGCACCGGCTTTGGGTTTCGCAACCAAAGGTTAGATTTGAGCGGTACGGTTCACTTCCTCAGGGCATAAGTATGATTGCAAAATGTAATCAACTGTGTAGCATATTTGCTTAAGGATGAATCACAAAAATCATTGGTTGATGTTACTTTGCTTATTATATCCTAAAGTGTATAAATATTATACATGTTCTTCATATTCCTTATTAAAATGAATAGATGATATTGCTCTATTCTGCTTAATAATGATTTAATCATGCTATTCAATAGAGATTACTCTGCTCAGTTTATTACTGTGTATTTGCAATAATAATGTTTCTGACGGAGAGTTATATCTCTCACTGGGAAAATTTCAATTGTCTCACCCCCGTGGGATCCAACCTTTTTATGTGGACGACGACGAGGAGGTAGAAACCCTACAACATGGGAAGGACAGCAACATCAGGGATAGCAGTAACATCTCAGGTGGAGATGCTGACTGTCAAGTCTTGTAGATAAGAGTCCTATGTGTCGTATCTATACTCTCAGGTCCTAGGAGTTATCAGTTAGTGCTTTTATGATCGATCTAAGATTTTGGCATTAAATGTTGCTTATGTGTAGATTCAACATAGCAATTGTTGTATGTAATCCTCGAGAAGAGAAGGTACATGGTATGTACTTTGTGGACCAGAATGTGTATATAATATTTTGGTTCTTGTTATAAGAGTTTCCTGGAAATGGATCTTTTTGCAAATGGTTTTAATTTTTAGTGATTTTCAATAATCTGCTGCTTATGTTTGATTCCACAATTAATTACATTGTGACGGTCTAATTTGGTGTCGGGTCATCTCAATTTAAGTGGTATTAGAGCTTAAGGTTCGCTGAGTCTACAGAGACATAGGATTAAGGTTGTTGAGTATGTTCTAGTGTCTTTCAGTTTATTTGATAGTGACTTCTGCTCTCAGGAGAATAAGTAAAGCTTGAAGACGGTTGGATCTCACGAAGAACATGCTGTTGAAAGCAGTGTTGCTACACCAAGAGGAGGTGCAAGGAATCAGGATAGGGAAGAACTAGTACCTGAACATCCCCAGCTTGACCAAGATACACTAGAAAACCCAGCTTTCCATGCTCTGTTTTGGGCAGTTCATGGTGACTATGACACATATGGAAGATAGGATGCCACTACCTGCACCTAGGGCACCATCTCACAATGAGGGACATGGAGCTGGCAAGACTTTTGAACGGCTTCTCCGGGTAGGAGCCACTGAATATGCTGGTACAGCTGGCCCAGCAGATGCAGACTTGTGGCTGACTAAGCTAGAAAAGGCCTTCATAATCCTTAATATCCCAGAAGTTGAGAAGGTTAGGTATGTGGTGTACCTTTTGAAGGGGAGTGTTGGCCATTGGTGGGCCATAGAAGAAGGTAAAAGGCCAGGTGTTGAAGTCAGATGGGAAGAGTTTCGACGAGAGTTTGTTAGTACATATTTTCCTAAGACTTACCTGGATGAGAAGATCGCTTAGTTTGAGTAGATAAGGCAAGGACCAATGAACATTAGTGAGTATGAAGCTAAGTTCATGGAGCTTCTACGATTATGTCTGCACATGGCTGCTACAGATGAGGAGAGGATTCAACATTTTGAGAAGGGTTTGAATGCTGATTTAACCACATCAGTATCTTCTCTAGAGAATAGAGAGAGGTTTGCCACCTTTGTGGAGTCAGTTAGGCGGATATAAAGGTCTGTGACTGAGAAACATCAAGCTAGAAGTAAGAAGGTGTATACACAGTTCCAGGGACAAAGGTCCGAAAGTTTTAAGAAACCAAGGTTTTCTGCACCAACAGCACCACCGAGGTTTAATACCCAGACACGGTGGACATCCAGCAAGGGTAGAGGTCATAGTTTACCACCAGAGGGAGCCCAAAACTTAGCCTCAATGTCAGTAACAGGACCATCTAGACCACATCAGGAGAACAGAGTTTGTTATAAATGTGGAAAGATGGGACATCTGATGAAAGACTGTCTAGTTAGAGATTTGAGTGTAACCCAACCACCGAGATAGAGTCAACAAGGCTCTCATAAGCGATAGTTTAGCAGTGGCACTCGAGGACATGGACAGGTGTCCCAAGCTGGCTCATCCACATCCAACAACAGGGTGAGTGGTCGACAACCAGCAACGGCAAGATTATACACTATGAATAATCTAGAAGTAGTGGTTAATCCACGAGTCGTGACAGGTCAGATGGAATTATTTCATTCTGATATGTCATCATCTTGTTTTATATCTATTTTGATTAATCCGGGTGCTACGCATTCCTTTATCACTCGAGAAGTGATTCATGACTGCAATATGACTGTCAGTTATAGAGTAGATAATCTGTTATTAGAAACTCCATTAGTTGGATCTACAGTGTTACGGGAGGTTTGTTCTTCCCGTGTTCTTTCTTTTTCAGAACATAGCATTCAGGTGGATCTTATACCACTTGAGATGCATGGGTTCGACATAATTCTTGGAATGGACACCCTAGAAAAGTATAAGGTTGTCTTGGATTGTGGTTCCAAGCAGGCTATGTTCACCAACAATGGTGATACATGGATCTTTCAGGGTGACAGAAAGATTCTTCCAACCTATCTAGTGTTAACTATGGTAGCTGAGAAGTTGATGAGACAAGGATGCTTCGCATTCTTGGCACATGTGATAGATACCAGGGAAGAGAGTTCTAATCTTTCTAAAGTTCTGATTGTTAGGGAGTTTGAGGATGTGTTTCCTGAGGAACTTCCAAGTGTTCCTCCACCCTGAGAGATTGATTTAGAGATTAATCTAATCCCGGGTACGCAACCAATAGCTCAAACACCTTATAGAATGGCACCTGATGAGATGGCAAAACTCAATAAATAGTTACAGGAGTTGCTTGAAAAGGGTTTTATTCGACCAAGTACTTCACCATGGGGTGCTCCGGTTCTTTTTGTTAAAAAGAAAGACGGATCTATACAATTATGCATCGACTATAGGCAGCTAAACAAGGTAACCATAAAGAACAAATATCCTCTGCCAAGGATAGATGACTTGATTGATCAGTTGCATGGTGGAACTATCTTCTCTAAAATAGATCTGAGGTTAGGATACCATCAATTACGTATCAAGGAGAGTGACATACCTAAGTCAGCCTTTAGGACAAGGTATGGTCATTATGAGTGTGTAGTTATGTCATTTGGACTAACTAATGCACCAACTGCATTTATGAAACTCATGAACAGAATCTTCCGATCATTCCTTGATCAATTCATAGTAGTCTTTATAGATGACATCCTGATTTACAGTAGAGATGCTCAACAGCATGAACAACACCTTCGGCAGGCTCTGACTTTAATGAGAGAGCACAAGTTGTATGCCAAATTCAGTAAATGTGAGTTCTGGTTATCAGAAATGTCTTTTCTTGGATACGTAATATCTGTCTCAGGTATCCGTGTTGATCCTAAAAAGGTAGAATCTGTCTTGGAGTGGGAACAACCAAAGACACCAATGGAGATACGTAGTTTTCTATGATTAGCAGGCTACTATAGGAGGTTCATTAAGAACTTTAGTTTTGTAGCATTACCCCTAACCAAGTTGACCAGGAAGGAGGTTCCTTTTGTCTGGAATGACAAGTGTCAACATTCTTTCCATTTATTGAAAGAAAGGTTGACCAGTGCACCTGTGTTAATATTACCTGAGCAAGGAAAGGGGTATATTGTTTTCTATGATGCTTCTAAGAATGGTCTAGGATGTGTGTTGATGCAAGATAAACAAGTGATTTCTTTTGCTTCTCGACAGCTTAAGAAACGCAAAGAAAATTATCCAACACATGATCTAGAATTATCTATAGTGGTTCATGCATTGAAGATCTGGAGATATTATCTCTATGGAGAGACATTCCAAATTTTTACGGACCATAAGAACCTAAAATACATCTTTTCACATCATGAGTTGAATATGATACAACGCCGCTGGATGGAATTAATCAAGGATTACGATTGTACAATTGATTATCACCCAGGAAAGGCTAATGTAGTGGTTGATGCACTAAGTAGAAAATCATCATCACCAGCCATGGACAAGGCATAGTTGAATTCTTTAGTGTGCTTTAAACGAGACATGTTTGTTACTTTAAGGAAAATCAATGTACACCTTAAAGTATCCTTATTAGCTAGACTATTAGCTGAGATGCACATAAAACCTACTCTGAAACAACAAATCAAAGAGGCACAACAAGTTGATACTATGATTCAGCAGATCAGGTCAGAGTATGGTAGTGAGAAACGGGATGGTTTTCATGAGTCAGATGATGAGGTAGTCTGTTACCATGGTAGGATGGTAGTACCTGATGCCAATGACTTAAGGAAGTTAGTCATGGAGGAAGCTCATTCATCTATGTATGCAATGCATCCAGGGAGCACCAAAATGTATCATAACTTGAATGATATGTATTGGTGGCCTGGTTTGAAGAAATATGTAGCTGAGTTTGTTATGCGGTGTCCAGTATGTCTGCAGGTTAAAGCTGAACATCAAAAGCTCATAGGAACAATGCAACCTTTACCTATACCACAGTGGAAATGGGATCACATAACCATGGACTTTGTGGTTGGTTTGCCAAGAACAGTCAAAAGTCATGATTCCATTTGGGTGATAATTGATAGGTTGACTAAGTCAGCACATTTTCTTCCTGTCAAAACAACCTATACTGCTGAGAAACTTGCACATATCTATATAGATGAGACAGTGTGTTTACATGGGGTTCCAGCTACAATTGTTTCTGATAGAGGTCCCCAGTTCACGAGTCATTTTTGGGAACGACTACATAAAGCTTTGGGTATGCAGTTAAGGTTTAGTACCGCCTTTCACCCATAGACAGAGGGACAATCTGAGAGGACTATACAAACTTTGGAGGATTTGCTTAGGGCATGTGTCCTTCAGTTTGTAGGAAGTTGGGATATACACTTGAGATTAATAGAATTCGCTTATAACAATAGTTATCAGCACAGTATTGATATGGAACCATATGAAGCATTATATGGTAGACGTTGTAGATCTCTGTTGTGCTGGTATGAAATAGGGTAATATCAACTTTTGGGTCCTGAGTTAGTGAAATAGACAACTGAGAAGATAAAAGTAATACAACAACAGTTAAAGGTTGCACATGATAGACAGAAGTCATACGCTGATAAACGGCAAAGACCTTTAGAATTCCAAGTTGGATACAAAGTATATCTCAAAGTCTCACCTTGGGAGGGTGTTCTTAGATTTGGAAAGAAGGGTAAGTTAGCTCCTAGATTTATGGGGCCTTATCAAATCATTGAACAGATTGGAAAGGTGGCCTATAAGTTGGAGTTGCCACTTGAACTACACAGATTGCATCCAGTATTCCATATATCCATGCTGAGAAAGTGTCACCCTGACACGGAGTTAATTTTACAACCTGTGGAGGTAGAGTTAAATGAAGATATATCTTATGTAGAGGGACCAGTGTTGATTCTTGATAGGAGAATCAAAAAGTTGAAAAATAAAGACATAGTTCTTGTGAAAGTTCTTTGGAATCATCGTGGCGTTGAAGAAGCTACGTGGGAACTGGAGGGAGAGATTATGAGGAAGTACCCTTCTCTTTTCTCTTGATGATTTTGGGGACGAAATCCCTGTTAGGGGTGGATAATTGTAACATCCCTAACCTGGGTTATATCTTAACCATAGAGGTTTTACTTAAGTAAGTCTTTTAGATTCTTGTCTTTATCTTTTGAAAAGTAATTAAGGCTAAAGGAGAGCTTATGTTTCAATTTTGGTCCTATTTGAATAATGTTGAAGGAATGTTTTACCTATTTTGGACTAAAGTGCAATTTACCCAATTTGAGGGGTTACTTTGCAAATGTTACATGATAAATGTTCCTCAAGTGTTATATAATCATAAGAATGAGAATGATGGTGAGGTATGGCTTCCACAAGCCTAAGTTCCAAGGAGGAGCTTGTTTGAGTAATGTTTGTGCATTGAATGCTAGTTTTGGTGTAATTTGCAAATTACCCAAAACCTAGTGTTGAATCTGTAAAATACCACTTCAAGAATGTCCCTACTATTTCTTGGTATCATTTATAGAAAATAAAAAGAATGGGTCGTCTTGTTTGAATTACTTTTGAGGAAAGATAATCTTGATAATAAAATAATCAAGATTTAAGCATAAATGAAACCCTAATTTATTTTGTAATAAAAATAAATATATTAATTGAAGTGCCCATCAATTAAAAAGGCTTTGTTTGAAATCCTATAATGCAAGGACTTCCAAATGCCTTGAGTTGCACCAAAATATCCTAAGTAGGTGAAGAAACCCACTCACATTTGTTAATTAAAAAGTAATGTCCACTAAAAATGGATAATATTATTATATTAATTAAGGTGCTTAAGTGATTGCTTTTAATTCAAGGATAAACGAGAGGATATTGAGGATGAATGGAGTTGGCTTTAGAGGCAAGGAAGGGAGGGGGAATATGGCAAAGAAAGTGGATGGATTTTCTTCTACTTTCTCTCTCCTAGAAGATCAATTACATATATTCAATTTAATTTCTCCTTACTTGAAAGGTCATTTTGCAAACCACTTTCTTCCCTTGCTTTGGCCGATGAACAAGGAGCTTAGGAGTAGGAGGAAAATGTTCCCCAAGCTAAAGGTAAGCTCCATGATCATCTTCAACCTTGAATTGATGGTTGAAATCGGATTGCAACATTGATTTTCTTCTCTTTTCTATCCCATACTCAACCTTGGCTATCAATTGCATCCAAAGAGTTGGAAATGAGCCTTGGATAGTTGAAGGAGATTCTTTCACCATTAGAGACGATAATATTGAATTTTTGAAGCTACTTTGAAGGAGGGTTATATAACTTGAGCCCTTCAATATTATTATTGATTTCAATTTCTCATCATATGTTGATCTTTTATTGTCTTCTTGAATAATTGATGAAATTATCATACACATGATAGTAGAATTCGGAGGTATGAAGCTTGATGATGATGACATCATATTAGCACACACCTCAGGAATATCAAGAGCAAACAATTTCACTTTGTGTTGGTCAAACGGTTTCAAACCATTTTAGACCAAACGGTTTCAAACCGTTTGGTGACCAAACGGTTTCAAACCGTTTGGTGACCAAACGGTTTCAAAACCGATTGGAGGGCAAACGGTTTCAAACTGTTAGAGACTAAATGGTTTCAATAGGTTTAAGGATTGATTGGTCTCATGACCTAATAACTTCAAACAAATCAAATTCAATTAATTTTAGAACCCTGGCTCAATTGGGTCTAAAGCCCTAAATCAATTGAGATCATAACCCTAATTAAGGGTTAAACAGTTTCAGGCTGAATTGACCAAACAGTCTTAGATCGTTTGAGGACTAAACGGTCTCAAACCATTTGAGGATCAAACAATATCAAACTGTTTAGGATTAATCAATATTTAAATCAATTAAAGACCAAACGGTCTCAAACTGTTTAGGGTTAAACATTTTCAAAATTTATAAGATCAAACGGTTTCAAAATTGATTGAAGGAATTAGGGCAAGACCGTTTGAAGAATTGGATCAGACCGTTTAAGGTCTAATGGTCTTAAGACCATTTAAGGATATTGGAACCAAGACCGTTTGATGGTCTAATGGTCTCAAACCATTTAAGGATGTTGAGACCAAGACCGTTAAAGGTCTAACAGTCTTCAAGACTGTTTGGAGGTCTAGTAACTTCAAGACCGTTTGGAGGTCTACTAACTTCAAGACCGTTTGGAGGTCTAGTAAATTTAAGACCGTTTGGAGGTCTAGTAATTTAAAGACCGTTTGAAGGGTCAATTGGTCCAAGACCGTTTGAAGGTCTAATTAATTCAAACTATGTAAATACCAATAAACCCTTAAATGGTTGAAGAGTATCTCAAGGTTGATTCCAATCAAAGTAGCCCTAAAGTACTTAGGTGATTAGTATAATTAAAGTGATTATCATTTGATGCCTATGAAAGTAATAAATTCAATACACTATGACAAGCATAGGTACATGTACTTGGTGAAAGGTTAAGCCAATTGAATAAGGTATGATGGCGATGTGTGTTCCTAGTACATGGAACAATGATAAATATGATTTAATACTTTAATAATGTTATGTGCTCCAAGATATGTGGAAGCACTGGTTTAGGGTTTGGATTAATGGGGTAATCATAAAACTACTCTAATCATTGTAGAATGAGAAACCCTAACCCTAATTTTGAGTAATGGGTTGTGAAACCCTAATATAGGGTGATGTTATGTGAAACCCTAATAAATGGTGATGTGATGTGAAACCCTAATTGATACTGATCAAAAACCCTAACCTTAATGTCGGGTAATGGGATAAGAAACCCTAATTGAAATGATATGTGAAACCCTAATACAGGGTGATGCTATGTGAAACCCTAATACAGGGTGATGCTATGTGAAACCCTAATACAGGGTGATGTTATGTGAAACCCTAATATAGGGTGATGTGATGTGAAACCCTAATATAGGGTGATGTGATGAGAAATCCTAATATAGGGTGATGTGATGTGAAACCCTAATTGATAAAGATGGGAAACCCTAACCCTAATGAGGGAATAGTGATGTTATCTTTGTATTGCATATTGTTGATATGTAATTGATATGGTTGTTATCAAGTATACTAACCATGCAGGTATCATGAGATGATGAGCATAACCAGGTATGAACTATGATGTTAATGGGCCTTGTGAGACATTATTTTATTTGTTGCCTAATAAGAGGTGACAAGAAGTTGAATATGCTTGGTGAGCTATGTGAGATGCTTGTGTAACAAGTATCCTGAATACCTTGGTCAGATGACCTGAAGGTAATAGTTACCTGATAGTGGTAACCATGTTCAGTGATGAACTAACGGTTTGAATACCCAAATCCAGTAAACATGATGATGGTGTTGTTGAGGGATGTTAATTCCCAGTAATGAGACAAGGGATTGAGATCCCAATGTTCTATAAAGTTTTGAAAAGTACTTGATAGAAGTATTGTTTCTTTGTAGCATTTGTCATAATAATTATTGTTTGAGAACTTGACTGATGCTAAAAGAATATGGTAATGTACCTAAATAATCAAGTGGAATATTATCATGTAGAGCCCTGGCCATAGATCCATCATCGTCAGTAGCTGGTGATGGTGAAATGGATTTACCTGTTGGTTAATCCGTAGCTTATATTGTTGAATATGCGGGGTTACTCCTAGCTGAAAATAGGAGGATTAGAGTGCAACTTCAGCTGTAGACTCAAGATATGTATAAGAGCATGGTGAACAGGTCCATGGCTCAGTGTGATGGAGCATGAATGTGTTCATGGCTCAGAGAGCACAGTGAGTCGGCCCGTAGCTCAGATTTACTAGCACCGGGACCTGTACCAAGGCGGGCTAGAGGATGGGTAGCCTATGAGAGCTAACCTTGTGACTGACGTCACTTAAGAAAGAGACTGCGGTCCTACTTGTGGTCTCGCACTGACCGAGACGGATGAGATCAAGGAGTACGACTCTTCCTTTGATCTTGTATGGAACCGGCTTTGGGTTTCGCAATCGAAGGTTGGATTTGAGCGGTACGGCTTACTTCCTCAGGGCATAAGTATGATTATAAAATGTAATCAGCTGTGTAGCGTATTTTCTTAAGGACGAATCACGAAAATCATTGGTTGATGTTACTTTTCTTATTGTATCCTAAAGTGGATAAATATTATACATGTTCTTCATATTCCTTATTAAAATGAATAGATGATATTGCTCTATTCTTCTTAATAATGATTTAATCATGTTGTTCAATAGAGATTACTCTACTCAATTTATTACTGTGTATTTGCAATAATAATGTTTCTGGCGGAGAGTTATATCTCTCGCTGGGACAATTTCAATTGTCTCACCCCCGTGGGATCCAACCTTTTTATGTGGACGAGGACGAGGAGGTAGAAACCCTACAACAGGGGAAGGACAACAACATTAGGGACATCAGTAACATCTCAGGTGGAGATACTGACTATCAAGTCTTGTACATAAGAGTCATATGTGTCATCTCTATACTCTCAGGTCCTAGGAGTTATTAGTTAGTGCTTTTATGATCGATCTAAGATTTTGTCATTAAATGCCTCGAGGTTTTATGTTGCTTATGTGTAGATTTAACATAGCAACTATTGTATGTAATCCTCGAGAAGAGAAGGTACATGGTATGTACTTTGACCAGAATGTGTATATAATATTTTGGTTCTTGTTATAAGAGTTTCCTGGAAATGGATCTCTTTGCAAATGGCTTTAATTTTTAGTGATTTTCAATAATCTGCTACTTATGTTTGATTCTACAATTAATTACACTATGACGGTATGATTTGGTGTTGGGTCATCTCAATCTAACCCTAGACATCCCTTCATTAACAATACAGAAAGTTTCATTGAGAGTAGGGTAAAACCCACAAGTAATTATTTTTTAAAACAAGATGTTAGTAAATGAGCTTCTTAAGTTGATCTCATAAAGGAAACCATTTAAATAACTTTATTAGGACCAACATATTACACTTAGGCATCATTACAATTTATTATATGAAGACACATTAGATCTTAACCATTAGGTTAAGTTCATATATTTAAACTGTCAATTGGAGTATAGGTCCGACCATTGCATCAAATGACCCAAGAAACCATTGGTTTAGGGCTTAATTCATGCTACAACTACATGCTTAAATCACCATAGGTTTTGGAGACCCGATACACCATCATTCGTGACCATTAAGTCACCATAGGATGTTAGATTAGCACTATATTCATTAATTACCATCGAATATCAAACTATCACCATTGATTGATAGCATCATTAGGGTACTTAGTTGTTAATCACTAAGCTTCTAATTAGGCCAACACCTGACCTAAGGGGTGAACGTCAGTTGACACGCTTGGTCACCACTAGCAGTTGTCATGAAGACAACACCATCGGTTGTTGCAATGGTACCTCCATTGAGTCATGTCTTTATAGAAGAAATCATCTTTAAACCCTAAAATTGACTATTGGTTGATAGATGTTTAGCACCATCGGTTGTCAGACCAACCTAATCCAAGTCATATTATACCTTAGGAATAACATACACATGATCACTGTTGACTCAAGGTCAATTAGGTCAATGTTGACTCACGTCTAAATTGACTAAACCCGTGTTTTGATGATGACTAACCATTCCACATATTGGTGTCTAATGCTTCTACTTGAGTGATTTCAGATTAGGTTTAGACACACTCCAAATGCCCTAACTTGCACATATCAAATTGGAGAAAAGACAAGTCAAAATAGCTACAAGTGTGCAATTTGGGATCTCTATGTAAATGACCTTAGAATTGCTTTGTAATCACTTGTAATGATTGTATGACTTGTAATTAATCTTAGAAAAATTATTGGGACACAAAAATCCATCATTTGTATGGTTATATGAAAATTCCAAAATACCCATAACAGGGATTTGGTCGGCCGAATTCCAAACTCGGCCGATCCATATATTCTGGAATTTTTGTTGAAATCGGCCGAGTTACAAACTCAGCCGATTCCCGTTCGGTCGAGTTTCTAGCTAGGAAACTCGGCCGATCCACTGATCGGTCCAAGATGAAAGTCGACCGATCGGCCGAGTTTCTCCAAAGGAACTCGACCGACAGTCTAGCTTTCAGCCTTGTCTTTTAGTGGTTCGGCCAAATTGCCTTTATAGAAACTCGGCCGATCAGACTGTATTGGAATGCAGAAAAAGCATTTCCAACCGTTGGAGACTTTGTTGGGACCCAAAATAGATCCGTTGCAACTTGTAAAACGGCTATTTTTCGTTCACAAGTGTTCCCAAAGGCTAAGAGGCATCCCCAACTATAAATAGGACCCCTTGGGCTTCATTCCAAGGTTGAGCATTCATTGCAAACTCTTTGTGAGGTTCCTATTCTATAGTTGAGTGCTTCCTACAACCTCCTCTCTCTCTCTAAGCTTAATCACTTGCTACATCCATTAGAGTGAGTAGGAAATCTGTAAGAGAGCTAGTCATATATGTATATCTTGTGAGGCTCTCACTTCCACCACCCCTATCTCTTCTTTCAATCATGAAGATGAAGGTTCTCTCTCTTGTCCAAGATAGGTGAAGAAGAACAAGGGAAGGAGTCCCTTGGTGAAGATCAAGGCCGAAGACTTGGAGCTAGAGTGGGTAAGCCCTTGGAGAAGGCAGAAGACTCAAGCTCAAGTGGGTAAGTCCTTGGTGGAAAGCTTCTCCGAGTGAAGGTGAAGTCAAAGGCGGAAGATCCAAGAAGAGTGGGTAATTCCTACAAGGCCGAAGACTTGTGCAAGAGTGGGTAAGTCCTTGGAGAAGGCCGAAGACTCTTGCAAAGTGGGTAAGTCCTTGGTAAGGTTGAAGACTCTTTGTATTGGATAGGTAAGTCCTTTGTTGGGTCATCTATTATATGTCTTATTAATGAATATAAGAGTGCAATTGGTTGAAGTCCTAGAGGTTGACCTCTCTAGGCAAGTGGACTGACACACTTCTAGTTTGAAGTGTGGAACCACTCTAAATAGCTTGTCTATATGTGTATGTTCAATCTCTCTCATCCTTGCTATGCATGTTTTAGTTTCACTCAAATTACCTATTTAGCAACTTTATCTTGTCATATATCTTGAAGGTTTAAATGAGTTTTGTTTAAGTGCTTTCAGCTCTATTCACCCCCCCCTCTAGAGCATCTAAGTCATCCATCTAGGATCCAACAAGTGGTATCAGAGCAGGTCTTCTCCAAGCATACTTCAACAAGTAGGAGAAGATGGGTGACTACCTAGGAGGGAGACTCTCGACCAGCCTTCCAATCTTTGATGGGAGCAACTTCCTCTATTGGAGAAGAAGACTTCAATTCTTCATCCAAGGATCAAGTCTCGAGATGTGGCAAATGGTGAACAACCCATACACTCTACCAAAGACAAACATTGAAGAATGGGATGAAGCCACCTTGATGAAAGCAACCTTGAATGCTAGAGCCATGCACATCATATATGCCTCCATGACCCCCACCGAGTTCAACCGGATTTTCTCTTGTGAGACGGCCTATGAGGTATGGAGAAAGCTTTGCATAACTTATGAAGGGACAGATCAAGTGAAGGAAAGCAAAGTCTACATGCTCAAAGGGTTGCTTGAGAACTTCAAGATGGGAAAGGAGGAGAGCATAGCCAACATGTACTCAAGGCTCAACACCATCTTAAATGGTCTTGCTATTCTAGGACATCCTATGTCTAGTGGAGAGATCAACTCAAAGATCCTTAGAACTCTCCCCAAGAGATGGGAATCCAAGGTGACTTCCATTGAAGAAGCAAGGTCTCTTAGGGATATTCCTATTGAAGAGCTCATTGGAAATCTACAAGCACATAAAGCCACGCTTGACAAGAGAGAGGAAGTAGAAAGACAAGAGAAGAAAGAGCTAAAGAGAATGAAGAAGGCTGAAATAAAGGCTCAAATTGAAGCTATCATGGAAAAAGTCTCCCCATCCTCTCAAGCTAAAGAAGATTCCATGTACTCCAAGGGTAGACTCTACAAAGGCAAGTCCTCCTCCATCCGGTGCTTCACATGTGGAAAGAAGGGTCACTACAAGGAAGATTGCCCACAAGGCAAAAAGACCCATCTTCACAAGAAGGAGAAATGGCACTCAAGCTCAAGTGGCTCCTCCAACTCAAGCTCAAGTGAAGATTCATGTGAAGGATCAAGCTCAAGCTCTAGTGATGAAGGAGAATGTCATTTTGCTCTTGTAGCATCAACAAGTGAAGACTCAAATGAGGTAAATCTAGACTCTTTAGATAAAGAATCCTTGATTGATCTCATTCATGATATTTGTGCATCTCTTAAGTCTTCTCAAAAGAAAAGAAAAAAAGCTTGCTAAAATTGTTGATAATTTGTATGTAGAATTAAATGATCTTGAACATGCAAATTCTTGCTTGCTTAATGATAAAAATGATTATCTTAGCCAAGTAGACTCTATTAAACTTGAAAATGCTAGTTTACTTGATAAGATTAAATTTCTAGAAGCTCAACCTCTCATGCCTAATTCTAATGAAGAACATACTTTAATTGTTGATTCTCTCATGCATGACATTGATGTTCTTAAATCTGAAAACAAAAACAAAGTTTTTGTTTTGCATGAATTAGAACTAGAAAATGCCTCCTTGCTTGCTAAAATCAATGGGCATGAATCTTGTTCTAGTTCTACTAATAGAGAGAATGATGTTGCTGCTCTTCATATTGATAGAGATTCTTATTTAACTAAAACTCTTTGCTTATAAAATGATCTTCTACATGCTAGAGATAACATTAATCAATTGTCTTCTACTATTGCTTCTCTTAAGCATGATAATGATAGTTTAAGATCTTCTTTGTAAAGATTCTTAGTTGGTAAAAAGAATCTTAATCAAATCCTAGACCATACTACTAAACAAATTGGTAGACATGGTTTAGGGTATGATAGTAGTCAAGGGAACAACAAAGATAAAGGACCTCCAATATTCCATGGAAAATCCTCTAGTTCCAAGACTATGGACACATGCAACTATTGCAATGATTTTTTGGTCATTATTCTTCATGTTGTCCTTTTAGGAAAGCACCCAAGAGCAATAGGATTTGGGTTGCTAAACTAACCCCTCCGGACCCAAAAACATGATTGGGGACCATTTCATCTTTCTTCTTGTAGGTACGTACAAATGGATTGATTTGAGCTATTGAATTGCAAATTGACTTGTCAATCCACATAAAAGAAGAAAGGTGAGATGTGTAGAGGGTGACAACAAGTGTAAAAGCAATGGTAAGCACAAAGGTAATGGTTTTATTGCTTATAACCATTTCTAACTTGTTTTTGTCAAGTTAGTATGCACTATACATATGGTTTTTGAGTTAAAAGTGGCATTTTGTGATTCTCTTCACACTCTTGCTCAAAAATTGTTTCTAATGCTTCTATAGTGCATTACTAACTTGCTTAGACATGTTTGGATATGGTTTGTATATTTAGCATGCCTTTGAATATGTTTTTATGAAATATATGTGCCCTTTGACAGCTGGTCTGTCGGTCGAGTTTGCCCTATTGAAACTCGACCGATAGGCACCAATGGGTGTTGCCAGCAGTTGTCATCGGTCGAGTTGCCAATGCACAGAACTTGACCGATAACACTGTGCACAGAATATACATTTGGCTTATTGAGTGAGAATTTCCCTCTCAACTAGATTTTCTCAACCAATAGCTTTATTCTTTGGCACTCTCATTTGGTACCTTTATTTATGCATATTGCCATGTTCTAAATGCCTATCTTGCTTACAACTCTATCTCTCTAATTGCTCTAAATTGGTATATCTATATCGTGCAATTACTTGTTTTGAGTTGTTTTGCAGATTTTGATGATGAACTCTTTGGATCTCTTGGTTGTGTCTTAAATTGCTTCCGTTGTACTCTAACTTGCTACATCTATCTAGGTGTATATCTTGTTTTGATACAACCTTGAGGTTCTTAGGGGTAATCATCTTATGGTAAGGATGCATATCTAGTGAGTTATATCCTTTCATGCGTCTAAAATTGCATATCTCTTTGTTTGGATATATCTCTTCATCTACTCATAGCTTGCTCTTTAACTTGTGTATCTTTTGGTATCTCTTGCTATGATCTAGATCCTACTAGTAGTCCTAACTTGTGATATCATCTACTAGTAGTTCATATTCATGTAGTTCTAACCCTGTTTATAATTGGCATCTTTGATCATCTATATGTTATGCTTGTATCTTATCTCATACATGCTCAAGATTGTTCCTTAAATTGAATATCTACTATCTTGAGTTTCTTGCATAACATTGTCATGCAGGGCACATAGAGCTACATTATATGTAGAAATTGGAGTATTTATGGATTTTTATGCAGATTTTGCTCCAGTTTCAGTTTTTGTTGCAAGACTAGTGCTTTTCATGCAGAAACGACCTTCTGAGCAAGACTCATCGCTTTGCCATGAGCTCCGATGGTTTTTGGTCAAATTCCATCATCTTGAGGGTCAAAATTGTGATTTATTGTTTGTCTGCAGCACTTTATCTTGCATTTTTGGGATGTTCAAGTATATGCTTTAACTTGCTTTTCTTTCTATGCTTGGACAAGCCCCTATCTGCGCTCTTCTACTCTCCTTATATAACTTTTGTTATCTTCTTTCTCTTAACAAGTGATGTTTCTTAGTTTCTTCACACCCCCACCTTTTTGAAATGACAAAGGGGGAGAAAGATATGTCTTCTTTTGACAACAGGGAGAAGGCATGTCTTACATGAAGCAAAGAAGCGTGTCCATGTAAAGGGGAGAAGGTAAATGGGAGAAGACATATATGTGTAGAACATATGAGTAGAAGACATAGTTTCTATAAATGTTATGAAAGCTAACCATGCAGGAGAAATAGCATCAATTGAGGGGGAGTATGAGAACTCCATGCGCATCAATTGAGGGGGAGCATATGAGCTCAATCCTATTGAAATCCCAAGGTTTCTCCGAAGGTATGATTTTACGTACAAGCTTTCAATACATTTATGGAATGGTTTGTCATCTTCAAAAAGGGGGAGAATGTTGACTCAAGGTCAATTAGGTCAATGTTGACTCACGTCTCAATTGACTAAACCCGTGTTTTGATGATGACTAACCATTCCACATATTGGTGTCTAATGCTTCTACTTGAATGATTTTAGATTAGGTTTAGACACACTCCAAATGCCCTAACTTGCGCATATCAAATTGGAGAAAAGACAAGTCAAAATAGCTACAAGTGTGCAATTTGGGATCTCTATGTAAATGACCTTAGAATTGCTTTGTAATCACTTGTAATGATTGTATGACTTGTAATTAAGCTTAGAAAAATTATTGGGACACAAAAATCCATCATTTGTACGGTTATACGAAAATTCCAAAATACCCATAACAGGGATTTGGTCGGCCGAATTCCAAACTCGGCCGATCCATATATTCTGGAATTTTTGTTGAAATCGGCCGAGTTACAAACTCAGCCGATTCCCGTTCGGTCGAGTTTCTAGCTAGGAAACTCGGTCAATCCACTGATCGGTCCAAGATGAAAGTCGACCGATCGGCCGAGTTTCTCCAAAGGAACTCGGCCGACAGTCTAGCTTTCAGCCTTGTCTTTTAGTGGTTCGGCTGAATGGCCTTTATAGAAACTCTGCCGATCAGACTGTACTGGAATGCAGAAAAAGCATTTCCAACCGTTGGAGACTTTGTTGGGACCCAAAATAGATCCGTTGCAACTTGTAAAACGGCTATTTTTCATTCACAAGTGTTCCCAAAGGCTAAGAGGCATCCCCAGCTATAAATAGGACCCCTTGGGCTTCATTCCAAGGTTGAGCATTCATTGCAAACTCTTTGTGAGGTTCCTATTCTATAGTTGAGTGCTTCCTACAGCCTCCTCTCTCTCTCTAAGCTTAATCACTTGCTACATCCATTAGAGTGAGTAGGAAATCTGTAAGAGAGCTAGTCATATATGTATATCTTGTGAGGCTCTCACTTCCACCACCTCCTATCTCTTCTTTCAATCATGAAGATGAAGGTTCTCTCTCTTGTCCAAGAGAGGTGAAGAAGAACAAGGGAAGGAGTCCCTTGGTGAAGATCAAGGCCGGAGACTTGGAGCTAGAGTGGGTAAGCCCTTGGAGAAGGCAGAAGACTCAAGCTCAAGTGGGTAAGTCCTTGGTGGAAAGCTTCTCCGAGTGAAGGTGAAGTCAAAGGCGGAAGATCCAAGAAGAGTGGGTAATTCCTACAAGGCCGAAGACTTGTGCAAGAGTGGGTAAGTCCTTGGAGAAGGCCGAAGACTCTTGCAAAGTGGGTAAGTCCTTGGTAAGGTTGAAGACTCTTTGTATTGGATAGGTAAGTCCTTTGTTGGGTCATCTATTGTATGTCTTATTAATGAATATAAGAGTGCAATTGGTTGAAGTCCTAGAGGTTGACCTCTCTAGGCAAGTGGACTGACACACTTCTAGTTTGAAGTGTGGAACCACTCTAAATAGCTTGTCTATATGTGTATGTTCAATCTCTCTCATCCTTGCTATGCATGTTTTAGTTGCACTCAAATTACCTATTTAGCAACTTTATCTTGTCATATATCTTGAAGGTTTAAATGAGTTTTGTTTAAGTGCTTTCAGCTCTATTCACCCCCCCCTCTAGAGCATCTAAGTCATCCATCTAGGATCCAACAATCACAGGTTCCTCTAGAATTGAAATTAGAATAGGGAATATTATAAAAATCGAAATCCAAGTCAAGCATAGATTTTTAGTGCATGGATCATCATTTAAAAGCAAGAATATGAGCTAGCAAGCTTATGGTAAGCAATAAACATGGAGAAAGTTATAAAACTCGCCTCTAGTTATAAGATAAAATCCCAAACACAAGAAAACACAATCAGATAGGGTAGGAAATCCAAGCATAAGCTGTGAACTCGTCCATCTAGCACCTTTCTTCATCAAATGAGCAAACCCTAAGCATAAGGAGCAAGAAAGATAGGGTTTTAGAGCTTTAGAGCAATTTCTACCATGAAACAGTAAGGTTTCGACTTGGAGAAAGGTAGGAGGAAGGATAAAAGAGAAAGAAATCGAGGAAGGAAGGGTATTCTTACTCATTTAGGTCAAGATCACTAGAAGGAAGCTTTTTAAACCCTAAAAGAGAGCAAAACAAAACCCTAGGAGTTTCCACCAAGAAATTCACCTTCTTCTTCTACCTTGGACAGATCCTCCACAGCTAACAGATAGAGAATGAGGTTCTTAGCAAGATAGAAGTGATGGAAAGCAAAACTTTCATTTGGGAGCTCAAAAATAGATATATTAAGCTCTAGGATAAGGGAGAGAAGAAGCATGAGGTGTCTAAAAAGCTCTCCATGCATCCATGGCCTTAAACTATTAAGGATATACAAGCAGCCACACAATCAGCTGACCCACAATCCATTGATACATGCTTATCCCTCATTTCTTGATTTTTCAAGCAAAGAAAATAAACCATTTGCTTGATAGCTCCTAAAGGTAGCTCATCCATAAAGGGGTAAACCCTAAAATACCCTTGAGGATACACCTCCAAAACAAGGTTCAACTAGGTGCCCCATGGATCAACAAGCTCAAGAATGATGAGAGAAAATCCAACTAACATAATGAAAGTGATAAATTTTAAAGAAACCTCTCAATTGGGTAAATTGTAGAAAAGTCCAAAATGTGCATAAAATTGCATAATTTGCACAAACAATGTCCAAAATGGACAAAACTTGAAATTTAAGCTTGTATTATGATTACAAAGCATATCACAAGGTTATGTTAATGTCATAAACATTCAATTTTTATATTTAAGTATGTTCAATACTTTGAGCAAGGTCAGGGGTCTCTCACAATGTATGTATCTCCACCAGGACATCCACCCTTTTATATAGAAGATTCATGGGCTTGTATTTTCCAAAAATCCAAGCTTGAACCTAATCTCAACCCAAATCATCATCAAACTCATAATATGTGGTGGAAATCCCAATCACCTGGCTCATTAACAAGTTGACCAACTGGAACTAGTTCTATCATCTTGCTAACTGTTTGGTTTATCCATTTAACTAACTATCCATTGTAGGTCAAATTCAATTGATCAATTTGATTCCCAATTGAGTAATCCACATATGCCTTATTGTTTCCTAAATCCAACCAGTCGACCAACTGGGTTATATATTTGACTAACTAGCCATTTTTCCAAATTGGTAATTAATTAATTGATTAACAATCCATTGATCGGATGATTTAAACCATCTATTCAACCAACCAGATTTCCCAACTGGGTGCTTTGACATGAAATCAACATTTACATGACTTAGAACCATTCTAATCATATATTTGTTTTATTGTAAACTTTAATTCCAGTATGCAACCTTATGTTTGTGACTCCATAGGTTCCTCATGACACCGGCAACGATGTTTAGAACCTCATGAGCAAAGATTGGTGTCTTGGAACACAACATTTCTACACAATTAATTGGAATAAGTTTAGAACAACTTCAACCTGTAAAGTGACCATTGTTACCATGTGGTATATCACTGCATCACAGATATCTTGATTCAAACTAAGGCTTAGAATTGTCATCCTCTTAACATTCCATCTATGTTTCTTGTACTAGAGTTAAGCATTGAGATTGTATGAGCTCAATACAACATATTGACTCACATAAGCATGGACATGCATATCATAGTCTCACTTATCAAGTGACCATGATATCAATCCATTGGATGGAGAGATTCCATCTACATCACTCACAATAACCCATAAGTGTCTCAATAAATTCAATCACCACCTTTATGGAAACCCTTATTTAGAGTCATGTTGGGTCAATAGTAAAGTACACGGACTAACATGTGATTACTGTAGTGATCTAAGGATCACAATCACCATTTTCACATTGAGATATGACTCTGACTTTCCATGACGTGGCTTCTATGTGTCATTCTCAAAGTGGGTATGTCCAGTACAACTTGTTCCATATCAAGTACCCATGTATTTGAGTTGATATCGAATATCATGACTAAAGAGACATTGCCATCATTAATTATAAACATTATTCTTATCTATTATTGTTGTTCTACAATCTCCATAATAATTGATCATGTTTATTACAACAATGAATACTCTTAAGTATACATATGATCTCATGTTCAGGTCCTCAACCCAAACCAGATCTCATCAATCCAAAACATTTTTAGGACTTTATTACATTTATTCAATTATCCCAATGCTAAAATAAATATAATGAGTGGAACTATCCTTATTAATAATCAAATCATATACAATGTATCACTATTACAATCACCACATGATGGCTCTCAGGACATCCAACCAACATGAAGTCCTCATTATATGTTCACAGGGACTACAAATAGCAGTGGGGTGTACATAGACACTTGTCTACAAAACTTGATAAGAACATCCAGCCTATGTGGGGTCATTAGAAACTACAGTTCTAGTGCCCAATAGAGGCACCACTATAACTTTGGTCGATTACAAAAAAAAGTGGTCATCATCCGAACTTGTGTGCATAAGTGCAACGAACATGGTTAAAAGTCAAGTTACTACTATGTTTATAAGAAAAAAATGAAAATGTCTCAGAACTCTATTAACTAGATGAGCATGCATAAATCAACATCAAAACACTCAAGTAAGGTACCAAGCTACATGTTGAGAAGGTATTGGACACCCTCACACACACGCCTGAATCTAGTATTGCCAACATGGTAAGGTAAAAAGAGAATATATGTGTGAGATAACAAGATAAATGATAACCAGTAGTGTAAAAGGTGTGCATGCATGTTAGTGGGTCGGAAAAGGGGGTTGGAGTAATGACATATCGCATAACATCATTGATTTTGGGTGCTCACATAATTGTACCGTAGTGGAATCACTAAAATAGCAAGTAGGGACAATCTATATTATGACTACACATGTTTTTCCCTTCTTGGATGTCATAGAGATGATTAGGGATTGTTCTTCTTCATCTTTCACCAAGGGAGGTAGATTAGAAGCTCCGAAGATGAGACTTACCTTCTTCAAATCCTCGTAGGACCCTAAACTTAGGGGTTGTTCTAGGTTTCTTAGCTAGAGGCGAGATTGGGAGTGTGAGGCGATCTCAATAGATAGTTACAAACATATCTGCATGACGATTATGTGTCATTTTTGTAGAGGTTGGGAGGTTTGGTTTACGTTTTGGAATGCTTTAGACCCTATCTTTTTGTGATTATTGAATTCTCAAAAAATGACGGGCACACTCCTCGAGCGCATCACCTTTGCATGGAACTTGAGGATTCACTTGATAGTCTTAGTCCATGTTGGCATCATGGGACAAGTTAAAATGGGTGTGTATCGTATGTGAACTCACCTCAACATCCTAGACAATGATGCGATAATCTTAGGATAATGATGAAGGTCTCACAATAGAATTCAGACACTCTAAAGGGTCGTGTATCAGATGGGTGCCCCTTGACCTTTGTCTCATGAGGTCTCAGTCAGGTTGATGTGGCAAGTGATTCTGGATGAAACAATAGCTATATGAGTGGGTGCGGATCTGGCACGTGCCCACTACGTTTGAATGTTTATAAGGTGAATAAGGTGTTTTATTTGAGTTTTCTTAGATTGGGTTTAGATGGAAATGGCATGTGGCCCCTTAGTCACACTTTGATGATGATGTTCAGTCAAGGTAGTCTACAACAAAACATGAAATGATTAGATGTATGTTCTATGTTGGCTGACTTCCCATTATAGGAGGTATTATTTGAATTCTAAGAATGCAATCTCTAATCATGATAGATATTAGGATTTTTTTATTAATTTATTTATGACTATCAATTATTGTGTTAATTTCACCATTTTTTGTATTAGGCATCTAGTCAGAATTTTTGTGATTTGTTGGAGTTATTGAACATTGTATGAAATCATCTTATTTTGTCATGACATCTCTTGTAGTGAACTCACAGAGTTAAGATGTTCTTGTTGTTTTCTCTCATATTGATGCAACTTTTAGTGTCATGCAACCATATTTTGGTAGCTATAATTATGCACATAGTCTATGGATAAATCTATTCTGACTTGATAATATTCACATATCTCAATTTGACTTGTTATAACTTAATTGATAATTGTCACAGTTTTCATTACATTCAACTATCATTTTTGGCAAACTAAAGATGAGAGGTATCATGAGTTAAAATCTAGACTTAGAGGAAATTTAGAGTGAATATTGAAATACAAAAGGAATTCATAAATTTTTTATAAACTTCAGGAAGTATTTATGAATATAGATTTGAGAAATTAGGAGCATCGAGCCCTTGTGGAAAGTATGCTCTCAAATTCAGGTGACTGGAGAAAAGGATACACATTATTTTGAAGGGCTCACACAATTTACTTTGAAAGGAGCCCAGGATATAGCTCGGACATCCTATACTAGAGAAGCATGGGTGCAATGGCTCAGGAAAATAAAAGCACCTTAGCGATACCTAATTCATGGTTGAAAGATGTTATAAGGAAATTTGTAACAAAGAACTTTATCCAAAAAAGGGGATTTCATCTAGCCTCTAGATGTAGATTTGTAACCATGGGCCCGAATATCTCACATCTATTGGAGATGTAGCTTGACAACAAACATTTGGTCAAGAGCTCGCATTCACTTGTCTATGATCCCAACATGCCAAGAAGTTATTCTGAATATAGCTGATAAAAACAAAACAAAAAAAACGTCTTTTGGTTATTATTATTCTTTATCACATCTGGTTTATTAGGAACTAAACTATTTTTGATAAATGTGAGCCATCTACATGTGTAGTATGACATAGAATCATTAATGACTGTAATAGTTTCATGCATAGATAGGTTGCATCCTATTTCTTGGAGTCTTTACTCCAGCCACTTGTAAAGTTCAATAGTTTTTGTTTCAATAAAAGAGTAGCACGCTTAATGATATAAAAACAAATTTGAGAAATTAATAAATGAAATAAAAATACTTGTCTTGTGCATATTTAATATAAAAATACAAAATACTTTTTTTAATTTGAGGGATACTTTACACCTTAAATTTGTTTATAATGATTTTCTTCCCTTCTCCTCTCCATATTAACCAAACACGTTAAATTAAAAATTTATCTTCCCCTCTCCTACCCTTCCTTTCCCTCATTTCCTTCGTTTGTCCTCATCCACTGCATAGTAGCTAGTGATCGTAAACTAACTTGCAAGAATATTAAATCAATACGTGATAAAACGTTTACTTGATAAAAATTATATAAATATATTTTCTCCTTAATTTGAAATACAACAAAAAGTATGGTAACCACGGCCACGGGACGATGTTTTGGAGTGTTGGGCGGTTGTTCCAAAACAGAGCCACTGATTTTCTAAGCGCGCCTGTCTCCTTGACCTGCCGCCTCATAAGCGGAGGGGGAGTCCTCCCTGTCTGGTCAGGCGGTCACCTCTCGAACACCATTTCTTACATTCCAACTCTCTTGGTGGTCCCTTTGCCAAGCCATGGCTTCTACCGGCGCTGCGATGCCCGTGGTCTCGTCTCCGACATCGTGTCTGAAGAAGCGGGCTGGCGCGGCTGCCTCCACCGGAGAAGTCGCAGAGGAAAACCCTAGTGAAGCATCTCTCGAGAAGCCCCCTTTGGCGAATGGGCACAGCAGAAGCCTTTCTGACTCAACCATACTGGCGGCCCCTCCCTCTATGGCTGGGGCGTCGGATGACATCGACGACCCTCTTCGCGGCGCTAAGTTACTCACTCATGTGGAGGTCCTGCGCCGCCGGTCCCGCCGCGCCAAGGCGCTTGCCGCGGAGCTCCGGGACCACTTCTGGGTCTCCACGGAGGCCCTCAGGGTGAAACTCCGGGACTATTATTGGAAGTTCGGGGTCAGCCCCGTTGAGGAGGGGGAACCCCGGGCGGCGATGGCGAATGGCAGCGTTTGCAACGGTGGAGGGTTCGGTGAGGATCCGGTAGGGTTAGGGACCGTGAAAGAGGAGAACCGATTATTTGGGAAGAAGAGAAAGCGCAGTTTTGAGATTTCTAGGTGTATATTTCCTTCTTGTAAGGCGAAAGGCATGGCTCTGTCGAGTTACTGCCATCAGCACATACTTTCTGATTCCAATCAGACTTTATACAAACCTTGCAGTGCTGTGCAGAAAAGGTATCTATCTCATTTTTTTTGGTTTTCAGTTCAGTTGCCTTAGTAGCACAAATGTCCTGGTTAGGCTATTCTTTGTCTTTGTTAGGACAGAGTAAAGAATTCGGTTGGTATGTTTGATGAATTCACTTCCAATTTACAGTGGTTCCTTAATTACAAGTAAGCATACTTAGATAAACTTGTATGGAATTGGTTGTAAACAAGGTTGTAACGGTCGAAAAATCATGGAGTGAGCAAATCGCAACCCCCCACCCTCAAAAGAAAAAAAACACACAGAGATTCAATCATCCTCATCAGTTGTAGGTGCCTGTTTCTAGCTTTCTTTATCTGGAGAGGGTTTGAGCCATCAGTTCAATGACCACTGACTTTGTTATCCTGTGCAAAATGTTTAGTCCTTTAGTAAACCTCTTCAACAGTGCTCGCCTAGTTGGTGCCGGTGAATTCCATAGAGCGCTATCCATCCTGCAATGCCTCACATTCTTACTGCGAAGAATTGGTTGATTGGGAATTCGCAATAATCCAGAAATGTGTGTGCCTATAATGCTTTCAATCCAGTGATCGTCTGTTTTATGGGTTATTCTGGTTATTAGTTTGTTATCCAAAATGTTGTGTCATCTCTAATTGTAGTCACCATCATTTAAAATTTTAATATCCAGAATGTTGGATCCTCTATATTCACTGCCCATTTCCCCTGTCAAACAGGGCCGCGGTGTCTATATATGCACTGTCCTTTCGGCTGCTCACCCACCATCACCTCTCATATAAACATTCCCCAAGCTTTGCTAAATCTTGGTCTTTTGGCCTGTAATAAGCAGCACAGACTCCTTTTCCTATCATTGTAACCAAACTTGAGCCTACTCCAGATAAATAAACTGCCTTATCTTACTTTTGAGATGGGAGTATAAAGATCATTGTCACAAACGAAAATTTAATGTACGTGGCCATTTTAATTATCAAGTGAACGCTGATTACGGATGGATTGTCCTTGAACAGAAGTTCATTTCCATTGACAGTCCTTACACTTTAGCTACTTTCATTAGTGGGGATGATGATTATTTCATAAAGCCATACCAAAACACAGGAGTCGCGGAGCAACTTCATTTGAGATAATTCATTTCTCCACTGTAAAAGTATCAAGATAATTCATCTCAAAACTTATACGCTGATTGAAAGCGTACACTTTTTCTCAGTCTTGCATTAATGGTGCAATTTGCAACTTTCCAAGAGCCTATAGCAAACTTACTTAATATGCTATTTGTTGAGTCAAATAAACTGAAACTTCACTCTCCAAGCCGAGCTCTTAACTTCTAATGAAATTGAACTAGGGTCACGGTTTATCCTAATGGATGAGAAATACCTTAGCTAACAAAAAGTCTAATGCTGCTGATCCTATGTACCTCAATTCTAAAATCTAAATGCTTCTTAGGAAGGACCTTACTGATGGATGTTATTGCAGTATCTGTGGTCAGTGTATTTCTTGAACTTCATTTATCATATCTGTTGTTACTCCCACAAGGTGTTGAATCAACCAAAAACCATGCTTTGCAGTGGATTGAACAGAACGAGTATTTGTGGAAAACCGGTTCTCCAGACCATGGTACCCTCCCTCTGTTCTGCTCACCTTCAGAAGTCAGAGAAACATTTGAGCCAGGTATTGAAAAAGTTTGGTCTCATCACTCCACCAAACATGCATCCTCCTAAGTTCCATGTCATAGCCTGCGAGTATGTGCGGCAAATTCAAGCAAAAAGAAAGGGGACTCGGAAAAAGACAACCAGTAGCTATGTAGTTAAAGATAGTAAAGTTGAGTGAAGAATTATGAGCTGAATGAGACATTTCTGCATCAAGTTTGGCTGACGTACAACGCGTACACTGATCTTTGGGGTGAAATCCTGATAAGAGATTTTGATGGGAGGATTCCACTCAGAGCTAGCATACGACTCTGTGCTACAATTTGTTATCTGCTCAAGTCTTTTGACGTCTACTGAGACAACCAGAGGAGTACGTGTTGAAAAGATACCTATTTGTTCCACTGGGTATCAGACTGAAACTTCCAAGTAAGGCCTGTTACAAGGATGCAATCAAACTATCTGTACATAGACTGATACATCTCAAATTTGATGTTGTTGTATGTGTTTCTCATGATATATTAGCATGCTTGCCGTTCCAGTCAAGTATTAACTTGAGTCTTTGTTTTCTTCAGGGGGTGAATCACAATGCAGCCAGATAGTAGTCCGTTTGTTGGTGGTGGGAGACCTGACATTTCTCAGCGTACTGGGATTGTAAGAGACTGCTTGATTACAGAGAAACAATATGTGCTTCTGGAGTAATGTGGGACTTTTGACCTGTGAATAGAGGGATTCATGAACTGGTATGTGGCTCGATGTTATAATGTAGTGTGGAATTGCTAGATCATGATTTGTTGAGGAACAGGTGGTGGGCAGGTGGTTGGATGTGGGAAGGCCTGATATTTCTCAGCGTACTGGGACTATAAGAGGGTTTTTAGGCTGTTTCCTGCAGAGATGCAATATCTGCTTCTAGAGTAAAGTGGGACTTTTGACCTGTGAATCGATGGATTTATGAACTGGCATTTGGCTCCATGTCATATTGTAGTCTGGAATTGGTGGACCATGATTTGTTGAGGAACAGGTAGTAGGCGGGTCGGTTGAAGGTGGGAGGCTGGACATTTCTCAGCGTACTGGGACTGTAAGATGGTTCTTAGGCTACATGCCTGCAGAAAAGCAATATCTGCTTCTAGCATAAAGTGGGACTTTTGACCTGTGAATAGATGGATCCATGAACTGGCATTTGGCTCGGTGTTATATTGTAGTCTGGAATTGGACCACGGTTTGTTGAGAAAAGGGTGGTGACTGGTGGGCAGGTCGGTTGGAGTGACCATGGTTTGTTGAGAAAAGGGTAGTGACTGGTGGCAGGTCGGTTGGAGTGCAAGGTGTCATATTGTGACTAGTCACCAGAGGAACTGGCCAGTTAACTGTTTTTGATGGATTCAGAATATATTTCGAAAGAAATGAGTATATCCATCCGGACATATCCAAGGATGCAGTCATCACCCAATCACACTGGGCAGGTAGAAGTTTAAAAGTTAATATTTGAGTCTGTGACCATAAGGGAGATACCAATAGTCTTGAGACCGATTAGTTGCCTAACAAGGGCGGGAATATGAGCGCAGAAGGATATAAATTGGCAGCTGGTCGTGAGTAGCAAACGAAAAAATGGCTGCCATCCTAGTGCACTCACTATATGTTGCAACCTTGATGCTCAGTTTAAGATCTGGAACATTCTTGAGGTGATAGGTTGCGATCGTTTGATCCTACATAGGACAACTACGTTTTAATGAACTAACGAGCGCAGCTTGTATCGGGCAAGCTGTAGACAGGTTATTTTGGTTTATATTGATATTAGTAGAAACCTTTGAAGAGCATAGTCCCTGAACTCTTGTTTATGTAATTGTTGGGGTTCAAAATTTAGGTCCTGATGTGCTGGTTTGAAAATGTATGTAATCCATAAATCATCTTCAGCTGCATTTGTTTTTTTACTTATTTGAGGTGCATTTGTTTGGTTGAATGGGTTTGTTCGTTGCTTACAAGTGGTAGTAATATCAACTGCGTCCTGTTTGGGCCCAGTCCTTTTTTTTAGTCACAGCGTGCTTTTCCCACTGTCGTGCCAATGAGCAGATTGCCTAGTCTATCTTCTGTAGAGTGTAGGACAGGTGCTATGCCGTGCAGCTGTTAGCTCTCTTCCATCTATCAGACACTTTTTGGTGCGGGCCAGACCCATATTGGGCTCTACCCTTTTATGATACGTGGGCACATTTCAATCTGAATACGATGGTGGCCATTTCGGGTAAAATCGGTCTGAGTTGGGATTAAGGGATCTCCATGAATCCCCTAATCTGAACCGATTCAATCATACTTCTACTTGGCCAGATTTTATCTGGGTTAGGAATTGGACCAGCAAATCCACTTTAAATTTTGGGCTTTCGTATTTGCAGGAGCATTGATGGTATTCAATACGGTCAGATTAGCTCCTAGTCTACTACTTATTCCAAACACGAATCATCAATTCATATCCACAGTCTGGATTCCATACCTTTGAAGTGCTGTCGATCATGGACTCAAATTCCTGCATGTTAAATCAGTTGTTATTATGCAACTGTGAATGCATAATATAATTGACATATATTACAATCTATCACAAAATACAACCAAAAGTGATCAATTTTGACCACTTTCAACCAATGTCTAAATACTTTAGTTTGATTTTATGCTTTTGCATTGAGTTTTTTTATTCTCACGTGGCTATTACTCTCGGCCCAGAAAAGGGGCCCTTGTACTATGTTGATTTTCAGTGAGCCTATATGTAAGTTATTCTTGGTTAGTCCATAGAACTGAATTTCAAATTCGTCAGCATGTTCTGTTTGCGGCCTGTTTGCAAGGAGAATCATAGCAAAGCCGCCTTTGTAGTTGTTATCGTGGGATTGAGACCCATGACCTGATAACCCGTTGCTATTCCTACCTTACTTTCCGCTCTGGGAACCACACAGAGAAAATCCTAACGCATTTTCGAGCAAGGTGTTGTTGAGTTCGTGTTATTTACTGCAAATTAACATATTCTCTAGTAGGCGTGACCTTCTTTCCATTATGAAAGAAATTAAATTCAAATCAGGCCGTTGCCAGACACGCCGCTTTAAAGTGTGTGCATTGTAGATTATTAATATCCAAAGTCCGAACATGAGCTATGATATAAGCCAGCGCAGACCTTCCCTGCCTCATTCATATGCGTCCCGAGAGAGATGTCGGGGTGGGCCGACGCACTACTACCGCACTATGCTCAGAGTGAGTTGCCTAGTCAAATGCAGGTCTCAAGTTGGCCAGACTGGTCTGACAGAATTTCACGACCAAAGAAATTGTACAGCCCTCAGTTTTTATCGAAATGCAGCTGCCTTCCTGCGCAAGCAATATAGACCCAGCCAACTTAGGTCGTGTCGAACAAGACTACATGTGAATGGCAAACCTCCTATCACTATATCGTAGATCGAACGGGGTCACACTGCAAAAGGTGTTACGTATTGTAGAAAGAGTCAAAATCGAAACATCACCGACGCTGGAAGGGTGAGGAGATTACCATAAGATCAATGCCTCACGCTAAATATTTGTACAGTGGAGATGACCTCTAAAGTGAAGGGGATAAAGTAAAGATAAGAAAAAACTAACCCCACCCGATCTAACCTAATCCTATCAAAACCAGAAACTCGGGGTTTATAGAAGTTTGTCTAAGTTTTGGATCAGTGGCGGAACCAGAAACTTAAAAGGGGGGGGGGGGGGTGCTGAATTACATGTATTAGTTATTAATTACAACAGGAGGGGCTGAGTGTTATAAATACAATATTTGTACGAAAAAAATTGTCTTGTATGAGGTTTGAACTCGGGTCACTAAACTCCATATGCATCTTAGTAACCAGTCCGCCTATAAATTTTCTTTGTTTATTATCCGCAGAACAGTAATATATACATATTTGTTTGAATGATTTAGATATATATACACTAATTTAGGTTTGGGATTGGGGGGGGGGGGGGGCTAAAGCCCTGGCAGCTCCCCCTAGTTCCGCCCCTGTTTCAGATTGTATCTGGTTAAATTTTGTTCTATACGAATTTTAGTTAGATCTAGTTAGGGTTGAGTTTCCAATTTATCATTGAAAAGAGAAATTCTTATTGTAAGAATCAGGATTACAGAGAGTCATATATATAGCTTTGTCTCAAGGTATATCAGAGACACGTCTTAATATAAACTAAATTAATGTTAATGGGCTTGAGGAGAGTAAACTCAATTAGCTAAATAAGGAAAAATAAATAACAGAAAAATCAGCAACACTCCCCCTCTAGTTGGAGTATACATTGTGTATTCTGGCTTGCCACACATGTGGGAGAAGGATGGAGGTGAAACATTCTTGGTGAAGATATTAGCAAACTGTTCTCCAGTCTTTACATATGGCATAATGATCTTCTTTTCACAAATCAGGTCTCTCACAAAGTGGCAGTCAACCTCAATGTGGTTGGTACGTTCATGAAAAATTGAACTACTAGCTATATGAACACTCGCTTCATTAGTACACTTGAGAGTTGAAGCAGAAGAGAGAAGAAAACATAATTCTTGAAGGATAAATATCAACCATTGAATTCCAAAACAAGCGTGTTCCACGGTGTAATATTCCGTATCAAATTAGAGCCTGCCACAACATACTACTTTTTTACTCTACCAATTGAGGGAATGATCCCCCAAGGTAACGCAAAAACTAGAAATAGATTTTTTATCATTCACATCTCCAACCCAATCACATTTGCATAGTACTTCAAGGTGATATTTGAAGATTGTGGTTTCTTATAAAGGGAACCTCTATTAGGTGCACTTTTTTGATAGAATCAAATGTATTGTACCTAATCTGGTGGCAGACAAGAGATTTAGCCATGTGTTGACTAACAACACTAATAGCAAAAGCAATATATGGTAAGGTAATTATAAAACAAATGATTTCTCAACTGTGCGTCAATATTGTTCAACATCAGAAAAAACACTTCCTCTTAAACGAAACTTTATTATGGTAGTCCATGGGTGAAGAAATAGACTTAGAAGTTGGCATGTCGGAGTCATTTAAGAGATCAAGGACGTACTTCTACTGAGATAAATAAGTGTCCTGACGAGAACGTAGTACTTCTATACCCAAGAAATAGTGAAGTTGTAACCTTGGTGTGAAAATGTTGTTGGACTGCTTATTTCAGTGTTGAAACTCCATGAGCATCACTACCAATGACAATGATATCATCAACATAGACATCGAGGATGATCCTTCCAACTTGAAGAATTAAAAAATAGACTATGATCACTAGATGTTCAGGAGAAACCCATGCTAGTAAGAATGCCACTAAGTCTTCTAAACCAGGCTCATGGTGATTGCTTTAGATCATACAAAGAGCATTTTAGGTGACGAACTTTTTTCAAAAGACTCCCCCTAAGTACAAAAACTCGGGGCCTATTTCATATGCACTTCCTCCTCAAGTTCACCATGAAGGAAGGCATTTTTAATATCAATATGGAATAGAGAGAAATCCATATGAGGGGCAAGGGGGATTACAATCTTGATAGAAGCAATACAGATTATAGGTGAGATGGTTTTAAATAAATTTATGGTATATGTTTGGGTGTATCCTTTGAATACAAGACGAACTTTGAGTCATTCCACTGATCCATATAAAATAAATTTTATAGAGAAGATTCACTTACAATCAATAATATTTTTATTTAGAGGAGGGAAAAGATCTTCGGTCCCATTCTCATGCAACACTATCATTTCCTCAAGTATCGCAACTTTCAAACTAGGATGTTGAAGGGCCTCACAATAGTTTTTGGAAATTTGAATAGAATCGAGTTGTTGGGTTGTAGATTTAGCAATACATGAAAGCTTGGACATGCAATAGGTATAAGATATAGGATGGCAAAGAGTGCAACAACGGATACTATTTCAGAGAGCCATGTGATGTGCTAGATACTCAAACATGAAAATTGGTGTCTGGTCATGTGCCGAAGGAGGAGGAATGACATGAGGGTGTGGGAAAGATCAAGCTCACCAAACTCAATTGGAGGTTGAGGTGAAGAGGTTACTGACGTAGAATCGAAGAACATCTTAGATTCATGAAAAGTAAAATCAATAGAGTCATACATACGACGATTTCTTGGACTATTACAAAGATAACTTTTATAAAATATATAATAGTCAAGGAAATCATATTAATAGAGGGGGATCAAGTTTATCCATTTTGGATCAAAGTTACTGCACTAAAGTAGTACACCATAAAATACGCAAAGGAAGATAGAAAGCCGTTTGGGCGGGAAAAACAACCAAAAAGGGGGTCTTGTTCTGAAGAACACAAGATAGTAGTCGACTAATAAGGTAGCAGTCTGTGAGAAAAGTTTTAGACCAATAAATCTGAGGTAATTTTCCCTAAAATATAAGAGCATGAGATAATATCAAGTAAATGACGATTTTCATGTTCTACCATTTCGTTTTGTTGTAGGGTGTTAGCGTGGGAACGTTGATGAATGGTTTCAATTCAGAGCAAAAGTAAGATACTTGAGCCAAAACATATTCTAAAGCATTGTTGATCTGGAAAAAAATGATGGATTTATCAAATTGTGTTGAAAGAATTTTATGAAAATTCTTAAAAATGCCAATCATTTCAACTACATCATGCATGAGAAATCATCAACAAAGGTATTGAAAAAACAAAATCTATTAAAACTATTGGTTTGAAAGGGACCACATATGTCATTATGAATAACATCAAAGGTAGCTTTAGAATAGAGACTAATTTTTCTAGGAAAAGAACTCATATGATGCTTCCAAAACTCACACTAGACACATGTGATACTTTGTTAAACTAGATAAAGAGGGCTCCAAGTACTTCAACTTCTCAATAAAGGGATGAATGTAACATTGGTGAAGTTGAATAGGTGTGCTCACAAGAAGAACAAAGACAAAACAACATCACCAAAGTAATAAAGGTCACCATCTCTACATCCAGAACCAATCGTCTGAAAAGTATGAGTATCCACCTCACAAAACCATGACTGCCAAAGGTGACGTTGCAAGTAAAGGCATCAACTAATTTAGCAATGAACATTAAATTAAAGAGAAAATGAGGAATATAATGAGCATAATGCAGTTTGAGACTATATGAGACATGAACACTGCCACATTGTTGAACATTTTTTATGGACCCATCTTCCAGAATGACAGATGAGGTAGGAATATGAGGTCTAGTAAAGGAAACAAGGCGTTTCATACGACTCATATGTTGGTGACCCCAGAGTCAACAATCTAAGGAGAGATGGATGCCAACATAGAGGTCCCAACATTACCTTAGTTGGAAGTTGGATCCGTCAAAGATGACGCAAAGGATAGCATTGTCACAGAATCCTCAGATCATGTAGATTGTGGAGGAGTTTGTTGAGAGGATTGTAGAAGTTGCTTATACTCAGCTGAAGAGATGATAACAGACTAATTAACTGATCCTTGGGCAACATGGGTAGTTCCTTTATTACGACTGCCCCCATAAGGATGACCGCACTTCTGACTGTATGTAAAGAGGCGAGATCACCTCCTTACTAAAATTTAAAGGAAGTACAAAACATCCATCTTTTTAGAAAGATAAAAGATATTGAGGGATGCATGTATAATATTCCAAGTAAATAAGCATGCACTAGATACATTACAAAATGTCAATAGCAGTGGAAATAAAAGAACTAAGCTTATTACATGTCTTTTATTGTTCATTACATGATTGTTCTCAAAAGAAAAAGATAAGAGAAAAGGATCTAGCTATAGAAACCTAGACATCCTTTCAGATAGCTTGAGATCTACTCCTGAGATGAATTCCTTCAAACTTGTCCTTCTCCTTGCTTAGCACCAGCACCTGGGTGGTTGGGAAAGCACCCAGCAAAAGGGGAAAGAAAACAAAGTATGTGTCACAAAACTAATCTAGGATATCACGATAAGTACAACAAAAAATAGGCTAGGGTTCATCATATAATGAAGATAACAAGAGTATGAGGCTATATTCAAAAGAAACTTGCCATTAACAATTATATCAAAAAGGATTTGCATGTAAGATAATTATGTCTACCTAACTAAGTAGGGTTGAGGCACCTACCGGACCTCTAACCTTAGGTGAGGGGAGAATAAGACATTCCCAGTCACCTACAATATTATGGGGAGAATAAGACATTCCCCAGGGCGATTATTTACATGCCCTCTGTGGGTGGTTGTACATAAGTACCGCTATTTTAAATTAAATAGAACATAAATCCACATGCTAGAAAAGTAGTCATGGCAAGAGTAGTCATAATATTCAATAAGCATGGCAGTGGGGTATAAGATCCAAACAAGAAGAAATTATAATCTAATTTGAGGCATGAACAACATTAGGATTCAAGAATAGGATATTTAGGGTTCATTTAAGCCTCATTAGGGAAATATAGGGTTTGGCTACAATTATCCCAACATAGGGTGTAAGGAATGTACATACCTCTCTTACTGATATCAATTACTAACTTTCACCACTTTAATTGAGTCCAAGTTCCACTTTGCCTATTTTTAATGTATTAACATGTATTAGAGTACATAGTGCACATTAATATATAGAAACCCTATTTTTAGAGCTTTTTAGTAAAATTCGGATTTAGACTCTTAAAAAATCACCAATAAACTTATTAGGTTTTCTTGATCAAGAAAACATATATTTATATTAATTTTGGAGTTATGATGTTTAAGATGTAAATTTTTATAGATTTTATGCATTAAATTCGTTTTACAAAAATAACCCTTCGTAAAACCATGAAATCAGACCTTGAAAATATTTTTATTAGATAGAGATTAATTTTCCAATTCCAAAACATATTTATTTGTCAAATTTGGATAAGCGGTTTAGAAGATATGAATTTTGCAATACTGACCAATAGGAAATTCATCATCAAACCGATCGAGATGATTAAAGAGAGAGGGAGAGGAAGAAAACACCATTCGACCAAGATCAGATTTGAAGTTGCATAGGTAACCAAACTAAAACTTCTAGAGACGGTAAAACAACAAGAAATCAAAACCTTAGAAGAGGATGGTAAAAAGAGATGGAAATCGTCGATTTTCAACATAAAAGCATGAGTTTTAAGCATGTACTAAGCAATATATGAGAAGGGTGTTAACCAAACTTGCCTCTAGGAAGGTAATAAGGTTCAAACAGAAAGGATTCCGAGATTAGAAGGTCTGGTTGCTCCAATCCAAGCTCCTTTCTTGAGCAAAGATCACCTTCTCCACTTTAGAGGTGCAAACCCTAGCAAAAGAGCAAGGAGATGACATGTTTTAGGGTTTTAGGTGGATTTTTACCATGTATGGTCATGGTTCTGACCTATAAGAAGGTGTAAGGAAGACTATCATTATGAAAATAGGGAATTAAGGGAGGAAACTTACTAGTTTTGGTCAAATTTACCACGGAGGAGCTTTAGAAACCCTAATAGAGCAATTTGGAAGCCCTAGGAGCCTTCTTCACCAAGGTAGGCTCCATCTATGACCTTGGGGCAGCAACTTCATGGCCAAATATAGAAGGAACTATTATCTAAGCTAGAGGAAATAAAAGGAGAGCAAGATTTTTCGAATTGTGAGTTGAGAAGGGGTATATACATGGCTATATATAGAAAGAGGTGAAGCATGAGGAGTCTTAAGGGACTTTCCATGTGTCTTTAGCCTAGCGATTGATGGCCATGCAAGAGGATAGCTCATAGAGGCTTCATGCATATCAAAAGTTGGTGCTAAGAGCCCATAGATTATTCTAGGCCATCCCCACCATTTTTCAAGAAAGAAATAACCTCATTGGTTGATAGCTTTTAAGGATAAACATCTTTATAAAGAGGGTAATCCTTATAATGCCCTTGGAAAGAAATACCATCAAACCAAAGTGAAACTAGGTTCTCCAATTGTTTCAAATATAATTAATGATAAGGGAATATCTAAGCATTAAAATTCAGGAGATAATTTGCAAAGAAAACCTCTCAATTGGGTAAATTGCATAAAAGTCCAGAATGTACCTAAAATTGCATAACTTGCACAAACAACATCCAAATCAAACCAAATTTGAAACTTAGCCTCATTTTATGTTTTGAAAATCATATCAAAAAGTTATATTAAGTTTTATATCACTTCATTATGGTAATTAAGCTTTTACTGAGGTATTTGTGCATAAACCCTTATATTGGTACAATTAGTGAATAAATGTTCACTAAACCACAATAAATTCCACTAATTAAACATAAATGACATAAAGGATAGAAATGAGAGGGAAACTTGGGAAAAAGATTTACATAGATATTACATATAAGATTCATTATGTTACACTGTACTTCCCCTCCAGATGGCCTAACTTGTTACAGAAAGTCCATTTTATCCGGGGGCATCCTGACCACATTCTCGTCTATGGGAAATGTCATATATTGTTAGTTGTGATTCTGGTGGAGTAGAAGACAAGTGGTAGACATTAGACTACTACAGATGAGAGGAGACAACTTTTACAGTGGGAAAGTTGTCACCGGTCAAGATATGATGCGAACTAGAGCATAGGCTAGATGAAGACTATTAGAAATTTATTTGTGATAAAGTGGACCCTCTTCTTGGTTTGATCCTTAGAAGAGACAGGCTAAAAATAGTCAAGACGATGAGACAAGCTGACAATGAAATCAAAATATTTATCAAGGGTCCTATAACCTTGATTTTCACCAAATAATTTATCTTAGATTTTATAAAGCATCAAAAAATTCTTCTCTTGCATGTAATGACGATGGATAGCATCCCATAATTCTTTTGTATAGAAGGTTCCATGTTGGCCCATAGTAAGTTTTTACTTGAATATTGTCTCGCTTCCATTAGGGGTATCCTTAGTAAGTTTTTCAATGAATTTCACCTTGTCTCTAGATGCTAGGATGTTTTGGATAGAATTCATCCATAGAAAATTATCTCCATTTAACTTGATTATGAAGATAGTAGCATTGTCGTTATAGAGAATGGTATGATGTGAATGTTTTTCATCATCCATGCCTTTAGGCAGGATAAAAAATCACATTGGTAGGACATCGATGGATAAAAATACAAAGTAGTCACACTGGTAAACAACAATGGAGAATGATATCATAGTAGCACATCGGTAGAACAATAGTGGATATGAGAAATCACTGGAGAGATACATAATGAAGGAGAAAATTGGAAAGAAACATAGTTGTAAGCACTATTACTGGAATGATGCACTGTGATATGAAGAAGATAATAGATTTCTAACAATTATTGGCGGTCACTCATGTACATAGGAAAAATACATGGGGAAGAAATTAAAAAATAGAGAAGGTTGAGGTTGTTGCAATCTTGTTTTTAGAAACAAAGAACTATGGTGCTGAGATCAACACGTCACCAGTTAGATGTGGTGGGTGATGGTGAAGGGGAGGAGTATCAACTGGATTCCCATGGAGATCGCTAAGCCAAAAAACACCCAATCAAGGGGTCATGTGTGCAACTCCTAAGGAGACAATGACCTACTACTCCATATCAAATCAGGCATACTGGGATAGGGATCCCTCAAAATGAGACAACAAGATGGTGGCTACCTCTTGAATGATAGTCCTATGAAGGCGGCGTGCTAGCACACAGTTTCCAATAGCATGCTCAGCAGTCGGCTAGGGAAGCTAGCCGCACTACACCACTGCAACTGGCCGACGGTGGATGGAAGTGGTAGGTGGGCGGGTGGGGTGTAGAAGTGGGTGGCATGTGGGTTGGGTGGGGGAGAGAAGAAGAAGAACAGGAAGAACATCACTGGGATAGGAATCAGGCTCCTTTTTTAATACTCTACAGATGCTCTTGATGTTATGTGAATAGGCATTCTTATTATGGGAATCAAGGTTAGAGAGAGTCATATATAGCCTTGTTTTAAGGTGATGTACCAGAGACACAACATAACGTAAAGTAAATTAATATGAATGGGACTGAGGAGAGTAATCTCAATTAACTAATAGAATGAAAAATAAATAACAAAAATACCACCAACAATAATATTCTATTTATTTTATATTTATTATAATTTATTATAAAATGTTTCTAGATTGATTGAGTTATTTATGTTGGATTGGTCTATGCATGTTCCTATTAGTATTGTCACATGTTTTATCTGATTTGGGTCAAATTTGAGTTGAAAATGTTCTGGTCGTCTCAAAATTAGTAAAATCCAACCCATGTGAATTAAAATATAGTGTTAGTCACATATATATAACATTATAATTTTTGGTGATATGCCTTAAGATCCAATCATATGATGATTGTAATGGCACACCTTGTAGTTGATTGATTATTAATAAAAACAATTCTAATTATTATGCGTGTTTTATTATGAGATAATGAATAAATAAAATAATGTTCTAAGAGTGTATGACTCAATAACATGTGAATTCATGTTGAGAACATGAACATGGGATCATGTGTATATTAAGAATATTCATTCTTGTCTTGGTCCCTAGTCAGATATTATTTTGGATATTAGGACAACAATAATTTATCAAGACTAGCATGTGTCTTGACTGATGACTACATCTCATCAGTCATGATTTTGAATATCAAATCAAACACATAGGTACTTATTATGAACCAGTGTAATAGAGAACCCCACTTTAAGTGTGATACATGGAAGACAATAATGGTGGTCGAAATCACATCTTAATGTGCCATTAGTGATTGTGGTCTTAGACCTAAAGTCACCATAGTGATCACATATCGTTCAATGTGCTTTAGCACTACTCAACGTGACCTTGAATAAGGATTGCTATACAAGTAGTGCTTAGGTGCATTGTGACACATGTGTTTGAAGTTGTTGTCCAACTTTTCCAGTTACTTGCGTGGCAGTGAAGTCTTGCAAGATAGTAATCATTGTTTTTGAAGTCATAATTTGATTATGAACATCACTACCAAAGTAATTTGGAGACATAGGGTCACATGCATTGGATGCATTGGAATAGGAGTATAACTGTGGAGATGATTAGAAATTCTACAAGTCAAACTTATTAGTAAAATATATAAGTAATAAACTTGAATTATTATGTAATGTAATTTAATATTATTGGTTAAAATATTTAAGCCAATTGATTGAATTTAAATTATTGATAGATATGATAAGTCGTCTGCTAATCTTGAGAAATTGGTTAGAGTTTACAGTCGGTTGATGGAAAATTAGTTAACCGACTAATGTGATTAATTGATTAATTAATTAATGGCATGATTCCAGAATATTCTAATTGCCTATTTGGTTGTCTATGAGTGACCCTCTTTAAATGCAGCTGCATCCTTTCATTTCCCAATATTTTTGGAAATCATGCTTTCTTTCATCTCTTACTTAAAGGTTATGACAGTCGGGTCATGGATAGATGCTCGTATATGTGAACTCTAGACATCCTCATCCATGAGAGAGACATAAGGAGTACAACTGCGATGCTAGTACATCACCAAATGAGAGGTTTCTCTTCCCATCGACTCAGATAGCATGACGAGGAGTTCTAGCCCAACTGTGTAGACTCCATAGAGACACAAGTGACAAGCGACTGCGTTCAGAGGACATCGACAAGGATAGTTTGTGCATGCGAGGAGCTACGCACACCATCATGTGAGGAGAACGTCGTTGGACTTACTCTAGGACAAGGTATACATCATGCACCTATTGTCGATGAGATTTGTTTATAGGATATGAGTAGAATATTTTTTTTGTTTCTATTGTGTTTGATACCTCCATGATTTCTAACAATAATGTGTGTGTGTGCCACTATATAATTCAAGTGTGGTCTTTCAAAAAAAATTAGCTATCCCTCCTTTAATGAGCCCCTAATTAGTATTTGGACGGTTCCGAACACAACTGGGCTTCCACCTGTTAAAAATGTCACTCTTTCTACTATCAAGTACAAGGCCATGTTAGGATGGGATGTTGTTGGTGTAAAAAAACTAAATTTATTTGATATATCATATATCTCACAATAGGATATTATTATTGAATTATGTTGTTTTAACAAATTTTATAATAGAGTATTTCCCTCGACTATGGTGTCCAGATGATATCTATTTGTTTGAAACACTAAAGAATTTTCAGTCATCTATCAGTCTAGATATTTGGTCTTTATCCTCAAAACTATCGACTTCACAAAAAAATCATATTTTAGGTAGTGATAGATAAAGTGAATTGTAGTCTTTCTCATTTAGAAGGATGTTCTAGCACATGCAGTGCATGTATTCTTCTTGGCTTGACATTTAAATTTGTTCTTTGACATTATAGTCATTTGTTTTACGCCTTTTTGGTGTTCTTTATGCATTTAATTTTTGCTCCAGAGTCTAGATTCGAAAAACCACCTAAACAGCCAAGTAAAATCAAGATTTCAGAACTCTTCTTAACAATATGAGTGGATGATTCTTAATCATTCTAAACATTATCTTACTACAAATGTACTTTTCATCAAATTCTAAGGGTTGATGAAAATTAACATAATAGTGAGAGTTTTCTATGCATGAAGTGTGAGGCTCCACCTTTTGGCTTAGAGGGAAGAGTTCATATGACATAGGGGACAACACTACACATGTCGTGATGACATTTTGGTCTTTACAACATCATTAGAGGCACCAGAGAATGAAAGTCAACCTTTCTAATATACAACAAAACAAAGGTGGGTAGATCAAACCAAACAAGCTTACCCTTTGGTAAAGGTTAATGAAGTAGTTGAAGTGGAGGTCCAACAATGGTAGATAGAAATAAACTTCTATTTGTTGATGAATGTAGTTTTAAACTTAATGAATCTGGTTTTGCTCTATGGATATACAGAAAGATTTCACCCTATTTATATCTTATTTTATGGTAGTTTATGTTTGCATAATCTTGTCACATTTCTTGATTAAGCCATGCAGTACAACATTTTTTGGAATATGATTAGTTTCTATTGTGTTATAAGTGAGTTCTGAAAGGAAATTATCATATGGAAATGTATTTATTTGTGAAGTTGTTAATGTTTTATGGTAAATTGGTGTGATTGACATATTAGTTACAAAAAGAAGATCTACCCAAAATGAGTGATCAAACTAGCACATATAGTATCATTTCATTTACACAAATTAAATTTGGTTATGAAATATGCAATTTATGGCTAAGTGTGTGAAGGAAGGAAAATTGTGTGTGACTGCTATAGTTACCCATTGAATCATTGATGATAGTTATTGGTTTTTTTAACTGAAGGTTGGTCAATGAAACAATAAACTCTTCAATTGCTTGGTATAGTTGTACAAATATTTAGGCATATCATAGATAATTTCTTCACCAACTTTGACTATTTAGGTGCATACATTTTTATTGGTACCAGATTGATGTGGGTAGTCTTAGGAGGGTTTCAATGTTCTAGGGGAAATAAGCATGATAACACTAAGTAGATAGCCACTCAAATAGGCAATAAAAAGACATGATAGGTTGTTGATGGGGAATATTTCCCATATACTATGCAACCATAATGGAATGAGAAAAAATGCATGTAGAAGCATTATCGACAAGCTTATAAACATAATATAATAGCCACAAGAGCATAGAAAGGAGAAAGATCAGCTTTTTACAAGGAACACCCCCACGATGTGTGAGGGAAAAACTATGGGGCCAACCACGGGAAAATACACTATAAGAAGCAAAGATACAACCTTTCTTCACCGATTTTGACCCCAAATCAAATATAATATGCCAAATGAGAAATAGGATGATACCATTGTAGTGAGAGATCCCTACAATTATACAAAACTAGATCCCAGTAAGATACCCTCTTTCAAAAAAATTCGCAGTAGTAGATGGTCTGAAGAAGCCACCTGGATGCCTTGGCAATCATGTCCTACTTCCTCTCTTCTTCCTTTTTTTTCTCTCTTCTTCTTCTTTGCTTTTCTTCCCCATATCCAAGGTGTTTCCTTTTCTTTTTCTTCCTTGGAAGTTATGGTTGTTGTTCCCTTTTCTTGGCTAGAATTTGTTGGCTTTCTAATTTCTTTGGATGACTGTTGCAATTTCTTGGTTAGGCTGTTGGGATTTATAATCCTAAGAAGCAATGGTAGCATAATTTTCTAATGGGCCACAACTCCCTGGGCTAGATTGCACATGGGCCCATAATCTCTCCCTACATCCCAAATGAGATATTGCCTTCTTTGAGTCATCACTATGTATGTTGATGAGATCTTTGTAGTGATCCAGTTTGTTTTGCTTCACCCCTTTGGTCATCATATCATAAGAATTCTTCTCAGTATGGATCTTCTTCAATGTTAGCAACTTCTTGTTAATTACATCACGAAGCTAGTGAAATGTCACATCAATAGGCTTTATCTATGTGTGATGCATGTGTTTTTTCTCAAATCAATGACACTTTGACTATGACAAAAATACCAAATTAACATGATTCATGCCCAACTTCCACGTAAATCTCACAATCTAGAGTATTTCTTTTTCTGCTTCCATTGTTGCAATGTGTTGTGCCTCTATTGTAGAAAATGCAATACACTTCCGCAACATGGATTGTGAAGATATGGCTCCTCCTACAAAAGGGAAAACATAGTCATATGTAGACTTCATGTGATCAATATCACCTCCTATGTCAGCATCAACGAAGCCTTTCAGAACTAGTTCAGAATCACCAAACATCAAACACATGATGTTGGTGCCTCATAAGTATTTGAAGATCAACTTGACTATCGCCTAGTGATCTTTCCTAGGGGTTTATAGAAATTTTCTCACTACTCCAACTGTACAAGCAATATTAGGATGAGTACACACCATTGTGTAAATCAAACTACCCATAGTAAAAGAATATTGAATTCTACCATTATCCTCCTCCTTATCAGTATATGGGCATGACTTTTTACTTATGTTTAAATGACCTGATAGTGGATTTACTCACGAGTTTTGACTTTCTCATGTTGAACTGCTCTAGAATCCATTCAACATAGCTCTATTGTGACAACCACAACATGCATTTCTTCCTATCATGTCTGATCTGCATCCCCATAATCTGTCGTGTTGGTCCTAGATCCTTCATCTCAAAGGCTTTAGAAATCTTTGTCTTCAGTTTTCTAATCAAATTGGCATCCTGTCCCACTATCAACATGTCATCCACATAGTATTTTTCATTGAGAAACCTCCTAATGCAAACATATGGATTTGCACTTGTCTTCTGGTAGTCGTGACTCTATATGAAAGAATCAAACTTTTTGTTTCACAACCTAGGAGCTTATTTCAAAACATACAAACTATTCATCAATTTGCAGACTAATTGCTCTTTCCCCTTGACATGAAAACATTATCTCTTCTCCATGTAGGTTTCCTTAGCTATGTCACCATGAAGAAACATTCTCTTTACACCAATCTGCTCAAGCTCTAGATCTAGGCTAGCAACCAAGCATAGAACCACTATAATGGAAGTCATCTTCACAACATGAGAAAATATCTTATCAAAATTCACTCCTGGTCTTTGATTAAAGCTATTGACATATAGTCAGGCTTTGTATTTGATATCCTTGATGTTGTCATCTCTCTTTATCTTATAGACCCTCTTGCTCTTTTGATCTCTACGACCCTTAGGAAGTGCAACAAGCTCACATGCATCATTATTCTACAAAGAGGACATCTCCTCCTACATCTCCTAATGTTACTGTACTCTGTCTCTATGAGTTTGTGCATCCTAAAAACTCTCTGACTTCCCCTAATTGGTAAGAAGAATGTACTGAAATGTTAGATATATGGATGAAGGATGACGAACTCTGTAAGACCTCGTCAACTATTTCTCAGAGGACTCTACCTGGTGATGATCATGCTCCCCTGTCTAGATGTCTCTGATTGTGAATCTAAATCACTCAACTATGTGTCTGGAATAGGAACACTCAATGTACTATCACTCTGTTGTTGATGGTGATCATGTTGCTTTTCGACGTCATATAAAGATTGCATCAGTGAAGAATCTGAAGCATCCTCATACTCATCATAAGAACTAACACATGTTTCACAGCCTCTACATGATCACTCTCCAGCTTTAAAACTGTCTGACTCTCATAGAATATTACATCTTTGTGTCTGCTAATGGTCTTTTTCATAAGATTACATACCCTATAGCAAAAATATTGATCTTCATAGACAAAAAAGATACATGGCACCGCTTTATTGTCCATCTTTTGCCTTTTTCGTATGGAACATGTGCATAAGACTTGCACCCAAATACTCATAAATGAGCATATAAAACATCATTTCGTGTCCATATGTTCTCATGTATTTTAAACCTCAAAGGAATAGACAAAGTTAATTAAATAGCAGTCAATACTCACTACATCAACCCAGAATGTCTTTGGCAACTATGCAGTCTTCAACATGCATCTGACTTTCTCCACTATGATATGGTTCATCCTCTCAGTTGTACCATCGTGTTGTGGTGTGTCGAGCTCTTTCCTCTCATGTCGTATGTCATGTTGTGTGCAGTAGTCTTGGAACTCCCTAGAGGTGTAGTCTCCTCCATTCTCTGTGTAGAGACACATTAAGTTTTTCTCTATCTCCCTCTCCACCATGGCATGAATTTTTTGAAAACACTAAAAAACTTGATCATTGATCTTCACCAAGTAGATCCACACCTTCCTAGATTTATCATCAATTAAGGTGACAAAATACCTCTTACCAACCAGTGAAGCCACCTCAACTGGATGGCATACATCTAAATAAACCAATTGTAGAAGTTAGGACTTCACCTTTGATCTTGTCTTGAGATAAACTTGATGATGAGTTTCCCTTCTGACATGAATCACATGAACTGAGGTTTTTATCCTTGCTACAAAAAATGAATCCATATTTTTATAGTAGTTGCAGGATTTTCTCACTCATATGTCCTAGTTGTATGTGCCATATATATGCCTGGTGATACTCAATTGCATGTATACCACCACCTTTGAACATTATAATCTGAGTCTTGTATAATGTGCAACACAATTTACCTCAATCAAAAACCAAGGCCCATTTTGTGATTTTACATTTGTCATGACCAAAGTCTAGATGGCAACTTTCTCTATCAAAGAAAGAACCACAAATAAAACTCAACCGTAAATCTGGAATGTGACAAACATCCTTGAGTGTGAGAGTGCAACTAACACTTTTTTTAGTACAAATGTCTCCAATCCTGATAATTCTATAGAAGTTGGGATTCCCATATTCACCCTCCTAAATTCTCCCTTACTGTATGAAGTGAAAAACTCCTTACTGGGAGAATCGTGATAAGAAACTTCAGTATCGACCACCCATTCAGAATCATCATCCTCAACATGCAAACACTGATCTTGGACTATTAAGACAACATTGGCATCATCATCCATGTCATTTGAAATTGTCACAGTAGTAATTTTATTGTCATCCTACTTGTCTTTGAGTTCAGACTCGTGTTTCTTTTTCCAAACCTTACAATTCTTTTTTTAACACAACCTAGAGCTTAGATATTATTCATCATGTGCTCTAGACCAGGCCAAATCAAGGATAACAGTTCTCAAACATTGGAACGTAACCAATGAGGTTGGGAAAAGGAATCAAAACATAGTTTAGAACGGGCCACATGCTTGGCAATTGAATCAGCCGGGATGTTTAGATTTCTAGGGAGATATTGAAGATTAACAGTGCACCCATCTTCTTGAATGAACTTGTGATGGTAGGATTTGAACCAGTTTCCAGGTGGGGCGTTGCATTTAGGATGGAGCATGCTTGTTTAGAATCTATCATAATTGTGAAAATGACCAGCCTTGAGAACGAGCAATGTCCATAGCTTTAAGGATAGATTGCAATTCCGCTTCTAGGGCAGAAGTCGAGATGGTGTGGTGTCTAAAGAATAGAAACATGTAGCCATTAATTGAGACATCGAGGATCCCTAGTCCAGAGCAGGCCGTTTGTGGATGGTAAGAAGCATCCACAAAGATGACAGGGGTAGATAGGGCTGGAGCAGTGAAAGCTTGAGCTTTATGGTTGGAGGCCGGAGGTTTGTTTGCAAGCTGCAAAATGGACTTAACTTGTTCTCTATAAAATGAACACAGACCAAGGTTGGTGTCTTGGTTTGGTCATGAAGAAATTTGTTTCTTGTGTTCCAGATGTGCCAACATGTGATGGCACGAAGGATATGGCAAGTAGAGGAGGTGTTTGGACGGGTGCAGTACTTGATCCAATCCGATTCACTCCAAGAAAAATGATCACGATCTCCAGTAGCCCCCAATCATATAGCTCGACTGACATCACAGTCACGTAGGGCATGAAGAATGGTATCATGAGCATTGTTATAGACTTGACATGTAATGTCCACCTGTATGTGCCGTCTTGCTTTTTTAGTATTTGTAAGAAGAGCTTTGTGTTGTAAAAGCCAGAGAAAGACCCAAACTCATTCAGGGAGAGAAGAGTTCCATATACTTTTCCACTATCTAGGCGAGTGAACTTCTTTAAAGGAATGAATCCATCTGTAAGTTGAGCGGCTACTCATACAACCATTGATTTCAAAAGGCCACACCCATCCATCCTCACCACAGTCGGGCATAGGTGGTGGAATGGAATTGGTAAAACATAAGAATTTGTCAGGTATAAAGGCATGGATAAAGCTCCAATCCCAAGTACCAGGTTCAGTAGTCATGGAGGCCGTTGAGATTGTTTCTAGCTGAGCCGAGATCTGGAAGCCATCAAACTCAACGATAGAGGGCTGGTTGGGGATCCAGTGATCAGTCCATACATTGGTTCCTTCACCATTGTTAATGGTTTTGGTTCAGAGACTTGTAACCGGTATTAGGTGCTTTTTGATAAAGCTCCATGCTGAGGAGTAAGGTTTTTAATCATTCTATCGTTGTTAAAGTATTTCTCCTTCATGAATTGCACACATAGCTTGTCTGGTTTGCACAGGAGCGTCCATACATGCCTCATCATGAGTGTGGTATTCTGATCTCTGGCATCTTTAATACCAAGACCTCCCAAGTCCTTGGATGTGGTAACTTTCCTCCAGGCCACTAAGGACAGTCGATGGCTCCCAGTACCAGACCAAATAAAATTACGGACATGCTTGTTGTATCATCACAAAGTGTAGGAGAGAGTTGCACAGTCTACATGGTGTAAGTAGGAAGAGCATGTAGGGTACTCTTAGCCAGTGTTATATGGCCAGCTAAGGAGAGATGGCACATGGACCATCCATTCAGCCTATCTTTGATCAACGTTGACATATGACCATGCGTGTCTTTGTTAACTCGGTGGTGTAATATAGGAACACCTAGGCATCTCCCTAAGTTGTTGGTCCAAGGGAAGCTGAGAGATACACTGATAGCACATTTTTCAGTTCTTGTAACATTCTTGGAGAAATAACACATAGACTTTTCTTGTGATACTGCTTGGTCCAAGACTTTAAAGAAGGCACAAAGAGCTGCTTTTATGTTATTTGCCTGTAAGACGGAAGCTTTAAAAAATAATAGTATGTCATCCGTGAAGCACACGTGGGATAGGGGGGTGCCTCTCTTGGATAGAACAATCAGTATCCACGAGCCTTGTTCAATAGATCCAAGAATGGCCTGTGAGAGGCATTCCATACATAACACAAAGACATATGGGCTGATGGGATCACCTTGTCTCACTCCTTGGGTGGCTTTGAAAGGCTCAAGTGGCTTGCCTTCCCATAAGATGGGCGTAAAACTAGAGTTAATGATTTGCATTATTAAGCCAACAGATATGTTAGGCATACTAGTTCTTTGCAGACTGTCCTTGATGAAAGACTCGTTCATTCTATCAAAAGCTTTCGATAAATCTAGCTTAATACACATCCATGATTTCTTGGTGCTAGAGGTGCGCATGGAGTGCATGACTTCTTGAACGAGGAGTATGTTGCCACTGATCCGTCTGCCTGGTATGAAATTGGACTGGTTCGGTGAAATCCAAGCATACAAAAATGGTTTTATGCGCTCAACTAGGATTTTAGACACTAATTTGAAGCACCTATTATTCAGTGAAATGGGCCTAAGATCACTGCATTTTGTAGGGGCTTTAGTTTTTGGAATGAGAACCATATGAGAATTTGTGATGGATCTATCAACCACACCAGATTGGAACGCATCAGTGACAGTACCGACCACTGAAGGGCCAACATGGTGCCAATTAGCCTAAAGAAACCCATTGTATATACCGTCTAGACCATGTTCCTTGGAAGGGGACATTTTGAATAAGACGTCTCTGGTTTCCAACGTAGAAGGAGGCGCACCCATAGAAAGTAGAGTTGAGGGCGGTAGAGGTTGGAAGCTACCTGGGTAGTTGGATACATCCGCATGATCAGGGTCTGAAACCTTTGTCATTAATTTGAGAAAGTAATCACACACAAGGGCCTCCAAGCCAGTAGCAGTATCAACCCAGAAACCGGAGCAATTGAGAAGGCAGGTGACTTTGTTATGATGGATGTGTGCTTTGACATAAGATTGAAATAATTTGGTATTGCCATCACCAAAACGTAGCCAGTCAATATGAGCATGCTGCTGCCAGTCAGCTTCTTCACTTACAAGTAAGTGATTGTATTTTTCCTGAAGTTCAATGACTAGAGCGTCAATGGCAATAAAGGGAGAGGATTTAGAGGATACCTAGAGGCGTTTGATGTGTGTGAGGAGGGAGTTTTTCTCCTTCCTTTGATGTGCCGAGCGCACACCTTCCCATTTAACAGCTGCAATCTGAAAATGGCTGGCCACAATAGGGAAAGGTGCATTTTTGTCCCACTTAGGAAGCAGGGACAAGCGAAACTCCAGACATAGATGCCAACTTGCCCACATTTTGAAAGTAGCTTAACGAACTGAATGGTTTTGCTCCATAGAAATAAGAAGAGGACTATGATATAAGTAGAGACGGAGAAGAACCGTGATGGTAGCAGTGGTAAACGAGTGCAGCCAGCAAGTGTTGACTAACACCCGATCAAGTTTCTCATATAGCGAGCCATGTTGGAAAGTGAAAAAAGGCCTCTGAGTTTTAGTATCTTTGAGATCGGCATTCAGCAGAACCTCGTTAAACCGTGCACATGAATGGAGATCAAAGGATTTGCCACCCTTCTTTCATTGATATTAAGCATGGTGTTGAAGTCACCTACAACCGCCCACGCTCCACTAATGGACTTAGAAATATCTTCCAAATGATGCTAGAGTAGTTTCTGAGTTGTTGGGTTGGGACTGCCATAGACGACAGTCAAATGCCATTTCTTGTTGACGTAGCAGTTGAGGAATTGACAATGATTAAGAAATATATCTATATCACAGAAATGGTTTTCCCAAAGTAGCCAAATGCCACCTGAAAACCCTATTGCTTCTACTTTGTGTGAAGATGAGAAACCAAGTTTATGAATGATACCCTCAGTAGTGGGACCACTACATCTAGGTTCCACAATAGCAAGAATTTGAAGACGGTGAGAATGCTTTAAATCTTTGAGGAGGCAAATTTTATCTGTCTTGACAGGCACCTTGAATATTCCAACAACCAATCTTCATCAGAAAATGGCATTGGGATAGAAGAGGGATAAAGATTAGATTGCAGCAAGCAGACCCTCTGGCTACACGCCTGTGTCTTGGATCATTTGATAAGCTACTTCCGAAACAAACAGATGCTCTTCAAGGTCAAGGCTCCTCTTGGCACTGGATTGGATGGGCTCATCTGGTGGGTTTTCCATAACCAAGTGATCTGTCTTCCCCTTTTTCCTTACCCTATCAGGACTAAGCACAACGTGATAAACAATTTTCATGTTCCTTAGCATCACGTACCCACTCCCTCTTTCATGCCCTAGCTTGACGAAGGGGTGGCGGTGGGGAAAACAAACTGAGGATCTGTGAGCTTGGAACTGGTGCTCAACACCTGGGACTGCGACCAGTCTTCCCGTACTAACCTGTTACACCCCGATCTCACAATTACCATTAATTATGAGATTAGGGCATAAATTGAGGATTTAACATAATACAAAGATCACCCTTAACCTTCTCTTCTTTTTCAAACTCTTTGTTTTCTTGCATTGAACCACATAAACTAACTTTACAAGGGAATCTAAACATTGATTTCTCTAATATGATTTCAATAGTAAAAATGCATGTATGAACATTCATTATGTTTCTCATACTTTTAAGCACACAAGACTTGTTGATTCGCATATATTGCTAAAAGAGGAATAATGTTATACATCATCATTTACAACTCTCTCTTATTTCTTTACAAGGACCTAGAGTGACAAGGACCGACTAAACTTAACTATACTCAGACTTAACTCTTATGGTAGATCTACTCTGATGCAATGATATCTTCAAGTCCATGTGATATCCCTAAAAATTGTGAGTAGAGGGGTGAGCCTACTCGCTCAGTGAATGAGTACTTCAAAGAAATAGTCTAAAGCACTGTTATAATTACATATATACTTTTGAGCAACTGATATCAATTATAACAGCAGTAAGCTTTAAAGATATTGATCATTGACAATCATAAATATGGCAGGATACTCTAGATATCAACAAGAGAAAATCAATATATGAGCATGCTCAATTAATTTCAAAGAGAACTAATAATTCATAAACATACAAAGAATAATTGTTGGGAAACTATACTGGAATCTTTCTTAACCTTTCTTACTTATAAGAAACTCTTTAAACCTATATGAACATATTTTAGCTTATTCCTTGATCATATGTAGTGTACTCTACATATGAAGACTCATAGCGAACTATGATCTCACCGTACAAGACTTAGCTTAAAATCCAGGAAGCTAAGCCTAGAACTAAATTCAGGTCTGCTTGACTCGAACCGTCACGTCTGACTAAGGCGGCAACTGGCCTTTAACTGGACCTCTCCTTCTAGGTTGAGTACACAGGCGGAGGGTCTGAGATGCTCTGTGGGCCTCATCTTGGTACGCTATGTGGATACCTCTGGGTTACCACTGGGATCTCCGGTTCATGTTGGGTAACCTATTTTCTCTTAGTATACTTCCTCAAGGGATTTGTCTCCCCTCATGCTCTGTGGGTGCGATCTGATCCCCGTATACTGGTCACTGCCAGAGTGGATTGTTTCCTCCCTACAGTGCAGACATACGTAGGGAATCTATGGTGTTCCGGGCACCTATGTCTATTATTTTATTATTCTTGGAAAGCTCTTTCTACATTGTACCTTTCTCTTACTTATACTTGACTATGATATCTCTATGGTACCACATCTATTTAATTGAAGTTTATAATACAACATGTACATCATTCTAAACTTGGCAGAGCAGTATATTTAAAACATTATAATTTATTGAGAAATCAACATACTGTACATGCAGGCAGACTAAAGTTCTTAAATAAACATAATGCATGTCCATTTGGCACTTATACACTAGAATCATGCAATTAAACATCTTAATATACTAATGAGAGCTAATTACTTGGCATACGAATAATCTTCATTCGCACCCATAAATTATTTGTACTTTCTTGGAAAACGTGCACATCGACCCAAATCTTGGGTTGTGCATCTCATACTGAGAACATGGTAATCAAAATGCTTAATTCATTGAACACCCTATCCTTATGGTTTCATTTACCTCATTCACTTATCACATGGCTCTCATAAGGATTGCATGCGACATAAACATTCACTGAATAAAGACTACTATCAACAAATCATATAAAATCAATATATGTATGAAACCTTGGAACTGAGCTGAATTTGGGTTTCCATGCCATTCACTGAGATAACATGCATCAATAATAAAATTTAATAAATAAAGTCTATCATGTCAAGACAATTCGTTCAAATGGATTTCACGATGTCTATTTACAAATATCCAACTTTCCTCGCATCTAGGGTTTCACTCTCTTTACTGAGATATCAAACAAACACTATTCACCTTAAATGAAATCCAAGATAGTATCTAACATATATGTACTATGAATTCAGATAAACAATCATTCATAACCAAGGCAATCCAGATAAACAAATTTCTCTATTTAATTATACAACAATTTTAGTCATAGACAAATTCCCTATATTTCAGTTTACTCTTATAACCTTTGTGAATACATAGGGAATTCTCATTAGGATGTATTGTATACATTTCTAATATGATTTTATCATCTAAAATTCATCCAAACAGAGGAAGAATTCCTTTCATATCATTTTGCAACAACTTAGATCAAACAGACAATTCAGGATTTGTAGTCGCATACTAAGCAATTAAAGATTATGGATGATTTAACCAATTTTCGTGAAATATACTATTTAAAGGAAGTTACCACTCACCCTAAAGTGTGAAAACACCTTAAAAATGCATCTCATCCCTAAAAATCTCAATCTCATATCAAATCCCTAGCAATTCACCCGATTCTTCTTCCTTTCAACTTGGAAACCCTAAAAATGAGGGATTATGAAGAAAGAGTGAGAAAATGAGAAGTTTTGATACCATTTTGGATCAAATCATAGGAGGGATGGAATCTTGACATGTGATATAAGATTCACCATTAAAGTCTATGCAAAGAAGCTAAACTTACATCATTTCATCATTCCTAGGACCGCAAAGCCCTAGGTCAGCATCTCCATCATTTTCTCCTCTCAAACCCTAACTCTCCCTCTCTCTCGAGGATTTTGTTTCTCTGGATTGAATCACGAATTATGACAACACCTTTTTTTTAGGTTGACCATATAGAGCAATTGAGATGCTTGGGTCAATTGCGCATTGACCCCTCACTATACTTTTTCTTATTTCAGCTGAATTTTGTCATAAAAATATTATTGTAATTCGTCTACTGATAAGGCCTAAATGCATCCAAAAATTATGAAAATTTTACATCTGGTTTATGATTTAGTTTCAGATCTTCAGATAAAATTTCAGATCATTTGGAGTTACCAATAAATAAATAAAAATAAAACACTACACTGCTAAAAAGCACTTTGTCAGCATTTTGGTCGAAGTATAGTTTGACCGAGAACCACATTCAAAGAACACTCAAATATTCTAAAATTTTTCTCCAATATGCATGATTGAGTTATCCATATCATATCCAAAATTCAATTAAATAAAAAAATTTTAGAAAATATGAAAAATCATTTACCACACAGCTATCCTGATCAAATTCCATATTCATGTACTATCAAACCCCTAATTTTTTCCGATTAGGGTTTACATTTCTCAAACCCTAATTCTTGAAACTAAAATCATAGTTAGAGTTTATTCTTAGGTTTGAAACATCACAATTGATCTACTATCATTAATCAAGTCTAAACAATGTTCAATCTAATCAAGCATGTAATCATTCAGGTAAACCCTAGTTTACCAATTAAGCACGAATGTGGTCATTACATAACCGCATCCCCCATGAGGGTAACAACAGTGTCCACTACTCCATTGGACTTATCTACATGAGGCGGATCCTTTGTAGAAGTGGTATTCGTAGCATGTTGATTAGATTAGTGGTCGGATTTCTTCTTATTTTTCTTACTGATAACCTTAGTGAAACCATCCTCATCCATTGTGTCGTCGTCAGATACACCGATGGGTTCTTCCTGCACTTTCTTTTGTTGTGAAGCAGTAGATGCTTGTTTAGTAGATGGTTTCTTAGTAGGTATTTTGCACGGCTCCAGACGCTTGGCATGGATAGCCATGGAGTAGGAGATTCTGGGGATAGGGATCGGTAAGTATGTGGACGGTAACTCAGTGGCAGGATTGATGTCATGCTTGTTGTTTGAATCGACGTGTCCTAATCTGCCATACTTCATGCATACAACAGGAAGATTTTCATACTCAAGCCTGAAGTGTTCTCCATTAATGAAGATGGTGGATAGGAGAGGTTTTGTTGTTTCCACTTTGACTGCCATCCTGGAAAATTCCCCCCTGTGACCTTGCGATGTGTGGGCATCAATTTTGATAGTCTTTCCAATGGTATTCTCAATGCTTATAAGGAGTTGATTTTGAAACAAGAAAATAGGCAGGTCTGGAATCCGTACCCATACTACTTATTTTCTAGGTATGGGATCAGAGGGTCTGAAGGCAGGCGACCACGATTGCACAGACAAATAGCTACCAAATATGGTCCAAGGCCCTCCGGTCATGGCTATGATGTAATCCGCTTCACAAGTGAATTGGACAATGTAGTAACCTTGGTAGAGATATATGACCCGAAATTCATCTATTGGGGACCAGATGGAATAGATTTTGTTGACCAACATTGTGAAGCCCACATTAATGCCTAGCACCTTCATGACCACTGTGAACTTCCATGTCTCGAGCAGGGGCTTCATAGCATCCATAGTTACAGAAAACGTCGACAACACCCCGCTAAGATCAACTCTTATGTCGGTGTCCTTCAGCGTGTCCGGCGAGATCGGGTTTAAGAAGGTCAGGCTTCCAACCAGTTTGCTACTAATGGTTTCAGCATACAACTTCTTCGTATCATTGAGAGAAGTATCTTTTGCAACTCCCATGTCACTGTCTATGGAGGAGTCTTGATCAACAGGTGGGACATCAGCAGCCATGGCCGAGACTTGAACAGGAGTTGCACCATCGCCAGAGGAAGCAGAAGGTTCTGACGTCCTTTTGTGATGGGTGTGACCCCGACCACCATATGATCCTCTCCCACGGCCGCCGCGGTCCCGAGAGAACCCTAGCATCGCCAGAGGAAGCTGCCACTCAATGACTAGACCAAAACTAAAAAAACCTTACAATTCTTTTTGAAATGACATGGCTTCCCACATTGAAATCACCCTCTACTCTTTCGACATGGATATACCATGGTCGTTCATGAGATCCTGGTACTCACCAGGGCTCTAAGATCTACCACAATCTCTTTCTCAATCAGCACCACTACTCTCCGTGAAGTGCACCTCTGATCCAATGTCGCCTAAGGCTCATCATCGAGTCTCTTCATTCAGTAGAGTGCTCTCACATGATCAAGTGTCAACTTGTCTTCCTGTACAGAATTGTTGATTGTCACAACGAGCGTCACCCAACTGTCAGGTAATGATTCCAGAAGAAGTAATGTGTGGAGTTCATCATCAAGAACCATCTTTATGGACCCCAATTGATTTACAAGGCTTTGGAATTGATTCATGTGTTCGACAATGCTTGTACCATATCGGTACTTCATGTTCACTAACTTCCAGATCAAGAAATCTTTATTTATGGTAGTCTTCCTCTCGTATAGTTTCTTGAGCTTTTCCAATAGATCTTTGACATTCATATCTTATGAGGTGTGGTGGAATACCAAAACACTAAGCAATTGTCACATTCTTCCCACAGTTTTCCTATTTAGTTTCTTTCAATATGCATCAGACATATTACCTTACTTTTATCCCTCTATCAGATCATACAAGTCATTGTGATATAAAATGTCCTCTATCTTGGGTTTCTATATCAACCAATTTGTGTTCATCAACTTCACCATCTTTCCATCATCTTTTTTCCCCATCTAGATATAGATCTACACACACTTGATAGGTTGTCGATGGGGAATATGTGCACATATACTATGCAACCATGATACAATAAAAAAGAAATATATGTAAAAACATTACCGACGAGTATCTAAAATCAAGATAATAACTGCAAGACGATAGAAAGGAAAAATATTGGATTTTTATGTGGAAACCCTCACGACGTGTGAGGGAAAAATCACGAAGCCGACTACGGGAAAATCCACTATAAGAAGTAAAGATGTAATTTTTCATTTCAAGTTTTGACCTCAAATACGAGATAATATAGTCAAAAGGAGAAATAAGAAGATACCACTATAGGATGAGATCCCTATAATTTTACTACCCCAGAACTTACCAAGAAGATGCCCTTTTTCACAAAATTTCACAATAGTAGATGGTTCAAAGAAGACACCTGGATGCCTTAAAAGTCCTTCCTCACTTCCTTTCTTCTTCTTTTTCTTTGTTTTTCTTCCCTGTATCCAAGGTGTTACAGCTACGAGTTGTTGTTTCCTTTTCTTGACTATCGGATGTTGGCTTTCTAGTTGCTTTGACCGGCTGCTGCAATTTCTTGACAGCTGCTATTGGGATTTATAATCCCAAGCAGTAGTGGCAGTACAATGCCCGAATGGGCCACAACTCTGATTAGATTGCACGTCTCCCAAAAAGATGGAGGTTGACAAAAGTGTTCATTTCAATCATTTACATTTGAAACTATAAAGTTAGACTTGTTGAACGGGTGTGTGGCTTGGGTTTGGATTAGATCATTCTGAGTGCGGGTCGAAAAAATTCAGTATTGAATGGGTGAAAAAATACACAAATATGAACTATCGGATTATGAGCCAACCCATTGTTGCCCATAAAATAGATGCTCAACAAAAATGTTGTGCTATTTGTTGTTGTAATGCTATAAATAAAAAAGAGAATGGTTTCTTAGTATTCTTCACGTGAAAAAATAGCACAAAGAGAGCAAGCAACTACTATACATTATTGTTATGAAATATAAAAATGTATTGTTCATATTATACAACTGTGCAACTACATAACTAAATTCTTGAAAGTGAACAAACGAGCGACAATGGTTATACAACCACACAATCACATATTCAAATGTTTACAAGCGTCCAGTCCATTTATATGTTTAACAAAATTACTTGTACATGATTAAATATTTTACAAAAATACACCATATGGATAAACGTTCCAGAAACATATATAATGATCTAATAGAACTATGCAAGTGTTTCATTGCCAATTGGGCAAGTTAATATGAAAACGCTTGAAGATGACATTCTACAACCAAAGCTTGAATTCTCGTCATGTTTAGATGGAGTTTCTTCAGACTTAACTATCTAGAGAAATGTCCTCCCATCTCTGAAGTTTGAACAAGGGAACATAATCACTGCTATAGAAATGGCATTTGGTGTCGGTTATTTAAGGCCTAAGGCATCGGTTTCCAAGCGACACCCAAGTGGGCACTGCTAAAAGTCGACACCTTTAGCGTCGGTCCCCAATCGACGCCATAAAACTTCTCACCACCAAAAATGCGCCAGCAAGGGGACTATAGGCGTTGGTTCTTAAAGAAAACTGACATTATAACCTGATTAAAAATGTCATTTATTAATTAACAACCGACGCCATACCCCTTCCCACCACCAAAAAGGCGTCAGCAAGGGCATCATCGGCGTCGGTTTGTATAATAATAACGGACGACATATCCCCTGCCACCACGGCCGTGCTACCCAACACGGTTGTGGTACCTGGACACAATAGGCGTCGGTTTTACAGATAGCCGACGCTAGAAAGGGATAAAGACGTCAGTTTTACACTAACAACCGACACATATGTGTTTTTTTGTCGGTTTTACACAAATAACCGACGTCTATGTTCTGATTTTTTTTTCTTATCATTTTGCAGGCCTGCAGGATGCAGAACCTGCAGTTCAGTTCTGAACTATAGGTTTACAACATCCATTGATATCAGTCAACAACATGCCACAAACCTGCAAAATTAACAAGATGGACAATATTATAGATTTATCATGTGATTCACACATGTATAAGCACATTTAATTCATTTGTTTTCATCACACACATGTAGAAACTAGTAGTTTCATTTCAAATTCCTCCATTTTCACACACATTTAGCAACCTGCAGTTCCATTCATTTCATCTATTTTTACATTCAGACATGTAGAAACATTCATGTATTGATCATCTTCACATTCACACATATGACAATTTATAAGAAGTCATTCACATTCACACAAATTAATTATGAGAACAAAGTTTAGAAATATCATTCTTTATTCATCATCGTCATTATCCCAATTATATTTAAAAATTCTCACTACTTGTAGGGATTCTGCCCATTGTTCTCTTACATCATTTAACTCATTCATCGTATAGGGAGTATGTACATCTAATAACTTATTACATGTAGTGAAGTCAGTTTTAAACACCTGCAAAGAGAACGATGTATATATATATAATTAATAATATATAATAAGATTGATATATTTCATATTATCTAATGAGACTACATATAATACCTGATGTATGGTATCAATTTCCATTTCGGCATGTTGGATAATTATGCTCATAAATCGCATCACATAGTATCCACATGCCCTTGTCTTGTGTAGCACACTATAAATTGAAACATACAAAATATTCAAAAATACAAATAAGCACAGTTCACATAAATAATGTATACATTGGAGTCGGGAAATTACTTTCACATTCTGCCAAGTTAGTGGTTGGTTCTTTTTCTTGGGGACCTTTCCTCCATCTTTGGTGTACTCTTATAAAGCCCTAGATGTTAATGTAACACATTAAATTACATAATTAAATAGTAATGTAATAACATATGTTAACGGATATAAAAATATAAAATATTTCTCACGGGAATAATGGTCTTTTCATTGCATGTCCATATATATTCAATTCCTTCCCCGCAGGATCTAGATAATAGACAGTGAACGTCTCGGGGACAATAACTAGTAACTCCCAATGCTTACCACTAGAGGTAAGAAAGTTAAAAATTAATAACTCAAAAGTCACAATAAAAATGTAATTTTCTTAAGTCCAAATTATAAGCAAAGTAAACTTACCCGACATTGAATGGAGCTATTATCACCGTCTTCTTGTTTTTACCAAAATATTTAAAAACATCACAGCAGTATGAAGTAACTGACCTTGGGTTTTTACCTACAAGACTAATCAAAGATGGAACCAAAAATCTCACATGGAGAAATAAAAAATCTATACATATCGTGTGTAAGTGGCTGCAAAACATGCATTATGTATGCATTAATATATAAGAAACCAGATCATTGTATATAAAACAAGGTATATGGATGTATAAACAAGATCTCACCATATTCATAGCTCTATCATAGATGTATTCAACCAAGCATAACGAAACATCTCCAAAATATCTTGTATAAATAGCTTGTTATCGTATGTTTGACCTGCAGCTTCCTCTGGAATGGTAACATTTATAGGGAAATTTGGATCATGTTCGCCTATCCAATCTGCCATACCCCTACAATTAGGACCTAACGAGGTGTGTAGGTCTCTCGGAAGCCAACTTAGTACTTCAGGAGGTGGAGGTGGAGGTGGAGGCCGAGATGTAGCGGGTGTCTTTCTTTTGACCTGTATATATAATTTCAGATCAATTGACTCATATATACGTACATACTAATAAATTAACTTAATGTAAATTTACCATACAATGTTAGTATAGACGACATCTGCTTTGGGCCACAATATCACTCCGCCTTCTTCCTCACCAAGCGTTTCAGAATCTGGGTGGGCATATGGCAATGTAAGATCCCTCCATTTGGGGACTGCACTTATCGGGCTCACACAAACTGCATCATCTAGTACTGGAGTCCCATGAAATATTTCCCCTGGAAGGGATGGGTAAGTCGACGCCTCTGCAACGATATATTCTTGACTTTTTAGACGGCATGGCTTCAACCCCTACAAATTTACGTAAAGAATGTTATATGTATATATGCACAAATATATCATCTTGAAAAGACTAGCTACTATGTCATAAAAATACTTACAGAGGATGTTCTAGGTGGTGGGTCTATAGGATTACTCCCAACCTCTGCAGTAGGAGTAATAGAAGTGCGACACGTCACAGGTACCGTCTGAGTGGCCGTCTGAGACGCATGCCACTTCACCATTGCTTCTTGGACTTTCCTCTCTATTAATTCATCTACCTATACATGGATAAAAGAAACGATAGCTATCAATTATTGAATTCCCTTTCGCAATAACATTCTAAAAAAGAATAGGTTACCTCAACTTGTGAAAGTCCCTCTTTTGAGACAGGTTTGCGCAAGGATGGCCCAAAGAACGCTTTGATGCCCACACCAGCGCCTACACCCCTAACACATCCAGGATGCTCTGGGTTACCCAGAGCAACTTTCAATTCATCCCTTGTGCCCTCAGGGATGAACTTGCCTTCCTTCCTCTGCTCGTGCAGCTCCCGCTAATCACCATCAATAGAAATTGGTAAGTAAACATAACAATAATCAATATCGATCGATTGCTCTAAGAGTTGAATTTTACCATTTTAGTAGCCGCCTCAGTAGTTATGGGCTTCATTATATCTCCCTTCTTGTTTTGCCTCCCAACTATCCACATAGCATGGCGAGACAGAGGTGCGGGACCAATAGTAGAGGACTCTACAGTCTCCCGAGTAGCAGCAGACTCGTCTTGTAGTCTTTGGTGAACGCATGCATAGCCTCTTGGACCCATTGTGTGGCCGTGCACATTCAATGCACGCCTTGCTGTTTGAGCATCGCTGATAGCCTTGTTAGTAAGCACATTTATTTGGTTAGTAACACTAAAGGTTAATCTTGAATAGATGAATACATAAGAACGTATATTAATTAAATTGGGAGTGGCGCTTAATACCTTGAATTCATCTGTTTTTCTTTGGGTAACAAACTCCTCCTAGTCTTTGGGGTCCAGGTAGTTTCTTTGATCAGGGGTTGTCTTCTTTCTAAAAAAAATTTAAAGAGAATACAAACAAAAATTATTAGTGTAGAGTTAGTAAAAAAGTGATCAATGTCTAGAATTAGAAATCAATCAAGAACCTCTTGTCAGCATCGTGTATGTAATCTCGGGTGAGATTTGTCCTATAGTTCCTTAGGACCCTCCCACAGCGTTGCATCACGCATTTACGATGCAGCTTTTCATCCAGATCAAATATACTCTGTAAAATAGAATTGCTATTAACTAGTATCCTAAAAATTAGTAATCTACAAAAATAGAATTGCAAATAATAATAACTCACGCATAGTTCCTTCCATACTAAGTCTTTCTTCCCCATAGGAACTTTATGCCAGGAATCTAGGTTAGGACTACAATGGCTGCGAGTAAGAACTCCAAGATATGAAATAAATGAGTTGTGGTTCACTCCAACTGGATTTCCTGCATGATCGAAATCCACAGCTAGTTTGGGTCTATTGCCCCTTTGTTGTTGTAACTTTCTCATCATTGTGATGCCCCTAACTTTCTCAATTTTTTTTACTTCTCATCAAGTGCCCCAATTTCTTCAGGGGTACATCACCAACCTAAAATTTGACAAAAAAACACACTTACAGGATATAACTATAAATGTGAGGCGGGATATATTTTTAAAACTTACATTATGAGGCGGTGCATTGATGTCCTCACCCTCACGGTAATCACCAGCATGGTCATCATATGAATGCTCAGCCATCTGAAAGTTCACATTCAGATTGTAAAGTTCACATTGTAAAGTAATTCACATTGTAAAGTTCACATTGTAAAGTTCACATTCACATTGTAAAGTAATTCACATTGTAAAGTTCACATTCACATTGTAAAGTTCACATTCAGAAAAATAAAACATATAAAAAATATAAACATGTATGCCTCTAATATTGTGATCTTTTATCAGTTAACAATCCTTCATTGTGATCTTTGCACACATACAAGTCATCATTAGCTTCAATATTTGGTGGTGTTGGCAACCCAGCTGAGAATGGACTGGAGTCATCATACTTATCATAGTATTGTTCTTCATCTATAGGATCTTCAATGAACTGTCTTTTACCATGAAGAACAACCGACCATTTATCATTTGCAGGATCATCGATATAAAATACTTGTTTCGTCTGTGATGCCAATATGAATGGTTCACCCTTCTCGCCAATCTTTTCAAAGTTTACTAATGTGAAACCCAATTCATCCACTATAACTCCTTTGGTGTTATCAACTCAATTACATTTAAAGAGCAGAATTCTAAAATCTATGTATTCAAACTCCCATATGTCTTCAATGACACCATAATATGACATTTTAGCTTCACCTGGACTCTTATCCTTTACACTTACAAAAAACAATGAATACGCTTGAAGGGTGACCCCACTATTTTGGATGACACTCGTATCATCTTGACGCTTTATGTAATATGAGAATCTATTTATGTCAAACCCTTCATAAGATATAACATTCAATTTTGGTTTAAAGGCGAGGCATTCGATAGTTTCAACAAGATTATCTGGTGTTTGAGATAGTTGATGTAAGACTTTATCTTCAAACCACTCAATGAATGTCTTGTTATGCTCTCTAGCAAGCCACATTGAATTGACTCGAGGATATTGTCTCTTGAGGAAATTGGTATGTTCCTCGATATAAACACTCACTTCATCGATGTTGTGTAAAATATACAAGTGACATTGTTCCAGCTACTCACGGCTGATTACTTTCATCCGTGATCCCAAAATTCCTTTGCCAAAATGCTCCTCAATATTCTTGTCATTAACAGGAGTGTCATTACCACTCAGAAAGTCATTGCAAAAATCCATAACCTCTCTTGCCACATAACCCTCAATAATACTCCCTTCAGGCCGATAACGGTTTTGAACATCATCTTTAAAAACACTCATGTATCGTTCAAAGGGATACATCCAATGAAAGAAAATTGGTCCCAGCATTTTCACTTCCCTAGTCAAGTGGACAACAAGATGTACCATGATATCAAAGAACGAAGGAGGAAAATACATCTTAAGCTGACATAGGGTAACAACCACTTCTCTTTGCAATTTATCGAGAGTATCAGGGTCAAAAACTTTGCTGCACAGACTGTTAAAAAAGAAACGAAGTCTGGTAATTGCAAACCTTACATGCTTCGGCAATATAGCTTGAATTGTCACGGGCAATATTTGTTGCATTAGAGTGTGACAACCATGAGATTTAAGACCTATCAACTTCAGATCTTTCATTCATACCAATCTACGGATGTGGGATGAGTAACCATGTGGCACCTTAACATTTACCAAGCATTCACAAAAAGATTTCTTCTCCTTTCTAGACAACGTGTAACAAGCGGGAGGTAAGTATGTTCTCCGATCGTTGCTAACTACTTCTGTTAATTCTATCCTTATTCCCATTTCACGTAGGTCCATCTGGATTTTATCCCATCCTTAGTCTTACCTGCTATATTCAATAGAGTACCAATGACGCTATCACAAACATTTTTCTCAATGTGCATGACATCGATACAATGCCTGACTACCAAAGAACTCCAATAAGGAAGATCCCAAAATATTGACTTCTTCTTGAATAAAGATTTGTCACTCTGTGTGACCATCGTACATTGTGGTCTCTTACCAAATTCATTGGTAATGTCTTTTACTCTTTCATAAACATTCTCCCCTGGTATAGGTTTAGGTGCACTCTGTTCATCATTCCGTCCATTGAATGCTTTGCGCAACCTATGATACGGATGGAATTTTGGAAGAAACATTTGATGACCAAGATATATTGTCTTTTCGCTGTGTTTTAGTCATATTGAATCAGTGTTCTCTTCACATATAAGACACGGTTTAGATCCTTTGACACTATATCCAGACAAATTCTCATATGCTGGAAAGTCATTCACAGTGCAAAATAACATAGCGTGGAAATGAAATGTCTCTCTTCGTGAAGCATCATAGGTCATCACATCTTCATCCCAGAGCTTCTTCAAGTCATCAATCAGAGGTTCAAGATAAACATCGATATCATTTCCAGGTTGTTTAGGGCTCGATATCAACAACGACAGCATAACGTACTTATTTTTCATACACAACCAGGGGGAAGATTGTATATAACAAGCATAAATGGCCAAGTACTATTGTAACATCCCAGGATTTGAGGCCTCGGATAACATGATTTTAAAAGGAATGATTGAACTACCCATATCACCAAGGTGCACCTCCTTTTCAGGAAGCCCATCACTAAAGAACTCCATAGTTAAGTGTGCTTGTCTTGGAGTAGTACTAGGATGGGTGACCAGTCGGGAAGTTGACCCCAGCATAATGTCATGTATGGACTCATCCCATCTGTACAAAACCCAAGTCTTAGATTTCTGACTTCTTCACCGAATTCAGGGTACAATAAATCAATCTTCTTCCACTGTGGGGAATCAGACGCATGTCGTAGGATCCCATCATTATTTTTCTTAACATCTGCATGCCACCTCAAATTCATTGCATCTATCGGATTGGCAAACAAGCATTGAAATCATGGTATTATAGGTAGATACCACATCACCTTGGCAGGAGAACCAGTTTTGGACTCCCCTAAATTCGTCAATTTATACCTTGACGCACCACATTTTGGACAATTTTTTAAATCAACATAGCCCTTTTAAAATAATACACAATCATTCGGGCATGTGTGTATCTTCTTGGCCTCCATTCCCATTGGGCACAATAATTTCTTTAACGGGTATGTTGAGATTTGCAGCTCGTTTCCTTCAGGAAGAATTTCTTTCAACAAAGACAACAATGATGTGAAGCTTTTGTTGCTCCATCTATTGTTAGCTTTCAACTTATACAATATCAACACTGCGCTAAGCTTCGTAAACTTACAACCTATGTATAACGGTATCTCAGCATCATGCACAATGTTTCTAAACATGGGAGGTGGATCGGTGTTCTCTACCCCACAACTATGCAGCATCGCATCAACGATGTCTACTAGAACTGGTTCGTTCACATCTATGTCATTAAAGATAATTTCTTCTTCCACACAAGCACTACTATCGACATCCACTAATTTCAGATTTGAAATCTATCCATGCCAGTACCATTCTGTATAGCCTTATACAATTATGTTGCACATGACATGACTTTTGATTTCGTCACCAGTGCTGACCTTCAAGTTGTTACCGCAATGCCTACATGGACAGCAGAACCTATCTTCAGGTTGTTTCCTATGTTCCTCGGCAAATCTAATAAATCAAGACCAGAAATAAACTCTGGGGTGTAGCGATTTGGAATGGACATCCATGATCTATCCATCATATGATCAAAGAGAAAACAAGTATATATTAGAATAAGATTAGGGTCTAGGGTTAAAAGATTAGAGTTTATGGTTAAAACTTTAGGGTTTAAGGTCTTATATATAATAAATGGTTAAAACACCCTAAGTGAGATTAAGTATTCAAGAACAGTCCCAAACTGGGGACTATCTAAGATTTACTCCTAATGAGTAAATCTTGGACGGGTGTCTAGGCCAACAAATACATATGTTGTCATTCTTATATATAATAAATGTATACCGCCTATCCCATTCTTAAATACCTAATCTCACTAGTAAGTGTATAATGTGTATTGGGTTTTCAAGAAAATTTCGACAGTATTTCCCTATTGTTCTCCAAGTACATATGTACTTAGAGAACAAATGGGGAAATACTGCCGAAATTTTCTTGAAAACTCAATATACATTATATACTTACATCCTAAGTGATATTAGGTGTTCAAGAACAATCCCAAACCAGGGACTATCCAAGATTTACTATTAATGAGTAAATCTTGGACGGGTTTCTAGGCCAACAAATACATGTGTTGTTATTCTTATACCTACAATCCTAGTTTCATCATTCATATCCTAAGTTTTGTATAACATCATTTAATCATGCTTGTCAGTAAATAATAAATAGTAAATAAACCATGATTCCATATATTAAAGATTTGAATCAAAATAGAGCCTAATGGAACATTGGGAGAGTGAGAATATTCAAATCAAATTAGGATGTTAGAATGGACAAGTTTGAATCTTATTTCAACATGCATCAAAATTTACTGAATTAGGTCAAGCATGAGGATTAGAAGCACAAATATATGCAAGCACAAGATTTGTTCATATCCTAGGTTTATTTACGAGATGATTAAATAATTTTAAAAAGTAGATGAACAAATACAAAGCCCTAAATTTAAATAATGTGATGAATAAAAAATCATTAGATGAATGAATGAGTAGATAAGTAAATACAAATCAGTATTTAAGTAAACATAAATCATCACATAAGTAAATACAAATTAGTAGATAAGTAAATACAAATCAGTAGATAAGTAAATTCAAATCAGTAGATAAGTAAATACAAATCAGTAGAAGTAAATACGAATCAGTAGATAAGTAAATACAAATCAGTATATAAGTAGATACAAATCAGTAGATAAGTAATACAAATCAATAGATAAGTAAATACTAATCAGTTGATCGAAATCAGTAAAATAAAAAACGTTGTTACCTGTAGGCAGTGGCGCGAACTCGTGGCTCCTCACTGTAGCGGCGGCGGCGGTTGTGTGGTAGCTACGCACGGAGGTGGCGGTTGTGTGGTGTCTGGAGCAGTAGCAGTAGCAATAGCAGCAACGGCGGTGGCGGTTGTGCGGTGCGGCTAGAAGCAATGGCGGCGGCTAGCAACAACGGCGGTAGCAGCAGCAACGATGACGGCTAGCAGCAATGGCGGATGTGGCTAGCAACAATGGCGACTGCGGCTAGCAGCAACGGCGATGGTGGTAGCAGCAGCAACGGCAACGGCGGTAGCAGTAGCAACAGTGACGGCGGTAGCAGCAGAAACGGCGGCAGAGAGATCGTCGGCGGAGAGAAATTGCCAGACCCTAAACTTTTAATCGGGAATGAAACAGAGAAAGGGGAAAAGTTTGGTTCGTGCGGGTGCTATTAAGTTAACAATCGACGTCAGTTATTAAAAGCAACTGACACTTATAACAATCGGTGTCGGTTGCCACACAAAAACCGACACCTATTATTAATGATAGTCGTCGGTTTCTACTAGAAAAACTGACGTCTATCTACATATTCCAATAAAAAATGTTCTCGAATTCTGACCATAGTCGTCGGTTACCGTAGAAAATAGACGACAAAGGGGGTGAAATTTTTCGCACAGACAACGCGGGAAAACACATCGGTGTCGGTTATTGAAAGACAACTGACGATAAAAATGTGCACAATTTCTGTCTCGCGAAATACCTTTAGTCGTCGATTATTTAGTTAATAACTGACGTTGTATGTTAAATTTTGGAGGTAATTTTTTTCCACTGAAAATTTTAGATTTGGCGATCGATTTTAGGCGTCGGTTGCTTATTAAGGAACTGACGCTAAATTAAAAGTGATACTCGTGTCTGGCCGCTCTTCACATATAGATGTCGGTTTGTGTATCCAACCGGCGATGTAGTGTTTAGGCGTCGGTTTCCTGTATACAACCGACGCTCGTAAATGTGACGTTATAAGCCATTTCTGTAGTAGTGAATATGGAACAAATAACTTTTAAAAACTACGTAATGAGCCTACTTGATTTGTAATTTGGTTCAGTTGCTAGTTGGTTCAACTGGTGTAGTTGATTTCTTAGGTGCATATTGTGAATTCAAATATCCAACTAGAGCACCGCAGATAAAAGGGGAAGGTTTATGGAAACAACTACATGTTTTCTTTCATGTTGTTGTGATAGAGATAGACCTCTCCCTCATGACCCTCATAATAATAATTGTAGATAAATGGCATAATAAGAAACAGTTATTGAAAGTCACATGTTTCTCATTTCATAATGCTACATGTTGACATTTTTTACCAATAGTAGATGACGTTTTCTAACTTCTTCAAATTCACGGCCTTGTCTAGCCTGCTTGGCCATGTTTTTTCAATCTTTTTTTGGTATAGTTTCACTTTTAAGGTAGTAATGAATATAATATATTTATATCAATAGAATTAATTAAGTTAGTAAGGTCGCCATAAAGCTCATGTAGAATTTGCTAACTAAACTGACAAATATGTGTTTGAGTGATTTTAAGTGGGCCGCAAATGTCATCACCCAAATTCAACTTAAATGGACCGACCCATGGATGCGTGTAGATTTTGATCCAATTTTTGAGGTCTGTTCAAAATCTTAGTCCTGAACAATGACATGAAAAGAACAATAGAAATGTACATTAGCAACATACAATGACGTCCATTCACAAAATATTTTCCATTTGCAATTCATTAATGGTTGGAATTCTCATCTAGGTTTACATGGACTCTTAATGTGCATGTCACTCAATATATGATGAAACTAAGAAAGTAATAATGAGGTGAATCGGGGGAAACTTTATTTAAATGTGAACTTATATATGTAAGATGGCAATATTATATGGAAGAGGACTCTTAATGGAATATTTCTTCTCCTCGAGTGAAGATTGATGATTTGTGCTCTTCTCTTCCTATAATCTCAACAGACTTGAATAAAAGTGATTTAAAATGTGACACCACAAGTTCTATCTTTGTTTTGGTGTATGCATGTAGGCTTGATGCCTTTAGGGCAATGATATGGATGCTATCATTGCAAAAAGGTAAGGGACTATGGCTATGGTTTAATTGATGTTTAAATATGAATAAATATATATGGAAAATGTTATGAAACACTTAGGGTTAAAAACTATGTATCATTTGTGTTTGCTACACTTGCCTTTAGACTAGGTCATATACTTTATGAAAGCCATGAATACCCTAGAAGAGAGATGTGGTTTTGATTAATTGTCCTTGAACTGATGTTTCTCAAAAACAATATAATATTATAGTCATTCATGATAACCATTACATTGTACTTGTGGTAGTTAATCTTGTTGCATGATTATTCCTTATTTTAAGCGATGATTATGAGAATTCATCGACATGAGATGATGTCCTATCTTATAAGATTTCTATAAGCATATCAAATATGATTAATGGAAAGAGAGTGTATCATTTTGATTTGTGTATAGGGTTGATGCCGAATAATTATGGAATAAAAATGGGTGTGTAGCTCAGGTGTTAAGCCGGGAGGTAGCTCCAAGTAAGCATAGTAATGACTTCAGGAATGTGTGCTAATTGAAGTGTAATGACATATGAAGGAATGGATAATATTGCTTGTTTATTATAATATACCTCTTTCCATTTAATGATTCGTAAAAAATAATGCTTAGCAAACTCACCTTACTTATGATATTTCTTGTGCATGATAATGATAATCCAAAAATCTATAATTGAGTCATGTTAATTATAGTAATTGTTATTGTATAAAATGTATCCAAAAGTTGAGTAAATGGACTAAGTAATGAGCCAATGTAAGTGTGAGGACTTAGAATTTCTCCCCTTTTTATAGAAAGTGTAACTGAAAAAGGACTATCAAACATAATCCTTTTAATGAATTGGTTATTTTACTGTTGAGTGATTGGGAAACCAACTAAAGAATTGTTGGTTCATTAAAGTGAATATTAGTTCCTTGTGATCCTTTTCAAATATAATAATGTCTTAACAAGCTATACTCAAATTTGAACACTTTATGAAATTATGTGTTCTTGGATACGTTTATTTTAAGTTAATATTGTTAGTAATCCTAGAGGAGTTAGGCGCAACAGAAGTAAATGAAATTTAACAATAATCCACATTACCACATGCAAACCTTGTCAAAAACAATATAAGGAAGGGATATTAGATATGTCTCATCACGTAGTAGATTCGGAGGTGTTCACAAAAAATATAAACACAAAGAAGATGTCTCCCAACAAACTCATTTAGATAGTGCATCTCTATGTAATCCAATTGTACAATGAAAACTCCATGTTGCACTACAAGAGATGGCGAAAGGGAACAATCTTTTTGTTTTACTAGTGTTACACAATCTCTTCTCTCTCCTTGTGGGTAATGATGGCTAGCATACATGTGTCAAAAGGTGTAATAAAAAACTTTGACATCGTTCCCTATTTATAGGAGAGGTAGGGTAGTAGGGTTTCAAATAAACCTTAAGAAACAAAAAGGTTGCAACCACTTTTGAGCAGTCTGTTCACGAACGGCCACTAAGGTGACTGGGTGGGGTCAAGATTCTTTTTTGCAACTCGTGCGGGATAACTAGTCGATGTCTGGCCAATCCATTCAAGTGACGAGACTGGATCAAAAAATATTCTATATCTGATTGGTTGATTCACTAATCCATTTCAATCCAGCGACTAGATCAACTAGTCAGCCATTTGACTGATCTTGTCTAGTCAGACGATTGGGCTAGCCAGTCGAATGATTAGGTGGATCTCGACCTGGTCAATTCATTGGACCTTTCAATCAATTGATTAGTCTGTCCAGTCAAGCAACTGGACTTTTCAATCGGCCTTAGTCCTTGATGATCTAAGTGATTATTTGATTTTTTGGTAATCAATTAATCATGTGATAATTGTACTCATTTTTTGTATGCATCCTACGTTGATAGGCTTTAATCTATGCTAGTAGTGATGTCTATAATCATATTATGACTTCATGGATATCGATTAGTATCTAACAAAACTTCATTAGCACACAAGTTATTGAAGAAGTTGGAGAACAACTTCAACCTAGTATTGTGATCAATATTACGATGATCATATAATTTCTTTCTCCAATATCCAAATTGAAATTGAGGCATGAACACACTCATCCTCTTAATTTCAATCTTCATTCCTTGATCTAGAGTAGACTAAGAGTTCAATATCATATATTGGCGGGAGCAGCATGGTACTTTGGCTGTTGAGATGGTGGATTTCTTTCTGCCTTCCACAAAGTTATCAACGATTGCAATTCCGTCTAAGGGTGGATTTATATCGTATCTGTATACAGAATTGCATTACAGCCAACCAAATAAGTGTATACTCCTGACTAAAAAACATCTTGGATATCGCACAATAAACAATGTAACCAACTATTTTAGCACAGTCCATCCACAACTGAAATTTGCATTAAATTTTGGATGACATAGGAAAACACCATTCATGTTGACGAAATTAAGGTTCTGTGACTGTAAGTTAAATATGTCTGGGTTCAATGAAGATACGAAAACATGCAACGTGTAAGTACTCGTCAACCCGATGTAAAAAAGAAAAATTGGACTGAGTACTGCCACCCTAAATACAAACGCAACAAGACCAGAAAACACTCAGGATTAATTTACACTTTCATCTCTAGACAACATTCGTGGCACACTAATTGGAGTACAACAATGGTAGATGACAACAAAGCATGTCACGAAAACAACGGTCCAACTACCCACCAAAACATCACTTCAACGCGCCACCAGAAGTGTCAAAAAGGCAAACTGAATCCTTAAAAGAGGAAAGAAGAGCTGCCCAAAAGCTCTTACTGGACAGGTACGAAAAAAAGGTTCTTGAACGCCAAGAAACTACTAAGAAGAAACCTTAGACGTTGACTGTGCGCCCACAGTGTCAAGGCAGTATTCAGCGGATAAAGTACTGATTCAAATTTGGCAGTCTAGACGTTGGACTTTAGCGATGAGGCCCCTTGTTGCATGCCTGCTACACCTTTGAAGCCCAAGAGTTTATTGAGTGCGCTTATGTATGCTCTAACACTGGACACAGTGATATCCATCCCAGCACCACTGCCGCTGAACCGAACAAAAGTGATGTTAGTGTGAAAAAATTTAGAACAAATAAATTTCTGGTGCAGCCACTGATCAGAAGGGCTTCAAGGGAGACCTGTATGTCCGCCGCATGGCTTCTCCTGTAAGAGCATGTGTGGAAGTAGGACTGTCATCTCCACGTATTACAACCCTCGTCGAGGCTATTGCGTCGATTCCTTCAGTCACGGAGTTCATAGAATACTCCACTAGCGTTACTGGCACCTGAAGTAAACACTAAACTCAATCTTAACCTCGATCATAATGATTAGCTGCAGTATGCCCACTCCTACAACGACTTGGGATCTTAAGAGAATAAGCTAACTTGGAAAAATCAGGCGGCGAGGTGTAAGGCTGGAGGTAGTAAGTATACTGGCAAACCCAGGCAGAAACTATATAATCATGATAATTCTAAAACTTGTGGCTGTATTGTAGAATTACTCAGGGGTAATAGTGACTCCGGAGCAAGAAAGGAATTAAGGTAACTACGAATTAATAGAGACAGATTCCACACAGAAAAATTAAGGTTTCCTGCCTTCACAATGTCATCAATGGCTTTATAAGCTGCGTCCACCGGACCAGTGCCAACTGAACAGCCTATGATCTCTTCTCCCTCGGAATTAATCAGTTTGACAGTGGCTGTTGAAAGACCCAGGGTTCCGCAAGTAACCTGTTCATCAAATGCCATATTTGATTACGATGCATTTAAGTAGAGGGTATTAGTAACAGGGTGATCATATAAACTAACCTGCAGATCTCCAAGCGACCAAACCACTTGTGGTTGGTAAACCTCATCCATGATCAATGCCTCTATATCATCATCAGTGACACGCTACAAAAAAATTGGAAACTTCCACATTCACAGACAACCTTCGCATATAGATAAAAAAGCAAAATGCCAATTTTATCTATCATGGTTACAGAGGGCACTAGTAAGAAAACAAATTGGCTGACATTTAAGACAATATAGATAGATCGGCATCAGTTTTATAGAGAAAACATACAATCCATGGTTGTACTATTAAGTGTTTCCTTTCGGTTGAAACAATTTAAAATCAAATGCCAAACCTTCTTTTTCTCTGCAACCTCCTTGAAACGCCTAAAGATGTCGTCTAGTGCCTTCCCATTTATCTCATATCCAAACTGAAAATGGTAGCATCAAAAAGTTATCAACTAATTCAAAGTGGCATCACAGAAAATTAGCCGAGTAAAGTGCATTACCTCCTCTAATTTGGATTTCAGTGCATGCCTTCCACTGAAACATAACAACCCTACTCATTAGCTAATAGAAATTATACTGAAAATGCAAAACCAAAATACCGTAGCTGATTATTATTCCATAACCTATCACAATAGAAAATGAATCAAACATGTTACTAACCTATTTCAAGATATGTACACAGGCATTTCAGGTGAGGCAAAAACAATAATAGGTTTTCTAGTTGTTTGAGTAGTTGTGGTTCTGAATTCATGCAACCAGTTTATAGTTGCTAAGGTGGATTCCTGGTCACCGCTTAGTCAGTTGGGTACGCCAAGCTGATGGAGCAATCTAAAGTGTAGGCAAGGGAGCCCAATATATGTAGGTGGGACAACCATAGTGCATGGGCGGCTTGTGCCCAATATATGTAGGTGGGACAACCACATGGTGGACCGTCTAACTGCCCCCATTACATCTGCATACAAATTAGGATTTCATCACCCCCCCCCCCAGCCTGATGATGCCCACAATCCCAGCTCTTTAAACAATCCCGGGCAACAACAATACGCAGCTCCTTTCCAGAGAGCAATCTTGCTGCCAATGCTGGACCTTCAGTCATTCACCGCCAAGCTTCTCCTCTTCCCTACAAGTAGAAGCTGCTCTCTCGTCACTGACATTGTTGGATGTTATCCCTCTCTGTTCTGCAAAAGTGGTCCAATGTAGATGTCTCTACCATGAGTCGGCAGTTTTCCCCCTTGTTGTTCCCTGTGGCTTTGTCAACGATTCTCCCCTTCTGTCCCCTGGCATGCTGACCATAAGTTGTTGTTTTCCAGTAAATACTTGTGCAAACCACCTATTGCTTCATTAGTACAGTTTGTAACCAGCGATCAATATACTTGTGCATTATAACTGTTTAGTTTGCTGAGTTGTATGCTGCATTGAGTTATTTCGATTGCATACAGTAGATATATAGAAAAAGGAGGGAAAAGAGTGAGCCTCCAGCACTCAGTAAAGAAATTATCCAGAGGTGTCGGAAGTGGTGAATGGCCGCTAAATATCTCCGGAGATACATAGACGATGTGTGGAAATATTGGTTTAGTCGTTCCCATAGAACATACTTGTCAAGGCACTCGCCTAGGCGGCCACCTAAGCGGCAAGGCGTCCCAGGGCTGCGCCTAGGTGAGGATGCTTTATTTATAATGCTACAGTGACCTAGTTTTGTGGGTCTGGTTGTATATTCACTTATTTTAATGTTTGATATGGCTACACCAATGTTCAAAATTAATAGTGTTGCCTATTTTGTGTGTCAAATATCACTTTTAATTGGATCTAATACTCTTTTTTGGTTTGACTGGATCTAATACTCTTTTTTTGTTTGACTGGATCTAATACTCTTAGTACACATTTGATTTTTCTTAGTTTGCACCTTCAATTCAGATTGTATTAAGTAGCTATGCTATGAAGGATAGTGATTGCATTGCTAAATACTTGTAGCTATGTATGACAATAAATATATATTAATTTGTTGATCACTCTCTTACATTCTTTATAATAATTCTTTTTGTCAATGATAATATATTAGAAATGTAATTGGTTATTTTTTCATACAATAAAAAATATATATATGGGGAGATCGACCATAAATTTGTAGATAACTACATATATAACTATACAATGTGTGTATATGAGTGGGGGAAAACCATGACACATGTATATATACATAAAATATATACATAAATTATTATTTTTAAAGGTCGCTTAGGCGACGCCTAGGCGCGCCTAATCGCTCCTTGGCGCAAGGCGTCCCCCCAACGCCGTTTCGCCTTGCTGCCTTAACAAGTATACCATAGAATAAGAACAAAATCCAATATCTATTATGCGATACATATGCAATGCTGCAATTGGTAGAAACTGCTAAATGTCTTGGGAGCACTCAGGCAACTTGAGATGAGTTGAAAGCAATCAAAGAGCACAGTAGGAAGCACAAGTAAAATACAAATGTTTATTTCAGTGACAAGACTGATTTCAAATGTTGTCCACGTGGATGATGATGAGCAAGTGCACGCAATTGTTACTACGAAGAAAGGACACTTAGATTATAGAGGTCGCTATTGCTAACATGGCTCACAATTTCAGTCGAAATGGGACAGAGAAATGCACCTGTCTAGAAATAGTAAGTAAAACTTTGAAATTTCGATAAGGGAGCAAAATTTTGACAAAGTACAGAAATTTCATTGAAAAAAGGCCATTTTGGGCATGCATTTGAAACACAACTAAAATGGGTTCACAATTTCAATAATCAACGGCCCAAAGTTTGATGTACTTGGAGGGTTACTTGGTGATTTTTTTGCATTCTCTTGCTCTTGAAGGCTTGTTCTTCGGATCTAAGGTAAATTTACTCTCTCTCCTTCCCATCTACACCTATTTCTTCCACTTTTACCCCATCTTGATCAAAAGGTTACTCCGAAATTGCAAGTTGCAAATGATAGACTACAAATTAAACTTGAGGATTTATGAAATTATGTAATAAATTACATATAATACAATTACTTTGCAAATCCAACTCGATACATATCCTCTTTGACAAGATAATGGATAATTTATTTTCAAAATGAACTTTTTTTAAAGTATTTTCAACGTAATATTCATACATATTACAGTGTTTTAAAAAGTGTTTTAGGCGCCCGCCTGAGCGGCCAAGAGGGCCATCTGCCTGGTCAAGGCCTTGAGCGGCCTCTCAGGCGCCAGCGCATTAAGCGGCCGCATAAGCCCGCTTAGCCCGCCTGCCTGAATCCCTTCTTCGGGTGCACGCTTTTGGCCGTTTAATTTTTGGGCGCTGCATTTTTGTACTTGTGCTTTCTTTTTTTGTTTTTTGTAATCAAATGTTGTTGTTGCTACTTACTACAAACTCTGTATGTATGTACTGCTGCACCTATATTACATCTTCATGGAAGTAGTGCTGCACCTACATTACATATTTATGTATGTATGGCTTCTGTACTACGTACTAAACTACTAATTATATACTAATATACTGTATTCATATCTGTGCTACTTATACATTTACATTTGTTTCTCTTATACTGTTATGTGTACAACTAATGTACTGTCTATGTAGGTGTACTTTGTAGTATAATATGTACCATTGTATAATGTATATATCATGTACTTCTTACTATTGTATAATGTATATTCTATCATTCTATACTATGTATTACACACCATTAAAGTATACTGTATATATCATGTACTGCCTACTATTATATCTATGTACTATGTATGTAGTATGTACCACTAGTGTATATATTTCGTGTACTGGCAGCTTCTGTATATGATGAATTTAGTATATTACTGTAATCGTATGTTATAATTAAGTTAATTAGGGTATTTTACACTTACAACATGGTTTATACACGTATAAAATTTCCTAACCGATAATTATTTATATGCAAATGTGTGTAATTTTGTATAAAAATATATAGGAAATTAGGCACCCGCTTTTTCAAAAAGTGCCCATTTGAGCGCCCGCCTGGCGTTCAAGCAGCCACAAGGTCCCGTCTCGCCTCCTTCCTCCTGTTTTCTAAGACACTGATATATTATGAACACTTAACAAATGTTGAATATTTAAATAAATATCTTATATTAAAGATGCATTTTGTAACAATAATTTACAACTGTGTAATACTTTGAATATTAAATATATATAATTTAACACCTTAAAATGAAGAAAAAAACCTAAAACAATTTAGTATTGAGATGTATGATGTTTCGTTACATAGATCAAATTTCAACTACAAATGGGAACAATATATAGTTGAATGTACTCAATTGATATATTCAATAAATTAAACTATTAGCATCAAATAATTTTTATTAATTTGTCCCAATTTTATGAATATTCTCATGCTTAAATTGAGAATACCTTTAGTATTTTCACTCTTTGATGATCTACAATGTAAGCTATAAAGAATCAATTGAAATTGATTATTAACGTGTGACCTATAAACCAGTTCCTTCATTATGTTATTGAACATGTCATTGAAATTTTCCTTCGATACAGTTTTCAATCTTTTCACACATATATGATTTTATTGCATAAATAGGTGTATTTATGTATGTAGATCATCATGGTTTCGTGACTTAATCCCTTTATTTGGTCATCGAAATTTTGTGACGAAATAAGCGTAAATGTCGAAATTTACATCGAAATTTCTATAAATTTCTGTTTGAGCCATCGGAAACAGCATCGAAATCCAAATTTTAAGCCATGGTTGCTAAGAATCCAATTGCTGCACGTCACTCCTACCCCTTAGAAGGGTGTTTCTCAGGAGGGTCAAGTTACTTGTGAAAAAGACTGCTTGGTATTTCTTAACCAGGATGTGTGGGTGGCATACAATTGCATTCCTATTTAGATTTTTCTGATGCAGGGTTATCTTCCAATTCCAAATTTTAAACCATGGTTGCTAAGGATCCAATTGCTGCACGTCACTCCTGCCCCTTAGAAGGGTGTTTCTCAGGAGGGTCAAGTTACTTGTGAAAAAGACTGCTTCGTATTTCTTAACCAGGATGTGTGGGCGGCATACAATTGCATTCCTATTTAGATTTTTCTGATGCAGGGTTATCTTCCAATGCAGCAAATTGCATAGTTTTCAGATGATGGTGGAAGCAGTTGGCTAGGCTGGTCAGGGATTCACCCCCCAGCCATTAGGGTATGGCAATTGGGTGGGTACGGCTACCATACCCACTTTATCCACACCACTTTTTGCTTGACCCATACCCACCCCATTAAGAAAAATAATTATAAATGGGTATACATACCCGCCCAAATGGGTCATGGGCACCCAATATAACCCATATAAAGCAAATATTAATAGAATAAGCCCAAACCCAAAGATGATATTTGTGGTCAAATGTGTTAAGGCAAAGCTACCCATGTTGACCCAATAATACTGGATGCAAACAATTATATACATTCATGTTTCTGGCGAATTTTTCTTATTCATTGACTAAGTACTAATAACAACTTGTATCGTTTGTTTACAAAACAAGTTAAATGTTTTCCAAGTTCGGTCGAACCACTCCCACATGTATACACAACAAATTGAATGTTAACCATAACAAACCATTAATGATCTGCAAAACAGTAGAACAACATATCCAGCGGCATCACCTAGGCAATTTAGCAAACATGACAGCTGCTACACAATCAAAGTGAAGGAGAAGCTCTATAATGATGGGGATGTCTTCTGCGGTGAGAAGGTCTGATGAAGAAGAAGGTTGCACATGATTCGATCATCATATTTTGTTTGTCGATTTCAATCATTCTTGTTAGAAAGTATTAGCCTATTTAGTTAATAGGTTAATTAGTCTATTATGTACATGGGCACGTTTGTCGTGGCCCATTAGGGTTTAGTCCACTTCTTTGTATTTGCCTCCTATCCTATATATAGGACAGGGGAGTACATATCAATACAACAACGATTCAATGTCCCACACAATTGTCAACATGGTATCAGAGTGTGCCCTAAGGATCCAACCCCAGTCGCCGCCTCCACTTCCCTCTCCTTTTTCCACACTCGATGTTGTCTTAGCCACCGCCTATCCTTCCTAAAGAGAGCAACAGCGAGAGCACCGCTTGCGGGCGGCCGCCGTCTCCATAGCTTAGGTTGGCCGCCGCCAAGCACTTCTCAACCTCCATGATCGCCACTCTTCCCCTTTCACATAGATCTTCATCTATGCGTAGGCACCATCCTTCCCGGCAAACAATGTTTCTTCGACTTTGAGTCTTTGGACGACGCTAATTCCCATCCAAATCTATCTATCATCGTCAAGTCGTCACCTTCCCCAAGTTCTCCTCAGATTTGTTCGTCGTGCAGCAGCTCTGTATGTACCTACCGCCATTAAAGCAGCCACACCAAAGCATATATGTCTTCATCTTCGACAACCGCCACTTTGCCCAGCTGATACCTGCCCATCAGTCCACCGCTACACCACTTCTCAGGACCTTGGACAACGCTAATTCATGTCCAGTTTGGGTCGTGGTCAAGCAAAGAGCCTCCTTTCATGTTCACATGATCTACAGGAGTACAAAAGACGGGGTTAATTCCCATCAACCCATGGTGCTAATTCTCAGGGTTCTTTGTCTCCTTGACGGCGCTATTTCCCGTCAAATCATGCTCTAAAGGCATCCTACACAGCGTGTTAACCAACCAACATGGCATGTAGCAGTCCAGAATTCACTCGGCGGCGCAAAAGTTCGTCCAGATTACAAGTCACACAGTGTGTTGCCAACCAACACGGCGGGTCGACGAAAGTCTTGTCATCTTCGAGTTTGTCTGGATTGCAAGTTCCACGTCGTGTCAGTGGAGATCTGGTTTACGCCTCCGACATCATATGCGGCATGTAGGATCTCCATACAATGTGTTGCAAGGAGACAGTCATTTTCGAGCAAAGGAGCTACACAGCCTGTCAGCAACCTCACACGGTGTGTGATCAGGAGTCTGCCTCTCACCGCTGACAATCTACACGGCGTGTCAGGATACAAACACGGTGTGTCAAAAACAGTCTGTGTACTTCAAGTTCCAGTTATAACGTCCTCCAAAGATCCTTCAAAGGTCTAACACTCCCAAGTTCTATTTCTCCTTCAATACCTAATGATAATCAGATCCTATTTTTTTTACCTAGCCTGAAAATTCGAATCAAGAAAAAATCCATTTAATTTCTCTATTTGGATTTTATAAACGGGTTGTTTTGCATATTGACCCCGGTTATCGGTTTTCCTATCGAGATCCATTCCAATAGAATCACTCATTTTCCTATCGAGTTTCATTCCGGTAGTGCTCCTCTTTCCACCAAGTTTCCATTCTGGTAGTATTTTTATTTTTCATTTTCTTTTCCCGCCCGTCATGCGTGCGTCTTTGCACATGCAATGGGGAGTCACATGTCCCTTTTCCATACCATCTACTCACTCTAGTCGTATTTGGTGTGCGGGGAAATAGAGGGGAGAGAGAGAGGAGGATATGAGGAGAACATGAAAGAGAGCATATGAGGAGAGAGATATGAGATGAGTGACATATTCCAGATTATCTTCATGGAGCTTAGTATTCTTCATCACATCTGCTTTACTGATATCTTTGTGGGGCGTCACTCCCACTTAGCATCACTTTACATGTGAGACGGGATTGAAGGATCTCATAGTTACAGTATTGACACCAAGTCTTTCACGTTCGTACCGCATTATGTACTTTAAGACAAGAGTTGCTCAGCTAATTCTGGCCTCTAGTTCCCTTTGTTGTTGATGACGTTCCAGTACATCATCCAAGTTGCATCTCATGAGACAGGACAAGATTTGTTGTGGCTAATTCTGGCCTTTTGTTCCCTTTGGTGTTAATGGAGAGGCAGATGGTTGCTTCTTCATCAGATTTCTTCGAAGCGCGTTATCTTCTCGCCTACACATTTTATATTTGGAAGGATTCATCCAGAGTTTTTATCACCGAGCTACTTTGTTACATCTTCTCGGAATTGCATATGCTACTTCTACGTGTTGAGATGACACTTCAGCACCTCATCCAGTGTGTCTGTGTCACGTTATGCACGTATGTAGTCTTCTCCACTAATTCCAGTTGGCTACACTTCTCATACAATTTAGAGACACCACTACTGCTGCATTATCATTGGCGTCACCACGTTCGTGTCGCGTTATGTACGTGGTATGTGTTGATGTGTGCTTATTCCACTTATACATTCCTCTCCAATGAAGATGGCGTAGTCGTGGTATTTATGATTGTCTGCTTCAGAAGTTCTTCATTCCAGATGCACTGTAAAAGAAATACCTCCAAAGCTCAAACTTTTCTAGCCTGCAGGACACATCTCAAAGAGGGGTCATCATATCTTTTTAGTTAGGGAGTGATTGTTCTATTTTTCACTTATTATTTCTATCTTTTATCGTTTAATCGAGTCATGTAACTCCAAGCTTGGACATGTGTTCACCCATGCTCCAGCTTGAGGGGGAGTGTTGGAAAGTATTAGCCTATTTAGTTAATAGGTCAATTAGTCTATAATGTACATGGGTTTGTTTGCCCTAGCTCATTAGGGTTTAGTCCACTTCCTTGTTGTTAGAAAATAGTTTTCCTATTTTATGTATCTCTTTACTATTTCCTATTCATGTTGGGTCTACTATGTAAATGGTCTTTGTCTATATAATAAAGCAGAGCACACCCTAACCGGGTATCGCTTTGACCCAAATCCTCTCACATGGTATCAAAGCATATTCGGCCGTTGCAACCCTAGTCGTCGTTTCTTCCCCCTCCCTCCCTCCGTCTCCTTCTGCTTCCTTCTTCTTCAGTTGCATTCGCCGTCGGCGGCGAAGCAGGACAACCGGAGGAGGCTCTCCTCACTGGGCGGCCAGTCCTCCTCCGATCCGTCAAGACACAGTGGTTGCTTGAAGGAAACGAGGTGAACCCCTCGTTCTATCCCAGAGAAGGAAGGAGCACCTTTCTTCTCACCCTCTTTCCTCTCCACGTAGTCCCCGTACGTGGATGAGTGCCCACATCTCTCGGGGTTGTTGATGCATCATTTTCACATCATCAAGTGATTTGTGACGGCTCTAATTCCCGTCACATCTCCCCGAAGCGTCTTCCAGGGGCCATCCTCTCTCTGGCGCGTCTTCCCGGAGTTGTTCCTCACCGTTTGACGGAGCCAATTCCCGTCAACGTATACGTCTGCCAACGCCAAACACGGCGTGTATCCCAGGCAACACGGCGTGTTGTCGTCGCAGATCTCAACCCGGATGGATCTCATTACAGAAGACACGACGTGTCTCATCACTGACACGGCGTGTCCTAGCTGGTGAAAGTTACGCCTTCGAATCTGGACACGGTGTGTCTCCTAGCAACACGACGTCTGAAAATTCTGTCAGAGGTCTCTGGCAACTCACACGGCGTGTGAAAAATCAGACACAGTGTGTTGAGCACCTGAAGTTTTCTGTTGTCAACTTACACGACGTGTGTAAATACAGACATGTCGTGCACTACTCAGACATTACGTGTTCCGTCCTCGACACGACGTGTCATTCACTCTGTCTGCTATTGTCTTCTTGAATCTTCAATATGGTTGATGTTAAGCCTGCTGCTTCCACTATAGTCATCTACAACGACCAGTTTCATATCATTTTTGTGAACTTAGCTCACAGAACTATCTTCTTTGGATGAATGTTATATATACTGTGCTTGAATCCCGTGAGAAGGTGGACATTATTGAGTCGGAGCCTCCTGATGAAGGCAACAAAGACTACCCTACTTGGCGAGAAAACAACGGGCTGGTGAAGTCATGGCTATGGAATAGCATGGAGCCTCAGATTGCGTCTAGATTCATGTTCTATTCTACAACCAAACAAATCTTGGAAGCTGCAAAGAAACATTTTTCTCATGAGAAGAATGCTCTTCGTCTATATACTATTTATGACCGCCTTTTTGCAGAGAAACAAAATAGTCGCTCTCTTGAGAATTATTTTGGTACTATCAAGTCTATCACTCAAGAACTCAGCTTTTACCAGCTACTAAAGACTGATGATCAGATGAAGGACCGAGATGATCTAGTGACAGCAAGGTTTCTATTCGGCTTAAATCATGTGTATGCCTCAGCTAGGAATGTTATTCTAGCTACGGACAAATTACCAAGTCTTGAAGAAGCCTTTGTACGATTCAACAATAATCTTTTGAATCCTTCTCCGCCGCTCCAGTAGACCACCACACTGAGACTCGGGCATCTCTTGTCGCTACTGCCAAAGGAATGGGATGAGGTGTTGGTCGAGGACGAGGTGCTAGAGGCAATCATCCAAAATGTACTTTTTGTGGGAAACTTGGACATGTAGAAGAAAAATGTTATTCTAAGCATGGTCGGCCTCCAACTAGAGTTGCGCATTATACTGCCAAATCATCTGGAGCATCTACAACTGGGGGTTCTAAACAGGTCCAGTCAGATGTCACAATCTTCAAGGAGTATGACCGTCTTCTACAAGCTACTTAGCAGGCTTCCCTTAGCGCCTCCGTCAATTTAGCTTCGGATGCAGGTAACCCGGGGACTTCACTTGTTGCCTCTCATCCATCCTCTACATGGGTAGTGGATTCCGGGGCCTCCCAGCATATCACAGGTATACGCTCTATGCTTCTTTCCTCTAACTCATATATCCCACATTCCTCTGTGACACTAGCTGATGGTTCTGTCAGAAGCGTCCAAGCATGTGGCGTTGTACAAGCGTCATCTAATTTGACTTTACAATCTGTTCATTATGTTCCAGACTTTCCATTTAACTTAATGTTAGTTGCTAAGCTGGCTGATTCTCGGAAATGCTTGGTAATCTTTGGAGACTCTTTCTTTGTGTTACAGGATCCCAGGATTTGGAAGACGATTGGTGTGGGATCTAGGAAACGTGATCTCTACTTTGAAGGTGGTCTCCCAGCTTGCCAGATTCCTTCCATCTCATCCACCGTTTTAAGTTGCTCTCCCTTGCAATGGCATTGTCTCTATGGACATCCATCCCTACAGAGTCTTCAGAAGCTTGTCCCAGGCTTAGCCTCTATTAAGTAGTTAAAGTATCAGTCATGCCAGTTAGGCAAGCACCATCGCCTTTCTTTTCCGAGTCGCATTGTAAAACGCTCTAAGCATCCTTTCGATCTCATTCATAGTAAAGTCTAGGGTCCTGTTAAAGAGCCAAGTTATAATGGCTTCCGATATTTTATGTCTTTCATTGATGATTTCTCCCGCATGACTTGGGTTTATTTACTTTAAGTCTCGCGATGAAGTCCTGCCTGTTATTCAAACTTTTCATCAGCTAATGAAAATTCAGTTTGATGCTCATATTAAGACTCTTCGTACTGATAATGCTCTTGAATATGTTCAAAAGGCTATTTCTACGTTCTGTAATTATATTGGTATGATTCACCAGATCACTTGTCCTCACACACCCCAACAAAATGGGGTTGTTGAGCGCAAAAAACGTCACTTGATGTCGTCCGTGCTCTGTTGTTCCAAATGTATGTGCCTAAGAGATATTGGTTTAATGCTCTCCTCACTACTTGTTTCTTGATTAATCGTTAGCCATCTTCTGTATTACAAGGGGCTACTCCCTTCTCTGTTTTACGACCTGACGAGCAACCCTTTCATGTTCCTCTTCGTGTGTTTGGATGCATTGCGTTTGTTCACGTGTTTGATCCACGAGCTGACAAGTTGTCTCCTCGTGCAGTTCGCACTGTCTTTCTGGGATACTCTCCCATACAGAAGGGATACAGGTGTTATTGTCCTCGTCTTCGTCATCTTTTTGTGTTGGCTGACGTTACCTTTCATGAGTCTACTCCGTTCTTTAGTGACTCTATTCGGAGTGAGGGGGAGGACAATCCTAAGAGTGACTATATCTTTGAGCATGAGAGAGAGTCACCTCTTCCTGTGTCGTGTGATGAGAGTGTTATTGATATCACCCCACCACCGCCACCGCCACCTCCACCACCGCCTCCATCCTTTCCCCTAGTTTACATCAGGCGAGTAGGGCGTCGCTAAGAGGATGTAGCATCATTAATCTAGCAACATGCCTCCTCATCATCTGCTACTCTTGAGGTACATGTTTCTACTGAGAGTTCTCTTGATGCTTCAGTTTCAGATTTACACCTTCCATTTGCTGCTCGAAAAGGTGTCTGGTCCTGCACTACCGCCATCCTTTGGCAAATGTGTGTTGCTTGTCTCATTTGTCGACTGCAGCTCGCACGTTTGCTCTTCAGCTAGACTCTACGGTTTTTCCTCGTTCTTATAAGGAAGCATCCTGCCATGATGGTTGGGTCCGCGCTACGGACAGTGAGATGGCAGCACTTCATGAGAACTCTACCTGGGATTTGGTGGATCTTCCTCCTGGCAAGTCTATTGTAGGTTGTCATTGGGTTTACATTGTCAAACAGAAACCCGATGGGTCTATTGATCGCTTGAAGGCGCGTCTGGTGGCAAAGGGGTATACTCAGACACATGGTGTTGACTTCTTTGAGACTTTTTTCCCAGTGGCTTGGCTTAATTCCATGTGAATTCTTGTTTTTGTTGCTACTCATTTTTCCTGGGCTTTTCTTCAGTTGGATGTCAAGAATGCATTTCTTCATGGTGATCTTCTTGAGGAGGTGTACATGGAGCAACCTCCTAGTATGTTGCTCAGGGGGAGTGTTAGTAGGTATGCAAGCTCAAGAAATCTTTGTATGGTCCGAAGCAATCACCTCGGGCAAGGTTTGATAAATTCATTGTTGCACTTATACAGTTTGGGTTCACCCGATCTTCTACTGATCACTCACTCGTTGTGCATAAGTCTTCAAGTGGCACCATTATTCTAGTTGTTTATGTAGATGATATTGTCATCACCGGTGATAACTCTACTGGCATTCTAAAACTCAAGACATGGCTACAAACACAATTTCAGACGAAAGATCTAGGTAATCTTCGATATTTCCTTGGCATAGAAGTCCTATGCTCCAAGAAAGGAACAAATCTCTCCCAACGAAAATATGTCCTTGACCTGCTTGCAGAGACATGCATGACACAGTGTAAACATGTCTCCACGCCTATGGACTATCATACCAAAACTTCAATTTCTGATGACAGTGAGTTTTCTGATCCAGCAAAGTACAGAAGGATTGTAGGGAAACTGTTCTACTTAACAGTTACTCAGCCTGATATTTCTTATGTTGTTGGAGTGGTTAGCCAGTTTATGAGTGCGCCTAAGATGTCATATTGGATGGTAGTCACTCAGATTCTTCGGTACATCAAAGGATCTCCAGGGAAGGGCCTTATTTTACGGGGCAGAACTTCACACATACATCCTTAAAACTCACTGGGTTCACTGATGCTAATTGGGTTGGTGATGTTGGAGATAAGCGATCTACTTCTGGATATTGCGTGTTTATTGGGTCACAGTTTGGTGACTTGGAAGAGCAAGAAACAGAATGTGGTAGCACGATCAGCACAGAAGCCGAATATCAAGCCACGACACATGATTGTTGTGAGTTACAGTGGGTTGTGTTTGTTTTGTCAGAAATGGATGTCTGTTGAGACCCCTATTTCTCTCGTGTGATAACCAGGCAGCCATTCATATTGCTAGCAAGTGTTTCATGAGAGGACCAAGTATATAGAAATGGGTTGCCATTTTGTTCGTGATTTAGTGCTCTCCAAGAAGATTCAGACCCCTCATGTTAGGACTGATCAGCAAGTGGCAGATTATCTTCACCAAGCCACTATCATCTTCAATTTTCAAGCATATGACTTCCAAGCTGGGCATGCATGATGTGTATGCTCCAGCTTGAGGGGGTGTGTTAGAAAATTATTTTCCTATTTTATGTATCTCTTTATTATTTCCTATTCTTGTTGGGTCTACTATGTAAATGGTCTTGGTCTATATAATAAAGGAGAGCACACCCTAACCGGGTATCGGTTTGACCCAAATCCTCTCACACTTGCAATTGCCTCCTCTCCTATATATAGGACAGGGGTGTACATATCAATACAACAATGATTCAGTGTCCTACACACTTGTCACCAATTCTCTTCCATGTTACCACTAGCCATGCAGACCGTGAACTAAAGGTAGTCGATACAGAAACCGACATTCGTAGATAGTAGACAGTGCCATGCCTCTTTCAAGCAACGACGATGCCACCAGCCATCTAGGCACGAAGCAGTGGCTTGCATCAATTGACAAGCGGATACCCATACCATAATTGTAGCAGTTAATAGTTGATCCTAAACCAGCGTGAATGAAAGTCTTATTTGGCGTTGGAACTTGAGTGGTAAATTTAACTGCAAAACTATTCTCTCCTCGCAACAGATTGCAAACGCAGCACTTGGTGGTGAATCATGGCGACCTTGAAGAACCTACCTTCCTCCACCATAGTCTGCATGAGCAGGAACTCGAGAGCCCATTGGCTATAGCGAGCATCATGTTCATCATCTCGGCTTGGAACCCCCCCCCAAGTCCATAGGCCCTTGCTACCATGGTCCACATCCGGCACTCTGCCATGGAGTAGACCGTTGTGGTTGGTTTCGAGATCGGTGAAGCACTCTGCCATGGAGTCGTCGAAGTTGTGTTCATGCTCTGCGAATTCGTAGATCGCCACGTTGCCTCCATCCAAACATTGCCTCCGCGCTTCGGTAATTGAGGGAGATAGATTGCTAGAAAATTAAATTTCAGTGGGTCTCGATGGGTCCTGATGGGTAATGTCTAAACAAACCCATAAACATAACAAACCCATTACAGGTTCACTAATCAATTTGGATGCATTTAACCCTCCATAATGGGTCTGGGCCAGGATGGGTTTGGATCAATTGGGTCAGGTGTGTCAAACTACCATCTCTACCGGCCACTCTCATCAAATTAGAAAACAATTGCTGAAGAGAATTTGATCATAAGGAGTTGGAAAGAATACATGAAAGCATTGGAAGATGTAAAGATTGCACACTTGAATCTAGTAGTTGATCGCATAGAAGGCAAAGAAGTCTACACAACTTACTAGTGAAAACTCCCTTGTTTGGCATAGGATCATATCTGGATGAAAGTTTGTCTTTTTGCACCACGTAGGCACCAACACGACCAACTCGTCGGGATCCAGTCCCGTGCCATTTGGTAAAAATGGGACTAACGAGGTCCATTCAGGATTCCGTAATCCAATCCAGACCAACTCAGCCCAACTTTTAGCATGATTACAAATCCCAGTCCGAATTTAGTTGTCTTATATGTTATTTTGTTTAATATGCAACACTAAAAATGAGAGCAGCCTAATTCGGGTGTCGATTAGCATGCCAAATAGCACACAGGATTAGAATTTGACTAACCCAACCCTATTATCCCGTTCTATTCCCAAACAACTTCTAAATCAAGGGCCTTTCAAATCGATGCTTCTACACTGGGTGGTAGACTCATAGTAACGGATTTAAGTTTTCTGCACTATATTAGTGTATTGAAACGAATGTAGAAGATAATGTGGTGTGAGTGATCACAGACAATGTAAGGGGACTATGTCCATGCAGGGAGAAAACTGATGCAAGCAGGACATTTGTTGTGGACCTCATGTGCAGCACCGAAGGTTGATCTTATTTTGAAAAGTGTTGGAACATAGATATAGTTTCTTCTTGTCATTGCAAAAGCAAGACAAAGACATACTACATCTCTACCGAAACACTCAGTTACATGATGCTTCATAAAGATGTATAAAAGAAATACAAGATGAGGCCTGGTGTGACCTAATTTGGCATGCCCCTGCTCATTTCATAAAGAGTTCATGGTGATATATATAGGCAATTCCCACAATTAATTCAATCTCAAAAGAAAAGAACAAGATTAAAAAAAAGGGAAGAACAAAGTTGAGTGTGCATTCGAGAGCTTTCCGGAATATACTACAGATAATTACCAGTGCATCTCGGCTCCTTTGCACAAATTTAAGACTTTTGAATGTTGATGAAAAGTTTGTCATGGTAAATGTCCAAATAGAGATATAAATGCCAATGCATGACATTCTAGAGAAAAGACGAGCATATTCGATGAGTCCCCCAGTAATGGTGTGGGTTTCTTTTCTTACTTAATGCAACTTCATACAACAAGGCCATAAATATCAATGTAATTGTTGGGAAAGGTGAGTTACTTCCTAGTTTGTCTTGTGAGAATGATTATATCTTTTGCAGAGCAAGACATAATTTTATGAAGTAATATTACTCCAAATGAGTCATGTGGGATGTTTGGCAAATCAATTGTCGTTTTTATTGGAAAGTGGAAAAACAGGGTAATATTTTGTACTCAGTTCAACATATATGCTAATCTAGGAAGCACATACACGGACATAGACACGGACACGGGACATGGTGATTAGCAAATATATAGGACACAGACACGGCACTGGACACGGCAAATATATAAATATATAGAGAGAGACAGGCTAGAATACACTCAAGTGTATTCGGAGCAGAATACACTCAAGTAGTTTTTTATGATGCAATATTTTTTTCAAAAATCTAATCCGTTGATCTTCTTCAACATCTTGTGAATGGCTCATACGCAAAATTTGAGAACATTTGGACATCTATAGGTCATGTTATAAAGATCGCAAAAATCATGCATTTCAAATTAGTTTCGCACGTCGGTTTTGTTGCCCTCGGATGAGTGACTTACACTCATCCAAATGGGCTCAAAATTTGTATGTAGCCTAGTTATAGTATGACGGTCAAGATCAATGGTTTACATCTTGCAAAGTACAGATCGCATGAATACACTCAAGTGTGTTTGCATATCAAGACTATTTTTTTGCAAGATGTAAACCATTGATCTTCACCGTCATACTATAACTAGGCTACATACAAAGTTTGAGCCCATTTGGATGAGTGTAAGTCACTCATCCGAGGGCAACAAAACCGACGCGCGAAACTAATTTGAAATGCATAATTTTTGCGATCTTTATAACATGACCTATAAATGTCCAAATGTGCTCAAATTTTGTGTATGAGCTATTCACAAGATGTTTAAGAAGATCAACATATTAGATTTTTGAAAAAAATAATGCATCATGAAAAACTACTTGAGTGTATTCTGCTCCGAATACACTCGAGTGTATTCTAGCCTGACTATATATATATATGTGTATATACACATATATATATATATAAAAAACATATATGTTATATGTATAAACACACAAAATGATCTAAATAGATTATCCAAAAAGGCAATCACCATGAAATCTAACAAGCACTTAAGTTTAATAGATAACATCATGTCGACAAGTCACAATATGGAATAATCACAACATATATTAAGATGTTTGATTATATATTGCTGAGGTAAAAATATATGGAATTATAAAAATTAAGAGCAGTAGAATAATGGGACAGTAGTTTTTGTCGTGTTGGTGGAAGTAATGGTGAACAAGATTTACTATCAAGATGAAGAAGGGGATAGGGTAAGGAAACATGTTGCTAGTGGTGGAGGAAGAGATGGAAAATGAAGGCATCTTGGAGGTTGAAGGGGAAGATAAGGAGGGGGAATACATTGAAGAGCTAGTTAAGATGAAGAGGAAAGAGAAGACGGTCAATGGAGATGTAGAGAAGCAAGAAAAAGAGTAGGTGTAGGGAGGACAATACACTGCTACAATTGCTAAAGAAGAACGTTGACAGCTTGTCTATAGTAGTTGAAGCTTAACTACCTAGTGTTACTAGGCAAGGAGTAGTGGAGGACAGGCGACGGAGATCTGGAGAAGGCCTAGGTTTTTTTCATACATGTAGGCTTAAGTGGGTTGGGATGGCATGTCTTAGATGTGTCCACGGAGTGTCCAAGCCGTGTCCAGCACTGGATTAAAGTGGACACGCCGAAGGAGTGTCCGCCACATGTCCAGGCGTGTCCAAGGTGTATCCATGTCGGACACGTGTTGGACAAGGACAAGGTGGCCTCCGGAAGTGACCATGCTTCCTAGATGCTAATGAGTTAAATGGTTAATAAATGGCAATGCTATTGTTTTGGTCGCTTAGTGAATACTGAGTAACCTATCCGAGACTCAGTCCATAAGATGGATAACCAAGTGCACTTATGGTCTATGTTATAATTCTGACATTCAGTTTGTTTTTTCCCTCTGAGGATCCACATGAGGATGAACGAGCCTGACGTGAAAAGAATGGACAGGCTTATATGTGTCCAATACAGTCAACGGTTTATTGAACAATATGCAATTACAGAATTTGAATAATAGCTACGATCTTATTGTACTGACCTTGTGCTAGCAAGAATTAGACCAAATCCGGAGATAAAGCCATATGAGCAACTAAATATCAAGGTAGGCCCAGCAGGCCGAGTAGAGTCAGTCAGTGTGAGTACAAATGACGAGCAGGGAACATCCGAGGGGTGGGGGTAGGCATCTAGGCGAACACAATACTGATGACAAATTGATGATAGTGATGCGGAAGGGGTGACAATGCAAAATGAAAACCTAGATGGAGATGAAGAAGATGAGAAACTGGAGGATAAGCTTGAGGAGGCCTTTTTTTTGTTCTAGACATCAGGACTGTCGGAAATCTGCATTATTTCATCTGTGCGAAATTCGCATGTTCAAAATATAGATAAGTTTTTGTTTGTTGACGCTTTGATGGAACATATCTTCTCGTCATACAATCTTAGAATATTTGCAAGCTGACATATAGTTTTTAATTTTAACATTTCATATATCTCTATTGTTTCTTATGATTTCAGTTAGTGAAGATCACAATGTCTTTTAATTTCATCTGTGGGAAATTCGCATGTTCAAAATACAGATACGTTTTTGTTTGTTGACGCTTTGATGGAACATATCTGCTCGTCATACAATCTTAGAATATTTTCAAGCTGACGTATAGTTTTTAATTTTAACATTTCATATATCTCTATTGTTTCTTATGATTTCAGTTAGTGAAGATCACAATGTCTTTTAATTTCAAAATTCCTTGTTATATTCTATAATGCATTAATGCCTTATAATAAGTGGGTCATTTATGCTCATTTTAGATTGACTATATTCTATTGACCAAAAAAAGATAAGACTCTATTCTCGAAATCATTGGATTGTTAGATTTCATCTATTGCAATTTATTTTAGGGCATTAGAACATCGTTGAAACCCATATGGTGTTATTTAAACAGAAAATATACAATGTTATACTTGTTTAGTTAGGTCATAAAGATGGCACCAACGTAGATTCCCTATGCATCCTGGGCATTCAACCAGGCCAAGGCACTGCCTTTGGCGCCTTCACAACCATAAAGCACACTCTGATAAACAATTGAATGTTCGTAAAACTACAAAGCAGATTTCACTACAATGATAATGGAAATAGCATCAGCACCAATATAAAATCTCAGCAGCCTAACTAGTGTATGAAACAGTGTAAATGAGTTGGATGCCCAAAGAGCACTTGTGCGCATGTTTTAACAAGTTTTAGGACAGAGCACCCCATACTCATGTTCAAATAGAAACCATTCCATTGTTTTAACCACTTGAGATCCAGAGCCAGAGATCCAGAGCCAGAGAAGTGCTAGTTAGCGTATACTTGGGTATCAAAAAAACCGAAGCATTAAAAACAAACAGAAATATTCTGTAACACTACTGATTTATATTAGAAAGCCACTGAAGAATTGGTCTCTTCTCTCTTCCTCACTTATGTCTTCACGCACAGAATATTGCACTTTGCACTGGTCTTTATTTCAGACTATGTTTTGGAAAGTGCAAAGAGGGAAGCAAGCTTCCACCTTCCCTGGGTGCATAATCCTATGAACGGCCAATTATGCCTTCTTGTAAAACCGGACAATCTAGCAAAATAATGTAGATATTTTATATTGAAATAAAATATCATAAATAAATTAGTAACCATTCACTGCCAAAATATATGAAAACATTTATAAAAATATCATTACTTATTACAGTTACAATAGCAGTTGGAAATTATCTAATTATTAGATTAGATTAATGTATCCTAAAACAGATTTATAGCAGTCTACCAACAAAGTTTTAGTACAAACACGAGCCATACTGTACTATATATGTTATAATACAACCAAGTACAATAAAATAGTATACACCATATATACAAATATAGGATTACGTAGTACTTAATTAGATCTGCGGTACTTTTGCGATTATTATGTGTATAATTTCGAGATACTAATATAATACTCTCATGCAATGCAAATCCATAGAGGCCCTATAGGATATCACCAATTAGCTATAACGTAATACTTATCGCAACTAGTGGACAACAGAATGTGTATGACTTGTATATAAGTTCAATATAGATGAGAGAAGACAGTTCCATTACCATCAATCTCTTATACATTTACAGTCTGTAATACAAGGCACACAACTATTTGCACTAAGCGGTCGATTAAGCGGGTCATGCAAAACGGGATAAAGTAGGATGGAGCAGAAAAAATGCCTATTTAACAACGGAACGCTTCGCTTCAACCAAGGATCCTAAGGTACACAAACCAGACTGCTTAAGCAGTCGCTTTTAAATCAAGAGGATAAAGTTAGCTGTAGAAGAAAAAATTGCCCACTTAACAACGGAACTATTTGCTGATCGCTTCAACCAGTATTCCTAAGATACACAAACCAGACTGCTTAAGCGCCACTTGTCAATCTTGTTTACTGGAATTTCTTATATTTAAACCTTTCGATGATCTTATCTGGCTAATTCTTTATGCCAGTCATATTTTTGTTAAACTTAATCAGGCACGGAAATGGGTTTCTCTTAATAAAAGAATCCAAGAGATGAATAAATAACAGAGGCCAGAAATTCAAAGAGAAACTAGACACACAAATCAGATAAATGATGGCTGAGCAGCTCATTGCTAACCTAGAGCCCGGCAAGAATACCCACATACAAATGAATACACAAAATGCTTACTAGAGCTTCAACACGTTGCCTACCTGAGTTTTCCAAGCACAATTCCAGATTCATTTGCCCTTACTAATCCAACATCCTCAGGTGAAATAATCTCATATGTTCCTTTATGTTTAAGCATACCATCCTACATGAAACATTAGCTTATAATAAAGGTATAATTACGAGAGAATGGATAAATGAAGATTGATAGTTCGCAGAATGAAAATTAACAATAAAAATCGCAAGAATTCATCACACAAGTAGTATGTAGAGTGGAAATATGAAGCACCATTGACGTGTTACAATGGAAACGTTACAAAAAACCCACTTTCACGGCAAAGGTAGAAAACATAAATTACTGATAACCTAAGCTATATATCGTCATTTATAAGTGTTAGAAAATAGTTTTCCTTATTTATGTATTTCTTTACTATTTCCTTTTCCTGTTGGGTCTATTATGTAAATATTCACACTATATAATAAAGGAGAACCCGCTCTAACCGGGTATCGCTTTGACCCAAATCCATTCACATGGGTATCAAAGCATGTCCAGCTGTTGTAACCCTAGCCACCGCCCTCTCTCTTCTTCCTCTCTTCTCTTCTCCGTTAGCACCACCTGTTGTCGCCATAGGGGACAACCACCACCGCCTCCACCGCCGGTGTCGGCTCTCACCGGGTTGGTCTTCCCTCCTCTCTGTCAGAAGTACGGCGGCCGCTTGAAGGAGAGAAAGAGAAGACCCTAGTTCAATCTAGCAGAGAGGAGGAGCAACTTCCTTCCCACCTTCATTCCTCTCCACGTAGTCCCGGTACGTGGATGAGTGCCTAAGTCTTTAAGGGTTGTTGATGCGTCAGATTCGCATCCTCAATTGAGAAGTGACGACGCTAATTCCCGTCACGCCCCCGGCGCGTCTTCCTGGGGTCGTCCTTCTCTCCGATGCGTCTTCCTGGAGTTCTTTACCTTGTTGACGGAGCCAATTCCCATTAAGGTCTACGTCTGTCACCGCTGCACACAGCGTGTCCCTAAGAGACATGGCGTGTCCCAACTACTGTTGTTTACACCTCCATCTCAACACACGGCGTGTCCCATTAAAGACATGACGTGTAAAAAAAGGTTATGTCGTCAATTGCCATCAACAGATACGGCGTGTCCCATTAAAGACATGACGTGTGAAAAAGGTTTTGTCATCTATTGCCATCAACAGACACGGCGTGTTTAAGGTTGTCAGCATTTCTATCTTCTATTTTCTCAAGGTGACACGACGTGTCCAGAGTGTTACACGGTGTGTCACGTACTCTACCCACTGCTACTCTGATCCAACTTCAATATGGGAGATGCAAAGCCAGTTGCTTCTACGACAGTGGTCTATAATGACCAGTCTCAGATAACTTCTGTCAAGCTTAACTCAGAATTATCTCCTCTGGATGAATGTTATCTACACTGTGCTTGAATCTCGTGAGAAGGTGGAAATTATTGAGTCAGAACCTCCTGATGAAAGCAGCAAACACTACTCTACTTAGTGGGGGAAAAATGGGTTGGTAAAGTCATGGCTATGGAATAGCAAGGAGCCTCAGATTGCTTCTAGATTCATGTTCTACTATACAGCCAAACAAATCTAGGGAGTTGCAAAGAAGCATTTTTCTCATGAGAAGAATGATCGCCGTCTTTATACTATTTATGACTGCCTCTTTACAGAGAAACAAAAGAGTTGCTCTCTCGAGGATTATTTTGGTACTATCCAGTCTATTTCTCAAGAACTCAGCTTCTACCAGCCACTAAAGACTTGATAACCAGATGAAGGACCGACATGATCTAGTTACAGCAAGATTTCTATCCGGATTAAATCTGGTACATGCTTCAGCTAGGAGTGTTATTCTGGCTACAGACAAACTACCAAGCCTTAAAGAAGCTTTTGTGCGAATTCAACAGTCATCATATTAATCTTTTTCTGCTACTCCAAGAGAACACCACACTAAGAATCATGCTTCCCTTGTTGCTGCTACCAAAGAAATAAGATGAGGTGTTGGCCAAGGACAAGGTGTTGGTCGAGGATGAGGTGTTGGAAATCATCCAAAATGTAGTTTCTGTGAGAAATTTGGACATATAGAAGAAAAATGTTATTCTAAGCATGGTCTGCCTCCAATTTGTGTTGCGCATTATACTGCCAATTCATCACAAGCATCTGCATCTGGAGGTTCTGAACATGTGCAACCAGATGTTACAATCTCCAAGGAGGAGTAATGACGGTCTTCTACAGGCTACCCAGCAGGCTTCCCTTTCGTCAATCTAGTTTTAGATGCAGGTAACCATGGGACTTCCCTTGTTGCCTCTCACCCATCCTCTACATGGGTGGTGGAATTTGAGGCCTCCCAGCATATGACAGGTATACAATCTATACTTCTTTCCTCTGACTCGTATATCCCACATTCTTCTGTGACATTTGTTGATGATTCTGTCAGAAGAGTCCAGGCGTGTGGCATCGTACAAGCATCATCTAATTTGACTTTACAGTTTGTCCATTATGCCCCAGACTTTCCATTTAACTTAATGTATGTTGTTAAGCTAGTTGATTCTTTGAAATGTTTGGTAATTTTTGGAGACTCTTTCTTTATGTTATAGGATCCCAGGAGCTGGAAGACAATTGGTATCTAGGAAAGGCGATCTCTACTTCTTTGAAGGTAGTCGCCCAGCTCGCCAGATTCCATCGACCACATCCACCGTGTTCAGCTACTCTCCGTTGCAATGGCATTGTCGCTATGGACATCCATCCCTACAGAGCCTTCAGAAGCTTTCCCAGGCTTAGCCTTAATAAAGTCATTAGAGTGTCAGTCATGTCAATTAGGCAAGCATCATCGCATTTTTTTTCCGAGTCGCACTGTGAAACGCTCTAAGCGTCCTTTTGATCTTATTCATGGTGATGTCTGGGGTACTATTAAAGAGCCAAGTTATAATGGTTTTCGATATTTTGTCTTTCATTGATGATTTCTCCAGCATGACTTGGGTTTACTCAAGTCTCCGATTGAAGTCTTGTTTGTTATTCAAACTTTTCATAAGTTAATAAAAATTCAATTTGATGCTCATATTATGATTCTTCGTTCTGATAATGCCCTAGAATATGTTCAAAATGTTGTTTCTACATTCTGTATTTATGTTGGCATGATTCATCAGACAGCTTGTCCTCATACACCCCAACAAAATGGGGTTGTTGAACGCAAAAACCGCCACTTGATGTAGCATGAACGCTATTGTTTCAAATGTCTGTGCCCAAGAAATATTGCTTTAATGCTCCTCACTGCATTTTTTTATTAAACGTCAGCCATCTTCTGTCTTACAAGGGGCAACCCCCTTCCCTGTTTTACGACCTGACGAGCAACCTTTTCTTGTTCCTCTTCGTGTGTTTGGATGCATTGTTCACGTATTTGATCCATGAGCTGACAAGCTGCCTCCTCGCGCAGATCGCACCATTTTTTGGGATACTCTTCCACACAAAAGGGATACAGGTGTCATTGTCCTCGTCTTCGTCATCTTTTTGTGTCGGCTGACGTTATGTTTCATGAGTCCACCCTGTTCTTTAGTGACTCTGTTCAGAGTGAGAGGGAGCACAACCCTGAGAGTGACTACATCTTTGAGCATGAGAGAGAGCCTCCACTTCCTGTGTCGTTTGATGAGTGTTATAGACACCATCCCAACACCACCATCACCACCGCCTCAACCTTTTCCGCTGATTTACACCAGGCGAGCAGGGCGTCACCCAAACGATGTAGCGTCACCAGTCCAACAGAATGCCTCCTCATCGTCTGACACTCTTGAGGTACCTGTTTCTACTGAGAGTTATCTTGATGCTTCAGTTTCAGATTTACACCTTTCAGTTGCAGCTTGGAAAGGTGTTCGGTCCTGCACTATACGTCATCCATTGGCGAATGTTTGTTGCTTGTCTCATCTGTCACCCGCAGCTCACACATTTGCTCTTCAGTTGGACTCTACTGATGTTCCTCGTTCTTATACAGAAGCAGCCCGACATGATGGTTGGGTCCAAGCTATGGATAGTGAGATGGCAGCACTTCATGATAACTCTACCTGGGACTTAGTGGATCTTCCTCCTGGTGAGTTTGTTGTAGGTTGTCGTTGGGTTTGTACTGTGAAACAGAAACCCGACGGGTTTATTGATCGCTTGAAGGCCCGTCTGGTGGCAAAGGGGTATACTCAAACACATATCGTCGACTTCTTTGAGACTTTTTCTCCAGAGGCTCCGCTCAATTCTGTGTGGATTCTTATTTTTGTTGCTACTCATTTTCACTGGCCTCTTCTTCAGCTAGACGTCAAGAATGTTTTTCTTCATGGTGATCTACTTGAGGTGTACATGGAGCAACCTCCTGGCAATGTTGCTCAGGGGGTGTGTCAGAAGCTTTGCAAGATAAAGAAATCCTTGTATGATCTGAAATAGTCACCTCGGGCATGGTTTGATAAATTCAGTGTTGCACTTATATAATTTGGGTTCACCCGGTCTTCTACTGATCACTCACTATTTGTGTATAAGTCTTCAAGTGGCACTATTATTCTAGTTGTTTATTAAGATGATATTGTCATCACCGGTGATGACTCTACTGCCATTCTACAACTCAAGAAATGGCTGCAAACACAATTTCAGACGAAAGATCGGGGTAATCTTTGCTATTTCATAGAAGTTTTACGCTCCAAGAAGGGGACAAACCTCTCTCAGCGGAAGTATGTCCTTGACCTCCTTGCAGAAACAGGCATGGCACAGTGCAGGCCCATCTCCACGCCGATGGATTATCATACCAAGTCTTCTATTTCTGATGACAGTGATTTTTCTGATCCAGCAAAGTATAGAAGGATTGTAGGGAAACTGATTTACTTGACAGTTACTCATCCTGATATTTCTTATGTTGTGGGAGTTGTTAGCCAGTTCATGAGTGTGCCTAAGATGTGACATTGGATGGCAATCACCCGGATTCTTCGTTATATTAAAGGATCGCCATGGAAGGGCCTTACTTACTTTACAGGGTAGAATCTCGCACATGCATCCTTAAAACTGACTGGGTTCATTGATGTTGATTGGGCAGGTGCTGTTGGAGATAGACGCTCTACTTCTGGCTATTGTGTGTTTTTTGGGTCACATTTGGTGACTTGGAGGAGCAAGAAACAGAACGTAGTAGCACGATCCAGCACAGAAGCTGAATATCGAACCATGGCACATGCTTGTTGTGAGCTACAATGGGAATTGGGAGTGTCTATTGAGACACCTATTCCTCTCATGTGTGATAACCAGGCAGCCATTCATATCGCTAGCAATCTGGTGTTTCATGAGAGGACCAAGCATATTGAAGTGGACTACCACTTTGTTTGTGATTTAGTGTTCTCCAAGAAGATTCAAACTCATGTTTGGACGGGTCAGCAAGTGGCAAATATCTTCACCAAGCCACTTCCATCTTCAACCTTCAAGCACATGACTTCCAAGCTGGGCATGCATGATGTGTATGCTCCAGCTTGATGGAGAGTGTTAGAAAATAGTTTTCCTTATTTATGTATCTCTTTACTATTTCCTTTTCCTGTTGGGTCTATTATGTAAATGTTCTCACTCTATATAATAAAGGAGAACCCGCTCTAATCGGGCATCGCTTTGACCCAAATCCATTCACAACAATGGAAACAATGATGGAAAACATAAATCACAATGGAAACATTACAAAAAATCCACTTTCACGGCTTAGGTAGAAAACATAAATTATTGATAATCTAAGCTAATATTGTCATTTGTATGCAATGATAATGCATACATATTGCGTCATACCTGATGAATTCCACTTTCATGCGCAAAAGCATTTGGTCCAACAATAGCCTTGTGTGGTTGTACATGCAAACCACTATATTCGGCAACCTAGAGCAGCAGCAGGAGTTGATAGAAGTACACTTCATTGTAAATAAAACTAAATTCCCCTCCTAAAAACTAAAATACTATCAGTCTATGAAAATACCATCTTGCTTGTCATAATAATTTGTTTGGTGTCAATGCCAGTAAATAGACCGCCAGTCAATTCTTTTCTGCACTTCAGGGCCATAACAACCTGTAGAATGTGAAATATTAAAGTATCAGTAACTTAGCAATCAGTGAAGAATATGTTGATTGCTATTAAATGTTTAGTTAAAATTATAAACTATATTTAGAACACATGGCTCAAAAAACTAGTTCAGGTTTATGTAAAATACTTTTACAAAACAATTAGTTAGTCATGCACGAAATGGATGTTTTCATTCTAGTATCAACAATACAAGTTGTAATAAAGGTGCTCATAAGATGAAATTAGAGTAAATGAAAACTCCAATATGGATGTGAGGAAATATAAGGGGAAATGAGATATTATATTGCCTATATAAAAAATGAAGTGTTGAGCACTAAGTGCAAAAGGGTCATCTCAGATGGTCTCCACATGACTACAGGCTTTGAAACCCGACCCGACCCGACCCAACTGGTTGACCAACCACCCGAGAGTTTATTGGGCCAGGTGGGGTTGAAACATGTTTTTAGCCAAGACCCAATTTTGACTAGTGACCTGGTCGGTTCAACCGTCGACTTGGTGACACTCAAGTGAAAGACATGGTCGGGTTTTGAAGATTTAATTTTTCCCTCCTTAGATGTTCATGTGTCTAATTTGCATCCCTTCCTACTTGTTAGAGAGTCTAATTACTCAAGTTGTTTTAGTCTATTTACTTAAGTTGTTTTAGTCTATTTGTAATATGGGCCTAGTTGTGTCTTGGCCAATTAGGATTTGTCTTGTGTCTGTATGCTTTCCCCTTATCCTATATAAAGGAAGGGGGCTGCCCTTCTATGAATAAGAAAAACCTCTACACGTAAGGGGATTTCCCATCATATTGTTTTTCCACACTACTCATATATTGAAACAATTACTAATTAAGTCACTAATAACATGTTTTGAGCATTGCATAAGCATTGAGTTTCTTCATCATCATCGCCATCATCTGAGGCTCAATCCCAACCATGTTGAGGTTGGCTACATGGATCCCTCTTTTTAATCAGCTATGTTATGGGTCACATGCAGATTAAGAAAATAAAGTTATAAAATCTCCCCTAATAAGCTCTTCCCAAGTTAATTTAGGCACGTCCTCCTTTTAATTGTGCTTGATTCAATAGCATTGCTTCAAATAGGCGTGTTAGTCGGCATGGGTTGCACACAGTGTTGTCAAGGCGCTAGGCAAGGCTGCTCAAACTAGGCGCCCAGCCCAGTATGTGCATTATATGGGTGTCTAAGGCCTTTTAAGCCTAAAGTAAGTCATTTAAAGGATAAATTAGCATGAATCAAGTCTGGATTTGGTCGAATTAGATTAGCTTGAGTCAATTTATGGCTGAAATAGGTCTGATTTAGGCAAAATCAGGCCAAATTTTGGAAAATTAGGGAAAACATGTTTGATTTGGGACAAATTGGTAAGTCATAAAATCACTTCCTCATATGTTTGTTGTTCTTGCTTCTTTTTCTTTTCTTTTTTTATCCTTTCTCCTGCATTTTAGTCCTTAATCCTACTGCTGCTGCGTTTTTTTTGAGTTATTCCTCCTATATCCCCTCCTACTCCGAAATCCTACTACTGATGTGTTTTTTTTTATTCTGTTTTCTTCAAATCCTCTTTTACATCACCTATGCTTCGTAATGTTGATGATGTTGTACTTTCTACTTTCCTCCTTTACATCACCCTTTTTCCCTGCTTTCTTTTCTAAGTCTCCTGCTTCAATTGTTGTTGCAGGCTTGTTGATATTACTTCCCCTTTTTCTTCCTATTCCCATCTCCTGCTACTGCTGTCATAACCTCATTCTGCCCTCTTTTTATGTTTCCTATATGGTATTATATGTAGTATATATGTATAATAAGAATCAAATTAACATACTGAAAAAGATACAAAATATAAAAACGCCCAGAACAGCCTAGGCGCCCCTTGGGAAATGCTGACCGCCTAGCCGCCTTAACAACCATGGTTGCACATATCCATACCATCTTAGGCGACCGTCCACGCAACTTGTCCTCAATACACCCACTTTGCTCTTGATAAGTCATTTTCTCAATCGACCTTTCCTTGTCTTCCCAAATATCCATCTCAACATAGGCATTTCAATCATATTCATCTTGTTAAGACCTTATTTCTTCACCACCTAACATTCACTCCCATATAATATGGTCGAACATATAGTTGTTACAAAAATTTACTTTTAATATGAGAGAGATATTTCGGTCACATATTACTACAGTTTTACTCCATTTCTACCATTAGGACACTTGTTTGTATTGATGGATGCTTGATTTGGAATGCTCAATGTTTCATATCTCATTATTTCATGCTTTCGTATAGTGGATCATGGAACAAAATTACACTTGAAATTGCGACATTTCATTGGAAAATTCGTTTTTTGGCCATCGGACATCGAAACGTACAATCGGACACCAAAAGGCACAAATGCAGGTAATAGGACATAATTTAGCAAAAATCTCACCCCTAAGTGCGAAATTTGATCAAAGAGGGAGAAATTTCGCAACAAAAAGCCCAATTTGGGTCGTAATTTTGGGAAATGGCACATAAACAAAACTTAAATTTTGAGAAATTTGTTCTTAGGACTGCTACTACTACATTTTGAGTATTTTGACTGTTCTTTCAATCTTTTGCTTCTAGAGGCTATTTTTCTTAATTCTAACCTATGTTTCCCCTGTCCCTAGATCACATATACATTACCTAGTTTAATTTCACATAAGTTGATGGATCTGCAATTGTGTTACAGGGTATTGAGACATTCTCTCACATACCATTCAAGTCTCTAAATTCAATATTTTTAATACCTAAATTCCATTTATATATAATTAAGGAAGATGTCCGATTTCGATGCCATTTTGACAAGGCATAGAAACAAAAATTATTAAAATATTGACAAATTTTGATTGATCCATTCTTGATGTTTCATCGACAAAATAAGCGCGAATTCATTTTGAAATTTTACCATATCAATTTTCCAGTGTAAACGCACTTGTTTATGCAACAATATGCCATACGGGATATGTGGGGGTTCTCCATATGTTTGAGTGAAGGAAGTTGATCTGTTTTGATTTCAAATTTTCAAGGCTGGAATGTTTTGATTCCATGGGAATTTCTATGTCAATTTTAATGCTGCAATTAATGAAGTATGTCATGATAGTTAGCAAACACAATATTAGCGAAATGAAATACAGCCTGAGCGGTCGCTTAAGCGACCTAGCCCACAAGCCGCTTAAAAAAACCCTTGAGCGTCAATTAATTGGATTGAATAAAATCAGTCGATTAACCCGCTTTTTTCCCTCTTTTTCCCGCTGTTTGCCCCTTTTTACAAAAATTACAGTAAGCCTGCAACATTAAGTAAAGCATATGGTCCAAGTGTAGTTGACTATTAAACTTATATGCATGAAATGTTCTATGACGAGCAATAGTTCAATTTAGAATGCATACTTTGTATGTAAGCCATAATAATAGGGTACTGTTGTAATGTATCCAAGTAAATTGTATGCAACTATTATCTACTCTAGAATGCATACTTTGATAAATGTATTGCTGTAATGTATGGCTAATTGATGATATGTAAATGTAACAATAAGTAAGGTATCTATGATAAGTCTTTTGTTTATTGTTTAGTTAGCAAAATTGTTGGTGTATCATGTACATAGGGTGTTTTATCCATGACAAGTCATTTGCTTACTATATCATAACTACAATCATTGTTTTATAGTTGTGTTATAAACTATTTGGGTGTTTTATGTTGTTGGGTAGAGTGTTAAGATATATATCAAAGTTCCAAAAAGTATAGTATTTATATACATATATGTGTGATTTTGTATAAAATTATATAGGAAAACTTAAACTCGTTCTGTTAAGAATCGCCCGCTTACCGCTTAACCAGTTACAATGTGCTGTCCGAACGCTTACCGTTAACGTTTTTAAAACATTGCACAATATATAAACTTAATGACACAAAACTATGCAAAGAAATCATGGTCTAGGTAGTACAAAGTACATTACGGAGTAAAAAAAACCGATGGTCAGTGCATTACAGCAGTGCATTTTAGTACCCGATTGCCATCGACGCATAAATTTTTGGCAAAATTTCGACCATTTCGTCAAAATTTTGAACATTGTATATAGTGTTATTTGCAAATTAACCATTTCTCTTTAACCTCCTATCAGTTTCGTACATGATGCCTGCGTGATACATGACTTGAAGACACAGAAGATGATTGGTGAAGGGTATGAGCTTGTTGGCCTCTACTATTTGGGAAAATCTCCAACAACATGCAATGTTGCATCTCATTTGCATTGGTCATTATCCTTGCAAAAGTTGAAAGATTCTATTCCAAACTTGTCCACTTTGGAGAAGTTAGAGTGTAAGTCGTGTCAATTGGGTAAACACCAACAGCCAGTTCTTAGGGCCAGGGATCACATTAGAGTAGAGCATATTACTGACTTAACTCAGTTTAATGTATGGGATCCAAGTCTTGTATCCTCCAAACTAGGTTTTAGATCGTTTGTTACATTTATTGGTGATCATTCTCGCACTACATGGCTTTATTTGATAAAGGACAAATGAGAGTTAATTTCTCAATCCTTTTGCATGGAAAACAAGAGTCAATTTGGCAAACATCTTCATGTTCTTCGTTCTACAATAACAAGGTATATTTTAGTAAAAGTTTCACCAAATTCGTTTCTTCTTGGGCATTATTTATCAATCTTCTTGTCCACATACACCCCAATAGAATGGAGTGCATAGAGGAAAAATAGTCACATCATCGAGATTGTTCGCACACTTCTTATGCACATGAGATCCAAAGGAGTTTCCAGATGGTCCTTACCACCACTTATCTCATTAATTGCATGCCACGTCAATTCTCTACAATTAGATCCATTTTCATGTTCTTCATCCCGAAGAGCCATTGTATCATGTTTCGCCCAAAGCGTTGATTGTGTATGTTTTATTCATCATAAGGTGTTGTGCTGGATAAGTTAAGTCCCAAGTTTCTCAGGTGTGTTTTTTTAGGATATTCTCCTGTTCAAAAAGGTTATCGGTGGCATGGTCCATCTTTGTGTCGTTTTCTAGTCTCTCCTGATGTGACTTTCTTTGAGATAAAGACATATTTTGGTGATAATACCTCAATGTCTCAAGTTAAGATCGACGAGTTTTTATCTCAATATTTTTATAAGTCTGGTTCACCGTCTACCACTCATGATGTTGTTAGTGTCCCACCTAATCGTCCTCCTATTACTTGTGTGTAGCATACTTGTCTAGGCGGCTAGGTGGTCCTCCCCACTCAAGGGAAGCCTAGGGGGCCTAGGCGCCCAAGCGGGAGCCTAGGCGTTTCTAGGCGTTCTTCATATTTGTTTATATTTTATACATGTATAAATGGTTTTGCGTATACATTTTAGCTATACTCAAATATATACATCACTAGATACATTTGTATTGGTTATCCCTATGTTTAATCAATCACAATTTCACCAGTTCACCTACATCACACCTGTCATGATCTAAGCTAGATCCATTCGGCCTTAATTTGACCTATCATGATCTAAATTGGACCTAATTTAACTTAGTATGCCCTAATTTGGCCCAAGTTAGACCTATTTTGGCATAACATGACCTACTGAGACGTAATTTCCCCTAGTTTGTCCAACATTGACCTAAGTGAGCCCTAAATTGGCAAAATCAAACCTTATTCCTCAAATAAGATATGATTTCCTCAAATCAGACCTATTTTCCCCCAAATCAGACCTAATCTGCCCAAATTAGATTTGATTTGGCCTAAATCACATCTACTTCTTCCCTAAAATAACTAAACTTGATGTAGTTTGACAAATTCAGATCTAACCTATGTCAATTTGGTCTTGAAAGGTTTTAATTTGAGCCTAAAAGCCCTTAGGCATCTAGTTTAGTTATCTGAAAGCCTAGGCGACTGACATAGAGCCTAGGAGGCCCAGGCGTGCCTAGGCGGAGCCTAGGTGGGAGCCTGGATAACTATGGACTGTGTAGTATTGCTGCAAGCCGGCTACATCTACAAGTACAACAGAGGATATTACAAGTCCCCACCCTTCACTATTCGCTTGTGTCAGATAGTCCAATAGATATTGGTGTTTCTAATGATGATTTGACCATTACCTTTCACAAAGAAAAGAGATCATGCATCATTCTTTGATTTTAAATTTTATTTAGTATGACAATATTACACCATCTCATTTTGTCTTTGTATATGTCCTATCTTATGTTCATATTCCTCAGTCAATTTCAGAGGCATTAGTCACTCTGGGTGGTATGTTGTAAGCATGTAATGGAGAAAACGTCTGCTCTGAATCACAATCAAATTGTCCCTAGTTTCATTGTTTTATGTCCACTACGGGAATCAGTGGTTAGTTGCCAAAAGGTATTCATAGTGAAAGTTTGGCCTAATGATTCCGTGAATAGACTAAAGGCACGGTTGGTAGACAAGGGCTACATAGGTGTATGGTGAAGATTATCTATAGACATTGCATTTGCGCATTTTGTTTCTTATGCTACTCATTATGGCCTCTTTATCAGCTCAATATTAAGAGTGCCTTTATACATGGAGACCTCAATTAGGAGATATATATGAAGCAACCACATGGGTTTGTTGCTTGGGGTGTTCGTCTACAAGTTGCATAAATCATTATATGGCTCCAAAGATTATATGGACACATTTCATTTGCACAAACTCATTCATGGCCTCTTTATCAACTCGATATTAAAAGTGCCTTTTTGCATGGAGACCTCACTGAGGAAATACATGTGAAGCAACCACTTGGGTTTGTTACTCGAAGTGTTCTTCTCATAGTTATCAAGGCTCCTGCCTGGGCCGCCTTGGCTCTAGGTGGGTCGCCTTAAATTGGGCGCCTAGGCTTTTAAATAACTAAAGTGGATGTATAAGGCCTTTTAGGCCCAAATTAAGACACTTAAAGACCAAAGTAGCACGGACTAAGTGTGAATTTGGTAAAAATAGATCAGGTTTAATTGTTTTAGGGAAGAAATAAGTCTGGTTTAGGCCAAATCAGATCTAATTTGAACATATTAGGTCTGATTTGGGGATAACATGTCTTATTTAGGGGAATTAGGTCTGATTTTGCCAAATTAGGGCTCATTTAGGTTACTATAGGACAAACTAGGGGAAGTTACGTCTGATTAGGTCATGTTATGCCTAAATAGGTTTGACTTCAGCCAAATTAGGGCGGACTAAGTTAAATTAGGTCCAATTTAGATGACGTTAGGTCAAACTAAGGCCAAATAGGTCTAGCTTAGGTCATGACAGGTGCGATATTGGTAAAATTGTGATTGATTAAGCTTAGGGATAACCAATGCAACTATACCTTTTCATGCATATATTTGAATATAGCTAAATGTATATGCAAAATCATGTATATATATATATATATATGTAAAATATAAAAATATGAAGAATGCCTAGAAACGCCTAGGCCCCCTAGGCTTCCCTTGGGTGGGAAGGACCGCCTAGCCGCTTAGACAAGTATGGTTCGTCTACAAGTTGCATAGATCTTTATTTGGCTCCAAACAGGCTCATAGGTCTTGGTTTGGGAAATTTATGGCTTCTTGGATTTTATCATGATTCTAACCATTTTTCACGAGTCTTCATATGTTATACTATTTTTTAAAAATTTCAAAACATTTTTGCATCGAAATTATATGTTATATTTTACCTCTTAAGACATGTCCTAACCCAACCCAACATCATGCATCCCCTTCTCCCTCTCCCTCTCCCACTCTACAGCTATAGATGTTTCTTGTCTCTTTTTGTAGAACAATGGTCTTTCATGAGGCATGTCGTTTTATGCACACACATTTACATATAGATATGTGTGTACATATATATCATATCAGCGTACACATACGAGTCAATGTATAGATGCATGGATGCATACTGATGGAACTCTAGTTTGGGTCTCCCTCTTATGTCATTTTGCCACTTATTCACGTCTAGACATCTTATTATGTCTGTTTTCGCCAATAATTTGATTTATGTCAAATGCACTTAGGGATGTTCCTTATGTGTTTTTTTAGGTACTTTAGAGACTACTTAATGGATGGACAGGGGAAGGTGACCACTAGGACCTGAACGACCCCCACTTAACCCTAACCATCCTAGCCCCCAATATATACGTTAGTGGCGGCCCAAAGGCAAAGATTACCACTACCTAGCATTGATAGCCGTCACGGTGCTACCTAACCTCCGCCTACCACTCTCCACTTCCATTTACTTCCACCCAAAACCTAACCTTTTAGGGTTTTAGCCCTTCCTAACCCATTTCTTATGCTCTTGGAGCTTGGAGGGAGGTGCTTGGCTTTCTGTAGCTAGAGGTGAAGGAAGTTTTCACAAACATTCATGGAGTTCTACTTCTCTTCTTCCCCTTCTTTTTTTCTTTTTTATACAATGAGTAGCTAAGCCCCCCTTGGCGGGTTGTTTGGGGAAATAAAATGTGAGTTTGATACCATGTTGGAGAAATGTTATAGTAAACACTATAATTTTGTTTGGAATGTTATCTTCTAGGTATTTCTCATTTCTGATCTCTTACTAGGCATAGTCACAAATTCGGTATTCGGGATACGTTCGATTGAGTTGAAAAGTTCGGTATTCGACAATTATGTGGGAAAATCGGGTAAAAGGCGATCAACGTACGGTAAAAGCACGGTCAACTATTCGGGAAAAGTCAGAAAAAAATCTGAGGATATATACATATATCACATACAAATGTATGCATATATATGTTTTACACATATATATGTACATATATATTGCATATATATATCTATAACTATTACTTACATATACATGTACATATATTACATACACACACACATATGCATGTACATACACACCGACACATATATACACTCAAACTAAGTTAGAGTCTTATCAGTATAGTACGGGAAAAAAAATATTAAACATGTTAATTTGCAAAAAATACGGGAATAATACGTAATATTCGGGTCGGGATTTATCCGGGAGTTACATCTAGGGAAACATTTCTGTTTTAAACGCGACTTTTTCAAAAAGTCGGAGTACATTGTGACTATCTTACTAGGTGATTAATGCTTGAAACAATCTAAGTATAAGGAGAATGATGCATATGTGGCTAGTTGAGGAAAAGCTCCTAAATCCAAATAGTGGATGCTTATCTAGTTATTGCTCTTTCCACGTATCCTTCTACTCCTCTATTCCTAGGTGTGAGATCTAAGTGGCTAATTGTGCCTCGTTTGATGTGCTCAGCTAATTGTGCCTCGTTTGATGTGCTTAGCGAAGAGCAATGTCTAAAGGATGGATGGAGGGTAATAGAAGGTGACATACCCTTCCCCTACACTCCATACCACCCTATGCCACTAAGTACATTAGGAGAATCACTCCTACAAACCTAGACTCGTGCGGTCTTGATTGAATTATAGATATACCCTAGTAGATTGAACCTCGTAAGGTTGGTTAGGGGGTGATAGGGACTAGTTCCCCTATGTATACCCCTATGCCACTCATGGACAACTAGTAGTATAGAATAATTCGTCATCATCCCACTTTGTTGTTTGGTTTGATAATGTGGTTTGATTGAATGTATTGCACGAAGTCTAGATTGAAAATCACTCCCAAACGGCCCACTATCCCAATTAATTGATTGAAATCCTAATTGCCTAGTTTAGCATTGCTTTGCTTGCTCAACTAGATCACTTGTAAATGTTTAGTTGTTTCTTCCTAGGGTAACTTAATTGGTTTCTTGTGCTTAGTTGCTTGAGTTAGGATTGTATTGTTGTTTGGTAGTGTAGTCTCTCTCTTGATTAGGCAATTGCTCTAGTTAGTTTAGTGTAATCAGTTGCCTTGTTTACATTTTTATTAGACTTTCCCTTGCCTAGTTAATGTTACTTGTCTCTCTTGTTTTGCTAGTTAGCCCTAGTCGTTAATCTTAACTTAGTTTTCACTCTTGTTCTTCAATTGCATGCACCTTAGTTTAATCAAAACCCCATTTGAAGGCTAGAAACCTTAATCTCCGCTCTAGAAACCCAAAGAAACGGTCTAGTGCCTTCTCCACTCTCTGAGGATCGACTGCTGACTTGCCTGCTCTACTACATCCCGAGCCCATGAGCTTGCAAATTAGTGTAATAGTGTACCGGTTAGGGTTACAATTTGTAAGCCTGGTGTATGCACATCACATACACACAAATACACACAGACACACATGTACATACAATATATACATACATATGTGGACAAAGTAAACAGTCAATTTATTCACGATTTTATCTTGAATGGTTGATTGACCTTACACACTTTGTCCAAAGTTTTCTTGAAAGACGCCTTCCAAGTCATCCAAAACATTGTTGAATTCTAAATTTTTCACCACATGTGCGCTGATGCCATTATTTGATGCCACGTGTTGGTATTCAGAACGAATATCGCCATATTGGTCAAAAATGTCTCCATTGATGCAACAGGAGCCCAGCCAAAGAACCAATCTAAGGTGATGCTGATTGGTATTGGTTGGACTAGGAGAAGTAGAGGCACAACAACTTGTTTGTGCAGGTTTGTGTTAATAAAGGAATCTAACTTCATTACATCTCATTCACAATATATCCCAAAATAGAGCTGAATGGAAATATAATCCCTGTAGCCCATCCATACATGATTAGCATTTAAGCTTACATTATGAGCATGAGCTCTAATACTAGTTTTATACATTTTCTCAAAAGACCAAAAAATGTCCACAATTATGTTGCCTATACACCTTACATTTCATAAACTGTTTTAACTAAAAGCTTAAAACGGCAAAACATAAGCTAAGCGACAACTAGGTAACAACGGGGCTTCAAACTTGTCATATATGATTTTTTTTAGAAGTTGTAAGTTAATTCTTCAGTCCAAATATAGACTGCCTAGAGTGAAAAAGGATAGAGTATTATGAGCAGAACATAGAAAGTACCTCCTCCAAGGAAGCATTCCCAGCTCTTTCACCAATACCATTAATTGTGACTTCAAGCTGCCTCGCCCCTGCATATGCACCCTGGTTCACACTAAGAAAATCAGAAAATTGCATAGGGGATTATGTCAGGAGAACAATAGTAGCAAATGTTGATACCGATAAGGTGTTTGCAGATGCTAGACCAAGGTCATTCTGACAATGAGTTGAAATGATCACATTTTCTATTCCACGGGTATTAGCTTTTATATCAGCAATCAATTTACCAAACTCGTCTGGGAAGGTGTAACCAACGGTGTCAGGGATATTGAGGGTTGTCGCTCCTGCCTTTATAACTGCCTCAAGAATCCGGTACAGGAATTCCTTATCTGACCTGTCATGAATAAGATCAAGAATTTATATATAATCACAACTTAACATATGTGTGAATCTGAAAATTCGTTACTACTGAGATAATTTACCTTAGAGAGAGGAATGTCCCACACTGGAATGTAAAGAGAATCGATGCATTAAGTTAACACATAAAATAGCAACAAAACAAGAAATCAATGATGACACAAAAACCTTAACTATCAAGCACGCTGGATAGGCTACAGGGACCATTGTTTTCCATTGCACTCTGATTCAGGCCCTTTTTGTCAGGCCACAGTAAAACTACCTCTTTTTTAAAATCATATTTACCCTCCTATTAGCCTCAAGAACAACCCTTTTTCCTCTTCACATTATCATAAAACAACTTTTACCCTCCTGTTAGCCTCCAGAATAGTGTTTAAATTATTTATTCATACATGTGCAAGTAAACACGTCGTCAAGATTACAAGGATGGGTGATAGAATCATAGCTATCAAGGTTGTTCTTGGGGGAAATATTTTTAACATTATTAGCGCTTATGCCCCCCAAGTTGGCCTTAGTGAGGATGCGAAGAAGGATTTTTGGGATGACATGGATGAATTGATGCAAGGAATACCGATCGAGGAGAAGATTATTATTGGGAGTGATTTAAATGGCCATGTGGGGAGTGATAATGCTGGATTTGAGAGAGTTCATGGTGGTTATGGATATGGCAACAGGAACGGAGAAGGAGAGAGGATATTAGATTTTGCAGTTGCATATGATATGATTTTGGCAAACACCCATTTCAAGAAAAGAGAATCTCATAAGATTATTTTCAAGAGTGGGCACAACTGTAGCCAAATTGATTACCTCCTTACAAGGCGGGTGGATCGTAACATATGCAAGGATTGTAAAGTGATTCCTGGCGAAGAACTCACGACCCAACATAGGTTGGTAGTTTTGGATATTAACATGAAGATCAATAAAGGCAAACATAACGGAAACCAAGATAGCAGGATCAAGTGGTGGAATCTTAAAGGAGAAAAGAAATTGACTTTTCATGATAAACTCATCAAGGAGGTAACTTGGAACTTGGAGTCTAATGTTAACACTATGTGGCATAACATGAGCTCTTGCATAACAAAAATTTCCAAAGAGGTTTTGGGGGAGTCTAAAGGTTGTGGACCTCCACAGAAGGAGACTTGGTGGAAGAATGATGAAGTACAAAAGGCTATTAAACTGAAAAGGGAGATCTATAGGAGCTTGCCCAAAACTGGAGATGATGCAACGTTCCAAAGATACAAACAAGCAAAGAAAGAAGCTATAAAGGTGGTTCGGGAGGCAAGGTCTAGATACTTTGATGACATGTATAAGAAGCTGGACACTAGAGAAGGGGAAAAAGATATATATAAAATGGCTCGTATAAGAGAAAGGAAAGGAAGAGACTTGAGTCAAGTAAAATGCATAAAGAATGAAGATGGTAGAGTATTGGTGAAGGACGATGATATCAAAAACCAGTGGAGAAATTACTTCCATAAGCTTTTCAATGGAGATACTGCATATAATGTTAGCGACTCGTGTGACATGAATACAAGAGATATCATTTACACACGACGAGTTTCACCATTTGAGGTCAAGAATGCTTTAAAAAAGATGAAAATGAGAAAGGCATGCGGACCAGACAATATTCCCATTGATGTATGGAAGAGTATGGGGGATGAGGGAGTTACATGGTTAACAAATTTCTTTAACAAGATCATGAAGACCAAGAAGATGTCGGATGAGCGGAGAAATAGTATTATAGTCCCAATCTACAAGAACAAAGGTGACGTTCAGAGCTGTACAAACTATAGAGGTATCAAGTTGATGAGTCACACGATGAAGCTTTGGGAGAGGATTATTGAGCAGAGGTTAAGATCTATAACGCAGGTATCAAACAACCAATTTGGTTTCATGCCTGGAAGATCAACAACAGATGCTATTTTTCTGATAAGGAGGCTTATGGAGAATTATAGACAAAGCAAAAGAGATCTTCATATGGTGTTTATCGATCTAGAGAAGGCTTATGATCGAGTACCCAGAGAAGTGTTATGGATGGTTTTGAAGAAAAAGGGTGTGCCTATCCAATACATTGACTTGATCAAAGACATGTATGATAGCTCTACTGCAAGTGTCAAGACTCCTGGAGGAGAGACACCAACTTTTCCTATTACAGTTGGGGTACACCAAGGATCCACACTCAGCCCATATCTATTCGTTCTGGTTATGGATGAGTTAACAAAGAATGTTCAGGATGATATTCCTTGGTGTATGTTATTTGCTGATGATATTGTTTTGATTGACGAAACAAAACATGGATTGAATGATAAAGTTGAATGTTGGAGAAAGGCATTGGAATCAAATGGATTGATGATTAGCAGGAGCAAAACTGAGTATATGCATTGCAATTTCAGCCAATCTCGCAGTGTGAATGATAGAGCCAAGTTGGACGGAGTAGATATACCAAAATGTGACAAATTTCGTTACTTAGGTTCTATTATTCAAATAGACGGGATGTCCAAAATGATGTTTGTCACCGGATCACTGCAGGATGGTTGAAATGGAGGAGTGCAACTGGAGTTTTATGCGATCAGAAGATCCCTCTCAGGTTAAAAAGTAAGTTTTATAGAACAGCTATACGACCAGCCATGCTCTATGGGAGTGAATGTTGGGCGGTGAAGAAACAAGGTCTCAACAAGATGAACGAGGCTGAAATGCGTATGCTGAGATGGATGTGTGGGAAGACAAGAAAAGATCGTTTGAGAAATGACTATATCCTGAATAAAGTGGGGGTGGCAAGCATTGAGGACAAGTTGCGTGAGGGCCGACTCAGATGGTACGGACATGTGCAACGCAGACCTACTAGTGCGCCTATACGAAGCAATGCTATTGAGCCAAACACTATAAATAGAAGAAGAGGAAGGCCTAAATTAACATGGGATGAGCTTATAAAGAGAGATTTTGAATCTCTACATCTCAATCAGAATATGGCCCATGATAGAGCTGAATGGAAACGAAGGATCCATGTAGCCGACCCCAACATAGTTGGGATTGAGGCTTAGATGATGATGATCATGATGTGCAAGTAAACACCTATATTGTGGCAAGATGATATATTCTTCAGTCCCAAGTTTTATTCGAGAACTTTGATACATAATCAGACAGCAGACCATGATGCCACAAGCTCCGAATCAAATCACCGGCTAACCGCATTCATACATATGGTGTTGACCTGCCATTACAGGCGTACATAATTATTGAAAATACAGGCCCACTGCCTGCCAGAGGCGGAACCATGCTTGGGACCTGACTCAACAAAAGTAGGATTGTCGAGCTGTGACCTGAATCACATTTTCTAGTTTGTCCTGATCTGTATACTCAATTAAGTGGGGCGGTTGTTAGGATAAAAATGGTGCCTCGTCTCAGTCCTAACCTCTTACAGCATCTGCATGGCGGTCGAAGCTGGCCTCTGGCAAGATGTGTGGCTGATAGTTTGAAAAGAATTGAGCTGCTGGGATCATCTACCATCACAGCCCTTGGCTGCGGCTTACGAATGGCGTGTTCAGCAAGCAGGCTGAAAGCAGGTCTATGACCCATTAACATGGCTCTGGGCAAATGTACTTGCCTCTTCTATTTTATTTTTTTGCGTTATTAGATAGCCGATTATCATTATTCCTTTAAATTTCTTCCACTTCAACAAAAAGATGATCCATTTTATCCTTGTTTTGATGCATGTCTGTTCTTTTACTTCTACTACTTACTTTTTAATTGACTTGTGTAGATGCTGATTTTTTTTTCTTTGTTCTCTTTTGTTTCGCTATGGTTCCCAGCATGGTATTAAAAACCTTATCTTGAGGCTTGCGCCTCGAGGTGAGGCTATCCCATTTGAGCCTCGAGGTTTATGCCTTGACTTCATGGACGGAGACTTACACCTCGAAATCTTTGAGGCTCGCCTCAAGGTATAGAGGCTCTAAGGATTAGCTGAGGCGCAAGCCTTAATTCTGTATTATAATGTCTTATGTTAACCACCAAGTTTTTTTTGCTTTATAGACAATCACACACTTTCTTCAAAACAAAATTGTTCAGATTTGTTGTCATTGATTATCATTCTCCCATTAGTGAATTTACCTAGGTTTTGGAAAGCGCGAAGTGGGAAGCATGCGGATTGACCCCCTTGAAGCGGGAAGTGGGTTTTATAGCGGACTAAAGCGGGCGCTTTTTGAAAAAAGGGTCTACATTGTTTTAAAAATGGTGAAAAATTTAGTGACCATTATACTACCAACATAAAGAAACATTACTCAACAATCAAGCATTATGAATTATATTTCATTGCATCAAAATGACTTTCATAGATTGAAAAGGGTCCTAATTATAAAAATAAATCGTTACAAGTTAAAAAATACTCAAACATCAAACAAAACCCATAATCATCGCTCCCAGAACAAGTAAAAACAGAATCATCCTGTACATATGCATTAAGTAGGTATTATGAATCATATTACCTTCAATTAATAATTAGTTTTAATTACCAATCTAGAATAAACCAATTCATTACAATTTACAAAATTCAGAAGAAATTAGAATATGTAGGCACTAGGCACATAGGCAATAAGTTACAACACAATGAGAATCATTACACCTGGAAGAAGTAATGGAGTGTGATGCATGTGTACTAGAATGAAGCGTGTTGAGTCAATTATGTTAGTCACAAGCGTTGATTATTAATCACTAATAGAGAACTAGTACACATAAGACGTCATTGTATATAAAATTTAGAAGTGAGATGTTTAACTTAGGAAAAGCGACCAGTTGAAATACTAACTTGATGACCTAGAGAAAGCTTTGTAATCTCTGTTCTTGGTCCTTGCTTCCCCTTCTTTAGCCTTGACGTCTTAATGAGGGGTGACCGGGCTCTTGTCAGACTCTAGGCGAACTCCAGGGATGCATCTTCTCCTCCTTTTGAGATACTTTCCCTTCGGTCGCCAAGTATCGACTTGTTTAACTCCAAGCGACTATCGTTGTTGGTGTGTTTTGTGCAGTCGTTGTTGCTCCTTTAATGGACGAACAGCGGCACCAAGGGATAGGGATGGATTCCCACTCCCAATCGATAACCAAAAGGCCCATAAAAACCATTTCCTAGCGACATTATTGTCGTCGGCTTCTAACATTTTCTATTGGGAAGTCGATGGGGTGTTGGGGCTCAAGGGGCTATGTACTTATGTAATTAAATTGACAATAGATCCACACTTTGCCAGAAAGCGACTGAAGCGGACCGCTAAAGCGGGCGCAATTAAGCGGGTCGAGGCAGGGATTATTGCTAAAAAGCGGGTGCTTCGGTTCAATCCGCCTCAACACCCGCTTCAGCCCAAAAAAAACGACTGCCCCTTTCACAGCGCTTAAGCGTGAAGCGGGCCGCTTTTTTAATCATTGGAATTTGCATAACTTTTCTTTTTCATATCGAAATTCAAGCTACTTTTGATTTAGATTAATCACACTTCACTAAATTTTACTTTTTGTGCACATTTTATGTAATACAATATAATTTTCAAATCTCATTTTATCTACCTTGATTTCTACTAATTCCACATTATGTATGCCCTACATTGGATCTAAGAGTACAAAGCATTGATATCTTGTTATTTGCTATAGTTTTTCAATATTATTTAGTGATCTCTATTACTAAAATTGCTCTTAATTCATCTCTCTCATAGTTAACTTAGGTAAAATCTTTCTATTAAATTTTTGTTTTATAATCATTTATATTTGTTAGAAGTAAAAGGGTGTACCATATCATATGATATATGGGCTAGAGTTTGTAGGCCCATATAGAGATAGTCAGGTCTAGAAGTCTCTGAGTTATGTCCACCTTCTCCTATATAAAGGAGATGGGTTCTCTTGTATCCATCAAATTGTCTATCACACTATCAATGTATCATCATTATTTCTAACTACATGGTAAGCATTGATCTTGACCCTTGAGAGAAAGAGAGCAGCATCTTCTGCCCACAGGCGGCCGCTCGATCCGGACTGGTTGTTGTAGGGCCATCTTCGTCATCCTCTCTATAGGGCCATCTCCGTCATCCTCTCTACAGGGCCATCTCCATCACCCTCTCTCTCTACAAGGCCGCTTCTGTCTTCATCTCCATTGTTGACTCCAGATCGTATTCATCCTCTCATCATCTCTGTTAAAGAGTATATATCAGCCTATTTAGTTAATAGTTAATTAGTTAGTGGGCCTTTAGTGTCTCGGCCCATTTAGATTACTTGGGACAAAAGTCTCAAGGTTTCTCCCTTGCTCCTATATATAGGGCAGGGTTGTACCTCTTTTATTAATCGAATCAGTTCAATACAATATTCTTTCACATGGTATCAGAGCACGTTCGCTCCTAGGGAACCCTAACCTAGCCGCCGTCCCTCTTCCCTCTCCTCTCTGTCACGCACGCAACCCTAGCTGCCGCCTCTCTCTCCGAGAGAGAGCAACAGAGGGGGTGCCTGCGCCTGCGGGCGGCCGCCACCATTGCCATGGCTTAGGCTGGCTGTCTGCCAGGCATATCCCGGTCTTCATGGCTCATCCTCCTCTTTCTTAATTGATCTAATCTTCTTTACGTACGTCGGCGTCATCCTTCCCGGGTATCTCCTATCTATCCATCCATCACGCGGTCACCGTATCCAGCAGTAAGCAGCCGCCAGCCACAAGCAGCAGTGCCACCGCTGCCGCAATAGTCGCCAAACGCAGCAATCAGCATCGTCGGCCAGGCCAGCAGCCGTCGCTACTTGCCCATGCGTCGTCAATGACCGCTGACCCTACGCCCTGTGTCGTCAGCACACGGCTATCAACACTACCGCCAACAGCAACAAGCAGCCATCGTCATCGATCCCAGGAGCAGTAGCAACCGTTGTTGCCATCATATCCACCCAGTCGGCTTCGTCTCCTTTGCCATCATCTATCCAGCCTTCGCCATAGCTAATGGAGAAGCTTCGCACATGGCTCCGCCTGCAGCTTCATGGCCTGGAATATCTCCGGAGCCCATTATCATCTCCTCCCCAATGGCTAACTCCTACGGTAGCCGGTCATCAGCTTGTCGCCGCTGAAATTCAGCAACAACGTCAAAACAACCATCGTCACCATCATCCAGGCCCCCTAGCTTCTGCTCCATCCTGCTATCGTTGACATCCATTATCCATTGCCATCGTTGTTGAGTCCTCATTGTTGCTGCCCCAACGCCATCACCTATCCTTGGCCAAAGCACTCCACCATATTCAACCATGCCATCACCCCCTAATCAGTTTGTCTTCTCCCAAGTATGAGTGACGTCCTCCTCTATTTTTTTTTTACTGCCCCCAACTTCTCTATCTCTATTGTATTCGGATCCTTACTCGGATCTATCTTTGTTGCCCTACGGGCCAAACAAATCCCCTTTTCGAGTCGGGATTAGATCCATTTAATTTTCTGCCCGGATCTTACATTGACCCATTTAGCATATTCTCTCCGGTTATCGGTTTCATTCTCCACATATTACATATCTCCATATCACAAATTCCTCTCAAATCCACCAATTTCTTTCCCACCCACCCATCGTGTGTATATCCCTTTTTCCACATGCGGGGGGTCATATATCCATTTCTCCACACCAAACACTAGCTCTCATTGTATTTGGTGTGCGGGGGGGATAGAGAGGAGAGGAAGAGATGAGAAGAGAGAGTGAGAGAGACTATGTATGAGAGAGAGTATGAGAAGAGATGATATATGTATTCAGGCTACTTATTCCAGGCTACTATGGAGCTTTGTATTGTTCAGCACATTTGTTCTCCACTTCCAGACAGCATTAAAGGATCTCCACTGTAGCGTTGACACCGAGCTTCTCGCGTTCGTACCGCAATATGTACGTCAGGACAAGAGTTTGCTATGCATATTTCAGCCCTCTTGGTTCCTCTTCCTTCGGTGTTAATGGTGGTTCAGTTGATCACTCTTGCTGCATTCTTGAGAGACATATGGGTGCTTTTTCAGACTTCTCAGAAGCCCAGCAATTTCAAGCCTGCCAAGTCTACATCTGCAAGGTTGATTCATCTAGTTTTATCGTCACCTAGCTATTTTTATCACGTCTTCTTCGAGCTGCATCTGTTGTATTAGGATCGCCTTCCCCTGATCTTCTTGGGACTTTCCTTGATAGATGGTATCTCCTTTCCTGTCAAGCCCCCAAAGTTCACGCGACAAAGTTATGGTACTTGCTTCGTATCACCAGCATATCATCTATTCGTGTTCGTGCCACGTTATGCACGTCTTCCTAAACAATTTGAAGATTCTGCTACTGCTACATCGACACTGTGTATCCGCGTTCGTGTCGCGTTAAGTACGTATTCCAGTGAAGTTGGTGTAGTCGTGGTAATGAGGATCGTCTGCTCCAAGTAGCGAATTACTGCTACAGTATTCAGGTTCCATTTCAGATGTTCTTCATTCCAGATGCACTCCAAAAGCCTTTCTTCAAAGCTTGAGGATCTCCAGCCTGCAGAATACAATTTCAAAGAAAAGAGACGCCATCGTATGATTCAGGGGGAGTATTGTATAAGGGGGAGTATCAATCTTTTGTATGGGAAGTGATATTTATCATTTCTATTTTTCGTTTATCATTTATTTTATTGTTCTATCGAGTCCTGTAACTCCAAGCTAGGACATGTGTTTCACCCATGATCTAGCTTGAGGGGGAGTGTTAAAGAGTATATATTAGCCTATTTAGTTGATAGTTAATTAGTTAGTGGGCCTTTAGTGTCTCGGCCCGTTTAGATTACTTGGGACACAAGTCTCAGGGTTTCTCCCTTGCTCCTATATATAGGATAGGGTTGTACCTCTTTTATTAATCGAATCAGTTCAATACAATATTCTTTCACAATCCCATCATCGTCTAGCATCCCCATGTATTACCTTTCCTTAGTTCATCTTCCCCAGGTTTGTCTTCCTCAAGCATGAAGTCCAGAAGCAGCCGTCACCCTTCTTGCATCAATGTCACCTATTGATATATATGCTTTATGCTTTATATTTGGTTTGTGCTTTAGACCTGTCTTTGTCTTTAGCTTTTCTTTTATCCCATATCTGCTAATTATGTTTCTCACTTACTCTCTTGTCTTATAAAAGAGAGTGCCTTTATTTGTTTTAGACACATCAAATAAAGATTAACTCATTATATATGGTATGAGACGGTTATGATCCACCTCAATCTCTCCCCTCCCTAACCCCCAAGGCTTCCTACACCCCCATTCTCACCCTACCCCCCCCCCCCCGCTGACTCTACTGCTTTCTCCCCACACAGCCCTGCCTGCCGCTCCTCTACCTTTTCTCCTTGCTACCGCCACTCCTCCCCTTCCTCTCTCACTTCCGCCACCCAACCTCACCCGCTCCACCCCCTTCCTTCCGTCGTTGCTCCCCCCCCCATCACAAACCCCCTGTTACTGCCCCACCTCCACTCCTCTCCTCCCTCCATGTTGTTGTTGCTTAAGCCCATCTTGCCCATCACCACTCCAGCCACCCCCACCGGGTCGCCCTTAGCCCCTTACCCCCACCCCCAAACCAGCAGCACCCATGCCCACTACCCAGCCAATAAACTCCACCACCACTACCCAAATCTGCCAGTGTCCACTCCTACCACCAACTTCCCTCACCACTAGTTGTCTCTTGTGTTGTCCGAGTGCTCGCCCAGGTGGCGCCTAGGCGGCCCAAGCGGGCCACCTTGGGTCCAGATCCTAGGCGTCCAGCCTAGTTAGGCCTCTGGGCGGATTGGGCAGGCGCCTGGGTGGCACCTAGGCACGCCTAGGCAGTTGATAGACTTTTGTTTTATATTTTTGCTCCATCAAGCTACTATGTGACTGATTTATTGTTGTTGCCCACTATAACTAATTTATTGTTGTTCTTCTATTATTCATCTACTATATGCTCCATGATTTTTTCCCTTCACCAAGCAACAACTTTGCTAATTGAGCAATTTACGACTGCCCTCTATTACTAATTTACTGCTGATCCACCAAGTTAAAAAATAAAATGTCAAACTTTTTATCATCTTTGTAGACTTGTTGCGGTTTTGTTTTTGTTATTTTGTCTTTCCCCTCCCACTTTTCTGTATTTGTCTTCTTTTTCCTTCATCAAAAAGCAATGTTGTTGCTATGCAATGATTTTTTCTTTCTTTTTGTTCTTAATTGTCCCTATCACAATTCTCAGTTTGGTTTTCTTTTTGCTCCACCGGGAAGCAAATTAGTTGTTACATTCTTCTTCTTCGACCTGATGTTCCTTGTATTTCCTATTTTTGTTTCATCCATATCCTCCAACACTAATGCTCCTCCCCAACTCCTCTTAATAATTCCTACTGATTCATAAATTGCTTATAGGTTAATATATAACTATGTGTGTATGTATTTATATTATATTATATTGTATTGTATATATATGTCATAAAAATTAAAAAAAAGGCCTATGCGGGTCGTCTGGGCATCCCCCGGCAACGCCCGGCCGCCTAGCCGCCTATACAACCATGGTCTCCTCTCTCCCTTCTACTCCAATAGCACATTGAAGCTTTAAAGGTACCACCTTTTGTCTAACTACGCCAAATCGTGGAACAAATCTCACACCATGGTGACGTAGGTCCTTTTTGCTTCTCTCTATTGCCCCTATATGGGTTTCTCTAATATGTTGATCCAGATTTGTTGTTGTTGAGTGTGTTTTTCATACTACATATTCTTCTACCTCTGTGTGTGCCATCACCCCATATCTCATTGCATCTATGGATCCGCCCCAATCTCTCTTAGTTACCACTTTGAAACATGACGGATGTTGGCTTCGTTTGAACTCTACGTTAAAGCCCAAGGGTGTTTGTCTCATATCTCTTCAGCTGCTTCGGCCCGTCCTGGTGCTTCAGCCGATGAAAAAGCCAAACAAGCCTACGCTCAGTGGACCAAAGATGATTCGGACGTAATGACCTAGATGGTTAACAACACCGAACCAAAGATCAGTCAGTCTCTCCTCCGCCATGTGGGGAAAAAGGTCTTTGAGATCTTCAAGAATCTAGCGGAAAAAGGAGTATTCAACTGATGGATCTATCGAAGATTATTGCACCCAATATTCTCTCTCTAGGATAAATACGGAATGTATCATCCCCTCTCTTCTGACATCAAAGAAGTTCAGCGCCAACGCAATGAACTTCAGTTAGTTCAGTTCTTGGTTGGGCTCCCTCAAGAATTGTCGACTAGATCATATCAAGTGACCCTTTGCCTACTCTATCAAATGTTCACAAGCGTGTTCGACACCTCCCATTCATGTCATCCCTACCATCTACTTCCTCTAATCACTCTATCGTTGCCGTCCGCTCCAATGATTTTTAGACTTTAGTAGAGGCCGCAGAGATGGACGTGATCGCGGTCGTGGACGTTCTTCTGGCGCCCCTAGACGAGGCCCTCCACCTGGATCTAGACGAGGACAACCTCCTATTCGGAATCACTTCTGCAATTTCTATGGGCACACAAACCATAACGAAGACCGTTGTTGGGGAAAACATGAAGAACTTGTGTGGGCAAACCATGTCACCTTCAATGCTGCTGAAAATCGCTCTATTGTTGCCTCAAATTCTACCATGCCCACCGTTGAGTAGATTCACTCAGAGTTTGAGAAACTCTTTCAGGCTTGCCTGCCCTCACAACCCAATACTCAGGATGGAGGTTCTTTTGCTTTACTTGCTTCCCATGCCACTTATGGTAAAAATAAATGGGCCATTGACTCAGGTGCTTCTACTCATATATATGGATGTTTTGAATAGTTTTCTGCTCAATCTAAAACAACAAGAGTTCCACCAATGACAGTGGTCGATGGAATTCAATCTCTAGTGCACAGAATTGGAACTATCCCTCTGTCTCATAATTTGCCCTTAAAATCTATGTATTATATGTTCCAATATTTTCTCTTGAACTTTTGTATGTCAATAAAACTGTTAAGAAATTTCAGTGCTCTATCACTTTTGATCCCGAGGGTTGTGTTTCAGGATCTCCACATGAAGACGAGGATTGGTTCGGGCCATGACAGGCCAGATGCACTGTACTACCTGGACATGCCACAATTTGTTGTTGCTCTAGTATCATCTCAGTAATTGGACCATAATGGCACTATCGTCTAGGAAATCTATCAGTTGTTGAATTGTGATGCTTATTTCCTGAGATATCTGATAAAGCATTTCATTGTGAATCTTGCCAATTTGGCAAACAAACTCGGGTTGTGTTTTAATAAGAAATAAGACATTAGTTTTAAAAGTCTGTTTGATTATATTCATGTTGATATATGGAAGCCATGTTCTGTTACTAGCCTCTCTAGCCTTCGCTACTTTATGACTTTTATTGATGATTATTCTCGGGAGACTTGGCCCTTTCTTTTAATAGCTTGTAGTAACATTTTGGACACTATAACCACCTTCTTTACTAAAATCCAAACTCAGATCATCATGCAAAAATATGTTGGCATGCTTTGTACTGGTCGTGGTACTATATATCAAATCTCCTGCTCCTACACACCACAACAAAATGGTGGCAGAAAGGAAAATTTGCCATCTTCTGGAAGTAGCGCATACTATTCTTATTCACTATCATGTTCCCAAAAAATTTTGGCCTGAAGCGGTCTCTACTGCGTGCTACTACCGCATGCCCTCATTTGTCCTGAAAAATCAACTCCCTTATGCTAGACTATATCTAGATGCACCTCTTTTTTCTGTACCCCTTCGTATCTTTGGCAGCACCTGTTTTATTAAGAATCCTCACCCTAGGATAACCAAACTTGGCCACCGCTCCACTAAGTGCATTTTTCTGGGATATTCTAGAACAAAAAAGGTATGGGTCTTATGATAATGTCAATCTACAATGGTTCATTAGTGTCGACTTGGCCTTTTTTGACACATGCCTTACTATTCTAAAAAGGGTCTGCTTTATCTAGTGAGATATTAGATCCTATTCCACTCCCTCAAGTTGTGAAAGATGTACCCAATGAAGTACCTGAAGTTCTTGCTCCTCCCCTGAAAGTGTACAAGAGAAGACCCAAGGTTACAGTCCCTTCCATGGCCCATCAACAACCAAATCCTCCTTCATCGGCAGATCACAACACCTCCCAGGTAATTTCTGACCTACACCTTCCCATAAGTCAAAGGGAAGGTGTTCGCTCATGTACTCAGTATCCTATTAGTTATTTCTACTCTACTACTAATCTTGGTGCTAGCTTTGCCTGCTCTACTGCTGCTATCTCTGTTGTTTCTATTCCAAAGACTGCTATATAAGCTCTAAAGCATCCTACATGGCATCAAGCTATGGAAATTGAAATGACTGCTCTCCACGATCGACGGACTTGGGATCTTGTTAATCATCCTTAAGATTGATCAACAGTTGGATGTAGATGAATATTCACTATTAAATACCATCTTGATGGTTCAATTGAACGACTGAAAGCACGCCCATTTGAGAAAGGTTATACTCAAACCTATAGGGTTGACTATTTTAAAACCTTTTCTTCTGTTGCTAGGCTTAACTCTTTGTGGGTGCTCATATCTGTTGTTGGGAACAATGATTGGCCTTTGTTTCAACTTGATATTAAAAATGCTTTTTCTATATTGGCGACTTCCATGAGAAAGTCTATATGGAGCAACCACCTGGGTTTGCCACTCAAGGGGAGTGTTCCAAAGTCTGCAGACTTAGGAAAGCAACTTATGGCCTAAAACAAAGCTTGTGTGCGTGGTTTGAGAAATTGAGCCAAATTCTCCTTAAATTTAACTTTCGGCGCTCTCACTCATATCATTGTATTTATAAAAAAAACACCTCTGGAATTATTAATCGTATTGTATATGTCGATGACATAATTCTATCTAGTAGCAATACAGAAGATATTCATACTACAAAAAGGTATCTTGAACAACACTTTGTTACAAAGGACTTAGGGAAATGAAAATACTTCTTGGGGATTGAACTTTCCCAATCTTCTTCAGGCATCTGTCTTTCACAAAGCAGATACGGTCTAGATCTCCTCAAAGAAACAGGCATGCTTGGTACTAGACGTGCCAGCATCCCTCTTGATCCCAATACCAATCAAGATGATGATTCTTCGCCCCCTTCTCCTGACAACCACCAATATAGAAGATTGGTTGGCAAGTTAATCTATCTCATTGTCACTACAGCTGACATTACTTCTGTTGTTGGACTTGTCCATATGTATTTGAATAAACCTCGACAGCGTCACAGGGACGTTGTCGGCCACATCCTTAAATATTTGACGAATTCTCCAGGGAAAGGATTGTTGTATCGATGACATGGACATTGCAAACTCTCTAGTTATTCTAGATCTGATTATGTCGGTAGTAGATGTGATAAAAAATTTACCTCTGGCTATTGTACTTCAGTTGGAGGCAATTTGGTTACATGATGCAGTAAGAAGCAGACTGCAATTGCTCGATCTAGTGTTGAAGCAAAATATAGAGCCATGGCTCATACTACTAGTAACCTGATGTAGGTCAAAGGACTCCTCAATGAATTTTATATGATTCAGATCCTATTCATATGTACTGCGACAATAAAGCCTCCATTTTTGTTGCCAGCAATCCTACTTTTCATGAGCGCACCAAGCATAATAGAGGCGGATTGCCAATTTGATCGGGAATTTGTTTTAACTAGTCCCATTTGCACTCCATATCTCCAGATAGAAGATCACGTTGCCGACATCTTCACCAAGCTACTTCCCAAGACTCGTTTTACTATTATGTTGGACAAGCTGTGCATTTTGACATCTATGCTCCATCTTGAGAGGGAATACTGATATATATGCTTTATGCTTTATATTGAATTTGTGCTTTAGACTTGTCTTTGTCTTTGCATTTTTCTTTTATCCCATATCTACTAATCTTGTATCTCACTTACTCTCTTGTCCTATAAAAGAGAGTGTCTTGTATATGTTTTAGACACATCAAATAAAGATTTACCTCATTCTATACCACCAATCAAGGTACAGTTACACCAACAAGTGGTAGTTCTCTTCTCTCCAACATTAATAACCCCACGGTGATCTTTTCCATTGTGGAAGCCATCTCCACCACCTAACTTTCGTCTCTATTCCGTCATGCATAAAACCAAATAACTTTAAATCTTTCATCTTCAATGTCTGCCTCTACCTCCAAAATTCATCCATGGAGATAGGGAGGAACATTCGGCATTTCTACATTGGTCTTGGCCAGATTAATGAGTCAAAATTGTCATGACAGCAGGTTACACAATGTGTAAGTCTTCTACACAATGTGTAACTTCATTGGCAACGAAGCTCTCTGTCAACACGGCGTATAGGCATCCAACACAATGTGTCACCCCAGTCGACACGACGTGTCAGTGTCTACCCCAGTCACACAACGTGTTAGTGTCCAACACGCTATGTCACCCCAGTCAACACAACGTGCCCGTGTCCGACACGGCATGTCATCAAAAATTTACTCTAGGGCATGATAATGAAACATGATTGTCCGAGCAACTTCTAGAAGATGGTGGTTTTTTTCTCTCGGCAACACTATTTTGTTGAGGAGTGTAGGAGCATGAGGTTTGATGAATGGTGCCACGTTTTTTGCATGAAATCAAAGGAATTGTCTATCTAAAAGATTTTGATGTGCTTATTAAATTGAGTTTATATTTCAACAACAAAGGCAGTAATTGTGTTAAGAATGTGTGCCATGTCCTAAAGTAAAAATAACCAACTAGTCCGAGAGATATCATCAATAACGCTTGTAAAGTAATGGAATCCAGCCATACTTGTTAGTGAACATGGTCCCCATATATCAGCATGCACAATTCAAAATAGATTTTGTGAGGAAAGATTCAATATTTTAGGAAAAACACATCTACTTTGTTTTCTTAGTTGGCATGCTTCACGTCTAAAACTGTCTCAAAAACATATGCAAGCAAGTGCTTGAGCTTGGAGGCTGACGAATGACCCAGTTGATAGTGCCATTGAAGGCCTGAAATAGAAATAGCAATGCAGCAGGTTGTGGAGCATCAAGATAGTATAAGAAGTCTAGTCCCTCATGTCGTGCACCAATCCTCATACTCGTGCGGAGATTTTGAAAGACATATCCATCATGACCAAATGTAATAGAATAGTAAAGTTGTTTGACAATTTTACAAACGGAAAGTAAATTCAGAGGAAAGTGGGTAACATATAAGGCACATTTGAGAAAAAAATTATTCGATATTTGAATATTTCGAACCCCATCCATTGGGGTTTGAATGCCATCTACTACAGTGACATGGGGAATAGCAGATGTAGCAATTAGAGTTTTAAAAGAAGACCACATAGGCCGCATAAGTGGCCCACATATACTTAGCTGCTTATAAGGCCGATTAGTCTGTGATTTTTAGATATATATCTGCCCAAACTAAAATTTATACTTTTTTTATAACATTCTATTATGTACTATTTGTTGAGTATGTTTGTACATGAGTCGCATACTTAATTAATGTTTGTTGTTTTGAACCTCTAGGACATGCAGGCATCTTTTTGTATGATCCGATAGTCTTCATTGTTATGTACTTGTGTTAAACCATTCAGTGCATGCTTCATTGGAGTTTATGCTCAAATGATTCTGGAATGCATTCTAAATGGTGCTTTACTTTTCAATGAAACTGTATATTGGAATCTTTCTCAAATTTTAGGGTCCAAATATGTAATTGTACAAATAAATGTGCAATTGTGTGATTAATTTATATTTAATAATTTAACTATTAAAAAAATCAAAACTGAATATACTTCCATATATGCTCCCGCATACCACGTAAACTCTATAAGGTGACCTCTCTGCACGCATAACGGCGCATATCACTTTTTAAAACTCTGGTAGCGAGCATATCAGAAAAGAGTTCAAAATTTCCAAAAATATGAGTAGAAACACCATAGTTGATGACCCATTTGTTTTACCATAGGGAGCTAAGGAAGCTAAAAAAATGGAATCACTATCAAGGAGCAAAGCCGCAGTTTGAGCATGGAGTATTTCTTGGAGCAGTGTTTCCAACTCAGAGCGGATCCAGTCCGCAGAAGCAGTGGATGTTGCAATAGGTTCTTCCTTAGTGTAGTCAGCAGAGGCCTGGTTAGCCCATGTGTTGGGATATCCATGTTAGCCCAGCAACGATCTTTAGTGTGGCTATTTCAACCACTAAAGTTATAATGGCATGATCTAGGAGATGGATCGTTACTAGGTTCAACAGAGGGTTGACCATGTCTAGGTCCAGAAGCTAGTTGACCATGTCAGGTCCAGAAGGTCAAAAGCGACCACGGTCAGAGTCATCAGAACAGACAGTGAGAGGCAATGCCTTAGGGGTACTGGTAGGTGAAGACACAGATGGAAGGCGTTGGACCTCTTTGAGAATATCACGCATTTTGGATAGAAAATCAATTAACAAGCTTTTATCCACGATTCCTACAAAGAGAGGAAGGTAGTCCAACAAGAAATTGTGCAAGTTGTCGTTCATGTCGCTGTCTTTGGATTTCAATAATCTCATATGACAGGATATGGTAAACCTCAAACTCATCCTAAGGAGCACACCATTGGTCATATAAATCTTTGATTGAGTTATCAGAAGAGAATTCCTTTTAGCTAGGTTTCAAAGCTTCAAATACTTTTTTAGGACTTTGTTAATGTGAATACACATGAGATCGTTGATCCCACATGGCCTTAGCAGTTCAAAGCCTTAGGGAGTGATTGGCTTATTTTGGTTATGCATTGTTTACCATCCAGGTCATCACTCTCGAGTCATCCTTGACCCACAAGTCATAAGATTGGTAAGTTTTTCATCTGCGGTATGGGTAGGAGTTGTCGGTGCATCAGTAACAAGGAGAGTATCGACCTTAGGCCTTGACATACAACTCAAAAGAAGCGGACCACGTATGATAGTTAGAACCATCCAACTTTATTGTGCTCACATAGTTTTCTTAAGTTATTAGTAGAGGCCATGATGGAATCAAGTAGTGCTCAAACCACAAAAGAAAGAAAAAAAAGGTGTTAGAGCAGCAAATCAGATAACCAGGGCGTACAATATCGCCCCAAAGAGCAGTAGCAATTTTGATAAACCCAATACATGGGCAAGAGGAAACAAGAAACCAACGTCACACCGTTAATTAGACAGACATGTGACAAAGGCGGAAGGGAGGGAACAAGGGGTGGATTATACTAGGAACAGCTTGGAAGGGTGGAGCAGAAGTGGTTCAAAGAGGGAAAGAAGGATTTCTGAGAGGGGGGGTTATCAGAAGGAAGGGTTGTGGGTGGTAGGGTTTGAGGGTAGGTGGGTCAGTGGGTGGAGGGGTTATAAGGGTTGGCAGTGGCGGTCTTAGGGGATAGTAGGGAACAGCAGCGACGGGTGAGAGGGGGTGGATGATTGGTGTCAGGTGTGAGGGAGGGACTTGGGATGTCGGAGATGGCGCAACGGTTGTAACCACGGATGAAGGGGTTGCGAGTGGAGGGGCTGCAGATGGAGAGGGGTTTGGCCGTGGCAGGGGTGGAGAGGCTGCGAGTGGAGCGGCGACAAGGGGGGGATCAGGGGCTGGCAACGGCGTGCAGGACAGGGAGCTACGGGGAACAGGGGCTACAAGCGGCGGCGGCGGGGGGGAACATGGGAAGCGAAAAGTGAAGATGAAGGGGAGATGACAGCTAGGTGGGAGGGGCAAGCATTGGGGTTTGGGGAGACTTAGAGATCAAATTGTTCTGATACCATGTGAAATCTAATAGATTTGTATTACTGGATACTGAAAACAAGCGTAGACCCTCTCCTTACATAGGATACGAGAGGTCAGTAAATATAGAGTTCACCGATATGGGATAAAAGACAAGACATTAAAAAACACAGCATAAATAATAGAAAACTAAATATATTAACAGATTATTTGCACGTTTTGGTTTTGTGTCGATTTGACACACCTGTCTTTACCATAAGATCATTTTGTCGGCTACGTCAAAAGTGTTTCCTCGTAGTTCATTTGTACCCTGTCAAATGTGTTGACCATCTACTACAACCTAGTCTTCCTATAGCACAAATCTTGTTAATGCTACCCACATGGTCTTCTTCTGAAAACTACTCTAACAACAATAGCAACTGAATTGGTGACTCAGATGATCTTTGCATATTCCTTTAGCATACTCCAAGATATAAGCTCCAACCTAGTCAAAGCTCTAGATGTCTCAAAAATCCAATATTCATCAATTTCAGGGGGGGGGAAGCTTCGAAGTCAAAGATGTCAAAGATATTAAAGTTTGTGAGAGTGCACATGTTGCGCAGAGTCTTATATTTATTTTTTTTATGTGTCTATTTCTACAAGTTTGTCTTGTTTATGAAGGGGTAGTGACTCCTTACTTCCATGAGGGTACCGAACGGGAGCACCTGAATCAATTGAATGAAATCCGGAGTTGTCCTTTTTTTAGAATGAATCTTCGAACGTGTCCAAGCTAGTCATGTGAGTCTCCCATGCTCCAACTTGCGAGGGAGTGTTAGAAGTAAAAGGACATATCATATCATATATGAGTCGGAGTCTATAGGCCCATATAGAGCTAGTCAGGTCAAGACGTCTCTAAAGTCATGTCCAGCTTCTCCTATATAAAGGAGAGGGGTTCTCTTGTATTCATATATTTCCTTCTACAATATTATATATACACACAATCACGGATACATGCATATATGTGCATATAACTATGTAAATATATGTATATATTATTTGTTTGAACGCAACATACACAATTTGAGGTTTAAGCCCCACGTCACTAAGACAAAAATGTCTTGCTATGCCTCACGCAATTTTAAACCTTAGTTAGCGGTGAAATTTCAGTTATTAGTATTAGGATCTTGTTTTAATACATAATCATTTACATAAAATCAGGGCACCAGCAATCCAAGCAAAATTAACATAGAAAGTGAACATATGATATGTTTGTAGTTGCACACGTTCACACAATGTGCTGGTGCTATGCCATTCTCCATATGGCCATAATTACAAGGTATTCTTAGTTCTCATCCAATTTTTAACATGTGTATGCTGACCAATATCTTATTATATACGTCTCTTTAATTCTTTTCACTGTATGTTTGGTTTATCTCCTTACCTTTTGTTATGTTTGTTGATTATTTTGATTGGGGATCAGTAAATCATAATTAAGAAAACACTTCATTGGAGTATCAAATAGTGAAGAAGAAAACAGACCTCATAGTGGAAGCAGTGATGGTTGACCAATTTCTCAACATGAGTCTTGAAGTGGTTTTGTTTGATTTTGGAAAAGAAATTATAACACGAAATCCAAGAGTTAGACAGTCCAGTTTCACATTATCAATCTTATGTCCAGGATGTGATGAAGTGCAGACTTACCTAAAGGTGCTTGACAATCATGTTAACATGAATTCTCATTGACAAATTTTGCATTTATGTGATGCCAATTTATACTAAGATGGTTTCAGAAGCATTGCAGTTCATTGTATTACAGTGCTGCCCATGACGCAGAATTTCGTCAATTTTGTTGTTTATGTGGCTGTTTTGATGTATATGTTTAGATGGTTAATTTTGTATGTCGAAGGATATTACGGCTTGAAAGTAGCCTGCAATACTTGCCCTCGCCCACTGTACAATGCTGGCTCCCCACTGCTTCCTCCCCCACCCCCACAAGGGCAAGCCCCAGGGGATGCATGCCGTCCAAACTACTAGGAGAACTCCCGTGATGCTGTAGTATTGCAGCTACTCCTCTCCCAGCTTGGTTGCTTACTGATTAGTTTAATCCCACACCCCCTCCCCAAAAAAAAAAAGTGGAGGTTTAGAAGATGCCTTCACAGTCCACCAGGTTTGCGTCTGTAACGCTAACTTGGAATACACAGGGGGTGTAATTGTTTTCAAGTAGCTCGCTTGACGTTGTCATACTAGCGAGACTATACTACTTCAACGTCACAATTACAGAAGAACATTATAAGTAGAATCTCAGCATTGCAATTCTCCAATATTTGCATTTGAAGCATGACAAGCAGCATAGATTCTCCCATCTAATTGTCAACACCGAAACCACGCTTATGTTGGGAAAAAGTGAGATGGCCCACCTGCCAGCGTCTTCGGGGCTGAACTCGACATCTGGGCACCCGAGGCTCCTGGCATAGGAAACCATTTCGGTAGCGATCTTGATGACCTCCTCCGGAGACTTCCTCAGCTTATACTTCATATGAATTTCACTGGTGGCAATAAACGTGTGCACCCTGGGCCTCTTGGCGTGCTTGACGGCCTCCCAGGCAGCATCAATATCCTTTTTATTACACCTGGCCAGGCCACAGATGACAGGGACATGCCCAGTCTCGGTGGGCCGGTTCCCGACCTCCATGGCAATGAGGCGCACTGCGTCGAGGTCATCAGGCGAGGACGCAGGGAACCCCGCCTCAATGATGTCGACACCCAGACGAGCAAGCTGGCGCGCGATGGCAAGCTTCTCCTGGCTGGTCATGGCAGCGCCGGGAGACTGCTCGCCGTCCCGGAGGGTGGTGTCGAAGATGCGGACGTAGTTGGGGTCTGGGATGCGGGACGGGAAGTAGTCCGGGCGCTGGGGAGGTGAGGTGGGGAGGCAGCATCGGACGGAGACGCCCGGGTTTGAGACCGTGCATTTGGAGCGCAAGGGGTTGGCGCGTCGGGGGTGCTGGGAGTGGGGGAAGGAGACGGCGGAGGAGGCGGAGACACGGCTGAAGGACGGAGAGGAGGAAGCGGCGGCGACGCGGGGCTTAGGGTTTGGTCTATGAAGGATGATGGAGGAGGAGGACGCGGCCATGGCGGCGGCGGGGTTCTGGCGGCTGCAGCGGAGTACAAGGTAGAGAGAGAGATAAGAGTGCTGAGTAGACGCCGGGTGGTGGTGACGGATGAGCGATTTGTATTGAATTTGCTGCTGACGAGGGGCAAGTGAAGTAACGATGAGAGCCGCAGTTCTTTCTTCAAAATGGTCTCTGACAGTGACTCAGCGGGTCAATATGAATCCATAGCACCCTAGGAGTATCAATGGTGGGGTGCAGTGGTGCACATAGCTGCGGACCAACCGGTTACGAACCTGGCTCCTTGCCGCGAGGATTGCATCAGTGGCATCTGTTTCTGATTCCGGTTGCTGGGAACACGTACTTATCACGTGCAACTCTATCAATGCAGAGGAGAACATTTTTAAAGGCCTCGATTAATAAATCATAAGGTTGTAAATTTCTATCGTGTTTTTCAAAATAATTGATTATAACCACATCATTTTGAAATTTCTAGCAACTCGTACTCGGTAAGATTGTTTCATTTACCAAATGTTGTCTTCTCTTGGACTCCCCTTTTCTCATGTTTTTTTTCATTCTCGTCTCCCTTTTCGTCTCATATTTTTCCCATCCTTCTCTTCAAAGAAATTCAATCCAAAAATGCTTATAAATTCTCTTGAAATAGTGATTGTAATCATTCTTTTTTTTTATTTCAAACAGATCCTTTTTATATTTCTCCTCAAGTTGAATCATTTGTCAAATGTTGCAATATGGTCTATTTGTAGTTGAGTCATTTTAACTTTTGTGCAAACTATCCACTTGGATTGTGTAATTTTGAAGTTCATGTATTCTCTTAATTCTTTATCCTATGACACTTTTCTTTCTATGTTCGTGATTCTTTGCTCATATTAGTAAATGTACATTTTTTTGGTCCTTAGTAAATGTACACTTTTTATGGTCCTTAGTAAATGTACATGTATGTGCACAAGAAAATAATTATTGCCAATCCCAAGTTAGATTGTAAGTATCGATAAAATGTTGTCTTAAATTAAAATCGTATGTGTGTAAAGGGTGTTGTCATGCACGCAAATAGTGTAGGTGGTGGAATAATGAAGTATAAAAGGTTATTAAAATCAAAAGGAAATTTATAGGGACTTGTCCAAATATGAAGATGTAATGACCACATTTGTGCTTAATTGGTAAACTAGGGTTTACCTGAATGATTACATGCTTGATTAGATTGAACATCGTTTAGACTTGATTAATGATAGTAGATCAATTGTGATGTTCCAAACCTAATAAAAAACTCTAACTATGATTTTAGTTTGAAAAATTAGGGTTTGAGAAATGTAAACCCTAATCGGCAAAAAATTAGGGTTTTGATAGTACATGAATATGGAATTTGATCGAGATAGCAGTATGGTAAATGATTTTTCATATTTTTTACAAATTTTGTATTTAATTGAATTTTGGATATGATATGGATAACTCAATCATACATATTGGAGAAAAAATTCAGAATTTTTGAGTGTTCTTTGAATGTGGTTCTCGGTCGAACTATACTTCGACCAAAATGCTGACAGAGTGCTTTTTAGCAGTGTAGTGTTTTATTTTTAATTATTTATTGGTAACTCCAAATGATCTAAAATTTTGAATGGAGATCTAAAAATCAATCATAAACAACATTTAAAATTTTCATAATTTTTTAATGTGTTTAGACCTTATCAGTAGACGAATTACAGTAATATTTTTATGACAGAAAATTCAGCTGAAATAAGAGAAAGTATAGTGAGGGGTCAATGTGCAATTGACCCAAGCAGCTCAATTGCTCTATATGATCAACTTAACACACAAGGAGCTCTCATAATTCGTGATTCAATCTAGAGAAATGAAATCCTAGAGAGAGAGGGAGAGTTAGGGTTTGAGAGGAGAAAGTGATGGAGATGTTGACCTAGGGTTTTGTGGTCCGAGGAATGATGAAATCATGTAAGTTTAGCTTCTTTGGATATATTTTCATGGTGAATCTTCTCTCACATGTCAAGATTCCATTCCTCCTCTAATTTGATCTGAAATGGTGTGAAAACTTCCCATTTTCTCACTCTTTCTTCATAATCCCTCATTTGTAGGGTTTCTGAGTTGAAAGGAAGAAGAATCGGGTGAATTGCTAGGGATTTGATATGAGATCGAGATTTTCAGGGATGAGCTATGTTTTTAAGGTGTTTCACACCTTAGGGTGAGTGGGAACTTCCTTTAAACAGTATATTGCACGAAAATTGGTTAAATCATCCATAATCTTTAATTGCTTAGTATGCGACTACAAACCCTGAATTGTCTGTTTGATATAAGTTGTTGCAAAATGATATGAAATAGATTCTTCCTCTATTTCTTTGAATTTTAGATGATAAATTCATATTAGAAATGTATACAATACATCCTAATGAGAATTCTCTAAGTATTCACAAAGGTTATAATAGTAAACTGAAATATAGGGAATTTGTTTGTGACTGAAATTGTTGTATAATTAAATAGAGAAATTTGTTTATCTGGATCCCATTGGTTATGAATGATTATTTATTTGAATGTGTACTACATATATGTCAGATACTATTTTGGATTTCATGTGATGTGAATAGTGTTTTCTTGATATCTTCGTAAGGAGGGTGAAGCCCTATATGAGTGGAAAGTTGGAAATTTGTGAATAAATATGGTGAAATCCATTTGAAGTGTTTTCCTTGGCATCATAGACTCTATTTATGCAATGTTATTCTTATTCATAATATCTTAATGAATGGCATGGAAAACCCTAATCTAGCTCAATTCGAAAATTTCATACATATGTTGATTGTATATGACTTGTTTAAAGCAGTCTGTATTTAGTGGATGTTTATGACATATTAAATCCTTATGAGAGCCATGTGATAAGTGAATGAGGTAAATAAAACCCTAAGGATAGTGTGTTCAATGAATTAAGAATTTTTATTACCATGTTCTCAGTATGAGATGCACAACCCAGGATTTGGGTCGATGTGCATGTTTTCCAAGAAAGTGCAAATAATTTATGGGTGCAAATGATGATTACTCGTATGCCAAGTAATTAGCTCTTATCAGTATATTAAGATGTTTAATTGCATGATTCTAGTGTATAAGTGCCAAATGGACATGCATTATGTTTATCTAAGTATTTCAGTCTGCCTGTATGTTTAGTATGTTGATTTCTCAATATATTACAGTGTTTGAATATATTGCTCTTCCAAGTTAGGGATGATATACATGTTGTGTTATAAACTTCAAATAAATAGACAATGTACCATAGAGATACCAGAGTCAAGTATAAGTAAGGGAAAAGATACAATATAGTAAGAGCTTTCCAAGAAAAAAATAAAATAATAGACATAGGTGCCCTGAACACCGTAGATTCCCTACGGATGTCTGCACTATAGGGAGGAAATGATCCACCCTGGCAGCGACTAGTATACAGGGATCGAATCGCACCCACAGAGCGTGTAGGGAGATGAAGCCCTTGAGGAAGTATCCTAAGAAAAGATAGGTTACCCAACATGAACTAGAGATCCCGGTGGTAACCCAGAGGTACCCACAGAGCATACCAAGAAGAGGCCCACAGAGCGTCTCAGACCCTCTGCATGTGTACTCAGCCTAGAAGGAGAGGTCCAGTTAAAGGCCAGCTATTTAGCTGCCTTAGTCAGACGTGATGGTTCGAGTCAAGTAGACTCGGATTCAGTTATAGGCTTAGCTTCCTGGGTTTTAAGCTAAGTCTTGTACGGTGAGATCGTAGTTCGCTACGAGTCTTCATATGTAGAGTACACTATGATCAGGGCATAAGCTAAAATATACTCATATAGGTTTAAAGAGTTTCTTATAAGTAAGAAAGGCTAAGAAAGATTCGAGTACAGTTTCCCAGCAATTATTCTTTGTATGTTTATGAATTATTAGTTCTCTTTAAAATTAATCAAGCATGCTCATATATTGATTTACTCTTGTTGATATCTAGAGTATCCTGCCATATTTATGATTGTCAATGATCAATCTCTTTAGAGCTTACTACTGTTATAATTGATATCAGTTGCTCAAAAGTATATCTATAATTATATCAGTGCTTTAGACTGTTTCTTTGAAGTACTCATTCACTGAGCGAGTAGGCTCACCCCTCTACTCAAAATTTTTAGGGAAATCACATGGACTTGAAGAAGGTCAATGCATCAGAGTAGATCTACCATAGGAGTTAAGTATGAGATTAGTTAAGTTCAGTCGGTCCCTGTCACTCTAGGTCCTCATATAGATGTGAGAGTGTTGTAAGTAATGTTTTATATCTTTGTTTCCTTAATAAGAGAGAATATATCTGATTATCATGTCGTATGTACTTGAGAATGAATGTATGGATGGGTATCGTTTATGTTGAGATCATATTAAAGAAATCAATGTTTAGATTCCCTTGTAAAGTTAGTTTATGTGGTTCAATGCGAGAAAACAAAGAGTTTGAAAAAGAAGAAAAAGTTAAGGGTGATCTTTGTATTACGTTAAATCCTCAATTTATGCCCTAATCTCGTGATTAATGGTAATTGTGAGATCGGGGTGTAACAACTTGGTATTAGAACTTAGGTTGAGTTGTCAGGGACCATTAAGTTAGTAAGTTAGAGTCATAAGTATGGCAGATAGGAGATATTATGATGTTAGCTATGGGGATTTGAGTATTTGGATATCCTGGCCCGGTATCTGAGTAATTGGATCAACCAGTATCAAGCTACTCTGTCTATTCTTTCATTTATACCATGGCCAGGTATACAGTGGAAGGATGGTCTAAAGAGGAACCCTAGAAATATTAGGGTTAGAAACAAGATAAGTAACATGAATTAAGAGCATAAATATAAAATGAGATAGAACTTTCATTTCATATTGTTGTTTTATTGGAGATGAATAGAAAAGCTCTTATATGTTTGAATTCAGATATTCAGTATTTTGAAATATATATGGGTCTTTAAGATTTGTTGTACACTATGCAGTTGTAGCATTTATTGATTACATTCTTTGTATCAAGTAGACTAGAAATTATCTTTGAATGAGCTTTCCTAAGTGGATAAGTTTTCTTCCACACATTTGAGATGAATAGGAGTTGAGTAATCCTGAGTAGCTCTTGGCTTCAGGACTGCAGGTTCGGCCTGGTCCGACTGGCAGGATGCATTATTGGGATCTAATGACTCCTATTAGTAACATAACAAGAGTAAATTCTAGATAGATTAGACCCAAATTCTAGTATGAATGTATATACTCTAAGATTTTGAAGTATAAGGGAAAGACTGGGATAACTAAGAATCTGTTGGAACTGATATCTGAGATCCAACTTTGGGGCCTCATATGAGAAACCCTTAATTGGGAATAAAGGAACACGACATAAGGTTCAGATTAAGTTTAATGATTAGTATTATATGAACTCTAAATATGAAATGTAGAAAAGATATGAGAAAAGTATGTAAGGACCAAGATAGTAAGAATCAATCATGAGGAATGGACTATATAATCGAGTACAATGTTTTTAATTTACTCCAAAGCAAAGGGAAAATAGAAGAAAAGAGCTAAGTATACAATAAGTACATAGAAGTGAAGAGTCTTCAGAAGAGTTAAAGTGAAGAGAACTAGATGAGCATGTAAATCATAAAACTAGGATAAGAAACTTAGTTGAAACAAAGAGAAATGTTGGAAATAATGAGCTTGATTAAGGAATGTGGGTTATGATATAATTGAGAGCATGGAATGTGTACCTTCATTATGAAGTTTAATACATTCATCCTTACTGCCTTTGGATTCTAAGTCTCTATAGAACAACAAACTAGTTTCTAAAAGAAGAACAAAAGTGTAGCTAAATAAATGAATAAGTCATACAAAGGTAGATCATATTCAAGAAGGAAAAACTTGATTGAAAGAGAAACTATGTTTCACCCATGCATGAGTCATTTGATTTGAAATGAAGGATATGTAATGTATTAAACATGAGGTGATACTAGTAGAGAGATTATTGATTTAGAATTTCAACTTCACATTAGTAGAAGGATAAAAGGAAATATATGCAACATGGTATACATGATCATACACATAAAAGAAGCAACATGATCATAAGAGAAAACTAGAAGTTAAAGATAACATGTGGAATAGTAGTATATGGTAAGGGGATTATGGAAAGTAAAGAAGGGATTGAAACATAATGGAGTAATATAGATTATAAAAGAAAGAGGTTGTGAGATTCAAGAAAGTGCTAATTAGTCAAGTATCCTTGTTGATAATTAATTAAACCTACATATGAGAAATGTATTATTAAATGTTTGAAGATAAGAATTCTAAGTCTCAAAATCATCTTCTCTTTCATATCTTCCTTAATGAGAGCAATGTGGGAATGAAGTGATAAGAAAATGAATCATATATGATGCATAACCACTGTGGAAGAGACACCTAGTGAATGTAATAATGACACACAATATGATGATGAAACCCTAGAAGGGTAATTGAGAATGTAATCTATCTGAATGGCCAAGTAAGAGAAAGGAAATTCAATCGATAAGATAAAGAAGACTTTAGTAAAACTTGTGAGATCCAAAGTTTGAATTTCAAATTAAGGGAGCAAAGTCATGTCACAATAACACCATGCTACTGATAAGGACCAAACTCGAGAATGTTTAGAGTTGTAGTAGTTCAAGGGATGTCACTAGTGATTTGACCTTGAATACTAGCATCTCTATAAAATAAGATCATGAGATTTTCACTATGAGAAGTAAATTAGCACTGATAGTAATCCAGGGTTTAAAGATAGCTAATCTGAAAGGTAGATGAACGATATGGAAATGATTCGGAGCAAAGAGTAAGATATAAATTTGAAATGTAACAAGTGTGTTTTGAACAAAAGGAGAAATACAATATGAGTGAAGTGTGATATGAGATAAATTCTTGTAGTGATAGAAAGAATGATGAATAATCTATTTGTACCTTGTATGTTTCAATTTTAGGAATGCTTAATCTACATGATTAAAATGAGAAGGATAAGTAGCAAAAAGTAAGTAGTAGTGAATGAGGAGAGAGATAAGAGAAAACTATGGCGTTTAGTAATATGTGAATTTGTTTTTAGAAGTATAATTTGTTGAAGGTATATTAAGGGTTGTAAATTTGTTTTACATATGATTTCAGTTGTACATGTGCAAGCAATGTGTTAATTAAAGGTGTCTGATAGTTTAAGTCATTCATACCAGTAATCCATCTTAGTATTGTACAATTGTGGTATGGTGATATGGGTTGAATAATGATGGAACAAATGAAGGGTTACCCTGAATAAGGTAGTCTTACCTATTCACTCATATGAATAGAAGGGATGATAACCATATTGTATTGATATGTAACCCTAATGAGGTATAGCTTGTTATACCTAGCTTTAATATAACTAAGTGATGGTAATTGGGTATGAATAGTCCTTGAATGACTAATACAATCATGGAGTACTTTGTTACTGTTGTGGAAACCCTAGTATGCTATAACCTGATGGTTACACCTTGAATTATGTGTGGGTTCATAGTTCAGAATAATATGGAATGTGATGGTAATGCTTCAGCTTATGCATCCATGATGCAATGGGGATGATGTGAGTAGTATTGTATATTGTTGTTGAATCTAGTCTTCCAACTCATGACTATTTTTCTATTTGATTAGCACAATAGTAAAATTCAAAACAACATGGTGAACTCTCTTTTGTGACTTAGAGGTAGTACAAAACAATAGTACATATTGAGCCGAATGAATTGAGATAGTTGGATCAGATTATCAATGTTGAGGTAACACCTCAAGAGTATGAAAATATTGAAATGATTGTTTATCTTTCTCTTTTGTATGATTGATTGTGGCATAGAGAATTTGTTTGTTATCATTGAGAATTGTTTTAACATGTTGTGATTAGAAAAGAAATAAAGGACTTAATGTTGAAAACTGCATTCAAGTATGAAATACAAGAATATAATGACATGTAAGATTTTAGAATCTTAAAATAAACTTTGAATATACTTTGTTTACGTATTTATATTTCGGGGATGAAACTTTTTAAGGGGGTGAGAATTGTAATGACCACATTTGTGCTTAATTGGTAAACTAGGGTTTACCTGAATGATTACATGCTTAATTAGATTGAACATCATTTAGAATTGATTAATGATAGTATATCAATTGTGACGATTAAAACCTAATAAGAAACTCTAATTATGATTTTATTTTGAAGAATAAGGATTTGAGAAATGTAAACCCTAATTGGCAAAAAATTTGGGTTTTGATAGTACATGAATATGGAACTCGATCAGGATAGCAATGTGGTAAATGATTTTCCATATTTTCTACAAAAATTTTATTTAATTGAATTTTGGATATGATATAGATAACTCAATCATGCATATTGGAGAAAAATTTCAGAATTTTTTAGTGTTCTTTGAATGTGGTTCTCGGTCAATCTATACTTAGACCAAAATGCTAATAGAGTGCTTTTTAGCAGTGTAGTGTTTTATTTTTAGTTATTTATTGGTAACTCCAAATGATCTGAAATTTTAAATGGAGTTCTAAAACTCAATAATAAACAACACGTAAAATTTTTATAGTTTTTGGATGCATTTAGTCCTTATCAGTAGATGAATTACAGTAATATTTTCATGACAGAAAATTCAGCTGAAATAAGAGAAAGTATAGTGAAGGGTCAGTGTGCAATTGACCCAAGCAACTCAATTTATCTATGTGGTCAACCTAACACACAAGTAGATCTCATAATTCATGATTCAATACAGAGAAACGAAATCCTAGAGAGAGATGGAGAGTTAGGGTTTGAGAGGAGAAAGTGATGGAGATGCTGACTTAGGGTTTTACGGTCCGAGGAATGATGAAATCGTGTAAGTTTAGCTTCTTTAGATATAGTTTCATGGTGAATCTTCTCTCATATGTCAAGATTCCATCCCTCCTCTGATTTGATCTGAAATGGTGTCAAAAATTCCCCTTCTATCACACTTTCTTCATAATCCCTCATTTTTAGGGTTTCCGAGTTGAAAGGAAGAAGAATCAGGTGAATTGCTAGGAATTTGATATGAGATCGAGATTTTCAGGGATGAGCTACATTTTTAAGGTGTTTTTACACCTTAGGGTGAGTGGGAACTTCCTTTAAACAATATATTGCACAAAAATTGGTTAAATCATCCATAATCTTTAATTGCTTAGTATGCGACTATAAACCCTGAATTGTCTGTTTGATCTAAGTTGTTGTAAAGTAATATGAAATGGATTCTTCCTTTGTTTGTTTGAATTTCAGATGATAAATTCATATTATAAATGTATACAATACATCCTAATGAGAATTCCCTAAGTATTCAAAAAGGTTATAAGAGTAAACTGAAATATAGGGAATTTGTCTGTGACTGAAATTGTCGTATAATTAAATAAAGAAATTTGTTTATCTGGATCCCATTGGTTATGAATGATTGTTTATATGATTGTGTAGTACATATATGTCAGTGACTATTTTGGATTTCATGTGATGTGAATACTGTTTGCTTGATATCTTCATAAAGAGGGTGAAGCCCTATATGAGTGGAAAGTTGTGAATAAATATGGTGAAATCCATTTGAAGTGTTTTTCTTGGCACCATAGACTCTATTTATGCAATGTTATTCTTGATTCATAATATCTTAATGAATGGCATGGAAAACCCTAGTTTAGCTCAATTCGAGGATTTCATACATATGTTGATTGTATATGACTTGTTTAAAGCAGTATGTATTTAGTGGATGTTTATGACATATTAAATCCTTATGAGAGCCATGTGATAAGTGAATGAGGTAAATGAAACCCTAAGTATAGGGTGTTCAATGAATTAAGCATTTTGATTTCCATGTTCTTAGTATGAGATGCACAACCCAGGATTTGGGTCGATGTGCACATTTTCCAAGAAAGTGCAAATAATTTATGGGTGCAAATGACGATTACTCTTATGCCAAGTAACTAGCTCTTATCAGTATATTAAGATGTTTAATTGCATGATTCTAGTGTATAAGTGCCAAATGGACATGCATTATGTTTATCTAAGTATTTCAGTCTGCTTGCATGTTTAGTATGTTGATTTATCAGTATATTACAGTGTTTGAATATACTGCTCTGCCAAGTTAGGGATGATATACATGTTGTGTTATAAACTTCAAATAAATAGACACGGTACCATAGAGATACCGGAGTCAAGTATAAGTAAGAGAAAAGATACAATATAGTAAGATCTTTCTAAGAAAAAAATAAAATAATAGACATAGGTGCCCTGAACACCATAGATTCCCTACAGATGTCTGTACTGTAGGGAGGAAACGATCCACCTTGACAGCGACCAGTATACAGGGATCGGATCACACCCATAGAGCGTGTGGGGAGACGAAGCCCTTGAGGAAGTCTCATAAGAGAAGATAGGTTACCCAACATGGACTGGAGATCCCGATGGTAACCCAGAGGTACCCACAGAGCATACCAAGATGAGGCCCACAAAGTGTCTCAGACCCTCTGCCTGTGTACTCAACCTACAAGGAGAGGTCCAGTCAAAGGCTGGCTATTTAGCCGCCTTAGTCAGACGTGACGGTTCGAGTCAAGCAAACCCGGATTCAGTTCTAGGCTTAGCTTCCCAGGTTTTAAGCTAAGTCTTGTACAGTGAGATCATAGTTTGCTATGAGTCTTCATATGTAGAGTACACTACATATGATCAGGGCATAAGCTAAAATATGTTCATATAGGTTTACAGAGTTTCTTATAAGTAAGAAAGGCTAAGAAAGAGTCGAGTACAGTTTCCCAACAATTGTTCTTTGTATGTTTATGAATTATTAGTTCTCTTTGAAATTAATCAAGCATGCTCATATATTGATGTACTTTTGTTGATATCTAGAGTATCCTACCATATTTATGATTGTCAATGATCAATCTCTTTAGAGCTTACTGCTGTTATAATTGATATCAGTTGCTCAAAAGTATATCTATAATTATATCAGTGCTTTAGACTGTTTCTTTGAAGTACTCATTCACTGAGCGAGTAGGCTCACCCCTCTACTCAAAATTTTTAGGGAAATCACATGGACTTGAAGAAGGCCAATGCATCAAAGTAGATCTACCATAGGATTTAAGTATGAGATTAGTTAAGTAAATTAGGTCCCTGTCACTCTAGGTCCTAGTATAGATGTGAGAGTGTTGTAAGTAATGTTTTGTATCTTTGTTTCCTTAATAAGAGAGAATATATCTGATTATCATGTCATATGTACCTGAGAATGAATGTATGGATGTGTATCATTTATGTTGAGATCATATTAAAGAAATCAATGTTTAGATTCCCTTGCAAAGTTAGTTTATGTGGTTCAATGTGAGAAAACAAAGAGTTTGAAAAAGAAGAAAAAGTTAAGGGTGATCGTTGTATTACGTTAAATCCTCAATTTATGCCCTAATCTCATGGTTGATGGTAATTGTGAGATTGGGGTGTAATATAAGAACTTACAACTTTTTAGAGATATAATCAAGCAAAACAAGAAGATAAGAAAGCAGTTCAAGAGACTAGCTTTGTATACTTTAAAAAGATATATAAGAATTCAGAAACTAGAGAAGGAAAAAAAGATATACATAATGACTTGATAAGAGAATGAAAATGGGGAGAGTCGATACATGTAAAATTCATCAAGAATTATGATGACAGATGATGAATTCATATTCATTCTAGAATATAGAGTAGATTTCTTACCATTTGTGTGATTATTGCCTTTTTTCTCGCGTGATTAGATTTTAATTGTCTTTTTGCTTTCCTTTTAGTTTGTTTTATTACCAATTTATTTTATTATAGGAAATTAAGCAAGAGTTAGTCCAAAGCCTCCTTCGTGATGATTTAGATCTATCTCCCCCATATCCAATCCTTGGAAGAAGATCCAATGTGAGTTGCATTATAATTAGCCCTTACATGACATTCCAAATAGGTGACTGGTTTGCTGGTCGATTAGTTGGATTTGTTCCCCCAAAAGGGATGAATCCATGTCAAGTGAGTCAAGCGATTGGCTTTCTCGCTCGATCATTTCACTAATCAAAAGAAATTCATTAAGAAAATCGATAACTTTGGGAAATATCGAGCCACTCGGTCGATTCTTCAGTAGACTGACTGTTGATCGGATTGCCCCCAAGATACAAGTTAGTGATCTGGTTTTCTTATCGGGTCGATCAAATGAGGATACGTTCATAGTGGCTTATCATCAACCAATTTGTCGATTCACTAGTGAGTTAGATGACTTGGAACTCCTCCTTCACGTATAAAAAACCTCATGCCCTCAGCTAGTCAATCAACCTATTTGTGAGACACCTAATTGGTGGTCCTTTCTTATCAAATAATTGACACCCTAACTGGCGGACATATGTGGCACATATTGAAGGGAAGGTGTCACCATACCAATTATCAAATTAATTGGTGGGTCTGGGGACAACTCTACAAAAGAAATTTCACCCTAAGGAGTTAGTGTGGACCCCCACTAGACTGATTAAGAATTTGAGGTTGGAAATGTGAAAGAGAAGAAGAGATGATGACACCCTCCCATTGTTGGTATGTATGCATAGAGATCCAATCATATGATGATTGGTGTGTGGCATTAGATACCTGATTTTATAATAATAAAAGTAATTCCATTTATTATGTTTGTCAGCCATGAGATGATGACACATACATAGTAGATGTATAAAGAATGATGTTACTCAATGACATATGTCTTTAGGCTGAGGACCTGAACGATGAGATCATATGTATGATAAGAGTACATACATTCTTGTTATGTCCCTAGTCGGATATTATTGTGGAAGCAAAATAGACAATATTAATATATAAGACTAGAGTGTGTGTTGACTGATGACAAAATCTCATTTGTCATGATATATGACATCAAGTCAAGCACACAAATACATATCAGAGAATAGTGTATCAGATAGACCCACCATGAGAGTGATACATGGAGGCCATGTAATGGTAGTCAGAGTCATCTCTAGTAGTGATAGTAATGATTTTGATTCTTAGACCTAAAGTCACTACACTCGTCATTGTTGTTGGGTATGATTTGACATCATCAAATGTAATCTTGAAATACGGGTTGCCATAAAGGTGATGATTGGGTAGCTTTGACACACGGGGACTGAGTGTGAGTGATGTAGATGGGATTGTCCCTCCTACATGAGTTTGATATCTGGCCTCTTGATAAGCGAGACTGGGAAATGTACGGTCGTACGGATGTGTTTCAATATGTAATATGTAAACTCAAATACATCTCAGAGAGTCTGCTCTGGTTCAAGAAGCATGGATTGAACATTGAGAGGATGACGATTCCATGCCTTGAGTTCAATCTAGATATTAGAGACAAAGGAATTATACGATCACGATAACACTAATCATGGATTGTAGGTTGAAGTTGTTACCCAACTTTCCAAATTGCTTGGGTAGCAATGATGTGTGACTAGGCACCACTCTTTGTTATTGATGTCATAAGTTGTTATAGACATTCACTGCTAATGTAATTCTGGACCTATAGGGTCACACACATAGGATACACTTGGATTAAAGGAGTATATTCACGAATGATGTCTAGATGGAATGCTAAAGATGTTTCAGTATTCAATCAAACAATAGACCAATAGATTGGACTCAGAATCATCGTGTTCAGGTGTTGGATTGAGTGTTTGGAGTGTCAAGTTGATTAGAAATTGAATTGGTTGAGTTTCTGCCAGAAATGGGGCATGAGGCGATTGTCTTGCATGAGCGAGATGACCGTCTCACATATCTCATGAGAGCGAGACGACTATCTCACAAGAGCGAGATGATCGGTTCATGGTTGTGAGACGACCATGTCACGTGAGCGAGATGACCAGTTTGTGATCACGAGACAACCAAATTGCATGAGTGAGATGCCCAGTTCGTGGGGAAATTTGATTGCATCAAGGATTAGTGTTGACATCATGTTGTGCATTAATTGGATTCGAATTGTCAATTTGATTCAAAATAGGAAACTACATGAAAAGATTGTCTCGCGCATGAGACAACCATTGTGTAGTTTGCATGTTCTAGAACATTCATGATTCCAGACCCTTCTACTCCCACACTAATCGAGAACCCTGACCTTGGCCTCTACCATAAATAGAGGGGTATTGGGGGCTTCCCATGACACACAATTGAGAATCAGTTACTCTGACAATTTTTGTCCTCTCTGGTTGTGGTAACCAATAGAGAGCATGAGTAAGTCCTACTTGTTATAGGGAGGGATGGCAAGGGAGAGAACAACTGAGGATCAGTTGTGGGAGAGCATGTTGGCAACTAGTATGCTGATAGAAGGGGACAACTCCTTTCTATTGGCTCTGGTAGCGCAACGTGGAGTTCAGGTGGTTCCCATGCACTACTCTAGAGGTGGGAGATCGTCGTATGCTACTAGGATGACAACGTCAACTCACAGTCTGCAGCGAGACCGTAGAAGCCGCTGCATACATTGTTCTAGTCTGCTGTCCATGGTGAATAGTAGGAGTTGCACAGACATCATCCAAGAGCAACTAGATGACAATTGTGCATCTATAATGATGATAAATATGTCATTGGACTTACTCCATGACTATGTATATCCTCAAAACCATCCTTTCTGTTATATAATTGTTGACGTGATCTGCTGGTTTATGAAGAATATGTTGTTAAAATTTTGTTTTCTCTACCTTATCTGTAGTCCTATTTCCCAATAGTGATATCATAGCTACGTCAATCTACTATATTTTGAGATAATATATATGATCAAATTTTGGTTTCATCGTTTAATTATTGTATGCGATATGAATCATTCTCAAATACTACAATAATCCCAAACTAATATACATATATATATATATATATATATATAGTCAGGCTAGAATACACTCGAGTGTATCCGGAGCGGAATACACTCAAGTAGTTTTTCATGATGCAATATATTTTTTTAAAATCTAATCCGTTGATCTTCTTAAACATCTCTTGAACAACTCATACACAAAATTTGAGCATATTTGGATATGTATAGCTCATGTTATGAAGATCACAAAAATTATACATTTCAAATTAGTTTCGCTTTCAAATTAGTTTCGCGCGTCGATTTTGTTGCCCTTGGATGAGTGACTTACACTCATCCAAATGGGCTCAAAATTTGTATGTAGCCTAGTTATAGTATGACGATGAAGATCAACGATTTACATTTTGCAAAAAATAGTTTTTATATGAAAACACACTTGAGTGTATTCGTGCGATCCGTACACTCGAGTGTATTCTAGCCTGACTCTCTCTCTCTCTCTCTCTCTCTCTCTCTATATATATATATATATATATATATATATATATATATATATGCAATTACACGTGTCACCCTAAAAGTAGTTTTAATGGTGGATGTGTAGCATGGTTATGGCCAATAACCCCTATTATCTGTGCATGGTTGTGTGGTTGGTTAATCCTTTTATGTCGGTCTATATACTGAGCCTCTATCTTATCTTTCTAATATAAAGTTAATTCCTTCCTACCCTTTCTCCCATTGAATGTAACTCGAGCTTTCTCTAATCATGTAATAGTAGGATAGTTTAGTATCCTATCATGACGAAGAAAAAAGACATTCTAACGATGTCAACCGACCATCTTGGAGACGAGCCGACTGGTTGGAGGACCGAGTAGGAGCATAAGGATGAGCCATACCAATTGCCTAGTGGACCCAACCAATCGGCTAGAGGAGCCAGCAGATGATGGATAATAGAATCAAACGATCAGTGAGATGACCAAATGACTGACTAGGAGACGAGTCAATCAGATTAAAGGTTGAAACGAACAACTCATATTGGCAAGCACAGATCTTCATAAACAACAGGTTTTTGCATGTGATGTAGACCTATATTGTGGTAATTCCTTATGGCTCTAAGGAATTACATTAGGCTGGCCATAACCATCACTTTTTGCTTATTGCATGTTTTTGTTGTGGGATATAGCATGTATATGATACATACTATATATGTGGTGATTGGATAAAGTATATATATTTATAAATACAAAAATCCCTCAAATAAAATATTAAATATAAGATGTTTCCCACTACAAGCACACATGAAAAGCTTGATCAACCAAGCATGGGCACCCCTAGGGTGGTACACCATTTATCTCGTGGAAGTGTGATGGTAATGATGTGGACCTACCAATCGGGGTGTATTAATATCGTGTTGGCTATTGGGTCAAGCTTAACTGGTGATTCTTAGAGAGTCTAAGCCCAGAAGCATGCAGATGATTGTGGCAAGGAGTTGTGCATATCATCTATCCAAGAGTTACATAAGATGCAATTGGTAATTGTTGCTTACCTTAATAATTAGTCATGAGTGTTCGTTATGTATTGACTGAATTGTTTTGTATCTTGGCTCTCTAGAAGATTGTACGCTGCAATCTTCTGAATTGATACATGAGGGTTATAAATTTGAACAAAAAGTGAGAGTTATAGTTAATTAAAAAACTTGATTGATATCATAAATTATCAAATAAAACAAACCAAATTATTTTGAAAAATTGCAATATTTCTTTGCAGAAACAAATGTCAAACACAAACACATTCTGTAACATACTAAAATTTGAGTGCTAAATTCATTTTGAACTATAATTTAAGATCCTCTCAAAATCTAAGCCCATTTACAAATTTAACTCTCATCTTAATCCTATCTAATTTTCTAGGTCAATTATAATGTTTTTGAATACTATTTAGTTTCCTTTTGAATTCCTTGTGTCTAAATGAGTGAAATTCCCCCACATTATGGATATCTACAAAGTAGTCTCTTGATTTATGCTCGTGATATATCATGTAGATCAATTTGAAAGACTTGTGCTCAAATACTTTAAGTAGATCTTGTATCTCAATGACACGCCTATTTTGTCAATTAATGGCTTTGGAACCAATATGAAATACCTATTTTCTCACAATATATCAATATTCAAATGTATAATTACAATAAATAAATTAGCAATATCTAAATTATAAGTAGAGGTGCAACTATTTTTATTGTCTATCTTAATAGAGTTTATAGTCGTGCTTAGATTTTTGGAGCAAATAGACTTGTATTTTAGGAGATATACTTTTGAAAGGAAGATATATAATAATGCTAATAGATTTTAAATAGATTTTAAAAAGAAAAATAAATGTACGATCAACACGACCAAAAAGAGTTGGGTTGTGATTACTCTACTACATACAAAATGGCCAGCGACCGTCTCCTTCTACCGTTCTCCATTCTCCCTTCTCGCTTCTCCCTACTCTTATGCATCGTCAATGCCTTGAAACTAATGGCAGGGATGTCTATCACACCCACATCCCATGATTACCACTAATCATGAGATTAGGGCGTAAGTTTGAGGATTATACTTAATACAAAGTTCACTCCCAACTTTTTTTCTTTCAAACTCTTTGTTTTCTCACATTGAATCACATAAACAAACTTTTCAAGAGAATTAAACCTTGATTACTCTAATATGATCTCCACATTAATGATACACATCCATACATTCATTCTGTTTCTCACACTTCCATGTACATACGACATGATAATCAAATGCATTCTCTCTTATTAAGGAAATGAAGATACAAACATCATTTACAACTCTCTCACATCTATACAAGGACCTAGAGTGACAGGGACTGACTGAACTTAACTAATCTCATACTTAACTCATGTGGTCGATCTACTCTGATGCTTTGACCTTCTTCAAGTCCACGTGGTTTCCCTAAAAAAAATTGTGAGGAGAGGGGGTGAGCCTGCTCGCTCAATAAATGAGTACTTCAAAGAAACAGTCTAAAGCACTGATATAATTACAGATATACTTTTGAGCAACTGATATCAATTATAGTAGCAGTAAGCTTTAAAGAGACTAATCATTCACAATAATAAATATGGCAGGATACTCTAGATATCTACAAGAGTGAATAAATATATGAACATGCTTGATTAATCTCAAAGAGAACTAATAACTCAGAAATATACAAAGAATAATTGAATAACTATACACACACTTGTTTATCCTCTCATTCATCTTATTATGCCCTGAACCCACATGAGGTGTACCACAACATGTGAAAGAATTGCAGTAAGCCACAATCTCACTGTAAAAGGCTTAGAAGCATGCCCAGGTTCCTAAGTCTATCTCTTGAGTAAGACCCTGTCTATAGCGGGCCTCGACACGTCTGCCTCTCGGTGGCTAATAAGAGCAGTCGAATATCTCAGACTCCACCTCTCAACCTGGGTACTCAAGCGGTGAGTCAAATCCCTCAGGCTTATTGTGTATCAGTGGACCTACTGACCACTGATCATTCAACAAGTAACACAGGTACCACCGACATCCCCGGTTAGTGTTGGGTACCATACAATTATAAGGAGTCTGCCCTACTGGTCAAGACCCCCACACCCTACTGGTGCACTCCGGCTTACCTCGATCTGGACTACCTCTAGTCTGGAAACTGTTCCCTCCTCACAGCAGGCCTCATCCTGTGAGGAATCTACAGTGTTCAGGGCATTTACATGTCAAATTCACTCTTTAAATTCACAATTCAATCATCACATCAATGAATCTTTGTTCAACTTTGTAAACTTTTCATTTCATAAATCATCTGATAACATATACCACAACTGAACTATTAAGCATCATCACATCTCAAGTTTAGAAACATTGAAATCACAACACTTGTTTCACTAAACACCCTATCATTAGGGTTTCATTTAACTCATTCACTTATCACATATCTTGCATAAGGATTGAATACATCATAACATCATTCAATTAGGATTGCTCTCAACAATTCACATATAATATATATATATATATATATATATATATATATATATATATATATATATATATATATATATGAAACCATGCAATGAACTGAACTAGGGTTTCCACCCTCCTTACTTATATATCAAGAAAATATTGATATCATCGAATGGAATGCAAGATCTTATCTGACATATATGTAATACACATACAAATAAAACATTCATTTGTAAGCAAGGAAATTCAATTAGGCAAACTTCTTTATTCAATTGTACAACAATTTCAGTCATAGACGAAAATCCTACTTTTTAGTATAATCATGTAACATCTACAATTAATTTAAGAATTCTCATTTAGATGGGTTGTACTCATTTCTAATCTGATTTCATAATCTAAAATTCATCACAACAGAGGAATAATTCATATCAAATCATCTTGCAAAAGCTAGATCAAATCGATAATTTAGGATTGTACTTGCATACTAATCAATTGAAAATTATTAATGATTTAACTGATTTTTGTACAATCTACTGTTTAAAGGAAGTACCCACTCACCCTAAGGTGTGAAAAAACCCTAAAAATGTATCCCATCTTTGAAGATCTTGAGTTCATATCAAGATCCTAGTAAAATCCATGATTTCTTCTTCCTTTCAACCCTAAACGGGACCTACTGTAGGTAGAAGATGAGATTAGAGGTTAAGCCAAACCTCCAAATCACTGGATCAAGGGTTTTAATCAAGGGAAAGTGAAGAGAAGAAGGAAACCACAGTTAAAACTACTTACCAAATCAAATTTATAGCAAGCCCTTTTTATTTATGTTGTTCTTCACATTATTCCCCAAAAAATACCCCAGAAATTGCCCCCCAGGTCGCCCTCTCGTAGAGCAAGTGGCCTGGGATGATAGAGGATCGAATCGCGGTTCCAACACACTTCATTTCGTTGAAAATAGATAAGTATTGCTCAAGATATGATCATTTTATGATTGGTTGTTCTTGGCGGTGTCGACGCAACATCGTTCACGGTTTACACCGCAGTCACGGTGTCGACGCATCATCGGTCGCAGTTTACAGTATATGCTTACTAAAAATGGCATAACTCACTCATTTTAACTCCGATTTGGTTCTTTTTTTTGTTGGATTCATAATTTAATTCTCTACAATCCTACTATATTATTTTGATAAAATCATCAAATGAAAAATTATTTATTAATTATTTCATTTAATATCATTAACTCTCTTCTTGCACACATGTATGGGTCAATGCTATGTTAACCCCAACTCGAATCTTTATAGTATACTTAAGTCATAATTATGAGTTGCCCAAACAAGTATTTAAGGTCACTAAGGTTAATGTAAAGCACAACATAGAATATTACTAGTAAAAACAAGACAGTCATTAAGATTATCTTAAATCTCTAGGATTACCAGCAAAGCTAGGAACGAGTTGTAACAATTCTCCTCCTCTAATAAAAATTCCATCTCAAAATTTCTAAAATAGGAAAAAATACTTGTTGAACATCTCCATCTCCACTTTCCAAGTAGCTTTTCTTATACACGATTCCTCCAAAGAACCTTTACTAGGGGTATCTCTTTCCTTTTAATCTTTCAAATATTACAATCTAGAATTTTATTTTCAACATTGAGACCTTTGTTCCTCTTCAAATCACAACTTTGAAAAGATATAAAATGTGCAAAACATAATTTCTCATCTCATCATCACATGGTACTATTAACTTGCCATTCATACCACACTAGTCATCATACTATCACAAGATATAAATTCTTTTTACAATATTACAGGGTATCAACCCTTATCAACACAAGAGGATTACACCTCATCTAGGGCTCAACCACACCCAAAGGTCATTAAGACCATCATATTATTCCCTACAAGATCATTATTATCTTTACATGCCTTATAACAAGGCTAAACAACATCACTTACATATAATACACTGGATCAACACAATATTGCATTAATGGCTAGGAGATCTTCATAAACAATCATAGCAGGGTTATATTAACATTAAGAACATTCCTTTATTATATCAGCATGTAAGGAATCTATATATGATTAACCCTCATCATATTCATAATGCACACATTTAGCATAAGAAAGTATCAACCATGTGGCTATGATAACCATCAATTAACATATTAAGATTATGATCATATTAAGGAGGTTATTCTACCATCATTCCATCATATAAGAATGTTAAACACGAATACTCATCTTTATCTATTTGTATTAGAGTTAGGTTCAACAAGATAAAGTATATTAATGTTACTAATCAACACTTATACCCAAACCTTTACTCATGGCATCCCCATTGGATCATGGATGCATAAGGTGAAGCATCACCATCACAATCCATACTATTCTCAAGTATGAACCCACAAATAAATTAAGGTGTAACCATCATGTTATAGCGTACTAGGGTTCCAACAACAGTAACAGAGCACTCCATGATTGTATTAGTCATTCAAGGACAATTCATACTCAATTACCATCACTTAGTTATATTAAAGCTAGGTATAAAAAGCTATACCTCATTAGGGTTACACATCAATACAGTATGGTTATTGACGCAGATTTACCGTGCGCAGAAACGCAAGTGAACACGTCGAAGTAGTACAGGCCTTTGTGAGGCCCGAGTCGACCTCAGGGATACGTGAAATTGTCGGAGACTCCTACTAACTACTCACGATCATTTAAGCCGACTAAATATTTGAGAGTTGTTGTTAAAATTTAAAGAAAATAAAAATAAAACAAAACAATCAATCGATTAAATGTTTGGTTTAATCAATTCAAAATGAGATCTTTAGGATTGCGGTTTCACCGCGGGTTTTCATTGTATTAAATTCTATATAACTACTCAATTTTATCTCTCTATCCGGGTAGTGGCCTGAAATCAGAATTGCCCACTGTCGTGGTACAATTCACTACCTATGTCTAGGTCGGTTCCACCGTCGTAGTAACATATACCCTAAACTAGGTGCATTAGGAACGACCTCTCGGTATCCACCATCAATCTTACACCACATTGTTCAAGGGATTTGTCAATTAATGTAAATTCCGTCTCTTTTCAACCGTTAATTCTTCTTTCAAAGCAATTAAGAGCATTAGGTTATTATTATGGTGATCAAGCATAACAATATATTGGAGAAAACAAAATTATACCGCGGATTTAAGAGATAAAATATGAATTACTATTATAAAATCATCATACAATGAATCCCCGGGCTACTCCAAGTCCTAAAGACAAAGGGGATTAGCCCTGTATGTTCATCTCAGAGTACAATGTGGATAAGAAAAAGGGAAACATGAAGGAAAATGTGATTGAGTGATTAAACCCCTGAATGGAGAAGGTCCAATCGATCCTTGGCGTGGAATCTGCGTTCTCCCACCTTTCGGTGGTGGAATTCGTCTTCTTCAGCATCCAGATCGGCTGAGGCGTGCTCTCGTGCTCCGTTCTTCTCTCCTTGCTCTCTGGGAAGTGTGCATCAACTAATGACGTGATACTCCTCTCCGGTGCTCCATCATTAGGTATATTTCCTGAATTAGGTCGTCAATTAATCACAACCGTCCGATTAAGATCAATCTGAAACAAACTCATATCTGACGGCGTCGATACCATCGATGCGAGTCGATAGTATCGACGCTGCACTGTATCGGCTGGTCTTCTTTTCTTTTCTTTATCGCGACTGATTCTAGCTCAATACCATCGACGCAGGTCGATGGTATCGACTCTTTAGGCGTCACTTTTGTCCTTTTACCGTCGCTGTAGCTCCACTTGTCGATGGTATCGACTGTCTTCTTGCCAGCAACCTGAAGGTATCTCGATACCATCGACTCTCCTGTCGATAGTATCGACTCTGTGATGCTCCTTGCGGCTAGCAACCTGTGGCCTGGTCGATGGTATCGACCACCGTCGATGGTATCGACGACAACAGATACTCATTTTTCCTGAAATTAACACATGAAACCACATAAGTTCACACAAAATATATTATTTTGATAATTAATACTCAAAATGCTTAAATAAAGGGAATTTGACATAAAGAAGTAGCATAGACCAAAATGAATGAATTATGCACATTAACCATGAAAATGACTAATAAATGCATAAAACACATATCAAACATGTCTATAAATGCGACTCAAAATCATCGCATCAAACTCCCCTAAGCTTGAACATTGCTCACCCTCGAGCATCTAAACCTTAGAATAGAATTGCCAGAGTCAACTAAAGAACAAAACATCACAACAAACATCCCATATGACTCCCACTGAACATTCACATACCGGCCCTCGCTAACCACAGAATGATAATTACCCTAAAGGCGACAGTAATCATCCATAAAAGATATTGCCCTCAAAACTGATGAACACTATCACATAAGGCAGTTAACATAATAAAATTCGCCGGTCCAGACTTAGTGTATCTTGTGATCTCTTATACTACGTTGCTCGCCCTAACTACCATCTACATGGAAGCAGTTCTCCTGATATTCATTAGTGAGGAGAAATTCATGGTGGCCTACCAATTCGAGCAACGGGTGGATGAAATGGGTGGCTCATGGAAGAAGTGGAAGTATTATACAATTTCAACATGCATACAACAAAAATGCCCTAAATGATGCAAATGCACATGAAAAATGCCCTAGTGCCTAAGATTAGGTGGAATGATGCATGCACTAACCATCCGTCTCAAAATGAGATGGATATCTAATTAATCTACATCATGTACTCACTTATCTTGAAATGCAGGTGAGATTATGTTCCTTTCTCCTTCTTATTCTTGTTGCTTCTGAATAACTTTTTTTTTTTCAATTTCAGATTTTTTTTCATTACAAACCCTTATATCCATGATTGACAATGAATACTTATTGGGCTTATATTTTCTACATAGCTCGAATATTTACACTATTTGGAAGGTATGAAGCAATTTAATTCACCATTAAAGAATAAATGAGGTACATGATATACTTTATGCATAACAGTTGTGAATGCAACTACATGACATGCACCTAAGGGTAATGTGCATGTACACCTATTCTATAATTTTTTTTATTTTCATTTTTTCATGCAAAACATATGAAGGTGGTTGCAATGCAAGTCCTATCTAAATGCCATGCAGTCAAAAAGAGTTAAAACCATACTTTACTTCCAAATCTTGGTGGATTGTGAAAAGCAATGAGGTGGACATATCACAAGACTAATTGACTGAACCTTTGAAAAATATTATGTGTCCCTCCTTACTGACCTGTGTAGTGGTTAAGAAGTTTTTCTCTCTTACTTCAAATTAAAGTCTCATTATCATTTGGTCAGTTTAGGCTCAAACAACCAATTCCGTCCACTTTCATGAATCATTAGGAATGTACAGTTGTGATTTTCTATTCTAAAGTTGACAAAACCAATCATTTTCTAAGTCAGGTGATCAGGGTTAAACAACATTCAAGCTTGCGAACACTCAAAATTTTTTTGTTTCCCTCAATTCCCCATGCACATGCAACTGAGATGACTCAAGATTAATGACATCCACAATTACACTAGATAGAATTTGGATCCTACAGACAAACTAAAATTGCAGGAAACAAATGATAAAGAATAAAAGCAAGAAAATTAAAAATAGAGAAAATAAAAGATAGAGTTGTTCCAACACCCTCCCCTAAGCTTGAATTCGACTATGGCCTCATAGTCAAAAACAATCTTAAAGGTTGGAACAAAGATACCGCTTTTACTCTTCAGGTGGAGGCGGGTACTGCAGAGCCGTAGGGTCCCAAGACGGATACTCCCCCTGGAAGCTCGGATCAAACTGGGCCCTAGGTGGAGGTTGTGGATAGCCTCCAAAGTAATCTTGGCTCCAATAGTGGTCGTAGAAGGGCTCCTGTTGCATCTCCATCCGTTGCAACCGATCATGAATTTGTTGTTGGTTGTCGAGGAGAAGACGCTCGTTCTCGAACATTACCCTTTGATTGTCCAGTAACCGGTTTGTAGTGTCTTGAATACCGCTGTACATCGCCATGTGATGCTGCTGCGTCTGCTGTATGTCTTGCAACATAGTATACATGCCCTGCATAGAATAGACATCCTCGCTTGGTTGCGAGGGCGGTGGTAGTGGGGGAGTAGGCTGTGATGATGAAGATGCACCCGGATGCATCCGAGGATGCTTCCATGGTGACACTCGTGCTCGAAGAGGTGTAAATGTCTCATCTTCATCCTTAGCCTCGTCGTCAATGCCGTCGTTGCCGCCTTCTTCATCGGAGTCAGCGATGGCTATGATTGGACATAGGAAGTGTTGCGCCCTTCGATGTTGAAGACCGGATCGGGCAACGAGCATTCCTGGTAGGCGTGGTTGACGTGGCAGTGCGCATACACCAAACCATCTCGAAGAAGAATGAGATTGGACCGGTGCAAATGTTGCAAGTTCACCTTGCTCCTTGTTGATAGAGGAGTAAGCATATGGAAATTCAACCCAAGATAGGAGGCCAACTGTGTGATAAGCCCTCCAAAGTGAATTGGCACTTTCCTTGTACTCCTCTTCACCGCCAAAACTCTCTACAGAAAGAAGGCGCCCCAATTGCATTCTTGACGTTTCAGGAGTTTATGCAAGAAGAATAAGTCTGTCTCCTGAAACTTGCTGAGGGCCAAATCACCCCAAGCAAACAATGTAGAACTCAGCATCCGGTGCAGTATCTGGACAAAAGGGTGCTCGAAATCAGCTACCACAACATTATGGTAGCTCACTGACTTGCCCGGCGGCACCGTAACTAGCTCGGTGAAGATGGCATCATAGTCGGTGCGGTTGTCCGGTCGTCGGTAATCATGTTGCGAGTGATTCCAGTTGAAAATCCTATTGAACTGTCAGAGTGTAAGTGTATAGTCGTTGTTGTACAGCCTGAACGACACCTGGCCCTTGATCCACTCGCGGTCGGTGGCTATGATGTCGTTGGGTACGACGCAGACGTCCAGTGACGCCATGAACTCAGCCACCAACTCCTTGTAAGTAGGCCACTCGCCAAAGAACGGCTGGCCATCTGCATGAAACTCCATCTCATCTAGCCTCCTGCTTGTGTGCCTCGCCTGCCCTTTCAAGACATAGGCGAGATTTGCCTCGAACCCCAAGTTGTAGATCGTTTCCCGTTCAACATAACGGGTCGGTTCGATTTTCCTCTTCAGAATCTCCTCATAGATCTTCTTGACCTCCATGGATGGATGGATCAGCCACGGGCATGAGATTGATGCGGTCGGAGGTGGCACGAACTCCGGGATGTCCATCGGGTTCACACGTGAAGATGATGCACCAACACCATGCACCATGATTGCAGAAGAAAGAGAAGTAGAAGAAGGAGCTCGGTGCAGATCGTAGAAGGTCGGAGAAGAAAATCTCCGCTTGATGAAGGCTCGGTGAAGACTTGTGCTCCGTGGTGCTCGTAACTGGTCTCCGGTTGCTCTGGAGGACGCTCGGCGCAAGTGGAGGAAAAACTCGTTGAAGGTGTGACGTCATCTGACGAATGACCTCTTCTTATATAACTGACGTCGGCGCTGTTGTGTGCCCGTCGATACCATCGATGCGGTTCGATGGTATCGACACGCGTAGCACAATCCGCATCTTCGCTAGTATCAACGGTCGTCAATGGTTGGATCTGCGGGGCCCGGATCGCTGACGTGTCGATACTATCGATAGATGTCGATGGTATCGACCCGTCCCACGGATCGACTTCCTTGTTGCTGCGATCGCCGTTGATCTTTCCTCGCGGATCGTTGACGCGGTGCGTCGATACTATCAACGCGAGTCGATAGTATCGACTCTCAGATTAGGGTAACTCCTCGCGAGGCCGGCCGCCGCCTTCTGTGTGTGAATAAGTCGATACCATCGACAGGCCCGTCGATGGTATCGACATCACTGAGATGATTTCTTCTGAAAATCTCCAGAGATCTCGATGGTATCGACCTTGACTTGGCGATCAATCTGTTGGTGTGTCGATACTATCAACGAGGCCGTCGATAGTATCGACGCCGTGCGATTCTTGTAGTCGCCAACCTGTACCCCGGTCGATACCATCGATGCAAGGGTCGATGGTATCGACCCTGCCTCAGCCCTACACATGTAGCAAACGATCACGGTATCTTTTTTTACTATAAACACTAAGTTAAAACAAATCAAACTACGAATGTAAAGGAATGAAACTAAAGTACCAATGGTTGGGTTGCCTCCCAACAAGCGCCCTTATTTAACATCTTAGGCTAGACGACTTGAAGCACGTCATGCATCCGAAAGTGAAATGAGTTTGACCTCATTCACCTTCCTCATGTAATCTTCACCAAAATATAACTTCAACCTCTGCCCATTCACCAAAAATGTAGTCTCGCCATCGCGCACCATGATTGCGCCATGTGGTTTGACCTCTTCCACCGTGAATGGTCCACTCCACCGGGATTTTAGCTTCCCGAGATGCAACTTCAGCCTTGAATTGAACAAAAGCACACGATCTCCCTTCTTGAAGGTGCACATCTGAATGTGGCGATCGTGGATCAACTTAGTGTGCTCCTTGTATATCCGAGAGTTCTCATATGCTGTCATCCGCAGCTCATCCAATTCATTTAATTCAAGTAATCTCTTCTTCCCCGCTTCATCATAACTCAAGTTGAGCTTTCTCAACGCCCAGTGTGCTTTATGCTCTAACTCTACCGGTAAGTGACAAGCCCGGCCGTACGCCAACCTAAAAGGCGTGGTGCCTATAGGTGTCTTGTATGCCGTCCTATATGCCCACAATGCATCCGGCAGTAAGGCACTCCAGTTCTTTCTTGTGGAAGCCACCGTACGCTCCAAGATTTTCTTAATTTCGTGATTGTAGACCTCCACCTGTCCTTGCATTTGCGGGTGATACGGGGTACCTATGTTATGTTTGACCCCGTATTTCTTCAACAATGTTGAGAACTTTTGATTCTTAAAGTGCGCACCCCCATCACTTATGATCATTCGGGGCACTCCAAACCTGTAGAAAATATGTTCCTTAACAAATCTGCACACTACAGTAGAATCATTAGTCCTTGTGGGTATTGATTCTACCCACTTTAAAACGTAATCAACAGCTAATAGGATATATAAATTCGAATTTGAGGACACAAAGGGTCCCATGAAATCTATACCCCATAGGTCAAATACCTCAACCTCTTGGAAGACATTCAGGGGAATCTCTTGTCTCCTTGAAATGTTACCCGCCCTTTGGCAGGAATCACATTGTCTCACAAACTCATAGGCCTCCCGGAACAAGGTAGGACAATATAAGCCACTTTCCAACACTTTGGCCGCCGTACGAGAGCTCGCGTGGTGTCCGCCCGTAGGTAGAGTGTGGCAGTGACGAAGCACACTCTCGTATTCCTCCTCAGGTACACACCTGCGTAGAACACCATACCTGCATTGCTTCAAAAGAATGGGGTCATCCCAAAAATAATATCGTAGAGAATGGAATTTTTTTTTCTTCTCTTGATATGTCCAATCATCCGGGATGATCCTGCAAGCAAGATAATTCACAATATAGGAAAACCACAGATCCTTAGAATTCACTTTCAACAATTGTTCATCCGGAAATGTCTCGGTTATGGGTATGTGTAAATCTTTTTCATCTACCCTCTCTAACCTAGACAAATGATCCGCTACAACATTCTCAATCCCCGCCTTGTCTTTAATTTCAATATCAAATTCTTGTAGGAGCAAGATCCACCTAATCAATCTAGGTTTGGCATCTTTTTTCTCCATCAAATATTTAATAGTGGCATGATCAGTCCAAACAACTACTTTCGATCCAACTAAATATTGCCTAAACTTTTCAAAAGCGAAAACAACAGCAAGCAATTCTTTTTCAGTAGTTGTATAATTTAATTGGGCATCATTCAAAGTCTTAGAAGCATAAAAGATTACGGCGGGTTTATTGTCCACCCGCTGTCCCAACATAGCTCCTACAGCAAAATCTGATGCGTCACACATGAGTTCAAATGGCTTAGTCCAATCCGGTGTTTGAACAACCGGCACAGAAATTATTTTCTCCTTCAGCACGTTGAACGCGTGTAAACATTTGTCATTGAAATAAAAAACGACATCTTTCTCGAGCAGCTCGGATAGAGGTTTGGTGATTTTAGAAAAATCTTTTATGAACCGACGATAAAATCCGGCGTGTCTTAAGAAGCTTCTTACCCCTTTTACCGAATTTGGTGGGGGCAGTTTAGAAATTACTTCAATTTTAACCGGATCTACCTCCAAACCTTTGCTAGACACTTTATGTCCTAGCACTATCCCTTCACTTACCATCATATGACATTTCTCCCAGTTGAGGACCAAATGTGTGTCCTCACATCTCTGTAACACCTTATCCAAATTATAAAGGCATTCATCAAACGAAGCACCATAAACTGAAAAATCATCCATAAAGACTTCAAGACAGCGTTCTACCATATCAGAAAAAATGGCGAGCATACAACGCTGAAAAGTCACTGGTGCATTGCATAATCCAAAGGGCATGCGGGGATACGCAAAAGTTCCATAAGGACAAGTGAAAGTAGATTTCTCTTGGTCCTTAGGGTCAATTGAAATCTGATTATATCCCTAATACCCGTCCAGAAAACAGAAATGAGACCGGACGGCTAAGCGCTCTAGAATTTGATCAATAAATGGGAGAGGAAAATGATCCTTCAGCGTAGAGGCATTAAGACGTCGGTAATCAATACAAACTCGCCACCCGGTTACCAAACAGGTGGTGACAGGTTCATTTAAAATATTTCGAGTGACAGTAATACCCCCCTTTTTAGGGACTACCTGTGTGGGACTTACCCATGTCGAGTCTGAAATCACATAGATGATACCTGCGGAGAGAAGCTTAATCATCTCTTTCTTCACCACCTCCATCATGCTCGGATTTAGTCGACGTTGCGGTTGGATTACCAGCTTGGCTTCCTCCTCGAGCCGAATCATATGCTGACACAAAGTAGGGGAAATCCCCTTGATATCTGCAACAGACCACCCAAATGCTCCCCGGTGGTTCTTCAGCACTATCAACAATTGGTCTTCCTCTTCTGCACTCAGATATGCAGAAATGATCACAGGTAACTTTTCTTCCTCCGCTAGAAAGGCGTATTTGAGATGCGGTGGCAGTGGCTTTAACTCTAACTCTGGCGGGCTGATCAAGGATGATTGAAGCGGAGGGGGAAGTTCACCTAAATCTTCATAATACCTCGCATAGAAGCATGGAAGCATTTGAAGCATTTTGGCACACTCCTTGAGTGATTTGCTTTTCATCCAATCATGAGTGATATTGACTAAACAAGCCTCCAGTGGTAATTCCGGATATGCATCAAAAACTGAACTTGCTATGGCATCATCCTCCGTAGAGGGAGGAATGTCCTCATCCTCATCATTCGGGAACCCGACAGCCTTGCAAAGGGATACTACTTTGGTTTGCTCCATGATGTCTACAGCCAAAGTCCCTTTATCCACCTTGGTCATTACATGAGCCATATCTAGAAATGGCTTCCCTAGACAAAGTGAGATGGTATTATCAAAATGTTTTACCATGTGGCATTGCTCCTTGGATTTAGGTGAAGTGGCGCTGGAAGGCATGACCGTTTCAAATCGGTCATCGGCTATACCCAAGGTCAACCGACCTCTCCCCATCTCGAGTATCATGTCGGCTGTAGCTTGGAATGGTCTTCCGAGTAATAGCTCATTGCCTTGTTCATCTTGCATCTCCATGACGACAAAATCTGTAGGAAATACAAATCTATCCACTTTCACAAGCACATCTTCACAAATCCCATATGGTTTCACCACAGAGTTATCTGCTAATTGAATTGTCATGTTGCTTTTTTGTGACTCATTTAATCCCAATTTCTTGAATGTAGAAAGGGGCATTAGATTGATGCTTGCTCCCGAGTCACATAATGCCTCACCAAGTTTGACTTTCCCGATATAGCATGAAATGTTTAAACAACCCGGATCTTTCCTCTTTGGTGGCAATGTACCCATGATAAAGGCACTCACCTGCTCCTTAAGCACAACTACTTCAGTGTTCGGAATTTTTCTTTTCTTGGTGATGATATCCTTCAAAAATTTCCCGTAAGAAGGGATTTGCTCAATAGCTTCCAATAGAGGAATGTTGACTGAAAGCTTTCTAAAACTGTCTAAGAACTTTTTGAATTGGGTGTCTACCTTCCTTGCCTTAGCACTGTTCGGATAAGGGACCGGGACAGCCTGTGCCCTTTGATGCGGTGGCACATAGGGTGTCCTTTTCTGAGGATCCTCCTCCTCTACAATCGGGTCTTCAGTAGCATCTAATGCTATGTCATCAATTGGTTCTGTGACTGGTACGGGCAGCTCCTCAGTGGCCTCACCTACAATTTCAGCTTGGGGTTTGCTTGCTTCATCGGCCCTGGGATTTAACAATTTCTTGCCACTTCTTAGCAAGATGGCCTTTGCTTGTTGGTTTCCTCCTGGAACATTAGTATTTCCCGGGAAACCCAGATGTGCCAGCTTCTTCAAATTGGCTATATCTGCAGCCATCTGTGCCATAGATGTCTCTATTGTTCTCATTTGAGCCCCATGGCTCTGTAGTGTCTGCCCAAATTGGTTCATGAACTCCCCTTGTTGCTTTATTTGCTGGCCGAAAGTAGCCATGAGTTCTTGATTTTGCTTTATCACTTGATTGAGTAGCTCTGTGCTCTTATCATCCATTATTGGTTGAGGTTTAGCATCCAGATCCTGCAAGAAGTTATTTGGATCCTTCCAGGAGAACTTCTTATATTTCCTCCATGAATAATCGTTATTCCTGTAGCCTTGCTGCTGCCTCATGAATTTCACTTGAGCCTCGTCCTCGGACTCAGTATCCTCCTTTGCAAGCAATTTCTTTGTGAGAAAATCCATCTTCTCATTCAACTCCTTTATTGCTTTAGATTCACTTGCCACTCGGACCTGTTCCACGGTTCCTCTTTCACCCCATGATTGTTTCTTAGCCATATTCTTTAAGATCTCCCAACATCTAGTGTCCGTGTTATTCAAGAAGAATCCAGATGCGGCTGAATCGAGGTTGCTTCTATCATGCTCGGAGAGAGAAAAATAGAAGATCTTGACTTGGGTCTCCTTATCAAGCTCGTGATGCGGGCATCGCCTGAGCATGATCTGAAACCTTTCCCAGGTCTCAGAATAAGTCTCTCCTGCTTGTTGGGTGAAGTTGTGGATCTTTCTGATCATGTAATTGGTCTTCTCGGGCGGAAAGAACCTCTTGAAGAAAACCTCCACCATGTGGTCCCAAGACTCCACATATTCATCGTCCAAGTTGTGTAGCCATTCGCGCGCATTTCCTGCTAGAGAACTAGGGAAAAGCTTCAATTAGAGCACATCTTGTGGAAATCTGTCGATTTTTATCATATCACAATTCATCACAAATTGACTTATGTGCACGACGGGGTCTTCATTTTTGAGCCCATGGAAAGCATTGGACTTCATCAAGTTGATTAAAGTCGGATCAATCTTGTATGTCGGAATATTCACCGCTTGCTTCTTGATCGGACCTTTGGAAGCAGATGAGGAAGAAGCCTTGATCTTCTCCCATATTGTCTGTGGCTCGTCCATCTCTTCTTGTTCAGGTTCAGAAGCTATATCTTCCAGCTGACCTTGATTATGCTCGTCCTCGTCTTCCGATCCCGGCAGCGGAACCTCTGGTGCTTGCCTCGTGTAGTCTGTACTACGCGTCTGCACCATGCACAGTACCTGCAAATAAAAAAATTAAATTTAGTACAGTGCTGGACGATTGCGAATATTTAGAAAATAGATTATGAATTTTTGAAATAAATAAAAAATAAAATGGCCTAGAGTGGCCACTTGTGGCACTCGTAGTGCCGAAAATTCGCCGTATCCCCGGCAACGGCGCCAAAAACTTGACGCAGATTTACCGTGCGCAGAAACGCAAGTGAACGCGTCGAAGTAGTACATGCCTTTGTGAGGCCCGAGTCGAACTCAGGGATACATGAAATTGTCGGAGACTCCTACTAACTACTCACGATCAGCTAAGCCGACTAAATATTTGAGAGTTGTTGTTAAAATTTAAAGAAAATAAAAATAAAACAAAACAATCAATCGATTAAATGTTTGGTTTAATCAATTCAAAATGAGATCTTTAGGATTGCGGTTTCACCGCGGGTTTTCATTGTATTAAATTCTATATAGCTACTCAATTTTATCTCTCTATCCGGGTAGTGGCCTGAAATCAGAATTGCCCACTGTCGTGGTACAATTCACTACCTATGTCTAGGTCGGTTCCACCGTCGTAGTAACCTATACCCTAAACTAGGTGCATTAGGAACGACCTCTCGGTATCCACCATCAATCTTACACCACCTTGTTCAAGGGATTTGTCAATTAATGTAAATTCCGTCTCTTTTCAACCATTAATTCTTCTTTCAAAGCAATTAAGGGCATTAGGTTATTATTATGGTGATCAAGCATAACAATATATTGGAGAAAATGAAATTATACCACAGATTTAAGAGATAAAATATGAATTACTATTATAAAATCATCATACAATGAATCTCCGGGCTACTCCCGGTCCTAAAGACAAAGGGGATTAGCCCCGCATGTTCATCTCAGAGTACAATGTGGAGAAGAAAAAGGGAAACATGAAGGAAAACGTGATTGAGTGATTAAACCCCTAAACGGAGAAGGTCCAATCGATCCTTAGCGTGGAATCCGCGTTCTCCCGCCTTTCAGTGGTGGAATTCGTCTTCTTCAGCGTCCGGATCGGCTGGGGCATGCTCTCGTGCTTCGTTCTTCTCTCCTTGTTCTCCGGGATGTGTGCAACAACTAATGGCGTGATCCTCCTCTCCGGTGTGCCGTCATTAGGTATATTTCCCGAATTAGGTCGTCAATTAATCACAGCTGTCTGATTAAGATCAATCTGAAACAAACTCATATCTAACGACGTCAATAGTATCGACGTGCACTGTATCGGCTGGTCTTCTTTTCTTTTCTTTATCGCGACTAATGCTAGCTCGATACCATCGACACACCGACTCTTTAGGCGTCGCTTTTGTACTTTTACCATCGTTGTAGCTCCACTTGTCGATGGTATCGACATTCGTCGATAGTATCGACTGTCTTCTCGCCAGCAACCTGAAGGTATCTCGATACCATCGACTCTCCTGTCGATAGTATCGACTCTGTGATGCTCCTTGCGGCTAGCAACCTGTGGCCTGGTCGATGGTATCGACGGCAGCAGATACGCGTTTTTCCTAAAATTAACACATGAAACCACATAAGTTCACACAAAATATATTCTTTTGATAATTAATACTCAAAATGCTTAAATAAAGGGAATTTGACATAAAGAAGTAGCATAGACCAAAATGAATGAATTATGCACATTAACCATGAAAATGACTAATAAATGCATAAAACACATATCAAACAAGTCTATAAATGTGACTTAAAATCATCGCATCAATTATCATCCCTTCTATTCATATGAGTGAATAGGTAAGACTACCTTATTCACGATAACCCTCCATTTATTCCATCATCATTCAACCCATATCACCATACCACAATTGTACAATACTATGATGGATTACTGGTATGAATGACTTAAACTATCAGACACCTTTAATTAACATATTGCTTGCACATGTACAACTGAAATCATATGTAAAACAAATTTACATCCCTTAGTATACCTTCAACAAATTATACTTCTAAATACAAATTCACATATTACTAAAAGCCATCGTTATCTCTTATCTCTCTCCTCATTCACTAATACTTACTTTTTTCTACTTATCCTTCTCATTTTAATCATGTAGATTAAACATCTCTAAAATTGAAACATACAAGGTAGGAATAGATTATTCATCATTCTTGACATCACTGCAAGAATTTATATCATATCACACTTTACTCATGTTGTATTTCTCCTTTTTTTCAAAACACACTTGTTACATTTCAAATTTATTTCTTACCCTTTTCTCTGAATCATTTCCATATTGTTTATCTACCTTTCAGATTAGCTACCTTTAAACCTTGAATGACTATCATTGCTAGTTTACTTCGCATAGTGCTAATCTCATGATCTTGTTGTATAGAGATGCTAGTATTCAAGGTTAAATATTACTGGTGACATCCCTTGAACTACTATAACTCTAAACAGTTTAGGGTTTGGTCCTTATTAGTAGCATGACGTTATTGTGATGTGACTTTACTCCTTTAATTTGAAATTCAAACTTTAGATCTCACAAGTTTTACTAAAGTCTTCCTTATCTTATCAATTGAATTTCCTTTCTCTTACTTGTCTATTCAGATAGATTGCATTCTCAATTTACCTTGCTAGGGTTTCATCATCATATTGTGTGTCATTATTACATTCACTAGATGTCCCTACCATGGTGGTTATGCATCATATATGATTCATTTTCTTACCACTTCATTCCCACATTGCTCTTATTAAGGAAGATATGGAGGAGAAGATGATTTTGAGACTTAAAATTCTTATCTTCAAACATTCCCTTAATACATTTCTTATATGTAGGTTTAACTAGTTATCAACAAGGATACTTGACTAATTAGCACTTGTCTGAATCTCTTAACCTCTTTCTTTTATAATCTATATTACTCCATCATGTTTTAAACCCTTCCTTACTTTCCATAATCTTCTTACCATATATTACTTTTCCAGCTATCATCTTTAACTTCTACTTTTCTCTTATGATCATGTTACCTATTCATGTGTATGATCATGTATACCATGTTGCATATATTTCTATTTATCCTTCTACTAATGTGAAGTTGAAATTCTAAATCAATATTCTCTCTACTAGATTCACCTCATGTTTAATACATTACATATCATTCATTTTAAATCAAATAGCTCATGCATGGGTCAAACTTAGTTTCTCTTTCAATCAAGTTTTTCCTTCCTGAATATAGTCTACCTTTGTATGACTTATTCATTTGTTAAGCTACACTTTTGTTCTTCTGTTAGAAACTAGTTTGTTGTTTAATAGAGACTTGGAATCCAAAGGTAGTAAGGATGAATGTATTAAACCTTACAATAAGGGTATACATTCCATACTCTCAATTATATCATGTAACCCTCATTCCTTAATCAAGCTCACTATTTCCAACATTTCTCTTTGTTTCAACTAAGTTTCTTATCCTAGTTTTATGATTTACATGCTCATCTAGTTCTCTTCACTTTAACTCTTCTGAATACTCTTCACTTCTATGTACTTATCATATACTTAACTCTTTTCTTCTATTTTCCCTTTGCTTTGGAGTACATAAAAACATTGTACTTGATTATATAGTCCATTCCTCATGATTAGTTCTTACTATCTTGGCGCTTACATACTTTTCTCAATTTTTTTCATATTTCATATTTAAAGTTCATATAATACTAATCATTAAACTTAATTTGAATCTTATGTCATGTTCCTTTATTCCCGATTGAGGGACTCTCATATGAGGCCCTAAAGTTGGATCTTAGATATCAGTTCCAACTAATTCTTAGCTATTATAACCTTTCCCATATGTTTCAACATCTTAGTGTATGTACATTCTCACTATGATGTGGGTCTAATTTATCCAGAGTCTATTCTTATTATATTGTTAATAGGAGCCATTAGATCCCAGTAACGCATCCTGCCAGTCGGACCAGGCCGAACCTACAGTATTGAAGCCAAGAGCTACTCAGGATTAATCAACACCTATTAATCTCAAACATGTGGAAAGAATATCCACTTAGGGCAAACTCATTTAAACATAACTTTTGGTTTACTAGATACAAAGAATATAAACAATAACTGAATCACTTCATGATACACAACAACATAAAAGAACCATATATATTCTACAAACTGATAATCTGAATTCAAACATATAAGAGCATTTCTATTGTGCAATATAAAACAAGAGTTGTATCACATTCTATGTTTAATCTCTTACTCCTTCATTACTTTTCGGTCTCCTAACCCTAAAATTTCTAGGGTTTCTCTCTATTCCATCCTTCCTCTGCATACCTGGCCATGGCATCCAGAGAAAAATAGATAGAGTAACTTGATACTGGTCAATCTAAGTATTCAGATATCGGGCCAGGGTATCTAAATACTCAGACCTCCCAGAGCTAAAGACACATCACCACCTATCTGCAACACTTTCTATCCTAATGGTCCCTGACGACTCAGCCTAAGCTCTGATACCAAACTTGTCACGCCCACATCCCACGATTACCACTAATCATGATATTAGGGCGTAAATTTGAGGAATATACTTAATACAAAGTTCACTCCCAACTTTTTTTCATTTTTTTTCAAACTTTTTGTTTTCTCGCATTGAATCACATAAACAAACTTTACAAGAGAATTAAACCTTGATTACTCTAATATGATCTCAACATTAATGATACACATCCATACATTCATTTTGTTTCTCAGACTTCCATGTACATATGACATGATAATCAAATGCATTCTCTCTTATTAAGGAAATGAAGATACAAACATCATTTACAACTCTCTCACATCTATATAAGGACCTAGAGTGACAGGGACCGACTGAACTTAACTAATCTCATACTTAACTCATGTGGTTGATCTACTATTATGCTTTGACCTTCTTCAAGTCCATGTGGTTTCCCTAAAAAATTTTTTGAGTAGAAGGGTGAGCCTCCTCGCTCAGTGAATGAGTACTTCAAAGAAATAGTCTAAAGCACTGATATAATTACAAATATACTTTTGAGCAAATGATACCATTTATAGCAGCAATAAGCTTTAAAGAGACTAATCATTCACAATAATAAATATGGCAGGATACTCTAGATATATACAAGAATAAATAAATATATGAACATGCTTGATTAATCTCAAAGAGAACTAATAACTTAGAAACATACAAAGAATAATTGTATAACTATACACACACTTGTTTATCCTCCCATTCATCTTATTATGCCCTGAACCCACATGAGGTGTACCACAACATGTGAAAGAATCACAGTAAGCTATGATCTCATTGTATAAGGGTTAGAAGCATGCCTGAGTTCCTAAGCCTATCTCTTGAGTAAGACCCTGTCTGTAGCGGGCCTCGGCACGTCTGCCTCACGGCGGCTAATAAGAGCAGTCAGATATCTCAGACTCCACCTCTCAACCTGGGTACTCAGGCGGTGAGTCAAAGCCCTCAGGCTTATTGTGCATCAATGGACCTACTGACCACTGATCTTCAACAAGTAATACAGGTACCACCGGCATCCCCAGTAAGTGTTGGGTACCATACAATTATAAGGACTCTACTCTACTAGTCAAGACCCCTGCACCCTACTGGTGCGCTCTGGCTTACCTCGATCTGGACTACCTCCAGTCGGGAAATCGTTCCCTCCTCACAACGCATGCCTCACCCTGTGAGGATTCTACAGTATTCAGAGCATATACATGTCAAATTCACTCTTTAAATTCACAATTCAATCATCACATCAATGAATCTTTGTTCAACTTTATAAACTTTTCATTTCACAAACCATCTGATAACATATACCACAACTGAACTATTAAGAATCATCACATCTCAAGTTTAGAAACATTGAAATCACAACACTTGTTTCACTGAACACCCTATCATTAGGGTTTCATTTACCTCATTCACTTATCACATATCTCGCATAAGGATTGAATACATCATAACATCATTCAATAAGGATTTCTCTCAGCAGTTCACATATAATCAAATATATATATGAAACCATGTAATGAACTGAACTAGGGTTTCCACCCTCCTTACTGATATATCAAGAAAACATTGATATCATCGAATGGAATGCAAGATCTTATCTGACATATATGTAATACACATACAAATAAAACATTCATTTGTAAGAAAGGATATTCAACTAGGCAAACTTCTTTATTCAATTGTACAACAATTTCAGTCATAGCCGAAAATCCTACTTTTCAATATAATCATGTAAACTCTACAATTAATTTAAGAATGCTCAATTAGATGGGTTGTGCTCATTTCTAATCTGATTTCATAATCTGAAATTTATCACAACAGAGGAATAATCCATATCAAATCATCTTGCAAAAGCTAGATCAAATCGATCATTTAGGATTGTACTTGCATACTAATCAATTGAAAATTATTAATGATTTAACTAATTTTCATGCAATCTACTATTTAAAGGAAGTACCCACTCACCCTAAGGTGTGAAAACACCCTAAAAATATAGCCCATCTTTGAAGATCTCGAGTCCATATCAAGATCCTAGTAAAATCCATGATTTCTTCTTCCTTTCAACCCTAAACGGGACATGTTGTAGGTAGAAGACGAGATTAGAGGTTAAGCCAAACCTCCAAATCGCTGGATCAAGGGTTTCGATCAAGGTAAAGTGAAGAGAAGAAGGAATCTACGGTTAAAACTACTTACCAAATTGAATTTATAGCAAGCCCTTTTGATTTCTGTTGTTCTTCACATTTTCCCCCAAAAATCACCCCAGAAATTGCCCTCCAAGTCACTCTCTCATAGAGCAAGTAGTCTGGGATGATAGAGGATCAAATCTTAGTTCCAACGCACTTTGTTTCATTGAAAACAGATAAGTATTGCTTGAGATATGATTGTTTTACGATTGGTTGTTCTTGGCGGCGTCGACCGCGATCACGGTGTTGACGCAGCGTCGGTCGCGGTTTACACCGCGGTTGTAGTGTCGACGTAGCGTCGGTCGCGGTTTACAGTATATGCTTACTAAAAATGGCATAACTCACTCATTTTAACTCTGATTTAGTTCATTCTTTTTTTATTGGATCCGTAATTGAATTCTATACAATCCTACCATATTATTTTGATAATATCATCAAATGAAAAATCATTTATTAATTATTTCTTTTAATATCATTAACTTTCTTCTTGCACACATGTATGTGTCAATGTTATGTTAACCCCAACTCGAATCTTTATAGTATGATTATGTCATAATTATGAGTTTCTCAAACAAGTATTTAAGGTCACTAAGGTTAATGTAAAGCACAACATAGAATATTACTAGCAAAAACATGACAAGCATTAAGATTATCTTAAATCTCTAGGATTACCAGCAAAGCTAGGAACGTGTTGTAACAATGTCGCTCCTCCTGGCCCATCAAAAGCCCCATGAAACTAGCCTTATCAGCACCCCCAAGCCACTAATGCCTTGGACACAGATCTGCAACAAAAGGCAACCTACAACTCCCAACACCATCACTGCATAGACCCCAACCCTCCTCGTTGTTGTGCCATAGACCGCAGACCGCCTCCATCTTGCCCTATCATCAAGATTACCACTCGAAATAAAGATGACAATCTCAACGCAGTCTTAACTACAACCTGCTTTTGATCCTAGGCAGATGCCACCCATCAGGTGTCGTACATCTATAGCCACCTATCATCCTTCATGGATCCTTGAAACCCCTATGTTCCCTCAATGTGAAGCATCACGAACAGAGGTTCTGACGGTGAACCAAAATGGCTTCCTACAAGAACCGATAACATGATCTCCACGAGCAACCCTAGATTGGTAACTATGTAACCTAGACCTACAACTAATAGAGAGAAGACCTTTTCTCCTTTTTCAACCATTGAGATCTTTACCGCCTCCTCGGTAGCGACTCACAACCCAAGTGCCCTTGTACTCTTCTTCAAGATTGTTTTGCAACCTCTCAATGTCACCTTGAACCTCTAGAGTTTGCATCTCTCCACCTTCATTGAGTGCAAAAAAACAGATCCCACAATTTAGTGCGAGCTTCGACTCCCGTTTGGCTGGGTGTAACTAACCCAGCATCCCATAGATATTGTTAGGATTACAGACCAAGTCGAGGCCACCTACCTTGTTCTCTCCAGATCCTCCTGAATCCCATCCACTAAAGACAATGATGACGCTCACGAGTCTACAGACAACAGCTCTGGCTCCCTGAGGTAGAACCTTATTGCCACCCTCATTGTTTCCCCCATCTTTTGGCCAGTGCATCGACCTACAACACCACCACATCCTCTCTGACTCCTTGCTACAAACCCAACCACTGCCACCTAGCCTAACCATCCAACAAAGGGATGAATGGAGTCTTGAAAACTCAATTTCTAGACAGAGATCAAACTATGACGGTGCTGACCGGATCGTGATCTATGAATACTAACTCTATATGAGATCTCACCTTCATGTAATAGAGACAACCTCAATTTTGAATCCATGATACACAAAGGCTTGGTGAATCCAATCAACATGTCGTAATGATCATCAGGTAAGAAACTCTACCCTACTGATTGTTAGAAATATTTTCCACTTGATTCACATGATAATACATTATAAGATGATCACGATAATGCATGCCCCATAACAATAAACTGATCCATACCCAAATAAGTCATGTGGCACATACCTTAATCTAAATGTATATATATGTACACCACTATAAGTTTATGTCAATATGATTCATATATAATTAGGTAACCAAGGTTATATGGAGACATAAATATATCATTCATTCTGGTTATCTAGAACACTTGGTAATGTCCATTCTATATATGTTTAAATATATTTATCGAGACAATTTGACTTAGTGGGTCCTTATCTTAATTATTGGTCATAATTATACATATGTAGACCAATAAGTGATGAAATTAGAAATACAATAATTTATGATGAGACTAACATAAATTCTAGTTTAGCCTTGTTACAAATTCCAGTCCTAATATTAGATGAATCTAAGAAGTTGACTTATCTAAGTTAGTCTAGTTTGGGTATACTTGTATATATGAGGGAAGGTAATGTAAGTAAGGTTATTATTATAATACATTTATATGTATCACCTTACATGTATACATATTAATGTTAAGATGAAATTAATACTAGCCTATTCTATTATCTTTTCATTTCAAATGCATACTTATATACAAATGAGAACTAAATATGAGTTTACAACTATTATCCATTGACTATGTAAAACCAAAAGTTTAGATACTTAAGAATATTTCGATAACATATACCTCATTAATAAGTAGAACAATATTTGAGAGATTATACAATTGATGATCTAAGTGGAGAAAAAATATAATACTCAAGAATAAAATCTAGATGGAAATATAGAAACCATAATAATTGAGAGAATATGAAGTAGAAACCTTAGGCAATAACAAATATAATTGTAATAAAGTGAATTTGAAGAAAATTTGATTTCAAGCCATATAGTGACAAGTATGTCTCTAAATATGTAGATCTTTCTCTTATTTGTCCCATGGTGTCAATACTTGGAAGTTTTGCATTTTGGATGTGTTCCATTCAAAGGTATGGAATTTCTATTTATATTTGGAAAGTTATTCCCCTTGTTGATTGCATGCATGACTAGAAAGGTTGGTTGGCTGAAATTGATTTTGTACCTTAGCCTATCTCTTTGAAAGTCCACCAACACCTATTCCTAGAAAAACAATAGAAAATGTTTAAACATCGAAATAGGATAGGTCAGTGCCCCTAGTTTAGTGGAATTACGCTTCCACATCTCTGTGCAGAGTTAAAGGACATAGGGTCCCTCAGTATACTAGGAATTTCAGTTGGCGTGTTGTTGTTCTCTGTAGGAGAGAACATATGGCTTCCCCAACAACTTGACATTGACATGTCTAACTATTAAAAATTGAATGACTAGTTTCAAAATTCGAATATTGATTCTTATTGAAATTGAAAACCAATTACTATATTTTGATACTTAGTTCATTCCTTTGCATTTTGTTGTATTAATTCCATGTAGATAGGTTCATATTGTTTTGCTTTCCAAATACTAGTTTTGTACCAACTTTTTTTGACCCTAATTTCCCTTATTGGGGCCCATTGTGATTTTGTTCCCTATGGGAACTCATGGGCAGGTGACCAGAGAAGACTAGAAGAGACTACACGAGATAGTCCTCTATTGGAAGATGAAGATTAGATTTACTAAAATTTTAATAACCAATGTATATGTATGGTAAAAAGGATCATGTACTCAAGAAAATTATATGCATGAAAAGATTGTTGATATTTTCTTATGCATATTTTGTAAATATTTGATCATAAAGATCGGGTCTTTACAACATGGTATCAAAGTCTATAAGCAGTCGACACTCATGCATGTCTCGTGGAATTTAGGTTTAGTTAGAAACACACATACAAAAGTGGGACTTAGAAATATAGTTCACAATAAACCTTAGTATCATTGGCTAAACTATTGGGATATACCTAGACTACATGTAGGATTCACTAAGAGTCTAGAATGTGGGGTATTTACCTTAGTTTAGAAATTCATGATACATAGCAAAATTATCTTCTATATTTTGGACTTCCCTAGGTGTCTACTTACATGCGGATATCATTTAAGATAAAGTACATAGATTTAGAATGTGGCCTTTGGAACATTGAAACCACCATGATAGGCATACAGTTTGTTAGGGTGCCCTAGAGTCAAGTAATTGCAAACAAGAAAACAAATAAGTTCTATGTGTTTATAATAACATTTTATAACTTTCATTCGAAACCTTAAAATATAATTGAGAATTAAATGATGGGTTCCCTTTCCACATACGTAATTATGATATTTACAATAAAATATCAGATCCTTAAAATGGATATTTACTTGAAGCATGCCAAGGAAGCCATAAACATTGAGCCCCTAATGTTATGTTGTATGAACTATGAGTTGCATGAACAACATGATAACATGTACATTCTCTAGATGGTAACACGTCTTAAGAATCATGTAAAGCAATCAATGTATAATGTCTTCAAAGCATTGATTGAGTGAAAACTGACATATGGAGATCTAGTAGAGCCCCATATACTCAATATGATTGAGCATATGGAGTGATTGGGATTTCTCTTAGGTCAAGAGTTGACCATGGATATGATTCTACAAAATGTTACATGAATCATATAGTCAGTTTATCAAATGCTTGGCATGTTGATGCCAAAGCAAGGAATAAAAAGGACAAATATGTGATGGTGATCAGTGGAAGTGAGTCCTAGGGCAAAGGCAAGGCCAAGAAGTGTTATGAGGTTAAGCTAAAGTCAATGTCTTCTGCACTCAATTTTTGGAGAAAGGTGAGCAGAAAAAGAACATCCTTATGTGCTTGTAAAGCACAAAAGGATTCATTCCTTGGTTATGGTAATCAGGAAGAGTTGGGTATACAGCGTTACACCAATGCAAGCTTCTAAATTGACAAATTAATGACCACAGTCTAAATTTATGTTTGACATTAAATGAGAACTGTAAGCTAGAAATGGTTCTGAGCTAATGATAGTTGTTCAAGTATACAAAAAAAGTTGAGTATCTATGTGTTATGAGAACAATAGAGGATACTATATGGATCAAGAAGTTCATATGGGTGAACTTGTGTGAGGTTCCAACCATTAATGACATAGTATAAATACTATGACAACAATGGAGCTATAGGATAGGCATGGAATCTCTAATACCATACTATGACATTTACATCTCATACGATTAGTCGTACAACAAAGAGATGTGAAAAATGCAAATATCGATTTGAAGCAAACTTTGCCAAACCCACTATAAAAGTTCTTGCGCAGCAGAGACATGGTGGACATGTTAAGATCACTTGGAATATAATTTGTGGGTGATTGGCTCTAAGTGCAAGTGGCAGTCTGTTGATATGTATGCCTAGAGAGACAATCATATGATGATTGGAGTGTGGCATTAGATACCTAATTTGATAATAATAAAGGTAATTATGTCTATTATGTTTGTCTATGTCATGATATGATGACATATACATAGTAGATGTCTAAAGAATGATGTTACTCAATGACATATGTCTTCAGGTTGAAGACCTGCACGATGAGATCATATGTATGATAAGAGTACATACATTCTTATTATGCCCCTATTCAGATATTACTGTGGAAGCAAAATAGACAACAATAATACATAAGACTAGAGTGTGTGTTGACTGATGACAAAGTCTCATTAGTCATGATATATGATATCAAGTCAATAACACAAATACATGTTACAGAACAATGTATCATACAGACCCACCATGAGAGTGATACATGGAGACCATGGAATGGTAGTCGAAATCATCTCTCATAGTGATAGTAATGATTGTGGTTCTTTGACTTGGAGTCACTACACTCATCACATGTTGTTGGGTATACTTTGACATCATCAAATGTAATCCTAAAATATGGGTTGTCAGAAAGGTGATGATTGGGTAGCTTTGATACATGGGGACTGAGTGTGAGTGATGCATATGGGATTTGTACCACCTATAGGAGTTTGATTTCTAAGGGCTCTTGATAAACAAGATTGAAAAATGTATGGTTGTTCTAATGTGGTTAAATATGTGATATGTGAACTCATATGCATCTTAGACAGTCTGCTCTAGTTCAAGGAACATATATTTAACATTGAGAGGATGACAACTTTATGCCTCGAGTTCAATCTAGATATTAGAGACAAGGGAACTATACAATCACGGTAACACTAATCACGGATTGTAGGTTGAATTTGTTCTCTAACTTTCTAAATTACTTGGGTAGAAATGACGTATGATTTGGTACCACTCTTTGTTTGTGATGTCATAAGTTGTTATGGACATTCATTGCCAAAGTAATTCCAAACCTATAGGGTCACACATAGGATACACTTGGATTAAAGGAGTATATTCATGAATGATGTTTAGATTGAATGCTAAAGGCATTTACAAAACTCAGAATCATCATGTTCAGGTGTTGGACTAACTGTTTGGAGTGTCAGATTGACTAGAAATTGAATTGGCTAAGTTATGCAAGAATTGGGTCACAAGAAGACCGTCTCGCTTGATGGTCGTGAGATGACTAGTTCATGGTCATGAGATGACCAACTCACATGAGTGAGACGACTGGTTTGTGGTCACAAGACGAGCGGCTCGCATGCGTGAGATGCCCGATTTGTGGGGAAATTTGATTACATCAAGTATTAGTACTGACATCATGTTGTACATTAATTAGATTTGAATTGCCAATTTAATTCAAAATAGGAAACTACATGAAACTTCTGTCTCGCTAAGTAAAATGATCGTCTCATGCATGAGACGACCATTTTGTAGTTTGCAAGTTTTAGGGCATTCATTATTCTGGACCCTTCTACTCCCACACCGATCGGGAACCCTGACCCTGGCCTCTACTATAAATAGAGGGGTACTGGGGGTTTCCTAAGACACATAATTAAGAATCAGTTACTCTGACAATTGTTGTCCTCTCTAGTTGTGGTAATAGAGATCCCAAGCAAGTCCTACCCGTTAAAGGGAGGGATAGCAAGGAAGAGAACAACTAAGGATCAGTTGTGGGAGAGCATGTCAGCAACTAGTACGATGACAGAAGGGGACAAATCCTACACTTTGGCTCTCGTAGTGCAACTTAGAGTTCCCACTGGTCCGCATGGACTACTCTAGAGGTGGGAGGTCGTCATTTGTCGCTAGGAGGATAATGTCAACTCGTAGTCTGTGGCGAGACTGTGAGCTGCACAGACACCGTCTATGAGAAACTAGACAATAGTTGTGCATCTACAATGATGAGGAATATGTTTCTAGACTTGCTCTAGAACTAGGTATATCCTCGAAACCATCATTTCCATTATATAGTTGTTGACACGATCTGATGGTTTATGGGAAATATGGCTATAAAAATTTTGTTGCCGTTACTTTATCTGTCTCCCTATATCCCAACAACCACCACATTATTGGACTGATGCCTTGCCTGAGTGTTGTTTGTTTGCCAGAGATCACCACTTCATTTTTTTACTTAGTGACATGGTTTCTTCTTCTCTCTTTATCTAGTCTTGTGTTTTTTCTCTAACATGAGAAAGTAGATCTCCTCACTAGGTTGCATTCTACTTTAGGCCATATGTAATGACCCTGACCTTACTTAGTAGGTGATTAAGGATTATACGATTCTAAGTTCAATTTCATATGTTTAATGTGAATTTGATATCTAATCTAGATGTGAGCACTTCTTGTATGGATACATATTTATAGATATATTATTTTATTAGTAATCTTAATATACAATACTTTTAGCTTGTTGAATCCTAATGCACTAATTTTGATAACACGTTAATAAAAAATGTGATGAGAAATTCAATGACAAAAATAGCAGTGCAATATTTTTTTTTTATTTTCTTGGTAACCCGAATAAAATTTAAATTTAGATGTGTTTTGTTTAACTCTATTACCAATGCTTTTGCAAATTTCAAAAATTTTGGATGATATTTGGACCTATTGGTTAATTGAATTTGAATTCGATTGGGCATGCTATACATAATGTAGTATAGCATTGTGGTATTTGATTTTTAGTTATTTATTGGTGATTCTAAATGAGCCAATGTTACACCCACATCCCAAAATTTACCACTAATCATGAGATTAGGGCATAATTTTGATGAAACATCTGCCATATATTTTTTTGATCTCTAAATATATTATAATAACACTTACTGAATGATAAGTCTTGATTAAACATAACAACAAGATATAACAGAACTTGTCTTATTACATAGAAGCAAGAGTTTCACACTTAATATACATCATGTACATTACATTTCAAACTTCTCTCTTTTCTCACTCTTTCTATCCCAGGATCCAGAGGAAGGATAAGAGACCCTCTAACTATTCTAACTGCCCTTCTTTCAATACCTCTGCAATAATCTTGATTAAAGTTGGCTTTTGACTCCTTAGGAAGAGATAATCCTTTACCTAAAAAATTGTTCAGTAGGTTGGTGAGCTACTGGCTCAGTGAGTAGAGAATCAATAGGTAACCAAGATATTTATGATGTTTACAAGTAATAGAACTTAAATGCAATCATGTAAGCATGGTAGTTTAAAATTGTAATTCACTTAACATGGCAGTAGTATGGATATTGAATGTAATCAAAGGATAACCTAACTATTTACATTATTTCAAATCCAGTTATTATGCCTTTGGACCCACATGAGATGTACCACAACATGTGGAAATATCGTAGCAAGCTATGATCTCACTGTACAAGACTTAGAAGCATGCCCGAGTTCCTAAGTCTTTAATCGCAATACCATGTCTATAGCTGGCATCAGCACATCTGTCTCTCGGTAGCTAATGGGAGCGATCGGATATCTCAGACTCCACCTCTCAACCTGGGTACTTAGGCGGTGAGTCAAAGCCCTCAGGATTAAAGTGCATCAGTGGACCTACCGACCACTAATTACTACAACATGTAGCACAAGTACCACCGACATCCCCGATTGGTGTTGGGTGCCACACAACTATAAGGAGTTTGCCCTACTGGTTAAACCCCCACACCATATTGGTACGCTCCGGCTTACCTCGATCTGGACTACCTCCAGTCGGGAAATCGTTTCCTCCCTACAGTGCAGGCCTCATCCTATGAGGATTCTACAGTGTCCATGGCATCTAATGTCTAGTGATGTTTAGTTTATATAACAGGTATCATCATCATATCTAATGATTACCCTATTTCTAACAATTAAGTGTCTTGCATTTAAATAATAAATCACTAAATATTTTCATATATTTTACAACCATACTTCAACTCTTAAAATATGAACTAGGACAACCTGTCTTTCTGGTGCCTCAATTTACACATTCATCACATGTAGAATCATGATAATTCATAAGAAAAATTTCAACATGGTAATACATCACTAATAATATGATTAATAAAGCAATTCAACTACTGATATTCACCACATATATTTATTTAAACCATCACAAATATCATAGAGCAAGAATCAAACATTGGAAACTATTATTTGAATTGGTATGCTTTAAATTAGGGTTAAGAGATGATTATCTACTCACAGACTTCGCCCAAGATCACTGATCTTAGCCTTTTCACCAACTAATCTCAGATCTTAGCTCACACAAGTCAGGATCAAGCTTTAAACCTCAAGATCTTGTTCAAAACAACCCTTTAATATGTTTCCCGGTCTTAAAGAGGGTCTGCTGTAGGTAGAAGATAAGATTGGGAGTCAAGACAAATATCAAAATCACTAGATTAGGGATCTCAAACAAGGGAAAATGAAGAAAAGGAAGAATCAAGGGTTAAACATACTTACCAAGTCGAATTTATAACAACCGCTTTTGATTTCCGCCATTCGTCATGTTCTTCCCCAAAAATTTCCCCAAAAATCACCTTCCAAGTCTCCCTCTCATTGAGAAAGATGTCTGGGATGATAAAGGGTTGAATCGCGGTTCTAACGCACTTCATTTCATTGAAAACGGATAAGTATAGCATGAGATAAGATCGTTTTACGATTTGCTGTCCTGGGCGGCGTCGGTCGCGGTGTCGACGTAGCGTCACAAGTCGCGGTATCGACACAGCGTCGCAAGTCGTGGTGTAGACTGTGGTTGCGGTGTCGACGCAACGTCGGTCGTGGTGTCGATGCAGCGTCGGTCGCGGTGCTCTATATATGTATACTAAAAAGGGCATAACTCTCTCATTTAACTCCGATTTGGTTCATTCTTTTTTTGTTGGATTCATAATTGAATTTTATACTATCATACAATATTATTTTGATAATATTCTCAAATAAAAATCATTTATTAATTATTTTCTCTAATTTCATTAACTCTCTTCTTGCACACATGTATGGGTTAATGCTATATTAACCCCAACTCAGATCTTTATAGTATGCTTAAGTCATGATTATGAAATGCCCAAATAAGTATTTAAGGTTACCAAAGTTAGTATAAAGTACAAGATAAAATATTACTAATAAAAACATGACAATCATTAAGATTATCTTAAATCTCTAGGATTACCAGCAAAGCTAGGAACGAGTTGTAACAATTCTCCCCCTCTAATAAAAAAATTCATCTCAAAATTTCTAAAAGAGGAAAGGATACTTGTTAAAAATCTTCGTCTCCACTTCCCAGGTAGCTTCTTCTACACCATGATTCCTCCAAAGAACCTTTACTAGGGGTATCTCTCTCTTTTTAAGCTTTTGGATTCTACGGTCTAGAATTTGAATCGGTCCTTAAATATAAGAGATATATTCTCTCTCAACTATATAGGATCTGGGTCTACAATCTTTTCTGTACCAAGATGACACTTCTTCAACATCGATACATGAAACACATTGTGTAAATTGGCTAACTCCAATGGCAACTCCAATTTATATGCAACTGATCCAATTCTTTGAATGATTGGATAGGGACCCATGTATCTAGGAGTTAGTTTGCCTCACTTTCCAAACCTTAGTACACCTTTCCATGCTGAAACTTTCAAATAAACCTCATCCCCAACCTCCAATTGAAGTGGTCTACGCCTTTTGTCTGCATAGATTTTGTGTCTGTCTTGAGCTGCCTTCAACTGTTGTCTGATCACATATATCTTTTCTGTGGTTTCTTCCACCAACTGTAGGCCTAAAAATTGTCTTTCTCCAACTTCATACCAACAAATTGGAGATCTACATTTTATTTCATACAAGGCTTCATAAGGGGTCATGCCTAAGCTATAATGGTTACTGTTGTTATAGGTGAACTCCATTAGACTGAGATGATCATCCCAACTACTGCTGAACTACAAAACACATGCTCTCAGCATATCCTCCAGGTCTGATTGTCCTCTTTGACTGTCCATTTGTCTAAGGATGAAAGGTTGTGCTAAATTTCAACTTTGTTTCCAAGGAACGTTGCAACTGATTCCAAAGCCTAGATGTAAATTTAGGATCTCTATCAGATATTATAGAAATAGGTATTCCATGCAATCTGACTACCTCATCTATATAGATTTTAGCTAGCTTTGGTGTAACCCATGTTGTATTAATTGGTAGAAAGTGAGAAGAGTTTGTTAGCCTATCTACTATTACCCAAACTGAGTCGAAACCATGTGGTGTCCTAGGTAATCCAACCACAAAATCCATGGTGATATGCTCCCACTTCCATTCAGGGATAGGAAGTGATCACAGAGTACCTGCCGACTTCTGATGTTTAGCCTTGACTTGTTGACATACATCACACTTAGCCACATACTCAGCCATATCCTTCTTCACACCTGACCACCAATACAACTCCTTCAGGTTTCTATACATCTTTGTGTTACCTAAATGCATTGCATACATAGACGAATGAGCTTCCTCAAGAATTTGCTTCTTTAACTTAGTGTCATCTGGCACACACAATCTATCATGTAGATACAATAACCCAACATTTGAAAAACTGAACTTTGATCTCTTTCCTTTTATCATATCATGAATGATCTGTTGCAATTCTTCATCACTATGTTGAAGCTCCTAAATCTGGTCATAAAATGTAGATCTAACCTGCATTTGTGCAATCAGTCCACCTTTATCAGACACATTCAGATCCAAATTCATCTCTCTCATATTAACTAACATGTCTCTTTTTACACATGTCTTTGAAAACATTTCCACATACGATGTTTACTTTCTACTCAGAGCATCTGCTACTACATTGGCCTTTCCAGAATGATAATCAATAGTGACAAAATAATCCTTTATAATCTCCAACCATCTGTGTTGCCTTATATTGAGATCCCTCTGTGTGAAAATATACTTCAGACTCTTATGATAAGTAAAGACCTGACACGATTCACCATATAGATAATGACGCCATGTCTTTAGAGCATGCACTACTACTGTCAACTCAAGATCATGTGTGGGATAGTTCTCTTCATTCTTCTTAAGTTGTCTAGAAACATAGGCCACCATTTTACCTTATTGCATAAGAACACATCCCAAACCTCTCATGGACACATCACAGAAAACCACATAGCCCTTATCTAACTCTGGTAATATCAAGATTGGTGTTGTAGTTAACTTCTTCTTTAAAATTTGGAAACTTTTTTCACATGACTCATACCAAACAAAAGGTACATCCTTCCTTATTAAGCGTGTAAGAGATGCTTCTATTACACTGAAGTTCCTTATAAATATCCTGTAATATCCTGCTAACCCTAGGAAACTTCTGATATCAGTAGGGGTCGTAGGTTTCTCCCACTGAAGAACATATTCTACCTTCTTAGGGTCAACACTAACCCCTTCTCCTGATATAACATGCTCAAGAAAAGACACTTCAGCCAACCAAAACTCACATTTGCTAAACTTAGCATAAAGCTAATGTTGCCTTAACAACTACAGGGCTATCCTCAGATTTTTCTCATATTGTTATGCATATTTAGAATATATAAGGATGTTGTCTATAAATACTACTATGAATTGATCTAAATATGGTCTGAAAACCCTATTCATCATGTCCATAATGGTTGTAGGGGCATTTGTTAATCCAAAAGACATAACTACAAACTCATAGTGCCCATGCCTCATTCTGAATGATGACTTAGGTACATCAGATGCCTTTATCCTTAGCTGGTGATAACCTGACTTGAGATCTATATTTGAAAATAGCATTGCCTCACAGAGTTGATCAAATAGGTCTTCAATCCTAGGCAAAGGATATTTATTCTTAATTGTTATCTTATTGAATTGTTTGTAGTCTATACATAACTGCTTGGTTCCATCCTTCTTTTTCACAAACAGTACTAGATCTCCCCAAGGTGATGTATCGGTTTGAATAAATTCTTTATTTAACAACTCCTGTAATTGGGGTTTCAATTCCTTTAACTCCCCAAGTGCCATTCTATAGGAAGGTAATGTAACATCCCTAACCTGGGTTATGTTTTAACCCTAGGTGTTTTTCTTAATAAAGTTGATTAGAAGCTTTCTCTTATATTTTTAAAAGTAATTAAGGCTCAAGAGGAACTTATATTTCAATTTTAGTCCTTTTTGAATAATGTTGAAATGATATTTTTCTTGTTTTGGACTAATGTGCAAATTACCCAAATTGAGGGGTTAAATTGCAAATTGTGCATGATAATATGTTACTAATGTGTTGAAGCATCATGAGAATGAATATGATGCAGAGGTATGGCTTTTGGTGGCCTGAGTACCAAGAAAGAGCTGATAAAACAATATTTGTGCATTAAAACCTAGTTTTGGTGTAATGTGCAATTTACTCAAAACCTAGGGTTCAATAAGCAAAATACCACTTCTAGAGGGTCCCTCATGTTTCTTGGCATCTTGTAGAGAAAAGAAAATGAAAGGGGCACCTCATTTGAATTACTTTGAAGGAGAGAGAATCTTGATATTAAAATAATCAAGATTTAAGCATAATTGAAACTTTATTTCAATTTAATGTAAAAATAAATAAAATAATTGAAGGGCATTCAACCAAAAACGAGATGGTTGAATTTTCTCAAGTTTTAACACCCTTGTGCCTTTGCTAGGCCACGAAATATCTCAAAGCAAGTGGAAAACTCACTCACATAAAATAAAGAAAAGTAATATCCACTAACTTTAGGATATTAATACTATAAGGGTTAAGGTGCTTAATTTGCTTTTCTTTAAAACATGGATAATTGAGAGCAATAAGATTCAAGGAAGGTAGACTCGTTACTAAGGAAGGAAAGGAGGCAAGTGGCAAGGAATTGGACGGGATAATTCCTACTTTCTCTCTCCTAATTGAATTTTTAATAAAAATTGCATAAAAGCTCATTTATCCATAGAATGAAAGGGTAATTTCGAACCCGCTTCTTCTCTTTGCTTCCAAAACGACCAAGGAAGCTTTGGAGGAGCAGGAGGACGACCCCCAACCTGTTGGTAAGCTTCTTGACCTCCTTTCACCTTGATTCCATGGTGGAAATTGAAAATAAATGCATGATTTCTTCTTATCTCGATCCCACCTTCAATTCTAACCATTCCTTTTCACTCAAAGCTTGAGGAAGAGTCTTGGAATAGTGAAAGGAGATGCATACACCATTGTTTACTTTAGCTTGAAGCTTTTAAGCTCTATTGGAGGTGGGTTTTATAACTTGAACCCCTTTACATTGTTATTCAACTATCAATCTTGCAATTTCGTTGACTCCTTCATCTTTTTAATTAATTGTTGGTTGAAATTGGTAATTCCATGAAATCAGAAGTACTAAGATCTACATGGAAGAAGTTAGATGATGATGACATCATCTTGGAATCATTCCCCAAAGAAATTGTATTTCATTCGGTTTCAACAAACTTGCTCATTCAGTTTCAACAAAACCGTTTGAAAGCAAACAGTTTCATCAAACCGTTTGAAGCTAAACGGTTTCAAACCGTTTGGGAGAGTTGACCATGGTTGACCGTTTGGGAATTTTGATGTTAATGATGATGGTTGATGACCCACCAAATTTTATTGGTTAATTCCAAAGGGTTCATCAGTTGAAGGTTAATCAATTAGCAAACCCTAATCGGGTTAAGTGCTGAAATTCAATTTGGTTAATTTAGATTTTTGGGTGTTTGAGCCTGAACGGTCTCAAGACCGTTTGGAGGTCACCCAAACGGTCTCAAGTCCGTTTGGAGGTCACCCAAGACCGTTTGGAGGTCTAGGGATAAGTATGGTTGAGTAATTGAAGGTCCACAGATACCAAATTGAAATACAATTAAGTGCTGATTTGATGATCAATCCAATGACCTAAACCCTAATGAAATTTCACAAAATTCAAGGATAGGATGGGGCAAACGGTCTCAAGACCATTTGGAGGTCATCCAAACGACCTCAAGACCATTTGGGGTCAGGTCATATCAAAAGTTTGATGATGGTTCATTGGTTTCAATTGAAACAATTCCATAATGTTGAACATTGATGACTACTCGATTCAAAGACCTAATTGAAGGTTTCTTGAGTTGAAATCCTAGATAAATTGGGTTCAAAACCCTAATTGATTGTATGATTGAAGGTTGATTCATTAGTTCAAGTGATAAAGAAACCAAGGACTCAATTGATAATTGGTTCATCCATTGAAATCATGAATCGTGCAAGTGTTGAAAGGACTTTTTGGTCCATTCAGTTTTGAGATGGTTTGGACCAAACGGTCTCAAGACCATTTGAGTCCAAATGGTCTCAAGACCATTTGGGTCCAAACAGTCTCAAACCATTTGGAGACACAAAGTTCAAACAGTTTCAACAACTTTCTTGTCCAATCGATTTCAAGGGTATTTTGTTTAAGTGGTTTTCAACCAATTGAAATATGAGAACTAGGATCGTTGGGGCCTAAGTAATCCAATCTTTTTGAGGTCCAATATGGATAAACCAGTTGAATACCTTAAGCAATTTAAGATCCAATATGGACAATTCAAATGGACACCTAATGAAATTGAAGATTCAGTTGATAAATCCAATTGATCACCTAGTGTGATTGAAGGTCCAATTGGTCAATTCCTTTGGATTTCTCATGTAATTGAAGATGCAATTGATTAAACTATTAGGAGACCAGAGATATTTAGATGATGTATACCCTTAGTGGGATTAATTAATGATGCATAATGATGTAAGGATTCAATACATCATGCTAATCATAAAAGCATGTAATTGAATAAAGAGTAGGCCCAATCTAATCAAGAATTGAGTAGTGGACATCCTGAATAGGATAAGAGGAAAAGATTCATACATGAATGATAATCATGTAGCAATTAAGTCTAAAACATTCATAATGAGGTGATATACTATCAGGGCATGATCCTTGATAAAGAGGTCATAAAACCCTAATTGAGATGATTAATGAACTCAAACCCTAATTTAGGACAAATCTGAGTGAAACACTAAACTAGGAGGATGATGTGATATGAATTTAAGGTAATGACATGAGTAACTCTAATTCATGGCATTTTGTTGATAAACCCTATTTGGGGTGAATAGCAAACCCTAATTATGGGTTATTGAATATAAACCCTAATCTAGGGTGATGTGATGTGAATAGTAAACCCTAATTATGGGTTATTGAATATAAACCCTAATCTAGGGTGATGTGATGTGAATAGTAAACCCTAATTATGGGTTATTGAATATAAACCCTAATCTAGGGTGATGTGATGTGAATAGTAAACCCTAATTGTGGGTTATTGAATATAAACCCTAATCTAGGGTGATGTGATGTGAATAGTAAACCCTAATTCTAAAATAGGGTGAAGATGTGTGAAACCCTAATTCTGGGTTATATTATATAGCATGAAACTCTAACTTTGGACACTAAAATGATAAATCATTGGTCCTAATTGTGCAAAGGGAATGAGTAACCCTCATTGACATGAAATGGGAAACCCTAACCATGGTAAGGGAATAGTGGTGTTACCCTTGAATATCATGGAACTGAAATATGATTGATACATCTGTTATCATGTGTGCTAACCATGCAGGTATCTTGAGATGATGAACATAGCCAGGTATGAGCTATGATGCTTTATTCATTGAAAATTATTCATTGGGCCTTGTGTGCCATAATATACCTTGTTGCTTAGTAAATGGTAACAAGAGAGTTAATGAGCCTCAAGTGCCATAAGAGATGTTTGTGTAGCAAGTATCATGTTTACCTTGTTCAAATGACTTGAAGGCGATAACTACCTGAAAAAGTGGTAACAGTGCTCAGTGATGAGCTAAGGGTTTGAATACCCAGATCCATATAATTATGGTGTTGAGATTGTGAAGGGATGATAATTCCCAATATTGAAATGAGGGACTGAGACCCCAATGTCATATAAAGATTGAGTAGTAACTGATGAAAACAATACATGTTTCTTTGTAGCACTTGTCCTAATTAGTTATGTTTGAAAACTTGGTTGATGCTAAAAGAATATAATATTGTACTTTATTAATCAAGTGATATCATAGAATATAGTTGCCCTGACCACAGATCCATCAGCGTCAGAATTAGCTGAATGGTGAAATGAGTTTTACTTGGAACGTATATTTTTGAATATGTGGGGGTAATTGGGTAAATATATCCTTATGCCCCATAGGAATGGCTACGGGCTATGTCCTATGTACAGTATTGGTTTCGGACCATACCCCAATAAGAGTATGGCTACGGGCCATAACTCCTCAATATAATACCGGGCATTGTCTACGGGCCATAACCCTGAAAAGAGTATATGCTACGGGCTATAACTCTATAGCGAGGATGCCAATATACCCTGGCAAGCTAATTGCAGTTGACACATGATGTCTCTGCCAAAGTAGTTTCGTACTGACCAAGACAGATGAGGTCATGGAATCTGACTCTCCCATTGACCTTGTGTGGTAGCGATGCTTTACGTAACCGTGGTCAGTTGGAGTATGAGCGGTATATCTCATCTCCTCAGGGCATAAGAGCTTAAGAATGTTTGTAAAATGTAATCAACCGTGTAGCGTATTTGCATAAGATTGAAATATGAGAATCACTGGTTGATGTTATTCTGTTTAGCATGTTCTAGATACATAAATGTTTTATATACTCTTCAAGTCCTTATTGAATAAGAGATATGATGCTTTATCAAGTTATAGCATAAATGCTTGAATAGAAATGTTACTTTAATCTACATAGATATTGATTTATCTACTGTTGAATATATGATTCTACTGTTTAGTTTATTTCTATTAAACTATAATAATAATGTTTTCGGTAGAGAGTTATTTCTCTCACTGGGGCAATTTTATAATTGTCTCACCCCCATGGCATTCCAACGTTTTTAGGTGGACGCGGACGAGGTAGAGGCAGAAACCTCATAAAAAGGGAAGAACAACAGCAGCAGCAACAACATGGACAACAGTGAATCCACAGGTGGAGATACTGGCTGTCGAGTCTTGTATAGATGTAAATAGAGTCCTATGTGTCGTCTCTGTACTCTCAAGTCCTAGGAGTCAGTGATAGTGTTTTTATAAATGATCTGAGATTTTGTCTTGAATGCCTCGAGGATTTTGTTATTTGTGCTTTTCAGTAAAGCAATGATGTATATATATATTCCTCAAGAAGAAATTGTACAGAGAAGGTACTATGTGGACCAGGATGTGAATGTTATATTATGGTTCTTGTTGAAAGAGTTCTCCAGTGTTTGGATCTCTTTGTAAAAAGTTTTAATTTTTAGTGATTTTTAGTAATTCTGTTGTTAACGACCGCTTCCACATTAGTTAATCTTGTTTTTATGAGTCAAACGTCACAATTTAGTGGTATCAGAGCTCTAGGTTCGCTGAGTCTACAGAGACATAAGATTAAGGTTGTTGAGTCTGTTCTAGTATCTTCCAGTTATCTGATAGTGTCTTCTGCTCATATAGGTGGAGAAGAAGAACTAAAGATGTCTGGATCACACAATGAACATGCTGCTGAGAGCAGCGTTGTTGCACCAGGAGGAGGTGCAAGAGACCAAGATAGGGAGGAGCCCATGCCTGAACAACCCCAGTTCAATCAAGCAGATATGGGAAACCCAGCCTTCCAAGCCATGTTTGGACAGTTTATAGCAGCTATGACCCATATGACAGATAGGATGCCATTACCTGCACCTAGGGCACCTACCCATCATGAAGGACAGGGGACCGACAAGACATTTGAATGACTTCACCGGATGGGAGCCATAGATTATGCTAGTACAGCTGATCCAGCTGATGCAGACTTATGGCTGATTGAGCTGGAGAAAGCCTTTAGGATCCTTAATATTCCTGAGAATGAGAAGGTGAGACATGTTGTATACCTCCTTAAAGGGAGTGCTGGTCACTGGTGGAACATTGAGGAAGGCAAGAGGCCAGGTGCTGAGATTGGATGGGAAGAGTTCCGACGAGAATTCATCAGTAGATACTTTCCCAAGACTTTTCTGGATAAGAAAATTACTCAGTTTGAACAGATTCGGTAGGGACAAATGAACATTAGTGAGTATGAGGCTAAGTTCATGGAACTTTTGCGGTTTTGTCCGCATATGGCATCTACTGATGAGGAGAGAATTCGGCGTTTCGAGAAGGGCTGAATGCTGAATTGACCACTCCGGTGTCTGCTTTAGAGAACCGGGAGAGATTTGCCACCTTCGTAGAGTCCATAAGACTGATAGAGAGGTCTGTGATCGAGAAGCGACAGACCAGTAATAAGAAAGTGTATCCTCAGTTTCATGGACAAAGGTCCGAGAGTTTCAAGAAACCAAGGTTTTCCGCACCGGCAACACCACAGAGGTTTAATACCCAGACGTAGTGGATGTCAAGTAAGGGTAGAGGGTGCAGTTTTCCTCTGAGTAGAGCCCCTAGCATGGAATTAACATCAGTAACTGGACCCTCTAGACCACAACAAGACAATATAACTTGTCATCGATGTGGACTAGTAGGACATCTGGTAAGGGATTGCCCAACGGGGAATACAGTGGTGAATCAACCCCCGATATAGAGTCAGCAAGGTTCTCAGAGAAAGTTGTTTTCTAGTGGTACTCGAGGATGTGGACAAGCATCAGAGGCAGGATCTTCTACATCCAATAATAGAGCACAGGGCCAAAAGTAGGCAACAACGAGATTCTATGCAATGAATCAGCCCGAGGCAGTGGTTAATCCACGAGTTGTGACAGGTCAGATGAAATTATTTTATTCGGATATGTCTTCATCCTACTTCGTATCTATTTTAATTAATCCGGGTGCTACACATTCCTTCATCACTAAAAGAGTGATTCTTGACTGCAATATGACAGTTGGTCATAGGGCAGAAAGCTTGAAATTAGAAACACCTTTGTCGGGATCTGCAATGTTGCGGGAGGTGTGTTCTCCCTACACTCTTATCTTTTCTGAACATCATATTCAAGTGGATCTTATAACACTTGAGATGCACCATTTCGATATAATTCTTGGGATGGACACCCTAGAAAAGTACAAGGTTGTCTTGGATTGTGAGTCCAAGCAAGCTGTGTTCACAGATGATAGTGACACATGGATCTTTCAGGGAGATAGAAAGATTCTTCCAACCTGTCTTGTGTCAGCTATGATAGCTAAGAAGCTGATGAGGCAAGGATGTTTCACATTCTTGGCACATGTGGTAGATACCACCATGGAAAGCCCTCATCCTTCTGAAGTTCCAGTAGTCAGGGAATTCGAAGATGTGTTTCCTAAGGAACTTATAGGTGTACCTCTGCCCCGAGAGATTGATTTTGAGATTAATCTGATTCCGGGCACGCAACCTATAGCACAAACACCGTATAGAATGACACCGGTTGAGATGGCGGAACTCAAGAAACAACTTCAGAAGCTGCTCGAGAAGGGTTTTATTCAATCGAGTACTTCACCATGGGGTGCTCCGGTTCTTTTTGTTAAGAAGAAGGATGGGTCCATGCGATTATGCATTGATTATAGGCAGTTGAATAAAGTCACCATAAAGAACAAGTATCCTTTGCCAAGGATAGATGACTTGTTTGATCAGTTGCGTGGTGCAACTGTCTTTTCTAAGTAAGATCTGAGGTCGGGATACCATCAGTTGCGTATTAAGGAGGGTGACATACCTAAGTCTGCCTTTAGGACAAGGTATGGTCACTATGAGTTCATAGTTATGTCGTTTGGACTAACTAATGCACCAGCTGCATTCATGGAACTCATGAATAGAATCTTTCAACCTTTTCTTGATCAGTGTGTAGTAGTCTTTATAGATGACATCTTGATCTACAGTAGAGATGCTCAACAGAATGAGCAACACCTCCGTCAAGCTTTGACTTTGCTAAGAGAGCATAAGTTGTATGCTACGTTTAGCAAATGTGAGTTCTGGTTACCATAAGTATCTTTTATTAGACACGTAATATCTGCTTCAGGTATTTGTGTTGATCCTAAGAAGGTAGAATCTGTCCTGCAATGGGAACAGCCAAGGACACCGACGGAGATTCGTAGTTTTCTTGGACTAGCAGGCTATTACAGGAGGTTCATTAAGAACTTCAGTTCTATAGCTTTACCCCTAACCAAGTTGACCAGGAAAGAGGTTTCTTTTATCTGGAATGACAAGTGTCAACAATCATTCCAGTTGTTGAAGGAAAGGTTGACAAGTGCACATGTGTTGGTATTACCTGAGCAAGGAAAGGGGTATGTAGTTTTCTGTGATGCATCTAAGAACGGTCTAGGATGTGTGTTGATGCAGGATAAATAAGTGATTTCTTTTGCTTCTCGACATCTTAAGAAACACGAGGAGAATTATCCAACACACGATCTAGAGCTAGCTGTGGTGGTCCATGCCTTGAAGATCTGGAGACATTATCTCTATGGAGAAACATTCCAGATTTTCACGGACCATAAGAACTTAAAGTATATCTTTTCACAGCATGAGCTGAACATGAGGCAGCACCGCTGGATGGAATTAATCAAAGACTACGACTGTACAATTGATTATCATCTAGAGAAGGATAATGTAGTTACTGATGCACTAAGTAGGAAATGAGCAACACCAGCCCTAGATAAAGCACAATTGAATTCCTTAGTGTTCTCTAAGAGGGATATGTTGATCTCCTTGAGGCAAAACAATGTACAACTAAAAGTATCATTGTTAGCTGGGTTGTTAGCTGAGATGCACATAAAACCAACTCTGAGACAACATATTAAAGAAGCATAGAAAACTGATGTTGTAGTTCAGCAGATTAGATCAGAGTATGGTAGTGAGAAACGAGATGGCTTTCATGAGTCATAGGATCAGGTAGTCTGTTACCATGGTAGGATGGTAGTACTCGATGTCGATGACTTGAGAAAGTTAGTACTGGAAGAAGCTCACTCTTCAATGTATGCTATGCATCCAGGGAGCACCAAGATGTATCATAACTTGAAAGATATGTATTGGTGGCCTGGATTGAAGAAAGATGTTGTTAAGTTTGTTATGCGGTGTCCAACGTGTTAGTAAGTTAAAGCTGAACATCAAAAGCCCGCAGGAACAATGCAATCTTTGCCTATACCGCAGTGGAAATGAGATCATGTGACCATGAACTTTGTGGTTGGTTTACCTAGAACAACCAAAGGTCATGATTCCATTTGGGTGATAGTTGATAGGTTGACAAAGAAAACACATTTCTTACATGTCAAAACAACCTACACAGCTGAGAAACTGTCACAGTTATATGTTGATGAGATAGTGCGGTTGCACAGGGTTCCAGCTACTATTGTTTCTGATAGAGGTCCCCAATTTACGAGTCATTTTTGCGAACGACTGCATAAATCTTTGGGTATGCAATTAAGGTTTAGTACTACCTTTCACCCATAGATAGATGGACAATCGGAAAGGTCCATACAAACCTTAGAGGACTTGCTTAGGGCATGTGTCCATCAGTTTGTAGGAAGTTGGGATCTACACCTGAGCTTGATAGAATTTGCTTATAATAATAGCTATCAGCACAGTATTGAGATGGCACCATATGAAGCATTATATGGTAGACGTTGTAGGTCTCCCTTATGTTGGTATGAAATAGGAGAAAATCAACTTTTGGGTCCTGAACTTGTGCATGAGACAACTGAGAAGATTAAAGTAATACAACAACAATTAAAGACTATACAAGATAGACATAAATTATACACCGATAAACGGCGAAGACCTTTGGAATTCCAAGTTGGAGACAGAGTATACCTCAAGGTCTCACCTTGGAAAGGAGTTCTTAGATTTGGAAGAAAGGGAAAGTTAGCTCCTAGATTTATGGGGCCTTATCCGATCATTGAGAGAATTGGAAAGGTAGCCTATAAGCTGGAGTTACCACCTGAGTTGCATAGATTGTACCCAGTGTTCCATATCTCTATGTTAAGAAAGTGTCATCCTGACACAGAGTTAGTTCTGCAACATGTGGAGGTAGAACTAAATGATGATATATCTTATGTTGAAGGACCTGTGTTGATTCTTGATAGGAGAATCAAAAGGCTGAAAAAGAAAGATATATGTCTTGTGAAAGTTCTCTGGCATCATCGTGGCGTTGAAGAAGCTACGTGGGATCTAGAGGAAGAAATGAGGAGGAAATACCCTACTCTTTTCTCTTAAATGTTTCAGTTGATGATTTCGGGGATGAAATCCTTGTAAGGGGTGGATAATTTGTAGCATCCCTGACCTGGGTTATGCTTTAACCCTAGGTGTTTTGCTTAATAAAGTTGATTAGAAGCTTGCTCTTATCTTTTGAAAAGTAATTAAGGCTCAAGAGGAACTTATATTTCAATTTTAGTCCTTTTTGAATAATGTTGAAATGATATTTTGCTTGTTTTGGACTAATGTGCAAATTACCCAAATTGAGGGGTTAAATTGCAAATTGTGCATGATAATATGTTCCTCATGTGTTGAAGCATCATGAGAATGAAGATGATGCATATGTATGGCTTGTGGTGGCATGAGTACCAAGAAAGAGCTGATAAAACAATATTTGTGCATTAAAACCTAGTTTTGGTGTAATGTGCAATTTACTCAAAACCTAGGGTTCAATAAGCAAAATACCACTTCTAGAGGGTCCCTAATGTTTCTTGGCATCTTTTAGAGAAAATAAAATGAAAGGGGCACCTCATTTGAATTACTTTGAAGGAGAGAGAATCTTGATATTAAAATAATCAAGATTTAAGCATAATTGAAACTTTATTTCAATTTAATGTAAAAATAAATAAAATAATTGAAGGGCATTCAACCAAAAACGAGATGGTTGAATTTTATCAAGTTTTAACACCCTTGTGACTTTGATAGGCCACGAAATATCTCAAAGCAAGTGGATAACTCACTCACATAAAATAAAGAAAAGTGATATCCACTAACTTTAGGATATTAATATTATAAGGGTTAAGGTGCTTTATTTGCTTTTCTTTAAAACATGGATAATTGAGAGGAATAAGAGTCAAGGAAGGTATCCTCGTTCCTAAGGAAGGAGAGGAGGCAAGTTGCAAGGAATTGGAGGGGATAATTCCTACTTTCTCTCTCCTAATTGAATTTTTAATAAAAATTGCATAAAAGCTCATTTATCCATAGAATGAAAGGGTAATTTCGAACCCACTTCTTCGCTTTGCTTGCAAAACGACCAAGGAAGCTTTGGAGGAGCAGGAGGACGACCCCCAACCTGTTGATAAGCTTATTGACCTCCTTTCACCTTGATTCCATGGTGGAAATTGAAAATAAATGCATGATTTCTTCTTATCTCGATCCCACCTTCAATTCTAACAATTCCTTTTCACTCAAAGCTTGAGGACGAGCCTTGGAATAGTGAAAGGAGTTGCATCCACCATTTATGACGTGATATTGAAGCTTTGAAGCTCTATTGGAGACATGTTTTATAACTTGAACCCCTTTACATTGTTATTCAACTATCAATCTTGCAATTTCATTGATTCCTTCATCTTTTTAATTAATTGTCGGTTGAAATTGGTAATTCCATGAAATCAGAAGTAATAAGATCTACAGGAACGAAGGTAGATGATTATGACATCATCTTGTACTCATTCCCCAAAGAAATTGTATTTCATTCGGTTTCAACAAACTTGCTCATTCAGTTTCAACAAAACCGTTTGAAAGCAAACAGTTTCATCAAACCGTTTGAAGCTAAACAGTTTCAAACCATTTGGGAGAGTTGACCATGGTTGACCGTTTGGGAATTTTAATTATAATGATGATGGTTGATGACCCACCAAATTTTATTGGTTAATTCCAAAGGGTTCATCAGTTGAAGGTTAATCAATTAGCAAACCCTAACCGGGTTAAGTGCTGAAATTCAATTTGGTTAATTTAGATTTTTGGGTGTTTGTGCCCAAACGGTCTCAAGACCATTTGGAGGTCACCCAAACGGTCTCAAAACCGTTTGGAGGTCACCCAAGACCATTTGGAGGTCTAGGGTTAAGTATGGTTGAGTAATTGAAGGTCCAGAGATACCAAATTGAAATACAATTAAGTGATGATTTGATGATCAATCCAATGACCCGAACCCTAATGAAATTTCACAAAATCCAAGGATAGGATGGGGCAAACGGTCTCAAGACCATTTGGAGGTCATCCAAACGACCTCAAGACCGTTTGGGGTCAGGTCATATCAAAAGTTTGATGATGGTTCATTGGTTTCAATTGAAACAATTCCATAATGTTGAACATTGATGACTACTCGATTCAAAGACCTAATTGAAGGTTTCTTGAGTTGAAATCCTAGATCAATTGGGTTCAAAACCCTAATTGATTGTCTAATTGAAGGTTGATTCATTAGTTCAAGTGATAAAGAAATCAAGGACTCAATTGATAATTGGTTCATCCATTGAAATCATGAATCGTGCAAGTGTTGAAAGTACTTTTTGGTCCATTCGATTTTGAGATGGTTTGGACCAAACGGTCTCAAGTCCGTTTGGGTCCAAACGGTCTCAAACCGTTTGGAGACCCAAAGTTCAAATGGTTTCAACAACTTTATTGTCCAATCGATTTCAAGGGTATTTTGTTTAAGTGGTTTTCAACCAATTGAAATCTGAGAACTAGGATCGTTGGGGCTTAAGTAATCCAATCTTTTTGAGGTCCAATATGGATAAACCAATTGAATACCTTAAGCAATTGAAGATCCAATATGGACAATTCAAATGGACACCTAATGAAATTGAAGATTCAGTTGATAAATCCAATTGATCACCTAGTGTGATTGAAGGTCCAATTGGTCAATTCCTTTGGATTTCTCATGTAATTGAAGATGCAATTGATTAAACTATTAGGAGACCAGAGATATTTAGATGATGTATACCCTTAGTGGGATAAATCAGTGATGCATAATGATGTAAGGATTCAATACATCATGCTAATCATAAAGCATGTAATTGAATAAAGAGTAGGCCCAATCTAATCAAGAATTGAGTAGTGGACATCCTGAATAGGATGACAGGAAAAGATTCATACATGAATGATAATCATGTAGCAATTAAGTCTAAAACATTCATAATGAGGTGATATACTATGAGGGCATGATCCTTGAGAAAGAGGTCATACAACCCTAATTGAGATGATTAATGAACTCAACCCCTAATTTAGGGTAATTCCGAGTGAAACCCTAAACTAGGAGGATGATGTGATATGAATTTAAGGTAATGACACGAGTAACTCAAATTCAGGGCATTTTGTTGATAAACCCTATTTGGGGTGAATAGCAAACCCTAATTGTGGGTTATTGAATACAAACCTTAATCTAGGGTGATGTGATGTGAATAGTAAACCCTAACTATGGGTTATTGAATATAAACCCTAATCTAGGGTGATGTGATGTGAATAGTAAACCCTAATTATGGGTTATTGAATATAAACCCTAATCTAGGGTGATGTGATGTGAATAGTAAACCCTAATTGTGGGTTATTGAATATAAACCCATAATCTAGGGTGATGTGATGTGAATAGTAAACCCTAATTCTAAAATAGGGTGAAGATGTGTGAAACCCTAATTCTGGGTTATATTATATAGCATGAAACTCTAACTTTGGACACTGAAATGATAAATCATTGGTCCTAATTGTGCAAAGGGAATGAGTAACCCTCATTGACATGAAATGGGAAACCCTAACCCTGGTAAGGGAATAGTGGTGTTACCCTTGAATATCATGGAACTGAAATATGATTTATATATCTGTTATCATGTGTGCTAACCATGCAGGTATCCTGAGATGATGAACATAGCCAGGTATGAGCTATGATGCTTTATTCATTGAAAATTATTCATTGGGCCTTGTGTGCCATAATAACCTTGTTTCTTAGTAAATGGTAACAAGAGAGTTAATGAGCCTCAAGTGCCATAAGAGATGCTTGTGTAGCAGGTATCATGTTTACCTTGGTCAAATGACTTGAAGGTGATAACTACCTGAAAAAGTGGTAACAGTGCTCAGTGATGAGCTAAGGGTTTGAATACCCAGATCCATATAATTATGGTGTTGAGATTGTGAAGGGATGATAATTCCCAATATTGAAATGAGGGACTGAGACCCCAATGTCTTATAAAGATTGAGAAGTAACTGATGAAAACAATACATGTTTCTTTGTAGCACTTGACCTAATTAGTTATCTTTGAAAATTGGTTGATGTTAAAAGAATATAATAATGTACTTAATTAATCAAGTGATATCATAAAATGTAGTTGCCCTGACCACAGATCCATCAGCGTCAGAATTAGCTGAATGGTGAAATGAGTTATACTCGGAATGCATATTTTTGAATATGTGGGGGGTAATTGGGTAAATATATCCTTATGCCCCATAGGAATGGCTACGAGCTATGACCTATGTACGGGATTGGTTTCGGACCATACCCCAATAAGAGTATGGCTACGGGCCATAACTCCTCAATATAATATCAGGCATTGGCTACGGGCCATAACCCTAAAAAGAGTATATGCTACGGGCTATAACTCTATAGCGAGGATGCCAATATACCCTGGCAAGCTAATTGTAGTTGACACATGATGTCTCTTCCAAAGTAGTCTCGTACTGATCGAGATAGATGAGGTCATGGAATCCGGCTCTCCCATTTACCTTGTGTGGTACCGATGCTTTACGTAACCGTGGTCGGTTGGAGTATGAGCGGTATATCTCATCTCCTCAGGGCATAAGCTTAAGAATGTTTGTAAAATGTAATCATTCATGTAGCGTATTTGCATAAGATTGAAATACGAGAATCACTGGTTGATGTTATTCTATTTAACATGTTCTAGATACATAAATGTTTTATATACTCTTCAAGTCCTTATTGAATACGATATATGCTGCTTTATCAAGTTATAGCATAAATGGTTGAATAGAAATGTTACTTTAATCTACATAGATATTGATTTATCTGTTGTTGAATATATGGTTCCACTGTTCAGTTTATTTCTATGAAACTGTAATAATAATGTTTTTGGCAGAGAGTTATTTCTCTCGCTGGGGCAATTTTATAATTGTCTCACCCCATGGCATTCCAATGTTTTTAGGTGGACGCAGACGAGGTAGAGGCAGAAATCTCATAAAAAGGGAAGACCAGCAGCAGCAACAACAACAGGGACAACAGTGAATCCACAAGTGGAGATATTGGCTGTCGAGTCTTGTATAGATGTAAATAGAGTCCTATGTGTCGTCTCTGTACTCTCAGGTCCTAGGAGTCAGTGATAGTGTTTTTATAATTGATCTGAGATTTTTTCTTGAATATCTCAAGGATTTTGTTACTTGTACTTTTCAGTAAAGCAATGATGTATATATATATATTCCTCGAGAAGAAATGGTACAGAGAAGGTACTATGTGGACCAGGATGTGAATGTAATATTATGGTTCTTGTTGAAATAGTTCTCCTATGTTTGGATCTCTTTGTAAAAAGTTTTAATTTTTAGTGATTTTTAGTAATTCTGCTGTTAACGACCGCTTCCGCATTAGTTAATCTTGTTTTTATGAGTCGAACGTCACAGGTAATGCTACTGGATGGCTACTAGGTAAAGTTTGTATCTCAAAGTCAATATCTCTTTCAGGTGTTAAACCTAGTAACTCATCAGGGAAGACATCTGAAAACTCACATACTATTGGAATATCTACTAGACAGACTGCTCTTTTCTCTTCCCTAGCATCCACCACATGTGCTCAAAAGGCCTCACACCCCTTTTTCATCATCTTATCAGCTACAACAGCTGATACTATACATGTGGGTAAGACTTTTCTATCTCCAGTAAAGACACATGAAAAACCACCTTGTTGAAAGATAGATTCTTTCTTCCAACAATCTAACTAGACATGATATGTCTCAAGGCAATCCATACCCAAAATGATTTGAAACGAATTAATATCTAAGGGTATGAGATTAACTGCTATTGTATATCCACTAAAACTTAACAGACATCCAGGACATACTTCTATCAAAACTGAGGATTCACTTAGTGGAACTTTTAATAACAACTCATAAGATAAATCTTGGGTTAGAAGATTTAGTCCACTAACTATTGATCTTTGAATGAAAGAATGTGTTGCACCAAGATCTATTAATATTGTAACAGAAATGTTGTTAAAGAGAAGCATCTCACCTATCACAACTCAGGGTGAAACTACACCTTCAAATGGTGTCATTGAGAAGAAACGTCCAGTAGATCTCCCTCTGCCACATTGTCCTTATTGTCCACTACTGGTACTAGGTGCTCCCCCTATAGAACCTGAAGCCACTGAAGAACTTGCCCCTCTAACAGGAACATGCCTCTGTGGAGTCTGAAACTATAATTGTGAACCTTATTCTAAAACACATTGAAGCTTTGGGCAGTCCCTTTTATATGTCCCATCTGTCCACAATGAAAACATATTGGAGCGTTAGTTCCCTAGCACTGACAAGAATGTGCTCTGCCACAATTATCACATATGGATTTATCATGTCTATGCGGTCATGTCACTAACACTGAAGATCCTAATGACCTAGTTGGAGGTGTCCATGTAGACTGTGTATTCCATCTACCAGAATTGGGCCTTCCTCCACTTGGTGAAAACCTAGATCCTTATCTCCCAAAATACCCAAGTCCTTGTCCTATCTTAGAAAAGAAACCACCACCTTCTCTGTATCCACCACTGCTTTGTCCCCCTCTATTGAAGTCTCCAGATCTTTTCTTACTCTCAGACTGCTTATCAGCATTAACTGACTCTTCTACACATCTCGCTACTTCCAAAAATTCCCCAAAGTTTTCTCTGTCTCTTCGACGAATGGCTGACATGGTGTGTCTAATCTCTGATCTTAATCCTTGTTAAAATCTTCTACACTTTTCTACATCATCGGGCATAAGTTGCAGACAGAAATTTGCCAACCTCGTGAAATGTGCCTCGTATTCACCAATTGTCATACTTCCTTGTCTGATATTCTCCAACTATTTAATCTTATCACTTAGGAAGGTAGGAGGAAAATACTTAAGGTGAAACTTCTCCACAAAGTCCTTCCAGACCATCTCTGCATTTATCCTTTTATCTTCCACTCCCCGCCACCACAGCTCAACATCTTCCTTGAGTAAATAGACTGCATGATTGATTTGCTTATCTTCTGATAACTCCATTAGGTGAAAGACCTTTTCCAGTTGTTGAAGGCAGTTCCACCAAGCTTCTTCACCAACTCATAGGATCTCATCAGATCCTTACTAGAAGATGAAGACTTCCTGTCCATCTTGTATTTTTCTTTGTCTCCAGAAAAATATGATACATCCTTGTTGCCTCATTATCCTCTTCACCTTGAGCCATTTCTTGAGGGTCATGGCCGTAATGGCTCTCAGCTTGTTCCTCACCATGTCCACATCCTCTTCCTTCCATCTGCATATCCATAATAGAACACATATGTTAGAAAATTGCAGTTCAAAGAGGAAAACATCCTAATCCTATTGGTCTCTTATCACCCCCGTCCCAAACCAAAATTCATTTTAGGTTCAACCTATGCTCTGATACCAAAGATGTTACACCCGCATCCCAAGATTTACCACTAATCATGAGATCAGGGCATACTTTTGATGAAATATCTGCCATTTTTTCCTTTCTCTAAATATATTATAATAACACTTACTGAACGATAAGTCTTGATTAAACATAACAACAAGATATAACAGAACTTGTCTTATTATATAGAAGCAAGAGTTTCAAACTTAATATACATAATGTACATTACATTTCAAACTTCTCTATTTTCTCACTCTTTCTATCCCATGATCCAAATGAAGGATAAGAGACCCTCTAACTATTCTAACTACTCTTCTTTCAAGACCTCTGAGCTAATTTTGATTAAAGTTGGCTTCCGACTCCTCAGGAAGGGCTAATCCTTTACCTAAAAAATTGTTCATTAGGTTGGTGAGCTACTGGCTCAGTGAGTAGAGAATCAACAAGTAACCAAGATATTTATGATGTTTATAAGTAATAGAACTTAAATGCAATCATGTAAGAATGGCAGTTTAAAATTGTAATTCACTCAACATGGTAGTAGTACAGATATTGAATGTAATAAAAGGATAACCTAACTATTTACATTATTTCAAATCTAACTATTATGCCTTTGGACCCACATGAGGTGTACCACAACATGTGGAAGTATTGCAGCAAGATACAATCTGACTGCACAAGACTTAGAAGCATGCCCGTGTTCCTAAGTCTTTAATCTCAATACCATGTATGCATCTGGCATCGACACGTCAGCCTCTCGGCGGATAACAGGAGCGGCCAGATATCTCAGACTCCACCTCTCAACCTGGGTACTCAGGTAGTGAGTCACAGCCCTCAGGCTCAAAGTGCATTAGTGGACCTACCGACCACTAATTACTACAACATGTAGCAAAGGTACCACCAGCATCCTCGGTTGGTGTTGGGTACTGCACAACTGTAAGGAGTTTGCCCTACTGGTACGCTCTGGCTTACCTCAATCTAGACTACCTCCAGTCGGGAAATCGTTTCCTCCCCACAACGCAGGCCTCTGTTAACACCCAAATTTAGGCATTTATACTAAGCATTTACCTATGGTTTTGTGTAACTATAGCCTTAATATACCCAAAATATCCCATGTTCCTGATCTTTTAACAATTTATATCTTTTCATAGATAAAGATGCTCGAACTAGCTAATTTTTGGACTTACAGGCACCAAACCGGAGAAGACATCTACTCTCCAAAGAATCCTCCCCAACGCATGGGTTTTTGCAGCCAGCGTGATACACCACGACCGTGATCACGATACCCATATACACCACGACCGTGACCGCGGTATCCACCTCCACCAAGACTGCGGTCTAGGAAACCACCTCGACCGCAATCCAAGCCACTACCGCAACTTCTGAGCTAACCGTGACCAAAGCCTACACCCCGACCGCGGGATAGGCCTCGACCAGGGTGAATCTACAACCCCAATTGCGACCGCGGTTAATGCCTCAACCACAAACCATGACCCAGTGAGGACCGTGACCCGCGGTCTTCACCACGACCGTGGTGATTAAGGCCACGACCATGATCATAACTTGAGCGGCCCCACCTATAAATATCTGCCCATCTCAACCTAAGGAGGGGTTCTGCATCTTGGGGAGTTTTTCCACCTGTTGGTTCCAACCTGGTGAGGTTTCCAGAGCCCCGTGGGAGAGTATGGAGGTCTAAGAAGGCCAAAGTGCTCACTCTACGTCCGTCTCTTCAGTGTTCTTCCATTCCCCACCATCTTCCACCTCCAGTCTTAGATCTCTAAAGGCAGAAGTTGAGGAGAGAGAAGACTAAGGATCCATCTTCTTCGAGAGAAGGAGAACGTCCACATCATCCTCTTCCACCTCCATCCACCAACCAAGCTACTGTTCGGGGTAGATCTAGAGAGAAAGGAGGCCAAGGAGTCCAAAAGATCAAGGAGGGCAACCCAAAAGATGAGATCCGACCTATATGGGGGTTAGGGAGCGAGAGCCACCTCTCCTGTATGGGCTAAATCTCTTCTTCTTCTCCTTTCTTCTATTGCTCTCCTTTGTTTATGTACAAATGATGTTCTTTCATCTTTGTTCGGTTCCAACTATGCTTGTCCATGGCTAGTTGAGCTCCTTCTTGTCTATGTATCCCGTTTTGGGCATGTTTAAGTACTTTTGCCTTAAGCAAGTAGATTTAATCCAGATCTAGCACATTTTATGTTCTATCTCCTCTTTCTGGTTATGATTTCTAGTTTGGTTGATCTCGTTTTTTGTTTGAACTGCTATTTCTGCCTACATCAAGAGATTTGTTGTAGAAATAGACAAGAGAAGATTGTTTGGATCGGAATATGAAAGGAGGATGGTTCAAGGTCATATGTTCCTAACATCCCAGAGTAATCTAGACTTGAGAAGGTATCTAGGATATTCTAGGATGTTGGTTTGTCATCCTCGAGAGAGGCTTCATACCATAGATGGGTTTTAGTCACACTACGCGAGAGTGAGTGGGATGACCCCACAGGAACAGATACCACGGTGCGTGCTATGTTTAATGTAGGTTGTTTGCTGAGGTGTTTGGGGGTTGTCTATGCCCGATAATGGCTGCATAGACTGCCCACCTTATGGTTATATAGCCAAGAACTCCTCTATGTTTAGTATAATCCTATAGACTCTATTTTATTCTCTTTCCTTTGTTTTGTTTTAATTCATGACAATCTGCTAGACTAGTTCTAGTTCCATACTTTCCTCAACTATCATCTTGGCTTATCTAACTTAAGAATGAAATCTCAAGCGTCCTAAATATCACCACATCCCTGTGTTCAACCCCGTATATCTACTTTGACCCTATAATAAAATTGCGGGGGTCCTTGAAGGTTTTAGGTTATAAATTTAAAAGTTTGATTCCTTCTGAGTCTGCCTCCCTTCCGGACGTGCGATTCGGGCCGATCAACCTCATCTTGTGAGGATTCTATAGTGTCCATGGCATCTAATGTCTAGTGATGTTTAGTTAATATAATAGGTATCATCATCATAGCTAATGATTACCCTATTTCTAACAATTAAGTGTCTCACATTTAAATTATAAATCACTAAATAATTTTCATATATTTCACAACCATACTCCAACTCTTAAAACATGAACTAGGGCAACCTGTCTTTCCGGTGCCTCAATTTACACATTCACCACCTGTCGAATCACGACAATTCACAAGATAAATGTCAACATGGTAATACATCACTAATAATATGATTAATAAAGCAATTCAACTACTGATATTCACCACATATGTTTATTTAAACCATCACGAATATCATAGAGCAAGAATCAAACATTGGAAACTATTATTTGAATTGGTATGCTTTAAATCAGGGTTAAGAGATGATTATCTACCCACATACTTTGCCTAAGATAACTGACCTTAGCCTTTTCACCAACTAATCTTGGATCTTAGCTCACACAAGTTAGGATCAAGCTTTAAACCTCAAGATCTCATTCTAAACAACAGTTTAATGTGTTTCCCAGTCCTAAAGAGGGTCTGCTGTAGGTAGAAGATAAGATTGGGGATCAAGCCAAACCTCAAAATCGTTATATTAGGGATCTCAAGCAAGGGAAAATGAAGAAAAGGAAGAATCAAGGGTTAAACCTACTTACCAAGTTGAATATATAACAACCCCTTTTGATTTCCTCCATTCTTCACGAAAGATCCCATGTTTCTTATGTTTCCGTCAGATATTGGGGTTTTTCCAAGATTGGCGCAGGAGTCCTCTCCATGGACAAACAAGCTTGTAGGGAACTTCCTATTTATAGGTTCGTAGACCTGTTTGAGGAACGGAGAGCATAGGCGGTGACACTGAGATTGCCTAGGACCTCTCGCTACCACCAATTCCTGGAAACGAGCCCTTTCACTTTTTCTCCTTGCTGTGCGCAGCCGCAAGACAAAGTGTTGTCCTTCCATGTGGGCCATCTTCTAGCGAGTTGGAGGGGTGCCACATGGTCTGAGGAGGCTTGGTGGAGGCACCCCGCATGCAAAGGTGCGTTATTACGGTGGGGGCGGTGAATAGAACGGGGCATTGATCCCTGGTAGCGGGTCTGAGACCATAGGTGGCGGCGGCGCTATGGTTTATACGAGAACAACCACCCTCGTCGACAATGGACGAGCAGATCAACTTCAGGGGTCCTGGTCAGAGCTGCTCACGGAGATGGCTGCTCCAATTTGACGTCAAAATGAGGAGTCAACATAATGGTTGACCATGACTGGGAGCCAGCTCGCGAATAAGGAGATCGCGAGGTAGAAGATGATTAGAGTCAAAAGACTCTATCACCCCTACAGGTAAATTGCCCCAGAAATTGCCTTCCAAGTCACCCTCTTGTTGAGCAAGATGTCTGGGATGATAAAGGGTGAATCACGGTTCCAACACACTTCGTTTCATTAAAAATGGATAATAAGATCATTTTATGATTTTCTGTCCTGGGCGGCGTCGGTCGTGGTGTCGACGCAGCATCATGGGTCGTGGTGTAGACTGTGGTTACAGTGTCGATGCAACATCGGTCACGGTGTCGATGTAGCGTCATGGGTCGTGGTGTCAACGCAGCGTCGGTCGCGGTGTCGCCGCGGTCGCGATGCTCTGTATATGTTTACTAAAAAGGGCATAACTCTCTCATTTTAACTCTGATTTGCTTCATTCTTTTTTTTGGATTCATAATTGAATTCTATACAATCCTACAATATTATTTTGATAATATTATCGAATAAAAAATCATTTATTAATTATTTCCTCCAATGTCATTAACTCTCTTCTTGCACACATGTATGGGTTAATGCTATATTAACCCCAAGTCAGATCTTTATAGTATGCTTAAGTCATGATTATGAAATGCCCAAATAAGTATTTAAGGTTACCAAAATTAATATAAAGCACAAGATAAAATATTACTAACAAAAACATGACAAACATTAAGATTATCTTAAATCTCTAGGATTACCAGCAAAGCTAGGAATGGGTTGTAACAACCAAAGTTTTAAATGTAGCTTTAAAACATTATTTTTCAGACATTAAAATGAATTAATATTATTTTTAAAGATGTTTTTTTGACAACAAATACTTATTTTAGTCAAGTTTTATGACATGTAAATCCTGCTGAAATAAAACAAAATCTAATGTAGGACTTATTTGTAATTGTACTAAGCTCCACAATTGATCTATATCAATAACATAAACTTGGTAGATCCCATGATTCATCATTGGTTCCATAGAAACAAAATTCTAAGGAGAGAGGGATAGTTGGAACCTTTCACCTGAAGACATATAGTTAGCCAACAATGAAAGTTCAAACACTTGAATATCTTATGTGTGGCAGTTACTCATTAGCTAGAATATCAACCTTAATCTGGTAAAGTTGTCTATAATAACATATATTAGAGGACCATTTTTACAAGGCACCATATGAATTGTTGTATGATAGGCATTGTAGATTGCCTATTTGTTGGTATGACATATGTGAACATTAGATTTTGGGTCCTGAGTTTGTACGCCATACGATTGATAACCTCCAATTTTGTGATGTTATCTTAGTAATTTTCTTTAGTTTTCCACACTCTTCCTCAGATATATTAGATGGAATCTCTAACTATTCTCTTTTATTGCAAACATACTGTTAGATTAACTTTTTCCTTTTTACTTACAGAAAAAGACACAAAAAAATCACAAAAGATCCAAACGGTCCCAAGACCGCATGAAGCCAAATGGCCCCAAGACTGCATGGACTCACACGGTCCCAAGACCGCATGGACTCACACGGTCCCAAGACCGCATGAAGCCAAACGGTCCCAAGACCGCATGAAGCCAAATGGTCCCAAGACCGCATGGACTCTCACGGTCCCAAGACTGCATGGACTCTCACGGTCCCAAGACCGCATGAAGACCAACGGTCCCAAGACCGCATGGACTCACACGGTCCCAAGACCGCATGAAGCTGAACGGTCCCAAGACCGCATGGACTCACACGGTCCCAAGACCACATGAAGTCAACCGATCTCAAGACCGCATGAAGTCACACGATCTCAAGACAGAATGAGTCCAAACGGTCTCAGAGTCCAAACCCAAAACTGACCAAACCGTTTGGACTTCACTTAAGGCCTATAAATAAGACCCAAGGGGTCCTCCCATAGACATCAAGTTTTCAGATGCCCAGAGGCTGCCTCTCCTACTCCAGAGCTATTCCATCCTCCATCCTCTGCCCAAAGGCTGCCGGTCTGAGATCCACACTCCATCCCGAAGCTGCTTTCTCTCTCATCGCCAAAGAAGGTGGGAAGAGGAGTCCTCATCATCGAGCAACCTGCGAAGTGTGAAGATCGTCCTTCTCTCTCTTTCCAAGGGGTTGACTTTCCTCTCTCCTTTGTGGGGATGACGTTCTCTCTCTCTCTTCCCGCCTCCTTCTTTGTCCTTGCTATGAGCGAGTAGTACCATTCACTAGGGTGCAAGGAGTAGCCCCGCTACCCATGTTTCATTTCATGTAATGTAATCCATAGTTTTCAATAGAGATATACTTTCTTTTCAGTTCGACATCAATCGTTTAATGAATGCTTGTTGCTTGATCACCAACTTGTGTTATCTTTTATCTTTTAGTATGAATTGTCTATGTTTGTACTATTAGATTTGAATCTCGATTGAATGTTAGTTCTTGATGCATGTATCCACCATGCATCTGTTTCGGTATCTAGGAGTGTTTTCCAAGAAGTGAAGTAAACTCACTTACATCGTTGCACTTTCATACTATGAAATGGAATCAGTTGACGTATGAAAGTACAACCTTGATTAGTCGAGGAACACACTTTGCGGAGGGAATGTTGTAAAGTAAGTGACCATTCATTTGAGGATGGCTGGCGTTACAACATTCTTATGCTCCTCGTAGTTAGTTCTCCGAAAGGAAGCTAAGTCTACAAAGATACTAACTGATTTAATTCTTATTGCAGGTTATGTTTTTTTTGTGTTGCATGTATTGATCCATGAGTAGTGGTGGCGAAAACCGATCACATCCTAGTGATTTCTTATCATTGTTAACAACCTAAGTTTACTTTCTTGCTTTTACTTTACTTGCGCTTAGTTTAAAACAACCAAATCAAATCTTTGGACTAAATATCAACTATTAAGGAGTTAAGTGAAATTCCAACGTTTTCCATCTTGTTGTCGCCAACCAGACCGTTGTCATGTGGATTCGACCCTTAACTATACTGCGATAAGACTTCCACGTATCTTAGCATGCGTGGGTGGAGTTTTAACCTAGTATAAGCAAGGCTAAACCTAAAGACTTACTATCTTTAGGATTTTTAGTGGTGCACGCAATTCCACGCGAGTGGAAGCTCCATCAAAAATTGGCGCCGTTGTCGAGGACAACGGAACGTTTTAATTTCATTTACCATCTTGCTAGTTGGTTAGGGTTTTTCACTTTTCTTTAAACATTACTCCATATCTTCTTGATTTCATCACACCTTCCGCATTATCTAACAAGTGTGTTTCTTCCTCTACTCAGGTAGAAGACGTGTATGCAACCATCGCATAACCTCAGATTCTCCCCTGATCCAAAGTACGACTATGAGGTAGAGAGAAGCTTCCACCGCTGCATTAGACTCAACCGCCAAAGAGCCAGGAAAATGGCTGAAGATCAATGACAAGCTGCGTTAGTTATGGAAAGGGTCAACGCTGCCATAGCCGCTCAGAGAGCACAACTCATTGCTGACACTCGTGCTCAGATTCAAGCAGAGATCTGAGCTGAAGAACAAGCTCGCATCCGAGCTAAAAATGAAGCTGCCCAGTTAGAGCTTAGGAACAAGCAACTGCGAGAATATGCCGTCACAAAGAACTATGAGGATAATCACCTAGTTCGGCCACCCATCATCAACATACCCCATTTTGAGATCCGAACGCAATGGATTCAAATCATACAGGGTATTTCATTCTCTGGTAGTTCTAGAGACGACTGCATGGATCACTTGAAGAGATTCAAGGCACTTTGCCGACTTGTCCCGCAAGCCGGAGTTGCCTTCGACGCAATAATGCTACATCTTTTTCACTTCACTCTATCTGGAAGGGCCTTGAGTTGGTACAACTCTCTTGATAGGGATCCAATCATCACCACCTGGGCTCCCATGGAAGAAAAGTTCCTGGAGAAGTTCTTCCCTCCTTTGTTGACCTACGAAATTAGGGGACAGATTAACCACTTCACCCAACTTCCCGTAGAAACACTCGCAGAAGCATGGGAAAGATTCAAGGAGCTTTTAAGAAAGTTCCCCCATCACGATATCTCCGAGAATCAATTGATAGAAACATTCTATAGGGGGGTGAGTGATGACATCAAACAATTTCTGGATTCCTCATCTGGAGGAAATTTTATGAGGAAGAACTACGAAGATGCTTGGAAGATCGTCACTATTGGAGCTGAGAACCAATCCAATTGGGGATGATCATCTGGTAAAGGAGTCCTCAAGGTTTATAAAGCTGAGGAATCAATGGAAATGAAGGCTATTGCTGAAGCTTTAAAGACTATCGCTCACAAACAACAGGCACTTGAAGCTTCATTTGGGGAATATGATAAGAAGAAAAACCCCCAAATTCAACAAGTTAAAGCTGCTACGGGAACCTGTGAAGCTTGCCACGCATTTGATCACCCCACGCTATCATGTGGGTTGCTTTACAATGTAATGATGGATATGCAACCACCACAACAACAGTATGAACCAATTATCAAACAACCTGAAGAACAGATACCCAAACAAGTTAATTCCATTCATTCCATACCGGAACAAGCTTACTATAACCTAAGCCAACCAAGAAACCACCCCGAGTTTCAATATGGAAATCCTGCGGGGACTGCCAATCCACAACACCAAACTCATGGGGGATCTTCTAATAGTCTGCCACCAGGATTTCAAAGCAAGTTTAACCAATATCAAGGGAACCTTAGAAATAACCTACCAAGATCCAACTACCAAAGGAATCCCTCCGCTTACTACCAATACACCCATCCTCTTCTGCACCCACAACTACCCCCTCAACTGCAGCAATCACAGCAGCCTCAGTTAGCACCACCGCCACAACAGGCACATCAAGGACAACAACAATTTCAACAGAAAATATCCCTTCCCAGCCCACTGATGAGATAACTATGATTAGGAAAATGCTACAATCGCAACAAACTATGCTCGCTAATCAGCAAGCTCAGCAGAAGGCTGTAGAGGCTCAATTAGCACAAATTACTACTCAGTTGAAACCTCCAGCAGGCACTTTTGCTGGCCAACTAGAGTCAAACCCAAGACATGACCAGAATAGACCGGAGCAACTGAATGATGTCACTACCAGATCAGGTCATGTCTTTCACGGGGCTACAAGGATCACTCATGATAATGATGATACATCTGTCTTTGTTCCAAATGCAAGCCCAAGTCTAGCAATTGAGAATTTTGTAGAGACTGAAAAAGGCAAGGAAAAGGAACAAGCCCCCAAGGAGTCAGAGGTCCCGCAATATAAACCTAGGATACCGTATCCAAGTAGATTGAAAGAGACTAAGATGGACACTAGATTCCAAAAATTCAAGGAGGCGATGAAGAAACTCTATATCAACATCCCTCTCCTCGATGCCCTCTCCGAAGTACCAGCTTGGGCTAAATACCCAAAAACTTTGCTATCAAGGAAGTACATTATTGAGGAGCAAGAGACCGTTAAACTAGCTCAGACTACCTCTGATATCATTCTTAACAAGATGCCAAAGAAAAAGAAGGACCCTGGTTCCTTTGGTATCCAGTGTTGTATTGGGAATGCTTCAAGAAAGAAGGGATTAGCTGACTTAGGAGCTAGCATATCAATTATGCCTTACTCCATGTGTAAAAGATTGGGTTTTACTGACTTATTACCCACAACAATGACGATTCAGTTAGCTGATTCTACTATCACTGCACCCCTAGGAATTATTGAAGACATTCTGGTCAGGATAGGTAAAGATGCTTATGTCCCATGTCATTTTGTCATCATGGATATCAAGGAGGATTTAAGATACCCGATAATATTTGGCAGACCCTTCCTTGCCACCGCCAGGGCACTCATTGACATTGAAGCGGGTACGATCATTCTGAGACTAGGAAAAGAAGCAATTCAGTTCCGAGTCCTCAACAGCATGAAAGGACCCAACATTCAAGAGGAGGTTTTTCTCCTAGATGCAATTCACCAAATGTCCCAATTGGAAATATCCGAGCCATATGATGAGTTAGAGAATGTACTAACAAACCCAGAAGTCGAATTTTCGGCCAATGAATTGGTTCTACAATGCTTGCAAGATTTAGAGAAAGCTGAAGAAGCGCCAACGGCCACCTTTGAGGAGCTCAAATCCATCACTATTTTAGAAACAACAGAAGCGCCCAAGGCTCCTGAGATGAAGACTCTACCCACGGGACTTAAACACGTCTTCTTGGACAAAGAAAAATTATGTCCAGTTATCATCAGTTCCACTCTGACAGGAGACCAAGAAGAAAGGCTTCTCGACGAATTAAAGAAGCACAAGAAGGCCATTGGGTACAAAATAACTGACTTGACAGGTATAAATCCTGCCTTATGCATGCATAGACTACCTATGGTCGAGGAATTCAAGCCTTCAAGAGAGCACCAAAGAAAGATGAACCCCAATCTTAAGGAGGTGGTCCACCTTGAAGTCCTCAAACTGCTAAAAGCCGACATTATTTACCCAATTTCAGATTCCCAGTGGGTCAGCCCTGTCCAAGTGGTCCCCAAAAAAGGGGGGACTACTGTCATGCTAAATGACAAAAATGAGCTAGTGCCTACAAGGATTGTGACAGGGTGGATGATATGTATCGACTACATGAAATTAAACAAATCAACGCGAAAAGATCACTACCCTCTGCCCTTTCTTGATGAAGTCCTTGAACGCTTAGCTCATCAAAAGTTCTTTTGTTATCTAGATGGTTATTCCGGGTTCTACCAAATCCCTATACACCCGGAAGACCGAGAGAAAACCACTTTTACTTGTCCCTTTGGGACCTATTCTTTTAGAAGAATGCCATTCGGACTGTGCAACACACCTGCCACTTTCCAAAGATGCATGTCTGCTATCTTTGCAAGATTAACAGAATCTATAATGGAGGTATTCATGGATGATTTTTCAGTTTACGGAGACTCCTTCGACAACTGTCTACTCAAACTGGGCCAAGTTTTACAAAGATGCGAGGAAACGAACCTCATCCTAAATTGGTAAAAATGCCATTTTATGGTAACTGAAGGTGTCGTCCTCGGATATAGAGTGAGTGACAGAGGGATTGAGGTGGACAAGGCAAAGATCGATTTTATCTCGAAATTGTCGCCACCTAAAGATGTAAAAGGGGTACGAGCTTTCTTAGGTCATGTTGGGTTTTACAGAAGATTTATTAAAGATTTCTCAAAAATAGCAAAACCCATGACCCAACTACTGACCAAAGACACCGAGTTTAATTTTAACCAAGAATGCTTGCAAAGTTTCACAACTCTAAAAAATGCCTTGATTTCCACACCCATACTAAGAGCCCCAGATTGGTCACAACCTTTTGAAATCATGTGTGACGCCAACGATTATGCCATAGGGTTCGTGTTAGGGCAAAGAATCAACAAGAAACCTTATGTTATATACTACGCATCCAAAATGCTCGATGAAGCGCAGAAGAACTACACCACTACAGAAAAGGAGTTCTTGGCGGTCATCTATGCGTTTGAGAAATTCCGCTCCTACCTGATTGGAGATAAGGTCATCATCTACACTGACCACTCCTCTATACGATATCTAATTCAGAAGCAGGACGCAAAACCCAGACTAATCCGCTGGGTGATGATGCTTCAGGAATTTGATTTGGAAATCAAAGACAAAAGCGGAGTGGAGAACGTCGTCGCTGATCACCTCAGCCATATTGAAGTCAAGGATGAGGATAAAGTGCCTATCCGAGACTCCCTCCCTGATGACCAGCTAATGAAAGTTACAACAAGATTCCCCTGGTATGTTGACATAGTAAACTATCTGGCTACAGGAATTGTTCACCCTTTCGCCTCTTACCATGACAAAAAGAAATTCCTCCACGATGTCAAGCAATACTATTGGGACGAACCTTATCTCTTTCGTCTATGTGCAGACGGACTTTTTCGCCGCTGCCTACCTGAGGAAGAAATCACTCATGTCCTAGAACATTGTCACTCCGGCCCCACTGGAGGACATATGAGCTCGAAAAAGATAGCCATGAAAATCCTACAATCGGGTTTCTTTTGGCCAACAATAGTAAAAGATTCCCATGATTTTGTAAAATCATGCAACAAGTGTCAACTCTCCGGTGGTATAACAAAAAGAAACGAAATGCCTCTCACTATGTGGCAGGAGATCGAGATTTTCGATGTTTGGGGGATAGACTATATGGGTCCTTTCCCCTCTTCATATGGATACTCTTCCATACTGGTCGTTGTGGACTATGTCTCGAAATGGATAGAAGTTATACCCACAGTTTCCAGCGATTCCAAACCAGTCATAAAGATGTTTAAAGATATCATTTTTCCCAGATTTGGAATCCCCCGAACTGTCATATCTGATGGTGGAACCCATTTTTTGGAGCGAAGCTTTGAAGCTCTCTTAAAGAAATACAGACTTAACCATAAATTTGCCACGCCCTACCATCCACAAACGAGTGGGCAGGTTGAAGTTTCGAACAGACAACTAAAGGCAATCTTGGAGAAAACTGTAAATAGACACCGCACTGACTGGTCCACCAAGCTTCCCGATGCCCTTTGGGCTTACCGAACAGCTTATAAAACACCAATCGGGACAACCCCATTCCGTTTGGTATACGGGAAGTCATGCCATCTTCCAGTGGAACTGGAACATAAGGCTTGGTGGGCCATCAAACAACTGAATTTTGATTTCAACAGTGCCAGAGAAAACAGACAACTCCAACTACAAGAGCTAGAGGAGCTCCGAATGACTGCGTATTAAAGTGCCAAGATTTATAAAGAACAAACCCAGATGTGGCACGACGGTCATCTAAAAAGAAAAGACATCGGCATTGGAGATAAAGTCCTTCTTTTCAACTCCAGGCTCAAAATGTTCCCCGGAAAACTCCACACAAAGTGGTATGGGCCTTTCACCATTAAACATATATACCCGACCAGAGCCATCATAATTGTTGATGGCGATGGAGGAGAAAGGACAGTCAATGGACATCGATTGAAAAAATATTATACTCCAGCAGACAAAATGCCGAGACAGACCATTGAGATCAGATACCCCACAGTGTCAACATAACAACATCAAAACTTTGTCGAGCCAGCGACGTAAAACCCAGGTGCTACTTGGGAGGCAACCCAAGATCTGAGTACCACCGTTTATCTTTTATCTTTATTTTTCTATTCCTCTCATTAACTTAGGTTTATCATCTAAAATATATAAAAATTCACATAACCAAAACAAACATAAATATATAAAAATCAAAATAACCTTATCCTTCCTAAATGGGTCTTCAAACCATTTGGAGCCAAACGGTCCTGAAACCGTTTGGAGCCAAACGGTCCTGAAACTGTTTGGATCCAAACGGTCCTGAAACCGTTTGGAGCCAAATGGTCTCGAAACCGTTTGGAGCCAAACAGTCTCTAAACCGTTTCACCTGGGGAATTTATAGGGTCAACCCCCAATTCCTATAAATATACCCCCTCTCCTTCTTCTTTCTTTGGACTCTCAAGCCTTCTAAAAACCCTCGGTATACTGTTCCATCTCTGCTCCCGTTCCCGTGCAACTTGCAACGCCGGTTCTCTTTGCCGACCGTCCTTCCCGGTTCCATGTGTCCTCACGGTGGTTGCACCCCCGTTACCGACACTCTTGCCGTCACCTTCCCCACCCACAACAACAAGGTAGGCGCACCACCATCGCCGATGCCTACAATGCCGCTGCGACTCCCTGTTCTATCAAACCATCGTCCTTTTCACCTTCACCATCATCTTTACCATTGCCGACATCTTTGATGCCTCCGCGGCTTCTTTTTTTACAACTACCGTCGCCCTTATCTTCGCTATCGTCGCCGCCTTCGCCATCGCCGCCGACTTCACCTTACCACCACCAGCCGCTCCCCGACGTTTCACCTACCAAACGGTCTCCAAACCGTTTGGTCTTTTTCAGCACTGTTTGTTTTCCGTTAAAACATGAAAATACATAACTCATACATAATCAATTTTTATGCTAACACATGACTTTCTATTTTCAGAAATGGCTTCTCCAGCAAAACAACCAACCGGAACTGCTGACAACCCTCACTGGACAATAGAAGAGCTGATAGAGGACCGAGCCAGGCTCCAAAAGATCATCGATAACTACAATGAGACTGGAAAGGCCCCACTAAAGGTCAGCATCATAGCGGCCCTTTGCGAAATTGACCGCATCAACGAATGCCTAGCTAAGGTGCCCGACGAAGAAGTAGAAGAAATCTCTTCCAGTGATGAGGGCTCAGAATATGAGCCAACTCCTGAGGCGGAATCCCCCACCACAAAGAGAAAGGGGAAGAGGAAGGCGTAGGAAGCCACTACAACTCAACAACCAAAGAAACAGGCAAGGAAGCAGGTTCATCCCGCCACTGTAAGGGAACAAACCCTGGCAGGATACATTCCACCAACCACCACTTCTGCTACCACTTCCGCCACCATCACCATTCCTATTTTCCCTCTCATCACTACTACATCACCACCACCAGAAAACCTATACATCCACACTCTACCATCCATTAATCAATCGCTTAAACCTACAAAGTACGTCTGCCCTAACGTACTAATGAAGATGGGGATTTATGACAGAATCCTCACATTGCTCAATAATGCAAATCTTTCACGGTTGTGTTTCATCCCTGAGACCTCCTACGTCAAACCTACAACTGAATTCTTTACTCATCTTAACAAAGAATTTGTCGACATTATAGATAGATCAAGGGATGGAGGTGACCGTAGGCTGTTCACCAAGCTCTTCGGCAGTAAGGTTGTCATCACAAAAAACATGCTGAACGAAATTTTTATAGACAACCAGGAGCAGCTCAAGAAAGCCAAAGTTGTTGGAATAGAGAATTCCCATTTCAACAGACATAACTTCTGGAAATCCCTGACAGGGATCGCCACCTACGAGGCAAAAACATGCAAGGTCTTGAACATACAATCTGGATTAGTGCGCACACATCATAAAATTCTCACCGGTGCACTTTTCCCCAGGACAAAAGGCGGAAATATCATCATTTCAGATCTTTTTGTTCTCTGGTCAGCCCTACATGGGATGCCAGTCAACATTGGATGTCACATGATCCAGAAGCTATCCACTTACGCCCTAGGGAAGGAAATTTGCATGGGGGGGCATATCACATCTATTATCAAATATCTCAAAATGGACAGACCTCTACCCAGATGCAAGCAGATAAAGAGCGACATCCTTACCAACGAACAAACTTTGAAAAACTCCTACATCATCAAAGAAAAGGATGCAAAGTTATATTACATTTTCTGCCTTACAGTCAAATCATCCAGAACTTTGCTACCGCTCCCAGAGCTTGCAGATTATGACACGGAAAAACTCCTCTTCACTGATGAGGAGCTTACAAAACTCATAGCTTCGGTTAAAGTAACCGACAACAAAGCAAAGGCGGGGCAGACTGAGCTCAGTATCACAACCCCGGCAAATCGTATAACAAAAATTCCAGTGAAATGACATTCCAAAAGACTTTCACAGAAACAACAGCTGTCGGGGACACCAACATCAAAACCACATCCAGAGCCAGAACCCCCCCACCCTGAAGAACAAATCACCACCTCATCTCTAGATTCCTTCATTATGAGTCTAAATGCTGAACTTACTTCCACCACCACCCCACCACCCTCCACCTTTCCACAATCGACCACTCTTCCATCATTTTCCATAATGATGTCCACCACATCCTCTTTCCCTACAACTACAAAACCACCCGCATCCTCCACTTCACCCTTTTCCTCTTTGAGCATCCCCCCTCCACTCCTACGTATGACTTCACCACCATCACCTCCATCCCCACCGTTTTTCCCCAACACTATCGATCCCACCATTCTCACCAGGAATATCACCACCTTTCCCATCCACCACCACCCCGACATCACTGGTGACCCCATCTACAGTCACCACGCACTTCGCGGAACCATCAACAATGTCTCTTCCACAAGAAACTACAACCTTTCCACCCCGACCCCAACCACCCCACCCTTCCATAACCGGGGTCCCTTTTACAAATGTCAGCGAGGAATTCGGACGTCAGTTCGACACTATCCGAAACCTCCTCACCGACCCTTCTAACATATTATATTCTATTTTTTCTTGTGTGCAGGGAATATCTAAATAGGTCGCCAGGATCGACGAGCAGAACCATGTCTTGCCAAGCATCCTTCAAGGTTTTCAGCAATGACAAGATGTCGTGGCCAAGCAAGTTGATCGCATCGACAACCGCTGCAACAACTTACCCGAGCTGATCCTTGAAGTAAAAAGCCAACAAGAAGTGATGGCCAAGCAAGTTGATAGGGTCTCTATGCAGACTCAACCTCTGCCTGAGACCCTCCGCGAGCTCAAGTAGCAACAAACAGCTCTTAGCATGCGCTTGGATGACATCATCAACACTCTCACACAGCTCAACAATCGCCAAGAGGAGTCGGCAAACAATGACATCTAACAATTACGAGCTAAAGTAACAGATCTTACAACACGACTCCTCTCTGCTAAAGAATGACACTAAGATCTCAAGGAAACACACGACACACTACTCGAAACACACGAGCATGTGCAAGTGGCATTTGACGAGCTACAAACCACCCATCGGCTGTGCAAAAAGGAAACACAGAAGAAACTATCAGACAAAGCAGCAGCTGAAAAACATGACGATACTGAAGAAGAAGATGAATCTGACTCCTTAGAAGATTCCAACGACGACACCACCTCCTCAGATGGCAAACCTGATGACCCAAATGATGCTGGGGAGGGCCCAAGCCAAGGAGCAGAACCATCTCAGAAAAGATATAACAAACACCACCAAGAAGGTGGACATGATCCCAAGTCCCCCGCACACAACGAAAATGTGAATATATCATATGGGGATCAATTCCTCGATTACTCTTCCTTGGGATCCTTGGAGGAGGCTGCAAAAGATGTGGCTTTTGCTGAGTTCCATCAATGTATTTTAGGAACCAGCACAAGCCCACCAGCTACAACCACTCAGCTTTTCTCCGCTCTTGACCAATAAGTGCCCTTTCCCCAAGAACAGGAAGAATCAGAATGAGTACGTTTAGATACAGATGAAGAACTCAATTCTGCTTCTGATTCAGATGAAGATTTGCAAAGCTTTATAGAAGATCTGGAACAAACTTCTCCACCCCTCCGCAAGAGCTTCCCCCGCCACCACCTCTACCTCATAAGATGCATGACTTAGATATGGCGGCCATCTCTACACTAGATGCTCAGGACATCTTCATCCTGAACACTATTTTCGACGATGTCAAAGAGGGGGGAGATATCATTTACCACAATACAAAGACTAAGCACAAGTTGACACGCAGAGATTTCCGCAACATCCTGCGACCCCGGTCAATAATGTCGCTCGCAATTTTCTGTGTCCTGCTCACCAACTGCATAGAAGTTTACAGAAGCTCAAAGAGGCAACATCCAGTTTTTAACACCTCACCTGCCCTATCTATAGGCTTATTATACAAAGAAATACGAGCAAAGTCTATAGAGCGGCTGCGTGCTAGTTTAACATGGAGGGCACGATATCTAACCATGCCATTTCAAGTTTCCGGCCGTTGGTTGTTTATGATTGTGGACACCGAGGCTCGTGACGCCAAGGTGTACAATTTTTGTGCCAGTGAGTTACCAGCCGGAACGATAAATTTTGTTGGAGAAGAAGCTGGAGAGGCAAGATGTATACTTTTCTGACTTCTTAAATTAATTTGGGCTGCACGCCCGTCCCTCCGCCAGGATTGGAGCCAACCCTGGTTCCAAATCATAAACCCACAAGTCCAAACTACCGATGGATCAGGGGATTGCACTTTTTGCACTATCTGTCACATTCAAGCCCTAAACCAAGAAATCCCCTTCACCGAGCTGATCTCCGAAGACTTTCACTCCCTGCGAGGGCGTTACGCCATGGAACTTATTTGTGATAGACGGTTCTTCAAGGACCTGACAATGGCACCATATGACATCCCTCACTACCACTTTTGCTGCAATCCAACGTCCGCAAAAGCGACCTTTCAGAAAAACTTTAAAGGAGTTGGAGAAAAACAAACACCCCGCCATAGTCCCTAAGGAAAGAAAATGCGATCCTTCCAACTTCGATCTAGAGCAGGATAAAGGGGTCATAGATCTGTTATCAGGGGCAACCATCAGGAGATCCTCATCACAAATGGTGCCCCTATCTGCCATAGAACCAACTTTTCCAAATTTTGACCTCGCAGCTTGCAAGAGTCTCTCCGACAATGAAATTCGCCTCATCATGTCAAGGTTTTACGCCGAAAAAGATGAACTCGTTTTCATGTCCGGTGATATTCTGGTCATGGTAGATGCACTATGGGAAACTGTACAAATCAAAGGGTCTCTATCCGTGAGCTTGATGGCTGCCTATCACTTTCTTCTCAGACAGAATCACCCTACTACCTATATGGCATTCACATACATGAAGGACGATCTCCTAAAGCTAAAGAACTTCGGAACAACTGAAGCCCTAATTTCCTTCCTACAACATACGACACCGAAATTTATCATGCTCCCCTTCCTTCACTAAGAGTACTGGATGCTTCTGACAACAAACCTACATGAAGGAACAACTATCATCTACAATAGTTCCAATAGCCAGTTCAATCCATGGCAGACGAAATACGCTGTGAAACCAAAGACGCCCACGGAGGAGGTGGCGAAGGAATGTGCCGACATCCTAATTGATCTTTTAAGTCAGCACACAAGGGCATACGACAAAGAACACTTTCACCGCCCAACCTTCAGCCACAGATGTCCCCAACAGATTCGGGAATCAAATGACTGCGGCTTCCACGTCCTCTATTGGATGTACACCATCATGGTACTTGGAAGACCAGTAGAGGACATGACAGATGTGGATTACCACGCGTTACGTGGAAAGTTTGCTGCTAATCTCCTTCGCACACATGGTGCAAATAAAGGACTAACGGACGCCTGATGCCCTTGTCCTTGTACTTCTCAACCTATCACTTTGACACTCTGAGGACAGAGTGAGTGATAAGTTAGGGGGGGAGTACACTGGATAAGGGCGAGGTATCGATTCTAAATCCTTCCCTCTCTATCTTCTTTTTCAATTCTGTATAAATTTTTTCTTAGTTTTCTTTGCACATATTTAGTTTTTGCTGATAATAAAACCTACTTGGAACAAAGTCATCCCCAGCTAACTTTAGAATCCAGTAGCCCTCAAGAGAAATAACAAGAATAGCACATAGACATGTAATGGTGAATTAATAAATCATCTTCACTCAATTTTCATGCTTTTGTTTCAATTCTACATCTGACCCTCCACAGGACAACATCAGAGCCACAATAAGCCAAAACAATCTCAAGGATGAAAGGGACATCAGGTGACATCCAAATCATGAAGCCCTGCAAGCAGACCATTCGTAGAAACCAAATAAGTGCATGTCGAACAACTCTAAGAACAGTTTTATTCTCTTCAAATAAAAGAGACTTGGCCGCCCAAAGCAAAATTCCTAAATATCCAAATCCTAAGCCTGTGAGTTTACGAATAAAAGCCAGAGTGTTGGATAAAATCATGAGAGTTGTGCCATAAATAAGGATCTATATGAAGAACCAACAAAGGTCTCGCCCGGCCGGTACATCCATCTGCCCTCACAAAGGTAGATGTGTCGTGCCCGATAGTGAAACCCTAAGGTATCTAAATATATGAAAGGCCAATAAAGGACTCGCCCGGCCGATACATTCAGGTGCCCTCAAGAAGGTAGATGTATCGTTCCTGGTAGTGAAATCCTAAAAGCATAGACAACCCCTCCCCCACTTGAAGGGGGAGTTACACTACTAAGCCTTTAGCCAACCCCCATACCCACTCTAGCTTCCGATAGGATTTTTAGGGAAGTATAAAACTGATTAGAGTCAACGACATGCACCGAATAAAAAGTGGTCCCAATGTGGGCTAAGATATGGAAGAAACCTAATATCCAAGCAACTCTCAATACCTGAAAGAGTTAAGGCAAAAAGCTCCGATACAACCTTAGAAGATCTCAGGTTTAGAATTGAAGAAAGAGTATGGAAATCTTAACTAAATAAAATTGCCTCGCCATTACATGCCTCAGCTCTATCTAACTTGAGGACAAGCTAGACTCTAAGTTAGGGGGGGTGATAACCTCCATTTTGTGATGTTATCTTAGTAATTTTCTTTAGTTTTCCACACTCTTCCTCAGATATATTAGATGGAATCTCTAACTATTCTCTTTTATTGCAAACATACTGTTAGATTAACTTTTTCCTTTTTACTTACAGAAAAAGACACAAAAAATCACAAAAGATCCAAACGGTCCCAAGTCACATGGACTCAAACGGTCCCAAGACCGCATGAAGCCAAATGGCCCCAAGACCGCATGGACTCACACGGTCCCAAGACCGCATGAAGCCAAATGGTCCCAAGACCGCATGGACTCACACGGTCCCAAGACCGCATGAAGCCAAATAGTCCCAAGACCGCATGGACTCTCACGGTCCCAAGACCGCATAAAGACCAACGGTCCCAAGACCGCATGGACTCACACGGTCCCAAGACCGCATGAAGCCGAACGGTCTGAAGACCGCATGGACTAACCAAACTGTTTGGACTTCACTTAAGGCCTATAAATAAGACCCAAGGGGTCCTCCTAAAGATATCAAGTTTTCAAATGCCCAGAGGCTGCCTCTCCTACTCCAGAGCTATTCCATCCTCCATCCTCCACCCAAAGGCTGCCGGTCTGAGATCCACACTCCATCCCGAAGGTGCTTTCTCTCTCATCGCCAAAGAAGGTGGGAAGAGGAGTCCTCATCATCGAGCAACCTGCGAAGTGTGAAGATCGTCCTTCTCTCTTTTTCCAAGGGGTTGACTTTCCTCTCTCCTTTGTGCGGATGACATTCTCTCTCTCTCTTCCCACCTCCTTCTTTGTCCTTGCTATGAGCGAGTAGTACCATTCACTAGGGTGCGGGGAGTAGCCCCTCTACCCATGTTTCATTTCATGCAATGTAATCCATAGTTTGCAATAAAGATATACTTTCTTTTCAGTTTGACATCAATCGTTTAATGAATGCTTATTGCTTGATCACCAACTTGTGTTATCTTTTATCTTTTAGTATGAATTTTCTACATTTGTACTATTAGATTCGAATCTCGATTGAATGTTGGTTCTTGATGCATGTATCCACCATGCATCTATTTCGGTATCTAGGAGTGTTTTCCAAGAAGTGAAGTAAACTCACTTACATCGTTGCACTTTCATACTATGAAATGGAATCAGTTGACGTATGAAAGTACAACCTTGATAAGTCGAGGAACACACTTTACGGAGGGAATGTTGTAAAGTAAGTGACCATTCGTTTGAGGATGGCTGGCGTTACAACATTCCCACACTCCTCGTAGTTAGTTCTCCGAAAGGAAGCTAAGTCTACAAAGATACTAACTGATTTAACTCTTATTGCATGTTATGTTTTTTTTGTGTTGCATGTATTGATCCATGAGTAGTGGTGGTGAAAACCGATCACATCCTAGTGATTTCTTATCATTGTTAACAACCTAAGTTTACTTTCTTGCTTTTACTTTACTTGCGCTTAGTTTAAAACAACCAAATCAAATCTTTGGACTAAATATCAACTATTAAGGAGTTAAGTGAAATTCCAACGTTTTCCATCTTGTTGTCGCCAACCAGACCGTTGTCCTGTGGATTCGACCCTTAACTATACTGCGATAAGACTTCCACGTATCTTAGCATGCGTGGGTGGAGTTTTAACCTAGTATAAGCAAGGCTAAACCTAAAGACTTACCATCTTTAGGATTTTTAGTGGTACACACAATTCCACATGAGTGGAAGCTCCATCAACGATTAAGAGGATACATATTATCAAGCTAAAATTAAAAGCACCACATGATAGATAGAATAATTATACATATAATCACAAGATATCACTAGAGTTTCATATTGGAGACCAAGTATACTATAAGGTATTGCCTTGGAAGGAATTTTATAGTTTTTAGATGAAGGGTCTTCTTTCTCTGAGGTACATGGGGTCCTATCCTATCATAAATAATGTTGGTAGAGTGTCCTACATGTTGAAGTTCCTACCATAGTTGACAAATTTGCTTGATGTAGTCCAAGTTTCCATGTTGAGGGAGTGTCATCCAAATATAGAGTATCCAATTTAATTTCGGTTGGTAGATATATCATGCATGAGGAAGGACTAGTTCAAATCTTGAACAAGGGGGTTACAAAACTTGAAGAGGAGGGATATATAGTTAATGAAGGTTTTGTCGCATCAATATGGTGTTTAGGAGACCACATGTGAGTTGGAGAAATTTCATCGATTGTATTTGACTTTATTATAGGATTTTGAAGGAAAATTCCTATTAGGAGGGTGAGTTGTGAAATCCTAAACCTTACTTTAATTTAATCTTTCTTTGGTTTCCCCGATTTCATGATTTGTTTTGTTTAACATGGATTGATTTTGGGTGAAACCTTTGCAATAATGGACATATAAGTTTAAAATGATAGGGAGAATCTATGTTCAAATTTTGGTACCATGATATGTTTAAATTTGTGGACTAAAATACCAAACCTTATATAGTGCGTCGACCAATTGGATACATCTATGCATGGTGGATTAATATGTCATCTTGGTTTGGGCTTGGAGTGGGCCACTTTGACCCCTTAAGGTGGGATAGAGTGGGTTGAGAATTCATGTTTGATTGATGTGTGTAGTTGATGCCTTTAGGGATTGTTTTGACCAACCTGGACAGTCGATTTGGGTGGAGAGAGGGTCAAAGAAAGTGATTTTTTGCCATGTTGGCTAGTTTTTTCGTCGATGCAAGTAGTAGTGGGTCGATACATGTAGTGGAGCAGTCAAAGTGAGTGGTTGTGAGTACTTCAACCTGATTTTCAAGCTTGAGGCGGGACTTTTGGGCCAAGTGGCATGTACATAGGATTAAATGCAATTTTTTCTAACACTGATACATATATATACGAGATTCCTTCTGCACTAGGGCCTTGTTGGTTTGTTTTGGAGATGAAAACTTTGTCATGAAGCTATAGGATGATGTTTCTTTCTTGAAAGCCATTGCATATTGGTCCTTATTCAAGTGTTGACTATTTGAGCCTAGAATATTCTCCTTGCTAGCCTCACTGAGAACAACTATATATAATTTTATTCCCTTCTTTTCATATTTTCAATTATTTTCTCTCTTATTTGCCCTCTTAGATGAGGTTCTTCAAGTCCCAAGGTCTACTTTATACCTAAAACCCTCTCTTTTCTTCATGTTTTGTCTAGTTGGAGTTAGTGCATGTGGAAGTGCACACTTTTGGGAAATCTAGGTAAATATATTTCCCAACCCCAAAGGGGGAAACAGTTAAAAACTACACATATACATGTATCTTACAAGATGAAAGGCTAGATCATGCTATCGTAAGAGTTTTTTAGTACCCTTATGTTACAATAGGTCTCAATTCCTACATGTAATATTAGAGACACTCTTCAACCTATGTTTATAGGTCTTTTATAGCAACTTCATTTCTCTTTTGAGTTTGTTGAAGATGGAACAATCATCATTGATTCCTCCCCCATGTAGTATTGTATTCCTTCCCAACCAGATGAAGTGAATGCATCCGGTTGTGGGCCATAGTTCTAGGGTTTTGTTGTTATTATATCTATCACCAATATTGGTAAGACATGAATGAAGTGAATAATAACTTCTTATGCTTGGATTCAGTTGAGCATGTCCCTATAGATACCTCCATATCTTACATGTGTTGAAGATATGATCAATAAACTCTTCAACTTATTTGCATAGGTTGTGACACACTAATGTAACATGAACGAGATTACTCAAAACCAAATGCACAATCAACTGCTAAACAATCACATTACCAAAAAAAGTAGGTAAATCAAAAACCGATCTCATATTACTATCATGTGCAGAAACATATTATGCAAGGGTCCATCAACCTGTATCACATCACATACCATAATAGATATTTACACCCTTTCACTGGCCAACTGCCACAACTTATATACAAAAGAGATATTGTTTCACATATACAAGACACATATATACAACTACGACATACTACCAAAACACGTGTGGATATACAACAACTACAAAACACATCCCTTACCGGATCTGAGAGTACATGGATGACACTAGGACTCTAGTTCGACAACAACTAACACCTTATCCAACCTTCTGTGCCTACTGATCTCCAAGCTACTCTTCCTCAATATCACGATCATGACCATGCCACTGACGACCATCTAAAAAAGATGTGGTGACTCACAAGGTGAGACACATGTCCCAGCGAGAGATATAACTCTCAACCAACAGTTATTTTTACTACATATATATAGCTATTAAATAGGATGAGCAGATTCAGTTAAGTGAATAATTTGAGCTGCTTACACAGGTTAAGAAGATTGAACAACTATAACAGATAAGCATAACATCATGATAAGAAGGAATATGAAGAACATGTATAACAGTTGATTTCTCATACCACATCATAAAGCAACGAAGTAGTATAATAAACAAGGCAAGGGTAAACATCCAATATGAAGCGTTTTTAACCCTATATAGATATACTACATGACTATATTACATCTTTTATTAACACCCTTAGGATTTGAGTCATACCACCCAAATAAATTGACCACTTCTAAGTCAAAATCAGTGCCATACAAGATCTAGGAAGAGCCGAAATCCAAGATCTTATCCCCACTCAGTTAGTATGAGTGAACATCGCAATGACATATCAGTCAAACAACCACTAGTGACACATAGTCAAGCTGAAAACACCAAGCCCATCTTGGTACAAGTCACGATGCTAGACACCATGATATGAAACCCTACCACTGAGGTTCAACCACAGTTGTCCTCAAATCACATTACATATATATAATCAATGAGACACGACACTGAGGTATGATCGTTACCACTCCCAAAACACTTGGGGTCAAGATGAGAAGGACACGCAATCACTTGCACTTTGCATACTCAACAATATGCACTCTGATTTCCCTTATGAATACTCGTTTCACAATCCAGTAAAACTTGACTCCAGAATGTATCTATGGCACATGGAAACTACATGATTAGGGTTCCACTCGATTAGTTAATGCCAATTGGGTATCTTTGAACTACATCAATCAAGTTACTTACAAACCCTAGAAAATTCTACAAATATAGGGGTAGACTACAACTCTAGAAGATATAAATGTATAAAAGTTAAAGCTTATCGCATCACCACATGGTACTGTGCCATTGTTATTCATGAGTTGACCGTCATCATATCATCTCGGGATTCCAAGCCTTTATCATATTACACAGAGGGTATCACCTTAGGTTAGGGAACAAGGCCATTGCCAAGGTCATAAAACCATTCACACTGTTCCCTACAAGAACATCATTATCTCTCCATACCTCATCAAGGCTTATCATCATCAGCACACATGTATCACATAAGTTTGGCATAACCATGCATTTAAGAACCATAACGCTCATATGATAATATATTAGAGTTGCAACAGTTTTGAAGAGAGAAAGTAATGTATCAACATGCTAATTACTCAAGCAAGCTAAGCAACATTATCATAGACTTGAAATTAGGGTTAAGTTCAATCACAACAAAATGATTTAGGATTTCAAGTCAGCAATAGATGTAAGCCCTAATTATTGTATCTTCGACATTCATGGAATCAAGAAAGTCAAACACCATCATCATAAGGTCAAGCACATATGAAAATCATGGAGTCTAGGAATCTTCATCGACCAAAGAGAATATGTCTCACCTTTTCACCGAACGAAGAGGTGAACTACCCTCAACGACCACCTAGGTCAAGCACGCCATTCATTGAAGAAAAGCAAGGTCTTAACGACCAAAGAAAACTTGAATAATCATTGACCGAAGAAGATAGATGCATGGTGACCGATGAAGAACCTTATCGCTTCATCGACCGAAGTGGATTCAAATCATCAACAATCACAGGAATCAAGTCTTGGAGACCAAAGGAAAAATATGAAAGCACCGTCGATCGAAGAGGACACCTCATCATTCATAGAGACCACCCACGGGCACAAGACATCATCAACCGCATAAAAGAAGTTCAACTTAGCAACCCCATGACTCAACATCATAACAACCTCATGAAGAGAGAGAAAACTCATCAACCACAAGATCAAACAGGTTGAGTATCACCATGAAACTAAAAATCTCCAAGGTTTATAGCACAAGGAGGAAAACCACTCCAAGACCCTAAATTTGATCACCAACAAAAGAGGAAGAAAAACCACAAATCAAGAGAGAGAATCAACATTTCTACCAATATGCATGTATCAAAAGACTCCATCATTAAGCAAGTAAACAAAACCTTGATAATGAGAAAGAAGCCAACATTAAGAGCATGCATGCAAGGTTCACAACCTCCATCATTAAGGTTTCAAGTACAAGATTAGGGTTTCACCAAATAGGGGTTTATTTATTCAAGATCACCATAGAACATAAGCCATAGATCATAGATATCATCACCATTATACTTAGAATCACGTTTTCAGAGTAAATTACTTGCATTCAAGGTTAGGTGCAACAATAATTGAGGATAAAGCTATATAACTCTCCTTCACAAGGATGAAGCAACTTCGACAACAAGGGATCTCCAAGAAAAGAGAGAAAACCTTACCTTGATCACCTCCATGTACAATCTTGAACCACCTCAAAGAGAGAAGAAAAACCCTATGTTAAAGGATCATAAGAGGGAAACCAAGTATCTAGGCTGAAAAGACAAGAAAGAGGAGTTCTTCACGTTCAACTCAAGCACCACAATGGAGAACCATGGATTCAACCAAGAAGAGAAAAGTTACTCAAGCTCAACTTCAAGCACCACCATGGAGAACCATGGACTTGTCAAAGAAGAGAGGGAAGAGGGGTAGGGTAATAAGAAAACAAAGATCAAGAGAGGTAAATCACTTACCAATATCAAGGAACACCAAACCATCACCAAACAAGGGTTGCTCCAAAATCCTTGCTCACATGCAAGATGAATCAGACACTAGATCTCCACCTCCACCACCACCACCCAACACAAGGGGACGGGCTCCAAGGGAAGAAGAGGGAAGGAAAGGAATGTAAAGGGTTTAGTTGCATACAAGAAGAGAGGTTTATATAACCAATGGTTAGAGAGAGAAGGGAGGTTAGGTGTCATGCAAACATGTGCTACTTGTCCATCATATATTGACCATGCAAGAATTAATCTCATGCATACATCTAGGGTGATAAAACCAAGGAAAACTAGCAATCTAATAACTCTAGGAAAATCCATCAGTAGAAAGAAACCTAGCGACCAAACAAGGTCCAAGCATAGAGACCACATATAACCCACATCTTAGGTTTCTTGGCTCATCGATCTCCAAAACTGCTTAGACACACTCAAGCCTCATTGACTTCAAAGAACATGAACAAGAGTACATTTTGGTGATTACTGAAACCAAGGAAACCATCGGTCAACATCAAACTAGGGAAATCATGCAACCCTAAACATCAACTCATGATGTCACCACATTAAACCAAAGTACAACAAGGATATGGGGCACCACTCTCTCCACATTATGTCAAAACATGTGAGGCATAACAAGAATGTGAAAAACTTCAAAAAAAAACCTAAACATGGGTAAACTACAACAAGGTCCAAAATAAGCACATATACGTAAAGCTGACTCAAACAACATCCAAGTTGGGCCAAACTTGAAACACAAGCCTGTCACATGTTATTAAAGCATATCATAAGATTATATTAAGGTATTAAGCATATAATTATGCTAAGAAAGCAAGATAAACTAGAAAGCTAGGTCAGGGGTATTACAACCCTAAACTCCTAAAAGGATTTCACCCCCAAAATCCTACAAAAACAAAGATGAGTAGTTCCTACGCATCTCATCCTATAACTCCCACGTGGCTTTTTCCATGCCACATTGATGCCACAAAACCTTAGTTGAGAGTATATACTTCTTATTCAACTTATGACCCTCAACATATGATACATCCTCCTCCAACTCAACCTCCACTAGCTGCAACACTTGCTCTATATCTGGACAACACTTATTCATCATAGAAACATGGAAAACAATGTGCAACCTGTGCAACTCTGGCGGTAGCTCCAACCTCTCCACTATCACCCAAATTTAATCATGACCTTTGGCTGCCCTAGGAAGACCAACCACAAAGTCCATAGTGATATGATCCCATTTCCATTATGGTATTAGCAATGGTTGTCACGTCCATGCAACTTTCTAATGCTTAGCCTTGACCTGTTGACAAACTGAACATCTAGAAATGAACTCTGCCACGTCACACTTTAAACTAGGCCACCAATGCATGTCCTTTAAGTCATGGTACATCTTGGTACTACCTTGGTGTATAACATACATTGGGGAATGAGCCTCCTCAAGAACCAACTTCCTCAAACTGTCAACATCGAGAACCATTATCTTGTTGTGAAAGCAAATTGTCCCATCATCAACCTCATGGAATCCATCATACCTCTTGATGCCAAACTCTACCTTGATAGTCTATATCATAGAATCAACATGTTGCACATCTCTGATATGTTGTATCAAAGTAGGCTTCACATGTAACTGCATTGACAAGCCTGCCAACAAGGAGAACTCCAACTATACATTCATTACACGCAATGACACTTACATGTTTCGCTTATGGCACACTAATGCACACAACAATGCCTTATTTGCAGACGACGACAAAGAAGACTTCCTGCTAAGAGAATCAACCACCACATTTGCCTTTCCTGGATGGTAGTCTATCGTGCAATCATTGTCCTTGATCAAATCCATCCATATCATTTGTCACGTGTTCAACTCCTTATTCGAGAAGATATAATGAAGGTTCATGTGATTGGTGAAGATATGACACTTCTCTCCATAAAGGTAGTGTCTCCAAATCATCAAAGCATGGACCACAATTGCAAGCTCCATATCATGTGTCAGGTAGTTCTCCTCATGTTTCTTAAGCAAGGCATATAACTGGTCCTGCAGCAAGTTCAACAAGTATCCCTTGTTGTAGTGTGCTTATTTCTTCAAGTTGTACATAGACAACCGTCGACACCAACCTCCTGGTTGATCAGCACAGATGTTGATAAAAATGTCCTTCTAGAAGGTGGCAAAGGCCTCCTTTCCTCTATGACAGTCTATGTGGACCACCAAGATCTCTTGTCGTTCTTTTGGAATAGATAAGAAGGGGTTGTCACTTCTAGACAATGTGCTAGCATTGACTTGCTCTCCCTTGTTGTCTCTCCCTTGCCATCCCTCCCTTTGACGAATAGAACTTGCTCATGTTCTCACATTACCACAACTACGAGAAGACAACACTTTTTAGAGCTTAGTATGGTGTATTTAGAAAGCCTCGACTACCCCTCTATTTATAGGGGGTAAGGGTCAGGATTTCTAGATCTATTAGGAGTCAAAAAGATGAAGTTTCATGGAATTTCTATAACTTGCAAACCATCAACCAGTTAGTTCACAGCTGAATCGATCAGTTCACATGTGAGTCAATCAGTTCAACAATTGAATTGGTCAATTTACTATGTTTCCTATTTGCAATTGTATTGGTTTTAATATTTGATTAATGCACAAAATGATGTCAACATCAATCCTTGATCCAATTCCATTGATCAACGAAATGGCCTATTTACAACCTTAACTGATAGTTCACATATCTGAGATGTTCGATTCACTTACTAAATTGGTCATTTTAGTGTTCTGATAGCCAATCTTGTATAAATTCAATACCTAACACTTTAGTAATCAAGTTTAAACCATATTCATGAGTAAACTCCTATTCCAAGTATATCCTATGTGTGTACCCTATAGGTTCCAAGTTACATTGGCAAAGAATGCCCATAACCAACTTATGACATCACAAGCAATGATTGGTATCTAGAAAAACATCATTCCTACCCAAGTAATGGAAAAGTTGGAGAACTTCAACCTACAATTTGTTATTAGTGTTAGAGTAATCGCATCTTTCCTTTGTCATTTATATTATGATTGAACTCGAGGTATGGAATCATCATCCTCTTCAACATTTAATCCATGTTCTTTAAACTAGAGCAGTATGTCTGAGATATATGTGAGTTCAATATCACATATTAACTCACATGAGCATTGACATGCATTTCTCAGTCTCACTTATCAAGTGGCCAAGATATCAAACTCATGAAGGAGGGACAAATCTCATCTACGTCACTCACAATCATTCCCCATGTGTTATAATGTATCTGAGCATCACCTTTATGGTAACCCTTATTCAAGATCACATTGGATGATGTCAAAGTACATTGAACAACATGTTACAACTGTAGTCATTTAAGCTCTAAGAACCTCAATCACCACCTCTCACTATGAGAGATGATTCTGACTACTAATCCATGGTTTTCATGCATCACTCCCAAGGTGGGTCTATCTGATACACTGCTCTTTAACAAGTATGTAAGTGTTTGGTTTGATATCACATATCATGACTTAATGAGATTATGCCATCAACCAATATACACTCTAGTATTATGTGTTATTGTTGTCTACCAGCTTCCACAATAACATGTGACCAGGGACTTAACAAGAACGTATATAATCTTAACATCCGTGTGATCTCATTATTTAGGTCCTCAACCTGAAGACACATGAAATTGAGTAACATCATTCTTTAGACATTTATTATGTAACATCATTATCGCAGAACTAGATAAAACATAATAAATGGAAGATTACCTTTATTATTAATCAAATAATTTACAAGATATTCTATTACAATCATCATATGATTGGCCTCTGGGCATACATGTCAACAGACTCCCACTGTCACTTAGATCCAATCACCCATGAACTTAATCCCAAGTGTCTAACATGACCTTCATGCTTCTATTGTGAAAGTACTTTTGCCAAGGGGTCAACCACATTGTTGTCAGTTGATACTATGTAAACATTCACTTCTCCTTGATGTACATATCTCGTATGAGATGGATCTGCCTTTGTATGTGCTTAGAATGCTGATGCGATATGGGTTCCTTAGTTTGCACAATAGCTCCATTGTTGTCACAATATAGCTCAACTTCATCACTAATGCCTGGAACCACCCCAAGTTTAGAAATGAACTTCTTGATCCACACAAACTCCTTTGCTTCTTGGATGCAATGATATAATCATCCTCAATTGTAGAATCATCAACTCTTTCTTGCCTAGAACTCTTCCAACTTACAACTCTATTGTTTAGGAAAAACATAGATCTAGATTGCAATCTATTGTCATCTTTGTCAGTTGTGAAGCTTGCATCGGTGTGACCATTTACCACCAAATCTTCCTCACCACTATAAATAAGGAATTGATCCTTAGTTCTTCTCAAGTACTTAAATATGTTCTTTATGACAGTCCAATGTCTTTTATCTAGATCTGACTGATACCTACTATTCATACTCAAGGAATATGAGACATCATGGAGCGTATATAACATTGCATACATGATAGATCCAATTGTAGATACATATAGAATCTTACTCATGTGCTCCCATTCTTAATGCGAACTGGGACATTGAGCTCTTGAGATACTAACACCATGAGACATGGGTAAGTTTCCTCTCTTTGAGTTCTCCATGATGAACCCTTTTCAGTACTTTATCAATGTATGTGCTCTGGCTTAGGCCAAGAAGCCTTCTATATCTATCTCTATAGATCTTGATTCCTAAAATAGAGGAAGCTTCACCTAAGTCCTTCATAGAGAATGTATTTCCTAGCCATGTTTTTACCATCTATAAAGTAGTGATGTCATTTCCCATCATTAGTATGTCATCCACATACAATTTGAGGAATACAATCATGCTCTCACTAAGATTCTTATAAACACATGGTTCATCTTCATTTTGATTAAATCCAAACTCTTTGACAATTTTGTCAAATCAAAGATTCCAACTCTGAGATGCTTGCTTCAATCCATATATTGATCTTGGTAGCTTATAGAATTTATTTGCATCCTTTGGATTTATAAAACCCTCAGGTTGTGTCATGTACACATCCTCAAGAATATTTCCCATTAAGGGATGTGTTTTTAACATCCATCTGCCAAATCTAAGATGTAATGGCAAGCATGATCCTGACAGACCTAACCATGGAAACCAAAGAAAAAGTTTTATCATGCTCAACACCTTGAACTTATTTAAAACCCTTTGCAACCAATTGGTCTTTGTAAGTTTGTACATTACCATCCATGTCAGTCGTCTTCTTGAAGACCCATGCACTTGCACCCTATGAGTTTTACCACTTCAGATGGATCCTCTAAGGTCCATACCTTGTTGGTGTACATGGATTCCGTATCAGATATCATGTCCTGAAGCCATTTCTCAAATTTTGGTCCCTTAACAACTTCTAGTTAGGTAGTTGGTTCATCATCATTTACCAACTCATTGTTTTCTTGAGTCATAATATAACCAAATCTATCTGGCTGATGGTGCATCCTACTAGATCTATGAGGTTCATGTGTTACATGAGGAATTTGAGATTCCACAACAGTTTGTGACTCTCTATGTTCCTCTTGTACCTCTATAGGTTTAATGCTTTCTTGTTGGTCTTGAACCTCTTCGAGTTCTAATTTCCTCCCATTAATTCCTTTAGAAATGAATTCCTTTTCTAGGAATACAACATCCCTAGGAACAAGCACTTTGTTGTCATATAGAGTATAAAAGTAGTATCCTTTGGTTTCCCTAGGATATCCAACAAAATAACATTTATCCAGTTTGGGTCCAAGCTTTTCATGAAACAAATTTCTCACATAAGCTTCACATCCCAAAATCTTTATAAAAGACACATTGGGACACTTCCCATACCATATCTCATATGGTGTCTTTTAAACTGATTTAGATGGTACATGGTTTGGTGTGAACACCGTGGTTTCTAGAGCATAACCCCAGAAGGAAGTCAAAAGATCAACAAAACTCATCATTGATTGCACCATGTCTAGTAATGTGTGATTCCTTCTTTTTGAACACCACTATGCTGAGGTGTTCTAGGTGGCGTCCATTGTGATATGATACCACAATCTTACAGAATGTCCTCAAGATCTTATCTGAAGTATTCTCCACCTCGATCAGAATGAAGTGCCTTAATACTTTACCAAGTTAGTTATGTACTTCATTCATAAAATCCTCAAACTTTTTAAGAGTTTCTGACTTATGTTTCATCAAGTAAACATAACCATACCTACTAAAATCATCAACAAAGGTAATGAAGTATTGATAACCACTTGTAGATTTTGTTCTAAAAGGGCCACGTACATCAATATGTATGAGTCCTAACAAATCACTAGTTCTCTCATTATTGCTAGCAAAGGGAGTCTGTCATATTTCCCAACAAATAAAAATCAGATGTCTCTATTGATTTGAAATCAAAATAGTCTATATATCCATATTTAGGGAGTTTGGAAATGTGTTTCTCATTGATGTGCCCTAGACAACAATGACAAAGACATGTTTTGTTTGAGTTATCAAGTTTTAATCTTTTAGCATTTACGTTATAAACATTTGTCTTAAGATCTAACAAATAAAGACCATAAGACATTGGGACACTGCCATAAAATATCTCATCTTTTTAAATAGAACATTGACCATTCTTTATTTGAAATTCATATACATCCTTGTCCATACAAGATATAGAAATAATGGTTTTATTAATGGTAGGTACAAAACAAAAATTCTTTAACTCTATTACAAGCCCCATGGATAGAGATAAATTATAGGTTCCAACATGCAGTGGCAAAAACTCTTGCTCCATTCACAACACATAGTTTGACCTCACCCTTTCTTAAAGGCTTACTTCTTTTCAGATCCCGCATCAAACATATGTGAGATCCACATCCAGTATCCAGTATCCAAGATGAATAAGTAGACAAATTTATCTCAACAATGTATATATCTGAAGTGGAGATATATATCCCCTCCTTTTTCTTCCTCAGTTCCTCTAGGTAGAGAGGGAAATTCCTCTTCCAGTGTCCAAGCTAGTGACAATTGCCTCCCCTGGTCTCCCCTCTCAGTTCCTCTAGGTAGAGAGGTAAATTCCTCTTCCAGTGTCTAAGCTAGTGACAATTGCCTCCCCCAGTCTCCCCTCCCTTTGCTTTGAGTGTAGAAGACTTGGGCCTCAAGACAGGTTTAGAACTCTTCTTATCTTTTCCTTTTCCCTTTGAATTCCCTTTTCCTCTTCTGGTCATCATCACAGACTTGGGATTGTCTTTCTTCATTTGCGCTTCAGTTGTTCTCAACATGCCAAGTAATTATGACAATGGCTTGTCAAAATCATTAACGTTGTAGTTCATGACAAACCAGACATATGACTTTAGTAGTGACTGCCGAATCACATTTGTGGCCAACTCTTGACCCAAGGGAAATCCCAATCTAGAAGGGTTCTCCACATACCCAATAAGCTTGAGCACATGGGGACCTACTAGATTTCCTTCTGCCATGTTTCACTTGAACAATTCCTTGGAGACATCATATCCCTCTTATCTATCATGATCTTGTTACATGTTCTTAAGATGTGTTACCATCTCAATAACATCCATATTCTCAAGGTGTCTCTACAACTCATAGTTCATTGAGCATAGCTTCAAACACTTGACATCTAAAACATCTTCAGAGTGCTTCTTGTAAGCAACCTTGTAAGCCTTAGGCATTGTGGGAGCAAGTTCATCTGGCTCTGGTGTCTCCAGGACATAGATCTTGTGTTGTCGTGTGAGAACAATTCTCAACATCCTGAACCAGTCATAGAAATTATTCCCATTAAACTTGTCCTTCTCAAGGACTAATTGTAGGGAAATGTGTTATTGGTTGCCTTTTGATTCTATAAGAGAAATTTATAGTTTGTCAATACACTTTTGATTTGATTTGATTAAAATAAATTTTGAGAATGCAAAATAAATTTGGACAATGTTTAATTGGGCCTTTAATTAATTATTGCTCCCACTATTTTGTTCAAATTGATATTCCTCACATATCAATTTGTAAGATTGCAGCCCACAACCTTCTAGAGAACCAAGAACAAAAATAATTGAGTTATTACCTAACCAACGCCAACATCCATAACCAATTATTAATGTAGACAACTTTTGCCAATTGCATCTTATGAAATTCTTGGATAGATGGTATGTGTAACTCTTTGTCATAGTCATCTACATATTTCTAGGAACTTAATCTCATTAAGGTCACCAAGTTAAGTTTGACCCAAAACCCAACATGACAGAAATGCACCTTGTTTGGTAGACCCACATAACTACCATCATACTTCCATGAGATGGGCAACACACCACGCTTGGCATGCCCATGCTTAGTCGATTAAGATTTTCATGTCTTTTTCTTATAGAAAGAATCTAAGACTTAATATGTGATTGATGGATTTTATTATTATATAAATTCATATACATATCCAATCACCATATACTAATATGTATCATATACATACTATATCCACAAAAAAAACATGCAACTATTAGATATACAAGCGATTATTATGGTCATACTATTATAATTCCTTAGAGCCACAAGGAATTACTACCACCTAAGGTCCACATCATATGTAGCAATATGTTGTTGAAGAAGATATGTGTTGGAACCAGTCCGAGTCGATCGATTTAACTCTTGAACCAATTAGTTGGCCTCATGGTCGGCCGGTTGGTCTCTCGGATCAATCGACTGGTCTTTAGTTCAAGCGACATCTATACTCCTTTAGTCGATAATGTGGGCCACCAGCCGATCGATAGACGGCTCCTATCATCTGGTGTCCTCAGTCCTCCAGTCAATCGGCTTGACTCCCGAGTCAATCGATTCATCTTGTATTGAACATTTTCTTTGCCATAACAAGAATTAAAACTTCCTATTCCTATTTAACATGTTGCATGGTAATAGGAAAACTTTGAGTTACATTTGAGGGGAGCATTTGAAGGAAAAAATTGATACTTTAACATATGGAAAATGTGAGAGTCTCAGTATGCAAACTGAGATATAAATAGTAATAACAACCATCAAACCAAGCACAAAGATCTAGGATTATTGTCCATAATCATGCTAACATCCATCGTCAAAACCAATCAAAATATAGTAAAATGACGTGGCTATGACACCACTGTTGTGAAATGTTACCAGATATGGTAGCAGAAACAATAAAATGCATGGTCATATTCCCCTTAAATAGTATATCGCGTCAACAACTATGAACTGGGAATGAGGGTTACAAGGCATATACCTAGTCCTAGAGCAAGACTAGTGACTATACCTTACTACAACATGCTTCTTTCTTCAAGTTGCACCTGGAAGGCTGTCAGCAACGGCCTCCTAGTTGATCACCATGTATGACGGTTGTCAACATCCACCTAGAGGGTGGAAAATGCCTCCTTGCCTCTATAGTAGTATGTGCATACTACTAGGAACTCCTATCATTCTCTTAGAACATATAAGAAGGAGTTGTCCCTTCTAGTCAATGTTCTAACGTCAACTTGATCTCCCATATTATCCATCCCTTTCTATCCCTCCCTTTGGCAGGTAGGACTTTCTCATATTCTCATGTTACCACAACTGTGAGAAGACAACAATTGTTCGAGCTTACTGTTATTTCTCTAGAAATCCTTGACTACCCTCTCTATTTATAGGAGGGTCAGTATCAGGATTCCCAGATCAATCGGGAGTCAAGGAGACAGAAATGCATGAATTTTCTACAACCTGCAAACCATGAACCGATCACTTCACAGATGAACTGACTGGTTCACATGTGATTCGATTGGTTCAACACTTGAAACAATTGATTCACTATGTTTCTTATTCATGATTGTATTGGATTTTAATTTTATATTAATGCACAACATGACGTCAACATCAATCCTTGATCCAATCTCATTGATCAACCAAGTAGTCAGTTTACAACCCTGAACCGATCGCTTCACATATCTAAGCCGATTAGTTCAATTGATGAACCAGTCATTTTAGAGTTTTGATTGAAAATCTTGTTTAAATTGAATACCTAACACTTTAGTAATAAAGTCTAAACCATATTCAAGAGTAAACTCCTCTTCTAAGTGTATCCTATGTGGGTGACCCTATAGGTTCCAAGTTACATTGGCACTGGATGTCCATAACCAATTTATGACATCAGAAGCAATGAGTGGTAACTAGTAATACATCATTTCTACCCAAGTAATTGAAAAGTTGGAGAACAACTTTGACCTACAATCTGTGATTAGTTTTATAGTAATCACATAGTTTCTCTATCACTAATATCCAAATTGAACTCCAGACATGGAATCATTATCCTATTCAACGTTCAATCTATGTTCCTTGAACTAGACTAGACTGTCTAAAATGTATGTGATCTCAATATCACATATTGACTCATATGAGCATGGCCATGCATTTCTCAGTCTTGCTTATCAAGTGGCCAGGATATCAAACTCATGTAAGAGGGACAAATCCCATCTACATTACTTATATCCATTCCCCATGTGTCACAATGTATCCAAGCATCACCTTTATGGTAAAACTTATTCAAGGTCATGTTGGATGATGCCAAAGTACATAAAACAACATGTGATGAGCGTAGTGATTTTAGGTCTAAGAACCACAATCATGACCTATCACTATGAGAGATGATTCTGACTACCAATCCATAGTTTCCATGCATCACTCCCAAGGTGGGTCTGTATAATACACTGTTCTCTAACAAGTATCTATGTATATTGTTTGATATCATATATCAGGACTTTATGAGATTCTGTCATCAACCAATACACACTGTAGTCTTATGTGTTATTTTTGTCTATCAGCTTCCACAATAACATCTGACAAGGGACATAAAAAGAATGTATATACTCTTAACATTCGTATAATGTCATTGTTCAGGTCCTCAACTTGAAGACATACATCATTGAGTAACATCATTCTTTAGACATTTATTATGTAACATCATTATCTCATAACTAGATAAAACAAAATAAATGGAATATTGCCTTTATTATTAATCAAATTGTTTATAAGATATGCCATAACAATAATCATATGATTGACTCTCTGGGATTACATACCAACAATAAGGGTGATGACGACTCCACCTTTATTGATGCACTTTAAGGTGACTTTTTGATCATTCATGTCACAACATGGAACATCCCAATATTTGGGATTCCAACTAACACAAATACGACCATTAGCATCATCATCATGATTATACAACCATTGCCAATTATTGGGGAAATTTTTTCTTAAAGCATGTAGCATATGCTTCTTTATTTTCATTTTGACTAGGAGTTTCATAGATGTCTGATCCTCCATTATCATCCTTCAAACCTCTCTCTTCTTATGTGGTTTACCTAAACCATGAACATTCTTCATGAGAGAGGACATCAGAGATATTTTCTAGAGGAACGGGTTTTGCATGGCTCATTCACTCTAGTTGACTTGGATGACCTAGTAGCGCTAGGTACCTTGTTACCATTGTTTCTTGTAGCTCTCGGGGTCACGCTCAGATCATTAACTTGTTCAGTTGTGTCATTGGAACAAACACATGAAGCCTCAAGACCACATTCAACTAAGTTTGCATTTAAATGAACTTCATCCACTCCCTTTGCACTGTTTCTTTTGTTATTCATCTCATCTTAAACAACTTCGTCAAATTGATTACTGTTGGTGTAGTTGTCTCTTCAACAATGTTTTGATCCAAGTTATCGGTGATGGTTTTGTTTCTTCTACCCACCATTTTCCATACTTGTGCTTGAGGTTTTTGAGACTCCTTCTGGGCTTGTTCCTCCGCTATTGTCTTCAATGGGAAATCTTATTCATCGTGCCCAAAGACTCTACAATCTGAGCATCGTTTAGGCATGTGAACATAATGGATGTCCACTATATACAGATCCCTTTTGGCATATTGAAACATATCTCCTTGGGTGGTTCTTCATCGTCTTCAACCTCTACCAGGGCACAAGCCCCCCCAATGATTCTTGCCTAATTGACTTATAGTAAATTCTCAAGAGTTTCCCCACCCCATTGGAAACAATATCGACTACCTTGGGTGATGAGTTCCTACCCATGCTGGGTATGTTGTTCTAGACTGGGATCAAATTGAAGAAGTCTTTACGAAGATCATTTTCAATTTTGTAGTCTTTAACTAGGCCAGTCTGTTGATAAACTGAAGAGGTCCATCATTGATAATGTTTTGTTTGTCTTCGACAAAATTGAAGCGTAATAAAAAGAACTTATCTGGCTTGGAGAAGAGATCCAATCCACCTTTTGGTTTCCAAACCCTTCTGAACCACACCAGCAAGCAATGGTAATATGGTCTCTTACCGATGGCGTACATGATAGCAGTATGCTCCCAAGACTTCTCCATAGCTTCATATATGCCATCGTCAATGGTGACAAAGCATTTGCATCAATCTTCTCTGGTAGAGTAAACTCGTGTTGTTTGAAGGAACTCGAGTTGAGGACTTGGTTTCAAGCTTTCTTAGGTATAGTTTTCTCTACATCACTCATAGGAGAAGCCTTCTTCGAGGAAGTGGTTGAGATAGAGGGGAGGATCCCCCCTCCACTGTTCTAGGAGGATCGCCTCCTAGGTCGCCATTTCTCTGGAGCAGCACTAGGGAAACCTTAGAGAAGCATGACAAACTATGACAATTCAAAGGATAATATCATGAAAGTGCACATTTGGACTAAGTTTCATGCATGCACTTTTTAGAGACATGATATTTACCTAAGGCGAGTGATTTATCCTTTGTATATATAACCCATGATTTTACTAAATCCATGTTGTATAAGATAAAAAAATTATGGATTTTTTGGCTAAAATTTTGAGTTTATCACATTTTCTATTGTAACTTGCTTCTATAGAAGGGAAAAGGTCCTTTTTATCATCATATCAGTGAAAGCTATGGCCTTTACACACAAAATGCCTTAAATCCCCAATTGAGACCCTTTCCACTACTTCTACTATATTAGATGCATATGATGAAATTTCTTATTTGAACTTTTTAGAATTTTTTTCCATATGTTATAGATTTTAGGCACTAATGATAGGGCCAAAATACAAAAAAATTGGACTACATGAATGTTGAATATAAATCAGGGATTTTTAACATCTAAAGCTTTGTATTATTCATACCCTAGAATGATGTCCTAGAATATGCCTCCTTGTTTTATACAAGATAGATAATTTGAACAATTAATTAGTAAAACCCTAATTCGTGTAATTATCATGTAATAAAATTGGTATAATATTTGAAAATTAGGGAAGGAAGCAAAATTAACATCCTTCTATTAATATAGAGATTGTGAGAAGGTACCCAGAGTTTTATATTTTTGGATATACATAGGGCACTGAGAATCTGTATAAGGTATGGTCCCCTCGACGCCCTAAATTCACCCATTTATACAAGTGCGACTGAGGGAGTATTGTTGGTTATATGTCCTTAGAGCCATCGTGTAATGTTTGTAATAAGGATACATTGTATAAGATTTGATTATAATAAAAGGCAGTTCCACTTATTATGTTTTTTTCAAGTATTGATATAATGAAGAAATGTAATAATGTCCCAAGAATGTTTTGGCTCGATGACATATGGTTTGGGCTAAGGACCTAAACATGAAATCATATGTATACTCAAGAGTAGTCATTCTTGTTATGTTTCTAGTTAATTATTACTATGGATATTATAGGACAAAAAATATATAGAAGGCTAGTGTGTATGATGAATGTTGACTATGTCTATTAGTCATGATATTGGATATCAATTAAGATACACGTATGACAACAACTTGTACTAGATAGACCCACTTTGAGCATGACACATGGAAGCCATGCAATGATAGTCATAGTCATATCTCAATGTGGCAATGGTGATTGCGATCCTGAGATCTGAAGTCACCAGGATACTCACATGTTGTTCAGCGTACTTCCACACTACTCAACGTGACTCTAAATAAGGGTCGCCATACATGTAGTGATTGTATGTGTTGTGACACTTGTGGATCATTGTGAGTGCCATAGATGGAGTTTGTTCCTCCATTGGACTAATATCCTGGATACTTGATTAGTGGCTATGAAAAACATGGCCATGATCATGGGATTCATATATGATATTATGCTCACACAATCTCAATAGTCTTCTCTAGTAGAAGAAACATAGATTGAATATCAAAAGGTTGAAAATTTCATGCCTTAGATTCAATTTAGATATTTGTGACAAAGGGATTATATAGTCACAGTAAGTAACAATGGTCCCTTACAGGTTAAAGTTGTTTCTCATCAACTTATTCCAATTACTTGGGTAGAAATTACATGTTTCTAGATACAACTCTTTGATTGTACATCTATTTAACATCACCACCAATAAAACATGGGACCTACATGGGCCACACACATATGGATTCTTAAGGGAATTGTAGTTCACAATCAAACATATGATTAGAATGGTTTGAAATCATGAACATGTTGATTTCATGCCCAATAGGTCAACTGTGTAATCCATTCACTTGATTGGATGGTTTGGATCAATAGATCAATGTATTATGAAATGGTTGACTGAACACCACTTTAGGATGTGTGCGTCAGTCGACTAGATAACACAACCATTTGATTGGACCAAAGTTAGGAAACTAAAAGGAAGAAGATACATCTTTGATTTGAAATCAAATTGTTCAATTGGAATTGGATGAGGATTGGAAAACCGATTTACTACAAAATACAACTAGTTAACTAGGTGAACTAACTAGTTCCCATCAGTTGGCTTGATAAACAAACCGGTTGATTGAGAAGTCTAAAAATATGCCTAATTTGATTGGTCTTGAATTGTGATTAGGGACTATAACTACAAGCCCATGACTCTTCTATGTAAAGATGCAAACATCAAAAAGGATAAACACACAATGAGAAATAAGTGGTATGCTGCTTTTTTTGGAGAGAATAACTCAATCTAAGGACAACATACCACAATAGGAGGAGAAGGAGAGTGACTGAAGCTAACACATCAACAACTCTAACTTCCTCTTCCTCTTGGTGACCAAGGTGGTGCAACAAGAGTTCCAACATTTGCATGGGTGAGGTAGATGTTGAGAACCTTGGGTAGAGGTTTGAGGACAAGCAACTTATTCAAGGAGAAGATAAGGTGTTCATGTGACAACAAGGTGACAATAACAACATCAACTTAATATATGGATCCATAAGTGTGAGTACTACACCAACAGAAGACACGTCTAGTTATTAAACAACTAGTGCACACTAAGGTGCATTTGAGATCACTTCAATGTCTTTAATTATAACAACATTTTATAGATATAACAATCTTTTGGTTCAGAGTTTCTTTTGGAAAATAATGTAATTTTGTTACTCTCCTTTTCTTCAAAACCTTATAGTGGTATCTGAGCCAACATTGTATGCATTTAATACCAAACTGAGTATTGAAATGCCTATAATTGATGATACATATATATATATATATATATATATATATATAGAGAGAGAGAGAGAGAGAGTTAGGCGAGAATACACTCGAGTGTACAGATCACGCTATACACCCCAATGGTGTTTGCCTATCTAGATCATATTTTTCTAAAATTTAATCCATTAATCTTCATGGTTTCAATAATAATAGGCCACATACAAAATTTGAACTCATTTGGATGAGTGTAAGTCACTCATCCAAGGACAACAAAATCGACACACAAAACTAATTTGAAATGCATGATTTTTGACTCCTTTAGGTGCGCAACATATAAGTGTCCAAATGAGCTAAAATTTATTATATAGTATGTTCTTAAGATATTTAAGAAGATCAACGGTTTAGATTTTCCAAAAAGTTACCGCATCTTTAAAAATGACTGAGGTGTACGGTGCCTCTAGTACACTCGAGTATACACTAGCCTGACTCTCTCTCTCTCTCTCTCTCTCTCTCTATATATATATATATATATATATATATATATATATATATATATATATATATATATATATATATATATATATGGGCCCATATTTATTGCCCGCGCGGGTAGCTACCCGCCCACCCTTCCCACCACTTTTTTTCAAAAAAAAAAATTCACAATTACAGAGGCGTATTTTATCTAGCTCTCTAAAAAAATTTCATCCAAAAATAATATCATTTGCCCCCCCCCCACCCAAAATAAAAAAACCCGTCCTTATATATATCTGATGTATATTTTGTACCGAGTTACTTTTTTAGTCATGTAGTTACTTTCTTATCACCATAGTTACTTTTTTGACAGCAGAGTTACTTTTGTGGCCAGAAGAGTTACTTTTTTGGTTGCCGGGTAGCGAAACTCCAAGCTACTTGCGCGGACAATGAATAAACGGCCTATATATATATATATATATATATATATATATATATATATATATATAGAGAGAGAGAGAGAGAGAGAGAGAGAGAGTGAGAGAGAGTCAGGCTAGAATATACTCGAGTGTATTCGAGCAGAATATATTCGAGTGTATTTGAGCAGAATACACTCAAGTAGTTTTCCATGATGCATTTTTTTTTAAATCTAATCCGTTAATCTTATTAAACATCATGTGAATAGCTCATATATAAAATTTGAGTCCATTTGGACATTTACAGGTCATGTTATGAAGACTACAAAGATTATGCATTTCAAATTAGTTTTGTGCGTCGATTTTTTTGCCCTCAGATGAGTGACTTATACTCATCCAAATGAGCTCAAAATTTGAATGTAGCCTAATTATAGTGTAATAATGAAGATCAATGGTTTACATTTTGCAAAAAAATAGTCTTAATATGCAAACACCGCTTGAGTGTAGCATGCGACTTGTACACTCGAGTGTATTCTAGCCTAACTCTCTCTCCCTCACTCTCTCTATATATATATATATATTATATAACATAAATCATTGATACATTTGAAATCATTTTGTTTGGTTGATGTTGATAAGAATAATGAAACTAGGTCACTATGGTGAATTCTTATGATCTGAAACATGTAACTCATGTTTTTTATGGTTATACAAAATAACGTAACACATATATGACTTGCATGCAATGTACCTCTATCTCTAAATTCTCTATATATAATTGAATCCTTGCAATTTTTATTATGATGATGCATTGACAACATTGGAGGACCAAGGTGGAGAGAAAGACATGACCAGAAGTCTGTGCCAACAAAGAAGGTCCTTGGAGGGTTTATGATGAAGATGAAATGATAAACTAATTAACATAATACCTACCAAAAAGAGTATCCAACTGATTGATTGGTCTAACCTATTTATCGACTGGATATCTATGTAAAGGCAACTTTTAGGTTACATAAAGATGTAGATCTTTTGATTATTTGTTTCCAACTCTTAATGTCTCAAGTAGTTGTACTAGTTGTCATATCATACTTTATCACTTGTGGTGATTTTCATGTGTATATAAAATAATGTATATGTAATGGTGATTGGATAAATATGAATACTATTATCAAATCATTCAATTTAATATTAAGTTTAAGATGCCTTTGAATGTGCAATACACATGAAAACCTTGACGATTACGTGTGCACTGCCTATCTTGGGGAAGTGTGATAATTAGTATGTGGTCTGCCAAAGTAGGGCACATAGCTTATTCTATTGGCCTACGTGATTGACTTAAATAAGGTGATCTTAATAGTATTTAACATGTAGGGTCATAAAGATGGAATATATTTATAATATAATTTATGATAAGGAGTTGTGCAACTATATATCCAAGAGTTGCATCAGAAGCAACCAATTATTGTTACCTAACTAAATAGTTAAGTTGTGAGTGGTCAACCAAAGTTGACTTCTAACTTAATGTATAATAATCCTAGCTCACCAGAATGCTTGTTGTATTCTTACAAATTAATAGTGAGGATTATTAATTTGATCAAAATAGTGGGAATATTATTAATTAAAGGCAAAATTAATAGCGTAAAATCAAATTGTTGACTTGTGTAAATATATTCGTTATAGATATAATGGAAAATACACATAACAACTTCTCATTGTGATCGATCCTTGAGAAGTTGAATGGGAATAACTTCCATGTCTGATATATACATTGAACATTATTTTAATTCGTGAGTGTAAGTTCTATGTCCTGGAAACCAGGTATAGAACCAATTCCAAATGCAGATAGAGTAGAAAGGGAACCTTATCATGAGTATACTGATGTTGACATATAGTTCCTTGTGTTATAAATCATGAGCTTTAGAAGCAAAATAAGAACATGGGAGTTCTAAATATGGATACACATCTTAGGAATATGTTCCAAGAAGAACCAAGGCAACATAGTATAATGTCTGTAAGGCCCTATTTAAACATAACATGAATGAAGGTGATCTAGTTGGACCCATTCACAAGTTGATTGGGTATGTGAAAAGCTTTGAGATGTCGGGATTCCCCTTAGTCCTACAATTGGCCATTGATGTAATCTTGCAATCATTTATAGAATGCTACATGCAGTTTATGATACACTAAAACATGAACAACTTTGTTCTATCGTTGTCAAAGTTACCTGACATGTTGAAAACTATTGAGACTCAAATAAATAAATACAAGCCAAAGTCTGTTTTGATGTTCAATATAGTAAGGGGCAAGTTAAAAGGTAAGGGCAAAAATGATAAAAGTTCTAAATGTAGCTAAAAGTTCAAGTCTTATACACTTAAAGCTAAAGGAGGAGTAGGCAATTGTCACCATTGCCAGCGGACTGGACACTGGAAAAGAAATTTGTATTTACATGGAGGAACTATAGAAGGAGGGAATAGAGACCTCCACTTCATGTACATATGTTAGAGATAGACTTATCTACTTCTTCATCTTGGGTATTAGATACTTGATGTGGATCTCATATATGCTCAAATATGCAGGATCTGAAAAGAAGTAAAACCTTACTGAATGGAGAGGTGGATCTATGATTTTCTAATGGAGAAAGAGTTGCTAGCATAATTGTAGGCACCAATAGTTTATCTATACCCAATAAGCTTGTAATAGAGTTAGAGAATTGTTATTATGTACCTGCGATACATAAAAACATTATTTTGGTTCTTTTTTGGACAAGAACAATTTTGAATTTCTAATAAAGAATGCTTAGTTTTCTATTTCAAGGGATACCATATTCTATGAAATTGTCCTAATGTATTATGGTATTTATTTGATATTTAGACAAGTGTATATAAAATAGATACAAAGAAGTGATAACTTGATGACTCAAACAAAACCTACCTTTGGTACTATTATCTATACCACATAAATGAGAAACACATTTCTAGACTTTCTAAAGATAGTTATTTGGACTCTTTTAATTTTGAATCAATAGACACATGTGAATCTTATTTATTGGGTAAGATATCAAAAGTTTCTTTCACCAGTAATACTAAGAGGGCAAGTGAGTTATCAAGAACCATACATGTTGATGTGTGTGGACCTTTTAGCACAAATGCTAGAGGTAGATTTCAATACTTAATCACATTTACTAGTGACTTTATTAGATACAGATATGTGTATATTATAAAACACAATCAGAATTTCTCGTAAAGTTTAAGGATTTCACAAATAAAATAGAGAGCCAACTTGGCAAGAATATTAAAGTACCACGTTTTGATCATGGTGGAGAATATCTAAACCAACAATTTTAGGACCTGTTGAGAAATCGTGGTATTGTATCATAGTTGACATCACCTAGACACCAAAACATAATAGTGTGTTAGAAAGAAGGAATCACACCTTATTGAACATGGTACAATCAATGATGAATTTAGCTAATCTTATGACTTCCTCATCGGGGTATGCTCTTGAAATTGTCACATTTACACTTAATCACATACCTTCAAAACATGTACAAAAGAAACCTTATGAAATATTGAATGGGAAATGTCCCAATATGTATTTTATAATGATTCGGGGATGTGAAGCTTATGTCAAAAAAAATCCTATGATGATATCAGACCCAAATTGATAAATGTTTATCTATTTGATACATTAAGTAAACTAAGGGCTATTGGTCTTATACTCCATCTAAAAATAAAGTGTTTGTTTCCAAAACTAATGTATGCCTTAAAAATAAATTATTTCCAAATGAATGATTTGGAGGAAAATATATCGCAAAGAAGTTCAAGGCCAACAAGATAAGAATGAATCTATGGAGGTTTGATGAGGAACAAAGAGAATCACATGCTGCCACAGAATCTCAAATTCCTCATGTAGCGCAAGAACCTCAAAGGTCTAGTAGGACACATGTGGAGCCAAATATGTTTGTATTTCTCATAACGTAATAAGAAGATTTGTCGGTCATAAATGATTATGAGCCAAAAACATATAACAATGCTTTTGAGGTACCAAGTTCTAGTAATGGCTTGAAGCCATCATATCTGATATGGTCTTGATTTTTGCCAACAATGTGAACTTTGGTGGATGCATTTGAAGTAGTAAAACCCATAGGAAGAAAATGGGTCTGGTATTGTACAAATGTATGAAGTACTATTGGTTGATAAAGGTTTTGAACAAGTTCAAGGCATCACATATGATGGAACTTTTTCACAACTTGTCATGGTTAAATCCATGAAGATCATATTTGTCGTTGCAGTTTAACGAGACTTTAAGATTTTGAAAATGGATGTTAAAACTACCTTTTAATGAAAATTTTCTTAACACTGAGCACATGACGCAACTCAAAGGTTTTATCTCTCCAAATGAAGCCAATAAAGTCTATGGTCTACCAAGATTAGTCTATGGATTGAAGCAAGCATCTAGAAGCTAGAATCTTTGTTTTAATGAGACAATCAGAGATTTTGACGTATATAAAAACATTAAGATGAACTTGTGACTACAAGCAGGTTAGTGGGAACATAAATTTATTTCTCATACTATATATGGATGATATATTATTGATGGAAAATGACATACCTACTCTACAAATGGTTAAGACTTGGTTGGCAATAGCTTCTCTGTGAAAGGCTTAGGCAAATCATCCTATATTCTAGGAATAAAGATCTATAGAGATAGATGTATGATGGAGCTTCCACTCACGTGGAATTGTGTGCACCACTAAAAATCCTAAAGATAGTAAGTCTTTAGGTTTAGCCTTGCTTATACTAGATTGAGAACTCCACCCACGTATGCTAGGATACGTGGAAGTCTTATCCTAGTATAGTTAAGGGTCGAATCCACAGAACAACGGTCTTGTTGAGAGTAACAAGATGGAAAATGTTAGAATCTCACTTAACCTCTTAGCAGTTGGTATCTAGATCGGAAAGTTTGGTTTGGTTGTTTTAAACTAAGTATAAGTAAAGCAGAGCAAGATAGTAAACTTAAGGATGTTAACAATGATAACAAGTCACTAGGATGTGATCGGCTTTCACTCCCACTACACATAGATCAAAACATGCAACATAAAACATAACCTGCAGAAAGAGTCTAAACAGTTAGTATCTTTGTAGATATAGTTTCCTTTCGGAGAACTAACTACGAGAAGTGTGAGAATGTTGCAAAGCCAGCCATCCCCAAACGAATGGTCACCTACTTTACATCATTCCCTTTGCAAAGTATGTTCCTCGACTCATCAAGGTTGTACTTTCATACGTCAACTGATTCCATTTCATAGTATGAAAGTACAACGATGGAAGTGAGTTTACTCCACTTCTTGAGAAGCACTCCTAGATATCGAAACAGATGCATGGTGGATACATGCATCAAGAACCAACATTCAATCGAGATTTGAATCTGATAGTACAAACGTAGACAATTCCTACTAAAAGATAAAAGTTAACACAAGTTGGTGATCAAGCAACAAACATTCATTAAACGATTGATGTTAAACTAAAAAGAAAGTATATCTCTATTGCAAACTATGGATTACATTACATGAAATGAAAACATGGGTAGCGGGGCTACTCCCCGCACCCTAGTGAATGAGACTACTCGCTCATAGCTAGGACAAAGAAGGAGGTGAGAAGAGAGAGAGAGAATGCCATCCCCACAAAGGAGAGAGGAAAGGCAACCCCTTGGAAGGAGAGAGAATGAAGGTCTTCACACTTCACAGGTTGCTCGATGATGAGGTCTCCTCTTCCCACCTTCTTTGGCGAAGGGAGAGGAAAGAGCTTCAGGATGGAGTGTGGATCTTAGACCGGCAACCTTTGGGCAGAGGATGGAGGTTGGAATAGCTCTGGAGTAGTAGAGGTAGCCTTTGGACGTCTCAAACTTTATGCCTTTGGGAGGACCCCTCGGGTCTTATTTATAGGCTTTAAGTGGAGTCCAAACGATTTGGGCAGTTTTGGGTCCAAACGGTCTTGAAGACCGTTTGGGTTCTGAGACCGTTTGGACCCTGATACCATTTAGACCCTGAGACTTTTTGGGCTCTGAGACCGTTTGGACCCTGAGACCGTTTGGGCTCTGATACTGTTTGGACCCCGAGACCATTTGGGCTCTGAGACCGTTTGGACCCCGAGACTGTTTGGGCTCTGAGACCGTTTGGACCCTGAGACCGTTTGGCTTCATGCGATCTTGAGACCGTGTGACTCCATGCGGTCTCGGGACCGGTTGGCTTCATGCGGTCTTGGGACCGTGTGACTCCATGCGGTCTCGGGATCGGTTCACTTCATGCGGTCTTGGGACCGTGTGACTCCATGCGGTCTCGGGACCGGTTGGCTTCATGCGGTCTTGGGACCGTGTGACTCCATGCGGTCTCGGGACCGATTGGCTTCATGTGGTCTTGGGACCGTGTGACTCCATGCGGTCTCAGGACCGGTTGGCTTCATGCGGTCTTGGGACCGTGTGACTCCATGCGGTCTCGAGACCGATTGGGTTAATGCGGTCTTGGGACCGTGTGACTCCATGTGGTCTTGAGACCGTTTGGCTTCATGCGGTCTTGAGACCGTTTGACTCCATGCGGTCTTGAGACCATGTGAGGCTTTTGTGATTTTTTTGTGTCTTTTTCTGTAAGTAAAAAGAGAGAAAAGTTAATCTAACATTATATTTGCAATAAGAGAGGAAAGTTAAGGATTCTATCTAATTTATCTGAGAAAGAGTGTAGAAAACTGAGGAAATTACTAAGATATCATCACAAAATTGGAGGTTATCACCCCCCCCCCAACTTAGAGTCTAGCTTGTCCTCAAGTTAGATAGAGCTGAGGCATGTAATGGCGAGGCGATTTTATTTAGTTAAGATTTCCATACTCTTGCTCCAATTCTAAACCCGAGATCTCCTAAGGTTGTATCGAAGCTTTTTGCCTTAACTCTTTCAGGTATTGAGAGTTACTTGGATCTCATGTTTCTTCCATATCTCGTGGCCTGCATTGGGACCACTTTTTATCCTGTGCATGTCGTTGACTCTAATCAGTTTTATACTTCTATGAAAATCCTACCGGAAGCTAGAGTGGGTATGAGGGTTGGCTAAAGGCTTGATGTGTAACTCCTTTTTCAAGTGGGGGAGGGGTTGTCTATGCTTTTAGGATCTCACTACCAGGCACTATATATCTACCTTTGTGAGGGTAGCTGAATGTACCGGCCGGGCGAGTCCTTTATCAGCCTTTCATATATTTGGATACCTTAGGGTTTCACTACCGGGCACGACACATCTGCCTTTGTGAGGGAAGCTGAATGTACCGGCCGGGTGAGACCTTTCATGTTTCTTCATATAGATCCTTATTCATGGCACAACTCTCATAGTTTTATTCAACACTCTGGCTTTTATTCATAAACTCACAGGCTTAGGATTTGGATTTTTAGGAATTTTGATTTGCGCGGCCAAGCCTCTTTTATTTGAAGAGAAGAAAGTTGTTCTTGGAGTTGATCGACATGCACTTGTTTGGTTTCTACTAGTGGTCCACTTGCAAGGATTCATGATTTGGATGTCACCTGATGTCCCTCCCGTCCTTGAGAGTGTTTGGCTTATTTTCGGCCCTGATGTTGACCTGTGGAAAGTCCGATGTAGAATTGAAGCAAAAGCATGAAAATCAAGAGTGGAGAGAATTTATTAATTCGCTATTACATGTCTAAGTGATATTCTTGTTATTACTTTTGAGGACTAACTGGATTCTAAAGTTAGCTGGGGATGACTTTGTTCCAAGAGGGATGTTCTTCTTTATGTGCAAGGTTTATTTTAACAGGGAAATTATTTTAAAATGAAAACTAAATGTTCAAAGGAGCTATAAAATTTGTACATAATTGAAAGAAAAGGTAGAGAGGGAAGGATTTGAAAATGATACCTCTCCCTTATCTAGTGTACTCCCCCCCTAACTTATCACTCACTTTATCCGCAGAGTGTCAAACTGATAGTTTGAGAGGTACGAGGACAAGGGCATCAGGCTTCTGCTAGTCCTTTATTGGTGCCATGTGTGCAAAGGAGATTAGCAGCGAACTTCCCTCGTAACACGTGATAATCCACATCTGTCATGTCTTGTACTGGTCTTCCAAGGACCATGATGGTGTATATCCAGTAGAGGACATGGAAACCATAGTCGTTTGACTCGCGAAGCTGCTGGGGACATTTGTGGCTGAAGGCAGGGCGATAAAAGTGTTCTTTACCATATGCCAGTGTGTGCGTGCTGAGAAGGTTGTGCAGATGGTCAGCACACTCCTTCGCCACCTCCTCCGTAGGCGTTCTTGGTGTTGTAGTATACTATTACTGATCGAGATTGTATTAGCTGTCAGAACTGTTGTATATGATTGTTGTTCCGTCATGAAGATTTGTTGCCAACAACAACCAGTGTTCTGAATGAAGGAAAGGAAGCATGATAAACTTCGGAGTCGTATGTTGTAGGAAGGAAATGAGTGCCTCAGTTGTTCCGAAGTTCTTTAGCTTTAGGAGGTCATCCTTCATATACGCGGATTCCATATAGGTTGTGGGTGATTCTGTCTGAGAAGAAATTGACAGGCGGCCATCAAACTTACGGATAGAAACCCTTTTGTCTGTACAGTTTCTTGTAGCGCATCTGCCATGACCAAAATGTCACCGGACATGAAAACGAGGTCATCTTTCTCGGCGTAAAGCCTTGACATGATGAGGCGAAGTTCATTGTCAGAGAGGCTTTTACAAGCGCTGAGGTCAAAATTGGGGAATGTTGGTGAAATGGCAGACAGGGGGACCATTTGTGAAGATGATCTGTTGATGGTCACCCCGGTTACCAACTCAGTAACCCCTTCATCATCCGCCAGATCGAAAGAGTAAGGGTCCCATTTCTTCTTCTCGGGAACCTTGGCGGGTTGTTGTTTCTCCAACTCCTCTATTGTTTGCCTGAATGGCTATTTTGGAGGATGTTGGATGGCTGAAAAGAGATAGCGAGGAATGTCGTTAGGTTCCATAATTGGGTCCTTGAAGAACCATCTATCACATATTAGCTCTATGGCGTAACGACCTCGCAGAGAATGAAAATCCTCTATAGCCAGTTCAGTGAAAGGAATTTGCTGATTGAGCGTTTGAATATGACGTATAACATTGAAAGTGCAATCCTTAGATCCCTCTTGAGTTTGGGCATGGGGGTTGATGATTTGGAACCAAGGTTGGTTCCAATTATTGCAGAGGGATGGACAAGCAGCCCAAATCAATTTCAGGAGCTGGAAAGGGATGCATCTGGCCTCCCCGGCATCTGTTCCAGGGAAATTAACTATTCTGGCTCTTAGTTCAGTGGCGCAAAAGTTGTACACCTTGGCATCTCAAGCCGCGGTGTCCATGATCATTAGCATCCAGTGACCAGAGATTTGGAAGGGCACGATAATATAGCGTGCCTTTCTGGCAATTCCCCTCTACAACCGTTCGATTGATTTGCTTTATAATTTTTTGTATATAAGACTCATGGCTAGAGCAGGTGATGCGTTAAGAACTGGTTGCTGCCGCTTAGAGCTTCTGTAAGTTTCGATAGAATTGGCAAGGAGGACACAGAAGACTGCCATCTTCACCACTGATTGTGGTCGAAGAATGGAGCGGAAGTCTTCACATGTCAACTTGTGTTGAGTCTTCATATTTTGGTAGATAACATCGCCCCTGTCTTTGACATCATCTACGATAGTGTTTAAGATAAAGATATCTTGAGAATCTAAGGTAGAAACGGCCACCAAGTCTAAATCTTGCATTTTATGAGGTAGAGGTGGCGGTGGGGGAAGCTCTTGTGGAGGGAGAGAAGAAATCTGCACCAGATTGTCTATGAAGTGCTGCAGATCTTCGTCTTTGTCTGAGTCAGAAGCTGATTCCAGATCTTCATCTGTATCCAGATTGACTCTTTCTAAATCTTCCTGTTCTGGGGGAAATGAAGAAGTTTTCTCCGGGACAGAGCGTTGTGGAAGTTCTTCTTGTGGTCGACTCGTGCTGGTTCTGAATAAACATTGTTGGAACTCAGCAAAAGCGGGCTCTTTGGCAGTTTCCCCCAGAGATCTCATTGCTGAATAATCAAGAAATTGATCCCCATATGACATATTAACATTGTCATTGTGAGTAGGGGATTTGGGATCTTTATCACCTTCGTGGTGATCTTGCTGTTGTTTTGGTGCAGCTCCTCGACTGGGGCCCTCCCCAACATTGTCCGAGTCGTCAGATTTATCGTCTGAGGAGGTGCTATTATTGGAGTCAGCCGAGGAGTCAGAATACTCATCGTCATTGTCTTCTTCATCATCATCTTCGGCTGCCGCCTCATCTGTTGTCTTCTTTGGTGGAGGCTTCTTGCACTTCCGGTGGAGTGCTTGTAGCTCATCGAAAGCCACTTGCGTATGCTCATGTGTTTCAAGCAAAGCGTCGTGGGCTTCTTTAAGATCTGAAAATCGAGCCTCGGCCGAGAGGAGTCGTGCAGAGAGATCTGTCACTTGAGTTCTCAGTTGGTTGATTTCATTGTTGGATGACTCCTCTTGCCGGTTATTTAGCTGTGTGAGGGTGGTGCTGATGTCGTCCAAGCACGTGCTTAAAGCAGTTTGTTGCTGCTTAACCTCACGCAGAGTTTCTGGAAAAGGTTGATTTTGCACAGAAATCTTGTCGACTTGCTTGACCAGATCGTCTTGCTAGCCTTTCACTTCAAGCACCAGCTGTGGCAGTTGTTGCAGGCGGTCGTCGAGGCGATCGACTTTCATGGCCACTGCTTTTTGCTATTGGTGGATGCTTGAGATGATGTCTGGCAAGGCAAGGTTTTGCATGTCAATCTTGGTGACATGTGTAGTTAAACCCTGCACACAATAAATATTTATAGGATTATATTTATAGGATTCAGGGGTTGACCTTACAAATTCCCAAGGTCAAACAGTTTGAAGACCGTTTGGCTCCAAACGGTCAAACAGTTTCAAGACCGTTTGGCTCCAAATGGTTTGAAGACCGTTTGGCTCCAAACGATTTCAGGACTGTTTGGCTCCAAACGGTTTCAAGACCGTTTGAGAAGATTTAGGTTTTTTATTTTTATATTTTATGTTTGTTTTGGTTGTTTATGTGAATTTTTATATTTTCAGATTAAAGATGATAATCCTAAAATAAATAAAGGAAACAGAAAACAAAGATAAAAGGTGATACTCAGATCTTGGGTTGCCTCCCAAGTAGCACCTGGGTTTTACGTCGCTGGCTCGACGAGGTTTTGATTTTGTTATGGTGATGTCGTGGGGTCTCTGATCTCAATAGTCTGTCTCGAAATTTTGTCTGCTGGGGTATAGTATTTTTTCAATCTATGGCCATTGACTGTCCTTTCTCCTCCACTGTCGTCAACAATTATGATGGCTCCAGTCGGGTATATGTGTTTGATAGTGAAAAGCCCATACCACTTTGTGCGGAGTTTTCGGGGGAACATTTTGAGCCTGGAGTTGTAAAGAAGGACTTTATCTCCAATGGCGATGTCTTTTCTTTTTAGATGACCGTCGTGCCAAATCTTGGTTTGTTCTTTATAAATCCTGGCACTTTGGTAAACGGTCATTCTGAGTTCCTCTAGTTCTTGTAGCTGGAGTTGTCTATTTTCTCTGACGCTTTTAAAATCGAAATTCAATTATTTAATGGCCCACCAAGCCTTGTGTTCCAATTCAACTGGAAGATGACATGATTTCCCATTTACCAAACGGAACGGGGTTGTTCCAATTGGTGTTTTATAAGCTGTTCAGTAAGCCCAAAGGGTGTCGGGAAGCTTGGTGGACCAGTCAGTACGTTGTCTATTGACAGTTTTTTCTAAGATTGCCTTCAGTTGTCTATTCGAAACTTCAAGCTGACCACTAGTTTGTGGATGGTAAGGCGTGGCGACTTTATGGTTAACTCCGTATTTCTTTAAGGGGGCTTCGAAGCTTCGCTCCAGAAAATGGGTTCCACCGCCGGATATGACAGTTCGGGGGACTCCAAATCTGGGGAAAATGACATCTTTAAACATCTTAATGACTGGTTTGGAATCGCTAGAAATTATGGGTATATCTTCTACCCATTTCGAGACAAAGTCCACAACGACCAGTATGTAAGAGAATCCATATGAAGAGGGGAAAGGACCCATAAAGTCTATTCCCCAAACATTGAAAATCTCGATCTCCTGCCACATAGTGAGAGGCATTTCGTTTCTTTTTGTTACACCACCGGAGAGTTGACACTTGTTGCATGATTTTACAAAATCACGGGAATCTTTTGCTATTGTTGGCCAAAAGAAATCTGATTGTAGGACTTTCATGGAGGTCTTTTTCGAACTCATATGTCCTCCAGTGGAGTCGGAATGACAATGTTCTAGGACAGGAGTAATCTCTTCTTCAGGTAGGTAGTGGTGGAAAAGTCCTTCTGCACATAGTCGAAAGAGATAAGGTTCGTCCCAATAGTATTGTTTGACATCGTAGAGGAATTTATTTTTGTCATGGTAAGAGGCGGAAGGGTGAATGATTCCCGTAGCCAGATAATTTACTATGTCAGCATACCAAGGGAATCATGTAGTAATTTTCATTAGCTGGTCATCGGGGAGGGAGTCTCTGATAGGTGCTTTATCATCATCCTCGACTTCAATACGACTGAGATGATCGGCGACGATGTTTTCCACTCCGCTTTTGTCTTTGATTTCCAAATCAAATTCATGAAGCATTAACACCCAACGAATAAGTCTGATTTTTGCGTTTTGCTTCTGAATTAGATATCGTATGGCGGAGTGGTCAGTGTAGACGATGACCTTGGCTCCAATCAGGTAGGAGCGGAATTTCTCGAACGCATAGATGACATCTAAGAACTCCTTTTCTGTAGTGGTGTAGTTCTTTTGTTCTTCATCGAGCATTTTAGAAGCGTAGTATATTACATAAGGTTTCTTGTCAATTCGCTGCCCTAACACGGCCCCTATGGCATAATCGCTTGCGTCACACATGATTTCAAAAGGTTGTGACCGATCTGGGGCTCTTAGTACGGGTGCAGATATTAAAGCATTTTTCAGAGTTATGAAACTTTGTAAGCATTCTTGGTTAAAATTAAACTCGGTGTCCTTGGTCAGAAGTTGGGTCATGGGTTTTGCTATTTTTGAAAATCTTTAATAAATCTTATGTAAAACCCTGCATGACCCAAGAATGTTCGTACTCCTTTGGCGGAAACAATTTAAAGATAACATCAATTTTTGCCTTATCCACCTCAATCCCTCTGTCACTCACTCTATGTCCGAGGACGACACCTTCAGTTACCATAAAATGACATTTTTCCCAATTTAGGATGAGGTTCGTTTCCTCGCATTTTTGTAAGACTTGTCCAAGGTTTAGTAGACAGTTATCAAAGGAATCTCCGTAAACTGAAAAATCATCCATGAATACCTCCATTATAGATTATGTTAATCCTGTAAAAATAGCAGACATGCACCTTTGGAAAGTAGCAGGTGCGTTGCACAGCCTGAATGGCATTCTTCTGAAAGCGTAGGTCCCAAAGGGACAAGCAAAAGTAGTTTTCTCTTGGTCTTCCTAGTGTATAGGGATTTGGTAGAACCCGAAATAACCATCTAGATAACAGAAGAACTTTTGATGGGCTAGGCGTTCAAGGACTTTGTCAAGAAAAGGCAGAGGGTAGTGATCTTTTCGCGTTGATTTGTTTAATTTCCTGTAGTCGATACACATCCTCCACCCCGTCACAGTCCTTGTTGTCACTAGCTCATTTTTGTCATTTAGCGCGACAGTGGTTCCTCCCTTTTTGGGGACCACTTGGACAGGGCTGACCCATTGGGAATCTGAAATTGGGTAAATAATGCCGGCTTTCAACAATTTGAGGACTTCAAGGCGAACCACCTCTTTAAGATTGGGGTTCAGCTTTCTCTGGTGCTCTCTTGAAGGCTTGAATTCTTCGACCATGGGCAGTCTATGCATGCATAAGGCTGGGTTTATACCTGTCAGGTCAGTTATTTTGTACCCAATGGCTTTCTTATGTTTCTTTAACTCAACGAGAAGCCTTTCTTCCTGGTCTTTCGTCAGAGTGGAACTGATGATAACTGGACATAATTTTTCTTTATTCAAGAAGATGTGTTTAATTCCCGTTAGTAGAGTCTTCATATTGGGAGCCTTGGGTGCTTCTGTTGCTTCTAAAATAGTGACAAATTTGAGCTCCTCAAAGGTGGTTGTTGGCGCTTCTTCAGCTTTCTCTAAGTGTTGCAATCATTGTTGAACCAATTCATTGGCTGAGAATTCGACTTATGGATTGGTTAGAACATTCTCTAACTCATCATATGGCTCAACTATTTCCAATTGGGACATTTGATGTATTGCATCTAAGAGAAAAACCTCCTCTTGAATGTTGGGACCTTTCATGCAGTTGAGGACCCGGAATTGAATTGCTTCTTTTCCCAGTCTTAGAATGATTGTGCTAGCTTCAACATCAATGAGCACCCTGGCTGTGGCAAGGAAAGGTCTGCCAAATATTATTGGGTATCTTAGATCCTCCTTAATATCCATAATGACAAAATCACATGGGACATAGGCATCTTTGCCTATCCTGACTGGAATGTCCTCAATAATTCTTAGGGGTGCAGTGATAGTGGAATCAGCTAACTGAATTGTCATCATTGTAGGTAGCAAGTCAGTGAAACCCAATCTTTTACACATGGAGTAGGGAATAATTGATATTCTAGCCCCTAAGTCAGCTAATCCATTTTTGCTCGAAGCATTTCCAATACAACACTGAATACCAAAAGAACCAGGGTCCTTCTTTTTCTTTGGCATCTTATTAAGAATGATATCGGAGGTGCTCTGAGATAGTTTGACGATCTCTTTCTCTTCAGTAATGTACTTCCTTGATAGCAAAGTTTTCAGGTATTTAGCCCAAGCTGGTACTTCGGAGAGGGCATTGAGGAGCGGGATGTCGATATAGAGTTCCTTCATCGCCTCCTTGAATTTTTGGAATCTAGTGTCCATCTTAGTCTCTTTCAATCTTCCTGGATATGGTATCTTAGGTTTATATTGCGGGACCTCTGACTCCTTGGGGGCTTGTTCCTTTTCTTTGCCTTTTTTAGTCTCTACAAAATTCTCAGTTGCTAGATTCGAGCTTGCATTTGGAACAAAGATAGGTGTATCATCATCATCATGAGTGATCCTTGTAGCTTCATGAAATACACAACCCGATCTTGTAGTGACGACATTCAATTGCTCTGGTCTATTCTGATCGTGTCTTGGGTTCGACTCCAGTTGGCCAGTAAAAGTACCTACTGGTGGTTTCAGTTGGGTAGCAATTTGTGCTAATTGAGCCTCTACATCCTTCTGCTGAGCTTACTAATTAGCGAGCATGGTTTGTTGCGATTGTAACATCTGCCTAATCATAGTTATCTCATCATTTGGCTGGGAAGGGATATTTTTCTGTTGAAATTGTTGTTGTCCTTGATGTGGCTGTTGTGGAGGTGGTGCTAACTGAGGCTGCTACAGTTGTTGCAGCTGAGGGGGTAATTGTGGGTGCAGAGGAGGATGGGTGTATTGATAGTAAATGGAGGGATTTCTTTGGTAGTTGGATCTTGGTAGTTTATTTCTAAGGTTCCCTTGATTTTGGTTAAAGTTGCTTTGAAATACTGGCGGCAACCTATTGGAGGATCTGCCTTGTGTTTGATGTTGCGGGTTAGCAGTCCCCGCAGGATTCCCATACTAAAAACTAGGGTGGTTTCTTGGTTGATTTGGATTATAGTAAGCTTGTCCTGGTATGGAATGAATGTAATTAAGTTGTTTAGGCATATGATCTTCGGGTTGTTCGATGATTGGTTCATATTGTTGTTGTGGTGGTTGCATATTCATCATCATATTGTAAAGCAGACCACATGACAGTGTAGGGTGATTGGATGCGTGACAGGCTTCACAATTCCCTGTAGTAGCTTTAACCTGTTGGACTTGGGAGTTTTTCTTCTTATCATATTCTCCAAATGAAGTTTCAAGTGCCTGTTGTTTGTGAGCTATAGTCTTTAAAGCTTCAGCAATAGCCTTCATTTCCATTGATTCCTCAACTTTATAAACTTTGAGGACTCCCTTACCGGATGATCGTCCCCAATTGGATTGGTTCTCAGCTCCAAGTGTAATGATTTTCCAAGCATCCTCGTAGTTCTTTCTCATAGAATTTCCTCCATATGAGGAATCCAGAAATTGCTTGATGTCATCACTCACCCCCCTATAGAATGTTTCTATTAATTGATTTTGGGAGATCCCGTGATGAGGGCACTTCCTTAGAAGCTCCTTGAATCTTTCCCATGCTTCTGCGAGTGATTCTCCAAGAAGTTGGGTGAAGTGGTTTATCTTCCCCCTAATTTCGTAGGTTAATGAAGGAGGGAAAAACTTTTCCAAGAATGTTTCTTCCAAGGGAGCCCAGGTGGTGATGATTGGCTCCCTATCAAGCGAATTGTACCAACTCAAAGCCCTTCCAGATAGAGTGAAATGGAAAAGATGTAGCATTATTGCGTCAAAGGCAACTCCAGCTTGTGGGACAAGTCATCAAAGTGCCTTGAATCTCTTCAAGTGATCCATGCAGTCATCTCCAGATCCACCAGAGAATGAGATGCCCTGCATGATTTGAATCCATTGTGTCCGGATTTCGAAGTTGGGTATGTTGATGATCGGTGGCCGAACTGGATGATTGTCTTCATAGTTCTTAGGTACGTCATAGTCCCTCAATTGCTTATTTCTTAGCTCTAGCTGGGTAGCTTGGTTAGCTGCTTCATTTTCAGCTCAGATGTGGGCCTGTTCTTCAGCTCGGATCTCTGCTTGAATCTAAGCACGGGTGTCAGCAATGAGTTGTGCTCTCTGAGCGGCTATGGCGACATTGACCCTTTCCATTACTAACGCAGCTTGGCGTTGATCTTCAGCCATTTGCCTGGCTCTTTGGCGATTAAGTCTGATGCGGCGGTGGAAGCTTCTCTCTACCTCAGAGTCGTACTCTGGATCAGGGGAGAATCTGAGATTATGCGATGGTTGCATACACGTCTTCTACCTGAGTAGAGAAAGAAACACACCTTTTAGATGATACGTGGGAGATATGATGAATTCAATAAGATATGGACTAATGGTTAAAGGAAAGTGTAAAACCCTAACCAACTAGCAAGATAGTAAATGAAATTAAAACGTTCCGTTGTCCCCGACAACGATGCCAATTTTTGATGGAGCTTCCACTCATGTGGAATTGTGCGCACCACTAAAAATCCTAAAGATAGTAAGTATTTAGGTTTAGCCTTGCTTATACTAGATTGAAAACTCCACCCATGTATGCTAGGATACGTGGAAGTCTTATCGTAGTATAGTTAAGGGTCGAATCCACATAACAACGGTCTTGTTGAGAGCAACAAGATGGAAAATGTTAGAATCTCACTTAACCTCTTAGCAGTTGGTATTTAAATCGGAAAGTTTGGTTTGGTTGTTTTAAACTAAGTATAAGTAAAGCAGAGCAAGAAAGTAAACTTAAGGATGTTAATAATGATAATGAGTCACTAGGATGTGATCGGCTTTCACTACCACTACACATGGATAAAAACATGCAACATAAAACACAACCTGCAGAAAGAGTCTAAACAGTTAGTATCTTTGTAGATTTAGTTTCCTTTCGGATAACTAACTATGAGAAGTGTGGGAATGTTGCAAAGCCAGCCATCCCCGAATGAATGGTCACCTACTTTACATCATTCCCTTCGCAAAGTGTGTTCCTCGACTCATTAAGGTTGTACTTTCATACGTCAACTGATTCCATTTCATAGTATGAAAGTACAACGATGGAAGTGAATTTACTCCACTTCTTGAGAAGAACTCCTAGATACCGAAACAGATGCATGGTGGATACATGCATCAAGAACCAACATTCAATCGAGATTCGAATCTGATAGTACAAACATACACAATTCATACTAAAAGATAAAAGTTAACACAAGTTGGTGATCAAGCAACAAACATTCATTAAACGATTGATGTTGAACTGAAAAGAAAGTATATCTCTATTGCAAACTATGGATTACATTGCATGAAATTAAAACATGGGTAGCGGGGCTACTCCCCGCACCCTAGTGAATGAGACTACTCGCTCATAGCTAGGACAAAGAAGGAGGCAAGAAGAGAGAGAGAGAGAATGCCATTCCCACAAAGGAGAGAGGAAAGTCAACCCCTTGGAAGGAGAGAGAATGACGATCTTCACACTTCACAGGTTGCTCGATGATGAGGTCTCCTCTTCCCACCTTCTTTGGCGAAGGGAGAGGAAGCAGCATCAGGATGGAGTGTGGATCTCAGACCGGCAGCCTTTGGGTGGAGGATGGAGGTTGGAATAGCTCTGGAGTAGTAGAGGCAGCCTTTGTACGTCTCAAACTTTATACCTTTGGGTGGACCCCTCGGGTCTTATTTATAGGCTTTAAGTGGAGTCCAAATGGTTTGGGCAGTTTTAGGTCCAAACGGTCTTGAAGACCATTTGGGTTCTGAGACCGTTTGGACCCTAAGACCGTTTGGACCCTGAGACTGTTTGGGCTCTGAGACCGTTTGGACCCTGAGACCATTTGGGATCTGAGACCGTTTGGACCCCGAGACCATTTGGGCTCTGAGACCGTTTGGACCCCAAGACTATTTGGGCTCTGAGACCGTTTGGACCCCGAGACCGTTTGGACCCCGAGACCATTTGGGCTCTGAGACCGTTTGGCTTCATGCGGTCTTGAGACCGTGTGACTCCATGCGGTCTCGGGACCGGTTGTCTTCATGCGGTCTTGAGACCGTGTGACTCCATGCGGTCTTGGGACCGGTTGGCTTCATGCGGTTTTAGGATCGTGTGACTCCATGCGGTCTCGGGACCGGTTGCCTTCATGTGGTCTTGGGACCGTGTGACTCCATGCAGTCTCTGGACCGGTTGGCTTCATGATGTCTTGGGGCCGTGTGACTCCATGCGGTCTCGGGACCGGTTGGCTTCATGCGGTCTTGGGACCGTGTGACTCCATGCGGTCTCGAGACCGATCGGGTTAATGCGGTCTTGGGACCGTGTGACTCCATGCAGTCTTGAGACCGTTTGGCTTCATGCGGTCTTGAGACCGTTTGACTCCATGCGGTCTTGAGACCATGTGAGACTTTTGTGATTTTTTTGGGTCTTTTCTGTAAGTAAAAAGGGAGAAAAGTTAATCTAATAATATATTTGCAATAAGAGAGGAAAGTTAAGGATTCTATCTAATTTATCTGAGAAAGAGTGTGGAAAACTGAGGAAAATTACTAAGATATCATCACAAAATTGGAGGTTATCAATGTATAATGATACTAGGACTAAGATAGCGTACATACACTAAAAAGGTGATGAACATATTCATAATCCATAATTATGATAGAGGAAACTTACCCATCTCTCATGGAATAGATATCTCTAAATCCCAATGTCCCAACTCTTTGGGAGAGAGGACAAACATGAGTAGCATTACTTATGGATCTACAACTGGAACTATCATGTATGCAATGTTATCTACACATTGTGATGTCTTGTGTGCTTTGAGCATGATGAGAAAGTATCGGTCAAATCACAATGAATGTCATTGGATTTCCATGAATAATATCCTAAAGTAATTGAGAAGAACAAGAGATCAATTCTTGATACAAGGAGGTGAAGAAGAGTTAATTGTAAAGGTCTACACTAATGTAAGCTTCAAAACTGACATGGACGATTATCAATCACAAAATAGTGTTTTTCCTAAACGTTAGAGGTGTTAACTAGAAGAGTTACAAACAAGATAGAATGGCTCATTCTACAAGAGAAGTTGAGTATATTGCCACATCTGATACAACAAAGGAAGTAGTATAGATCAAGAAGTTCATTACTAAACTTAGGGTGGTTCTAGCCATTTAGGAGGCAGTGGAGATTTACCATGAGAACATCGGTAATTGTAACTAAAGAAAAAGTTGTACAGGACAAACCCACTTTGAGAACATGTGGATGGCATGCCATGGCAGTGAAAGTCATATCTCAATGTGACGATTGTGATTATTATCCTTAGACATAAAGACTATAATGTTCACATTTGTTCTGTGTACTTTAATACTACCGAATGTAACTCTAAATAAAGTTTCCATACAAGTAGTGATTGGGTGCATTTGGCACTTATTGATCATTATGAGTGACGTCAATGGAATTTGTCCCTTTGTTGGAGTGATATTTTGGCCACTTGATAAGCGAGACTAAGAAATTCATGAGCATTCTCATGTAAGTCATTATAGGATATTGGGCTCACAATCTCAATAGTAGGATGAAAACTCCATGCTTCATTTTCAATCTAGATATTTGTGTTAACATTCATGGTAACATTGACCACTTACATGTTAAAATTGTTCTCTACTTAATCAAACTACTTGGTAGAAATAACATGTTCCTAGATACCACTCTTTTCTTGTAAAGTTATGTACATCACTACACTACCAATGCATTGTGAAACCTACAACATCACATGAATAAGGATGCATAAGAGAACTAAAGTTCATAATTAAACATATGATATGAATGGTTCAGAATCATGTAGAGGATGATTTCTTACCCAATCAGTCGACTCGAATATGTAGTCAGTAAACATGATGGTTTGGATCAATGGAATGACTAATTTTCAAATGATTCATAGATCATCAGTTTGGAAAATGGTCATTCCGTCAACTAAATAACCTAGACAGATTATTGGACCAAAGTCAGAAACAATATGGAATAAGAAACATGTTCAATTCAGAATTGAATTGGTCAACTGCAATTAGACAAACTAGTTGATTGGGAAATCCAAATAGTCAATTGGGTGAAACAACCAATCATAACTTATCGACGGAATAAATGAAACGATTGACTGGGAAGACTGGTGTCATCCTTAATCTTATTATATTTTGAGTTGCGATTAGGAACATGAATGGATTTTTGGGAAGTTCAAGCCCATGGCTTTCCTATACAAAAGGGTGGAAGTCTAATGGGAGACACATTCAGACATAAATTGTCTAAGAATTCTTCTTGTTGGAGAAAGAAAATTGCATCCCAAGGACAACAACCCTTGGGATCTTCTTAAAGTTGTGTCTGGTACGTTGTGAATCATGGGGAGAGGAATGATGAGAAAATAAAAAAGGCTTTTTGGTAAGCATGGTGGTGGTGAAGGGGGAATTTTCCATGGGGATTTTTGTCTTGAATGATGGTGAAAAAAGTTTCTTTCAAGAAAGTTAACTCCACATTCATATTTACACACATATGTAAAAAAATTCACAATATTTTCCTTCTCCAGACAAATATGTTTTGTTCTAAGATTTTACCTCCAATAAAATATATTTCCTTCTAAATACTATTTCTCTATCTTACTCCCCTAAGAAATTTTTTAGATTCCCATGAAAATATATATCATTTTAAATACTATTTCTCTATCTTACTTCCTCGAGAAAAAATTTGGTCCCCTTAAAATTTTATTTGTTTTTCTAAATAACCATTCTCTAGTAAAATTATTTCTTCCCCAAAAAATGTCCCTTCTAAGAATACATTTTATTTAATTAATTTTTTATCAAAAATATTTTCGCTCCATGGATGTCATTCCCTCCAAGTAAAGAACATCCTTTCAAATAAATTTTTTACCAAACTTTTGATTTCTATCTAAAACTTTGTTTCTAACCAAATAAATAATTTTGGTCTAAAAATTATTACCCATTCAATAATTAACTCATCAACAAATTTATTAAAATAGAATAATTTTCCACCAAAACTTTTCACTCCAAGACAAAATTTTCCAATAATTTATTTGTATTAAAAAAGTAGTAACATTTTCTGACATAGATTTAGATAATGAATTAAATATGTGTCATTATGTTTTCCTTTATCAAAAATAGTATAGAGATACTGAAAACTGGTTCCTCTTGAATGAATACCGTCAAAAAAATTCCCTTCAAGAAAAAGTTTCCCACCAAACTACTTTATAACTAAGTCAGTAGTGATATAATTTTATATAAAGGTTCATAATGTACCAAATATATATTTATGTCTTTTCCTCATTAAAGAATATTGTAGAGATGTTAAAAATTTGGTAGTGATACCCACCAAACTTATTCCCTTCAACAAAATATTTTTCTCTAAGAATTTTGTTTGAGTTTATTTTGAATTTAATAAATAGAGTTTATACTTGTATGGGATGTTTTTTGTAAAAAAATCCTTATCCCCATCCCCATACCTATGTAACAAACAATACCTTTTAAGCATTTTCCACCCCTTTCCATCTCCCCATTAATGTGAATAATTTTTAATAATTTTTCCTTTCCCTTCTCAATAACCTTCCTCCTCGCCGATATTACACTGTCACCATCTATTTTTCACTATGCACCAAACCCAACTTAAGGGATTGGGGGAGGGGGAATGCCCCCATCCCTGAGATTTAAAAAATATAGTTTACACTTGATGCCACATATTTTGAAAAATACTATCTTAGATGGCACTAACACCCTCCAAGGATAATAAGGATTATGATGTTATTCATGTGTGAGTCTAATTATACAACATAATTAATTTTCTCTTAAATAAAATAATCTATGAAAAAAACATGTTTTACAAGAGATTATGATGGACAATAATGGTCATCACCCATTTTTTTAATATATTTTTCTAATGGAGATGGTAACGTCATAAAATTTGATTACAATTAACCATTTACCAATAATATACAAATGCAAAATCACAAAAAATATAATGTAGATATATAGTAAGATGGAATAACATTGGTTAAATTAGACACTAAAAAAATAATGGTGTGATGTGAAGCCAATGACTAAACTAAGAAATCAATAGTGAGTACTAAAATTAATTTTTTGTTTTATTAATACAATCATATTCATATCATATTATAGATCATTTTCCCATTGTACTAATTTTCTAGAGATAAGCTATATGAAGTTCAGTATGTAGTGAATGACTCATGCACGATAAAGGGAAACTGAAGAAATACTTATTTTAGTGCTTTTAAATTATGGAATGAGGGAAAGAAAATCATATGACAAATGCAAAAAAATATGCATTTTGATATCAGTTTTGGGATATATGAGCATTTCTCTCCATATTTGAATACATTTCCCACTAAATTTCTATGTAAATATTTATATTCCTGTTATATTTTATTTCTCCCTTCAAGTACCTATACCTTTCCATCCAACCATCTATATATGCCCCCTATTTCCAATCAGAATTATTTCCAAGTTTCTTATAAATTTTACTATACCTTTTTTTTATTTCCCATCAAAGTTATCTCCATTTTATTCAAAATTTTCTTTGTACTTCTCATTTTTCTCACAACTTTTCATCCATATTTCACATAATATTTTCCCTCACAAGTTTTCATCCAGATTTCTCATCATATTTTCCCTCTGATTTAGGACATGTCTCCCACTAAAAAATCCTCTTTCTACTTCTTTTATTCTAATTTGGTGAGGGTGGGAATGTGGTACAAAATATAGTACAATATTTCCCATTCACCCATTATGTTTCCCTCCCTTTTATATTTGTTTCTAAAAATATATTTTTCTGTTAGAAAATATTTTCTATGAACACAACTTGTCTTACCAAACTAGATATTTTTGTATCCTTTTCTCCTCCCTTACGCATCATTCCTCTCATATTATACCACGTTTGTCAAATTACTATTAGTTCTTACTAATTATGTTAATTATCCTCCTATAAACATAATTCTATTATTTAGCATTTATTAGTCTACTTTTCCAAATGGTTCTCATGAACTACTAATGACATAATAACCATATCTTCCTGTATCACATCTTTGACTTACTATTTTAAGCTCCACATCTTTCAAGAAAAGTATGTTAGTTAATCTTCATTATACCATAATTTTTCTTCTATGTAACATCTTGTGTTTATTTATTATTTAGACTTATTGATCTCACTAAACACTTTAATTTTTGTCTCCACACCTATGTGTGAATGTTCAACAACATATTTATCAAGACAAAATATTACACTAAATTAGTAATGAGTTTCCTAATCCTATATTATTTATTTTAAAATATTATTAGCCATACATTTAAATGACTTGATTACTGGTTGATTTAAACATCTAAAGAAATAAAAACCATATTTCATAAGTAGAAGAGTACATAGTAGTTTCAGAATTGTATATTGCTTTTAAAACTATATGTTAGTTTCATGTTATAACAATACTTGTAGTTTCTTTTACTTGACTTTTGTATGTCAAAGATGAAAAAACAAACTCCATCAAATAAAAGCTTATTTAGACATTAATAGACTTTGATTATAAAAAGAATTTTTGCACCCCACAAATTTCTTGTAAAGATCTACCACTCACAAATTGATCTTAGTGGGACATGTTAATTCTAAGATCCTTTATGGTAGGATAGGGGACTTATCAGTCACCAACCGATAGTTTGGGCGGTATATACTAATTACTCGAGGCTTAATAAGTAAAACAATAATAAAGCCATGTAACACTACATGTGTAGTTACTACATTACCTTGATTGTATATTGCCTATTTTACTCTCTTATATTTTGTACAAGTTACTATTTAAATAGAAATACCTTATTCAACATACTGCATATGTTTTATCTTTTGTTAGGAATTTTGTCTCACTCTAGTGGTCTTTTTGTTATTTTTAGTTCTTAACACCATACCTAGGGGTTTTCCAATGAGGAGTTACCTTCACCTGGTAAATAGTGAGCCAAAGGTGAGAGTTTATCCATTTGAGGTGTCTAAAGTCGTTCTTATAGAGTCAATATTGGAGTAGGGTGTTTTACATGATGATGTGTGTATGACTTAATTTTTGGTTGCATGCCTTGTATATGAGATGTATCTTGTAAGATGAAAAATCAAAATAATTTATTTTAGTAGTATGTAACCTTATTCAATTATGATGACATTATACAATTATATGCACATATATGAATACAATGTACCTTTTTCAAAGATCTTTTATATGAATATTATTGACAATATTCATATGAAAATTTTGTTGTATTCCTAGTTGAATGATTTTAGTTAATATGAAACAAGACTATTTATTTTGGGTTTTTCCCGCTTCTTAGTCTTCATGATAGCGGGGCATGCTTGTGCACTGATTCTAGAGTTGGGTTGTCACACTTTGTTTTACTTTTCTATGGGCTATTTTAAGAGCTATTAAACATCATATAATTCTTTCCTTCATATGATCCACATCTCCACTTGCATGGATAATGTGCCATCACAATTCCTAATGTCTTCTTCCTCCCTTGTGTATAGATTTATGTCTTCATTTCCTCTGAGTATTTTATGACTATGTTATCACACAATATAATATATATTTCAGATCTTGTTATTGTGGATTAATTTTACACATATAACCTATATATAAGGACATTAAATGCTACACCCACATCCCACAATTACCACTAATCATGAGATTAGGGTATAAGTTGAGAATTAAACATAATATAAAGATCACCCTTACCTTTTATTTTTCTTCCAATATTTCAAACTCTTTGTTCACTCATATTCAGTCACATAAACAACTTTACAAGGGAAATTAAAACTAGATTACTCTAATCTAATCTAAATAATAAAGATATATATCTATATATTCATTTTGTTTCTCACACTTCCATGTACATACAATATGATAAAACTTACACATCATCATTTACAACTCTCTCACTTCTATACAAGGATCTAGAGTGACAAGGACCGACTAAACTTAAATAATCAGATGCATAGCTCTTGTGGCAGATATACTCCAACATTTACATTCTTCAAATCCACATGGTTTCCCTATTAAAAAATTGTGAGTAGAGGGGTGAGCCTGGTGGCTCAGTGAATGAGTACTTCAAAGAAATAGTTTAAAGCACTTTAATTGTCAAAATTATATATTATCGAGCAATTGAATTTAAAGTAGAATAGTAACGAGTTATACATGAATTAATCATTGTTGACATATATATGGCAAGATACTATAGGTATCTATAAGAGTGAATCCATATCTGAACATGCTTGATTAATAAAAAAGAAAAGTAGTAACTCATAAAAATAAAAAATATTGAAAAAATGCACACTCTTTATTAATCTCTCATTCATCTTATTATGCTCTCAGCCCACTTGAGGTGTAACCTAATATGTGAAAGTATCTCAGAAAGCTATGATCTCACCATATAAGATCTAGAAGCATGTCCAAGATCTTAAGTCTGTAGTCTCAATACCATGTCTACAGTTGGCATCACCACATATGACTTTTGGCAACTAATGGGAGCGACCAGATATCTCAACTCCTCCTCTCAACCTGGGTACTCAGGTGGGGAGTCAAAGCCCTCAGGCTTGTTGTGCACCAGTGGACCTACTGAAGATGTCCACTGATTGCCACAACTCCTAACTTACGTACCACCAACATCTTCGGTTGGTGTTGTATACCAATCATCTAAGGACTCCACCCTCACTGGCCTAGAACCTCACACCTAATAAGTGCACTCCAGCTAGGACTGGCAATAGGGTCAAGTCAGATCGGGTCCTGACCCATAAAGTGAGTTTAGGGTCTAATTTGGATCCTAAATCAGGTTTGTACTAAAAAGTTAATGCAATTTGAAAAATTATTAAATATTTGATTGCAATATTTTTTATAAGACATGCCACAAATGTTATGAAGTACGCATATTTAATGAATCCAAACAAAATTCACCAAAATGTACATTTTGGGTCATTTCAGGTTACCTACGGGTTGACTTTGGGTTATTCGGGTCTACAACAAACTAAAATTTGCACACATGGTTGAATTTTAGTTTGTAAATTAACTAGCATTTTTGGGTTTAATTTGGGTCATTTTGGGTTGGGTTGGGTTGGGTCGGGTCATTTGGTATGGGTCTGAGATTGCTAGCCCTAACCACAACATACATGAAAACTCCAGTCGGGAAGCACATTTCCTCCCCACAGTGCATGACTCCTTGAGGATTCTACAGTGTTTAGGAAATCTAAATGTCTAATTCACTCCATAAATTCATAGTTCAATCATCACATCAACATTTCTTAGCGTAGCTTTATAAACAGTTCATTTCATAGATCATCTATAATATGTACCGCAAACTAAACTATTGAGCATCACCACATCTCATACTGAGAAACACTGATATCAAAAATACTCGATCCACTAAATTCCCTATCCTTAGAGTTTCATTTGCCTCATTCACATATCAAATGACTCACATAAATATTTAATGCATCATAAACTTTCATTGAATAAAGATTGCTTTCAATAATTCACATATAATCAAATATATATATATATGAAACCATGGTATGAACTGAATTAAGGTTCCACACCATTCACTAAAATATCATGCATAAAAATAACCTTGAATAAATGAATTTTGTAATGATAAGAGAATCACAACAGTTGAATTTTGATGATGTCTATTCGCAAACTTCCAACTTTTCATCGATCTAGGGTTTCACCCTCTTTACTAAGATATCAAGAAAACAATGATGGAATCACATGTCATCCAAGATAGTAGCTGACATATATGTACTATACATTCAGATAATACACTCATTAAAAAAAGGAGATTCAATTAGAGGAAGTTATTCATTTAGTTATACATCAATTTCATACATAATAAAAAATCCCAGACTTCGGTATATTCTTATAACTTTTGCAATAACTATAGGAATTCTATTTTTGGTGATTTGTATATATTTCTAATATGATTTTATCATCTTAAATTCCAATAGGAAAGCAATCTATTTTAATAATCTTTCATAAGCTTAAACTAAAAGGCAGATTTAGGATTGTAATCTCATATAAAGGAAATGAAGATTAATGTGGATTTAATCCAACTTTGTATAATATACTATTTAAAGGAAGTACCCACTAACCTAAGGTGTGAAATTACCTTAAAAACGTAGCCCAAGAACTAAAATTCTAGAATCCATTTCAAACTCCTAGATATTCACTGCTTTCTTCTTTATTTCAACTCCAAAACCGTAGAAATGGAAGATTATGGTGAAAGAGTGAGAAAAGGAGAGATTTGTTATCATTTTGAATCAAATCATAGGATGGACATAATCTTGACATGTGAGATAAAAATCACCAAGAAAAGCTATATAGAGATGAAAACTGACTTGATTTCATCAATTTTGATAAGAGAAAACCCTAGATCTCCATCTTCACCACTTTCTCCAACCAAACCCTAACTCTCCCTATCTCTCTATAATTTTATTTCTCTAGAATGAATCACAAAATATGAGATCTCCCAATGTTTTAGGTTGATCAAATAGATAAATTAAGATGTTGGGTCAATTGCAAATTGATCCTAGATATACTTTTCTTTTATTTTAATAGATTTTCCTGTCATTAAAATGTTATTGTAATTCATTTACTTCATAGGTATAACCTCGTCCAAAATTATAAAAAAATTAGCATGTTGTTTATCATTGGGTTTCAGAGCTCCACTAAAAATTTCAGATCATTATGATATTTGAATAAATAATTAAAATTAAATTCCTACATTATTAAACAACAATCTACAACATGGTCAGTCGAAGTGTACTTTGAATGAGAACCATAGTCAAATAACATCCAAATATTAAGAAATTTTGCATTAACACACATGATTGAGTTATCCATATCAAATCTAAATTTCAAGTAAATCCAAGTTAAATAGAAAATATGAAAAATCATTTACCATATTGCTATACTTATCAAAATTTGTATTTATATACTATTAAAGTCCTAATTCTGGTGATTAGGGTCTACACTTCTCAAGCCATAATCCCTAAAAGTAAGTTCATGATTAGAGTTCTTTATCAGGATTGAAACATCGACCATCACTAATTAGTTTTAAGTGATGATCAATATAATTAAGCATGTAATCATGCATGTAAACCTTAGTTTATCAATCAAGTCGATACACAATCATAACACTAAAGGATTTTTTTATATTGTTCTTTTGAATGAAGACCCCCCTCCCATGAGTGACGAGGTTGTTTAAGTTTAACACATGTGGAGATAGAAACTGTGGCTTCACTGATATGTTGGAGGAGTAAGAGCTTACCAACAACTATCGCTACAAGTGAAGCTACAAAGGATCTCTACCCAATTTCTTCTTTCACATTGTCGTCTCTTTCTGTCTCTTGGATTTATAGGCCCCATCCTCCTTGGGTACTTCCCATCTAAAGGACATGAGGCATGGTCATAACCACTACCAATTACTGATGAGGAGGTTACCATTGCTCCTAGAGGACCCAATGTTGTTGTTTTATGCTCAAGATGAGTAATTGATTCTACCACCGAGGCTCTAAGAAGTTGAAATTTAAATTTAGAATAGGACATATATCAAGTAGTATTAGTTTATTCGTCCTTCATAATACATTTTGATCTTTCCTTTGGATTCTCAATCTCTCACTTTTTTTATTACCATTTTTAATATTCCATCTTCAACATTTGGTTGCAATCTTTTACAGAATGAATATTTGGGAGACAATCATGCAAAATTGTGGTAGACACGATTCAATAGCACGTCACTTTTTTATTTTATTTGTTGTTAATCTTTATTATGTAGTGTATGAGAGATATAGAATAGCACATACATGCTACCAGACATTGTTATAGACTTTTAAATAAATTATTTAGATAAATATATAAAATTGTACATTGATGGTGTATAAGTTATACTTCAACTTTAAAGGAAACTAAATTGTGATTGAGAATTTTTAATGAATTAAAGAAAATACAATTAAAAATAGACTAGTAAAATCACATGTGCACATGCATGTGTACAAATAAAATGTAAAATTTAAAGCCCCTCCCAAAGGGCATTGAAATTCCTAATGTTATAGAGGGGCTATTCTCAGATGTTATGCTTCTTGATCAGGTTTTCAATATACCTATCACAACTATGAAGAACATATCTCACATCTATTGTGTTACATTCTCTCAGGAGTTGAAGGAACCTTTGTATTAAGTGGTTGGCAACTTAGGATCTATAGTTGCTTGTGTTATTATTACTTCTTTTTCGATGTACATTGCAGGTGTTTAGGCCTAAGAATCATCGAGATAACACATTTGGAAATAGAAAGTCACTGCAACAATATCATATCTTGAGTTCTCTTGCTACTTGGGGTGAAACATATGGTATCGCCAAGTTAGTGGATAATATATTGAACTTTTCTATACAGTAAGTGATGGGCCCTGTTACAACCCCAACTTTTGGGTTCATTTGGTGAGAAATGTAGTTTCTAATTATTAAAGATATTTGAACAAATAATGATATAATTTGTTTTGAATAAATGAATTTCGTTTACAATAGCCTTGATGATTGTTTTGTGGGCTTTATTGGCTATTGGGCCCAATAACAAGGAAAAGACAAAAGGAACTCCATTATTAATAAGAAATGGAGAAAAGAAAAATGTAGAAACCTCTAGAAGGCAAAAGTATATAATCCAAAGGTGGATTTCGTGCCTATTGGGTTCCTTGGGTTCCAAGGAGTCCAAAGTTGCAAAAAGAAAGCAATAAGAAAAGAAAAGATCAATTATATATTTCTTTATTAAGAAAGAAATTGAAAACAATGATAAAATGTGGAAAATAAGTAAAAAGAGGGATAATTGAGTTATCCTTGATAGAATTTCATATCCAAAGAATTCCTAATGTTAAAAGGAATGCCAATGAGGAAAATAAAAAGAAAGATAAAGAGAAATCCTCAAAAAGAGATATTTTAATAAGAAATAAACAAGATAATGTGAAATAATGAATATAGATGCATCTAGAAGGATAATAAGTATCCTTAAAAAGGAATTTCGAAATCTTGGAGTTTCTTGGGGACCAAGGAGTCCCAATGGAGAAAAAGAAAGAGAAAATGCAAAACAATACAAAATAAGAGGATAATGTGATGCATAATTAATGACTTTTTGATATTATCAAAAAGAGGTATTGTTTGCTTTAAGAAAGAAGAATTTTGTGGCCAATGGATTAAAAGCCAAGCACAAGGAACTTAAGAGAGGAAAAATTCAGATTCCTTAATAACCAAGGATCATATTTTAATAATTAATTAAAAGAAAAATAAAGGGAAGAGGGGTTGTGCTAAGGTGTATGCTTAATATCTTTCCTTTAGTAAGTCATGACTCATGTGGACACTCAATCGTAGATATGAGGGAAGGGAAACAAAGAGTTCGACCCCTTCCTTGCTGACTTCGTTCCAAGGTGCGTATATATATATATATCGATGGAGCCTCAAACCCCATCCCATGGGTGGCACGTAGCCCTCCTTCTCAGCCTCTCCCTTCCTGCTTTAACAGAAACCTTAGGGTTCGTCCTTGGGAGATCTCGTCTCCATGGAAAGGCCATGGCTGGATCAGGAGGAGGTGCGCATCCCAGATGATGGTCATATGAAGTGTGGCTAACACCTGCTTAGTTCTTGATAGAGACGGAGTTGCAGAATGAAGAGATGCGGCCTAGTGTATGGTGAGGAGATCCATCGAGGACTCCTGGATACTCTGTCGTCCTTGGTGCAACATCCATGTTTGTCTTCTCGCTCCGCCTTCCAGTTCTGTTAACCCTTACACTTGCAACCGTAGTGTGACTCTTATGCTCTCACTTCCACGTCTCTGGCGAAACCAGAGGTACCTTCCGGTGTGTGGTGGATGGTCGGAGGTAATGGGATCCGGTCTTGGTCCCTCAACGGCCGGGAGAAGGGACCTGAGCCCTGTCAGTCCGTCCAAGATCGTGGACGGCGCCCTTCCGCGAGGAAGAAGAAGGTCGTCCCTCTATTGGATGGTTTTGCCCCCGAGCTCTCTATAGTCGTATATCTATGAGAGGGGTAATGGAGTAATTTTGTTATAAACATAAACAGTTCATGATTTAAGTGGAAGGGGTATTAGATGCTGATGTGGCGACTAACGATTGGTCAGAATCAAATAACCTTGAAATAATTATAGAAAATTAATGGTAACTCTGATGGGGACGTATAATATATGAAAGTTGCTCAGGAGAACGAGAGGAATTCAAATAAAATAGTTTTAGATTTTGGTTCCTCTTGCAATTCGAAAAGAAGTTGAAATTATCAACTTAAATGTATTAATGATTAATAAACCCTATTTTGAGATGATTAATGTATTTAGTAGGGTTTAATGGATGATAAAAGTTGATATTATCCTGTTAATTGTAAAAAGGTACATTAAGATAAAAATGATGAAATTTGCACATAATTAGTTTAATTTTGAGTTTCATGTGCATAAAATATGCTTTAATGGGCCTTGAAACCCTAATGATGGTAATTATGACTCTTAATAGCTTTAATTGTTCAAAATCATGATTAAAGTCGAAATACGATAATTCTAAGCTATTTCGAGTATAAAAGTTCCTAATTGTAGATAAATACCCTTTATGTAGTAATTAGGGTTTTCTAATGGATAAAGGTATTAATTAATGACAAATAGAGTTCATATGTGAATTAGACCATAATGAACTATGAATTGATGATAAATGAGCATAACGATCTTGTCATGGATTAAAAGAATAAAAATGGTAGCTTTAATGTAAAAGAGGCTTAATGGTCTTATTTAATGGTTACTTATGCCTTTAATCCGAAACTGAGGATTAGATGTTGAGATAATTAGGGTTTGTGATCAATTGCATTAAATTAGGGTTTAAAATAGTAAAAGATGAAGGGAAACCCTAATTGCAATGGAAACCCTAAAAGTGGACTAGAAACCCTAGGAAGAGAGCTAGGTTTAGCAGATCTTGATGGCATGATTAATAAAAGCAAATTGTATGATTATTTCAGGATCTTGATATGTGTGCTTGCTTGCTTGAATTTCTTACTTGCATGTAATATTTCTACCTCAAATCACCAAATTAGGTATGTTGTTACGCTTATGAATAATCTCTTAAGTTTCACGGTGATTTCCGAACATTTTTATCAGTTGCTTGAAAATAACTGATTGGATGACTTTTATTTCATGCAACTATAATGTGACTATGATTATCACTATAAATGTACATACATGACTGGCTCAGATCCTGTTCCACCTCTATGGATTTGCAAAGGCTAAAAAGGGTAACCTAGAGCAAGGTCTAGGTTATCAAGAGTTAGGGATTGGGCTATCTTCGTGTAGTGCCATGCAACTCTTTAGCGCACCATGAGTTAAGGAGTGGGATACCTACGGGTAGTACCATGTGACTCAACCCTAGAAACTGATTCACTTGTTAGGTAGAATCATGAGGGGTTAAATGGGAATCTATCATAAGGAAGGTAGCATCCAGGTCCACTGCAGGGACTTTGCAGAGGTTAGGGTATGTAAGGATTGAGCAGTTATGTTGAAAATGTAAAGTTGATTGTTAAATCATACTTGACTGCAATATGTTGCTACAGTTAATTGCACAATTATTGTTTCCCCCAGATACCAGCTTTATGCTGACCGACGTTTTGTTTGTCGGCGTTTTAGGTACAAGTGAAAAGAACAAACAATAAAGTGGCATATGTGGAATTAAATGTGAATCAAATTTCAAAGGAGGATTAGTTAGAATAGACTCCATGTGGATAGAAGTAGATATCTGAGTTTTTGAAAAAGGTATGAAAAGTTTAATTTTATTACAACCTTTCAGTTTAGTTTGAGTAGAGTTTTTTAATTATTATTGATTAATTATAGAACCTTTGATCCGGAAATTGGGATAACGGCCTTGACCTTCTGGTCTCCCTTAATTGGGGGTTACCGAGAGGCGGGGTTGTTATATTTGGTATCAGAGCATATGTTCCTCATTTAATCTTTATTAATTATTAAATTTTACAAACTCTGTAGAACCCAAGGGAGTTATTAGAGGAATTTCCAAAAGACAGAGGTGTCTAGAAAAGGATCACGTCTGGGGGATGGCAATATTTTCCTCTGCACCTCTAGTCGGAATACAAGGACTCCCAGATTAGTGTGACTGCCTGGCCAAAGTCTCAGGATTTGACTCAAAATAAGATACCTTTAGGACTCTCTCATCTTGTTCATCCCTTCTCAACTCAAATGCTATTAAGGATAATAAGGATTAGGGTTTTCTCTCTTTTCCTCACCCTCTTGAGGTATGGGGTAAGGTTGATAAGGATTAAGGAATCCTCCACCAAATTAATGAAAAACATGTAAATAAGATGTCATGGACATAGGCTTAATAGCTTAAGCGTAAACTAAAGAATAGATGCATGCTTAGGTTGTATGACACGAGTTGACATTGCTCTCAGGAGAGACCTGAGGCTAGACCTTCTTGTCAGGAGGATGAGTAGAGAGAGTTGGTCATGGAGCCAGAGATCTCCATTATCAGTAGAGACCTGGCACATCCTTGAGGATGATGTTAACCCTAACCCTAAGTGGTGGTTAGAAAGAGAGATGACACAATGAGTTGAATGTCATAGTAGATCGGGTGTTTGGATGGACATGACTTTGGATGCCATATGAGCCATGAGAGGTTGAATAACCTAGTACCTTTGGTGATCCAACCCTGGAAAGTGACGTGCATGTTAGAGTGAAGGATAGCTCCTTCAATGATGAGGCTAGTGAAGAACCTATGGAAACCCTATGAGCTTATATGATCATGGCATAGTATGCACCTAGAATACGACAACAATGTGAGAAGTAGATGGAAGCCCTGGCTATAAGAGGGGGTATGTTGGAAAGTTGATGAGATAAGCATAAAGGGCTAGGGATAACCTTGAGCAAACATAAGTTGAACCTAGGCTTCACCCATGTAGGGGTATGTTTGTGAGCTTGATCCACCTCCATGGAGAGAGGACCATTAGTATAAGGCTAGTTGTGGAGTTAGATCTAGAGAGAAAATAGGACCCAAGCAAGAAGGTTGGAAGCCTAGACTCCGAGATATGAGGAAAAGTCGGGAGTTGAGGATGATGCGACCTAAGTGGATGATAGTGGCTGCCTCATGCTTGGTCCTTGGAGGCTGATGATATCGTGGTTGTTTAGAGAAACCAAACTCTAGAGAGAGGATGAGGCTTTTGGTACCTATGTGTCTATGGTATAGGGGTTTACCTGCGAAGATGAGATAAAGAGTGCCTTAGACCCTGAGGAGGTTTAAGTAACCAGTTGTGAGGCTTTATACCTAGTTGGTTGCCCTTGAGGAGGACTCAACTATGAGGTGTTGTTCAAGTTGAAGAATCATGAGAAGTACATAACATACCTTAGACATGTTTGATTAGTGGTTAAGAGGTTGATCATGCAGTTGGACAACTAAAAAGTGAACCTAGGGTTCCTAGACCTAAGAGGGGAAGTGGTGTACCTGGTGCTCCTGATGAGAGTTGAGTTTCTGTAGATGCGAGCATGGTACTTATCATGGTTAGAGGAAAGGGAAACCCTTAAGTTTAAGGTATGATTGATGAACCTCTCACAGCTAAGTTGATGACATGGGAAGGTTGATCTTGATTCAATGTTGAGGATGAGAACAAGTGTGACCTAGCATGGTTTAATAGGTGGTCTGCTTGTGCCTTAGTAGCTTTATAGGGTTAAGCATGCTCATGTGAATATAAACCCTAAGGATGTTTGTGACCTTGTTGTCAAGAGTTTTAGTTTCCTCCCATCTTGGGAGAGGGACCCTTTGGTAGGGTGTATACCAGTCTTGTTGGTTTAAGGTAACCTAAAGAGGTCTCAATAGGATCTTGAGAAGCTAAGTGGAAAGTATATGGTATGAGAATGAACCTATAAGACCCATAGATAACCATCTCTAAGTGCATGTGGATGTGTTACCATGGAGGTAACCGGTATGGGGCCTGACCAAGGTAGGCAGGTTGCCATGACCCCTATGAAAGGATGAAAGTCAGCCCATGAATGCAGAAAGAGATGATGAAGGCTTGGGTAAGGATCTAAGTTGGACATGTACTATAATAGAATCCTATGTCTATCCTAGGGTCAGGTAGGGATGAGACTGATGGAAGTAGGAGTTGCCTAATTCCCTAGTTGCACATGACCATAGGGTCAGGAGGTAACAACTATCATTGTCTGAGGGCCATGGGTTAGGAGATTGATCACCTTCATGAACTCATGGGACCCAAAGGGAAGATGAGTAGGGCATTCTCTGGATGCATAAGGGAAGAGGGATGACCCCAAAAGTGTCGGCACCCTACAGACCTAGAGGAGATGACCAAGGATTGTGTGGTGACCAAGTAGGTTCGAGACCAATTTTCCATGGAAGTGACTTTGATACCGAGATGTTTGTGATGTAAAGACATATGTGGCATGTTTCAACTTAGATTTAAAGGTGTACTGGCAAGATGGGATGTACCATCTGTACTCTTGGAATAGGAAGAACTATGTATTTGGACTACAGCCAAATGCTTATTTCCTCTTATTATGGGAGTGAGATATAGGACAATACGCATGCCATACACCAAGGATAAAGATGATGTGAGTTGGAACGTTGCTACGAGGTATGAGGACAGAGATGATAACATACCCTGGTGGAGTGAATGATACATGGATGGTTTACAAACAAGGTAGTCATCCTATGAGGATGTTTTTGTCATGAGCTATGAAGGTTGAGTTTGAAAAACCAAGAGAATAAGCTCAGAGTCTTCTTGATGAAGATAGACTTGGAGTTGATATGAGATAATAAGTGGAATACCTGGAGGTGTATGTTTTCAATGTTACCTTATACCTAAGGATGTGGAGTGGTAATGGATGCTCTGGATGAGATGCAGCTGCCTAGTTTAGCTAGAGGCTAGAAAAGGTTGTTAGGTTAACCCTAAGTTGAAAAAAAGAGATAAGTTTGGCTAACCCTCAGATGTAACAATATCGATTGATTAAGTTAATGGTTGTTTGGTTAGCCAGCCTAGTCTTTGATGCAATAAAGGGATGGTGGTAGAACCTCAGATGCACTTCTTTGGAAAAGAAGGTGATGGAATCCGATAAAAGTGGATTAGTATTTCTGAGGAATCGATCTTAGGGAATTATGACAATATAGGAGATCATGATTTAAGATCATCATATACCATGGTACTACCAAGATAATAAGTGACAGTAGTACTTTGGATGCCTAAGATGAAGTTGCATGTGGTGTGTTGCCATGCAAGCCAGGAGGTGAAGGACGAATACCAATAACTCAGTGTATCGACATAGAGGATAAAAGAGTCCCTGAGAGGGAATGGGAGTTCATCACTATGGATGTTGTAAGTCTCCCCTAGACCAAGGAAGGTCGAGATGCAATATGGGTTATGGTAGATCGCCTTACCTATATGACATGAGAAAGAAAGAGTACTGTCAAGGGACAGATCCGATTGAACTACATATGAAAGAGATGGTTCAACTACACCATGATGCGAGTTCAAAAGTTCTTGAGTATAACCTAAAGATACACTTCCATAAGGTGGAAGTAGGTACATGAAGAACTCGATGTTAATACCGCTTATCAACCCTAACTAATGGTTAGTAAGATCCAGACTAGAGGGTTTGATGAAAGCATGTGTGCTCGTTCAGGGTGATATCTAGAGACAGTTCTTTTCTTCGGTAGATGTGATGATAACCACCATAGACAGTATCGGGATGTAAAGAATCTCTACAAGGGAGGTTGCATCAGTCACCACTTCATTAAGATGATGTTGGTGAAGGGACCTCACGAAGGTCAAGAAAGGACCACAGTGTGTGCAGATGAAGTCGCTTTGATCATGCAATGGATGAAAGGAGCCCAAGGACAACATAAGTTGTAAGCTGATGTAAAGTAGACTGACATGCAATTCACTGTGGGGGGATATGTGACATGAAAATCCGACCCCTCTAAGTTATAGCTAAGAGAGCTGAGTCCCCGATGCATGGGTTCTTTTGACATGATTTGGTGGAGAAGGTTAGGTTTTCCCTTACCCCTCAGGATAATGTGATGTGTGATGAGTTCCATGTGTCCAATATAGAGCACTATGTGAGATACCCAGACCATGTGCAGAGTAATGAACCTAGTGAGCCCCAAGGGAGGCTGAAATGACCTGAGTCACCTGTGAGGTTTATAGATGTCAAGGTGAAAGAACTCAAAGAAAAGAATATGTGATGATAAAGGTTCTTTGGAAGCGCCATGGATAGGGCAAAGCCACATAGGGGCCAATGATGGACATGTAAAAGTCTTATCCTGAACTGTTTGTTTGCTTGATGGAATTTTAAGGGCAAAATTTCTATAAGAGGGGAAGGATGTTACAACCCCAAATTTTGGGTTCATTTGGTGAGAAATGTAGTTTCTCATTATTAAAGATATTTGAACAAATAATGATATAATTTGTTTTGAATAAATGAATTTCATTTGCAACAGCCTTGATAATTGTTTTGTGGGCTTTATTGGCTATTGGGCCCAATAACAAGGAAAAGACAAAAGGAACTCCATTATTAATAAGAAATGGAGAAAAGAAAAATATAGAAACCTCTAGAAGGCAAAAGTATATAATCCAAAGGTGGATTTCGTGCCTCTTGGGTTCCTTGGGTTCCAAGGAGTCCAAAGTTACAAAAAGAAAGCAATAAGAAAAGAAAAGATCAATTAAATATTTCTTTATTAAGAAAGAAATTGAAAACAGTGATAAAATGTGGAAAATAAGTAAAAAGAGGGATAATTGAGTTATCTTTGATGGAATTTCGTATCCAAATAATTCCTAATGTTAAAAGGAATGTCAATGAGGAAAATAAAAAGAAAGATAAAGAGAAATCCTCAAAAAGAGATATTTTAATAAGAAATAAACAAGATAATGTGAAATAATGAATATAGATGCATCTAGCAGAATAAGAAGTATCCTTAAAAAGGAATTTCGAAATCTTAGAGTTTCTTGGGGACTAAGGAGTCCCAATGGAGAAAACGAAAGAGAAAATGCAAAACAATACAAAATAGGAGGATAATGTAATACATAATTAATGACTTTTTGATATTATCAAAAAGAGGTATTGTTTGCTTTAAGAAAGAAGAATTTTGTGGTCAATGGATTAAAAGCCAAGCACAAGGAACTTAAGAGAGGAAAAAATTGGATTCCTTAATAACCAAGGATCATCTTTTAATAATTAATTAAAATAAAAAAAGGGAAGAGGGGTTGTGCTAAGGTGTATGCTTAATATCTTTCCTTTAGTAAGTCATGACTCACGTGGACACTCAATCGCAGATATGAAGGAAGGGAAAGAAAGACTTCGACCCCTTCCTTGCTGACTTCCTTCCAAGGTGTGTATATATATATATATATATATATATATATATATATATATATATATATATATATATATATATATATATATATATATATATATATATATATATATATATATATATATATATACAGATCGATGGAGCCTCAAAACCCATCCCATGGGTGGCACGTATCCCTCCTTCTCAGCCTCTCCCTTCATGCTTTAACGGAAACCTTAGGGTTCATCCTTGGGAGATCTCGTCTCCATGGAAAGGCCATGGCTGGATCAGGAGGAGGCGCGCATCCCCGACGATGGTCATATGAAGTGCGGCTAATGCCTGCTTAGTTCTTGATAGAGACAGAGTTGCAAAATGAAGAGATGCGGCCTGGTGTACGGTGAGGAGATCCATCGAGGACTCCTGGATATTCTGTTGTCCTTGGTGCAACATCCAGGTTTGTCTTCTCGCTCCTATTTCTAGTTCTGTTAACCCTTACACCTACAACCGTAGTGCGACTCTTATGCTCTCACTTCCATGTCTCCGGAGAAGCCAAAGGTACCTTCGTGTGTGTGGTGGATGGTCTGAGGTAATGTGATCCGGTCTTGGTCCCTCGACGGTCAAGAGAAGGGACCTAAGCCCTGTCAGCCCATCCAGGATCGTGGATGGCGCCCTTCCGTGAGGAAGAAGAAGTTCGTCCCTCTATTGGATGGTTTTGCCCCTGAGCTCTCTATAGTCGTATATCCATGGGAGGGGCAATGGAGTAATTTCGTTATAAACTTAAATAGTTCGCGATTTAAGTGGAAGGGGTATTAGATGCTGATGTGGCGACAAACGATTGGTTAGAATCAAATAACCTTGAAATAATTATAGAAAATTATTGGTAACTCTGACGGGGACGTATAATATATGAAAGTTGCTCAGGAGAACGAGAGGAATTCAAATAAAATAGTTTTAGATTCTGATTCCTCTTGCAATTCGAAAAGAAGTTGAAATTATCAACTTTAATGTATTAATGATTAATAAACCCTATTTTGAGATGATTAATGTATTTAGTAGGTTTTAATGGATGATAAAAGTTGATATTAACCTGTTAATTGTAAAAAGGTACATTAAGATAAAAAAGGATGAACTTTGCACATAATTAGTTTAATTTTGAGTTTCATGTGCATAAAATATGCTTTAATGGGCCTTGAAACCCTAATGATGGTAATTATGACTCTTAATAGCTTTAATTGTTCAAAATCATGATTAAAGTCGAAATATGACAATTCTAAGCTATTTCGAGTATAAAAGTTCCTAATTGTGGATAAATACCCTTTATGTAGTAATTAGGGTTTTCTAATGGATAAAGGTATTAATTAATGACAAATAGAGTTAATATGTGAATTAGACCATAGTGAACTATGAATTGATGATAAATGAGCATAATGATCTTGTCATGGATTAAAAGGATAAAAATGGTAGCTTTAATGTAAAAGAGCCTTAATGGACTTATTTAATGGTTACTTATGCCTTTAATCTGAAACTGAGGATTAGATGTTGAGATAATTAGGGTTTATGATCAATTGCATTAAATTAGGGTTTAAAATAGTAAAAGATGAAGGGAAACCCTAATTGCAATGGAAACCCTAAAAGTGGAATAAAAACCCTAGGAAGCGAGTTAGGTTTAGTAGATCTTGATGGCATGATTAATAAAAGGAAATTGTATGATTATTTCAGGATCTTGATATGTGTACTTGCTTGCTTGGATTTCTTACTTGCATGGAATATTTCTACCTCAAATCATCAAATCGGGCATGTGGTTACGCTTATGAATAATCACTTAAGTTTCACGGCGATTTCCGAACGTTTTTATCGGTTGCTTGAAAATAACTGATTGGATGACTTTTATTTCATGCAACTATAATGTGACTATGATTATCACTATAAATGTGCATACATGACTGGCTCGGATCCTGGTCCACCTATATGGCTTTTCAAATGCTAAAAAGGGCAACCTAGAGCAAGGTCTAGATTATCAAGAGTTAGGAATTGGGCTACCTACATGTAGTGCCATGCAACTCTTTAGCGCACCATGAGTTAAGGAGTGGGCTACCTACGGGTAGTGCCAAGTGACTCAACCCTAGAAATTGATTCACCTATTAGGTAGAATCATGAGGGGTTAAATGGGGGTCTACCATAAGGAAGGTAGCATCTAGGTCCACTGTAGGGACAGTGCAGAGGTTAGGGTATGTAAGGATTGAGAAGTTATGTTGAAAACATAAAGTTGATTGTTAAATCATACTTGACTGCAATATGTTGTTACAGTCAATTGCACGATTATTGTTTCCGGCCCCCACATACCAGATTTATGCTTACCGATATTTTGTTTTTCGGTGTTTTAGGTACAAGTGAAAAGAACAAACAGTAAAGTGGCATATGTGGAATTAAATGTGAATTAAAGTTCAAAGGAGGATTAGTTAGAATAGACTCCATATGGATAGAAGTAGATATTCGAGTTTTTGAAAAAGGTATGAAAAGTTTAATTTTATTACAACCTTTCAGTTTAGTTTGAGTAGAGTTTGATAATTATTATTGATTAATTGTAGAACCTTTGATCTGGAAATTGGGATAACGGATCTGACCTTCTAGTCTCCCTTAATTGGGGGTTACCGAGAGGCGGGGTCGTTACAAGCCCACAAAAGGGATAACTCTACAAAGGAGGATAATAAAAGAGAATCCCAACACCAGGAAATGCCTTTGATAGGTAGCAGATGGTCACTTTACTATAGCTGTCAAAGTCTTATGCTCTTCAGGTGTGGCTCCATATAATGAAAATACATTGAAGATTCTACAGGCTAAACACCCATACAAGACACCTACCTCTAAACATATATTTTATTTCCAGAATCTCCTCTTTTAGCAGATGTTGACACTGCCCTTTGATGTGTCAAGTCATTTCCTATAGGAATCTCTTGTGGTAGAGATAGGTTGAGAGTCCAAGACAGCTTAGATGCTCTATGTGGGGAGGGTCTATTATCTCTACAGATCTCTTACATGTGATTACCATGCTAGTTAATTTATGGTTGGGTGGGAGGTGTCCCTTGAGTTTGTAGCTTCTACACCCCTTATTCCACTTCCTAAACCTGATTACAGGATATGACCTATCACAGTGGGTACCATTTGAAGGTGTCTAGTATCTAAAATTTATATGATAGGAGCGGGGAAAGATACGACTAAATATCTTAATGACTTCTAGTTTGAGATCAGTGTGTCTGACAAAGAAGAGGAAATTTTGCATAGTATCAACATGTTATTAAATGATCGACATGAAGACGAGTCTCTCTCCATGCTCACAATAGATCTCTCTAATGCTTTCAACATGCATGATAGGTCAATATTACTCCTAGAGGTGAGGGAAAGGTGCCCATCTATTTCTTTGTGGGTGTAGTTTCTTTAAGGTCAAACAACCACATTGTACACCGGTGACAAGTATATTTGGTCAACGGCTAGAGTGCAATAAGGCGATTCTTTGGGGCCGCTTCTTTTTTCACTTCTATTACATCTACTTATTTATGAGATTATAGAGAACTGCAACCTTTTGCTCCATTCTTGGTATCTTAATGATGGGATCGTCATTGGGGACACAAGGGAGGTGTACAAGGAGCTTTGAATTTTTCCAACGCATGAGTCCAGTGTTTGGACTTATTTTGAATATTAAAAAAATTGAACTTGTTTGGCCTACTTTCCATGGTAGGAAACTTCATAAGGGACTATTTCTCGGGGATATTGTGAGGCTTTTGTTTGGAGTGAACCTACTGGGAGGAGTTGTTAGTAGGGAGAAAGATTGTATTGAGGGGTTAGCCATGAGCAAGCTTACCAAGTTGTTGACTTGATGCATCTTCTCCCACAACCACATGATCCACAAAGAGAACTTCTTTTGTTACGTTCCTACATGGGTACTTCCAAACTTATGTTTGGATTAAGGACATGCCAACCTGCATACATGGAGGAGTTCAACCTTCTTTGGTAGAGGACTCCACAAATCTATTGAGGATATTGTTGTATGCGAAGGTCCCTTATTTGGGGACCTTCAATGGCAGTTGGCTTCTTTTCCTATTAAACTTGGTGGTCTGGGTTTGTATTTGACAAAAAAGGCTACTTCATATACTTTTGTGGAATCCAGAGTTCAGTCTTGGGTGCTTCACGTTCATATTTTTTGTAAGACATCCAAATAAATGGTATGGACTCTGATTTTAACTATTCTTTGGGTTGTCTACATGTCATGATTCAATCATTTGATCTTAGTTGTTTTGATACTAAGGACACCATCTCCACTAAATCCCAACATGCTTTTGTGAGTGCCTTTTTAGCAAAATTGTTAATGACATGATTGTTAAATTTGACATGACTATTAGATAGAAAGCAGTTTTTAGGTGTTTGTAAGATGAGCACGCTCAAGATTTTCTTCTTGTTATTCCTATTGATGGATTTGGACTACATACATCACCAATAGAGTACTGTACTATCCTCAGGTGTTGTCTTATGATTCCTCTTTTTCTAATTGATGAGGTTTGTCCTGTTTATCACAAGTCATGCTTAGACACCTTTAAGGAGCATGTAGTTCATTGCAGGGAGTACCCAAGTTTCAAGTATAGACATGACCTTGTTAGAGATGTTCTTTATGACATACTTAGACATGTGAGAGTTGCTGATAAAAAAGAGAGACCTGTAATTTTTTTGATGGATTCACATGAGGGGAGATCGACACTTAGACCAGTAGGTATCTTAGTTTTTGGATGATCTAGAGGGAAATTTGCATGTGTCAATCTAACAAGAGTCTCCCCATTGGTAGGCTCAAAAGGTGGGAATCTTGTTGTAGGACAAGCTGCCCTGAAAGCTGCTATTGCCAAAGTGGTCAAGCATGAGAAAGCTTGCATAATAATAAACATGTATCTATACCTTTTGGGTTTGATACTTTTAGATTTTTAACTCCAAAGTCCATGGAGCTTCTCAAAAGAATAAAAAAATGATGCATAGGAATGTTATGAATCCTGACTCTATGGATGTAGTATTTTAGAGGATTGATTTTACCATCCAAAAGGGGTTGACGGTAAAACTTATTGCCCGCGTGCCTTCTGTTTCATTGTAATACTTACTCCAATATACAATCGGAATTTAATTCTAAAATGTTACTTCGAATTAGATATTTAAATTTGATTAAAATATCAATTAGTAAAATGAAATCAATTTGGTTATGGAAGATGAAGTAGAGATATGAAATAATATGATCCCATTTGAACGGACAACTTCCTATGAATATTAGTCAAAACATATTTATTTCTATTTTAATCTTTTACTTGTTTTGGAAATGTGACTTTATTAATCACAATTTAGGAACTTAGTTTGTAAAGTAGTAGGTGTTCAAACATCTATATTAAACATAATTTTGTTTTTGATTTTTGTATTCAAGGAATGATACTCCTATGCAATTTTTTTCTCAAATGATTTAGATATGAAAGAAAGAAAGGTTATTTTATGTAATTTTAATAGAATATAACAAAGAACAAGATGAATTTTAATACCATATCAAGACAACTAATATTTAGGTTTAAAAATAATATAGTGATATAAATTTTTTATTTAACACTTTACAGTAATCTCACACCATGGATAAAAGTAGAAAATAATTTAAGTCAAAAAAGTTATGCTAGAACAATTTTTTGTATCACAATATTATTAACTACACTGTGATTTTTCTTTTACTAAAGATTTATAATCTTGTCAAATTAAATAAAACATTTGTTATATAATTGTATAATATTTTTCTAAAAAAGAAGTTTATTTGGTAAAAAAGATTGTACAACAACATTATGTTTCGATGATACTTGAGTAAAAATTTGAAAATTTAGTGGTTAAATTTTAGTACGTTGAAGAGAATATGAACTCCATGTTGGTAGCATGGCTATAGTGCATTCTCATTTAAATTCCTCTTATTCAGGTGGTTGAGTCAATTCATGCAATAAACATGTTTTATTGTATGTCATTCTCCATGGAAATGGCCATTATTAACCAATGGGACAGGGATATATTAATAAATAATCAATAATACATATTCACAACAAAATACATTGTGTTATATAAGATGGACGCATGAGAACATGAAGCATATCAAGTATTATCAACTGCGATCGGAGAAGTAAAATTTGAACATGCCATATACAAGGTAGCAATAACAAGCTTAACTATTTTATTAAATTACAACATTTACTATACATAACATACCTCGAAAGGTATGAATGTTGAACTAAAAATAATGGAACTATCAAGTGACCTATAATCAATAATCTACCATAGCCTCATCTTGATAAACCCCTTAAGATATGGACTTCATTTGTGTTGTCACAACACAATGTTGTTGGTATGTATGCCCTGAGAGCCAATCATGGGATGATTGGTGGGATACATTAAGATTGATTTGATAAACATCAAAGGAAAGCTTCCAATTCTTTATGGTTCAGTCATATGAGATACTGATAGAAAAGATTGAATGTCTAGAGAATGACAGTACTCAATGACGTATGCTTTCAGGTTCAGGACCCGAACGATGAGATCATATGAATGCTAAAGAGTTTATACATTCTTATTATGTCCCTAGTCGGATGTCATTGTGGAAGGTAGATAGACAACAATGACACACAAGGCTAGATTGTGGTGTTGGTTGATGACAAAACCTCGTTAGTCATGATATGGAGATATCAAACCAAACACGTATGTACTTGTTAGAGAACAAGTGTACTGGACAGACCCACCATGAGTTTGATACATGGAACCATGACATGGTAGTCACAGTCAGTTCTCACAGTGATGGTGGTGAGTGTGATTCTTTGACATGAAATCACTACACTCAACATATGTCGTTGGGTACACTTTGACATCATCAAATGCAATCCTGAAGCATGGGTTGTTATAAAGGTGATGATTGGGTGGCTTTGACATATGGGGCTTTTGAGGGGTGAGTGATAGATATGGGATTTGTCCCTCTTGAGGGAATTTGATATCCATGGCCACTTGATGAGTAGGATTGAGATAGGCGTGCACACACATGTATGAATTAGTATGTGATATTGATGTCACACATATATCCTCCAATCTATTCTGAGATCAAGAAAGTGAATGAACGTTGACATGATGACTGTTCCATGCCTCGAGTTCATTCGGGATATCAGTGACAAAGGAATTATACATTCACTATAACACCATTCACAAATTTTAGGATTGAAAGTTGTTCTCCAACTTTTCTGTTCACTTGGGTAGCATTGATGTGCGACTAGGCACCACTCTTTGCTTATGAAGTCATAAGTCTTATGGACTTTCACTACCAATGTGAAATGGGCATGCAGGGTCACACACATAGGATTTAACTTGGTAGAGGAGTTTATCCACAAACGATGTTTAGATTGATTACTAAAGGAGTTTAGTAGTTAAATTAAACACTCAATCAATTGATAGCTCAGTATCATAGTGTTCAAGGTGTTGGACCGATTGATTAGAGTATTAGATTGATTGAAACTGCAATTGACTGGTTTTGCGTAGTCTGCACTCCCAACCGATCGGCTCAGCTTGGTGAACCGATCAGCTCAGATTGGTGAGTCGATCGGCTCAGGACAGGCTGAATCGACCAGTTTAAGGGTTGAACCGATCAGCTCAACTAGTCCAAACGAGCGAGTTGGGAAAGTCAGGTTGGTGAGAAATTTCTATTCATTTCACTTGTCCAATTTGATTGGAACAAGGATTGATATTTGGATCAATTCAAAACAAAAGAGGAAAAGTCAATCGGGAACTGACCAGGGCAGTAAACTGACCGATTCAGAAGTGAACCGATCGGCTTAGGTGTCCCAACCGACCGGTTCAGGTGTGAACCGATCGGCTCAGGTCCCCAACCGACCGGTTCATGCATGAAACGATCGGTTCAGCTGGCGCAATTGGTTGTTTTGTGGAAATTCATGACCCTTCTACTCCTGCTTTAGTCCCGCATTGCCCGGGGCAGAGAACCCTGACCCTGACCCCTCCTATATATAGAGGGGTATTGGGGGCTTCTCAAGTACAACTCAGAACACCAGTTGCTCTATAAAGTTGTCGTTCTCTTTGGTTGTGGTAACCAGGAGATCCCGAGAAAGTGCTACCCAATAAGAGAGGCACAACAAGGAAAAAACAACTACAGAAAGGCGACTGGTGGTAGGAGAGTGTGTCAGTGAATAGTATGCCGACAGGAGGGTACGACTCCTTCTGGTGCTTTGTGTGACAAGACGATCAGAGTTCCAGGTGGTCTGTGTGGATTACTACAGAGGCGGGAGACTTCTGTCGCTCAGAGGACAAGTGTCAATCCCGACAGTCCCGGTGAGACCAGGAGCTGCACAAACACCGTCCAAGATCGGAGGTGAAGACCGCACTAGCTGCGAGGTAATGTCACTGAGAAAGCCTCGGGACAAGGTACGCCTCTACAAACCATCCTTCCTGCTGTATAGATGTTGACGCGATTCCTTCGTTCTGGGTTTGGGGAGAAATTTTTTTGTTTCCGCTGCCTTCTCTGCCTCCCCTAAAACCCAATAGGGATATCAGAGCCACGTCAACTGCTCTATACTTTAGGATTATCGATGTGATCGATTTTGGTTTGTCACCTTTATTTATTGCCTACGATGCGAATAAAATTGGCTTTATGCATGTCCAATCCTAAATCCACAAATCCCAATATACATATATGATATGTAATATGAATGCACTCGATACGCGTCGCCCTTAAATGAGTTTTGTGGTGGATGTATAGCATGGTTATGGCCAATAAACCCTATGTCTGTGTATGGTTGAATGTGGTTGCTTGCATCTCGGTCTGTGCACTGATTCCCTACCTCATTTTCTTGATGTAACTCGAGATAACTCGAGATTACTTTCCTAACTTTTCTCCCCCCAATGTAACTCAGGGTTTCTCAATTAAAATGTAAAATAGGATAGAACTTTTATTTCTTATTATGTCAAAGAATGGCAAACAACCTGACGACAACTGAGACGGTCGATTCAAGGCGTGAACCGATCGATTGACATTCTAGACAATTGGTTCGAGGAATGAGATGAGCGAGTGGTGGCCCTGAGGAGATGCACAATGACCAGTGAACTGATCGGCTGGAGGCACCAGTCGATCGGCTGGTGGTACCCAACCGACCGGCCTGATGGCGAGTCGATCAATCATGGAGATGAGTTGATCAAACCCAGAACGACAAATCACATAGTTCATCTTGTACAAGTTGCATGTGATATGGACCTAGATGACCGTGATTCCTCTTGGCTCAAGGAATCACATTAGTATGGCCATAATCATCGCTTTTATCATTTCACATGTTTTCTGTGGGATATAGCATGTATATGATACATACTATGTATTTTGGTGATTGGATATGTATATGTACCTATAAAACCAACCCCCTCATCTAAATATTAAGTCTTGTATGCCTTCCATTAGTGGAACACATGATAAATGCGATCAATCAAGCGTAGGTTACGCCAAAGTGTGGTGCGCCGTCCATCTTGCGGAAGTGTGAAGGGTAGACATGTAGGATCTGCCAAAGCAGGATGCATGTTTACCGTGTCGGCTTTTGGGTTAGACTTAACTGGTGATTCTTAGAGCGTCTAAGCCCAGAGGCATGAGATGAATGGCAAGGAGTTGTGCATGTCATCTATCCAAGAGTTGCATATGATGCAATTGGCATGATGGCCTATCTAAACAGTCAAGATTGTGGGCGATCAGCCAAAGCTGACTCATGACTTGATGAAATACAGATCTTGCCCACTAGTACGCTGTAATCTTCCGAATTGAAGGTGAGGGCTATCAATTTGAACAAAAATAGTGGGATCGATAATTAATTAAAGTCCTAATTATATCGTAAAACTTTGTCAAATCAATCAAATAAGTCAAAAATGAGTTTTTGGACTAAATTGCATATATTTCCTTTTGTATAATAAATGGATAATCAACAATAATCACTTTATTTGTGATTGGTCTTTGAGACCAAAAAATTAAATGGGAATAATTTCTATGACTGGTTAGGACGTTGAGAAGTGTTCTCAATCAAAGAGCAAAAGCTCTAAGTCCTAGTTATACCAGAACTAGATGAACTCGATCCCACCACACCAATGGCTGAAAGTATGCTTATGGAAGCATACCGAGGATGCCATTGATGTGGAGTCCTTGATGTTGTGTTCTCTAAACTATGAGTTGCAGAGACAACATGAGACATATGATGTCTCTAAGACATTGTCCTAGTAAGTCATGACAGAAGGAGATCCAGTAAGGTATTCATACACTCAATGTGATTGGGTATGTGGAAAAACCTGACTAAGAAGGATTCCCTCTGAGCCAAGAGTTGGCTATTGGTATGATACTGCAAATATTGTGAGAATCATACAGTTCATGATGAACTGCAACATGAACAACTTTGACAAGCGTTGACAGAGTTGTTGTGCATGTTAAGGATAGTAGAGGCAAAGATGAAGAAAGACAAACCCTAATCTTTGATGTGATCAATGAAGGGTAAGTATTAAAGGCAAGGACAAAGGCAAAGCAAAGAAGCATTCTGATGCTAGCCAACAATCCAAGCTGTCTTCAGCCTCAAGGCACAGATGAAGAAGGACAAGCCTAAGTATGTGATGCTGATCAATGGAAACAAAGGTAGGTACAAGGGCAAGGGAAAGGGCAAAGCTAAGAAGGGTTCTGATGTTAGCTAGTAGCCCAAGTCATCTTCAACATCAAGGCACATGGGAGGGTGAACAAGGGAAATGTCATCTATATCTGGAAGAACAAAAGAAGAAGAAGGAGGGGATGGAGATCTCCACCTAAGGTATCATGAAATAAACCGCTTTTGAGGTATATAATACCAAGATGAAGATATGATATATATGATATGTAAGATCTATAAAGAAGTGATGGCCTTTATGAAAGGACCAAGAAAGGAGTACCCATCATTGGAGCAAGTGTTGTTTCCATAGATAGGAGTACCTTTCAGTTTATTTCAGCCTAAAGGGCACAAAATAGAGTTGAAAACTGCTATTTCAATTTGCCAATAGAAACACTTTATTGTTGCATCTTGTAGTGAAAAGATGGCTATCAATATAGTTAATGTTTCAAAGATATGATCTTTGTGGAAATGCCTTGTTTATCTTGTGGTACTTGGTATGCATAAGATAAAATGATACCTAAAAGTTATTGATAACTCAAATAATCATATTAACATAAATCATGAGAAATTCATTTCTAGTTTCCATATGATGGATAAGCTAAACTCTTTTGGTTAGAGAACCAGTAAGAGACATGAATCTCTTAGACATGATTAATCAATCTTCACTAGTGGTAGTGGGAGAATGATTATCCTATTAGGTATAATACATGTGATGTATTTACATACCTATTGGAGCAAATGCTAATACTTCAAGAGCTCTTTATAGAAATACCAAATATGAATATCTTGAAGTGTTCAAGAATATCATAGATGAAGTACAAATTTGGTAAAGTGTTAATTCTTGATGAGATCATGAATGAAATACTTGGACCACATGTTTGAGAACCTTATGAGTGATTATGATAGTGTATCATAGTGAACTCATGATTAAGGCATGGTGATGTCTAAATCAAAAGGAGTCATACTCTAAGGAGTTAGATGATGATTATCAAATAACTAATTTCTTCTTAAATAAAGAATACCCTACACTAATAAAGGACATTAAGAATCACAAAGGGTTGTGAGTTATTATATCTTTGACAGATACATCTCAATTATCTATGTGATGAGTTGGTCATGTGATGAGTCAACTATCTACATAAATATGAGGAACCCGATTTTGAGTTATGGTTTATGACCATCACATACTAAATGACTTCCATGTGAACCATAAGGCATGACCTTGATGGTAGCACCCATTGGGATGAAATCCATAAGTGTGAATGAGTCTTAAGCGTTAAGACACATGGATAACATTTTGAGAAGGATGATGCTTATTGATTGCAACTTAATGACTAAGACATTTGGCATACAGATACTAAAACTGCATTCCTATGAGGAATAAAACAAGGATGTGTCCGTGACACGACCTATAAGGTTTATGAATCCATTAATGCAAATGAAGTCTATAAGTTACAATGGACTAATCAATGTGATTGATTAAGTACAAGCAACTCAGAGCTGGATCTTTACTTTGATGATATAGTCAAAGGGTTTGACTGATATGTTAAAGAAAAAGAAGGGATATGTGATTTCGTGGGAGCATATTCACATTCCACATGTTGATGTGAAATGGAAATGTTCTAGAATGGAAATTCAAAGTGGAAATTATCTTTAGGGAAGATAGAGACGTTTCCTATATAATAGGAATAGAGATCTATAGAGATAGTTCTCGAAAACCTCTTGTCCTGAAAAGAGAAAGCATACATTGGCAATCTATACTGAAGGGTTCAGTGTGTACAGATTCATTGGGAGAAAACTTGTCCATGTTACATGGAGTTAGTATCCCAATACCAAGTGTCCAATTCTTATGAAGAATGGGAACACTGAGAATAGATATGGATCTATCATGTATGTAATCATCCCATTATCTTGCATGTATGGTCATAGCAAGAATAAAATGCATTCATCATCTTGTATGTAGGACATGGCAATATGATGTGCTCATCCTGATAACTCGTATGTGGGACATGACTAGTGGATGTCTGTCTAGTTCTAGTAAAGGTTACTGGAATACCATAAGAACTTGATAAGTACATACTAGTTCTATAGAAATAAGGAAGGGTTCACTGTAAAGAGTTACCCTGATGCGATCTTCCGAAAAGGACAAAAAATTAATCGCAAAATATATATGAGATATATAAAAGTGAATGTTTGTTGATAAATGGAAACATTCCAGTAAAGTTGTTTAAAAGGAAAAGGTTTGTATCTGTGTGTTAGAGAACATTAGTGGATGCTATATGGATCTGGAAGTTCATGAGATGAACTTATAGATATTCTGATCTTTGATGACAAGTAAGAAGTACTTGGTCATGCAATGTGGCTAAAGGTTAGAAAAGGAATACTAAATCACATATTACGAAAACTCCATCTCATACATGTGACGTATAATGAAGAGATGAGAGACATGCAATTAATACAGACTCTAACAAGGTGTTGCCATAACTCACTGCGTAAGCACTAGAGCATAGTAACATGTGGGACATGTTTGAAGATCACTATGAATATGATTCAAGGCTGATTGGCTCGCAGTGCAAGTGGGAGTCTGTTGGTATGTATGCCCTGAGAGCCAATCATGGGATGATTGGTGGGATACATTAAGATTGATTTGATAAACATCAAAGGCAAGCTTCCAATTCTTTCTGGTTTAGTCATATGAGATAATGATAGAACAGATTGAATGTCTAGAGAATGATAGTACTCAATGATGTATGCTTTCTGGTTCAGGACCTGAACGATGAGATCATACGGATGCTAAAGAGTTTGTACATTCTTATTATGTCCCTAGTCAGATGTCATTGTGGAAGGTAGATAGACAACAATGACACACATGACTAGATTGTGGTGTTGGTTGATGACAGAATCTCGTTAGTCATGCACTAGTACATAAATGGGTTATAACGTCACTACCTGTAGGGTCGGTTTTTGCAAATAACCGACCTTATATGTCTAAAAAAATGCGGGCACCACTTAAGACCTCTTGGGCCGGGTTTCTTAAAAAACCCGACCTTGTAGTGTAACTCTATAGGGTCGGTTTTCCAAATAACCGACCTTATATGTCTATAAAAACCGCGGGCACCACTTAAGACCTCTTGGGTCGCTTTTCTTAAAATAACCGACCTTGTAGTGTATCTCTATAGGGTCGGTTTTCCATATAAACGACCTTATATATCTATAAAAATGCGGGCACCACATAAGACCTCTTGGGTCTTCACGCGGCAAAAAATTGCTCGATTTTGGCTTTGCGCGTCGATCTATAGGGTCGGTTTTTCAAATAACTGACCTTATATGTCTACAAAAAATGCGGGTTAGACATCTTGAATCCAGTTTGCCTTCACACATGTATAAGCACCTCTAGGGTCAGTTTTTTTTCCTTATAACCGACCCTAAAGGGCTCCTCGGTCGACAATATTATCGACCGACATCAATTTTGGATCCAGTTTAGTTCACGCATGTATAAGCACATCTAACGTCGATTTTTTGCTTTTAACCGACCCTAAAGGGCTCCTCGCTCGACAAATTCGTCGACCGAATAAGAGCCAGATTTCACATGTATAAGCACCTCTAGAGTCGGTTTTTTCCTTATAACCGACCCTAAAGGGTTCCTCGGTCGACAATATTGTCGACCGACATCAATTTTGGATCCAGTTTAGTTCACGCATGTATAAGGACCTCTAACGTTAGTTTTTTACTTTTAACCGACCCTAGAGCTCTTCTCGGTCGATGAATTTGTCGACCGATAACCTCTCGGTCGACAAATTCGTCAACCGAGAAGGAGCCAGATTTCACGTGTATAAGCACCTCTAAGGTCAGTTTTTCCTTATAACCGGCCTTAGAGCTCCCTCGGTCGACGAATTTGTCGACCGATAACCTCTCGGTCGACAAATTAGTCGATCGAAAAGGAGCCAGATTTCACCTCTAGGGTCGGTTTTTTCTTATAACCGACGGTTTTTTCTTATAACCGACCCTAAAGGGCTCCTCGGTCGACAATATTGTCGACCGACATGAATTTTGGATCCAGTTTAGTACTTTTCAAAACTTTATAAAGCATTGGGATCTCAATCCCTTATCTCATTGTTGGGAATTCACATCCCTCAATACGACCATCATCACATTTGTTGGATCTGGGTATTCAAACCTTTAGTTCATCACTAAACATGGTTATCACTTATCAGGTAACTATTACCTTCAGGTCATCTGACCAAGGTATTCAGGATACTATTACGCTTATTATCTCATGATACTTGCATGGTTAGTATACTTGATAACAATCATATCAATTTCATATCAACATCATGTAATACAAAAATAACATCACTATTCCCTCATTAGGGTTAGAGTTTCCCATCTTTATCAATTAGGGTTTCACATAACATCATCCCATATTAAGGTTTCACATAACATTATCCCATATTAGGGTTTTACACAACATCACCCTATATTAGGGTTTCACATAACATCATCCCATATTAGGGTTTCACATAACGTCATCCCTATATTAGGGTTTCACATAACATCATCCCATATTAGGGTTGTATAAGCACCTTAGAGCTCCCTCGGTCGACGAATTTGTCGACCGATAACCTCTCGGTCGACAAATTCGTCGACCAAGAAGGAGCCAGATTTCACATGTATAAGCACCTCTAGGGTCGGTTTTTTCCTTATAACCGACCCTAAAGTGCTCCTCGGTCAACAATATTGTCGACCGACATGAATTTTGGATCCAGTTTAGTTCATGCATGTATAAGCACCTTTAGAGCTCTCCTCGGTCGACGAATTTGTCGACCGATAACCTTTCGGTCGACAAATTAGTTGACCGAGAAGGAGCCAGATTTCACGTGTATAAGCACCTCTAGGGTCGGTTTTTTCTTATAACCGACCCTAAAGGACTTCTCGGTCGACAAATTTGTCGACCGACATGAATTTTGGATCCAATTTAGTTCACGTATGTATAAGCACCTCTAGCGTCGGTTTTGTACTTTTAACTGACCCTAGAGCTCCTTTTGGTCGACGAATTTGTCGACCGATAACCTCTCGGTCGACAAATTTGTCGACCAAAAATGTGTTTGAGTGTTTTTAAATATCCAAACACAGGTACCGCTTATCTTTAGTGTCGGTTTATTTCTTTTAACCGACGCTACAGGTCGAGTCTCTCCTTTAAAATGGCCGAAACCTAGTCTTTCTCCCCCGCGAAACAAAATTTTCATTTTCTTTTTCTCTCCCACGGCGCGGATACCTTTTCCGCCATGGATACCTTTTCCGCCGCAGATACCTTCTCTGCTTCTCTGTCGTGAATACCTTCTCTGCCTCCTCTCTGTGAAAAGAGCTCGTCGTCGCCGCCTCTCCACACTTCTATGAAGGTCGCCGCCTCTCCGTGAAGGTCGTCTCATCCTCCATGAAGGTCTCCGTCGTTTCCAAGTAAGGTCACCGCCGTTTCCAAGTAAGGTCGCCACCGTTTCCAAGTAAGGTTCCCGAGTTCGTTACCGGGTTTAGATCCACCTTTCTTAGTCTTGGTAAGTGAGATCTGCCTCTTTTTCTTTGTTTTTCTTGTTGTTCTATCTTCCCCTCTCTTCTTCTTGGCTGAATCCATGACGTTCCATGGTGGAGCTTGAGATAATGGTTGAAAACATCTTCCACTCTCTTTTTCTTACCTTTTCAACATAGGGTTTGCTTCCTTTTTGGAGAAGGAACCAGCTTGGTGAAGAGGAGTGCCCAAGCTAGGGTTTCTTCCCCGTTTTTATTCAATCTACCTTGCTGTTTGGAGTTTCTACATCATCTCTAAGGTGAGTTATATAACTTTATCCATGATTATTGTTCACTCTTACGTTACATGTACATGATTTTGCCTTAAAAATATTGATCCAAGTATAAAGATGTACCTTTACCTAGGGTGTGAGCTTGTATGATAGTTTTTTGTATCATCTTAGATGAACCCTACAGCTTGTGCATGATTTTTTTGATGGAAGTGGTAATCATAGACCTTGTTTGCATATGGATAGCTTTTAATCTCTCAAAAGATGTATATTTCTAGGATTTCAAACTATTTTTCCTCCTTATATTTCAAGCAATTTATCATTTTGTAAATTATGATGTGATTATGAATCATTTTTCTCATGAATGTGTGGTTTTGAATGGTGACGGTTGAGCATCAATGCTCCCCTCTCCCATAATATATAAATCTTCTTTTCTATTTCAGTTTGAACACTTCAGTGTACCCCTCGGTCGAAAATTTTGTTGACCGAAATATTTTCGGTCGATAATTTTCTCGACCGAGGGGTACACTGAAATGTTTATTTAAATTTTTAGCGTCGGTTATTCTAAAAAACCGACCCTGTAAACTCTCTCGGTCAAGAAAATTGTCGACCGACAATATTTTCTGGAAATGGTTATTCAATATTTAGCATCGGTTATTCTAAAAAAACTGACCCTGTAAACTCTCTCGGTCGAGAAAATTGTCGACTGACAATATTTTCGATCGACAATGTTCTCGACCGAGGTGTACACTGAAGTGGTTTTTCAATATTTAGCGTCGGTTATTTCAAAAAAAACTGACCCTATAAACTCTCTCGGTCGAGAAAATTATCGACCGAAACTGTGTTCGGTCGACAAGTTTCTCAACCGAGAGTGTTTACATGGTCAGTTTTTTTGGAATAACCACCTTACAAGCTCCTTTTTTCTCGCCTGGATCAGATTTTTTACAACCTTTTGCATTGGTGTTTACTCTGTAAGGTCAGTTTTTTCTGATCAAATAAATCGACGCTATAGAGCAAATTCTATAGCGACGACCACTTAGGCGTCGGTTAAAAAGTGACGCTGTAGGCTTAAAAAACCGACGCTACAGACCATTCCTATACTAGTGATGATATGGAGATATCAAACCAAACACATAGGTACTTGTTAGAAAACAAGTATACCAGATAGACCCACCATGAGTTTGACACATGGAACCATGACATGGTAGTTACAGTCAGTTCTCACAGTGATGGTGGTGAGTGTGATTCTTTGACCTAAAATCACTACACTCAACACATGTCGTTGGGTACACTTTGACATCATCAAACACAGTCCTGAAACATGGGTTGTTATAAAGGTGATGATTGGGTGGCTTTGACACATGGGGCTTTTGAGGGGTGAGTGATAGATATGGGATTTGTCCCTCCTAAGGGAGTTTGATATCCATGGCCACCTGATGAATAGGATTGAGATATGCGTACACACGCATGTGTGAATCAGTATGTGATATTGATGTCACACATATATCCTCCAATCTAATCTGAGATCAAGAAAGTGAATGAACGTTGATAGGATGACTGTTCCATGCCTCGAGTTCATTCAAGATATCAGTGACAAAGGAATTATACATTCACTGTAACACCATTAACAGATTGTAGGATTGAAAGTTGTTCTCCAACTTTCCTTTTCACTTGGGTAGCATTGATGTGCGACTAGGCACCACTCTTTGCTTGTGAAGTCATAAGTGTTATGGACTTTCACCGCCAACATGAAATGGGCCTACAAGATCACACACATAGGATTTAACCTGGAAGAGGAGTTTATCCACAAACGACATTTAGATTGATTACTAAAAGAGTTTAGTAGTTCAATTAAACACTCAGTCAATTGATAGCTTAGTATCATAGTGTTCAAGGTGTTGGACTGATTGATTAGAGTATCAGATTGATTGAAACTGCAATTGACTGATTTTGCACAGTCTGCACTCCCAACCGATCGGCTCATATGATGAACCGATTGGCTCAGCTTGGTGAACCGATTGGCTCAGATTGGTGAGTCGATCAGCTCAGGACAGGCTGAATCGACCGGTTCAAGGGTTGAATCGATCGGCTCAATTGGTCCAAATGAGCGAGCTGGGAAAGTCGGGTCGGTGAGAAATTTTTATTCATTTCACTTGTCCAATTTGATTGGAACAAGGATTAGTATATGGATCAATTCGAAACAAAAGAGGAAAAGTCAATCGGGAACTGACCAGGGCAGTGAACCGACCGGTTCAGAAGTGAACCGATCGGCTTAGGTGTCCCAACCGACCAGTTCAGGTGTGAACTGATCGGCTCAGGTCCCCAACCGACCAGTTCATGCATGAAATGATCGGTTCAGCTGGCGCAGTTGGTTGGTTTGTGGAAATTCCAGACCCTTCTACTCTTACTTTAGTCCTGCATTGCCCGAGGCAGAGAACCCTGACCCTGACCCTTCCTATATATAGAGGGGTATTGGGGGCTTCTCAAGTATAACTCAGAACACCAGTTGCTATGTAAAGTTATCATTCTCTCTGGTTGTGGTAACCAGGAGAGCCCGATCAAGTGCTACCCGATAAGGGATGCACAATAAGGGAAAGACAACTATAGAAAGGTGACTGGTGGCAGGAGAGTGTGTCGGTGACTAGTACACAGACATGAGGGTATGACTCATTCCGATGCCTTGTGCGACAAGACGATCGGAGTTCCAGGTGATCCGTGTAGATTACTACAGAGGCGGGAGACTTCTGCCGCTCGGAGGACAGCTGTCAATCCCGACAGTCCCGGTGAGACCAGGAGCTGCACAGACACCGTCCAAGACCGGAGGTGAAGACCACACTAGCTGCGAGGTAATGTCGCTGAGCAAGCCTCGTGACAATGTACGCCTCTACAAACTATCCTTCCTACTGTATAGATGTTGACGCGATTCCTTCGTTCTGGGTTTGGGGAGAAATTTTTTTTATTTCCGCTGCTTCTCTGCCTCCCCTAAAACCCAACAAATGCAACCAACAAGCCACTTGTTTGTCATCACTAATGAGTTGAGTCTGAGCACTCTACTTTGCAATAATGTACTACGAAAGCAAAAGCAAGATATATTTTGGAGACTGATGGATGAAATGAACATATCTTTTTTCTCATGCACCGTACGAAGAGTACTCTATTACATCTTTTAATGAAAAGTGGAGACTAACACGTGAGAAAGAAGTATGAGAAATTGAGGTTGTAATGTATATACCAACAAAACCCAAATGTCACATTGGTATTGATCGTAGTAGCTAACCAAAACCTAAGAAAGATTTTTATACGGATATACCACATCACCATCGTCATATGCACCAAAATTTTGCCTCAAGTAATTACAGAACCAAGAAGAATCATAGTGTTTGGATTTATTCACATGCACAAAGCACCCCATCATGAACGTCAAGATAGAAAGTTTGGTAGACAGATATAGGTGTCAGGAGTTGGGAATTTATTATCAAGATGGCACACACTAACTCTCATCTTCCATTTTGCATTCACCTATCAAGGATTGATAACAAGAAGTTTCTACTCATGGAGACATGAGAAATGTTTCTTTGCTTCTGTCCACTATGGGTTCTCTGGTATTTAAAAGGATGTCTCTTGAAAAAGATAGGTACTTGGCATAATATTTGCGCATCATGCATAAAGACTAATCTCAAAAGAAAAAATATTATATTAAAAAATCCAAACCGATTTCTTTAGAATATGGTGCATGGTGCATCGAACCTACTAAAAAAATACATGAAAGAGTGATAGAAATGAGTGGAAAATGATATATAGTAACCTCAAAAGAAAAGAAAAGAAAAAATAATACACGAAGTAGCAATAAAAAGAATGCAAAATGATATAGAGAAACCTCACTAGAAAGAAATATTGTTGAGTTCATACCATCTTTTTTTTTCAAGTAATAGCATTTACATGTTAAACTAGACGTTTTCTCCCTACGACAAGTATTGAAAAATATTTTAAACAACGAGATGAGATGGAGGGAGAAGAGGGTGAAAAATATCTATATATGAGTGTGAGATAATAAAATAACTTTTGAGAAGCGTGAGCCATATCGTTAATGTATTCTATAACGTAACGTGTTGAAGCATTCTTAGTGATAAATCTATTTTTTGACCGCTTTTGACACAATCCTTAGTGATTGTTAGATAAGAATATATAAGTGGGAAGATAAAAAAATGAGCTCAGAAAGTGGGCACTGAGTTTAGGAGTAGAAAATGAGAGTCATGGATCCGTCACATAAGATTTGTTATCAAAGAAGTTCATAGATATTTTATTTTTAAAAAGAGAACAATATCTAAAAAAGAGGTATAGAAAATTATTACAAATTTTTTGAGAACACACAGTAGTTTGTGGGAATAGAAAATTTAATAATAACCCCTCATATGAAATAGAGAAAGAGGGAAGAGAAGCAAAAGAATTTTGATGAGAAATTGAAGAGAGGGTGGTGAGAGTTAGGATAGGAGGAGTTGCCAGTGTCGAGGAAGATAGTTGAGTAATTTTTTAATAACAATTTCCATTCCTTTTCGAAGAGAGTATGTGAGTGCAAAGTTCATGGTCTGACAAGTTTTTTTAAGACTTCCTAAGCAATATCTCAGCCGTCTAGAAATAAAAAGTTACAAAAACGTCCCTCTCTATAGATACGTGTGTACAATATTTATACCGGTAAAATGTACAACTCTTGACGTCTGTAGTTATCCCAACACATAAAGTGATTGATCAAGGACTCTGATTGTCCTTAGGACGTCTTGAGAAAAGTGGACGCCATGACCAAATCTGAGGCTGTATGTGGGAGAGGGAGGGAGTTAAATCATGTGTTGAGAAATATCTTTATTAAGACAGGTGAACTAGTTAGAAACCACCCTAAGTTGAGGAAGAGAGTGAGTAGAGAAGTTGGATGCATAGTTTTCAGGTGGTAACTTTTTGATAAAAATAATAAAAGTATTGGAAAAAAGTGAGAAGATATAATTTCTAAATGAAAAGACTCGATTGACTAGTGATGTGTTTTATATAATCAACAAACTTCTTATTGTGTTATGATGAAACAAGTGGTAATTCTGAGACGGATGATAGGCCATCGAAAAAAAAACAAACTCCTTTGAAATTTATAAATATAGTATATAAATAAAAATTAATTTATAGTTAAAGAAACTAAAGCAAATTCGTATTTTGAAGATAAAAAAAACTCAACTGTTGAGGCCGCTCCTCACCCATCCATCAGCTATTGTCTTAGATGTTCTTCTATCACACCACCACAATCACGCAACACCTCCCGCGCAGCCGCAGTCAGCATCAGCAGTACCGGCCGTCGGCTGTAGCAGCCGCAGAAGCCGCTTCTACCACCGTCTGCACAGACGGTAAGTTCTTACCCCCCACACTAGTCCTCCTCTTCTCTTCGTCCTCAACCAATCACCGGCTTCAACTCCGCACCCTTCTCCTCCAATCATCCCGTGCTCTGCACCCCTCCTCCAATGCTCTTGTCGGTTGATACCAGTCGGGACGGAGGGGTGATTTAGGGCTATCGTCCTGCGGCGAAAACCGATTTGGGCGTCGGAAGCTCCCGGCTGAACTTGGTCTTGAACAGGCCCGGAAGGAGAAGAGCGTTAAAAGCAATTTGCATGCAATCAGACGGTACCTTTCTAATTAGGGGAAGGGACATGTATATACACAGTGCCCGCCGTCATCTGTCACTCCCTGCTTCAGAGGAATGCAGTTACAAGGGGTCCGCGAGCTGCAGCGTCGTGGTGCCCTGTGCTAGCTGTCTCAAGTGGTCCTGGCGTGTATCATCGGCGTCCTGTATCCAGCCCGTCGTGTCCAAGCTGTCTCTCTACATCTTCAGAAGATGGCCAATGCTCACCCAGGCGTGTCCGTGCTTTCTATGGTACAAATGATGGCCGTTTGCAAGAATGATCTGTGGGGTGAATATCCTATTGACCTCGTGCTGTTTGTACTCCATTGATTGGAGGGCTGTTGAGCTGCCAAGGTGTGTTTCCGTGAGTTTGAAGCAGCTCATTTAGGCATGTATCGGTGGTGCACTTAATATATATCAAAATTGACCGTAGTGGTGTTTGTTAAGGAATGATTCACTCTCTTCTCTCCTTTTTTTAAGGAATTTTACTCCTACAAATATTTATTCTCACACTCTCCTATTAACTTTTATTATCTTTAATTCTATATTTCTCTCTCCATCCCACGGAAACGGTTCCTTGATTCTCTCCTTTCAAACAACCAACACAAATATCTTTTACGGTAGGAACCTTTCACGGACGAATCCTCTCCCCCCATATTTCCAACAAATTTTATATGTCACGTGCATGTGCACGTGTGTGTTCACTAGTATGTTAAAAAGAGCTTGTTGTGGGCCTATGGTGAAAGCGTTGGCTTCCAGATTCACCAAGCTTTTACACTCCATCGTATGGTGTGGTGCACAAGGAGTTTAGCAACCCACTTCTGTTGCGTTGAAGTGTGGATTCTCTGCTCCAGAAGGTACTTGATGCTTTGCTGGTATGTGAATTATGCATTAAGATCCCAATAAGCACGATTGCCATTTGTTAATGGCAATGACGAGGTGATGGCAAGTGAGATTTTTCTTCTATGTGGAAGGTCGATTGCTTTGGGCACTGTTGTGAAAAGCAATGCGGTGTATCGGTGAAAAGAGCACCACATAGAGTATATGCATACTGCAATATACAAGATTATATGCGATATATATGGCTTATCTTTAATACCCGTACGGATAACCTGGAATTCGCTACCCGTGTCGCCTGAAAAGTAACTATTTGGTAAAAAAGAAAACTCTCTGGACAAAAAAGTAACTATTGACCAAAAAGTAACTATTCGACTAAAAAAGTAAAATTAGATAGAATACACAGTAAATTTTTTGGAATAAATATGTAATTATACATTTATTACAAATGTAACTATCTATGCATGAAAAATAATATTTTGGAAGGTAAAGTAAAAAGCTCCAGAAAAAAGAATTAATTTTGGAGCGGGTAGCTACCCATGCGGACAATGAATGAACAATACTTTTGAAAACCAAACTAAGTAACAAGACTAATTCACAAAAATACACTAGCATACAAGACAAATGCATAAGCATTGTTACTATAAGAATTGAAGAATGGAAACCCATTGAACGTTTGAAACATAGAGAAACCAGATGGTATTACTCTACTAATAGCCAACAATGAGTATTAAATTTTAACATCTAAACATTAGCCAGAAAGAGACCTAACAGACAAAAAGATTAATGCTAATTGCGGTTCACATTAGAAGATAATCAAAGGATAGAAGAATCAATCTCAGCTTAACAAAATAGACCTAGATATAACTAATAAAATAGCAACACAATATCAACAATGCACAAGCAGACATAAATATCAGCACAAAGAGAATTTTTTCTAGGAAAGTGTTTCTGTGGCAGATGAGGAGGATTAGTAGAGAAAGAGGGGGAGTAGTGGAAGAAGAAGAGGAGGTGATATACCAAATTTCGGGGCTTAGGAGGAGAGGGGAGGGGTTTTGGAACAGGTTCCATCTGTAGGTTGGAGGTCGGGCAGCAGCATATGAACATCACATAGGGGAGTGAAAGATTCCCCTACAGGAAACCGACCGATTGGATCAAAGGCGGACCGATTCACCGGTTGAACCGACTGATTATCGCTTTTGACAAGGTCAATTGCTTTTTTGGGTTTCTGGGTGAATCGAACCGCTAGGCCCACCGGTTTGCGGTTCAGTCATGCACCACTCTATATATGTATGTTTGATATATGTGTGTATGCCTCTACGTGAATGGATCAAAATCCATACATGTGTGTGGAAATGAGTATTGATTTACGCGGTGGGCTTTTCTAAAAGAGGTGTTTAATCGCCCGCATACTCGGTCAAACGACCCCATATACGGCGCATGAGTGCTTTGGATCTCTTGCCTATATGCGGTTGGATTGGGTGGTTGCTTAGGTATTAGCAGGCACATATGCAGCCGACAAACCGATTTTCTGAACAATGTACCTGACTGGTTGATTAATATAGGAACTGCAGTTCAATATTTGCATTTGAATTTGCTGTAACTTTTGTCAATTGACACAGTTGTATATGTTTGTATTTTCTTGTGATATACCTTTGCTTCCCTTTCTATGTTTTTTCGTGATTTTTTATGATTTCATGTTCATGTCAGTACTTGTACTCAACCAGAGAACTAGGAAACAGTAAGATGTAGGGCCTTAGACAGGGGGTTCCACAGGGTGCCCTCATGCCTCCTCGTCTCCAACCTCCAACCAATAGTGGCCAATCATTCGGCTATCTGCTTAGAACTTCCGTCTATACTTCATTTGTTAATCTACATGGCCACACATACAGAGAAGTTTTGACACAGTCATAGAGCAATCCCTTTTACTTGGTTTCAGCTCTTGTTCAGTTTGAAAATATGGGTTTAAAATAACAATTGATATAAATAGATGCCATTTGTTGATTAATATATAAATTTTCCTTTCGGATCATATAATATCCGAATATAGATAAGTATTTAATCAGATTGGGAACAGATGTCCTATCATGACAATCCTTGAGTGTCGATTTAAATATTGGATTGGATTTTTCCAGCAGACCTCAAATTCAGTGCACTACGCAATTCTAATTTAATCATCTACACATATATAAGTTAATTAGAGTTTGTTGTATGTCTATCAAGCTGGCCAATCCCTTCAGATGCTAAGAGGCAGTTTACCTTATTTAATCACACATTTTCTTTTCAATTGTGAAACAGAATTTGTTTTGTTACATCAAGAACGTCCAGTGAGGGAACAAAATGGTTACTTCAGTATATTTGATCAGTACACCTTGCTGCAACTATTCAAGTGCTAGATATCAAATGCAAAAGGTGATTATTCACTGGACTAGGCCTTTTACTCTCTATTTCTATTCCAATTACTAGGTTTTGGAGTGAGGTTACCTCTATCTTCTTCATAATCTCTTTCGTAATGTAGAGAGCAGATAAGCCTCAACCTATGAGCCAATCCATCATAAGCAGAAGAAACACTGTCTTATTTACAGCTGTCTCACTACTTCCTAGTGTTATTAGCTGGGAGTCCGTATCTGCGGTGAAAGCAGAAGAAAATGACCCTAAACAAGAGGATGAAGGAGGGGGTGTCATCAGTGCAATCAAGACAATATTTGACCCCAATGAGAAAACAAAAACTGGGAAAGTTTTGCCAAAATCTTACTTGAAGGCTGCAAGAGAAGTTGTGAAAACATTAAGAGAATCACTAGAAGAAGATGGCAAAGATATTGGGAAATTCAGAAGAAACGCTGATGCTGCAAAGGAGTCGATCAGAGAATACTTGAATGGTTGGAGGGGACAGCCAATTGTGGTTTCTGAGGTATAAATGTTCTACTGTTCGCTGAAAATGGTATTTTAAGATTGTGTAACAGTCAGTCAGCGTTGATGTCATATGATTCTCTCTAGATTAACGAAAGTATCATCTACATCATTTAACTTTAAAAAATTACTTGTACTTTGCAACTATAAATTGAGTAGTAGACATAAGTTGGACTCTGCTATTTACATTAAACCTTGATTGTTCTTGTCATAGAGAAAGCTAATTATACTATCATATTTCTTAACCCAGTTGGAATCTGCTTTTAACTGGGAATGAAGCTAAATAAAGGAGATTCACTGTAGATTGATATAAATATTAAAATTCTGTCCCCATATGCAGAGATCAACTATTAAATTTGGGGAAACTACTCAACTGTTGTGATTGGACCCCAAACCATGAAGACTTCGGGCAATGGATCAGTGACAAACTGTTACACTTTGTGCTGAGTTTGTTACCTTAAAACTTGTACACAGCTTCAAAACCCAGTTTGTATAGTGCGATGTATTGTATTTAGCTTTATAACGCTTCATTTTTGGCTCATTCAAGGTCACCCACAAATCTTGAATCTGTGAAATGGTTCAAACCTGGTGTTTGCTCAGTCACATGAACACATTGACTTCAAATGAGTTTTAAAATGGAAAACCAATTATGTAAAATACTATAGATCACATTTTAGTATTGGATTCATCAGTAATTTAGGTACAAAGGTTAACCTATTGGGGGGGGGGGGGGGCAGTTCAGTGTGAAATCTTCTACTGGGAAGTTTCCCTTGATTTCCACTAAACTGCTACATACTGTTGTACATTTATGATTGCATATCATTTTTATTTTATTTATAAATATTCTGATTATATCAGCAAACCAAGACACTTCCATATAGTTTGAAAGCTGGGTAACGAATGCATTGTACTGGTCATTAACTTTCTACTCAATTTATGAGTAATAAGTATTCAATTGTACCGTTTCAGCAAATCCCAAAAAATGGCTACTATGTGGGTGTTCCAATTAAGATTGGATGAATTTTTTGAAACTTCATATTGGCAGTCACACTGACAACCAACGTTCTGAAATGCGTTATGCGTTCGATCAGGATACCGCATAGAGTATAAGAGGAATGCGGGAGCATACACGGGCATATGCGTTTTGGATTTTTTTTAATAATTTATATATGTTTTTACATATATTTAATTAAAAATATAATCATAATCATAAATTTTATACTATCTAGTTGTGCAGCCTAATAGCCAAAATGTACCAACAAATCATTACATCATGGAAGAAGAAACACATTTTCCAATCATCAAGAAGAAAAGTCAATCAACAAAATCCTACGTTTATGTAATTTACTAGAATAAAGTCAATAAACAAGTAACACAATACACTAACACATGCAGTTCATAGCAGAACCTTTATTGAATAAACACAATAAGAAGAATAACCACAATAACACAACACATGGTAGTTCAATGTAGAAATAGAAAAAGAACAAAAACAAAATCAAAACATCAAAATAATATGAAGAAGTCAAGTCAGTAATAAATAGAGAAGAAAAAGTCATAGCCTCATAGGAAATAGAAATTACTCCCTAGGCAACACACAAATTTGATACTTGTAAAAGAAAATATCATATCCAATTAATATCTGCCATAGATTCCCCTTTTATACAAGACAAAATAAGAACTGTTGCAAGTGCAACATGTACTAATCTTAGAGCAAAATAGAAGAAAAAAAAAAGATCAAAGGAAAGAGCATAATGACACATTAATAATTTGAGGGCAAATGCAATAATATATTGTCATCATTCATTCAAAACAGAATTATTTCAGAGGTAGCAAAATTTCAATATATGATCTAAAACCAACCATATAGAAGAAGTTGTCATTTAATTTGGTTGATTTTATTTGATGTTTTGTTTATATTTTTTTTTAATTAAGTCACCAAATGAAATGCGGGGCCTAAGAGGCCGCATATGCGGACCACATGCCGCATATTCAGTCCATGCCCAAAAATAGCACCGCATAGTTATATGCGGAGCGGCTGAGGGTCGCATACGCATATGCGGCTGCATGAGCCGCTTTTCAGAACACTACTGACAATAGTAGAATTTTGTTGGTGAATGAAAACATATGTTTTTTGATTGTTCGATTTAGCCATGACAATGGGTTGGGTTGGGTTGGGCCAACCCGCGCCCTGCCCGGTTTGATCACTGACCCAATCAAACCCAATCCAAACTTGTTTAGATTTTGAAAAGAATTGTGCCCTAACCAGACACAAATCCGTAAACCGAACTGAACCTCAAAACTTAACTACTCCAACACATTCAATTATTTAGTGATATATACGTGCAGGAAGGTACACAATCTGAGTACCATCACATATCTAGCTGCTGAGACTGAGATTGTGTATCTTAATCAATTAAAATTAAACCTAAAACAATCTACACAACCTCGACCTCGCACAAGAGAACGGTGCCAATATAGCACTTTAGGTTCGATCCCACAGAGAGCAAGGAAGCTGTTTTAAACTTTTGTTGGATTATCTAGGCGAATCTATTTGAGAAAGAATTATGAAACATATGTGATCAAACTGAAATCAACAAAGGAGGTAACTCTAGGAATCAAATCAATCGGAGTAAGAGTTAGGTATAGGGTTTCACCACCATGGAACATGCACTTTCAAATAGATAGCTCTGCACAAGCCTTGATTATTGATATACGAGAATTGCTTAGGTTCTTTCTAATTCTCCTTTCAAGTATATAAGAAACCTGCATCATCAAAGAGGAAGATACACTCCAATGATGGTCAAACTCTCAATAAACCATTAAGCATGCAATTCTACCCACAATTCTCTCTTCTACTTTCATATCCGAGAGAACTGCTTGTAATTTGATGATCGACAAACGTACAAACTATCATCAGCATAAGGAAAACAAGATATATTCAATGACCAAGTCAATACATGGAAAGTTATGCAAACCATGGATTTTTTTACATAGGGCTACTCCTCATGCCTAGCTAGATGATCTACTGGCACTTAAACATGATTACAATGAAGAACATGTATAATTTCGAGATAGATATCACAAGGGAATGATATGAGAAGGTAGAAGAAACTTCGTGTTGGAATGGGAGAGAATCTCCCAAGTCCTCTGTTCTGACCGGTAGAGAGTCTGAAATCTGTTTGAACTTGCTCCTTTTCATTTCTTGCTTTCCGTTGGTCGTTTCCTCCTACCAAGGCACTTTCTTTTGACTTCAAGATGTTGAATATTCTCGCTCGTAATTGGGGGAGTGTATCTATAAGATTTGGTGGCTTGGGGTGTTTGGAGGCAACCCTAATCGCGATTTCTGCTGCCCGGCTGCCAAATCGATCGAATGGCTAGCCGGTCCATTAATTGGCTTCTGATAAAAAGTTTGCAGAATTCCTTAGTCGACTGGTTAGTGGCCAAAAATCGATTGGATGCCCAACCGACCGGGTGACATCCAATAAAGTAGTTGGAGGTGTTTGTTACTCCTATCTTCGATTTTTTGTAGCCAGTTGACCACCTGACCATCCAGTCGAATGATTGGAGGTGCAATGACCATGTATTTTTATCTTCTTTTTGACTTCCTAAAATGGTTGGGATGATTTCCAAACTTTGTGTTGTCATTGTTGGACGTGCGGGGAATCCTCGAGTGGTGTTTGTAAAGATTAGTTTCCATTCTTTCATCTCTTTTCTCAATTTCTTAATCATTAAACCCTATAATCAAATGAAAGGCAAGCAGGTGTCAAAATTGTAAAACCTAAATAATTTTAAGAAAGGTGGCAAATGTGCATGATCCATTATACAAAATTGGAGGTTATTGACCATGTAAAGTAGGCAATTTGGGCATGTATCACTAGCAAACACAATTTTCATTTATTTTATTATCTCAAACACCATCATAGTTACATGACATCGCGGAACTGGATTTTCTACATAATCATAGAAATACACATTCACAATTACATTGGCTACTCGGAACTAGATTTTCTACATAATCATATATATACACAATCATAATTATATGACTACTTGAAACTGAACATTTACACGACCACAAAAATACTATAACAGAATCAGCCGTGAAAATCTATATGCTACACAAAAATATCTAACATGATAACTATATGGGTAATGTTAAAGTACACTACAAAATTCCCATTTAATTCAATGAAAGGCTTTACAATATCAAAGAAAAAGATCTGGCATAGTGCAGTTCCTGTAGTTATCACTGACCTTATAGATAGATCATGCTGGTGGACAGGCTTCCACAAGTAAGGTTGTCTACATGAATAGGTGCTTCTTTGCTTGTTACTGTCTGAGTTATGATTTCAAGCTTCTTTCTAGGCATGAATGACCTGAAGTTTGCTTAAAAAAAGAGTTGGCATGAGTAACCTGAAGTTTTCTTAAAAAAAGAGTTGGTAAGAACTGATCTACATTAAATTCTCTCCATTTCCGATTAACTGGGGATTGCGTCAGAAGATGTGAGAACTGAGAAGTGCAACCTATAGATAGCTGAATAGGCAAAAATAGATCAAAAGTTAAACCTGTTCTTTTGTCTATATATTACATCTAAAAATAAAACTAAGCCATTATAAATTCAGTAAGTCATGACAATATTTATCAGAGCTACGTGCGATCTTTGGATTTTATATATAAAACTCACACACTTATTTGATTCATCATCATCATCATCATCATCATCATCATCATCATTATCATCATCTAAGCCTCAGTCCCAACTATGTTGGGGTCGGCTACATGGATCTTTCATTTCCATTCAGCTCTATCATGGGTCATATTGACGTGGGATTTTATCGCACTAACAAACTCAGTCCGGGTAGAAATCCCCGAGCTTTTACCAAAACCAAAGTGTAATAATACCACCCACAAGCGGACGAGTCTTATCGCAGTATAGTTAAGGATCGAACCCAAATGACAACGTTTTTAAGAATCCTTGTCAGTCGAAAATAGCTCAAGTAAAACTAATATTTAGAAAGATCGGTTGATTTGAGGTTAATTGAACTAAATGCAAGAAAATAGAAGCTGAATTAAAGTCGAGTTAAGATCAAAGATATGGAATCGCTGGGATGGTACCAGGTTTCACCTCAGCCACACACGCAAACACATTCAATCACAAACAATCCAGGCAATATATATCAATCCAAATGGAGCTGCTGCAAAACCCCCCGTTAGGGCGTTAGGTTCGCGTAAGCATCACCTTAGGCATTAGATGTCTCGTCACCAACCAGATCACTTACTTGCGGCCTCGAAGAAATCCCATTCTATTTCTAGTTTGGGAGTCAACCGCATTAATTGATAAGCAAGCAGGTGATGGATCTACAAACTAACATGTACGATAAACAAGACGATACAAAATCCAACTAAGGCTGTGGTCTTCCTTGAGGGATGTTTAGACCACATAACCGTCACCGTAGGCTAGATGTCTCGTCCCCTCACGGATCATACACTTACGGCCTCAAGGAATCCTATCAAAAGTTCTCGTCAAGGAGTCAAACTTGTAAACCGCCATTCCGTCCCATATATAGAAGATTTCGCAATAAAAGAAAGAACAAGATGAAAGCAAGTAGATCATCGACTACAAACATACCAATTAACAACGAAATGGAAGATTATATACATTGCCATGGAGAGTTTAACAAAAGAACATGATTTGCATGAGCAGCGGGGCTAGTCCCCGCACCCCAGCGAAAAGGTACTACTCGCTCATGATGCGATATACAAAAGGATAAGAGAGAAGGAAGACTCCGCCATGAGCATGATGAAGAAGGTGGTTGCAGCTCGGTGAAGATGATGCGGTCTTCTACGTCGTGTCAGGATAGATCTGAACGAGGAGGGACCACCAAGGCGGGCTGGGCAGACCTCCTTCTCCCCCTTCTTTCTCTTCTCGGCCTCCTTGTTTACACCAGGAGGAGGTGAGAGCGGCGTGAGGGTGGCATTAACGGCGTGGAGGAGACACTGGATTGGACCTCGTGCTTGGGCAGCCTATCGGCGTCCCCGGAACGATTCCAAAATGAGGACCCTTGGGGGTCTATTTATAGGCTTGAAGGGAGCTTCATGTTTTTGGCGTGAAGCAGCTCAAACGATTTTGAGACCATTTGACGTCCAAACGGTTTCGAGACCGTTTGACGTCCAAACGGTCTTGAGTTCTATCTTCTTTCGGTCTTCATTCGGTCTTGTGAGCAAACGGTCTTGGGACCGAATGGCACCAAATGGTCTTGAGACCGAATGACACCAAACGGTCTTGAGACCGAATGACACCAAACGGTCTTCGTCCAAGTGGTTTAGACGTGTTCAAACGGTCTTTATCCCAAACGGTTTAGAGTATCCAATCAGTTCTATGTCCAAACGGTCTTGAAACCGTTAGACGACGTCTGGTCTTGAGACCGTTTGAGTTCATTCAGTCTTGAAACCGTATGGACTCAAACGGTCTTGAGATCGTTTAGGTTCATGCGGTCTCGAGACCGAATGGGCTTAAACGGTCTTGAGACCTTGTGGGTGAATATCCGAAACCGAAAGGTTAGAACCGTTAGAGCAGACCGTTTGGTCAAGGTCAGAAGTGGGAGGTTCTTTGGTGAGCTCCATGTGATGATATAACTTGGTTTAGACCTGTACCAAATCAATATAAATTTGATCAAAAATCATAATATTTGGATTTATTTAGAGAACATGCAATATGTGAGATTTAAGAGATAAATCGAAAGTATTGAATCAAATTGGTTATAAAAAGGATGACTGGAAATCAGGATGAATATGCATTCATCAAACACCCCGGACTTAAATGTTGCTCGTCCTCGAGTAACACAAAATCTGAAACAGTCGCCAAGTGAATACTTTCGATCATGTGACTGCTTCCTCTTCACATCACGATTATTTCTTTTCCGCTCAGTATGACCAAGCATCCCAACTTCCCGAGACCACGGAACACGTCATACGGTATCTTCATTCCTGAGTTTGCTTTCCAACCTCACTTCCTCCCTACTTTTTTTTTCAGCAACAAGCTTGTCAAAGAGTTTTGTAAGAGTCTAGAGATCCCCGCAGAATGACAAGCGTGCATCTGATCTGACACTGGTATTTTTTCAGGGAATTGAAGGCTTTAATTGTGCCTTTAGGTAGAAAAAAGGGAGTGAAGGGTGGTATGAAATGAAGAAGTAAAATCTCTCCTCTATTCGACTCGAGATTTTTTATTATTTTTGCAATTTTATTTATTGCATATTTTTTGTGCGAATCTTTCCTCTATTCGACTCGAGATTGCATTTCTTTTTGTGTGCGCTTTGACATCTTTTTGTTTGCAAATCTCTCCTCTATTCGACTCGAGATTGCATTTTTGGTGGTACGCCCCTATTAATTTGCTAGGGGTATGGAAGAAGCGAATAAAGAGGGAAGTGGCGTGCCACCCCGAACTTAGGGTTTGGCACAATTTTGGCTATTTTTGTTTCTTTTTGATGGATGGAGGGGTATGAAGATGATAGAAGAAGTGTAGAAAAGGGTTCAGATCAGAATGCAACTTGATTTGCAATTCCGTGTACCAGGTTGTTCTCTTTGTCAAACTCTGCTCAAATAATGACTTGATGCGGGGTTCAGATCAGAATGCAACTTGATTTGCAATTCCGTGTACCAGGTTGTTCTCTTTGTCAAACTCTGCTCAAATAATGACTTGATGCGGATCCGGTAGGGATTCCATGTTGTTGTTCCACTAGTCAGTTAGGAAGCACGACGCGTTTGGTCCCTATCAGTTCGATAGACACTTGCCAATTTTGCGTAAGTATCATGACGTTAGGAATCATAAGCTTCACAAGATGATTTCAATCAAAAGGCTCGTTTCAAAAAGTGGTCCTTTTGAGGGTTTACTTCAAATAAGGAGGATGCATAGCAGGTTAGTTAGTGACTTTTAATGAAACCAGCAAGTGTCAAAAATTCATCAAGTATCTGTTCAATTTCTTTGAAAAACATTAAAGAATTTTGAAAATTTTGAATTTTTTTTATCAAGAATGTGATAGTGAAAACTTAAGTGTGAAAAGGATGGGTGTAGGTGGAAAGTGAGGTACGTACCACCCACCCTCCACCCCGAACTTAGAGATTTGCTCGTCCCGAGCAAACTCTAAATCCAAGATGGAGGGGAAAATTCATGCCAGAATGACCACCAGATGTGGTTGCGTTCCAATCAGCGCATCCTCTTATCTGAAAATCTAAAGAAAGATCAATCAGAACTCAAGATAGCATCTCGTGATGCGAATTTTATTTAATGAAAAATTAACTAGAAGGTAAAAGCAAGATCGAAAAAACATTCTAATTTGAAAAGAAAAGTAAAACAAATTTATTGATCGGGTTGCCTCCCGACAAGCGCCTTTGTTTTATGTCGATGGCTCGACTGAATCCTTCAGCTTCACGGTGGATCCTTTGGATTGGTGAGTTCCAGCGTTGCTTTAGTGCCTATGTCAGTTGAGGTGAAATATCTCTTTAAGCGGTGACCATTTGTTACACATTCACCTGACTTTTCACTCCATAATGAGAAGACACCATGTGGGGAGATGCTCTTGACGATGTATGGTCCAGACAGCGTGAGCGGAGTTTTCCTTGGAATAACTTCAACCTTGAGTTGAATAGCAGAACTTGGTTTCCCACTTGTATGTCTTTTCTTTTTAGATGTCCATCGTGCCAAAGTTTTGTGCGTTCTTTGTAGATTCGTGCATTCTCATAGGCTGTTATCTTGAGTTCATCTAGTTCTCGGAGTTGCAGAATTCTGGCTTGGCCTGCTTCTTTCATATCAAAGTTCAGATGTTTAATTGCCCACCATGCCTTATGTTCCAGTTCGACTGATAGGTGGCAAACCTTTCCATATATTAATTGAAAGTGTGTAGTCCCGAGGGGAGTTTTATAAGCAGTTCGCTAGGCCCATAATGCGTCGTTGATTTTCACCGACCAATCTTTCCGATTGCGGCCTACTGTCTTTTCTAAGATACTCTTGAGTTGACGATTAGAAACCTCCACCTGTCCACTTGTCTGTGGGTGGTAAGGTGAGGCTACCTTGTGAGTAACACCATACTTTCTTAGCAACGCTTCAAAGATTCTTTCAAGAAAGTGGGAACCTCCGTCGGATATCACCGTGCGTGGGACACCAAAACGGGGAAAAATAATATCCTTGAATAATTTGATGAATGGTTTGGAATCACTAGTGACAGTTGGTATGGCTTCAACCCATTTTGAGACGTAGTTTACTGCCACTAGGATGTAAGAAAATCCATGAGAAGATGGGAATGGACCCATGTAGTCCACCCCCCAAACATCGAATATCTCTACTTCTTGCCATAGATTCAGCGGCATCTCATCTCTCTTTGTTATATTGCCTGATCTTTGACATTTGTCACATGATAGGACAAAGTCGTAGGAATCTTTGGATATGGTTGGCTAGAAGAATCCACACTGCAAAACCTTCAAGGCAGTCTTTTTAGAGCTCAGATGTCCTCCCACTGGTCCTGAGTGACATTGTTCCAAAATAAGTTGAGCTTCTTCTTCGGCGATACATCGTCAATATAGACCATCAACACATAGTTTGAAAAAGTACGGCTTATCCCAGTAGTATTGTTTCACATCATGCATAAATTTCTTTAGTGCATTTCCAGTGCATTGAGGATGAATAGCCCCAACATCGAGGTAGTCCATAAAATCCGAGTACCACGGTGTAACTTCTGAGACCTTAATTAGTTGACCATCCGGAAGGGAATCATTAATCGGAATCTTCTCGATATCCTGAGTGTGGATGCGACTGAGGTGATCTGCTACAACATTCTCTGTACCCTTTTTATCTCTGATCTCTAGATCAAATTCTTGCAGGAGGAGAATCCATCTTATTAACCTGAGTTTTGCATATTTCTTTGCCAGAAGGTAACGAATGGTAGCGTGGTCTGTGTAGACAATGACCTTTGAACCAATTAGGTAGGATCTGAACTTGTCAAAGGCATATACGACTGCTAGAAGTTCTTTCTCGGTAGTTGCATAATTCCTCTGGGCTTCATCGAGAGTTTTTGATGCATAATAGATCACATAGTGTTTCTTCTCTATATATTGCCCTAAAACAACGCCCACAACATAGTCACTAGCATCGCACATAATTTCAAAAGGGTGGTCCCAGTCGGGAGCTCTAATGATGGGGGTGGTTGTAAGGGCCTGCTTTAGTGTGTTGAAGCTTTTGACACATTTTCGTTGAAATTGAAATCAGTATCCTTTAGTAATAGGTTCGTCATTGACTTCGTTATCTTGGAAAAGTCTTTTACGAATCTTCTGTAAAATCCTGCATGACTTAGGAAAGCACGAACTTCCTTTACATTAGTTGGGATAGCCAGTTTAGAAATCACTTCAATCTTGGCTTTATCTACTTCAATTCCTCTATTGCTGACCCTATGGCCGAGGACAATGCCTTCCTTTATCATAAAGTGGCACTTTTCCCAATTCAGCACAAGATGTGCTTCTTCACAACGTTTGAGGACCAGGGAGAGGTGCTTTAGACATGAATCGAATGAATCTCCGTATACAGAAAAATCATCCATAAAAACCTCCATAATAGTTTCAGTAAGACCAGCGAATATGTCAGCCATGCAACGTTGAAAAGTTGCGGGTGCATTACAGAGACCAAACGACATTCTTTTAAATGCGTGTCCCGAATGGGCAGGTAAAAGTTGTTTTTTCTTGGTCATCTGGATGTATGGGTATTTGATAGAATCCAGAGTAACCATCAAGATAACAGAAGTATTCTTGGTGAGCCAACCTTTCTAGGACTTGATCAAGGAAAGGCATTGGAAAATGATTTTTTCGAGTTGCCTTGTTTAATTTTCTGTAATCTATGCACATCCTCCACCCTGTGACTGTTCGAGTGGGGATGAGTTCATTGTTCTCGTTCCGTATAACAATTGTTCCACCTTTCTTCGGGACTACATGCACTGGGCTTATCCATGGTGAATCTGATATCGGATAGATTATTCCAGCTGTGAGCAGTTTAATGACCTCGCGACAGACCACTTCCTTCATATTTGGATTCAATTTCTGTTGATGCTCAATAGTAGGCTTGTGATCTTCTATCATAGGGATCTTATGCATACACAACGCTTGACTGAACCCAGTGAGGTCACTCATTTTATAACCGATGGCTTTCTTTCTTTCCTTCAATTCTTTCAGGAGTTTATCTTCTTGTTCAACTGTTAGATCGGAATTTATAATAATTGGGCAAACTTTGAGATCGTCTAAAAACACGTACTTCAGTTCTTCGGGCATGGGCTTCATTTCGGGAGCCTCTGGTTTTTCGCATGTTTCTTCCGTAGTTTCCATAGCCTTGAGTTCTTCATTAGTGGCTTTGACGTCTTCTGTAGCAGAGTCGAGTGATTCGATGCAATCCTTTACTTGTTCGTCAATTTGTTCAACAACTGATGGGTTCGTTAGAGCAACTTCAAAGGATCGTCTGATTCATGATACTCTTGAGTCAGAAGTGACATTTGCTCAATGCAGTCTATCAAATAGACCTCTTCTTGCATACTTGGTCTTCTCATACTTTCGAAAACTTTAAATTCGAGAGTTTCTTTGCCTAATCTGAGCAGTAAGGTACCAACTTCAACATCAATTAGGGCTCTTGCAGTGGCGAAGAACGGACGAATAAAGATGAGAGGATATCTGGCGTCTTCTTTTATGTCCATAATGACAAAGTCGCATGGAACATATGTGTCCTTGCCTACCTTGATCGGGACATCTTCGAGGATTCCTAACAGACGTTTTATTGAATTGTCGGCAAGCTGTATAGTCATGCCAGTAGGAAGCAATTCTGCAAACCTTAGTCTTTTGCACAGGCTAAGTGGCATAATAGAGATGCTTGCGCCGAGATCTGCCAATCCTTTCTTGCATGATGAGTCGCCAATGTGACATGAAATTCCAAAGGATCCCGAGTCTTTTTGTTTCTTGGGCATCTTGCTCAATATGATATCAGATGTAGTTGTTGCCAGTTTTACTGTCTCATACTCTTCAGTTATATACTTCCTGATGAGGAGTGACTTTAAGTACTTTGTCCATGCTGGCATCTCGGCTAGAGCATCCAAAAAGAGTATATCAACATGAAGTTTCTTCATAGCTTCTTTAAACTTATTGAATCTGGTGTCAAGCTTTGTTTGCCTTAGACGAGCTGGAAAAGGTATACGAGGTTTGTACACAGGGATATCAGGTTTTGGAGTTTCAGTTTCTTCGTCTTCTTGAGCAGACTTCTCAAAATTTCCTTTTTCTGACTTGTCATTTTTTGATTGAGTCTCTGGTGTTGTCGAGTCTTGGGCAATCACAGGTTCATCCTTGTCTGTAATAATCACAGGTGTCTTTTCAGGGGGATCCGAATAGTCTTTCCCTGACTTTTGTGACTGCCTTCAACTGTTCAGGGTGCTTAGGATTGTTCTCCGGTTGGCCAGCGAAGACCCCAGCAGGTGGCTTTATGCTAGTTGCGAGTTGAGCTAATTGAGATTCAATAGCCTTTTGCTGAGCTTGTTGGTTGGCTATCATGGTTTGCTGAGTTTGCAACATCTTTTCAATGGCTGATAGCTTGTCGTCAAGAGAAACTGGACCTGCTTGCTGTCCTTGCTGTTGATTAAGATTCTGGTACTGAGAGTTATTTTGATAATTGTTGTAGTTCCTATTTCCCTTTGAAATTTCCCTGATTCCCAAAATTCTGTTGTTGATTATACTGGAATCCTGGTGGGCCTCTTGATTGATTGTTTGAACCAAATTGATGCGATTTTACTGCTCCAGAGGGGTTTTCATATTGAAAATCGGGATGATTCCTATTCTGATTCAGATTGTAATAACCTTGACCAGGAATGGTGTTGATAGCATTAAGATTTTCCATCTGAACATTATTTCCTTGGTCGCATACATTGCTCAGAACAACATCATAGAGAACATTACATGATAAAGTGGAATGATCGGTGCTCTTACATGCTTCACAGAACAGGGAAGCGGACTTGACCTGTTCCAGTTGTCGAGTGGGTGAACGTCCTCTTCCAATAGCAACAAGAGATGATTCGATATGGTCTTGCTTGGCAACTAAGAGTTTTAAAGTTTCAGCGATAGACTTGTACTCGGGGGTAGCTTCAGCCATGGCTACTTTCAAGACTCCTTTACCTACAGATCTACCCCAATTGGCTTGATTTTCTGCTCCTAGGGTGACGACTCTCCATGCGCTGTCATAACTTTGACGCATGAAGTTTCCTCCAGACGAGGAATCGAGGAATCTCTTAATATCATCATCCACACCCCTATAGAAAATTTCAATGAGTTGGTTCTTGGAAATTCCGTGGTGTGGACACTTGCGTAGAAGCTCTTTGTACCTGTCCCAAGCTTCAGCAAGGGTTTCTCCAGGAACTTGAGTGAAATTTGTTATCCGCCCTCTAATTTCACAGGTAAGAGATGGAGGGTAGAACTTTTCTAGAAACACATTTTGGAGTTGTTCCCAGGTGGTGATGGGTATTTCACTTTGCAGTGAATTATACCAACTTATAGCTCTATCAGCAAGAGAATACTTGAAAAGGTGGAGTCTAATGGCATCATCAGACACTCCATTTTGCTTTGTCATAGCACAAAGATCAATAAACCTTAGAAGATGTTCTTGACTATCTTCACCTTGTTTTCCGTAGAATGGGCTGTTCTGAAGTAGGGTGATCCAATGCATTCTTATCTCGAAGTTAGGAGCGTTGATGGGAGGAGGTTGCACTGGATGATGAACATTCGCAACTTTCGGGATTGAGAACTCTCTAAGATCCTTTTGTAGTTCGTCTGCTTGAGCTGCTGCTTGCGCTGCTAGGATTTCCTGTTGAACCGCAGCCCTGGCTTCTTGCATGAGCCTTTCTCTCTGTGCATTGATTGCTTGAGCCACTCTTCGGGCTACTTCCTCTTCCTGAGCCATCCTTGCTTGATTTTCTCTGATCTGACGATGAAAAGTTCTGTCTATCTCGGGATCAAAACTCGCTGTTAGTCCGGGGCTGTCCGAACGGTGCTTGCACTACGCCTTGGATTGTACCTGAATTAGAAAGATTTCGAAAGTGAGAACCACAGAGTAAAGTCAAATTCGAGTAGATGATCGATTGTTTCAAAAGTAAAAGCAAAATCCTAGATTAGTCTTAAAAGAACTAGATTTGACTAACTGATTCCGTTGTCCCCGACAACGGCACCAAAATTTGACGTGGGATTTTATCGCACTAACAAACTCACTCGGGGTAGAAATCCCCGAGCTTTTACCAAAACCGAAGTGCAATAATACCACCCGCAAGCGGACGAGTCTTATCGCAGTATAGTTAAGGATCGAACCCAAAGGACAACGTTTTTAAGAATCTTTGTCAGTCGAATCTAGCTCAAGTAAAACTAATATTTAGAAAGATCGGTTGATTTGAGGTTAATTGAACTAAATGCAAGAAAATAGAACCTGAATTAAAGTCGAGTTAAGATCAAAGATATGGAATCGCTGGGATGGTACCGGGTTTCACCTCCGCCACACACGCAAACACATTCAATCACAAACAAACCAGGCAAGATATATCAATCCAAATGGAGCTGCTGCAGAACCCCCCGTTAGGGCGTTAGGTTCGCGTAAGCATCACCTTAGGCATCAGATGTCTCGTCACCAAACGGTCTTAGAGACCGAATGGCACCAAACGGTCTTGAGACCGAATGGCACCAAACGGTCTTGAGACCGAATGGCACCAAACGGTCTTGAGACCAAATGGCACCAAACGGTCTTCGCCCAAGTGGTTTAGATGTGTTCAAACGGTCTTTATCCCAAACAGTTTAGAGTATCCAATCAGTTCTATGTCCAAACGGTCTTGAAACCGTTAGACGACGTCTGGTCTTGAGACCGTTTGGGTTCATTCAGTCTTGAAACTGTATGGACTCAAACGGTCTTGAGATCGTTTAGGTTCATGCGGTCTCGAGACCGAATGGGCTTAAACGGTCTTGAGACCTTGTGGGTGAATATCCGAAACCAAAGGTTAGAACCGTTAGAGCAGACCGTTTGGTCAAGGTCAGAAATGGGAGGTTCTTTGGTGAGCTCCATGTGATGATATAACTTGGTTTAGACCTGTACCAAATCAATATAAATTTGATCAAAAATCATAATATTTGGATTTATTTAGAGAACATGCAATATGTGAGATTTAAGAGATAAATCGAAAGTATTGAATCCAATTGGTTATAAAAAGGATGACTGGAAATCATGATGAATATGCATTCATCACATATTCTGGTTGAGATGTAGAGATTCAAAATCTCTCTTTATAAGCTTATCCCATGTCAATTTAAGCCTTCATCTTCTTCTATTTATTGTGCTTGACTCAATAGCATTGCTTCGTATAGACGCATTAGTCGGTCTGTGTTGCACATGTCCGTACCATCTGAGTCTGCCCTCGCGCAACTTGTCCTCAATGCTCGCCACTCCCACTTTATTCCTGATATAGTCATTTTTCAAGCGATCTTTTCTTGTCTTCCCACACATCTATCTCAGCATACACATTTCAACCACGTTCATCTTGTTGAGACCTTGTTTCTTCACCGCCAACATTCACTCCCATAGAGCATGGCTGACCGTATAGCTATTCTATAAAACTTACTTTTTAACCTAAGAGAGATCTTCCGATCACATAATACTTCAGTTGCACTCCTCCATTTCAACCATCCTGCAGTGATCCTGTGACAAACATCATTTTGGACATCCCCATCTGTTTGAATAATAGAACCCAAGTAACGGAATTTATCACATTTTGGTATATCTACTCTGTCCAACTTGGCTCCATCATCATTCACACTACAAGATTGGCTGAAATTGCAATGCATATGCTCCGTTTTGCTCCTGCTAATGCCTCTCTCCAACGTTCAACTTTATCATTCAATCCATCTTTAGATTCGTCAATCAAAATAATATCATCAGCAAATAACATACACCAAGGAATATCATCCTGAACATTCTTAGTCAACTCATCCATAACAAGAACGAACAAATATGGGCTGAGTATGGATCCTTAGTGTACCCCGACCGTGATAGGAAAAGTTGGTGTCTCTCCTCCAGGAGTCTTTACACTTGCAGTAGAGCTATCATACATGTCTTCGATCAAGTCAATGTATTGGATTGGCACACCCTTTTTCTTCAAAATCATTCACAACACTTCTCTGGGTACTCGATCATAAGCCTTTTCCAAATCAATAAACACCATATGAAGATCTCTTTTACTTTCTCTATACTTCTCCATAAGCCTCATAAGAAAAATAACATCTGTTGTTGATCTTCCAGGCATGAAACTAAATTGGTTGTTTGATATCTGCGTTATAGATCTTAGTTTTTGCTCAATAATCCTCTCCCAAAGCTTCATTGTGTGACTCATCAACTTGATGCCTCTGTTGTTTGTGCAGCTCTGAACATCACCTTTGTTCTTGTAGATGGGGACTATAGTACACAAACTTATTTGATTCTTAACATAAAAAATTCTTATACATGACCTTTTGCTGCAACAACGGTAAGTTGTCACTAGCTGCAACAAAACAATGTCTATCACCCAGAATGTGGAAGAGGCATATATACCGTTGGCATCTTCTATAGAAGGTGCAGGTATATGCAAGAAATCAACTTTATTCTTATACACGCAGGATCTGTTGTCAGAGAGGAAGACCCATATAATAATTTTAAACCAGAAAGGAAAAACAGCAAGACATTCCAAGTAAACTAATATCAAGCCTGCTAAAGTTTGATCAGTTGTCAAAATTCTTGTTCTCTGTAATGACAAAATTATCAGCATAAAATAATATCAAGATTACTATATTTTGAGTAAACAACTTACCAAGCTAACTCCAGTCCAATAAAGCTTCCTCACACTGCATTGAACAGAAATATCTGTGCCAAGTGCTAGAGCTCATGGTAAGCAGATGATGGTCAACAGACATTAAATATAATATGTAAGCAAAACAGATAATCCATTTTACTGGCTTCCTTTTATCGGCTCAGGGTTCCTGCACCAAGAAGCAATACGAGTAGTAATAAGCTGATGCTTGCAAATGACATGTTTATTTAGGAGGGGAAGATGCCGTTGGTTATGGCAGGTGAATTTTGAACGAATTTGATTCTTAAAACAAATAGTATTCCTATCACGAAGTAAGATGAGATTCAAGGTGTGGTGTGGGAAAAGGAGAAGTTGATTAAAGTTGGAAAGTAGGCAATAACTTGCACCACCAACACCAGCGGAAAGGGTTTTGACAAATTGATTTTCTTGACTTTCAGCAAAGATGCTACCTCTTGCCAAGAGTAGGTGGGCTTATTTCTGCCAGCTGTTCCAGATGGGCAGTAGAGACAGTGGATCAATGTGGCATCTGGTTCTCCTGGGCTGGGTGCGATGATCATTCTCGAGTTTGGAACCAGATCTAGTCGAGGGCAGCTTGGTAATGGAGGATGTCAAGGACCTAGATGAGAGTGGGGAGAGGCAATTGAAGAGGGTGGATGGAAGAACCTAAAGGGGCCTCTGGTTAAGGCACTGCCACTGGAGTGGGTGAGCAGTGAGCATTAAGCCATGGGCTATTGTGTGAATCTAGCGGTCTAGGGTTTTTGTTACTTAGAGATTTAAGAGAGATTTGAGAGAGACTTCTCCAGAATATGACTCATGATAGAGCTGAATGGAAACGAAGGAACCATGTAGCTGACTCCAACATAGTTGGGACTGAGGCTTAGATGATAATGATGATGATGATGATGAGAGATTTAAGAGAGACTTCTCCTGGATTTCAACAAGACACGAGACATATGGAGAGCAATTGGCAGTATAAAGACAAGACACAACTTTTACGTGGTTCAACACAAAGTTGCATTCATTCATGAAGATGCCTCAATACTCACTCTCTATATAATGACAATCAATATTATGTAGGCAGAAAAATGCTGAGGGTTACTAACATCCCATACATGAGTATAAACCTGGCAACTTTACATAGCATTACACTGCCTTTACTGTCGCAGTCACAATGCTTCCTGCAATTTGTCTTCACGACAACAATGGTCCTTCTCGAGGCAAGCCCTGAACGAGCAAGACTATAATACATGTCCCCACGAGCTGAGGAAAGCCTGCCTCCACAATGTGCACCTCCTATCGTGAAGGGACTCCTTGCAATGGCTGGTACAACCTCATTCCTCATCACCTTCTTGACCATGATGGTCCCTGTGAAGGTGTTGTCCTGACAAACTTTTGATAAGGGTGGTTCCCATGAAGCATTGTGCTGGCATCTTTCCTAACCAAGATGGTCCAGGGGAGATACTGCTGAAGGCCTCCCCACTTGCATCTAGAGCAAGACACCTTTCAGGCCTTCCCGATTTAAGTTGTGATTTGGATGTATGCCTTAATATACCATAGCACTGCCTTGCCACAGTTTCCTACCATGAAGAATTTGCTCTGTATATGTGGCAAACTCTACATTAGTGACCAGCACTGAGAAGAGATCTAAGAGGATGAGCATCTGAGCAAGCGACTCAGGTGCTCTCTAAGTCCCTGAGTGGCTGAGAGCATGACTAGTGGACGTGTCCAACAGCTGGGGGTTTTGTGTTCTCTCACCCGTAACTAAAAGCATGCCCGCAGATGACTTGCCCAACAAAACCTGCAATCCTTTTGAAAAAGCGCGATGTACAGGTCAGATCTGTCTGATCAAACCCCCATGCCTTGTTATTTCTTATACCTGTTGGATTCAGACCATTTTTCACGGCCAAACTTCCCAATGGAGCCAAATAATGCCTTTTTTGGAATTTATTTTCATTTAGGGGCCTTTCGGACACGTAACATCCTGGTAGTCTTGTGCACAAAAGGTATCTGGTTTCACGTCACCAGGGTGCTGAAGGGCAACATCCACATACTTCTGACAGCTGGCCAGCACACAGAACATGGGGCTCCTGAACCTGAAGCGCCGGTTGTCAATTCCGCCAAAACAGGCGGGCTTCTAAATCTCGTGAATCAGTTATAATATGTAGCAGTGTAAAACGCGGAATCATTTAGTGGCCCACTGATCTAAGATGTTCATTTGTATGTAACTATCAGTATTCTAATCAATCCTATCGAAACGGCTCCTAAGTTATTTTAAATGTGCAGTTAACACCATTGTCAACAAGCAATTTGAACCTCTCATTCTCGAAGATACATTTCTTTTGGAAGATTCCTGTCCTTAACTGCTGCCTTTTTTTATTTGTACAGGAGTCATATGTGGCTCTAGAGAAGGCAATTAGATCACTGGCCAAATTCTACTCTAAAGCTGGGCCGTTTGCTGCAATGCCTGGGGAGGTGAAATCAGCTATCTTGGATGACTTGAACACAGCTGAAGCTTTCTTATAAATAGGCCATTAAATAATATATGTTCAATATAGCTGTATTTGATTACTCATCAGGCTAGTTTCTTGGAGGTAAATATTCATTCAACACATTTTGCAAACAAACTATTAAAGAAAGAACAAACTGCACCTGTTGTTGGGTGGTGTTGGTTATACATTGTGATCTACACTAAACAAGAAATAGGCTGCATTTCGTTCATAATGTTTTCAAATTACACAACCAAACGAATAAAGTTGAAATTATGGTGCCAGCCCTGTACTTTTCTTTTTAGCCCAACCTGACTGATCCTTAGTTTTATTGTTTCCCCATTTAGAGAATATATTCTTGTAAGTGAGATCAGGAAAAAAAACACATCTATTACTGAAACATGATGCAGGCGGGGGACACTTTATTCAATCTAATAGATTTAGTAATTCTTTTTTAGTGCCCCCGCCTGCATCATGTTTACCATCTATCCGAATTCAGAAAAGTGGAGGACAATGAATTGAATCAATTTGCTGTCAAATCTAAGACATCTCTAAGGCTCATTCTGAAACTATACAGGATTTCAGTCATGTTTTAGATCACAACACCTATCTATATTACCGAGTGCCTGGTGGTGGTTTGTTTCTCCTCTTAAGGTTATCTCAAGAGTTATGTTTCCTGAGGACTAGGAGACAAGGTATGTCATGGACGAAAAATATACAGAGGATATTGTCTGGTCGCATTCTATACTTTAAATTGTGAGTGTAGCCCATTATGAAAATTTGAGGTGGTATCATGTTTGAATAAAGAACTTGGACAGAGAGGAAGTTCCATGAGAGACTACCGACACATATTATTCCATTTGACTTTGGGACCGTGGCGCGGTGTCATCCAGGATTTTGACACGGATTCTTTCATCTCTAAAGCAAGCTGCAATCAGAAGCGTCGATCAGGATTCGGTTTGATATAAAACCGATTGACGCTTCTTCAAATGTATTAGCTTTTTTTTCTCTTCCCCGAAGAGATGTATTATGTTATTGCCTGTAACTATGATTTTCTACCTCCAAAGTTGACTTAAAACAAAGTTTATCTGAGACATACCTGGTTCACTATAAAAACTGCTGCTGTGCGCTTGACACTTTGGTTCGCAACATGTCATGAAGAGCAGAAGGTCACCAACTTTGAGCTAACGCAATCGAGAAAAAGCAAGACATAATGACGTAGTTACCTGCAACTTAGCTAGAAGAAAAGACTTCAACTAGTCACAGCAGATCCAAGAAAGAAAGCTTTCACAGCAGTTCTTGCTTAGTCAGCTTGGCGACCTCATTGGGTCTGTTAGTCCAGACTGTGGGCCTGTACTTGGCGACCTCTATGGGTCTGTTTGTCTGAATTCTGGAGGTGGGTCAGCTTGGCAACATCAATGTGCCTTTCGTCCAGATTCTTAAGGTTAGCAGTTGCATCATGTTGGTTTTTCTTTGGAATCCGTTCATATTATGTTCTGCTTCCTCACATATTCACTTAATTCTTTTGTCAGTTCCACTCCCGGCTCATCATTTCCATCTCACAACCACCTTCTCTGTTCCCCTTCCACCCTTGATCCTTCCCAGTATCCGTTCTAATTTGGACGCCATTTGCTCCTTCAACCATTCGATTCAGCGACCTCTCCTTTCCAGAATTCTCTTCCCAGCCTCTGTGGGGTTGGCTGGTTTTCTGGATTCAGCTTTGTTGGATTGCATTCAAAACCCAGAGTGTAACTTGTATGTTTAGTATGCAAGATCTGAAGATTGGGGATGATCTCGGGATTCTTAGACAACAGAAATCTCACATTTTGGTCTCCCACCAACTTGTGCAGGAAGGCAGAATCTAGTAACGGCCTGGAACTAGATCGATAAAATAACAAATTTTGTATTTATCAACTCCAGCAAACCAAACATAAGATGTAGTTTTACCAGATTTCCGAGATCTAGGATTTTATGTCTGATTCTTGAAATCTACAATTTGAAAAAACCAGCTAATAAAACGAGCCATGTCCCATATCTCTTCCTCTACTAAAAACTGTAGTTCCAGCACCTTATACTCCGTGAAAACTTCCATTGGGATCAAATGGCTTAGCAAGCCGACTTGTAACTAGTGGAGTTATCTGTCCTCATCTATATGATGGATGTGGTCTATGCTGCTCGAATTGCCAACCCCACATTTTCATTGTCTTTAGTCTACGTATGGCCAAAGGGAGTGTGATGTTTCTCTGCGATATACACTGAAAAATGGTTGTTGTTGCTGCGACAATGAAGAGAAGTGATGTCTTCCTACGAAGCTGCATCTCTCCACTGTGTGAGCGGCTGAGGGACATATATGGGCATTCACTACAACCCCATTTTCTGAAAGCTGACTGCTCCAAGGTTTGGAGAGCCATTGTTATACTCTGAACTTTGACTCATTTGAGCTATACGGAGATGAACAATGAGTGGACGCTGCACAACACTGATGTGCTCCCTTGGAAAATCTCTTACAATACACCCCAAGTCCCTTGGAATGCCTCGATGTGGAAAAAGTTTCATACCAGGCTAGATGGAGCTTTTGCACCTATAGGAGTATTCTTGGCAAGCTTGCTACGTTTGATAGAATGCATAGGTGGGGACTTGATGTCAACCCAATGGGTCTATTGTGTAAGGAAGAGATGGAAAGTCATGATAATATTTTCTTCAATTGCAGATTCAATAGGTATCTATGGTGTAAAACCACCCCTTGAATTTGGATGGGGTATCTCCCCCAAATAATATTGCCACTTGCATCAACTAGATTCAGATGATACTAGACACTCTGCCAATCTTCACCCCCTTGTTGGTGCTAGTTGTGCTGCTCTCTTCTATCATATATGGCAGGTGAGAGATGATAGACTTCATGTCAAGCTTCACTCAAGCACTGTGGATGTTTTTGACAAATTCTTACATATTCTTGCTTGGGTGTTCAATGTGAAACCTAAAATAACTCTTAATGTGGATTGATTAATCCTGGGATAGTGGGATTTTGTAGAGTACCCACTTTTGTAGTGCATGGAATTTTTGTATGTCCTCTATACTTGTTCTTTTTTGTTGATGGAGTAATATTTTACCTTATTAAAAATAGATACTAAGTTTGATTTTGATGATAGATGTGTGGAAAACCTTTAATAAATTCAAAGTTAAGTTGTTTTTAGCCCCATATCACCATTTTGTCAGATTGGACCTAAACCTTTGTAATCATACATGATGCTAGTGACTTGGCTATAGGGGTTGCTCTAGGACGTTTTCATGGGAAATTGTTCCACATCATCTACTACGCTAGTAAGTTGATCAGCGGCGCTGAAATCAATTGTTCCACTCTTGAGAAGGAGCTTTTTAGTTGTAGTGTTTTCTTTTGAGAAGTTTAGACAATATCTTGTAGGGTCTAAAGTTATTGTTTACAAAAACCGTGCTTCTCTAAAGTACTTACTTCAAAAGAAGGATCTCAATCCAATATTAATTCAATATATTTTATCACTACAACAATCTAATTGTGAAATTAACGATAAAGTCGGTTTACAAAATGTTATAGCTAACCATAGTTCTAGGCCAGAGTGGGATCAACCACACATCCCTATAAGAGATGTATTACCAAATGAGTGACTCTTTATAGTTTGAGCTTTCACTCCTTGATTTGCAAACATAGAAAACTCCATAGTAGGGAACTTTATGGCTAAAAATTAGAGTTGGTAACAAATGAAGAGATTCTTATATGAGGCTAAGTTCTATTTTTGAGAAGGTTCACACCTTTATAGGATACACAATGATGGGATCATTCAAAGGTGTGTGGGAGAAGAGGAAGCTAAACATATTTACATCATTGCCACACATTACTAGTAGGAGACCACCATAGTTCAAATTGAACCGATGCTAAAATCTTACAACAAAGGTTTTATTGGACGTATATATTTACGGATGCCCACCACAATGTCATCCAATGTGATACTTACCAACATGGAGGGGCACCCATGCAATCCATGTTAGAGGAGGAGCTATATGATGTATGGGGTATTGATTTTATGTAGTCCTTCACATCGCCTAATGTGTATATGTATATTCTTGTGGTGGTGGATTATGTACCCAAATGGGTAAAAACTATCCCAACTAGAACTAATGATTTGAATGTTATGTGTGTTTATCAAAAAGAACATCGTTTCTAAATTTGGCACACCACAAGATATTATTAGTGATGTTGCAACACAACTTTGCTTTAAGAAGCTTGAAAATACTCTAAAAAGATATAGTGTCACCCATAAGATCTTCATACCTTACCATCCGAGACTAGTAGACAAGTAGCCCTATCAAACGGGTGGGTGGGTTGGGTCATTGCAGGTTTGGGTCTCGTGGGTGCAGGTGAAAAAGATGCAATTCTAACGGGTTGAAGAAAGTCAAATCCAAACTCGACCCAGAGGGTTGCGGGTCACCCGTGGATGCCCATATAATATGCGTTCAATAAACAATTATTTTACAAGTTATTACTGTAATTGTAAAAGAAGATCATTCACTAGTATTTTTACATGAAATATAGTACAAGAACAACCAATTAATATACATTGTCACTATTAAATAAAAAAGTATGCTATATTTTTACAACCCATCAAACACATACATATTCTTAGGTAAAATTTTCTAATGTACAATAAAAAACCTCTAATGTATGATTATTAGCAATAAACCAAAGTTGATAACTTGTACTATGAGTCTAGATTAAGTTTGATAGAACAATTAGATAATGCAGTAGTATTGGATTTATTTGTCCAATATCTCTCTCGTATCAAATCTTGTTGGGAAAGTTCAAGTTTGGATTGGAACTCCTTAACAATTAATGGTTAGTAGTAGATTGTCTTATTTATTCTAAGTCCTAATGTATCATTATATTTATTTTTATATAAGTGATTCAGTTAAGCGGGTCACCAACGAGCCACCCATGAAACCAGCTAAATAAACAAGTGGGTATGGATTTGGGTGATTTTCAGCGGATGGCAAATTTCATCACCCAAACCCGACTTAAATGAGTCGACCCATGAATGCCTGCGGATTATGACCCAGTTTGACAAGTCTACAGACAAGTGGATATTTCAAATATAGAAATCAAGAGAATTATAGATAGAACAATCTTCACTTCTAGAAGTGATTTCTTCACACTCCTTGTTGATGCAATTTGAGCATATTAAACTGCCATTAAAATTCCGATAGGTATGTTCACATAGACGCCGGTTTATGAGAAATCTTGTCATTTACCCGTTGAATTCTCTTACGGCATATTGGGCCATCAAGAAACTAAACGTTGAAATGAGTGCTGCCACACAGGTGAGGTTGCTCCGATTGAGTAAACTGGATGAGATTCGACATGTTGCTTATGAAAGTTCAAAACTACATAAAGAAAGGACTAAGAAATGGCATGATAAAAAAACTTGTGTATTATCCAAATCTGGTTCGTGTTGTTTTACAACTCTCGCCTGAGATTCTTTTCCTAGAAGAAAAATCAAGATGACCAGGTCTACTTCGAGTTAAAAGAGTGTTTCCTTATGGTGCTATTGTACTCATTAACAATGCAAGTGAAACATGGAAAATCAATGAACAGTCGGTAAAGGTCTACTACGGAGTTGAGCTCCCACAAGATGCACATGTATTGTACATGCTGACCCCTAGTTGATAAGACCCTTTGACAATAACTGCGACTAAGGGACAATAAATCCAATTGTATGTATGAGGAAACCCACACTTCTATCTATGTTTATCTTTAGTTTTCTTATGCGCACTTGCATAGCAGATACGTACACACCCACACGACTAGTAGAGTCTTTAAATCATGATGTATTTGTTTTTGGAAAGATTATAAGAACAGGAAATAAATAAATGTTTGGCCAGTACAGATCTCTGCACCCTATGCGCACATTCAAGCACGACGTGTAGAGATCCAAAAAGAGTTGATTCGGAACTGATAAAGGTGCACACCGCGTTCGAAGCGCACAACATGCATAGAATGCTATACATATCTAGAACCCTCACTTACGTTTGCACATTGTGCCATCTCGAGTGTACAACATGCCAAAAGGTCCTAGAACTCCCCAAGACTACTGAAGACAACCACGCCATGTGAGTACACACACAATGTGCAGTAATGACTCCTTAAAAAAACTGGCCCCTAACATCATGATGCACAGTAGGGGTGAACAATCAGATCTGGGTTGGCCGGATTTTATTTTGAGTCAATACTTTTGGCTATACTTTAAAATTTTTAAAAGATGGATTTTTAGATCAAAATCTTTCAAATTAATTCAACCCGTAAATATTTTTAGAAATATCTGGTCTGACCCAAAAATCCATAAGTCAAGAGAATGATTTTGAAAACAAAGCTATTAATAGTCTAATCCTTGAAAATAATAAAATGAAAGATTATATTTCATTTCAACACCTCCTGAAATGCGAGTGAAACACATTTGAAAAGTTAAAATACTCTGTACACGACTTTTAAACATAAATGTATAAAATAGAATAATAAATTATGTAAATTTATATATATTCAAATATGTAAATAATTAATCTAAAACTAATACTGTAACGACCCTGTTTTCCGGTAACCCCCAAACAAGGGAGATCAAGAGGTCGGAGGCGTTAACCCAAAATTCAGGATCAATGGTTTAACAATTTAATCAAAAATAATTATCAAATTCTACTAATACTAAATTGGAAATCTGGTATAAAATAAAACTTTTGCATACTTTTTCAAAATAAGATCTAAGACTTCTATCCGCAGTAGAAATCTAACTATCTAATCCTCCTTTGGATTACTTAGATTCATCTTCATAGATTTTGCTTTACTATTTGTCCTTTTCAGATAATACCTAAAACGCCGACAAACAAAATGTTGGTCAGTATATTGCTATACCGGTATGTGGGGACAAACACAACATCACAAATAGGCGCTAACAAACTAAATATAGCAAATAGTTGATTAACAATCCAAATTACATTTTCAATGTAACTTCTCAACCGCTTTTACCCTAAACCTTGGATTACCCTTTCTTAGGGTTTTGTCCTTGCAAGGGACATAAGGCCACCTTCTCCATCCTGAGTTTGGTGCCTGGGGTCACCACTCGGGTGCCCAATGGTCTTCCCTCCCGGGCTTGACCAACTTAGACCTTCCCTCCGGGGCTTGGTATTACATCATACATTAGGGTGGTATGATAGATTCGAGAAGTACACTCATAATTATTATTATACACATAATGACTTTATGAGATTGTAGAATTGAACAATCAAACAGTTTAGATTGCACATAAATCGAGAAATCTCGTGAAACATCGTGAATCATAAGGCGATTATTCATAAAGTAACCACATACCTGTTCAATAGATTTAACAAGCTAATAGAAAATCCAAGCAAGCAGTTCAATCCACACAAGTAAGAATCCTAAAAAGTACATGTACTCTACTTACTATCCACTTTATCAGATTTTATCTATTCAACTTGAACTCGCTTCCTAGGGTTTCCTATTTCTTTTTAGGGTTTCATTAGGGTTCCTCTTTATCATTATCACTACAAACCCTAAAATAGCAAAACTAGTTGCAAACCCTAATTAGCTTGTTAAAACCTTCCTAACAGGCTCAGGATCAACTCAATACTACTTTCTTCTAGTGAATCTCGAATTAACCACTTTAAGCATTCTTCACCCTAAATTAGGGTTTCTATGTGCATTTTAACATATTCATGTGTAAAAACCCCATGGAAAGCATATTATCATCTAAATCAGATTCAATCCTTATTCTTTCTCTCAACAGGTTACTATATCTCAAAATAACCTAATTAAGACATTAAATTCGATTTCCAAACACAATTAGGGTTTTCACATTATTTAATGGATAATCATGGTTAACTTAAAGCACTTTTGTAGTTAGAAACGATTTCAGGCTTTAATGTCATTTTTATTGGATTCCTCACATTCTCTTGATCAATTTTCATATATAATTTGTCTTAATCGGAGTTACCAATCACTAGCTATGATTTTTGCAAGTTAATTATTTTTGACCAATAAGAAATTGATACGTCATAAAAGTCAGGATACTACCTCGTCGCCAAGTAGATTCGGATCCACCAATCCAGCCCTGCCAACTTAGCGCCCACGCCTTGGTGGCAAAGGCAAACCCAGAAGCTGCAAGGACCGAACTGCCCTCCACCGGCTTCAACACTCAGCTATGCGCTCGGGGGTAAAAATGTCAATCGCCTCAGATCCTTCCCCTACCTCGCGATGACCTCTACGTGTAGAACAGGGCTGACCCCCGGTCAACACTGGGGTTGACATCACACCCTTGCTTCTCAAACCATGAAACAAAGATACACCCACCTTCGTCAGGTCCTGCCGAACTCGCGTGCACCTCTGATTTCTCCAGTCATGAGTTGGTTAGCTGGGTCATGGAGAACCATCTCCGACGGTGGTTCCAGAGAAGAAAGGATGAAATCGTAGGGATGGATAGAAATTTGAAGGCAGGGGATGGGTGCAGGGAGTCGTGCGAGGTCTCGTGAATCTGAGGGAGTTCTCAAAGGGGAATTCTACCCCATATATAGGCATGGCTGTGGAGGGTGGTCGGCGAGAGTCCTGGAGTTTGGGGGACTCTTCAAGAGCTTCCTGAAGATGGCAAAACTCAGGCTCGTTGAGTTTGTAATCTCATCCCAAAACTAATGGGATGATCTCGGGGAGCCCTTGTCAATCACGGAGAGAAGGAAGTCAAGGGGGAGATGGAACTGTACTGTTCCTATTTAATTCCCGTCAATGGCCGAGAGTGGGAGACAAGTTCCCCATCGTCAGATCCATGATCGACCAGTTTAGAGTGAGTGCATGACATTAAAGGCCAAAACATAGCTTTCCTTATCTGATTAAAACAGTGACATTTAATACGATTTAGAGATTATCACATCACCTTAGGATAATTTGCAAAAAGCATATCTCTCAATCCGTACATAATTTTTCAACCAAAATTTAGGGAAAAATTCCTCTTGGCTTTATCTACTTGCATACCAAATTTGAGTCCCAACTCAAAAGGAAAAAGACATTATCTTTGTGTGCAAGTTATCCTTTAATAAATCTTATTTAATTGGTATTTTCTCTTTCTTCTCCTATTATCTTTGCAACTTGGACTCCTTGGAACCCAAGAAATCCCAAAGATATGAAGTCCTTCCTTGAAGGATAATTCTAAGCCTTCTAGATACTTCTACATCTTTCTTTTCTCATTATCTTAGTTATTCCTTCATTAATTGATTTCTTTTCCTTTTATTTCCTTTTTCTTGTTATTGGGCCCAATAGCCAACAAGGCCCACAAAATCAAACACACCAGGCTATTTATCAAAGGAATCCGTTCAAGGCACATAAATTATACAAATTACATAATCATATATTTATTGGGGAAATTGCATTTCCACCCAAAAGAACCCAAAAATTGGGGTTGTAACATCCTCCCCCTCTTATAGGAATTTTGTTCTCAAAATTCCACCAAACATACCAACAAACATGATAAGACTTTTTCCTGTCCATCATCGACTCCCATGTGGCTTCATCCTCTCCATGGTGCTTCCAAAGAACCTTTATCATCTTATATTCTTACATCTGAGTGATGAATGTATATTCATTATAGAATTCAATTATCACTTTGGGACAAATTGAACTCTATATATACTATTTCACTCATTAAATATCAATATGAATCATAATGTGCAAAGCTACTTAATTGATTCGATTATCAAGGTTTTAACTAAATATTATTGATTTAATGCAGGTTTTGATAAAGCTAAACAAGTAGTCGGGGTCCACCTTCACTCACCTTTGGCTCTGATCAAGAAATCTAACCAAGATATTCCATCCATTCGGTCTCAAGACCGTTTGAGCCTATTCAGTCTCAAGACAGTTTGAACCCATTGGGTCTCAAGATCGTTTGAGCCCATTCGGTCTCAAGACCGTTTGAACCCATACGGTCTCAAGACCATTTGAACCCATTCGGTCTCAAGATCATTTGAATCCATTCGGTCTCAAGACCGTTTGAGCCCATTCGGTCTCAAGACTGTTTGAGCAGCAGAGACCGAATGGAGGTAGATTGCATGCCATATGAAGTCACCCCGAGGCCGTTGCACCTGTAGGTGAAGACCGAATGAGGAACAAAGACCGTTTTGATTTTACAAACAATTCTGAGAGCTTATGCAACTCAAGACCGTTTGACCTAACAGACCATTTGCTGCCGCCCAACTCAAGAACAAATGGAGTAGACCGTTTGACAAGCATAGACCTTTGATAGGCAGATGGTCTGTGAGACCGTTTGGTCTCATTCAATTTCCAAACCAAAAGAGCCAAAACCGTTTGGCTATTAACAGTTTACACACCGTTTGGAGAAAGCTGCAAGACCGTTTGGTTGAGGCATTGACCGAATCAAAGACCGTTTGATATTAAACAGTTTGCAAACCGTTCGCCTCCGACTCGAAGACCGATTGCCCATTTTTGTATAAGACTGTTTGATAGGCAAACGGTCTGTAAGACCGTTTGGTCTCATTCGGTTTCCAAACCATTTGCTGCTCAAGACCGTTTGGTCAAATTTTACAAGACCGTTTGAGCAAAAATATCAGCCAAACCGTTTGGACTGGAAATACACCAAAAACGTAAAGACCTACCCGGTGCCTATAAATAGGACCACCAGTCCTCATTTGGGGGCATCGGTTCCGGGACGCCGACAGGCTTCCTGTACATAGGTCCGATCCGAATCCAGTACCGTCCACGCCAGTTTCATTCCACTTACTGCCCGTGTTGCAACCAAGGAGGCTGTAGAGAGAAGGAAGACGGAGCGAGGGAGACTATCTGGTCTATCTTGGCATCTCCCGTTCGCGTCCAGATCTGCTCCGACACGACGTAGAAGGCCGTATCTTCTTCACCGAACTGCGACTACCTTCTGCACCGAGTTCATGGATTCTCTCTCTTTCTTATTCTTCTTGTTTCTCGCATCATGAGCGAGTAGTACCTTTTTGCTGGGGTGCGGGGACTAGCCCCGCTGCCCATGCAAATCATGTTCTTTTGTTAAACTCTCTATGGTAATGTATATAACTTCCCATTTTGTTGTTAGTTGGTACGTTTGTGGTTGATTATCTACTTGCTTTCATCTTGTTCTCTCCCATATTGCGAAATCTTCTATATGTGGGATGGAATGGTGGTTTACTAAGTTTGACTCCTTGACGAGAACTTCTGATAGAATTCCTTGAGGTCGTAAGTGTATGATCCATGAGGGGACGAGACATCTAGCCTACGGTGATGCTTCTGTGGTCTAAACATCCCTCTGGGAGGACTGTAGCCTTAGTTGGATTTTGTATCGTCTTTGTTTATCGTCGATGTTAGTTGGTAGATCTATGACCTGCTTGCTTATCGATTAATGCGGTTGACTCTCAAACTAGAAATAGAATGTGATTTCTTCAAGATAGTAAGTGTATGATCAATGAGGGGACGAGCCATCTAGCCTTCAGTGACACTTCTGTGTGCCTAACGCCTGTATAGGGGGCCCACAACCTTCATTGGATTTCTGTATCTTCGGAGCCGTAATTAAGTGATCCGGATAGTGATGAGACATATGATGCCTAGGGTAATGCTTACGCGAACCTAACGCCCGTATGGGGGGTTCTGCAACAGCTCTTTTTGGATCGTTATATCTTTCCTGGATGGTTTGCGTTGGAATGTATTTGCATGCGTAGCGGCGGTGAAACCCGATACCACCCCAGCGATTCCATATCATTGATCTAAATCCAACTTTAATTCAGCTTTTACTTTCTTGCTATTAGTTTAATTAACCTCAAATCAACCAATCATTTTAAATATTAGCCTTAACTCGAGCTAGATTCGATTAATAAAGATTCTTAAAAATGTTGTCCTTTGGGTTTGATCCTTAACTATACTGTGATAAGACTCGTCTGCCTGTGGGTGGTATTATTGCACTTTGGTTTTGGTAAAAGCTCGGGGATCTCAACCCCGAGTGAGTTTGTCAGTGCGATAAAATCCCATGTCAAATTCTGGTGCCGTTGCCGGGGACAACAGAATCAGTTAGTCAAATCTAGTTCTTTTAAGACTAATTTAGGATTTTGTTTTTTCTTTTTACACAATAGACCACCTACTTGAAATTTGACTCTACTCCGTGGTTCTCACTTTCGAAATCTTGCTATCTCAGGTACAATCCAAGGCGCAGTGCATGCACCGTTCAGACAACCCTAGACTAACAACGAGCTTTGATCCCAAGATAGACAGAACCTTTCATCGTCAGATCAGAGAAAATCAAGCAAGGATGGCTCAAGAAGAAGAGGTAGCCCGAAGGGTGGCTCAAGCCATCAATGCACAAAGAGAGAGGCTCATGCAAGAAGTCAGGGCTGCGGTTCAACAGGAAATCCTAACAGCGCAAGCAGCTGAACTACAAAAGGACCTTAGAGAGTTCTCTATCCTAAAAGCTATGAATGTTCATCATCCAGTGCAACCCCCTCCCATCAACGCTCCTAATTTCGAGATAAGAGCGCATTGGATCACCCTACTTTAGAACAACCCATTCTACGGAAAACAAGGTGAAGATAGTCAAGAACATCTTCTAAGGTTCATTGATCTTTGTGCTATGACAAAGCAAAATGGAGTGTCTGATGATGCCATTAGATTCCGCCTCTTCAAGTATTCCCTTGCTTATAGAGCCATAAGTTGGTACAATTAGCTACAAAGTGAAATACCCATCACCACCTGGGAACAACTCCAAAATGTGTTTCTAGAGAAGTTCTATCCCCCATCCCTCACATATGAAATCAGAGGGCGAATAAAAAATTCACTCAAGTTCCTGGAGAAACCCTTGCTAAAGCTTGGGATAGATACAAAGAGCTTCTACACAAGTGTCCACACCACGGAATTCCCAAGAACCAACTCATTGAGATTTTCTATAGGGGTGTGGATGATGATATCAAGAGATTCCTCGATTCCTCATATGGAGGAAACTTCATGCGTCAAAGTTATGAAAACGCATGGAGAGTCGTCACCCTGGGAGTAGAAAATCAAGCCAATTGGGGTAGATCTGTAGGTAAAGGAGTTTTGAAAGTAGCTATGGCCGAAGTTACTCCCGAGTACAAGTAGATCGCTGAAACCTTGAAACTCTTAGTTGCCAAGCAAGACCATATTGAATCATCTCTTACTGCTATTGGAAGAGGACGTTCACCCACTAGACAACCAGAACATGTCAAGTCCGCTTCCCTATTTTGTGAAGCATGTAAAAGTACCGATCATTCAACTTTGTCATGCAGTGTTCTCTACGATGTTGTCCTAAGCAACGTATGTAGCCAAGGAGATAATGGTCAGATGGAAAATCTTAATGCTATCAACACCATTCCTGGTCAAGGTTATTACAATCCGAATCAGAATAGGAATCATCCCAATTTTCAATATGGAAACCCCTATGGAGTGGTAAACTCACATCAATTTGGTTCAAACAATCAACCAAGAGGCCCACCAGGATTCCAGTATAATCAACAATAGAATTTTGGGAATCAAGAAAATTTCAAGGCAAACTTTCAGAATAGGAACTACAATAATTACCAAAACAACTCTCAGTTCCAGAATCTTAATCAACAGCAAGGACAACAAGCAAGTCCAGTTTCTCCTGATGACAAGCTATCAGCCATTGAAAAGATGTTGCAAACTCATCAAACCATGATAGCTAACCAACAAGCTCAGTAGAAGGCTATTGAATCTCAATTAGCTCAACTCGCAGCTAGCATAAAGCCACCTGTTGGAGTCTTTGCTGGACAACCCGAGAACAATCCTAAGCATCCTGAACAGTTGAATGCAGTCACCACTAGGTCAGGGAAAGACTATTCAGATCCCCCTGAAAAGACACCCGTGGTTATTACAGACGAGGATGAACCTGTGATTGCCCAAGACTCAACAACACAAGAGACTCAATCAAAAGATGATAAGTCAAAAAAAGGAAATTTTGAGAAGTCTGCTCAAGAATACGAAGAAACTGAGACTCCATAACCTAATATCCATGTGTACAAACCTCGTATACCTTTTCCAGCTCGTCTAAGGCAAACAAAGCTTGATACCAGATTCAATAAGTTCAAAGAAGCTATGAAGAAACTTCATGTTGATATACCCTTTTTGGATGCTCTGGCCGAGATACCAACATGGACAAAGTACTTAAAGTCACTCCTCACCAGAAAGTATATAACTGAAGAGTATGAGACAGTAAAACTGGCGACAACTACATCTGATATCATATTGAGCAAGATGCCCAGGAAACAAAAAGACCCGGGATCCTTTGGAATTTCGTGTCACATTGGTGACTCATCATGCAAGAAAGGATTGGCAGATCTCAGCACAAGCATCTCTATTATGCCACTTAGCCTGTGCAAAAGACTAGGGTTTGTAGAATTTCTTCCTACTGGCATGACTATACAACTTGCAGACAATTTGATAAAACGTCCGTTAGGAATCCTTGAAGATGTCCCAGTCAAGGTAGGCAAGGACACATATGTTCCATGCGACTTTGTCATTATGGACATAAACGAAGACGCCATATATCCTCTCATCTTTGGTCGTCCGTTCCTCGCCACTATAAGATCCCTAATTGATGTTGAAGCTGGTACCTTACTGCTCAGACTAGGCAAAGAAACTCTCAAATTTAAAGTTTTTGAAAGTATGAGAAGACCGAGTATGCAAGAAGAAGTCTATCTGATTGACTACATTGAGCAAATGTCACTTTTGACTCAAGAGCATCATGAAGCAGACGATCCTTTAGAAGTTTCTCTAACAAACCCATCAGTTGATGAACCGATTGACGAACAAGTAATGGATTACATCGAATCCCTCGACTCTATTAAAGAAGATGTTGAAGCCACTAGTGAAGAACTCAAAGCTATGGAAACTACATAAGAAACATGCGAAAACCCAGAGGCTCCCGAAATGAAGCCCCTGCCCGAGGGACTGAAGTACGTGTTTTTAGACGACCTCAAAGTTTGCCCAGTTATTATAAATTCTGATCTAACAGCTGAACAAGAAGATAAACTTCTGAAGGAATTAAGGGAAAGAAAGAAAGCCATCAGTTATAAAATGAGTGACCTCACTTGTGGGCTCCGATCTCCAAACCACGAAATAATCACGATTTAAGCTTGAGCGGAAGCAATCGATAATCAGCGGAAGACAAAAATCACGGGAAATTAAAACTTTTCGAGATAAGAGCTCGACACCACAAACCTTTTCCATAGAAAAAGGATTTAAACTGTATACATCTCTGTCAAATTACTTCTTGAGTAATTATATACAACATGATACAAAATCTCAAGAACTCATAACTAGAACACTCCAAGACCAGAGAGTACAGAGGACACATAGGATTGACTCTAACTACACCACATAGCAGGCTGAATCTCCACCTGAGACTTACTGCTGCTCCTGGTACTACTGCTGCTGGGATTGGTCACCTTTAGACCGGTTCCTCCGTCTTCGACGACCACCTAAAAGTTGAAGTCTACGGGGTGAGACAATTATACATAATTGCCCCAGCGAGAGTTATAACTCTCCACTAGAAGCTTTATAAGCAAGCAAAGAATAACTTAAGCAGTAAAAGCTTTCAAAGCATTCATTAGCAGTTTTGATAATAAGCAAAAGTTCAACATTTATGAAACATGAAGAACATATACTTTATCCAGTGTAACATCAATCAAGTAATACTACGCTATTGATTATGTTTTTCAAACATTATTATTATGCCCTGTGGAGATGAGGTATACCTCTCATACTCCAACTGATCGCTGAGAAGTCACATCAGTATCATACATAGGTCATTAAAAGAGCCGGATTCTTATGACCTCATCTTCCTCAGTCAGTTAGAGGATTGTTTGCAGGACATCTGGCAGGACGTCTGCTATTTATAGCTCACCAGGGTAAACTGGACCTTCGCTATGTTTTTAGAGTTACAGTGGCGTTCTGTACTCTCTTCGTCATCGGAAGATTTCTTGATTATCTTTCACCGATGCGGTGTTTGTGTTTACTTTGGGAGAATAGTGATACATCTCACCTTTGGGGTTTGTAGTGAAGGTTTGACGGACTATAAAAATCTACATCAATTCCTACACTAGGATGTAAGGTTCTACACATCCATATACCCCACATACTCAAAAGTATGTGATCCAGGAGTTCCCTTGGGAAAACCTGTTTCACCATCATTTAGACTCTGACAATGATGGATCTATGATCAGGGCTCTACATTACACTTGATTAGTTAGGTACATTCAGTATTCTTTTAACATCATACATGGTTCTTCAAACAATAACATTAGCATAACAGCTATAAATGAGAATACTAAAATGTAGCAAGCCTAACTCTTTTCAATCATCAGTTCTCAATCATTTCACCACAAGTCATCTGTTAAACATGACCTTGATGGTATTTATGGCTCTTACAGCCCATAAATCTCAATAGATGTCACCAGCAGTGCATCAAGATATTTCACTTATTCATAAAGCTTAAGACATGCTTTCAATGAATATAGTATTACAATCCATGCTTGGATATGATCATTATCTCATAACAACCTGCAAGGTTAATTCAACTGGTAATAGTAAACAATTCATCAATTAGGGTTTACTATTCATCTTTCATGTCACCACCCTAGAATTAGGGTTTACTATTCACTCCATGGTGAACTGTACTTATTACATCATCATGTATGAGAAACATCATCATTAGAGCTCTTAAGTAAGATTAAGATTCATCATATATCATAATTAGGGTTTTCATGATCTCACATAGGTGGATCATACCCTAATCATGCACATTCATGTGTATTGAAGGTTCTTTACTTGAGTGTCCACTCTAAAAGGGTACTCTCTCTCTTTTAGGGTACTTTCTCTCTCTTAAGATGCTTTCTCTCTCCTCATACTAGTAGATGGTGATAACACCTCTCTAGATCAGGTTGGGTTAAGTCCTCATGGCTAACATAAGCCAAAACATCATTAACATGTGATTAGGGTTTTATTAGAAACATATATTACTCAATTAAACCCCTCAAGGGTATTTTGGTAATTTATCTCATGATCACCATCATGGGTCAACTCATTAATCAATTAGTCCCTTAATGACCTAGGTTACCATTAGGGTTTAGATTAGATCATCATTGAATCAATTACATCATCAATTGATTAAGTACAAACCACCTTGAACACCTTCAAACGGTTTCAACCTTCAACCACCAAACGATCTTGAGACCGTTTTCCCTCAAACGGTCTTGAGACCGTTTGGGTGTGTTGACCGTTTAGAAAGGTTGACTTTCCAAACCGTTTGAAGCTCATGCGGTTTGAAACCGTTTGATCAAATCAACTTGAGATCGATTGGACAAAATGACCTTGAGATCGTTTGAGCCCAAACGGTCTTGAGACCGTTTGGTCCAAATGGGCTCAAACTGTTTGGACCTCCAAAGTGGTTCAAAAGTTACAATTAATCATGGTTAAGTATGTTGAAGCCCTCAATTGGCCAAAGCCATATTAACCACTTATAAATTGAGTCAATTAGGATGAACCTCAATCACTTGGACACCAAATTAACCCTCAATTGAAAGTCAATTAGGGTTAAGTCCATCTCAATTAGGGTTTCAAATCGGATGGTCATCAATATTCAACAATGTGAATCAATTCAAGGTTGAACCTATCAATGGACCTCCAATTGGGCCCAAACTTGGACCAAGCGGTCTTGAGGTCGTTTGGACATCATCCAAACGGTCTTGAGACCGTTTGCCCAAAGTTTGACCAAAAACCAAGTCGGTTAGATTAGGGTTGAACTCCAATTAGGTCAAAAATCAGCATTTTTATCAATTCATCAACTTGTTGCAATTGGACCTTCAAATCATTAGATTATCTCAATCCTAGACCTTCAAACGGTCTTGAGTTGTGCCCAAACGGTCTTGAGACTGTTTGGAGTAACCCCCAAACGGTCTTGAGACCGTTTGGGTCCTTCAACCCAAAACTCAACAAGATCTATGCTTTAAAATAGTAATTTCAACCCGATTAGGGTTAGGATGTTGAAGTGCCTTCAACTCTCAATTGGTTAAGAATTAAACTTTGATTCTTTGCAGGAATGAAATTTAATATATAACCAACAGACCCTCAAACGGTCGTCCCTTGGTCAACCCTATCAAATGGTCTTGAGACCGTTTCAATCCAAACGGTCTTGTAAGACCGTTTGAGGGCAAACGGTTTGAAACCGTTTGACCCCAAACGGTTTGCAACCGTTTGGACCAAAAGGGTCCAAGGTCGTTTGATAAAGTAACATAGGGATTCATGCCCCTCATCTTCAACCTCTGTTAAGGTCAGTTCTCCCACCATTTTGCTTGCAAAAGTGCAAGGAAGAAGGGAGGTAGAAGAAGAACTAACATGCTAATTTTTGCAAGAACAAAGTATGCATATAAAGCAAAGAGTTAGAGTTATAAAACCCGCCTAAAGGTTGTTCCTAGAGCTCCAAACCTCCAAGCTCCAAGCTTTAATGGCGTCCTTGGACTTCCACAAGTCGGCCAGAGGTGATTCCTCCAAGGAAAGGTAGGATTGGTCGGCTAAAACAAGAAGACTAAGTAAGCTATCCACAAAACCAACCTTAAAGGATGAATTCCTCCATGAATTCAAGCTAGAAGGTGGTGTTCTCTTACCTAGAACAGGTTGGTCATCCCCCTGAGCTCCAGAGCTAGCCTTGGTCGTTTTAGGAAAGAAGAAAGGAAGTGAAGGAAATGAAGGATCCGTTCACTTATTTGCAAGGAAATGGCTTATATAATTAGTCCTTTTTACACCATAAGGACCTCTCAAGTATGGAAATTACATCTAAGTCCCTCCTTGCTCAAGGGCACGTCCACACTCATCTAAACTTATGCAAAGCTAATGAAATCTCAAGATCTAAGGGTGAAGAAAACCAACCTTCAACTAGGGTATATACATGAGAGGTCTCCATACCCATATTAGGTGACTTTCACCACAAAGATCACTTTTCTTATCTGATTATTCATTGATGTGTCCCTTTCATCATTTCTACTCTAAATGATGACAAGAGTTATAAAAGATGTTCTAGAAGGTGAATTTTACAAATTACACCCCTCTATTTGGGTAAATTGCACTTTACTCCAAATTAGGGTTTTTAAGCACAAGGATCATTCCACAAGCTGCATCTCGATGCCCAAGCTTGGAAAATCCTTCTTACTTCATCATATTTACTCATATGATGTCTTATTATCATAAGAACATCTTAACCTGTGAACATTGCAAGTTGAACCCTTAAACTGGGTAATTTGCACATAGGTCCCTGCATACAACACAATGCTACAACTTTGTTTAAAAAGGAGCAAAAATTGAAAATATATGTTCCTGAGGAACTTAATGACATGCCAGGGAGTATTCACAAGTATCTAATTACATATTTAGGCAAAACTTCCAGGGTTAGGTTATAACCCAGGTCAGGGATATTACAAATTATCCACCCCTTCACAAGGATTTCGTCCCCGAAATCGATAAAGCGTATTAAGAGAAAAGAGTAGGATATTTCCTTCTCATCTCATCCTCTAGTTCCCAAGTGGCTTCTTCAACACCACGATGGTTCCAGAGGAGTTTCACAAGACTTATATCCTTCTTCTTTAACTTTTTAGTTCTGTTATCAAGGATTGACACTGGTCCTTCCTCATATGTTATATCATCATTTAATTCTACTTCCATTGGTTGTAGAACTGACTCGGTGTCTGGGTGACATTTCCTCAGCATGGAAATGTGAAACACAAGATGTAACTTCTGCAACTCTTGAGGTAACTCTAGTCTATAGGCCACCTTTCCAACTCTCTCAACAATTGGATAAGGTCCCATAAATCTAGGAGCTAACTTTCCTTTTCTTCCAAAACGAAGGACTCCTTTACAAGGTGAGACCTTGAGATACACTCTGTCTCCAACCTGGAATTCTAGGGGTCTACGACGTTTATCAGCATACGACTTCTGCCTATCCTGTGTAATCTTAAGTTGTTGCTGTATAACTTTAATCTTCTCTGTAGTTTGCTGCACAAGATCAGGTCCTAACAACTGGTGCTCACCAGTCTCATACCAACACAAGGGTGATCTACAACGTCTACCATACAAAGCTTCATAGGGTGCCATTTCAATACTATGTTGATAGCTATTGTTATAGGCAAACTCTATCAAGTTCAGATGTAGATCCCAACTCCCAGTAAACTGGAGAACACATGCTCTCAATAGGTCTTCCAAGGTCTGTATAGTCCTTTCCGACTGTCCATCAGTCTGTGGGTGAAAGGCTGTACTAAACCTTAGTTTGGTGCCTAAGGCTCTGTGTAACTGCTCCCAAAAGAGACTTGTAAATTGGGGACCTCTGTCAGAAACTATTGTGACAGGAACTCTGTGCAAACGCACTATCTCTTGTACATACAACTGTGATAACCTTTCAGCAGAATAGGTTGTTTTGACAGGTAGGAAATGTGCTGTCTTTGTCAACCTATCAACAACTACCCAAATGGAATCATGTCCCTTGTTTGTCCTGGGTAGGCCAACAACAAAGTCCATGGTCACATGGTCCCACTTCCATTGTGGTATGGGTAAGGGTTGCATTGTTCCTACAGGTTTCTGGTGCTCAGCCTTGACCTGCTGACACACAGAATACCTTAGAACAAACTCAGCTACATCCTTCTTCATTCCAGGCCACCAATACATATCCTTCAAGTTTCGATACATCTTGGTGCTCCCTGGATGCATGGCATACATTGAAGAATGAGCTTCCTCTAGAATTATCTTCCTCAGGTTATCTACATCAGGTACTATCATCCTCCCATGATAGCATGCCACCTGATCATCTGAATCATGAAAACCTTCTCGCTTCTCATCTCCGTACTCAGATCTAATCTACTGAACTGCAGCATCAACATATTGTGCCTCCTTAATCTGCTCTCTTAGGGTAGGTTTAATATGCATCTCAGCCATCAACCCGGCTAACAATGACACCTTCAACTGTACATTGTCTTGCCTTAAAGAGATAAGCATATCTCTCTTAGAGCATACTAAAGAGTTTAGTTGTGCTCTATCCATGGTTGATGTTGCTGATTTCCTACTCAAGGCATCTGCAACAACATTGGCCTTGCCCGGATGGTAATCAATTGTACATTCGTAGTCCTTGATTAACTCCATCCAGCGACGTTGCCTCATGTTAAGCTCATGCTGAGAGAAGATATACTTAAGGTTCTTGTGGTCTGTGAAAATTTGGAAGGTTTCTCCGTAGAGATAATGTCTCCAGATCTTCAAAGCATGGACCACAGCAGCTAACTCCAGATCGTGTGTCGGATAATTCTCCTCGTGTTTCTTAAGCTGTCGGGAAGCAAAAGAAATCACTTGTTTATCCTGCATCAACACACACCCAAGTCCATTCTTGGAGGCATCACAGAAGACTACATATCCTTTTCCTTGCTCAGGTAGCACAAGCACAGGTGCACTTGTCAACCTCTCCTTCAACAACTGGAAAGACTGTTGACACTTATCACTCCAAGAAAAAGGAGCATCTTTCCGGGTTAACTTGGTCAAAGGTAAGGCTATAGAGCTAAAGTTTTTAATAAACCTTCGATAGTAACCAGCTAACCCCAAGAAGCTTCGAATCTCCGTCGGTGTCTTTGGTTGTTCCCATTGTAGAACAGATTCTACCTTTGCAGGGTCAACACGAATTCCCGAGGCAGATATCACATGCCCAAGAAAAGATACCTCAGGCAGCCAGAACTCACACTTGCTAAACTTTGCATACAGCTTGTGTTCTCTTAGCAAGGTCAAAGCTTGGCGAAGGTGCTGCTCATGCTGCTGAGCATCTTTACTATAAATTAGGATGTCATCTATAAAGACGACAACACACTGATCAAGGAAGGGTCGAAAGACTCTATTCATGAGTTCCATGAATGCAGCTGGTGCATTGGTTAGTCCAAACGACATAACCGTGAACTCATAATGACCATATCTTGTCCTAAAGGCAGACTTGGATATGTCACTGTCCTTAATGCGGAGTTGATGATATCCAGACCTTAAGTCTATCTTGGAAAAGACCGTTGCACCACGCAACTGGTCAAAAAGATCATCAATCCTCGGCAAAGGGTACTTGTTCTTTATTGTTACTTTATTAAGTTGTCTATAGTCAATGCACAACCGCATTGATCCATATTTCTTTTTAACGAACAAAACCGGAGCACCCCAAGGTGAAGTGCTCGGTCGGATAAAACCTTTCTCAAGTAACTCTTGAAGCTATTTCTTGAGTTCTGCCATCTCGGCAGGCACCATCCTATAAGGAGTCTGGGCTATAGGTTTTGTATCTGGGACTAAATTGATTTCAAAATCAATCTCCCGAGGTGGTGGTATACCAGGAAGTTCTTCAGGAAACACATCCTCGAATTCCCTGACTATGGGAACTTCAGCAGGATTGGAACTTTCCTTGGTAACATCTACCACATGGGCCAAGAATGCATAACATCCTTGCCTCATCAGCTTATCAGCAACCATAGCTGATACAAGACAAGTGGGCATAATCTTTCTTTCACCTTGAAAGATCCATGTGTCGCTTTCATCAGCAAATACAGCCAACTTGGATTCACAATCCAAGACAACTTTATACCTTTCTAAGGTATCCATCCTGAGGATTATATCAAATCCTTGCATATCAAGCGGTATAAGGTCCACTTGAATGCGATGTTCAGAGAAGAAGAGGATACAGGGAGAGCATACCTCCTACAGAACGGCAGACCCTCTCAACGGAGTCTCCAACAGCAAACTACCTGCCCTATGACTAACTGTCATATTGCAGTTGCGAATCACTCTTCGAGTGATGAAAGAGTGCGTAGCACCCGGGTCAATCAGAACAGATACTACACAAGGTTTAGACATATCAGAATATAAAAGTTCCATCTGACCTGTCACCACTTGTGGATCGACCACTGCCTCTGGTGGGTTCATAGCATAGAACCTCGCTGTCGCCTGGTGTTGAGGTGGTGCTGATGATCCAGCTTGAGACGCTTGTCCACGTCCTCGAGCTGCTCCTTGAGATTGCATTCTTAGAGATCCTTGTTGATTCTGTCTCGGAGGTTGTGTCACACTGACAGGCTTAGATCGGAAGTCCCTCATCAAGTGTCCCACTTTACCACAGTTGTAGCAGCTTCTCTCCAGTTGTTGTGGTCTAGGTGGTCCAGTAACTGACATTGATGCAGAACTCTGAGTCTCCTGAGGTGGTTGTCTTCGTCCTCTACCTCTACTTGGAGACCACTGAGTCTGAGAACTAGATCTAGTGGTGGAGGGTTAGGTGCAGAGGATCTAGGCTTCTTAAAGTCCCTAGATGAAGTACCCTGGAACTGTGGATATCTTTTCTGAGTTTGCCTCTTCTCAACCACAGATCTCTCTATCCTTCGGACTGACTCAATGAAGGTAGAGAATCTCTCTCAATTTTCTAAGGCAGAGACAGGGGTAGTCATGTCAGCATTCAAACCCCTCTCGAATCTCCTGATTCTTTCTTCTTCTGTGGCAGCCATGTGCGGACAAAACCGCAACAACTCCATGAACTTAGCTTCATACTCGCTAATGTTCATTACTCCCTGCCTCAGTCTCTCAAATTGAGAGATCTTCTCATCTAGGAAGGTCTTTGGGAAATATCTATGAACAAACTCCCGCTGAAAGTCTTCCCACGAGATCTCTATTCCAGGTCTCTTCTGCTCTTCCATTGTCCACCAATGACCAGTGCTTCCTTTGAGAAGATAGACAGCGTGTCTAACCTTCTCAGCTTCAGGGATATTGAGGATCCTGAAAGCCTTCTCCAACTCCGTCAACCACAGATCAGCATCTGCGGGGTCGGCAGTCCCAAAGTACTCGGTAGCCCCGACATGACATAGTCGCTCGAACGTCTTACCGATACCTTGTCCTTCAGGCTGGGTTGGTGCCCTAGGTGCAGGCATAGGCATCCTGTCGGTTATGTGTGTCATGGCAGTCATAAACTGCCCGAACATCGTTTGTACTGCTGGGTTACCCATGTCAGCTGGGTCAAACTGGGGTGGCTCCCTGAGTGGCTCAGGTGCAGGCTGTTCTATCTCTGGAACCCTTGCACCGCCTCGAGGTGCACTAGCACTATTCTCTGCCACGTACTCATATTGTGGCTCAGCCATCCTTATGTATCTTCTTCTCCTGAGGAGCAGAAGATTCTATTAGATAAGGAAGGAATACTAGAAATAGACTCGACTTCCTAAGTCCTATGCCTCTGTAGACTCGGCGAACCTAGAGCTCTGATACCACTTAATTGTGGGCTCCAATCTCCAATCCAGGAAATAATCACGATTTAAGCTTGAGCAGAAGCAATCGATAATCAGCAAAAGACAAAAATCACGGGAAATTAAAATTTTTTGAGATAAGAGCTCGACACCACAAACCTTTTCCATAGAAAAAGGATTTAAACTGTATACATCTCTGTCAAATTACTTCTTGAGTAATTATATACAACATGATACAAAATCTCAAGAACTCATAACCAGAACACTCCAAGACCTGAGAGTACAGAGGACACATAGGACTGACTCTAACTACACCACATAGCAGGCTGAATCTCCACCTGAGACTTACTGCTGCTCCTAGTACTACTGCTGCTGGGATTGGTCACCTTTAGACCGGTTCCTCCGTCTTCGACGACCACCTAAAAGTTGAAGTCTACGGGGTGAGACAATTATACATAATTGCCCCAGCGAGAGTTATAACTCTCCACTAGAAGCTTTATAAGCAAGCAAAGAATAACTTAAGCAGTAAAAGCTTTCAAAGCATTCATTAGCAGTTTTGATAATAAGCAAAAGTTCAACATTTATGAAACATGAAGAACATATACTTTATCCAGTGTAACATCAATCAAGTAATACTATGCTATTGATTATGTTTTTCAAACATTATTATTATGCCCTGTGGAGATGAGGTATACCACTCATACTCCAACTGATCGCTGAGAAGTCACCTCAGTATCATACATAGGTCATTAAAAGAGCCGGATTCTTATGACCTCATCTTCCTCAGTCAGTTAGAGGATTGTTTGCAGGACATCTGGCAGGACGTCTGCTATTTATAGCTCACCAGGGTAAACTGGACCTTCGCTATGTTTTTAGAGTTACAGTGGTGTTCTGTACTCTCTTCGTCATCGGAAGATTTCTTGATTATCTTTCACCGATGCGGTGTTTGTGTTTACTTTGGGAGAATAGTGATACATCTCACCTTTGGGGTTTGTAGTGAAGGTTTGACGGACTATAAAAATCTACATCAATTCCTACACTAGGATGTAAGGTTCTACACATCCATATACCCCACATACTCAAAAGTATGTGATCCAGGAGTTCCCTTGGGAAAACCTGTTTCACCATCATTTAGACTCTGACAATGATGGATCTATGATCAGGGCTCTACATTACACTTGATTAGTTAGGTACATTCAGTATTCTTTTAACATCATACATGGTTCTTCAAACAATAACATTAGCATAACAGCTATAAATGAGAATACTAAAATGTAGCAAGCCTAACTCTTTTCAATCATCAGTTCTCAATCATTTCACCACAAGTCATCTGTTAAACATGACCTTGATGGTATTTATGTCTCTTACAGCCCATAAATCTTAATAGATGTCACCAACAATGCATCAAGATATTTCACTTATTCATAAAGCTTAAGACATGCTTTCAATGAATATAGTATTACAATCCATGCCTGGATATGATCATTATCTCATAACAACCTGCAAGGTTAATTCAACTGGTAATAGTAAACAATTAATCAATTAGGGTTTACTATTCATCTTTCATGTCACCACCCTAGAATTAGGGTTTACTATTCACTCCATGGTGAACTGTACTTATTACATCATCATGTATGAGAAACATCATCATTAGAGCTCTTAAGTAAGATTAAGATTCATCATATATCATAATTAGGGTTTTCATGATCTCACATAGGTGGATCATACCCTAATCATGCACATTCATGTGTATTGAAGGTTCTTTACTTGAGTGTCCACTCTAAAAGGGTACTCTCTCTCTTTTAGGGTACTTTCTCTCTCTTAAGATGCTTTCTCTCTCCTCATACTAGTAGATGGTGATAACACCTCTCTAGATCAGGTTGGGTTAAGTCCTCATGGCTAACATAAGCCAAAACATCATTAACATGTGATTAGGGTTTTATTAGAAACAGATATTACTCAATTAAACCCCTCAAGGGTATTTTGGTAATTTATCTCATGATCACCATCATGGGTCAACTCATTAATCACTTAGTCCCTTAATGACCTAGGTTACCATTAGGGTTTAGATTAGATCATCATTGAATCAATTACATCATCAATTGATTAAGTACAAACCACCTTGAACACCTTCAAGCGGTTTCAACCTTCAACCACCAAACGGTCTTGAGACCGTTTGGGTGTGTTGACCGTTTAGAAAGGTTGACTTTCCAAACCGTTTGAAGCTCATGCGGTTTGAAACCGTTTGATCAAATCAACTTGAGATCGATTGGACCAAACGACCTTGAGATCGTTTGAGCCCGTTTGGATCCGAACGGTCTTGAGACCGTTTGGTCCAAATGGGCTCAAACCGTTTGGACCTCCAAAGTGGTTCAAAAGTTACAATTAATCATGGTTAAGTATGTTGAAGCCCTCAATTGGCCAAAGCCATATTAACCACTTATAAATTGAGTCAATTAGGATGAACCTCAATCACTTGGACACCAAATTAACCCTCAATTGAAAGTCAATTAGGGTTAAGTCCATCTCAATTAGGGTTTCAAATCGGATGGTCATCAATATTCAACAATGTGAATCAATTCAAGGTTGAACCTATCAATTGACCTCCAATTGGGCCCAAACTTGGCCCAAACGGTCTTGAGGTCATTTGGACATCATCCAAACGGTCTTGAGACCGTTTGCCCAAAGTTTGACCAAAAACCAAGTCGGTTAGATTAGGGTTGAACTCCAATTAGGTCAAAAATCAGCATTTTTATCAATTCATTAACTTGTTGCAATTGGACCTTCAAATCATTAGATTATCTCAATCCTAGACCTTCAAACGGTCTTCAGTTGTGCCCAAACGGTCTTGAGACCGTTTGGAGGAACCCCCAAATGGTCTTGAGACCGTTTGGGTCCTTCAACCCAAAACTCAACAAGATCTATGCTTTAAAACAGTAATTTCAACCCGATTAGGGTTAGGATGTTGAAGTGCCTTCAACTCTCAATTGGTTAAGAATTAAACTTTGATTCTTTGCAGGAATGAAATTCAATATATAACCAACATACCCTCAAACGGTTGTCCCTTGGTCAACCCTATCAAACGGTCTTGAGACCGTTTCAATCCAAACGGTCTTGCAAGACCGTTTGAGGGCAAACGATTTGAAACCGTTTGACCCCAAACGGTTTGCAACCGTTTGGACCAAAAGGGTCCAAGGTCGTTTGATAAAGTAACATAGGGATTCACGCCCCGCATCTTCAACCTCTGTCAATGTCGGTTCTCCCACCATTTTGCTTGCAAAAGTGCAAGGAAGAAGGGAGGTAGAAGAAGAACTAACATGCTAATTTTTGCAAGAACAAAGTATGCATATAAAGCAAAGAGTTAGAGTTATAAAACCCACCTAAAGGTTGTTCCTAGAGCTCCAAACCTCCAAGATCCAAGATTTAATGGCGTCCTTGAACTTCCACAAGTCGGCCAGAGGTGATTCCTCCAAGGAAAGGTAGGATTGGTCGGCTAAAACAAGAAGACTAAGTAAGCTATCCACAAAACCAACCTTAAAGGATGAATTCCTTCATGAATTCGAGCTAGAAGGTGGTGTTCTCTTACCTAGAACAGGTTGGTCGTCCCCCTGAGCTCCAGAGCTAGCCTTGGTCGTTTTAGGAAAGAAGAAAGGAAGTGAAGGAAATGAAGGATCCGTTCACTTATTTGCAAGGAAATGGCTTATATAATTAGTCCTTTTTACACCATAAGGACCTCTCAAGTATGGAAATTACATCTAAGTCCCTCCTTGCTCAAGGGCACATCCACACTCATCTAAACTTATGCAAAGCTAATGAAATCTCAAGATCTAAGGGTGAAGAAAACCAACCTTCAACTAGGGTATATACATGAGAGGTCTCCATACCCATATTAGGTGACTTTCACCACAAAGATCACTTTTCTTATCTGATTATTCATTGATGTGTCCCTTTCATCATTTCTACTCTAAATGATGACAAGAGTTATAAAAGATGTTCTAGAAGGTGAATTTTACAAATTACACCCCTCTATTTGGGTAAATTGCACTTTACTCCAAATTAGGGTTTTTAAGCACAAGGATCATTCCACAAGCTGCATCTCGATGCCCAAGCTTGGAAAATCCTTCTTACTTCATCATATTTACTCATATGATGTCTTATTATCATAAGAACATCTTAACCTGTGAACATTGCAAGTTGAACCCTTAAACTGGGTAATTTGCACATAGGTCCCTGCATACAACACAATGCTACAACTTTGTTTAAAAAGGAGCAAAAATTGAAAATATATGTTCCCGAGGAACTTAATTACATGCCAGGGAGTATTCACAAGTATCTAATTACATATTTAGGCAAAACTTCCAAGGTTAGGTTATAACCCAGGTCAGGGATGTTACATCACTGGGGTCAGTCAAGCGCTGTGTATGCACAAGATCCCTATGATGGAAAATCACAAGCCTACTATTGAGCATCAACGGAAATTGAATCCAAATATGAAGGAAGTGGTCTGTCGCGAGGTCATTAAACTTCTCACAGTTGGAATAATCTATCCGATATCAGATTCGCCATGGGTGAGCCCAGTGCATGTAGTCTCGAAGAAAGGTTGAACAACTGTTATACATAATGAAAACAATGAACTCATCCCCACTCGAACAGTCACAGAGTGGAGAATGTGCATAGACTATAAAAAATTAAACAAGGCAACTCGAAAAGATCATTTTCCAATGCCTTTCCTTGATCAAGTCCTAGAAATGTTGGCTCACCAAGAATAGTTCTGTTATCTTGACAGTTACTCTGGATTCTATCAAATACCCATACATCTAGATGACCAAGAGAAAACAACTTTTACCTGCCCATTCAGAACATACACATTTAAAAGAATGCCGTTTGGTCTCTGTAATGCACCCACAACTTTCCAACGTTGCATGGCTGCCATATTCATTGGTCTTACTGAAACAATTATGGAGGTTTTCATGGATGATTTTTCTATATATGGAGATTCATTCGATTCATGTCTTAAGCACCTCTCCCTTGTCCTCAAACGTTGTGAAGAAGTACATCTTGTGCTGAATTGGGAAAAGTGCCATTTTATGGTAAATGAAGGTATTGTCCTCGGCCACAAGGTAAGCAATAGAGGAATAGAAGTAGATAAAGCCAAGATTGAAGTGATTTCTAAACTGGCTATCCCAACAAATGTAAAAGAAGTCTGTGCTTTCCTTGGTCATGCATGATTTTATAGAAGATTCATAAAGGACTTTTCAAAGATGACCAATCCAATGACAAATTTGTTACTAAAAGATGCTAAATTCAATTTTGATGAAGAATGTGTCAAAAGCTTCAACACACTAAAGCAAGCTCTCACAACAACAACCATCATTAGAGCTTCCGACTGGGCCCACCCTTTTGAAATTATGTGTGATGCCACTGACTATGCTGTGGGCACTATTTTAGGGCAATATATAGAGAAGAAACACTATGTGATTTATTACGCATCAAAAACTCTCGATGAAGCCCAACGGAATTATGCAACTACCGAGAAAGAACTTCTAGCAGTCATGTATGCCTTTGACAAGTTCATATCCTACCTAATTGGTTCGAAGGCCATTGTCTACACAGACCACACTGCCATTCGTTACCTTCTGGCAAAAAAAGATGCAAAACCCATGTTGATTAGATGGATCCTCTTATTATAAGAATTTGATTTAGAGATAAGAGATAAAAAGGGTACAGAGAATGTTGTAGTAGACCACGTTAGTCATATCCACACTCTGGATATTGAGAAGGTTCTGATCAATGATTCCCTGTCGGATGATCAACTAATGAAGGTCTCAGAAGCTATACCATGGTACTCAGATTTTGTGAACTACCTCACTGCTGGAGTTATTCATCCTCAATGCACCGGAAATGCACTAAGGAAATTTATGCATGATGTGAAACAGTACTACTGGGATGAGCCGTACCTTTTCAAACTATGTGCTGATGGTCTGTATAGATGATGTATCGCCGAATAAGAAGCTCAACTCATTTTGGAACAATGTCACTCAGGACCAGTGGGAGGACATGTGGGCTCTAAAAAAACTGCCTTGAAGGTTTTGCAATGTGGATTCTTCTGGCCAGCCATATCCAAAGATTCCTATGACTTTGTCCTATCATGTGAAAAATGTCAAAGATCAGGCAATATGACAAAGAGAGATGAGATGTCGCTGAATCTATGGCAAGAAGTAGAGATATTCGATGTTTGGGGGGTGGACTACATGGGCCCATTCCCATCTTCTCATGGATTTTTATACATCCTAGTGGCGGTGGACTATGTCTCAAAATGGGTTGAAGCTACACCAACCGTCACCAGTGATTCCAAACATGTCATCAAATTATTCAAAGATATTATTTTCCCCCATTTTGGGGTACCACGAACCGTGATATCTGACGGAGGGTCTCACTTCCTTGAAAGAAGCTTTGAAGCTCTACTGAGAAAATACAGTGTAACGCATAAGGTAGGCTCACCCTACCATCCACAAAAAGTGGACATGTAGAGGTCTCTAACCATCAACTAAAGGCTATTCTGGAAAAGACTGTAGGCCGCAATCGAAAGGATTGGTCAGTGAAAATCAACGACGCTTTATGGGCCTATCGAACTGTTTACAAAACTCCCCTCGGGACTACACACTTCCAATTAATATATGGAAAGGCTTGCCACCTACCTGTCGAATTGGAACATAAGGCATGTTGGGCTATAAAACAACTGAATTTCGACATGAAGAAAGTAGGCCAGGCCAGGATGTTGCAACTCCAAGAGCTGGATGAACTCAGGATGACAACTTATGAGAATGCACGAATCTATAAAGAACAAACCAAACTTTGGCATGATGATCATCTGTAAAGAAAAGACATACAAGTGGGTGACCAAGTTCTGCTATTCAACTCAAGGTTGAAGTTATTCCCAGGAAAACTCCGCTCACGCTGGTCTGGACCATGCATCGTCAAGAGCATCTCCCCACATGGTGCCTTCTCATTATGGAGTGAAAAGTTAGGTGAATTTGTAACAAATGGTCACCGCTTAAAGAGATATTTTATCTCAACTGACATAGGCACTAAAGCAACACTGGAACTCACCAATCCAAAGGATCCACCGTGAAGCTGAAGGATTCAGTCGAGCCCTCGACATAAAATAAAGGCGCTTGTCGGGAGGCAACCTGATCAATAAATTTGTTTTACTTAGAATGTTTCTTCAATTTTGTTTTGACCTTCTAGTTAATCTTTCATTAAATAAAAATTCGCATCGCAAGATGCTATCTTAAGATCTAATTGCTCTTTACCTTTGAGATTTTCAGATAAGAAGATGTGTGCTGATTGGAATGCAACCACATCTGGTGGTCATTCTGGCATGAATTTTCTCCTCCATCTTGGATTTAGGGTTTTCTTGAGACGAGCAAATCTCTAAGTTTGGGGTGGAGGGTGGGTGGTATGTACCCCACTTTCCACCTACACCCATCCTTTTCATACTTAAGTTTTCACTGTCACATTCTTGATAAAAATTTTCAAAATTTTCAAAATTCTTTAATGTTTTTCAAAGAAATTGAACATATACTTGATGAATTTTTGACACTTCCTATTTCATTAAAAGTCACTCTCTAACCTGCTATGCATTTTAAATCATTATATCCTCCTTATTCGAAGTAAATCCTCAAAAGGACCACTTTTTGAAACAAGACTTTTGATTGAAATAATCTTGTGAAGCTTATGATTCCTAACATCATGATACTTATGCAAAAATGATAAGTGGCTGTCAAACTGATAGGGATCAAACACGTCGTGCTTCCTAACTGACTAGTGGAACAATAACATGGAATATCCACTGGATCCTCATCAAGTCATTATTTGAGCAGAGTACGATAAAGTGACCAACCCAGTGCATTGAATCGTAAATCAAGTTGCATTCTGATCTGAACTCTCTTCTACACCTCTTCTATCATCTTCGTATCCCTCCATTCATAAAAAAGAAACAAAAATAGCCAAATTTGTGCCAAACCCTAAGTTCGGGGAGGCACGCCACTTCCCTCTATATCCGCTTATTCCATTCCCCTAATAGATAAACAGGGGCGTACCATAAAAAATGCAATCTCAAGTCAAATAGAGGAGAGATTTGCAAACAAAAAGATGCCAAAGCACACACAAAAAGAAATGCAATCTCGAGTCAAATAGAGGAGATATTCGCACAAAAAATGCAATAAATGAAATTGCACTTCATAAAATAAAAATTTCGAGTTGAATAGAGGAGAGATTTATTTCTTCCTTTCATACCACCTTTTACTCCCTTTTCTACCTAATGGCACAATGATTGCCTACCCTATCCTAAAAAAACACCAGTGTCAGATCAAATGCACACTTGTTGTTCCACGGGCGTCTCTGGACTCTTACAAACTCTTTGACATGCTTTTTGTTGGAAAAAGTGAGGAGGAAGTGATTTTGGAAAACGAACTCAGGAATGAAGATATGGTAAGATGTGTTTAGTGGTCTCAGGAGGTTGAGATACTGAGTCATATTGAGCAGAAAGAAAATATTCATGATGTAGAGATGAAGTAATCACATGAATTGAAAGTATTCATTTGACGACTGTTTCAGATTTTGTGTTACTCGAGGACGAGCAACGTTTAAGTTCGGGGTATTTTGATGAATGTATATTCATTATGGAATTCAATTATCACTTTGGGACAAATTCAACTCTATATATACTATTTCACTCATTAAATATCAATATGAATCATAATGTGCAAAACTACTTAATTGATTCGATTATCAAGGTTTTAACTAAATAGTGTTGATTTAATGTAGGTTTTGATAAAGTTGAACAAGTAGTCAGGGTCCACCTTCACTCACCTTTGGCTCTGATCAAGAAATCTAACCAAGCAATTCCATCCATTCAGTCTCAAGACCGTTTGAGCCCATTCGGTCTCAAGACCGTTTGAGCCTATTCAGTCTCAAGACCGTTTGAACCAATTCGGTCTCAAGACCGTTTGAGCCCATTCAGTCTCAAGACCGTTTGAGCAGCAGAGACCGAATGGAGGTAGATTGCATGCCATATGAAGTCGCCCCGAGGCCGTTGCACTTGCAGGTGAAGACCGAATGAGGAACAAAGACCATTTTGATTTTACAAATAGATCGGAGAGCTTCTGCAACTCAAGACTGTTTGACCCAACAGACCATTTGCTGCCGCCCAACTCAAGAACAAATGGAGTAGACCATTTGACAAGCAAAGACTGTTGATAGGCAAACGGTCTGTGAGACCGTTTGGTCTCATTTGATTTCCAAACCAAAAGAGCCAAAACCATTTGGCTATTAACGGTTTACAGACCGTTTGGAGAAAGCTGCAAGACCGTTGGGCTGAGGCATTGACCAAATCAAAGACCGTTTGATATTAAATGGTTTGCAATCTGTTCTCCTCAGACTCGAAGACTGATTGCCCATTTTTGTATAAGACCGTTTGATAGGCAAACGGTCTGTCAGACCGTTTGGTCTCATTCGGTTTCCAAACCGTTTGCTGCTCAAGACCGTTTGGTCAAATTTTACAAGAATGTTTGAGCAAAAATATCAGCCAAACCGTTTGGACTAGAAATACACCAAAAATGTGAAGACCTTCCCGGTGCCTATAAATAGGACCACCAGGTCCTCATTTGGGGGCATCAGTTCCGGGACGCCGATAGGCTGCCTGTACACAGGTCCGATCCGAATCCAATACCGTCCACGCCAGTTTTATTCCACCTACTGCCCGTGTTGCAACCAAGGAGGCTGAGGAGAGAAGGAAGATGGAGTGAGGGAGACTGTCCGGTCTGTCTTGACATCTCCCGTTCGTGTCCAGATCTGCTCTGACATGACGTAGAAGGCCGTATATTCTTTACTGAGCTGTGACTACCTTCTACACCGAGTTCATTGTGGATTTCTCTCTCTTTCTTATTCTTCTTGTTTCTCGCATCATGAGCGAGTAGTACCTTTTCACTGGGGTGTGGGGACTAGCCCCGCTGCCCATGCAAAACATGTTCTTTTGTTAAACTCTCCATGGCAATGTATATAACTTCCCATTTAGTTGTTAGTTGGTACGTTTGTGGTTGATTATCTACTTGCTTTCATCTTGTTCTCTCCCTTATTGTGAAATCTTCTATATGTGGGATGGAATGGCGGTTTACTAAGTTCGACTCCTTGACGATAACTTCTGATAGGATTCCTTGAGGTCGTAAATGTATGATCCGTGAGGGGACGAGACATCTAGCCTACGGTGACGCTTTTGTGGTCTAAACATCCCTCCGGGGGGACCACAACCTTAGTTGGATTTCTGTATCTTCAGAGCCGTAAGTAAGTGATCCGGATGGTGATGAGATATATGATGCCTAGGGTGATGCTTACGTGAACCTAATGCCCGTATGGGTGGTTCTGCAATAGCTCTTTTTGGATCATTATATCTTTCCTGGATGGTTTGCGTTGGAATGTATTTGCATGCGTAGTGGCGGTGAAACCCGATACCACCCCAGTGATTCCATATCATTAATCTAAATCCAACTTTAATCCAGCTTTTACTTTCTTGCAATTCATTTAATTAACCTCAAATCAACCAATCATTTTAAATATTAGCCTTAACTCGAGCTAGATTCGATTAACAAAGATTCTTAAAAATGTTGTCCTTTGGATTCGATCCTTAACTATACTGTGATAAGACTCGTCCATTTGTGGGTGGTATTATTGCACTTTGGTTTTGGTAAAAGCTCGGGGATCTCAACCCCGAGTGAGTTTGTTAGTGCAATAAAATCTCACGTCACTGAGTTCTCTCTCACCAGGGCATTTCAACCTCCCTGGAAGCTCAATAGGTTCATGGCTCAGCACATAGTTCAGATACATCACATAGTGCTCTAGATCGGACTTATGGAACACATCATACATCATGTTATCGTGAGGGGTAAGGCTAAACATAAGCAACTCCACCAATCCATCTCGAATGGACCTAATCCATCTCAAATGGACCTATGTATCAGGGATTCATCTTTCTCAGCTATAACTCAGAGGGGTCGGGTTTTCATAACACACATTCTCCCACAGTGAACTGCATGTCAGTCTGCTTCACATTAGGTCACGACTCTTGTCGCCCCTGGGCTTTCTCAGCCATTGCTCGATTAAAGCGACTTCATCTGCACACACTACGATCTCTCTGACCTTTACAAGGTCCTCTCACCGACATCATCCAAATGAAACGGTGACCGACACAACCTCCCTTACAGAGCTCCTTACATCTTGATACTAGCTATGGTGGCTATCATCACAAGCAAACTCTCTTAGGGTAGGAATTGCTCTCATATATCACCCTGAACGAGCACACACACTCTCATTAGACCCTCTAGTCTGGATCATACTCTCTTGATTGTCTATCAGTCAGGGGTGATACACTGTACTAAACTTCAATCTAGCATCGATCTTTATGTACCTATTTCCACTACATGGAAGTGAATTCGAGTTCATGCTTAAGATATTGAACTCGGATCACAGTGTAGTTGAACTATCTCTCTCTCATGCATATAGTTTAACTAGATCTGTCACATTGACAGTGCTCTCTTTCTTAGGCAAGGGTTTATGTTAACTTGGTAAGGCGATCTACCATAACCCATATTGCATCATGACCTCTCTAGCTCTGGGGAGACTCACCACAACACCTATGGTGAACTACTCCCATTCCCTCTCGGGAACCCTTCATTATCCGTAGCAACTTACTGGGTTACTGATTTTCATCCTTAACCTCCTGGCATGCATGGCGACAAGCCACATGCAACTCTACATCCTTCTTCATTATAGGTATACAAAGTACTAATGCACACTTTTACTACCTTAGTAGTACCCTGGTGTATGGTGAGCTTAAAATCATGATCTCATGCATGTCATGATTCCTCATGGTTGACTCCTTAGAAACCCTAAAACACTCTAGTCGTGGGTTCCATCACCTTTTTTTCCTGAGAAGTGTATCTGAGGTTCTTACAACCATCCTTCTATCTCATCCAGCTATGGGCTGGCTAACTGAGTAACCACTAACTTGACCAATGAGTTTGGTTGTATCTGGATGTTAGCCACATATGTCTCATCTTCTAACGATCATAGGGTTCACCTAGCAACCTCTTCCAGAGTCTCTATTGGCTATATAAGACAATTGTACACCTGAGTTGTATTCTGTTGAGAACATCTTGTTACCACATAAGCTTCCTTATACGCCTAGAGATGGTGAAGACATAAACCTTCATATTCTCCACTCAACATCCTCTTCTCGGGATTAGGTCAACTGAGTCAAGAAAATTTCAACTCATCATCTCAGTTATCAAGCCCAAACTTATAGCTTATAGATTCCAAACTACTTCCAAAGAGGTACGTCATCATATTACCTCTGTTCTCTTCGTGGTTTCAAACCATCTATCCCATGTAACCTCAAAAATGTGGTACTTCTTCCATCCTCAAACATCATAGAAAGGTTTCAACTCGTATCACTTTTATCCCTAGTATATGGCATACATTTTTTCCTATCTCTCACACCCATATCGAGAGGAAATAAACATTTGGCTGCAGTCCAAATACAAAGTTCTTCTCATTCCAAGAGTAGAGATGGTGCATCACACAATGCCATTACACTTTCCAAACTAAGTTGAAACTCACATCTCATGATTCCATACCATGAATATCTCAAATCTATGTTTACATCCATGAAAGGCTATTCCCAACAACTCTGGGGTCTACATACTACCCATATATACATAATCCTTAGTCCTTTCCTCAAGGTCTCTAGGGTGTCAGTACTTTTGGGGTGATCTGACCCTTATGTATCTAGGGAGTGCCTATCCCATTTACCCCTCAGGCCCCATGAACTCATGAAGGTGGCCAACCTCATAACCCATGGGCCTCGGGTAAAGGTAGATGTTACCTCCCAACCCTATGGTCTTGTGCATGTAGGGAACATACAACTCTTACTTCCATCGGTCTTATCCCTACCTGGCCCTGGTATTGACTTAGGATTCTATCATGGTACATCTTAACCTTGAATCCTGACCAGAATCTACATCATCTCTCTGGGCACTCATGGTCAACTTTACATCCCTTCATGGGAATCATGGTGACCTGCCTATCTCAGTTTGGCCCCATACATGTTACCTCCATGGCAACATATTCACACGCCCCTTAGAGTTGGTCACACATGGGTCTATAGATTCGTGCTCATACTATGAGCTCTCCACTTAGCTCATCAAGCTCCTATGAGAGACCTTAAACCTAAATAAAAGTTGATAATCACCCTACAGAAGGGTCCCTCCCTAGGATGGGAGAAAACTATCTCTTGATAGAAACAAAGGTCACAAACATCCTTACGTCCACGGTTTACATCATCATGGGCATGCTTAGCCCTATCATGCTACCTAGGCACATAGCTAGCAAGAAGACAACCCACTAAGGCACTATGGGTTCCTTGGTATATCATGCTTGCTCCTTATTCCTCAACATTGGACCAAAGTCATACATGCATATGTCACCAACCTATGTGTGAGGGGTTCATCAAACATATACCTTAGTCCAAGGGGTTTCCTTTTCCTATAAACCTAAGGGGGTGCCATGCTCAAATCCGTAGGAACTCAAACATCTTCATGGGCATCAGGTGCACCAGGTACTACTACTTCCCCTCTCAGGTCTAGGAACCCTAGGTTCACTTCTTTTGCATCAACTGTCCAACCATGAACTAAACATGCACAAGGTAGGGCATACACTCCCCACTATTATTCCACGTGAACAACACCTTAGAGTCCTACAGAAGGACTACCAACTCGGTGTGAGACCCCATAACTTGTTACTATACTTCTTTAGGGTCTAAATAACTCTCCTTCCTATACCTAGAGGTAGGTACCTATAACCTCTGTATACCAGTTCAAGAAGACTCTTCTCATTCTAGGGTTTGGTTCCTCTAATGGAAACCAAGGTACAACAAGCCCCCAAGGATCATGCATGAGGCCACCACCTCTATCCACTCAGGGTCATCCAATCTAGGTCATAACATACCCAACTTCTCATGATTCTTCACGTCTTGGGGTCAAGGTGTCCAACCAAGATCATCCAAAGTTATACATGCTCGTCCCATGAACTATGAGGCATAACTCTCATGGCCTAGGTCTCAAATCTGCTGCCAGTCTTGATGCCGTTTTCTTCTACGCAAGTGCATGCCTCGTCTATGCTCCTATATGCCCGTTAGGGTTCCCATATGGTCACCACTAACCTCTTCAATGAAGGAGCTATCCTTCACCCTAGAAGGCACGACCCTCCCAAGTTCGGGTCACCAAAAGGCACTAGGTCAAACCTAGCTCATTCTTCTCATGGGTACACACAACCTATATGCATGTCAACCCACGTACATACCCGCATGGCCGACTATGATATGCAACTCATCTTGTCATCTCTCTCCCTAACTACCACTTAGGGTTAGGGTTAGCATCATCCTTAGAGGGTGCGTCAAGTATCTACCTCTCCATGGAGGCCTCTACCTCCAGGCTAACTCTCTCCTCGTCCTCCTACAAGAAGGTCTAATCCTCATATCTGTCTTGAGGGAACGACAACACACACCATGCAACCTTAAGCATGTAATGAATTTTTAATTTACACTTATACTATTAGACTTATGTCCATGACATCTTGTTTACATGCTTTTCACTAATTTGGTAAAGGATTCCTTAATCCTTATTGTCACGCCCCGATCCCACAATATCCACTAATCGTGAGATTAGGGCATGACTATGAGGATTACACTTAATACAAAATCACCCTTAACTTTTTTCGTTTCTTAATCACTTAAAATTTACCTAAAGGAGAATCTTATAATTTGGAAAATACTGAAATCTTACTTAAACTTGTGGAAGGAAACTTACTATTTCTAAATCTTAAAAGATACCTCAGAGTTTAAACAACATATTACATCTTACTTGTAGAATATAAAGCACAATAGATAACTGAAATCTAAACTACATATTACTTTATATTCTCTCACTACCACACCACATGCCCAAGGACCGAGGGGAAAGGACTAAGAGACCTCTATCTAACTATGAACTACCTTCTAAGAACTTGGGTGATACGATCCTTCAGCTTCCTCGTGCTGACGCTGACCAGAAAAATGTTTCATTAGGTTGGTGAGATACTGGCTCAGTGAATAGAATTTCACCCAACCATCACAAATAACTCATTTATGTTTATTAATTGGAATAAAATTCAAGATAATACTATACTGAGCAGATTAAAGAAATATACTTTAAATGACATGAGATGTTAACATTTCATTAAGATAACAATTGCTTCAGAACTGTAGATACGAATAAACAATAGAGAATACTAAAATTTCATTTATAGAACAACTACTGTGAAACTAACTCATGCCTTTCTTAACTCTTAAACTTCTAAGAAACTCTGTGAACCTATATGAACATATTTTATCTTATGCCCTGATCATATGCAGTGTACTCTACATATGAAGACTCATAGCGAACTACAATCCCATCGTACAAGACTTAGTCGACACCCCGGGATAGCTAAGTCTGACTTCTCTCCTGGTCTGCAACAAGAAAACTGGCTCTTTGGCCTCGACACTCTTATGGTGCCATAAAATAGACTCCTCCTCTAGGCTGAGTACACAAGTGGAGGGTCTGAGATGCTCTGTGGGCCTCAACTTGGTACACTCTGTGGGTACCTCTGGGTTACCATCAGTACATGCGGCTCATGTTGGGTAACCTATCTTCTCTTAGGAGACTTCCTCAAGGGCTTCGTCTCCCCGCACGCTCTGTGGGTGTGTTACGGCCCCCGTATACTGGACACACCGCCAGGGTAGGTCGTTTCATCCCTAAGGTGCAGACCTCTCATAGGGATTCTACAGTGTCAGGGCCCTTAGATCTATTATTTTACTAATATTAGAAGACTCTTACTAGATTGTACATTTCTCTTACTTCTAATCGACTATGGTATCTCTATGGTACCAGGTCTATTTACTTGAACTTTACAACACGACATGAATATCATTATAAATTTGAAAGAGCAGTTTATTCAAGCATTGCAAATGCTGAGAGATTCGACATATTAAGCATGTAGGCTGATTTTAAGTTCTTAAATAAACTAAATACATGTCCACTTGTAATTTACTGAGAAATCAACATTATTATGCATGCAAGTAGAGTAAAATTCTTAAATAAATAGAATTCGGGTCAACTTGGCACATATACGCTGAAATCATACAATTGAACATCATAACACACTAACAAGAGTTAATTACTCGATATATGAGTAATCGTTAGTAACACTTGTAAATTATCTGTAATTCCTCAAAAATCGTGAACATCGACCCAAGATCAGAGTTGTGCATCACATAACTCAATTAAGAGTTAAATTACTTATTATGGCATGAGTTATTAATATTAATTGAGAATTGCAAATAATTTCTTGGAAAACGTGTCAATTTGTATAGTTATTAAACTACTCACATTAAGTATAGTAGGGAGCGTGCAACTAGGTTTTCTTGAACGTTTTCATGTCATCGCCATTTCTTTATAATCGTGCATCAATTGAATTACTAAAATAGTGCATCCTGGGTTTATACCCAAAATGTCCAGTTACTGGTCGTGTGCTACTATTTTCAACCTTTAACTGAGCAACTTAGGTTTTAATCAACCATATAATTCCACTAACCAAAACCATACACATCAATTAATAAACCAAATCATGCAAAACGTAATGAATCAAATAGTGCAATAAAAGTCAGGTGACACTGTCACTGCCTGACACCTGGGTAAGCGCTGTTACCTGCGAATAACGGAGATCGAACCAAAATCGTCCGTTTCATGGAGTTAAATTGTGCTTTGGGATGTGAGATTCTACTCACCACGATTTGAGATGTCTGGAAACAACTTGAAACACATCCAGAGTTCAGTTTCTGGGTATACACATGTCGTCTTCTACCTCTAGCTTGCAATGGATTCAACCTTCTTCATGCACAGGTGAAGGGGAGGCTCGGTTGGGTGCCTAATTGTGGCTATTAGCGGCGGATTGGTGCACAGATCTCAAGGCCGAGCTCGATGCCATTGATTGGAGGTGTTTTCTCACACCGGAATGATGCCCTGGCCACTACTTCAAGCAGTTGTTGCTGCTGCTGCTTGCTTGATGGGCGCTGCCCTTGCTAGCTGAGTGCCTAAACGCAGCTATTGCCTACAGATTTGGACATGGACCACCAAGACGGAGTTGTGGCGACATTTTTGAGGTTTTGGCCGTGCCAAGTCACCCTCTAGACGGCACCGCAGCTGCACAGCTGCTGCTGGCCGTGCTGCTGCTAGGGGCGCCGCTAGGGCATGATTGGAAGAGGAAGGGAAGAAGAGAAAGACGAAGAAGAGGATGGAGAGGGTTGGGTGTTGCTGGAGACGGGGCTACAAAGCCCTAAGTTGGTTGCCCGCTCCACTCCTCAGCTGCTCTCGATCGACAACTTTGGGCGCCTCTCAAGCAATTCTTGTTCTATCGGGGAAGAAGATAAGGAATGCGGGGGGAAAAGGAAAATAAAAGGCCAATAAATGGAGAAATTACATCATAAACCCAAGGTTCTAGAAAATGCTGTAACTCTCGTCTCGAGTGTCTGATTGAGGTGATTTCTTTTGCAACTTTTTAAGCACGAGATTCTCTACAACCTAAAAACAAGAAATCATGTTAAGTATATTATAACACTAGATCAAAGCACTAATTACATCTATGAGTACTTAACTCAACTTAATGATGCACTAAGCACTGTTCTTACTAGTTAACTTTGATGTGGGTCATAACAATCTCCCTCCCTTATAAGAATTTCATCTCGAAATTCCTAAAAGAGAAAAGGAAACTTGTTACGCATCTCTACTCAAGCTCCCACGTGGCTTCCTCTAGGTTGTGGTTCCTCCATAGAACTTTTACTAACGATATCTCATGATTCTTGAGCTTCTTGATCCTGCGATCAACTATTTGTACTGGTCCTTCAACATAGGACACATCTGTTCTGAGCTGTGTAGGTTCTGGGTCTACTATCTTCTCTATACTAGGGTAACACTTCTTCAGCATCGATACATGAAATACGTCATGTAGATTAGCCAAATCGAATGGCAATTTCAACCTGTAGGCTACAGGTCCAACCCTCTCAATGATAGGATATGGGCCCATAAAACTAGGAGTAAATTTGCCTCTTTTGCCAAACCTCAAAACTCCTTTCTATGGTGAAACTTTCAAATACACTTCATCACCAACCTCAAACTCAAGAGGTCTATGTCTCTTCTCAGCGTAACTCTTCTGCCTGTCCTGTGCAACTTTCAACTGTTCTCTGATCACTGTAATCTTTTCAGTAGTCAAATCCACTATCTCTGGTCTAATAATCTCTTTTTCACCCACCTCATACCAACATACATGTGATCTACACTTTCTTCCATACAGAGCTTCATATGGGGCCATACCAAGACTAGAATGGTGACTATTAATGTATGCAAACTCTATAAGGCTCAAGTGTTCTTCCCAACTTCCACTGAAATGCAAGACACATGCTCTCAACATGTCCTTAGGAGTCTGAATGGTCCTCTCTAACTGACCATCCGTCTACGGGTGAAAAGCTGTACTGAACCTCAACTTTATGCCCAAAGAACAATGCAGCTGATTCCAAAACCAGGATGTGAACTTAGGATCTCTATATAATATAATTTTAAATTGGGATACCTTTTAGCCTGACTATCTCATCCATGTATATCTTATCCAACTTTGGGACATCAAAGGTTGACTTAACAGGAAGAAAGTGAGCAGACTTAGTCAGTCTATCCACAATCACCCATATCGAGTCACAACCTCTAGGTGTCCTGGGCAAGCCTACCACAAAATCCATTGTGATATGTTCCCACTTCCATTCTGGTATAGGAAGAGATTTTAAGGTACCTACAGGTTTCTAATGCTCAGCCTTAACCTACTGGAACACACTACATCTAGCTACATACTCAACTACATCCTTCTTCATACCTGACCACCAGTACAACTCCTTGAGATTCCTATACATCTTAGTGTTGCCTGGATGCATAGTGTACATCGATGCATGCGCTTCCTCAAGAATCTGTTCTTTCAAATCATTGTCTCCAGGTACACACAACCTGTCATGCTGATACAACAAACCATCATCTGAAAACCTAAACTCTGGTCTTTTTCCTCTTGTCATGTCCTGCATGATCTGTTGTAACTCACTGTCACTCTACTAAAGTTCCTTGATCTGATCATAAAAAGTAGGCTTGACTTGCATCTGTGTAATCAAACCACTCTGCTATGTCACTCCTAAGTCTAAGTTCAACTTTTGCATCTCTACTAGTAGGTCTCTCCTAAAACATACCATAGAGAATACATCAGCTGTTGAACTTGACTTCTTGCTGAGGGCATCTGCTACCACATTCGCCTTACTAGGATGATAATCTATCGTCACATCATAATCCTTGATCAATTCTAACCATCTCCGTTGTCTAAGATTCAGATTCTTCTGGGTGAAGAAATATTTCAAGATCTTATGATCTGTAAACACCTGACATGCCTCACCATAAAGATAGTGATGCCATGTCTTAAGAGCACGAACTACAATAGCTAACTCCAAATCATGTGTCAAGTAATTCTCCTCATTCTTCTTAAGCTGTCTAGATGCATAAGCTACTACTTTGCCTTCCTGCATCAACACACAGCCTAAGCCTCTCCTTGAAGCATCACAAAACATTGTGTAACCTTTACTTGTCTCGGGCAACATCAACACTGGTGATGTAGTCAACCTTTTCTTCAAGATCTGAAAACTCTTCTCACAATTGTCTAACCAGACAAACGGTGCATTCTTTCTCATTAAGCGTGTCAGAGGTGACGCTACACCACTGAAGTTCTAGATGAACCTCCTGTAGTAACCTACCAATCCTAAGCTTATGATCTCAGTAGGAGTCTTAGGTTGCTCCTACTATAGGACAAACTCAACTTTCTTAGGGTCAACACTTACTCCATCTCTTGAGATGACATGTCCAAGAAAAGACACCTCGGCTAATCAGAACTCACACTTACTGAACTTAGCATATAACTGGTGTTGTCTCAACAACTGTAATGCTATCCTCAGATGCTGCTCATGCTGATCATCATCTCTGGAATAGATCAAAATGTCATCTATGAAAACCACTATGAATTGATCCAAGAACGGCTTGAAAATCCGATTCATCATATCCATGAAAGTTGCTGGGGCATTAGTCAATACAAACGACATGACCAGAAACTCATAATGCCCATATCTTGTTTGAAAAGCCAACTTAGGAATATCTGAAGTCTTTATCCTCAACTGATGATATCTAGATCTCAAGTCTATCTTAGAAAAGATCATCGCTCCACACAACTGATCAAACAAATCATCTATCCTTGGCAGCGGGTACTTGTTCTTGATGATGATCTTATTCAACTGTCTGTAATCTATACATAACCTCATAGTACCATCTTTCTTTTTCACAAACAAGACTGGAGCTCCCCATGGCAAAGAACTAGGTCAAATGAAACCCTTATCCAATAATTCCTATAACTGAATCTTAAGTTCCTTCAACTCTGTAGGTGCCATTCTATAGGCTGGCAGTGCTATGGGTTGACTACCTGGCAACACCTGAATCTCAAAGTCTATCTCTCTTTTAGGTGATAGACCTGGAAACTCATCTAGGAACTCACAGACCACTGGCACATCCTATAGGCTGACTGTGCTCTTCTCAACTCTAGTATCTACTACATGTGTCAAGAACGCCTCACAACCTTTCTACAACATCTTATCAGCTACTGCAACTGATATGATACATGTAGGAAAAACTTTCCTGTCTCCAGAAAAGACACAAGAAAATCCACCCTGTTGAAAGACAACCTCCTTCTTCTAACAGTCGAGTTGAACTCGATACGTCTCTAGGAAATCCATACCCAAGATAACTTGAAAAGAGTTAATATCTAGGGGTATAAGATTAACCGCGATGGTGTAACCACCAAAAGTCAACAAACATCCGGGAAAAAATTCTGTCAACACTGTCGGTTCACCTAACGGAACCAAAACTCTGTCAACACTGTCAGTTCACCTAACGGAACCCTCAACAACAACTCAACCCGTAACTCTTCGGTTAACAAGTTAAGAACACAAGCTAAAGAACATTATATAAACGAGTGAGTAGCACCCAGATCTATCAAAACTGTAACTGAAATTCTGTTAAAGAAAAACATTTCTCTTGTAATCACTCAGGAAGAAACAATACCTTCTTGTGGTGTCAAAGAGAAGAAGCATCCTAAAGCTCTTCCTCTCCCACGATGTACTCGTTGTCCTTCCCTAGCACTGATGCTGTACCGCCTCGGGAACCTAAAGCTACAGAGGAACCAGTTCCTCCAGCTGGAGCCTGTCTCGAGACATTCTCATCTCATTATTATCTTATTTATCTCTCATTATATATAATTTGATCCATATATATATATGAATTTAATTATTTATATTTATGGAATTCGAACCTAAACTTGATTTATGATTCATTCATTATTCTCATAGGCCCTACTATGACTGGGAACCCTGTGATTTTGAATGCTGTAACTGGGGACAATTCCTCTTGATATGTCCCATCTATCCGCACTGATGACATCCTTGAAACTCTATTCCCCAACACTATCCTGAGTGTGGTCTTCCACATATATCACATGGTCGCGTCTCTCGCCTCGGTGGACCTGTCACTGACACTGAAGATCCTGAAGACCTAGTTGGAGGTGTCCATGTAGACTATGTATTCCATCTACCGAAGTTAGGTCTTCCTCCACTTGATGAAAAACTAGATCCTTGTCTACCAAAATAGCCAAGTCCTTGTCCTATCTTTGAAAAGAAACCACCACCTCCTATGTATCCACCACTGCTTTGTCCCCTTCTAATAAAGTCTCCAGATCTTTTCTTACTCTCAGTCTTATAATCAACATTAACTGACTCTTCTACACATCTCACTGCTTCCACAAATTCCCCAAAGTTTTCTGTATCTCTTCGACCAATGGCTGAAACAGTGTGTCTAATCTCTGATCTCAATCCTTCTTGAAACCTTATGCACTTTTCTACATCATCAGGGACAAGTTGTGGACAGAAATTTGCCAACCTTGTGAAGTGTGCCTCGTATTCACCAATTGTCATACTTCCTTGTCTGATATTCTACAACTGTCTTATTTTCTTACTCAGAAAAGTAGGTGGGTAGTACTTAAGATGGAATTCATCAATGAAATCCTTCCAAGTTAGTACCGTGTCCCTCCTATTATCTTCCACTTCACGCCACCAGAGCTCTACATCACCTTTAAGCAAATAAACTGCGTGATTGATTTGTCTTTCCTCAGACAGCTCCATCAGACAGAATACTTTCTCTAACTGTATCAGCCATTCATCTACCACTGCAGGTTCTGTAGTTCCATTGAACTAAGTACCTCCAAGCTTCTTAACCTTCTCATAAGATCTCATTAGGTCCTTGCTGCTCGAGGTAGAAGCTCACCTCTCCATCTTATTCAAATCTCTCAAAATGGAATCGGTTCCAAACATATATGCCATGGTTTATACCTTTCCCTAGTCTCAAGAAACATCCTATACATCCTTGATGCCTCATCCACATCAGTTCCAGCACCTGGACCCATCACCTGAGGGTTAGGTCCAATGTGGCTCTCAGCTTGGTCCTCATGACCACGTCCTCTTCCTGCCATCTGCAATAGTATAATAGAACACTTCCTGTTAGAAAATTGCAGTTAGATGGAAAACACCTTAATCCTAATCCTATTGGTCTCTTATCGTCCCCTAACCTTGACTTAGAGTAACTACGTACTCAAACCTATGCTCTGATACCAAATTAGTTGTCACGCCCTGATCTCATAATACCCACTAATCATGAGATTATGGCATGACTATGAGGATTACACTTAATACAAAATCACCCTTAACTTTTTCTTTTCTTAATCACTTAAAATTTACCTAAAGGAGAATCTTACAATTTGGACAATACTAAAATCTTACTTAAAATTGTGGAAGTAAACTTACTGTTTTTAAATCTTGAAAGATACCTCAAAGTTTAAACAACATATTACATCTTACTTGCATAATATAAAGCACAACAGATAACTAAAATCTAAACTACATATTACATTATATTCTCTCACTACCAAACCACATGCCAAAGGAACAAGGGGAAAGGACTAAGAGACCTCTATCCAACTATGAACTACCTTCTAAGAACTTGGGTGATATGATCCTTCAGCTTCCTCGTGCTGACGTTGACCTGAAAAATGTTTCATTAGGTTGGTGAGCTACTGGCTCAGTGAATAGAATTTCACCCAACCATCACAGATAACTCATTTATGTTTATTAATTGGAATAAAATTCAAGACATTACTATACTAAGCAGATCAAAGCAATATAATTTGAATGACAAGAGATGCCAATATTTCATTAAGATAACAACTGCTGCAAAACTATAGATACGATTAAACAACAGAGAATACTAGAATTTTATTTAAAGAACAACTGCTATGAAACTAACTCAGGTCTTTCTTAACTCTTAAACTTATAAGAAACTCTGTTAACCTATATGAACATATTTTATCTTATGCCCTGATCATATGCAGTGTACTCTACATATGAAGACTCGTAGAGAACTATGATCCCACCATACAAGACTTAGCCGACACCCTGGGATAGCTAAGTCTAACTACTCTCCTAATCTGCAAGAGGAAAACTGATTCTCTGGCCTCGACACTCCTATGGTGCCATAAACTGGACTCCTCCTCTAGGATGTGTACACAGGCGGAGGGTCTGAGATTCTCTGTGGGCCTCAAATTGGTACGCTCTGTGGGTACCTCTGGGTTACCACCGGGACTTCTGGTTCATGTTGGGTAACCTATCTTCTCTTAGGAGACTTCCTCAAGGGCTTCGTCTCCCCGCACGCTCTGTGGGTGCATTCCGACCCCTATATATTGGATGCACCGCCAGGGTAGGTCATTTCATCCCCAAGGCACAAACCTCTCATAGGGATTCTACAGTGTCAGGGCCCTTAGATCTTTATTTTTCTAATCTTAGAAGACTCTTACTAGATTGTACATTTCTCTTACTTATAATCGACTCTGGTATCTCTATGGTACTGGGTATATTTAATTGAACTTTACAACATGACATGAATATCATTCTAAATTTGACAGAGCAGTTTATTCAAGAATTGCAAATGCTGAGAGATTCGACATATTAAGCATGCAGGTAGATTTCAAGTTCTTAAATAAACTAAATACATGTCCACTTGTAATTTTTTGAGAAATCAACATTATTATGTATGCATGCAGACTAAAATTCTTAAATAAATAGAATTCAGGTCAACTTGGCACATATACATTGAAATCATACAATTGAACACCGTAACACACTAATAAGAGTTAATTACTTGATATATGAGTAACCGTCAGTAGCACTTGTAAATTATCTGTAATTCCTTGAAAATCATGCACATCAACCCAAGATCAGAGTTGTGCATCACATAACTCAATTATGAGTTAAATTACTTATTATGGCACGAATTATTAATATTAATTGAGAATTGCAAATAATTTCTTAGAAAACGTGTCAATTTGTATAGTTATTAAACTACTTGCATTAAGTATAGTAGGGACTGTGCAACTAGGTTTTCTTGAACGTTTTCATGTCATCATAATTTCTTTGTAATCGTGCATCAATTGAATGACTAAAATAGTGCAACCTGGGTTTATACCCAAAATGTCCAGTTACTGGTCGTGCTACTGTTTTCAACCTTTAATTGAGTAACTTAGGTTTTAATCAATCATATAATTCCACTAACCAAAACAATACACATCAATTAATAAACCAAATCATGCAAAACGTGATGAATCGAATAGTGCAATAAAAGTCAGGCGACACTGTCACTGCCTGACACCTGGGTAAGCGTTGTTACCTGTGAATTAAGCCGATTGAACCAAAATCGTCCATTTCATGGAGTTAAATCATGCTTTGGGAAGTGAGATTCTACTCACCACAATTCTAGATGTCCAGAAACAAATTGAAACACATCTAGAGTCTTGTTTCTGGGTATACACAGGTCATCTTCTACCTCTAGCTTGCCCTAGATTCATCCTGCTTCACGCACAGGTGAAGGGGAGGCTTGGTTGGGTGCCTAATTGTGGCTATTAGCTGGGGATTGGTGCACAGACCTCAAGGCCGAGCTCGATGCCATTGATTGGAGGTGTTTTCTCATGCCGGAATGACACCCTGGCCGCTGCTTCAAGAAGCAGATGTTGCTGCTTGCTTGATGGGCGCTGCCCTTGCTAGTTGAGTGCCTAAACGCAGCTATTGGCTGCGGATTTGGACATGGACCACCAAGACAAAGTCGAGGCGGTGTTTCTGAGGTGCTGGCCACACCAAGTCTTCCTCTAACCGGTGCCACAGTTGCATATACTTCTGCTGGCCATGCTGCTGATAGGGGCACCGCTAGGGCACGATTGGAAGAGGAAGGGAAGAAGAGAAAGAAGAAGAAGAGGACGGAGAGGGTTGGGCACTAATGGAGACAGGGCTACAAAGCCCTAAGTTGGCTGCCCGATCCACCCCTCAACTTTTCTTGATCGACTGCTTTGGGCGCCGCTCAAGCGGTTCCTGTTCTATCAGGGAAGAAGATAAGGGATGCAGGGGAAAAGGGAAATAAAAGGCCAATAAATGGAGAAATTGCATCATAAACCCAAGGTTCTAGAAAATGTTGTAACTCTCGCCTCGAGTGTCTGATTGAGGTGATTTCTTTTATAACTTTTCAAGAACGAGATTCTCTACATTCTCAAGGCAAGAAATCATGTTAATTATATTGTAACACTAGATCAAAGCACTAATTGCATCTATGAGTACTTAACTCAACTTAATCAACTTAATGATGCACTAAGCGCTGTGCTTACTAGTTAACTTTGATGTGGGTCATAACACTTATCGTAATGACCCTGACTTCAAGTGGTTGGAGAAGAGAGAGAAAAACCCTAAACCTTAGAACCTTACTTGAATTAGGGTTGAGAAGGGAAGAACATAGATGAGAGAGTCCTAAAGGTATCTTACTTCAAGTCAGAACCTCAGACTTTGGCCAAACAGTCACACAGTATTTGAGAGTCCTCATAGACGGACTAGCGGGGAGGAGGAAAATATTGCCAGCCCCCAAATTGTGATCCCTTTCTAGACACCTCCATCGTCGAAAAATCCTCTAATAACTCCCCAAGTTCTACAAAGTTTGTAAAATTTAATAATTACTAAGGATTAAATGAGAAACCATTAGCTCTGATACCAAATGTAATGAACCCGCTTCCCGGTAACCCCCAAACAAGGGAGACCAAGAGGTCAAAGGTGTTATCCCAAAATTCAGGATCAATGGTTTACAATTTAATCAAAAATAATTATCAAATTCTACTATTACTAAACTAGAAAGCTGGTATAAAATAAAACTTTTGCATACCTTTTCAAAATAGGATCTAAGACTTCTATCCGTAGTAGAAATCTAACTATCTAATCCTCCTTTAGATTATTTAAATTTATCTTCACAGATTTCACTTTACTATTTGTCCTTTTCAGATAATACCTAAAACAATGACAAACAAAATGTCGGTCATTATATTGCTATACTGGTATGTGGGGACAAACACTACATCACAAATAGGCACTAACAACATAAACATAGAAAATAGTTGATTAACAATCCAAATTACATTTTCAATGTAAATTCTGAACCACTTTTACCCTAAACCCTGGATTACCCTCTCTTAGGGTTTTGTCCTTGCAAGGGACATAAGGCCACCTTCTCCATCCTAAGTTTGGTGCCTGGGGTCACCACTCGGGTGCCCAATGGTCTTGCCTCCGGGGCTTGACCAACTCAGACCTGTTGGCTAAATTGGACATTATGATAAATCCCTTTTATGACAAACATTTCATTTTTGTTTTTCTAACGTGCACCTGAGTGTTGCAGGAATAAGGTGGATGACAAAAGCACTAGGGAATCCATATGCTTAAATGCTTATAAATTTCATGAAATGTAATCAATTGTAAACTTGTACAAATATATAATGTACAAGTACTTAGACTTCATGTAAATCAAGCGTTATATCTTCCCTAGCTAATCACCACACTTAGATAGGTCATCCCCTTCAATAGTGTCACATATGCACACTCATACACACACTTAATGTCTTTATTTGAAACATTGAAACATGGTCTATCTCGGTCGACAAAATCCTCGTCCGAGACACTCTCGGTTGACAAACTTCTCGACCGAGAAAGACCCAAGTAGCCATTAGACACAGCTGACAAGGTAGTTGGCAGTTGGAGATAAACGTTGCAAACACTTGATCCAGAGAGTCTGTCGGTCGACAAAACTTCGACCGAGTAGGTATCTCGGTCGACCATTTCTCGACCGAGATGGACTCTGACAGCAACTACAGAATAAATTAACTAGCCGTTGTTAATCCAACTAACTTATACCTAACGACTAGTTAAGCACTTAGAAACCCCTAGAAAGTGTCTAGAACGTCCTTAAGCACTTGTAGGTCATTCCTATAAATAGGACATGCCTTAGGACATCTAAACACACTTGATTCCATACTTGAGCAATCTTTGAGCTTATGCTTGCATTTGCAACCTGTTTTGAACAATTGAGCAATACTTACAATTGGCTACTCTTCACCTTGCTCTAAATTCGTGTCCTATAGGATAATATCTCCTATCCACAACAATTACATTTCCATATACTTTGGTTAGGAGATCTATACGCTTGATATAGGCAAATCAAGCCTTGTGCTTCAAAGGATAAGTTGTAATTTCTATTTTCCTTTCTTGTTCACTTTCATCGTTTGTACTCTCCTCGCTACTCCTAGGTTGGAGGATGTAGAATGGAGAGGGTTGTGATCTTCTTGGTGAAGAAGGAGACTTTGGACTACTTCAAGAAGGCTGGTGCAATGGGAGGTTACTTCTAAGAGGAAGGCTACTTCAAGGGGGAGCTTGGAGTTACTTCAAGAAGGCTACCTCGAGTTGGTGCATCTACTTCAAAGTGAAGGCTGTTCAAAGGGGTATAAGAAAGTATTGTATTTTGTGTAATTCCTTGTGAAGGTAATAAAATTAATACTTTCAAATCCCGGTTGGGTAAGCAACCGGGTAGTGGACTGACTGCCTTAGCATTTGCTAAGGTAGGAACCACTCTAAATCCCTTGTCTCCTTCTTACTTTTTCATTTGTGGTTGTTTGAGTTAAATAATTATTAAAATGACTTTAAAACCCTATTCACCCCCCTCTAGTGGTTTTTCAATTGGTATCAGAGCAGGCTTCAAGGAACTCTAACCAAGTCTTGAAGAATGGGTGACGGGTTGCTCAACAACCTCAATCTTGAAGGAACACTTGTGGCTAGACCTCCGGCATTTGATGGAACAAACTACACATACTGGAAGAGAAGGATGCAATTCTACTTCCAAGGCATTAGTTGGGATCTATGGAGAATGGTGTCAACCCCATACGAGCTTCCTCAAGTACAATATGAAGAATGGGATGCAAATACGGTAAAGTCGGCTCAAATGAATGCAAAGGCTGTAAGTATTCTCTATTGTTCAATTTCAGTAGGAGAATTTAATAGGATATCAAATTGTGAAACAACCTATGAAATTTGGCATAGACTTTCTATAACATATGAAGGGACTGTTCAAGTTAAGAACTCTAAAATTGGAATGCTTAAAAAAAAGTTTGAACAGTTCCGTATGGATCCGAATCAATCTATTAGTGATATGTATGCAAAATTCTCTTCTATTGTAAATGGCTTGAATGCTCTAGGTAAAGTAATTAGTGAGGAAGATCAGGTGTCAAAGATCCTTAGATCACTTCCTCCCAAATACAAGCCCAAGGTGACGGCCATTGAAGAAGCAAATGACCTCACTCAACTGAGGATGGAACAACTCATTGGCAACCTAGAAGCTCATGAAGCCACCTTAGAAGAAGAAGAAAGAAGAGAACGTGAACTACAAGGGAAAAAGAAGGATGTGGCTCTAAAGGCTTCAAAAATCATTACACCGGAAAGTGATGAGTCAAGTGAAGAAGAAGGAGAAGAAGCCTTGATTGTCAATGGTAAGAAATATAAAAGATTTAGATCTAACAAAATTTCTAGTTCCTCTTCATCTCCTCCTAGGTGTTTTGAGTGTGGAAAGAAAGGACATCTCAAAAATGAATGCCCTAAAGCAAAGAAAGGAAAGAAAAGATCACACAAAAAGAAGGGAGAAAAAGCTTATAAAGCTGCATGGGACGAGTCAAGTGAGAGTGAAAGTGGAGAAGAAAAGGTGGAATGCCTAATGGCAAGAGAAGATGATGAAGACTCTCAAGAGGTAAGCCTTCTTGATCTTCCTAAAGAAGAGTTAATTACTAGTCTACAAGAAACTCATGATAAGTATGTTGATGTCAAGAAGAAACTAAAGAAGGTTACCAAAACAAATGATGAGCTATATGCTAGATTAAATGATCTCTCTTCTGAAAAGAACAACATTGATCTTGAGAGTTTGTCTTTAAAAACATCTTTAAATGACTGCACTAGAAAGCTACTCACTCTAGAAACAAATGTTGATCTTCTCTCTCAAGAAAAGACTGAATGTTAGCTAAACTAAATGATTTTTAGACTCAACCAATTATATGTAACCATCTAGACTATGACAATGTTGTAAAAGAAAGAGACTCCCTATTATCTGATTTAGATCAAGCAAGAAAAGATTTACACAAGAAGATGGATGACATTGCTAAGCTACAAAGAAACCTACATGATTTTAGAAGAAAAGATATCTTTAATAACATTCTGAAAATTTCCTCTAGTTTCAATGGAAGAAAAGGTTTGGGATATGCTCCAAAGAAAAATCAACCCAACAGAACTAAAGCATCTAAGACTCAGATTATGTTTGTACCTAAGAATACAATTCCTAGAAAGAGAAATGAAGTTGATTCTATTACTTGTCATTTTTGTCTACGTCTTGGACATTATTCATTTTCATGCCCTTATAAGACCAAGGATTCCGACTTAGTTTGGGTCCCAAAACCCCAAACTTAGTAGAGTCAAATAAAATACAGTTGAGATATGATCAAATGCTCATTTTTGCAAATTATATTGTCTTATCTCAACTTAATAAAAGGTTTCATGCATTATGGTAATTTTCTGAAATGTTGTACTAAAACAGAAACTTGGTCGGTCGAAGTATTGTCGACCAAACATAAAATCGGTCGAACTTTTGTCGACCGACCAGACGCCTGTAACAAATTAAATATACAGAAACTTTCTCGATTAACGATTGGTCGACCGAGAGAGATGTCGGTGGAACAGTTGTCGACCGACTGAAGTTCTGAGTCAGATTTTTTATTCAGTCTGTAATTAAATGCTTCTAACCATACCAGACCATCACATGGGTACCAAAACCTACATTTTAAAGCAGGATTGGGTGGTTGACAGTGGATGTTCCAAACACATGACCGGAAACAAGGATGAATTTCAAACTTTTGAAGAAAAGAAAAGTGGACCAGTCACCTTTGGAGATAATGGTAAAGGTAAAATCGTTGGAATAGGTAATATTGGTACAAACCTTGAAATCAAGAATGTTTTACTTGTTGATGGTTTGCACCATAATTTAATAAGTGTTAGTCAATTATGTGACAGTGGATATGATGTTCTATTTAACAAAAACTGCTGCAAATTATTAATAGAAAACACTACAAATGTTGTTTATGAAGGAAAAAGAGTTGGAAACCTTTATATTCTTAGTCCTAACTCTATGAAATCTGTAGTAGGAAAATGCTTAATTGCAAATGAAAATACTTTACACCTATGGCATATAAAGTTAGGACATGCTAGTTCACATGTTATCAAAAAGCTAGTAAAATATGATCTTGTTCGTGGCTTGCCTACTTTATCTTTTGATCAAGTTGAAAATTGTGAACCATGTACTTTGGGAAAGCAAACAAAAACCTCCTTTAAACCTAAACATGTACTTAGCACTGGTAGATCCTTAGAATTAATTCACATGGATTTATTTGGACCCATGAGGACACAATCTATTGGTGGCAAAAGATATTGTTTTGTTATTGTCGATGATTATAGTAGATATACATGGGTACATTTTCTTGCAACCAAAGATGACACTATTCATGTTTTCATAAAATTTTGTTCCAAGATTGAAAATCTATTACAAAACAAAATATGTACCATTAGAAGTGATCATGGTGGAGAATTTGAAAATCATGTATTTGAAGAATTTTGCACATCTCAAGGGTACACTCACAATTTTTCTGCTCCACGTACTCCACAACAAAATGGTATAGTTGAAGGAAAAATCGATCACTACAAGAAATGGCTAGAACTATGATGCTTGAACATAACACACCTAAAACCTTTTGGGCTGAAGCCGTAAACACCGCATGCTATGTGTTAAATAGAGTAACTGTTCAATCCTATTTGAAGAAAACACCATATGAATTAATACATTCTAAGAAACCTAAAGTTGACTATTTTCATACCTTTGGATCCACATGCTATATCTTAAATACCAAAGAGGATAGAGATAAATTTGATTCTAAATCACATAAAGCATTCTTTTTAGGATATTCTACCTCTAGAAAAGCATTTAGAGTCTACAACACTATTTCTAGAAAAGTTGAGGAATCTATTCATGTCTCTTTTCATGAAGAGACAAAATCAGAAAATCTTGAAATAATTGATCTCACTCATCAATTCGAAAACTTAAACATACCAAATGATAGTGAGAAAGATACTACAAACAATAACCAAGCTGAAACACAACCTATACCTAGACTTATTAAGGATCATCCTCAAGAATTAATTATTGGAAATTCGAATGATAAATTCAAAACTCGGTCTTCTTTTAAGGATGTTGCAAACATGGCCTTTGTTTCTATTATTGAACCTAAGAAGGTCTCTGAAGCTCTTAAAGATGACTATTGGATAATAGCAATGCAAGAAGAATTAAATCAATTCACTAAAAATGAGGTATGGGATTTAGTTCCTAAACCACAAGATAAAACCATCATTGGAACTAAATGGGTTTTTAGGAATAAGCGAAATGAGGCAGGGGAAGTAATAAGGAATAAAGCTCGGCTAGTAGCACAAGGATATAATCAACAAGAGGGAATAGACTTTGATGAAACGTATGCACCAGTAGTAAGACTTGAAGCTATTAGAATGTTACTAGCTATTGATGCACATAAAAACATCAAACTCTACCAAATGGATGTAAAAAGTGCATTTCTAAATGGAATCATTCAAGAAGAAGTATATGTTGCCCAACCACCTGGTTTTGAAATACCAGAAAAAGATGACCATGTTTATAAACTTAAGAAAGCACTTTATGGGTTAAAACAAGCACCTAGGAACTGGTATGAAAGGCTCAAAACATATCTTTTTGATAATGGTTTTTCTATTGGAAATTCAGATTCTACCTTATTCTTCAAAACATATACATCTGATTTTCTAGTTGTTCAAATATATGTTGATGATATTATTTTTGGAGCTTCAAATGAATCATTGTGCACACAATTCAGTGACATTATGCAAAAAGAATTTGAAATGAGCCTCATGGGTGAACTAACTTTCTTTCTTGGTTTCCAAATTAAACAAACGCCTGCCGGGATTTTTATAAGCCAAGAAAAGTATACTAAAGAACTCTTAAAACGTTTTGGGATGGATAAGTGCAAACATGCTACTACTCCTATGGCTACCTCTATTAAAATTGATAAGGATGAAAATGGGGAACCTATTGATGATTCCTTATATAGAGCCATGATTGGTAGTTTGCTTTACTTAACCGCTTCTAGACCGGACATTATGTTTTCCGTTGGTCTTTGTGCTCGATTTCAATCACAACCCATGCATTCTCATTTTCAAGCAGTTAAACGAATTCTTCGATACTTAGCCGGCACCACATGTTTTGGCTTATGGTAGCTAAAAGGACAATCCTTGGATTTTAAAGCTTATACTGATGCTGATTATGCTGGTTGTCGACTTGACCGCAAGAGCACTAGTGGTGGTTGTTTCTTGTTAGGAAGAGCTTTAGTATCTTGGTTTAGCAAGAAACAAAACACGGTTGCCCTATCTACCACCGAAGATGAATATATGGAAGCCGGATCTTGTTGTGCTCAAGTGCTTTATATGCAACAAGTGTTAAACGATTATGGTTTTACTCTTTCATCTACGCCTATTTTTTGTGATAACACAAGCGCTATAAACTTAGCACACAATCCCATTTTACACAGCCGAGCTAAACATATTGAAATCCGTCATCACTTTTTAAGGGATCATATCTCTAAGAATCATGTTTCCCTTCATCATGTTGATACGGATGATCAATTGGCTGATATTTTTACAAAACCGCTTCCACAAGACCAATTCAACAAAATAAGGAAACAACTGCTCATCACTCCTTTAGAAGATGTTTTCTTTGATTTTTGTGCTTCTTAAAAATACTCTTGTTTGCATCATTTTTGGTCCTTAAATGGACATCTTTTTCATTGGATTTGATGGGACATCTAATTAAGGGGGAGTTTTCTTGTTTTTAACGGATATCTTTTTGAAATGACAAAGGGGGAGAAATAAACATAAATCCTAAAACTTCGTAATTGTTACATGTAATGAGTTTCATAAACTCTTGGCTTTACATTGAAAGTTGCTATATTCCCTAAAGAATTGGATTTCATGTTCTATCATTCATGGGGAATAATAAGCACACATTTTATAAACAAGAGAAGAAATTCACAAAGGTAATCTTCAGGTATGAAACTCACATGTTTTATATTTCCTTAATTTATATTTTGGAAATGTTTGTCATCTTCAAAAAGGGGGAGATTGTTGGCTAAATTGGACATTATGATAAATCCCTTTGTTTTGATTATGACAAACATTTCATTTTTGTTTATCTAACGTGCTACCTGAGTGTTGCAGGAATAAGGTGGATGACAAAAGCACTAGGGAATCCATATGCTTAAATGCTTATAAATTTCATGAAATGTAATCAATTGTAAACTTGTACAAATATATAATGTACAAGTACTTAGACTTCATGTAAATCAAGCGTTAGATCTTCCCTAGCTAATAAACACACTTAGATAGGTCATCCCCTTCAATAGTGTCACATATGCACACTCATACACACACTTAATGTCTTTATTTGAAACATTGAAACAGGGTCTATCTCGGTCAACAAAATCCTCGACCAAGACACTCTCAGTCGACAAACTTCTCGACCGAGAAAGACCCAAGTAGCCGTTAGACACAGCTGACAAGGTAGTTGGCAGTTGGAGATAAACGTTGCAAACACTTGATCCAGAGAGTCTGTCGATCGACAAAACTTCGACCGAGTAGGTGTCTCGATCGACCATTTCTCGACCAAGATGGACTCTGACAGCAACTGCAGAATAAATTAACTAGCCGTTGTTAATCCAACTAACTTATACCTAACAGCTAGTTAAGCACTTAGAAACCCCTAGAAAGTGTCTAGAACGTCCTTAAGCACTTGTAGGTCATTCCTATAAATAGGACATGCCTTAGGACATCTAAACACACTTGATTCCATACTTGAGCAATCTTTGAGCTTATACTTGCATTAGCAACCTGTTTTGAGCAATTGAGCAATACTTGCAATTGGCTACTCTTCACCTTGCTCTAAATTCATGTCCTATAGGCTAATATCTCCTATCCACAGCAATTACATTTCCATATACTTTGGTTAGGAGATCTATACGCTTGATATAGACAAATCAAGCCTTGTGCTTCAAAGGATAAGTTGTAATTTCTATTTTCCTTTCTTGTTCACTTTCATCGTTTGTACTCTCCTCGCTACTCCTAGGTTGGAGGCTGCAGATTGGAGAGGGTTGTGATCTTCTTGGTGAAGAAGGAGACTTTGGACTACTTCAAGAAGGCTGGTGCAACGGGAGGTTACTTCTAAGAGGAAGGCTACTTCAAGGGGGAGCTTGGAGTTACTTCAAGAAGGCTACCTCGAGTTGGTGCATCTACTTCAAAGTGAAGGCTGTTCAAAGGGGTATAAGAAAGTATTGTATTTTGTGTAATTCCTTGTGAAGGTAATAAAATTAATACTTTCAAATCCCGGTTGGGTAAGCAACCGGGTAGTGGACTGACTGCCTTAGTATTTGCTAAGGTAGGAACCACTCTAAATCCCTTGTCTCCTTCTTACTTTTTCATTTGTGGTTGTTTGAGTTAAATAATTATTAAAATAACTTTAAAATCCTATTCACCCCCCTCTAGTGGTTTTTCAAGACCTTCCCTCTAGGGCTTGGTCTTGCATCATACATTAGGGTGGTAAGTAAGTTCGAGAAGTACACTCATAATTATTGTTATACACATAGTGACTTTATGGGATTGTAGAATTGAACAATAAAATAGTTTAGGTTGCACATAAATTGAGAAACCTCATGAAACGTGATGAATACATATTAATCTTAGTTTTAGTTGCCAATTTTGGCCCAGTTTTGCAGTGAATGCTAATATACACCCCTGGAATATGCTCATATACAATTTTCCTCAGTTCCATATCATTATTTAGAGTTTTAATCAAATCTATTTGTCTCCACTGTAGGATTGAACATCGCGCTATGTGTGCCAGTATAGGAGGTGTAGGTGACGGTGGTCCCGCTAATCGACAAGCGGGCCCAAGAAACTTTCGATATTTTGTACCCTTTTTCGATGGACAGATCCTTCATCAGAAAGCATCCTCATTAGTAAGTGGATTCGTCAACATAGGCCATTCGACCCTCAGTAATAGCCCCCTGGGTGGGTTTGCTTCATGAAGATTGCGACTGCGACAAAGCAAAGAATGACCATGACTCGCATAGACCGTGACCCCTGAGCACACCTTGACCTGATGGAGATCGCAACCTCACATAGAACCACGACTTGGTTGCACCTCGACCTGAGGTTGGACCGCAACCTCAAAATATCGTAACCTACATGGGAGACCTCGACCTCCATACCTCGAGCACACAAAAGCCTCGATCATTGCTAGATTGCGACTACAATCTTGCCCCTCCACAACCCGACTTCGACCGTGATCGGTACCACATCGCGAGCGCGACACACCAATAGAAATGCAGAACACCACCGCGACTGCGACCAAGCAAAGAAGGACCGCGACCGCGGTATACATCTATGACTATGACCAAGTAAAGAAGGACTGCGACCGTAGTATACAACCTCGACCATGGACAACACCTGGACCACGGAGTTAAGTCAGTGGAGTGTGCCTATAAATAGGCCACCCACCTATCTTGTCAAACCATCTCTTCCACGATGTCGGGAGGCTGCCACTGTATGCACAACCCTCAGGAAGACAATCTACGCTGCCAAGGACTACCTCTGTGGAGTTTTTACCTCTCCTCCATCTCCACTCCATCCAGATCTATCTTCTAGCCACAGAAGTAGTTGGACTTCAGATATGTAGATCTACTCTGCCACCAACCACCTACCACTTCTTCTCCTGCAAGCAAGAGAAGAGAATAGAAGAGAAGGAAGAAGGAGAGAGAAGATCTGCCTCACCTGCCTTGGTGTTCTCTCCCTCCTCAATCTAGAACTACCCTGACATCATGTAGAAGACCATTTCTCCACCGAGCTCTGACCACCTTCTTCACCATGACCATGGCATAATCTTCCCTCTCTCTTGTTTTTATTATTTCCATCATGAGGAGAAAGTAGTCCTCTTCACTGGGGTGTAGGGACTAGCCCTGCTGCCCATGCTTACATGTTCATCTGAAAACATTCCATGGCTTGTATATAACTTTTCATCGTGTGTTAATCATTTGATGCGTGCTTGTAGACTAATCACCTGGCTTGTATGATCTATTATAACCCTTTATTGTGAGAACTTCAATACTTAGGTTTATTAATATTGTTTAACATGGTTGATTCCTTGACGAGAACTTTTGAAAGATATCTTTGGAGTAGTAAGTGCGTGATCTGTAGGTAACGAGACATCTGATGCCTATAGGTGATGCTTACACGAACCTAACTTCCGTACAGAGGGTTTGCAACTCCATTTGGATGGTTTTATCTTACCTAGATGTTTTTTTGGACATATTTTCATGTGTAGTGTGGTGAAACCTGGTTCCACCCCAGTGATTCCCATCATTAATCTAGGATCTATTTTAATTCCCGCTCTTTACTTTTCTTACATTTAGTTTAACTAAACCCAATCAATTCTTTGTTCTAAATATTAGTCTTACTTAGACTGGATTCGACTTGCAAGATTCTTAAAAATGTTGTCCTTTGGGATTCGATCCTTAACTATACTGTGATAAGACTCGTCCGCTTGCGGGTGGTATTATTGCATGAGATTTTGGTAAAAACTCAAGGAATTCATCCCTAGGTGAATTTGTTAGTACAGTAAGAACCATGCCAAATTCTGGCACCATTGCTGGGGACAACGAAATCATCTAGTTAAATCTAGTTCCATTAAGACTAATATAGGATTTTGCTTTCACTTTTGATACTATTGATTTTACACTTGAATCTGGTTCTACTCCATCCATCTTACTTCTGAAAGATCTTTCCATCCCAAGAACCCCCAAAGACTAGTGCATGCACCGCTTGAACAGTTCCGACCTTACTGCTAGCTTTGACCCTAAGATAGAATGGACCTTTTGTCGTCAGAGTAGAGAAAACCAAGCTAGGATGGTGCAAGAGGAGGAAATTTCCCAAAGGGTGGCTCAAGCCCTTAATGCACAAAGAGATATGCTTATGCAAGAAGCCCGAATTGCAGTTCAAGAAGAAATTCAAGCAACTCAAGCAACAACTCAAGCAACAACTCAAGCAATAGAATTAGAGAAGGACCTTAGAGAGTTCTCCATCCCTAAGGTTGCTGACATTCATCACCCAGTACAACCTCCTCCCATCAATGCTCCAAATTTTGAGATCAGAGCACATTGGGTTACACTGCTTTAGAACAACCCTTTCTATGGGAAGCAAGGAGAAGATAGTCAAGAACATCTTCTAAGGTTTATAGACCTATGTGCTATGACAAAGCAGAATGGAGTCACATATGATTCCATCAGACTCTGTCTCTTCAAATATTCTCTTGCCGATAGAGCCATGAGTTGGTATAACTCCTTGCAATGTGAACCCATTGCTACTTGGGAACGACTTCAAAATGTTTTTCTAGAAAAATTCTATCCCCCTTCCCTCACCTATGAAATTAGGGACTGGATAACATAATTTGTTCAAGCTCTTAGCGAAACCCTTGCAAAAGCATGTGAAAGATACAATGAGCTTCTATGCAAGTGTCCACATCATGGAATTCCTAAGAACCATCTCATCGAAATCTTTTATAGGGGTGTAGATGATGATATCAAGAAGTTTTTAGACTCCTCATCTGGAGGAAACTTCATGCGTCAAAGATATGATAGCGCATGGAAGGTTGTCACCCTTGGAGCTAAAAATCAAGCCAACTGGGGTAGACACGTAGGCAAAGGAGTGTTGAAGGTAGCTATGGTAGAAGCTACTCCTTGAGTATAAGTCTATTGCCGAATCCCTAAAGCTACTAGTTGCTAAGCAAGACAATCTCGGATCATCTTTTTCCACCTATGAAAGGAGGCACTCGCCCCCTCGACAACAAGAACAAGTAAAGTCAGCTTCACTATTATGTGAAGCATGTAAATGCACTGATCATTCTACGCTAGCCTGTAACATTCTCTATGATGTTATTCTGGGCAAAGCTTGTGCCCAAGGAGGTGATGGTCAGATGGAAAATCTGAATGCTGTCCACACTATCCCTAGTCAAGGATATTATAATCCAAATCCGAACAGGAACCATCCAGGTTTTCAATATGGAAATCATTTAGGAGCGAAAAACTCGCAACAACTTGGTTCAAATAATAAAAAATGAGGTCCGCCGGGATACGAGTATAACCAACAACAAAATTTCAGGAATCAAGGGAACTTTAGAGGTAATTTCCATAATAGAAACTACAACCAGTATCAAAACAATTCTCAGTTCCAGAATCCAAACCAAGTCCCTTATCAACATTAACAAAAAGGGCCAAAAGATGGTCCCATCTCTTTTGATGACAAACTGTCAGCTATTGAGAAGATGCTTCAGTCACAACAGACTATGATAGCAAATCAACAATCCCATCAAAAGACTATTGAATCTCAACTAGCTCATTTTTCGTCTAGCCTCAAGCCACATGCTGGAGCTTTTACTGGCCAACCAAAGAACAATCCTAAACATCTTAAGAAATTGAAAGTGGTCACCACCCGATTAGGAAAAGACTATTCATATCCTCCTCTCAAGACACCTGTGGTAGTTACGAATGATGATGACTTTGTCACTGCCCAAGACTCTACAGTACCTGAATCTCAACTGAAAGAACCACCAATCGCTGATAAGACAGACAAAGCAAGTTCTGAAGAACCTATTGTTACAGAAGTGGAAGACACACCTGAGCCAGTTATACCAGTATACAAGCCTCATCCTCCTTTCCCAGCTCGACTAAAGCAGATAAGGCTTGATACTCATTTCAATAAGTTCAAGGAAGCAATGAAGAAGCTTCATGTTGATATACCCTTTCTAGATGCGTTGGCTGAGATACCAGCCTGGACGAAGTACTTAAAATTGCTCCTTACAAGGAAATATATAATCAAAGAATATGAGACAGTCATGTTAGCAACAACTAATTTTGATATTATTCAGAGCAAGATGCCCAAGAAGTAGAAATACCCAGGATCCTTTGGAATTTCATGTCATATCGGTGACTCCTCATGCAAGAAGGGACTGGCTGACCTTGGTGCTAGCATCTCTATCATGCCACTTAGCCTTTGTAAGAGGCTAGGGTTTACAAAATTTCTCCCAACTGGCATGACCATACAACTTGTAGACAATTCAATGACTCTTCGTTTGGGAATCAATGAGGATGTCCCAATCAAGGTAGGCAAAGACTATTATGTCCCATGTGACTTTGTAATCATGGACATAAAAGAGGACTCTAGATACCCTATTATCTTTGTCCGTCCATTCCTCGCCACTGCAAGAGCTTTGATTGATGTTGAAGTAGGAACCTTGCTCCTCGGACTAGGTAAAGAAATACTCGAGTTCAAGGTTTTTGAAAGTATGCGAAGACCAAGCATGCAAGAAGAAGTCTATTTGATTGATTGCATAGAACAAATGTCACTCCTCACACCAGAAAATTATGAACAAGACGATCCTTTAGAAGTGGATCTAACAAACCCGAATGCGAATGACTCCGTTGACAAATAAGTAAAGAATTGTGTCCTCCACTTCAACACTGCAGAAGAAGATACTGAAGCTAAATTTGAGGAACTCAAGGCTGTGAACGTAACTGAAGAGACATGCGAGAAACCATAGGCCCCTGAAATGAAGCCCCTACCCATGGGACTGAAGTATGTGTTTCTGGATGATCTAAAGGTCTGCCCGGTGATCATAAATTCTGATCTAACATCCGAACAAGAAGATAAACTTGTGACAGAATTAAGAGAAAGAAGAAAAGCCATCAGATACAAAATGAGCGATCTCACCGGGGTCAATCAAGCACTTTGCATGCACAAGATCCCCATGGTGGAAGACCGCAAGATGGCCGTTGAACATCAAAGGAAGCTTAATCCAAATACGAAAGAAGTAGTCTGCCTTGAGGTCATTAAACTTCTCACTATGGGAATCATCTATCCTATATCTGACTCGCCATGGGTTAGTCCCGTACATGTTGTCCAGAATAAAGGTGGAACTACCGTGATACAAAATGAAAATAATGAACTCATCCCCACTCGAACAATCAGTGGCTGGAGGATGTGTATTAATTACAGGAAATTAAACAAGGCAACACACAAAGATCATTTCCCGATGCCTTTTCTTGACCAAGTTTTAGAGAGACTGGCTCACCAGGAATATTTTTGCTATCTCAATGGTTACTCTGAGTTCTATCAAATAACCATACATCCAGATGAACAAGACAAGACAACTTTCACTTGCCCCTTTGGAACATATGCCTTTAGAAGGATGCCGTTTGGTCTTTGCAATGTGCATGCAACCTTCCAACGTTGCATGGTAGCCATATTCGCTGGTCTAACTGAAACTATTACAGAAATTTTCATGGATGATTTTTCCATATATGGGGATTCATACGAATCATGCCTGAAGCACCCCTCCCTCATCCTCAAATGATGAAAATAAGCACATCTAGTGCTTAATTGGGAGAAATGCCACTTTATGGTGAAAGAAGGCATTGTCCTCGGCCATAGGGCCAACAATCGAGGGATTGAAGTTGACAAAGCAAAGATTGAAGTGATTTCTAGACTCAGTATCCCAACCAATGTAAGAGAGGTCCGCACATTTCTTAGCCATGCAAGCTTTTATAGAAGGTTCATAAAGGATTTCTCAAAGATAACCAAGCCTATGATGAACTTGATACTAAAGGACGCTGATTTCCACTTTGATGAAGAATGCATCAAGAGTTTCAACAATCTTAAGCATGCCCTTACAACAACCCCTATCATTAGAGCTCCAGATTGGGAGCACCCATTTGAAATAATGTGTGATGCCAGTGATTACGCAGTTGGCATAGTTTTGGGACAATATATAGAAACGAAACATCATGTCATCTACTATGCATCTAAGACCCTTAACAAAGCTCAAAGGAACTATGCAACTACTGAGAAGGAACTCTTAGCAGTTGTGTATGCCTTTGACAAGTTTATATCCTATCTCATTTGTTCGAAGGTGATTGTCTACACTGATCATGTTGTAATTCATTACCTCATAACAAAGAAAGATGCAAAACCCAAGCTAATCATATGAATTCTCCTCTTGCAAGAATTTGATCTAGAAATCAGAGATAAGAAAGGAACAAAGAATGTTGTGGCTGACCACTTGAGTCATATCCACATCCTGGACACTGAAAAGATCCCAATTAATGACTCACTTCTAGATGACCAAATCATGAAAGTCTTAGAAGCTACTTCTTGGTACTCGAACTACGTGAACTACCTTGCAGCCGGTGTCATCCACCCAGAATGCACCGGCAATGCACTGAAGAAATTCATACATGATGTGAGGCAATATCACTGGGATGAGCTGTACCTTTTCAATCTTTGTGCCGATGGTCTCTACAGATGATGTATCACTGAGGAAGAAGCTCAACTTACTCTAGAGCAATGCCACTCAGGTCCCGCTGGAGGCCATATGAGTTCAAAGAAAACTTCTCTGAAGGTTTTGCAATGTGGCTTCTTTTGGCCGACCATATCCAAGGATGCCTACAACTTCATTTTATCATGTGAAAAATGCCATAGGGTGGGTAACATAACAAAAAGGGATGAGACACCCCTTAAGATTTGGCAAGAAATCGAGATTTTAGACGTTTGAGGAGTGGACTACATGGGCCCATTACCATCCTCGCATGGATTTTGCTACATTCTAGTCAAAGTGGACTACGTCTATAAATGGGTGGAGGACATACCAACCATTACCAGTGATTCGAAACCTATCATAAAAATGTTTAAAGATATTATATTTCCCCATTTTGGAGTCCCACACACTATGATATTCGACGGAGGTTCTCATTTTCTAGATTGAAGCTTTGAAGCATTGTTGAGAAAATATGGTGTAACACACAAGGTAGCTTCCCCATACCATCCACACACAAGTGGGTAGGTAGAGGTTTCAAACCGTCCACTCAAAGCTATCCTAGAAAAGATAGTAGGTCACAACCGAAAGGATTGGTCAGTAAAAATCAAGGATGCCTTGTGGGCCTACCAAACTGCTTTTAAGACTCCTCTTGGGACAAAAAAATTTAGATTAATCTATGGGAAGTCATGTCACCTGCCCGTAGAACTCAAACACAAATCTTGGTGGGCAATCAAACAACTGAATTTTGACATGAAGAAAGCTGGTCAAGCTAGGATTCTACAACTTCAGGAGCTGGATGAGCTCCAAATGACAACTTATGAGAATGCAAGAATATACAAAGAACGCACCAAGTTATGGCATGATGGTCATCTAAAAAGGAAGGATATACAAGTGTGAGACCACGTTCTATTATTCAACTACAGACTGAGATTGTTCCGAAGGAAACTCCGTTCACACTGGTCTGGACCATAGACTGTCAAGAACATCTACCCACACTGTGATTTTGTTTTATGGAGTGAAAAGTTAGGCGATTTTGTGGCAAATGGCCAACACTTGAAGAGATATTTCACCACATCTGATACTAGCATTGAAGAATTGCTGAATCTTTCCAAACCAACATATCTACCAGAAAATTGAAGGAGTCATGTCGAGCCAATGACATAAAATAAAGGCGCTTGTCGGGAGGCATCCCGATCCTTAGCTTAGCTTTTACATTTCAGTTTTGAATTAGAAAATTTTGAACCCGGAAGATATCGCATCGTAAGTTGCAATCTTAAGTTATGATAGTTTTCATTTTTGAGATTTCAGATGAAAGACATGTTGCTGAGAGGAATACAACCACATCTGGTGGTCCAACCGGCATGGTTTTTCCCCTCCATCTCAGATTTAGAGTTTTCTCAGGACAAGCAAATTTCTAAGTTCGGGGTGGAGGGTGGGTGGTACGTACTTTATATTCCACCTACACCCATAGATTTTAGACTTAAGATTCCATCAGTGCAATTTTGATCAAAATTTTCAAAAATTTTAAAATTTTCAAAGTAGTTATGTATAGAAACTTGATGAATTTTGGACGCTTCTTTTTCAATCAAAGCCTTTACCTAGCTAGCTAGTTTCTTTGTCTATGCAATTTTGAATCATTATACCCTCCTTATTCGAAGCAAAGCCTTAAGAGGGACAATTTCTGAAACTAGCCAATGGTTAGAAATCACCATGTGAAGCTTATGAATCCTAACATCATGATCCTTTAGCAAAAATGGTAAGTATCTATCAAACTGAGAGGGATCAAACATATCATGCTTCCTAACTGACTAGTGGAACAATAGCATGGAATCTCCATTGGATCCCCATAAAGTCATTATTTGAGCATAATATGATAAAGAGAACAACTCGATGCACTGAATTGTAAATCAAGTTGCATTATGATCTGAACTCTCTTCTACACTTCTTCTACCATCTTCTTACCCCTGCATACATAAAAAGAAACAAACATCCATACAAAATAGTGCTAAACCCTAAGTTCGGGGTGGCACACCATCCCTCTCTTTATTTGCTTCTTCCATACCCCTCTCTATGAAAAAGGGCCGTATCGCCAAAATGAAAAAGAAAAGATGCCAATGTGCACACAAGAAAACAATGCAATCTTGAGTCAAATAGAGGAGAGATTCACAACAAAAAAATACAATCAATGTAATTGCAAACATATTATAAAATCTCGAGTTGAATACAGGAGAGATTCACTACTTCCTTTCATACCACCCTTCACTCTCTTTTCCACCTACATGCACAATGAATGCCTCATTTTGGCCACTCTTTTGTAAAACACCAGTGTCAGATCAGATGCACACTTGTTGTTCTATGGGTATCTGTGGACTCTTACAAAACTCTTAGACATGCTTGATGTTGGAAAAAGTGGGGAGGAAGTGATTTTGAGAAATGAACTCATGAACGAAGATATTGTAAGATGTGTTATGTGATCTCAGGAGGTTAAGATGCTAAGCCATACAAAGTATAAAAGAAACAATCATGATGTGAAGATGGGGCAATCACATGAGTTGAAAGTATTCCTTTGGCGACTGTTCCAGATTTTGTGTTACTTGAGGACAAGCAACGTTAAAGTTCGGGGTGTTTTGACGAATGCATATTCATCTTAGTTTTATTTGCCACTTTTGGCCTAGTTTTGCAGTGAATGCTAATATACACCCCTGGAATATGCTCATATATAATTTTCCTCAGTTCCATATCATTATTCAGAGTTTTGATCAAATCTATTCATCTCCACTACAATATTGAACATCGCGCTATGTGTGCCAGTGTAGGAGGTGTAGGGGACGGTGGTCCCGCTAACCGACTAGCATGATCAAGAAACTTTCGATATTTTGTACCCTTTTTTGATGGCTAGATCCTTCATCAGAAAGCATCCTCATCATTCAGAGGATTCATCAACGCATGCCATTCGACCCTCAGCAATAGCCCCCCGGGTGGGTTTGCTTCATGATGACCGCGACCGCAGCCAAGCAAAGAATGACCGTGACTCACATGGACCGCGACCCCTGAGCACACCTCGACCTGATGGAGATCGCGACCTCACATAGAACCGTGACCTAGTTGCACCTCCACCTGAGGTTGGACCGCAACCTCAAAAGATCACGACCTACATGGGATACCTCGACCTCCATACCGCGAGAACACGAAAGCTGCGATCATTGCTAGATCGCGACTGTGATCGTACCCCTCCACAACCTGACTTCAACCGTGTCTGGTACCACACCACGAGCGCGGCACACCAATGGAACTGCAGAACACCACCGTGACCGTGGCCAAGCAAAGGACCACGAATGCGATATACAACCTCGACTGCGGCCAACACCTCAAATGCGGAGTTAAGTTGGTGGAGTGTGCCTATAAATAGGCCACCCAGCCATCTTGTCAAACCATCTCTTCCATGACGCCGAGAGGCTGGCGCTCTGTGCCCAACCCTCAAGAAGATGATATCCACCACCAAGGACTACCTCTATGGAGTTCTTACCTCTCCTCCATCTCCACTCCATCCAGATCTATCTTCTAGCCACAGAAGTAGTTGGACTTCAGATCTGCAGATCTACTCCGCCACCAGCCACCTACCGCTTCTTCTCTTGTGAGCAAGAGAAGAGAAGAGAAGGAAGAAGGAGAGAGAAGATATGCCTCACCTACCTTGGTGTTCTCTCGCTCCTCATTCCAGATCTGCCCCGACATCATGTAGAAGACCATTTCTCCACTGAGCTCCGGCCACCTTCTTCACTATGACCATGGCAAAATCTTCCCTTTCTCTTATTTTTCTTGTTTCCATCATGAGGAGTGAGTAGTCCTCTTTGCTGGGGTGCGGGGACTAGCCCCACTACCCATGGTTACATGTTCATCTCAAAACATTCCATGGCTTGTATATAACTTTTCATCTTGTGACAATCGTTTGATGCGTGCTTGTAGACTAATCACCTGCCTTGCACGGTCTATTATAACCCTTTGTTGTGAGAACTTCAATACTTAGGTTTATTAATAACGTTTATCATGGTTGATGCCTTGACGAGAACTTCTCAAAGATATCTTCGGAGTAGTAAGTGTGTGATATGTAGGTGACGAGACATCTGATGCCTATAGGTGATGCTTACACGAACCTAACTTCTGTATGAAGGGTTTGCAACTCCATTTAGATGGTTTTATCTTACCTGGATGTGTTTTGGACATGTTTTCATGTTTAGTGGTGGTGAAACCTAGTTCCACCCCAGTGATTCCCATCATTAATCTAGACTCTATTTTAATTCCCGCTCTTTACTTTTCTTGCATTTAGTTTAACTAAACCTAATCAATTATTTGTCTAAATATTAGTCTTACTTGGACTAGATCTGAGTAGAAAGATTCTTAAAAACATTTTCCTTTGGGATTTGATCCTTAACTATACTGCGATAAGACTCGTCCACTTGCGGGTGGTATTATTACATGAGGTTTTGGTAAAAACTTAGGGATTTCAGCCCTGGGTGAATTTGTTAGTGTAGTAAGAACCACGTCAAAACGCCATGAATCATATGGCGATTATTCATAATGTAACCACATACCTGTTCAGTAGATTTAACAAGCTAATAGCAAATCCAAGCAAGAAATAGTCCAAGCAAGTAGTTCAATCCACACAAGCAAGAATCCAGAAAAGTATGTGTACTCTACTTACTATTCACTTTATCAGATTTTATCTATTCAACTTGGACTCACTTCCTAGGGTATTCTATTTCTTTTTAGGGTTTCATTAGGGTTCCTCTTCATCATTATCACTACAAACCCTAAAACAGCAAAACTGGTTGTAAACCCTAATTAGCTTGTTAAAACCTTCCTGACAGGCTTAGGATCAACTCAATACTACTTTCTTCTAGTGAATCTCAAATTAACCACTTTAAACATTCTTCACCCTAAATTAGGGTTCTATGTGCATTTTAACATATTCATGTGTAAAAACCCCATGGAAAACATATTATCATCTAAATCAGATTCAATCCTTATTCTTTCTCTCAACAGGTTACTATATCTCAAAATAACCTAATTAAGACATTAAATCTGATTTCCAAACACAATTAGGGTTTTCACATTATTTAATGCATAATCATGGTTAACTTAAAGCACTTTTGGAGTTAAAAATGATTTCAGTCTTTAATATCATTTTTATTGGATTCCCCACATTCTCCTGATCAATTTTTATATATAATTTGTCTTAATCGGAGTTACCAATCACCAGCTATGATTTTTCAAGTTAAATTACTTTTTGACCAATAAGAAATTGACACGTCATAAAAGTCAGGATACTACCTCGTCGCCAAGTAGACTCAGATCTGCCAATCCAACCCTTCCAACTTGATGCTCGCACCTCGGTGGCCAAGGCAAGCCTAGAAGTCACAAGGAATGAACTGCCCTCCATTGGCTTCAACACTCAGCTACACCCTTGGGGATAAAAACATCAATCGCCTTAGATCTTTCCCCTACCTCTTGACGTCCTTTGTGCGCAGAATTGGGCCGACCCCCGGTCAACACTGGGGTTGGCATCGCATCCTTGCTTCTCAAACTATGAAACAAAGATACGCCCACCTTCGTCAGGTCCTACCGAACTCGCGTGCAACTCTGATTTCTCCAGTCATGAGCTAGTTGGATGGGTCACGGAGAACAATCTCCGGCGGCAGTTCCAGAGAAGAAAGGATGAAATTTGAGGGATGCATAGAAATTTGAAGGCAGGGGATGGGTGTGGGGAGTCGCGCAAGGTCTCGCAAACCTGAGGGAGTTCTCAGAGGGGAATTCTACCCCATATATATAGGCATGGCTGTGGAGGGTGGTCGGTGAGAGTCATGGAGTTTGGGGGATTCTTCCAGAGCTTCCTGAAGATGGCAAAACTCAGGCTCATTGAGTTTGTAATCTCATCCCGAAACTAATGGGATGATCTCGGGGAGTCCTTGCCGACCAGGGAGAGCAGGATGTTGAGGGGGAGAGGGAACTGTACTGTTCCTATTTCCAGTCCATGGTCGAGAGTGGGAGACAAGTTACCCACCATCAGATCCACGATCGACCGATTTAGAGTGAGCGCGTGACATTAAAGGCAAAAACATAGCTTTCCTTATCTAATTAAAAAGGTGACATTTAATACGATATAGAGATTATCACATCACCTTAGGATAATTTGCAAAAAGCATATCTCTCAATTCATACATCCTCTTTCAACCAAAATTTAGGAAAAACTTCCTCTTAGATTTATCTACTCGCATACCAAATTTGTGTCCCAACTCAAAAGGAAAAATGCATTATCTACATGTGCAAGTTATCCTTTAATAAAGTTTATTTAATTGGTATTTTCTCTTTCTTCTCCTATTATCTTTGTAACTTGGACTCCTTGGAACCGAAGAAACCCCAAAGATACTAGATCCTTCCTTGAAGGATAATTCTTAGCCTTCTAGATGCTTCTACATCTTTCTTTTCTTATTATCTTAGTTATTCCTTCATTAATTGATTTCTTTTCCTTTTATTTCATTTTTCTTGTTATTGGGCCCAATATCCAACAAGGCCCATGAAATCAAACACACCAGGCTATTTATCAAAGGAATCCATTCAAGGCACATAAATCATACAAATTACATAATCATACATTTATTGGGGAAATTGCATTTCCACCCAAAAGAACCCAAAAATTGGGGTTGTAACAAATACAAACCAATGCAAAAGCATGTCTGATTGTCACAAGTAAACTAGGGGTGGCAATCCAATTTGGGTAGAGTAGGTTTTATTTCGGGTCATTTTGGTCAATACTTTTTGGCTAGACCCTAGACTTGCAAAAGATGGATTTTTAGATCGAAACCCTTGACCCTACATATAATTTCGGATTTATCGAGTCTGACTCGTATATCCAATACCAAGAGAATAATTAAAAAAATACTATGATTTGTCTAATCATTGATAATTTCTAAGTGTAATTAATAGACTCATTGTGATAAACTTACAATGTGATTGCGAAACACATATAGAGCCTATTTTATTTTGTTCGAGAGTTTTAAACACAAATTCATAACATAATTAGTATAATAAATCATACAATTCAATAAAAAATCATGTATGATTGCCAAACTAAACTTCATGATTGATGGATTACTAATTTAATAGGCCATTGGGTGTTTTAAAATATAGTATTTTTAATTTTATATAAAATATAATTGTGAATTTCGGTTCAATTGGGTCAATTTGGGTTTAAATTCCAAATCCGGACTCAGCCGTAAATTAATTTTGGGTTCTTTTGGTTTGAGGCATGTAAGGACCCTGACATGAGTTTTGGGGTAACCCTATTTGTTTTATCTTGATCATGTGCTTAGAACCTTGCTCTAATCTTTTGAGATGTGATTAGGGCTTGTGGAGAGGTTATGTCTTTAGTTGAGATTGTTTGGTTGATGTTTGTGCTTTTTGTGTTAGTTTTGGTGCAAATTACAAATTTCCCAATAAGGGGTTGATGTGCAATTTGCCACCTCTAGAGTGTTCCTTCTCTCTCATGGCTTCTTAAGGGAGTGTGTGGTTCTTTGGGGAGCCTTATTTGGCTCTTGGTTGAGTAGTATCACCCTTAGTGAACATTAGGGTTTTCTAGGATTTGGGTGCCTAAGCATTGTGACCTTGTTGTTTTGCCATGACCTAGGTCGTGACCCAGAACCGTTGTGGGGTGTCACGCTCACAACACTTCCTCCTTGGTGTGGTGGTCGCGACCAGGGTTTTCTTGGGTAAAGGTGGAGGTAGGAGAGGTGTGTCTCGACCTAGGCTTTTGGGGTGGTCTTGGTGTCATGACCTTGGGACTCTAGGTGTGTCACAGTCATGACATATGGTCATTTGCTTAGATGGTTGAGATCCTACCTAGGGATATCACCATCTCTTACATGTAGACCTTATGTGGTTACAAGTTGGCCCTTTTAGTGGACTAGTGTTCCTTTAGAGCTCTATCTTGTTGACACCTTATCCTTTGCCTTACCCCCTCCTCCTTTTCTATATGAACCCTCTTCTCTCCATGCAAGTGATTATTTTTAGTCATCTTCTTCCTTCCTTCTTTTGTGCTCACCCTTAGAGTTTGGTGGAGCAAGAAGGTGTGATCTTGGCACCTTGGAGGTGGCTCATCCCTTGCATGCAGTGGTTGTGGTGATCCTTGGCCATCTCTAGCTCTGGTGAGTGTTTTATCTTCTTTCTTTGGTGTTCCTTCAAATCTCCTACCCTATCTTCTTCCTTTTTCTCGGCCTTGGGCCATGTGTTTCCAAGGTAACACTCTTGTGTGTAAGCAAGTGAGTTTGTTTTCTCCTTTCTCCCTTCTTTCTTTGGTTTGGTTTTGAGGTTTTTCTCTCTCCTCTTGAGCTATCTGTTGACCTTTATGTCTCTCTCTTCTTGAGGTACTTTTGTGGACGAGAGTGGAGCTCTCGGTGGAGCTTCTTCTGCCCTTAGATCATGTACTTGGAATCTCTTGATCTTAGAGCTTGCAGCTTTGGTGGTGATCTTCTTAAGGGGGGTTATATAACAGAAAACCTTCTCTATTATTACACTTCTTGATATGTAGTGTTGTTGTTTTCCCTCTAAGATGTACCTCTATCATGTTGGTGTATGAAGCTTAACCCTAGAATTCGTTGGGAAGAGTTATCAGTCTTGGTTTGGGAGTAATCGAAACCCTAGCCTTCTTATATTAGTTATGGGTAGAGATGATGATATGGGGTCTATTTCCTCATGTTTGAACCTTAATCTAGCCCCCATGTTTGGTGTTTGTATACCTATAAGTAAGTGAGAGGCTAGTTTTAGTTTTGGTCATATTGGCTATGGTTTCTCTTCCTTTAATCATGTTTTTTTTAGACCTTTGCCTTAGGGCTTGTGGAGATCGATTTGTTTGAGTCTCCTTCCCTAGTAATCATGGTTCTTGCTCAGTTTTGGACTTGTTTTGGTGACGTAGGTGTTTACCCCTTGGCATAGTCACAACCAAGGAGGTTTTGTGGTCAAGGAATGGGCATGGGCATCGCGGTCACGACATAGCCCCTTTGGGATGGCCGCGACTGATAACACCCAAATTAGTGCATATTATCTATGCATTTTATCTATAGTTTCATATCACCTTGGCCTTAATATGCCCCTTTTTGCTCATGTTTTAGTTCCTGTTACCTTTACTTAGATAAAGTAGCTAGCTAGCCAACTATGTAGCTAAATAGCCAATATTGGATTAGCATGCACCGAACACAGATGAACGACCTCTTTTACTCTCTCTCTCTCTGCTAAACCCAGGCCCAGTGAATTGTATTATTTGATATATCATCTAATGATGAACACATGTTCATCATTACTAACTATCTTGGGCCCATTTTATCTCTAATTACTTACTTTCATTGCCTAATTCTCTCCACACATCCATGTTCAATCTAATAGATTTAACCTCTATGCTAATGGGATTTGTATCCTTGATATGCAGGTCGATATCTAGCTTTTAGGCCCAAGCGAACACAAGCCCATCAACTTATGGGGTCGGCCCCTTTATTTCCATACATAGCTACAGTGCTGTGACTCTCCTTTCTCTTCTCTCTACCAACCCTAATTGCGATCACGATTCCCTCCATCCTGGTCGCGATTGTTTCCACTGCAACCCATAGTTTCCCTCCACTCAAACAGTTGGCCACTATTCCCCTTTCTACCCTAATCGTGACCCACAATCAGTAGACTGCGACCCGCAGAAGCTGCTCCTCACACTCACGATCCGCTCTTCCATCATCACACCTCAGCCAGCTGCCCACACCGTGGTCTACCCTTCTCCAAACCGTGACCAATTCACCCATTCACCACGACCTTCCTCTGCCTTGACCCGAGGTCCTCCATCGCCTGCTGCTCACCAACGTCACCTGCACCTCAACCCTACCACCATAAACCCTACAGCTGCCCGCAGCTTCTTCTTCTCCGCTGCTCCTCACCACGGCAACAACAACCTCTTCTCCATCGTTGCTGGAATCCGTTATCATCTCCATGCTCGCAGTCTCCTTTCTATGCAAACTGCCATCATCTCCGATCCTCGACCACCTGCTCCTCTTGACTACACTAGTGACCAAAGACAGGCCGCGATCTTGATCGCGACCTCAACGTCCACCCGCAGTCTTCACCAACCAGTCGCCTGCATTCGCGATCGTGACCTGCTCTCCCATCCAGCAGACCGCGACCTCCTCACCTCACCATGACCTAAGGTTCTCTGCCTCCCTCTGCAAACCCTACCTCCATAGCAGAGCGACACCCGTCATTTCTCCTCCAACCGGTTGTCACTGCATCCCAACAATTGCTCCTGTGGTTTGCCTCAACTACAAACACTGCGACCACCTTCAGGTCATGATCATCACCCTCCTCCACAGATCGCGACCTCACCCTCATCACCTCAGCAGTGCTTTCGCCACACTTCTGCTCATATGCTTCCACCTCTTGTCCTCGAGCCCACTTTCATCTCCACAACTGCCTTCCACCACTGCCTATAGCAGGGACCACAACCTGCAACCAAGGCCAGTGAAACCATGACTGAGAGTCCAGAGAAGGGGTCAAGAAAGGAGTCCAGACCCCAGGCATCTAGCCTTGAGGCCAAAGGGCTGTTGGGTCGAATCCAGATGCTGGAAGGCTGTCGGGTTGGAGACAGAGCCTCGGGGAAGCATCCCAAGGTCTGAGAGGACGGAGGCAGCCAATCTACATGCTCTAGCAGCCACCATCCTTCACTCTCTCTCTCTTCCATCCCCATCTCAGTTTTACTCTCTCTAAGGGTGGAAACCAAGGAGAGAGAAGATCTCTGCTATGTTCATCCTCACCATTAAGGAGAGAGAAGATCCACATCACCACTCTCCTCCACTGCTGGTCTACGATCTCCACATGTAGAAGTTGAGGAGAGAGAAGATTAGTCTACACCAACATCCTCTCACATCAACCGGGCTACTGTTTGGAGTAGATCTAGAGAGAGAGAACCAAGGAGTCCAGAAGGATGAAGAGGAGGACTAAGGAATGAGATCCGACCTACACAGAGACTAAGGAGCAAGAGCCACCTTTCCTCTACGGGCCATATCTCTTTCTTCTTCTCTTTCATTCTACTGCATTCCTTTGTTTCTTGTACAAACAATGTTCATCCCTCTTTGTTCGGTGCTAACCATGCTTGTCTATGGCTAGTTAGCTCCTTCTTGTCTATGTAGCCCGATCTAGGCATGTATATGTACTTTTACCTTAAGCAAGTAGATTCATATTAGATCTAGTATGTTGCATGTTCTATTTTCTCTTTCCAAGTTATGATTGCTAGTTTGGTTGATCTCTTACTAGTTTGAACTACTATTTCTTCGTATATCGCGAGATCCGTGTAGGAACGGTTAAGATAAGATAGTTTGGATCCGAACCCGAGAGGAGGATGATCCAAGGTATTTTGTTCCTAACATCCCGGAATATCCTAAGACCTGAGAGGGAACTTAGTATATTCCGAGGTGTTGATATGTCATTCCTCGGGATAGGGTCGATGACATATTGTTGATGGTTTTAGTCACGCTTTGCGAAAGTGAGTGGGATGACCCATAGGACAGATGCCATTGTGCGTACTAGATCTTGCTTAGGTGTTTAAGGGTTGTCTACGCCCGAGAACGAGTGCATAGACTGCCCCATTTTTGGTTACATAGCCAGGAACTCTCTTTCTTTGATTAGTAGAACCACGAGATCGATTTTGTTTTTTTTCTTCTTTGTTTTGTTTTAATTCTACACAACCCGCTAAACTAGTTCTAGCACCCTTTTTATCAACCATAACTTTTGGCTTATCTGACTAAAGAACAAAATCTGTGGCATTCTAAACGTCACCACGTCCCTGTGTTTGACCCCGTACATCTACTTCGACCCCGTAATAAAAGTTGTGGGGGCATAGAAGGTTTCGAGTTATAAATTTAAGAGTTCGATTCCTTCTGAATCTGCCTCCATATTCCAGACGTGCAAATCAGGCCGATCAACTTTTTGGTGCCGTTGCCGGGGACGTGGTAATCCACATTTACACGCTTAAAAGATTTTTGTTCTGTCACTATAAGCCTGTATATATATGCATAGTTTTTATTTTATTTTAAACATACTTGTTCATATATACTGAATACATCTTCCTTTTCTTATACCTTTTTCAGCCATGGATCTTGCTTTGGTGAGACAAGTTATCTTGTCCACCTGTCCTCCCGAGTTTTTTGCAGTTCTGACTGCTGGAAAATAATTGAAGGCCGTGCTCTACAGCTAGTTGAGTTATACTTACCTCCACCGTCATCATATGTCGAGATTCTAATAGCAGAGACCACTAGTCAGCCCTCGATTCTTGTGCTATCATGGGATCAGGAATTGATTAGGGCAGTGGAGTTGTCTAGGGAAAGTATTCACGCACTCACCTCCTTAGCCCCTCATCTTCAAGAAGAGGTCGATCCCATGCAACAACTACTAGAAGAGCAGGATCGTCATCTCAAAGTAGCCACCGAGGCTGTAGACCACAGTAGAAGTCTGCTTCAAACTATTGAACAAGGATTCATCCTAAAGCATCAGTTTGATACAGCGGGTTCCCCTTATATATGCATGGCAGAATCGACGGGTCTCGAAATCATTTCTGCTCAAGTACAACAACTTCATGATAAAGATGTTGAACAAGGCAGGAGGCTCCAAGAGCTCATCGATTTGGTTACAATCCAATTACAACTGCCATCACAAGACAACGAAGACATTAGTCATCAAGACCATTCCATTGGGTCTGAAGTGGAGTATGCATCACCATCCTATTCAGACCATCAACTGGATTCACTGAGATTTTTATGCGAAGATCAACCCACTTCGGGAAACCCTTCATTCTATCCAGATGATCCACTTGATGAACCAATGGAAGATATGAATCATAGACATGAATGGGTCTATGATGACGATGATGAAGAATAAAAAAGCCAATCAACCTCACAGCCAGAAGGTTGGTTTGAGGAAACAGAGTCAGATATTGAACCAGACCAAAGTGACGTCTCTCATATTGAGACTTGTTACTTCGCTTTGAGCAGTACACCAACCATGGTCTGGAACAACTTGTTCGATGACGATGATGATAGCTGCTCGACATGGAGCAGTGAGTATACTGACGACGACGAGTTGGAGCAGCACGCGCCACCATTTACACCCTTACCTTTGCAAGGTAGGGTGGATGTCAAGGGGGCAGGATGGACGGTTCACTACAACATGACTGCTGACCATGAAGACACCCCTGACTCCATGCCAAGTGATAAGCTTGGGGTGGTAGAACCACAAACAGATTCTTCAGGGGGTACTTCTTGCATAGAAGATGATTGGATGACTCAGATTGTACATGAAGATCTATCTGAGCATACAACCTCAAGTGTAGAGATGGATATAGAAGATATGAGTCCTCAAGATGACATCCAACCTCTATCATGCATCTCATCCTGTGTTGACATCCCATGACCTTCATTTTCATATTCATATAATGAAAGGTACCCTGAGGATGATATGCCGAAGAATTCATCCCAGTGTAGTTCAAGCCACATCCACCACAAAGATGACTTCACCGAGTCGCCAGATTTCACTTTTCTTCTTTGGACTCAGTAGGGCCAACACATCCACCTATTTTACTCATATTATGTGGAGGAACCCATCGGCAAGACACATGTGACACTGGTCCCAAAACTTAGGATTTGGGATCCCAATGTTGGTATCATGGGGCAGCCACCCCCTTTTCTCTTACCCACCCTCCCACCCTTTTATTACAATAAATTCTGCTTTTCATGTTTTTAATTAGTTAGTTTCTTTACTTTAACTGTTTTTATATCCTTGCATCCATGCATCATCTTTAGAACTTCAATAACTGCCTTTGAAATCATGCATTCCTGCCTCACTATCTCAAGTTTAAGTCTTGCTCGAGGATGAGCAAAGTTTTAAGCTTGGGGTGGTAGGCTTCACCCTTCTTTCTCTTTACCCTTCTTGCATTCATGTTTATTTCCTACATTTAGTTTTAAAATTTCAAAATTTTCAGTTTTTTAGCTTTGCAATTATGGCTATATGGTGCGAATCTAATAGATAAATGCTTGACTTTATGCCTAGATGCACACTTTTCATCTTAAAAATTGCTTGACCTTTTGCTTGACTTGCTCTTTGGTTCTTTCCTTGAGTTTGGTAATAAATATAAGGCTACGTCCTTTTTTCATAGATTAAATCTAAATTCCCTTGATCTATGTTGTGAATGGAAAATCCATGATAAAGGACCGTTGGAATGAGCTAAAACATGGTCAAAGAATCCTAGTTGCGGATTCATGAGCTTGCCTCTATTCTAAGGATTCTTGAATCATAATTGCAACTTTGCACACATGTGTCAAGTAGATCATGATGAGCTTTGACCTATGATCAAGATGAAGTGTTCTCCTTGATGGACTACGTGCCTTCTCACATTAGATTGAGTCAAAAAGATGAAAAATATAAAAACGTGCAAAAGAGGCTTGGCTGCCCACAAAATCCCAAAAATATCTATATAGTTCTCACCCAAGCCTACAAATAGAATGCAGAGAATAAAAGCCTGAGAGTGAATAAATGAGTGTTGTTTTATCTTTTAGGAGAGTTGAGGATGGTGCCCAGCCGGTGTATGACTGTGCTCACGAATGCGGATATGTTGTGCCTGGTAGTATCACTCCAAATTCTCATTAGAGAGTCACTAAGAACCCCTAGGAGACCTATGAGATCATCCCAGTAGCAGGGTTGGTTTGGGCGTAGTACGAGGAGTTCATCTCACTACTTTGGACCAACTGGTTCAGACTCCAGGGACTGTTGCTCGCTACATGGACCAACCTAATGCAGATCGGGACCCTCAGAAGTCATTAGTGTCTTTTTGCTTTGTTTCTTAGGACATGAATGAGTGTGAGGCACATTGTTCCCGATTGGTATGCATGGATTCATGGTGATGGCTCATTGCTCATCAACCGCATGATCACCTATGTGGCAATTCTCTCATGTTTAATAATCATGATTCAAACCCTCATGAATATCAGAAGACTGTAGTGAATTTGCTTAATCTTTCCTGGACAATCTTTGATCTTGCTTTGACAGGACTGTGGTTGATTTGGTGGTTTTTTTTTTTCTAAAACGACATGGATCAAGAGAATCGATGTTTTAAACTATTTTCTTAACCTCAACATCTATTTCCAAGCTTAATTTGGATGTTATCTTTTGTTCTTTGAGCATAGTCTTGCTTGAGGACAAGCAAGTTTTAAGCCTGGGGTAGTTGATAACACCCAAATTAGCACATATTATCTATGCATTTTATCTATAGTTTCATATCACCTTGGCCTTAATATACCCCTTTTTGCTCATGTTTTAGTTCCTGTTACCTTTACTTAGATAAAGTAGCTAGCTAGCCAACTATGTAGCTAAATAGCCAATATTGGATAAGCATGCACCGAACACAAATGAATGACCTCTTTTACTCTCTCTCTGCTAAACCCATGCCTAGTGAATTGTATTATTTGATATATCATCTAATGATGAATGCATGTTCATCATTAATAACTATCTTGGGCCCATTTTATCTCCAATTACTTACTTTCATTGCCTAATTGTCTCCGTGCATCCATGTTCAATCTAATAGATTTAACCTCTATGCTAATGGGATTTGTATCCTTGATATGTAGGTCGAACTCCAGCTTTTGGGCCCAAGCGAACACAAGCCCATCAACTTATGGGGTCGACCCATTTATTTCCATACACGGCTATAGTGCCGTGACTCTCCTTTCTCTTCTCTCTACTAACCCTAATTGCGATTGCGATTCTCTCTAGCCCGATCACGATTGTTTCCCCTACAGCCCGCAGATTCCCTCCACTCAAACAGTTGGACACTATTCCCCTTTCTACCCTAATCGCGACCCGCGATCAGTAGACCGCGACCCATGACAGCTTCTCCTCACACTCACGATCTGCTCTTCCATCATCACACCTCGGCCAGCTACCCACACCGCGGTCTACCCTTATCCAAACCATGACCAATTTTCCCATTCACAGTGACCTTGCTCCACCTTGACCCAAGGTCCTCCATCGCCTACTGCTCACCAACGTCACCTGCACCTCAACCCTACCACCATCAACCCTAGAACTGCCCGCGACTTCTTCTTCTCCGCTGCTCCTCACCACGGTGGCAGCAACCTCATCTCCATCACTGCTGGCATCCACGATCATCTCCACGCTCGCGGTCTCCTTTCTATGCAAACTGCTATCATCTCCGATCCTTGACCACATTCTCCTCTCGACTGCGCCAGTGACCAAAGATAGGCGATCGCAATCACGATCTTGATTGCAACCTCAACGTCCACCCGCGGTCTTCACCAACCAGCCGCCTGCATTTGCGATCGCGACCTGCTCTCCCATCCAGCATACCACAACTTCCTCACCTCACCTCGACCTGAGGTTCTCTGCCTCCCTCTGCGAACCCTGCCTCCATAGTAGAGCGGCGCCTGTCATTTCTCCTCCAACTGGTCGCCGCTTCATCCCAACAATCGCTCCTATGGCTTGCCTCAACTACAAACACCACGACCACCTTCAGGTCATGATCATCACCCCCTCCACAGATCGCAACCTCACCCTCATCACCTCGGAAGTGATTCTGCCACACTTCCGCTCATATGCTTCCACCTCTTGTCCTCGAGCCCGCTTTCATCTCCACAACCGCTTTCCACCACTACCTATAGTAGGGACCACAACCTGCAACCAAGGCTAGTGAAACCACGACCAGGAGTCCAGAGAAGGGGTCAAGAAAGGAGTCCAGACCCCAGGCATCCAACCTTGAGGCAAAAGGGCTATTGGGTCGAATCCAGATGCTGGAAGGCTGCCGGGTTGGAGCCAGAGCCTCGGGGAAACATCCCAACGTTTGAGAGGACCGACGCAACCAGTCTACATGCTCCAGGAGCCACCAACCTTCACTCTCTCTATCCTCTATCCCCATGTCAGATCTACTCTCTCTAAGGGTGGAAACCAAGGAGAGAGAAGATCTGTGCTACATTCATCCTCACCACCAAGGAGAGAGAAGATCCGCATCACCGCCCTCCTCCACTACTGGTCTACAATCTCCATAGGCAGAAGCTGAGGAGAGAGAAGATCAGTCTACACCAACATCCTCTCACATCCACCGGACTGTTGTTTGGAGTAGATCTAGAGAGAGAGAACCAAGGAGTGCAGAGGGATGAAGAGGAGGACCAAGGAATCAGATCCGACCTGCATGAAGACCGAGGAGCGAGAACCACCTTTCCTCTACGTGCCATATCTCTTTCTTCTTCTCTTTCATTCTACTGCATTCCTTTGTTTCTTGTACAAACAATGTTCATCCGTATTTGTTCGGTGCTAACCATGCTTGTCCGTGGCTAGTTAGCTCCTTCTTGGCTATGTAGCCCGATCTGGGCATGTATATGTACTTTTGTCTTAAGCAAGTAGATTCATATCAGATCTAGTATGTTGCATGTTTTATTTTCTCTTTCCAAGTTATGATTGCTAGTTTGGTTGATCTCTTACTAGTTTGAACTGCTATTTTTTCCTGTATCGTGAGATCTGTGTAGGAACGGTTAAGATAAGATAGTTTGGATCCGAACTTAAGAGGAGGATGATCCAAGGTATTCTGTTCCTAACATCCTGGAATATCCTAAGACCTGAGAGGGAACTTAGTATATTCTGAGGTGTTGATATGTCATTCCTCAGGATAGGGTCGATGACATATTGTTGATGGTTTTAGTCACGCTTTGTGAAAGCGAGTGGGACGACCCATAGGACAGATGCCACTGTGTGTATTAGATGCTTGCTTAGGTGTTTGAGGGTTGTCTACGCCCGAGAACGAGTGCATAGACTACCTTGTTTGTGGTTACATAGCTAGGAACTCTCTTTCTCTGATTAGTAGAACCATGAGCTCTATTTTGTTTTGTTTTGTTTTGTTTTCTTTGTTTTGTTTTAATTCATGACAACCCGCTAGACTAGTTCTAGCACCCTTTTTATCAACCATCGCTTTTGGCTTATCTGACTAAAGAATGAAATCTGTGGCGTTCTAAACGTCACGATGTCCCTGTGTTTGACCCCGTACATCTACTTTGACCCCATAATAAAATTTACGGGGGCCTAGAAGGTTTCGGGTTATAAATTTAAGAGTTTTATTCCTTTTGAATCTGCCTCCGTATTCCGGACGTGCTAATCACACCGATCACCGACCTAGTTGGCTTTGGTTGAGGTGTCCCTGCTTATGGTGGGATTTGAACTAGTGATGTTGGGTTGAGACCTTTCGAGCCTAGCAACCTTGAAACCGCTATCTTGTTGCCTTGTATTGGTGGAGACAATCCTTGGAGTGGTGCTCATGACATGTTGGTAATGAGGCACCACGGTCGTGACACAGAGGTGCTTGAGTACCTTGGCTACAACATGATGGTTGAAGGGTGGGGTGAAACCCTAACCCTAATGCCACGGGAATGACATGAAGAAGAGGGTCACGACATGGTGTGAGAGTGAAGGTCAAGGTACCATGGTGTATGCCGCGGTCGCGACATACTAAGGAGGGTGGCCGCTACCAATGAGATTAAGAGGTTAACATGTGGTGATAGTATGTGGCTGTGAAACATGTATGAACATCTAACATTAACCATGTATACACGTGTTATGCTGTTTTGTATGATCTCTAATATTCTCTAATGATGTTGCTTTATCTTGACACACTCCATGATGGTGGAGGGTGGTGGTTCTAGGGTGGTTGATTTCCCTCAACCTCGTGAACCCTAATCGGCAAAAGTGGGAACTCTTAACCCTAAAAATGAATAAGTCTTTCTTAAACCTTTTCCATGGCTGGCTATGATGTTGTGTGATTATCTCTCTCTTGGTTGTCATCTTATAACCATGTAGGGTTTGTGGAATTGATTATCATATCTAATGTGTGTTATGATGGCTATGATGCGAGACAAGAATTGAATATGCCTTGTGTGGCATGCTGACTATGCAGGTGATATAGGAATATAGAAGTTGGGCCTTATGACCTAACAATGATTATTGTAATGACATAAGACAATCTTTCCTACTGATAAAGTTGAGGGATTGATATCCCATGGCATGTGGCTTTGTTGATGATTCCGTGAATGTCAATCATACAGGCGTCATGTAGTGACAATGTGACAAGTTCACACCTTATATGTCATATCTGCGGGAAGAGTACTATGCCCTTATCTTGGTAGAATTTGTCATGATTTTATACGTTATAACTTGATTGATGCTAAAAGACACTTAAATGACCTAACTAATAAAGTGGAACCTAATAATGTATCTTTGCCTTATGCCATAGACCCATTCAGTGTCAGCTTTTGATGAATGGTGAAACGCGTTTAACTCGGAGCACAGTGAAGCCATTTGAACTTGGGGCACATATTTTTGAATATGTGGGGGTGAGGACAAAAATCCCCTTACATCTAGGTTATACGATACATGATTGGATGTGGGATATACCCTGAAAGGAGTACGACATTGGGCCATAGCTTAAATTTTGTGATGCAAGATTGGCTACGAGCCATACCCTGGCCAGAATGCAACTGTGACCCGTAGCTCAATTCACTAGCATCGTGACCTGTACCCAGATGGTCTAGGTTTGTAAAGCTAAACTATATGTTGCTGATAGCAGTCTGACTGATGATGTCACTATAGGTTCACTTGTACTGACTGAGGGGGTGAGGTCATGGATTTCGACTCTTCCACTAGACCTTGTATGGCACTTATTTTGACTTAGCATATTTGGTGGGATTTGGGTGGTATGACTCAAATCCTTAGGGCATAAATAAAATATGTAATCATCCATGTAGTATACTTGTGTAGGATCAAATATGGAAACATTGAATGAGGCCTTGCTTGCTTTTGTACAATATAGTTGTTGGGGAATATACATGTTCTTCATATTCCTTTCATAATGTTAAGATGTTTCATAATCTAGTAGTAATTACTTATTCTATTAGTAATGATTTACTAGCTTATCAAGGTTGTAACTTTATGGTTTCACTTTAATCACCTTACTTGTGATAATAATAGTGTTTATGGACAGTTATATCTCCCACTGATATTTGGAATCTCACCCCGTGGGTTTCCCACATCCTTTTAGGTGGATGTGCATGAGGAGGCAGAGATCGTGCAACAGAGACTGAGAAGAAACAAGAAGGACAATAGTTGGCAAGGTTGAAAGTGTTGCTGGTGGTTCTTTTGTTGTTAGAGTTCTAGAGTCGTCCCTGTACACTCAAGTCCTTGGGATGATTGGTGGATGCGTTTGTTGACGTGTTCCGATACATGTTTGGCTTGTGTAATTTTTTATGTATGGACATATGTGGACATGTATATATATGTTCGAGAGAGGTTTCATTGAAACATGCTGATGGAATGCATGGGAAGAATCCTATTATGTGAACAAACTCATATGTAAAGCTTCTTTCTGTTTGGATCTGAATGAAAATGGTTTTAATTTCCAATGTTTTCCTGTGATCCACTGGTTAGTGTTTTATTGCATTTTGTTTTGAGTAATCTCGCTTTGTGTAGCATGGGGCGTCACACTTAGTTGGTATCAGAGCTTTAGGTTCATTGAGTCTACAAGGACCTAGGATTAGGGTTGTGTCTATTCTTATATCCTCTAGTATGTCTTATAGTGGTTTCTACTTATGCAGAAGAAGTAGAAACACCTAAAGATGTTTGGAGAACATGAAGAACATGCTATTGAGAGAAGTGTCAGTGTACCAGGTGGTGGTGTAAGGAACCAGGAATGGGAAGATTGGGTACCTAAGGGTAACCAGTTTGACCCAGCTATGATTGAAAACCCTGTCTTTCAGTCTCTTTTTGGGCAGTTTATGGCTACAATGATGCATATGGCAGACATGATGTTTGCACCTCAACTTAGGGTACCAATTCCCAATGTGGAATCTTTAGGGACTGGAAAGACCTTTGAGTGGATTCACCATGTTGGGGCGGTGGAGTAATGTGGGATGGATGTTCTGGAAGATGATGATCCGTGGCTTACTGAGCTTGAGAAGGCCTTAAAGATCCTCAACATCCCAGAGGCAGATAAGGTTAATCATGCGGTGTACCATCTGAAAGGGAGTGCTGGCCACTGGTGGGCCATAGAAGAAGAGAAGAAGCCAGGAGTGGTTGTAGGTTGGGAGGAGTTCTGACGTGAGGTTGTTAGTCAGTACTTTCCACATACCTATCTGGATATTAGTCAGTTTGAGTAGATTCAATAAGGACACATGACGATCAACAAGTATGAGGCTAAGTTTATGGAGCTTCTTCAGTTCTGTCCTTACATGGCTGCTATGGAGGGTGAGCAGATTCATCATTTTGAGAAGGGGTTAAACGTTGAGTTGTCCACCTCAGTGACTGCTTTGGAAAATTGAGAAAGGTTTGCCATGTTATGTGGAGTCTGTTTAGAGGATAGACCAATCCATGATAGAGAAATGGGAGATGAGTGCCAGGAAGAGGTTTGTATAGTTCCAGGGGCAATCATCAGGAGGCTTTAAGAATTCAAAGTTTTCTGCACCGCCAGCATCAAAAAAGTTTAGTGCTCCAACACCGTGGTCACCGAGTAAAGGTAGAGGTTGTAGCTTTCCACCTGTTGGAGCTCACATCACAACATCAGTATCGGTGATGGGACCATCTTGGCCGCAATTTAAGACCTGAGTTTGCTACAAGTGTGGGCAGATATGACATAGTGGGAGCATCCAGTGAGGGATGATGAAGTGACTCAACAACCGAGGTAGATCCAACATGGCTCTCAGAGACAACATAACATCAGTACAGGAGGATGAGGATGTGTCCAAGCGTCGCATGCTAGATCATCTGCTCAGGGAAGTAGAGGATAGGGGTGACAACATGAAACAAATAGATTCTATGCTATGAGTCATCCAGAGGTAGTGCTCAACCTACGAGTAGTGATAGGTCAGATGGAGTTATTTGATTCTGATTTGTCTTCTTCTTGCTTTGTATCTATTTTAGTAGACCTAGGTGCAACACACTCTTTTCTCACTCATGAAGTGCTTGACAATTGTCTTTTGCCTGTTAGTCGTAAGAGGGATACATTGTTGTTAGAAACCCCGTTAGTTGGTTTTGTAGTGTTGCAATAGGTGTGTCCTTCCTATGTCATCTCCTTTTTAGGGAACAACATTCAAGTAGATCTCATACCACTTGATATGCATGGGTTTGATATAATCTTTGGAATGGACACCTTGGAGAAGTATAGAGTGGTCTTAGATTATAGTTCCAAGCAGGCGACATTTATAGATGATGGTAAGATGTGGATATTCCAAGGAGATAGGAGGATTCTTCTGACATGTCTGGTATTGGCAATGGTGGTAGGGAAGCTATTGAGATAGGGTTGTAAGGCATTCTTGGAACATGTGTTGGATATCGAGGTGAGGAGTCCTGGTATTCAGGAGGTACCGATTTTTAGAGAGTTTGAGGATGTGTTTCCTGAGGAGTTTTTGGGTGTTCCCCCACCTTGAGAGATTGATTTTGAAATCAATCTAGTTCCTGGAACGCAACCGATAGCTCAGACACCATATAGAATGGCTCCGACAGAGATGGGAGAGTTAAAGAGACAGTTATAAGAGCTTCTTGACAAAGGTTTCATCAGACCGAGTAAGTCACAATGGGGTGCTCCAATGTTGTTAGTAAAGAAGAAGGATGGGTCTATGAGGTTGTTCATAGACTACAAACAGTTGAACAAGGTGATGATATAGAACAAATACCCCTTTCCATGGATAGATGACCTGTTTGATCAGTTATGTGGCACAATAGTGTTCTTGAAGATAGACTTGAGGTCAAGATATCACCAGTTGGGGATCAAGGAAGATGACATACCTAAGTCGGCTTTTAAGATGAGGTATGGTCACTATGAGTTCATGGTTATGCTGTTTGGGCTGACCAATACAGTGACAACGTTCATAGACTTGATGAATAGAGTGTTCAGGACATTTCTTGACCTGTTTGTGGTTATCTTTATAGATGACATCCTGATATACAATCATGAAATCAACAACATGAACAACATATTCATCAGTCATTGACCGTGCTGAGGCATCATCGGCATTATGCCAAGTTCAACAAATGTGAGTTTTGGTTAAAGAAGGTTGCTTTCTTGGGGCATGTTATATCTACCGAGGGAGTTCGTGTGGACCCTAAGAAGGTTGAGTCAGTGACAAAGTGGGAGCAGACAAAGATGCCGACAGAAGTGCATAATTTTCTAGGTTTGGCAGGTTATTACAGATGGTTCATCAAGGACTTCATTGCTATCTCTTTTCCCTTTACAAAGTTGATGAGGAAGGACATACCGTTCATCTGGGATGATAGATGCCAATGTGCTTTTTAGATGTTGAAGGAAAAGTTGACAAGTGCACTGCATCTGGTCTTACCTGAGCAAGGAAAGGGATACATAGTCTTCTGTGATGCGTCCAAACATGGTTTGTGTTGTGTGCTGATGTAGGAGAAGCAAGTGGTTTCTTTTGCTTCCCGACATCTTAAGAAACACATGGAGAATTACCCGACCCATGATCTGTAGTTGTCTACCGTGGTCCATGCTTTGAAGATCTAGACGCATTACCTTTAGGGTGAGAAGTGTTAGATCTTCACGGATCACAACAACCTAAAGTACATATTTTCACAATAGGAGCTGAACATGTGGCAACAACGCTGGATGGAGTTAATCAAGGATTATGACTGCACTATTGATTACCATACATGGATGGTGAATGTTGTGGCAGATGTGTTGAGTAGGAAGTCTTCATCTTCGCCCATGAATAGAGCCCAATTAAGTTCTTTGGTGTGCCACAAGAAAGACATGCTGATCTCCTTACGTCAGATGAATGTTAAGCTAGAAGTTTCCTTGCTAGCATGATTGTTGGCACAATTATTTAAGACGACCTGACACCAGATTAGACCGTCACAATGTAATTAATTGTGGAATTAAACATAAGCAGCGGAATTACTAAAAATCACTAAAAGTTAAAACCATTTACTAAGAGATCCATTTCCAGGAAACTCTTATAGCAAGAACCAACAATATTAATTTACACATACATTCTAGTTCACAAAGTACATATCCTGTACCATCCCTTCTCGAGAGTTACAAGTATCAACTGCTCTGTTAAAAACTATATACATGCATCATAAGAACCTCGAGGCATCAAGCCAAAAATCTCAGATGGATCATAAAAGCACTAAGTACTAACTCCTAGGACCTGAGAGTATAGAAACGACTCATAGGACTCATATCTACATGAAACGACAGTCGATATCTCCACCTGAGATATTACTGATGTCCCTATTGCTGCTGCTGCTGTTCTTCCCCTGCTGTATGGTTTCTTCCTCCTCGTCCTCATCCACCTAAAAAGGTTGGATCCCACGGGGGTGAGACAATTGAAAATTGTCCCAGCAAGAGATATAACTCTCCGCCAGAAACATTATTATTGCAAATTAATAGAATAAAACTGAGCAGAGGAATCTTCATTAAACAGTAGGATTTAATCATTATTAAACAGAATAGAGCAATGTCACCTCTTAAAGTATGACAACTATAAAGTGATAAGCTGTAGATCATCTATTCTTTTAATAAGGAATATGAAGAACATGTATAATATTTATCCACCTTAGGATACAATAAGCAATGTAATATCAACCAATGATTTCTGTATTTCATTCGTGAGCAAATAAACTACACGGCTGATTACATTTTACAATCATACTTATGCCCTGAGGAGATGAGGTATACCGCTCATACTCCAACCGACCACGATTAAGTAAAGCATCAGTATCATACATAGGTCAATGGAAGAGCCAGACTCCATCACCTCATCTATCTCGGTCAGTATGAGATCATATGCATGACATCTTGTGTCTCTGCTAAATAGCTTTCCAGGGTATACTGGCATCTTCGCTATAGAGTTATAGCCCATAGCATATACTCTTTTTAGGATATGGCCCATAGCCAATGCCTGGTATTGTGGAGTTATGACCCATAGCCATACTCTTATTGGGATATGGTCCATAACCATTCCTGTACATATGATATGGCCCTCAGTCATTCCTATGAAGCGTAAGGATATTTTCGCCCATTACCCCCACATATTCAAAATATGCATTCCAGGAATTTCCATAGGAAAAACATGTTTCACCATCACCAATTACTGGCGATGATGGATCTATGGTCATGGCTCTACATGATAAGATTTCACTTGATTAATTAAGTGCATTACCATATTCTCTTAGCATCAGTCAGGTTTTCAAACATAAATTATTATAAAAAATGCTACAAAGAATGTGTAATACTTTTATCAAATACTTCTTGAAGCTTTATAAAACATTGGGATCTCAATCCCTGCTCACATCATGGACATTCTCATCCCTTAACATATCATCATAATGATTATGGGATATGGGTATTCAAACCCTCAGTTCATCAAAGAACACCTGTTACTACTTATCAGGTAACTAATACCTTCAGGTCATCTGACTAAGGTAAACATGATACTTGTTACACAAGCATCTCACATGGCTCTTCAAGGCCCATTTAATATGTTATTACCTCTTGCTAGGCAACAAAGCATATTATGGCGTAAAAGGCCCATAAACAATTTTATTAATAAAGCATCATAGCTCATACCTGGCCATGCCCAACATCTCATGATACCTGCATGGTTAGTACACATGATAACAGTTATATCAATTACATATCAACACTATGCAATGTAATGGTAGCTTCACTATTCCCTCATTAGAATTAGGGTTTCTCATGACTTTCACCCTGCATTAGGGTTTCACATAACATCACATTATATTGGGGTTTCACATATCATCACCCTGTGTTAGGGTTTCGCATAACATCACCCTATGTTAGGGCTTCACATAACATTGCCCTAAATTAGGGTTTCATATACCATCACCCCGTGTTAGGGTTTCACATATCTTTATCTTGAATTCAGGTTCCTTATAACTTTTCCCCAATTTAAGGTTTCATGAAGTATTCTCTTAAATTAGGGTTTTTCATTGTATTCCCTGAAATGGGATTTCTCATATCATCACCCTAGATTAGGGTTACACCATTACCCTAAATTAGGGTTTCACCTATCATTGCCCTAAATTAGGGTTAGGGCACATCAACCTTCTCAACTACGGTTTCATGATCTCTTTATCAAGGATCATACCCTAAGTACATATTCTATTCATGTTGAGAGTGTTGAGGTTTAATCACTACATGATTATCATTCATGTATGAATTCCTTTCTCTCTCATCCTCTCTAGGATGATGATTACTTCAAGCTAGATTAGATCAGGTCATCCTTTCATTCAAGTACACACATTTAGGGTTAGCATAGTGTGTTGAAATATTGCTTCCTTAAGAAGCAAAGATTAACCCCTCAAAGGGTACTAATCACCGTAGTACCTTAAAGGTACAACCGTTATAATTATCTTTGATAAACATTATTAACAATCATAATGTTAATTGATCTTTCATAGCTTTGAGACTATTAGATCTCCAAATGGTTTTTTTGATACTTTTGAACTTTCAAACAGTTTTGAGACTTTTGATCCTTCAAACGGTCTGAAGAGCGTTTGATCCCAAACCTCCTTGAAACCGAAAGGATCAATTAGGGTTTCCTTCAACCAATCAATTTAGGGTTTGCACTCATTGAATCATCCAACATTGAGACCATTGAAAGGGGATCAAAATGTAACCCTTAGATCTCCATCCATCCATGACTCTACTTGACCTCAAATAGTCTTGAGGTACTTGACCTCCAAATGGTCAACTCCTTCAAACGGTCAAAGTACCCAAACAGTTTTGAAGTTCAATTTACCCATTCAGTTTTGAACTCAATTACCCATTCGATCTTGAAGTCAATTACCCATTCAGTCTTGAACTCAATTACCCATTCGATTTTGAAGTAAATTACCCATTCAATCTTGGGTTCAATTACCCATTCGGTCTTGAACTCAATTACCCATTTGGTTTTGAGGTAAATTACCCATTCGGTCTTGTGTTCAATTACCCATTCGGTCTTGAAACCGAATCAACTCAATCAGTTTTGAAACCGAATCAACTCAATTGGTTTTGAAACCGAACTAGCTCAATCAGTTTTGAAAACCGTTTGCCCATTCCTTTGTTGAGGTGTGTGCTTAAGATGACATCATCATCTTCAAGCTTCAAACCTTCAAAATCAATTGTGATTCTTATGGTGATTTCAACAACTAACAAAAAGGAAATCGAGAAAGAAGAAAAGTTCAACACATAATGCATAAATTGCAAGCAATAATGACATTTAAGGGTTCAAGTTATATAATATGCCTTCAAAATTGAATCCAAGATTCAAGATTCACGTTCTCAATGGTGAATGAAGCTTACTCAACTTCCAAAGGCTCATCCTCAAGTCTTTGAGTGAAATGAATGGCTAAGGTTGAAGATGGAATGAAGAAAAGAAGAAATTAAGCATTGAATTTCGATTTCCACCATGAAATTAAGGTTGAAGATGACTATGTAGCTTACCTAAAGGTTGGGGCACGTCCTCCTGCTGCTCCTAAGCTCCCTTGTGTTTAACCAAAGCAAGGAAAGAAAAAGGAATCGAAAAAGCCTTTCATGTGGGTTGAAAATGGGATGTATGTAAGGGAATTTCAATGAGAGAGAGTGATAAATAATTCCTTCAATTCCCAATATTGGTGCCGCATACTCCCCTCCATCCCTTGCATACGAAGCCATATACCCCACCTTGTAATTCCTCTTCATTATCCATGAATTAAAAGAAGAAAAATTATGCACCTTAATTAATATAATAATAATATCCAAAATTGAGTGGATATTACTTTTCCTTTAACTAATGTGAGTGGGCTCTCCACTCACTTTAGATATTTCATTGCCTTTGCAAGGAATAAGGACGCTCATACTTATGTAAATTCAACCATTCCATTTTTGGTTGAAGGGCACTTCCATTAATATATTTATTTTTGCATTAAATTGAATTAGGGTTTCAATTATGCTAAAATCTTGATTATTTTAATATCAAGATTCTCTCTCCAACAAAGAGATTCAAATGAGACGCCCCTATGATTTTCTTGTCTCTAATTGATACTAAGAAACATTAGGGACTCTCAAGAAGTGGTATTTCTCATATTGAACCCTAGGTTTTGGGTAAATTACACATTACACCAAAACTAGGTTTTAATGCACAACCATTGCTTAACAAGCTCTTTCTTGGTGCTCAGGCTTCCACAAGCCATACCTCTGCATCATTTTCATTCTTATGATGCTTCAACACTTGAGGAACATTTATCATGTAACATTTGCAAGTTAACCGCTCAACTTGGGTAATTTGCACTTAGTCCAAAACAGGCAAAACATTGTTTTCAACATTATTCAAAAAGGACTAAAATTGAAACATAAGTTCCTCTTGAGCCTTAATTACTTTTCAAAAGATAATAGAAAGCATATAATTATCTTTATTAAACAAAACATCTAGGGTTAAAGCATAACCCAGGTCAGGGATGTTACAGTTATAGGTGAAGCCCACGCTGAGATAGTAGACCAAAAAATCACAATAGGTCATTACCGTGATACGGTAGATCAGATGAGAGTTTGGTAGCGAGAAGTGTGATGGATTCCATGAGTCATATGATGGGACAATCTGTTACCATGGTAGAATAGTGGTTCCTGATACTGATGACCTACAAAAGATGGTGCTAGAATAAGCCCACTCATCCATGTACACTATGCACCCATGTAGTACCAATATGTATCAAAATCTAAAGGATATGTATTGGTGGCCTGGTTTGAAGAGGGATATGGATGAGTTCATGGAGAATGCACTGTGTGTCCGTAGGTTAAAGCTAAACCTCAAAAGCCTACAAGGATGTTGCAACCATTACCAATACCACAGTGGAAATGTGATCATGTGATTATGGACTTTGTAGTTGGTCTGCCTAGGACAACCAAAGGTCATGATTCCATCTGGGTTATCATTGATAGGTTGACCAAGTCAACACATTTTCTTCCTGTAAAGATGATGTACACAATTGAGAAGCTTGCCCAAATATACATTGATGAGATAGTGCATTTACATGGTGTTGTAGCAACTATCGTGTCTGATAGAGGCCCTCAGTTCACAAGTTACTTTTGGGAGTGACTGCACATAGCTTTGGGTATGCATTTGAGGTTTAACACCGCCTTTCACCCATAGATAGAAGGCTAGTTTGAAAGCACCATTCATACCTTGGAGGATCTGTTGAGAGCTTGTGTTCTTAGTTTTTGGGCAGTTGGGACATACATCTCAGTTTGATAGAGTTTTCCTACAGTAACAGTTATCAAAGTAGCATCAATATGGAACCATATGAACCGTTGTTTGGGAGGCGTTGTAGGTCTCCGTTGTGTTGGTATGAGATGGGAGAATACCAGCTTCTTGGTCCTGAGCTTGTGCAACAGACAATAGAAAAGATCAAAGTGATCCGACAACAGTTGAAGGCAGCACAAGATAGAAAAAAGTTGTATGCAGATAACCATCACAGACCCTTAGAGTTCCAAGTGGGAGACAAAGTGTACCTCAAGGTCTCTCCTTGGAAAGGTGTTATGAGATTTGGGAAAAAGGGTAAGTTGGCTCCCATGTTTATGGGACCTTACCCAGTGGTGGAACGTGTTGGGAAGGTGGCCTACAGGCTGGAGTTGCCACCTGAGTTGCACATGTTACATCCAATGTTTCATGTGACTATGTTAAGGAAGTGCCATCCAGATATAGAGTCGATGTTATAGGATGTGGAGGTGGATCTTGATGAGGACATGCCCTATGTGGAAGGCCCTATGTTGATCTTTGACAGAAGTGTGAAGCAGCTGAAGAAGAAGGACCTAGTACTTGTAAAGGTTTTGTGGCATCACTATAGTGTTGAGGAATCCACATGGGAGCTCGAGGAAGAGATGAAGAGGAAGCACCCCTCTCTTTTCTCTTAGAATTTTGGGGGCAAAATCCTTGTTAGGGGTTTATGGCTTGTAAGGACCCCGACCTGAGTTTTGGGGTAACCCTATTTGTTTTGGATTTATCATGTGCTTAGAACCTTGCTCTAATACTTTAAGATGTGATTAGGTCTTGTGGAGAGGTTAAGTCTCTAGTTGAGCTTGTTTGGTTGATGTGTGTGCTTTCTATGTTAGTTTTGGTGCAAATTGCAAATTACCCAATAGAGAGGGTTGATATGCAATTTTCCACTTCTAGAGTGTTCCTTCTCTCTCATGACTTCTTGAGGGAGAGTGTGGTGCTTTGGGGCACCTTTTTTTGCTCTTGGTTGAGTGGTATCACCCTTAGTGGAGATTAGGATTTTCATGGGTTTGGGTGCCTTAGCATTGTGACCTTGTTGTTTTGCCTTGACCTAGGTCGCAAACCAGAACCGTTGTGGGGTGTCGCGGTCGCGACACTTCCCACTTGGTGTTGTGGTCACGACCATGGTTCTCTTGGGTTGAGGTGGAGGTAGGAGAGGTGTGTCTCGACCTAGGCTTTTTGTGAGAACCCGTTACATTAAACAAGATTACTCAAAACATTAAGCACAATCGATCACTAATTAATCACATACCCAAAAAAATGGGTAAATTAAAACCGATTTCAATGATAGCACCTACTCAGAAACATTTTCATAAGAGCCCAACATCTTTCTTTTATCCATACTATGCTAAGAATTTGATACAAATTGTTCTATCACCTTAGCCACAACATATATGCATAGGAGAACAATATTCATATATGCCACACAAACAAGCATTAATATGCTAACAAAAGTTTGATTTGTTTGAAACACCATATACAAACTTTTCCTGCCCAGACCTAAGAGAACATGGATGACTCTAGGACATACTAGAAATATAATTAACTTTATCAAAGATTCATTACTATAGCTCCTCTTTGCTGCCACATGTTTGTTTTTGTCACTTCCGATTACCTAAAAAGATGTGGCGAACCACAAGGGTGAGACCCATGTCCCAACTAGAGATATAACCTCCAAAAATGCTTATTGATTGCAACATTTTAAATAGTAGATAACTAAGTAGTTAGAGTATTTAATAATCAATTGAACATATTGAATAGTTCAAGTATACTAAACAGATTAAGCAAATCATCTTAGCAACAAGTATGATCATCAATGCATATATAGATAATAAATAAATCCATTTCTTTGGATAGATATCTACTCAAATATCATCAAATTGCATCTAATAACAATCATAATCATTAATCTAACTATCATCATATTCCTTGCTAATAGTACAAGCAATCTAGTAGCATAAGCATCCCTAACATCATGAATATGTCTAATAACATCACATGACTATCAATATTGGCATCTCAAATAAAGGGAACATATCTATATCATAAGTAGAACTAACATCATAACACAATGAACTACATATGCATGATTAGCAGTTTAAGCATTTATAATTACATAGGCATGGCTAACAATATTAAACATAGCTAGGAACAACATCTTAACCATCAGTGTCAGTATATTTGACAACATAAGTTTGTTTACAACATGAGCATAACTACATCATAAGCATATCTATTATCTCTTATTATACTATACATGATCTCAGTGAAAAGAAAGAAAACAAGGGTTTTCATCCAATATGAAGTGTTGTGTATAACCCTAAACAGATATGCTACACGACTGTCTTACATATTTTATTATTCCCTGAGGAAATTGAGGATACCACTCAAAATCCAACTGACCACTGCTAAGTCAAATTTAGTGCCATACAAGATCTAGGAAGAGCCGGACTCCTAAGATCTTCTCCGCCCCCGATCAGTATGGGTCTGCCACAGCGACACATATGGTCAAGCTGCTAACAGCCTAGTCCGTCTTGGGTATAGGTCCCGATACTAGTGAAAGGAGGTGGGTATGCATACCCTACCATTCGAGGTACAACCACAGTTGTCCTCCAATATTATCACATATATAATCACCGAGGCACGACCACAACCATTCTCAATCACATTATATGTATGAGGCATGACCATAGCCATCCTCCACAACCTGCATTGTGGATGACAAGGATATATCCTCAACTTGCCAACCCCACATACTCAATAGTATGTGCTCTGAGTTTCCCTTAGGAATACTCATTTCACCATCTGGCAAGTTCTGACACTTAGATGGATATATGGCACATGGCACTACATGACTATAGTTTCACTTGATTAGCTATGACAATTGGGTGAAATAAGGCTTCATTAAACAAGTGCACATACAAATCCTAATTCACTTCTTGCAAGCATATACATATCACAACTTTTAAAAGATATAAAACATGTGAAACATAATTTTTCATCTCATTATCACATGGTACTATTCACTTTCCATTCATGAGACCACTCTAGTCATCATACTATCAAAAGATATAAATCCTTTTCATAATATCATAGGGTATCAACCCTTATCAACACAAGAGGATTACACCTCATTCAGGGCTCAACCATGCCCAAAGGTCATTAAGACCATCATACTATCACATGATATAAATCCTTTTCACAATATCACAGGGTATCAACCCTTATCAACACAAGAGGACTACACCTCATTCAGGTCTCAACCATGCCCAAAGGTCATTAAGACCATCATACTATTCCCTGCATGATCATCATTATCTTTCCATGCCTTATAACAAGGCTCAACAACATCACTTACATATAATACACCAGATCAACACAATATTACATTAATGGGCTAGGAGATATTCATAAACAATCATAGCAGGGTTATATTAACATTAAGAACATTCCTTTATTACATCAACATGTAAGGAATCTATATATGATTAACCCTCATCATATTCATAATGCACATGTTTAGCATAAGAAAGTATCGACCATGTGGCTATGATAACCACCAATTAACACATTAAGGTTATGATCATGCTAAGGAGGTTATTTCACCATCATGTCATCATATAAGAAGGTTAAACATGAATACTCATCTTTATCTATTTGCATTAGAGTTAGGCTCAACTAGATAAATTATATTAATGTTACTAATTAGCACTCATACCAAACCCTAACTCACGACATCCCCATTGGATCATGGATGCATAAGGTGAAGCATCACCATCACATTCCATACTATTCTCAAGTATGAACCCACACATAAATCAAGGTGTAACCATCAGGTTATAGCATACTATGGTTTCAACAACAATAAGAGAGTACTCCATGATTGTATTAATCATTCAAGGACTATTCATACCCAATTACCATCATTTAGTTATATTAAAGCTAGGTATAACAAGCTATACCTCATTAGGGTTACATATCAACACAATATGGTTACCATCCCTTCTATTCATATGAGTGAATAAGTAAGACTACCTTATTAAGGGTAACCCTCCATTTATTCCATCATCATTCAACCCATATCACCATACCACAATGTCACCCAGAACCATTGGATGTTTAAAAGGTAAGACCATTTTTTGTTTACATAAGTAAACACCTTGAATGAATCATCTATAATTTTATTGAGTTGTGATCTATAAAAGTCACCATTTAACCCTAGACATCCTTTGGTTAACAACAATAAGGGTTCTATTGAGTGTAGGGTAAAACCCACAATCGACTGTTCATTTAAAACAAACCATCCATTGTCAACAAGTAAGCTCCTTAAGTTGATAATATAAAGGAAACCATATAAATCACATTATTAGGACCAACATATTAAATTATCCATCATTCCACTTTATTGGAGGAATCAACATTAGATCTTGACCATTGGGTCAAGTTCATATGTTAAAACCATCAATTACAGTATAGGTCCGACCATTGCATCAAGTGACCCAAGCAACCATTGGCTTAAGGCTTAATTGGTTCTAAAAATATATTCTTAACTCACCATAGGTTGTGGAGACATGATCCACTATCATTAGTGACCATTAAGTCACCATAGGTTGTTAGATCAGCACTACATTCATTAAGCAACATCAAATATCAAACTTATATCACCATTGATTGATAGCATCATTAGGGGTACTTAGTTGTTAGTCACTAGGATTCTAATTAGGCCAACACCTAACCTAAGGGGTGAACATCAGTTGACACCCTTGGTCTCCACCATCAGTTGTCATGAAGACAACACCATAGGGTTGTTGCAATGGTACCGCCATCGGGTAATGGGTTTTTAGAAGAAATCAACTTTAAACCCTAAAATTGACCATTGGTTGATGGGTGCTTAGCACCATAGGTTGTCAAACCAACCTGATACAAGTTATATTATACCTTATAATAATGTAAACATGATCATAGATTCATCTAGAACTGAAATCAGAACTGGGAACATATAAAAATTGAAATTCAAGTCAAGCATAGCAATTTAGTGCATGGATCATCATTTAAAACCAAGAACATGAGCTAGAAAGCTTATGGTAAGCAATAAACATGGAGCAATTTATAAAACTTGCATCTAATTAGAAGATAAACTCCCAAACAGAAGAAAATACGAGCAAGTAGGGCAGGAAATCCAAGCATAAGCTGTGAACTCGTCCATCTAGCACCTTTCTTCATCAATTGAGCAAACCCTAAGCATAATGAGCAAGAAAGGTAGTGTTTTAGTGCTTTAGAGCAATTTCTACCATGGAACAGCAAGGTTACGACATGGATAAAGGTAGGAGGAAGGATAAAAAAGAAATAAACGAAAGAAATAAGTTGATTCTTACTCTTTTAGGTCAAGATCACTAGAAGGAAGCTTTTTAAACCCTAAAAGGAAGTCAATTGCAACCCTAGATTTTTTTTCCAAGAAGATCCCCTCTTTCTTCTTCCTTGGGCAGGAAATTCTTAGAAGAAAAGAGGAAGAATGTGGTTCTTAGAATGAGGGAATTGGTGGAGAGAAAATGGCTTATTTTGGTACTTAGGGATAAGTATATGAAACCTTAAGATAAAGAAAAAGAAAAAGAAAAAGTTGAAGTTCTAGTATCTTTCCAAGTGTCCATGGGCTTAAACTATTAAGAATATACAAGAACACACATGAGTAGATCCCCCACCATCCATAGAGATATGATTATTCCTCGTTTCTTGAATTTCCAAGTAAAACAAATAATTCATTAGTTGATAGCTACTAAAGGTAGCTCATCAATGAAGGGGTAAACCCTAAAATATCCTTGGAGAAAAGACCTTCAAACTAAGGATTAAATAGGTGCCCCATGGATAAAAAAGCTCAAGAATGATGACGGAATATCCAAGGAACATAATTCAAGAGATAAATTGCAAAGAAAACCTCTCAATTGGGTAAATTGCAGAAAAGTCCAAAATATGCATAAAGTTGCATAACTTGCTCAAACAGTGTCGAAATTGGAAACTTCAGCTTATCTTATGATTTAAAAGCATATCAAAAGGTTATATTAGGGTTATAATAATTCAATTATGATAATTAAGCTTATTCAACTCATTAAGCAAGTTTAGGGGCCTTACACTTTTGGGGTGGTCTTGGTGTCATGACCTTGGGACCCTCGATGTGTCACGGTTGTGACATTGGGTCATTTTCTTGGATGGTCAAGATGATACCTAGGGAGTATCACCATATATTGTAGGTGGACATTATGTCGTTGCATGTTTTCCCTTTTAGTGGATAAGTGTTCCTTTGGAGTTCTATCTTGTTGACACCTCATCCTTTGCCTTACCCCTCCTCCTTTGCTATATGAACCCTCTTCTTTCCATGAAAGTGTTCTTTTTGGTCATATTCTTCTTTCTTCTCTTGTGCTCACCCTTGGAGTTTGGTGGAGCAAAAAGGTGTGCTCTTGGCGCCTTAGAGGTGGCTCATCCCTTGCATGCATTGGTAGTGGTGATCCTTGGCCATCTCTAACTCTGGTGAGTGTTTTATATATCTTCTTTCTTTGGTGTTCCTTTAGATCTCCTACCCTATCTTCTTCCTTTTTCTCAGCCTTGGGCCATATGTTGCCAAGGTAACACTCTTGTGTGTGAGCAAGTGAGTTTCTTTTCTCTTTTCTCCCTTCTTTCTTTGGTTCGGTATTGAGTTTTTACTCTCTTCTCTTGAGCTATCTGTTGACCTTGATGTTTCTCTCTTCTTGAGGTGCTTTTGTGGCCGAGAGTGGAGCTTTTTGTGGAGCTTCTTCTATCCTTAGATTGTGTGCTTGGAAGCTCTTGATCTTGGAGCTTGGAGCTTTGGTGGTGATCTTCTTAAGGTGGGTTATATAACACAAAACCTTCTTTATTATTACACTTCTTGATATGCAGTGTTGATGTTTTCTCTCTAAGATGTTCCTCTATCATGTTAGCATATGAAGCTTAACCCTCGAATTCATTGGGAAGAGTTATCCAGCTTGGTTTGGGAGCAACCCGAAACCCTAACCTTTTTGTATTAGTTCTAGGTAGAGATGATGATATGGGGTCTCTTTCCTCACATTTGACCCTTGATATAGCTCCCATGTTTGGTGTTTGTACACTTATAAGTAAGTGAGAGGCTAGTTTTAGTTTTGGTCATCTTGGCTATGGTTTCTCTTCCTTTGGTCATGCTTTTCTTAGACCTTTGACTTAGGGCTTGTGGAGATCAATTTTTTTGAGTCTCCTTCCCTAGTGATCATGGTGCTTGCTTAGTTTTGGAATTGTTTGGGTGACCTAGGTGTTAACTTTTTGGTTTAGTTGCAACCTAGGAGGTTTGATGGTCAAGGCATGGTCATGGGTGTTGTAGTCGTGACATAGCCCCTTTGGGATGGCCATGGCCTAGTTGGCTTTGGTCGAGGTGTCCTTGCTTATGGTGGTGTTTGAACTAGTGACATTGGGTTGAGACCTTTGGAGCCTAGCAACCTTGAAACCCCTAGCGTCTTGCCTTGGCTTGGTGGAGACAGTCCTTGGAGTGGTACTTGTGACATGCTGGTGATGAGGCACTGCGATCGCGATATAGAGGTGCTTGAGGACGTTGGTCGCAACATGATGGTTAGAGGGTGACGTGAAACCCTAACCCTAATGCCACAGAAGTGAGATGAAGAAGAGGGTCATGACATGGTGTGAGAGTGAAGGTCAAGGTACCATGGTGTATGCCGTGGTCACGACATACTAAGGAGGGTGTCCACGACCCATGATCTTAAGAGGTTAACATGTGGTGATAGTATTTGGTTGTGAAACATGTATGAACATCTAACATTAACCATGTATACACATGTCTTATGCTATTTTGTATGATCTTGAATCTTCTCTTATGATGTTGATTTATCCTGACACACTCCATGATGGTGGAGGGTGGTGGTTCTAGGGTGTTTGATTGACCTCAACCTCGTGAAACCTAATTGGAAAAAGTGGGAACTCTTAACTCTAAAATTGAATAAGTCTTGCTTAAACCTTACCATGGCTGGCTATGATGTTATGTGATTATCTCTCTCTTAGTTGTGATCTTATAACCATTAATGTGTTATGGAATTGATTATCATAGCTAGTGTGTGCTATGATGGCTATGATGTGAGACAATAATTGAATATGCCTTGTGTGGCATGCTGACTATGCAGGTGAAACATGAATATAGAGGTTGGGCCTTATGACCTAACAATGATTATTATTCTGACATAAAACAACATTTCCTACTGATAAAGTTGAGGGACTGATATCCCATGGCATGTGGATTTGTTGATGATTTTGTGAATAGAAATAATATAGGCATCATGTGGTGACAATGTGACAAGTTCACACCCTGTATGTCATATCTGCAGGAAGAATACTATGCCCTTATCTTGGTTGAATTTGTTATCATTTTATACGTTGTAACTTGATATGCTAAAAGACACTTAAATGACCTAACTAATAAAGTAGAACCTAATCATGTAGCTTTGCCCTGTGACATAGATTCATTCAGTGTCAATATTTGCTGAATGGTGAAATGAGTTTAACTCGGACCATATATTTTTGAATATGCGGGGGTGAGGATGAATATCCCCTTATGTCTAGGTTATATGATACATGATTGACTGTGAGCCATACCCTGGGAGGAGTATGGCTTCGGGCCGTAGCTCAGTGTTTGTTATATAAGATTGGATATGGGCCATACCCTCACAGGCATGTGGTTGTGGGCCGTAGCTCAGTTTCACTAGCGTCGTGACCTGTACCAAGGTAGGATAGGTTTGTACAGCTGACTATATGTCACAGGTAGCAGTTTGACTGATGATGTCACTGTAGGTTCACTCGTACTGATAGCGGGGGTGAGGTTGTGGATTCCAGCTCTTCCACTAGACTTTTTATAGCACCGATTTTGACTTAGCAGTGGTCAGTGGGATTCAAGTGGTATGACTCAAATCCTCAGGGTATAAATAAAATATGTAATCAACCGTGTAGTATACTTGTGTAGGATCAAATACAGAAACATTGAATGAGGCCTTGCTTGCTTTTATATAGTATAGTTGGTGGGGAATATACATGTTCTTCATAATCCTTTCATAATGTTAAGATGTTTCATAATCTAGTAGTAATTACTTATTCCGTTACTAATGATTTACCTACTTATCATGGTTGTTACTTTACTGCTTCTCTTTAATCACCTTATCTATGATAATAATAGTGTTGGTGGAGAGTTATATCTCCTATTGAGATTTGGAATCTCACTCCATGGTTTTCCCACATCCTTTTAGATGGACGTACATGAGGAGGCAGAGATCGTGTAGTGGAGGCTGAGCAGCAAAAAGGACAATAGTTGGCAAGGTTGGAAGTGCTGATGGTGGTTCTTTTTTTGTTAGAGACCTAGAGTCGTCCTTGTACACTCAGGTTCTTGGGATGGTTGTGGATGCATTTGTTGACGTGTTTTGATACATGTTTGGCTTGTGTAATATTTTACATATGGACATATGTGGTTATGTATATATATGTATGTATGTATATATATATATATATATATATATATATATATATATATATATATATATATATATATATATATATATATATATATATATATATATGTTCGGGGCAAGTTTCCTTGTAATAGGCTGATGGCATGCATGTGAAGAATCCTATGATGTGAATAGATTCATATGCAAAGCTTCTTTCTGTTTGGATATGAATGAAAATGGTTTTAATTTACAATGTTTTCATGTGATCCGTTGGTTAGTGGTTGATCATGTTTTGTTTTGAGTAATCTCACTTTGTGTAGCGTGGGGGATCAGGAGTCAATTTTGGGTGAAGTTGAAACCTTAGACCCTAAACCCGCTTAAAATTTCAGATTTGGGTTGGGTCATTCAGGCCGGGTCTTGTTTTTCCAACCTTATAGTTAACACAATTAGGAATGTATTAGTATTTTACTAGGCCATTGAATGAATTAAAATATAGTATTTTAAACATTATTTGAATATATAATTGTGCATTTTGGGTTGATGGGGTCAATGTGGGTCCATAAACTGCAAACACGAACTGACCTTGAAATATTTTTTTTTGTTTGGGTTTGGGAAATTGGGGTCCAGTCAAATAATCTTATACCCTAACACACTAAAAGATTCAAGTCATGATCGAATCCATCAGGTTGGGTCTGCTTTTACCAGCCCGAATGCATGGTTTGTTGGTGCAAGTCATGCCATAGTGTGACAACATTGAGTTTCAATATGAGAAGAGACATATCATTCATACTATCCCGCATGACGTGCATCTCTCCACTTCGTCTGAAATCATTATGGAGAAACACTGTAGCAGCCCGAGACGCGTATTACTAGCCACCGTGGCTCGGACGACAACCATGGTCCTTTGACCTAGATGTTGAACAATGAACATTCAGTTGTGCCTTACGCAAGCTTATCTTATAGTGTGGACACTATTGTGACTAAGCATGGGGTGAGATGGCAACTGGAGTTTTGCCTAGTTGTCTATTGTACCTTTTTTCTTTCTGCATGCCATGCTTATGCAACATCTATTCTGATTGTTTCATGTTACATCATGTTTGGACTCTACCATCTTTTTTTTATATTTCATATATGCATGTTTAACTTCATATATTGATGAAGAATTTGCAAGTTTTTGTGTAGCGAAAGAGTGAGCAATTTGGAATTTTAAGAACTTCATCAAAAAATTGACATATGAATTAATTTGTTGAACTAGTTCACCATATTATTCTATTTCCTATGCCATAGGTTAATCCACTCTTTTTTTAAAGGTTATGATAATATAAGCATGGTATATTCCCACAATTGCAGTTAAATTGAACTTGTCATGCTAACTTTGTTGTAGTGTTATAATTGATTTAAAGACAATAATGATGAAAATGACTATTGCAATTGAAATAAATTTTATGTATCAATCTTTTCTATTGAGATAAAGAGTTAACCCCTACTCATTTTCATCCTGGATCAACTAATCTAGTTGCCTCATTACAAAATATGAGGGATGTACCATATACATAAATTCAATTTTAAATATAACTCCTAAATATTTATAATTTAATTGGTGAAGAGGCTATAAATTTCCCATTTATTATGCTAACTTAGCTTTAAATATTGATATGCTTGTGATGGTTAGGTGCTTTGTCAAAAATTCTTTGATTGAAGTGTAAATCTTTGAAACTCAGAGAAGAGGTAATAACAACTGACTTCGTACAAATATTGATTTGGTCTCAAAGGTCAGGTACATTGAGCTTAATTTGACAAAAAGGGTGGCAATGTACCCCAAATGTGAATTGCTATAATCATTTCACATGATAATATAAGGGAAAATCTAGGTTGAGATGAATGATTCTTATGTGGGAGTCTTTTGGTTTCTATTTGGGGGTAAACCTTATAAAATGATGGATTCCCAATGATAGGGGAAGACCTAGTTGTTTATCTCACCTTAAACAATAAGATTTTCCAATAGGTCAACAAACTGTTGAACAATTTTTTTTTGATTGAAACTAGTTCAATTTTCATCTTATGAATGCATGTTAATTTTTTAAAGTCTTGCTTTGGATCTTATTACTTGAGTAAAAGCAATGGTTTGATCTTTGGGTGGTTTGATATCATAGTTCATATGACATTTTATTCCCCAATTTTATGTATTTAGTGACTTAATTTTCATGATTTGGCTATGTAATTAGTTTGTACTCACTAAATATTGTAATTAGTCAACCTATGATTTGAACTAATTGAGCATAATTCCATAAATATATTACAAAGTTTGGTTCATCTTGAACCAATCCAATTCTTATCGTATACAAAAAAAGTCTAGAAAATGGAGTCAAGCCTTGATATGTAGTAGCACGACATGCACTCACAAGTTCATGATGTGCACTCATTCAGAAGCCACTCTAAATTCTGGTAGCTTTCTACATGACATGCACTCTTATGTGTGCAATGTGCATGATGCCAAAAGCTACCGAGTAATACCACTCCAATGTGAACATCATGCACCATTCAAGCATGTTGTGTTCCACATCAATAGTAGCTCCTTTAGTGATCACCCTCATCCACAATGCATCCACTCAACGACCTAACGTGCAATCTTATATTTTCTCCCATGGATCTCACACATAAAGTGAACCTCCTTGTGCGTGATGCGGTGGATGGTTTTGTGATCAACCTTTAGCAACTGTCATAGTTCATGATGCACATGATGTTGTGCATGACATGCAACAACATATAGTAGAAAAAATATAAATATTGGATGATGGTTCTTGATGTATATCTTTCACTTGATTTGTTCGACCCTGGAAAAAGGTGGAGATCATATAGGAATTTTGAGAGTAGAAAACACAGTGAAAAAAATTTCCCAAGAATTCTTTCGAGCATGATCCATCTAATGCAATAAAACTAGAGTGGAATTTACAAGTTCATACCTTATCGTGGAAGAGGTTCCAAAAGTTCAACTTGTACTGCTCAATGTAGATCTAGACTCTCCAATCTATGCCTCCTTTGAATCTCACTGGATCAACAACCAAAACTCATTTATGTGGTTTCTGGCACTCTAGGAGTCACCTTAGGATGCATGCAAAAAACTATTTTTTCACTGGCGGGTTCGAGGCGATCCACCGGTGAGAGTAGGTGGTGGATCTTGGCAATCCAGTAACTATTGGCACAAATCCCAAGGTCATAAAGAAGGCTCTTTTGACTAAAGATTTGATCCCAAAACACTTTTCACAAATCAGATTGTTCCACCATGCATGTGTGTGGCAGATCACACTGTTCCACCATAGACTTGCTTTGCCTTGATCTATGTGCCCTAGGTGGAAAATCGTACCGTTCTACTAGGGATACCTTCTCATCAATTTGTGTGCCTAGAGGATTGCCTCATTCTGTAGTCCATGCCCGTGGCTAATTGTACCATTCCACTGTCACCTTAATTTGCGTGTTGTTATTGAAGATCCTTGTCTGGAACGACTTTGATGTTTGAACTCATCTTCACAGTATGCACATGAGTGCTTGAAGACAACCAAAGTTTCTAGTCCCCACCTTTCCAATTTCCCTCTCCAAGTTTCTCTTAGGGTTCCTCAAACCTTGGAGGCAATGATGAATGAATCTGAGTGCGCTCCCTAAAGGCCTCCTCTCATATCATATATATAGAGGAGTGGAGAGCCACAATTTCCTAATCCCCATTCGACTTGGCTGTGGGTATTCTTAAATCTGGGTCCATATTTTATTTAGGTCCTAAAACTTACTTTTAGGTCCCTGGTTTCATCATAACAACTATAATAAGGTCTGATTTAACCTTCCTTCAAGCTATCTCTATACATCTGACCTTGTAGGCACCATAATATGTTGGCAATGGATTTACTTATTAGTATTATGATCCATAAGCAATGAGCAGTGTTGTAACACCTAGGCCCACTGCCCTAGGCTCTAGTAGAGTTTCAAGAATGATGACTGGCCCCACAGACCACCACTAGCCTTAACTATGTGCTTTTCCCTCACTCATGTGCAAGTCAAGGTCAAATTCCCGATTGATCACCCATCCTAGTACTACTCTAAGATGAGCACATTTAACTATGGAGTTATTTAGTGGTGGGCTCCCAAAAAAGAGTTGCACCTTGGTGATATGAGCAGTCTAATCGCTCACACAAAAATTGGGGTCAACTTCCCGACTGGTCACCCATCCTAGTACTACTCTAAGATGAGCACGCTTAACTATGGAGTTCTTTAGTGATGGGCTTCCAAAAAAGGAGGAGTACTTGGTGATATGGGTAGTCCAATCATTCCTTTTAAGATCATTATATATGAGGCCTCAAATCCCAGGATGTTACATTTATCTGGCTACACATCATTATATATGACTCACATGAGCATGGCCATGTGTTTTTCTAATCTCACTTAATAAGATTCCTTAGATATCGCTCCCATTATATGAGACAAATGTATTCCTTCTACGTCACTCACAATGCGTAGCATGATTCTCAACACACCCAATCACTACCTTTAGGGAAACCTTCTTCAGTATTACATTGAGTAGTGTCAAAGCATGATGATTGCCATATCACCATTGTTGTGACTTCAGGTCAAAGGACCACAACACCGCTATCATATTTGAGAGTTATTTATGACTATCATATAATGGTCCATGAATTAATTTCAAGATGGGTCTATCCAGTACACTTGTTATCTAACAAGTACCTATGTGACTAACTTGGTATCAAATACCTATAACCCATGAGACATGGTCATCGGTCACTGCACGTACTACTGTCATGCATTATTATTATGCAATCCTCAATAATAATTGACTAGGGACATTTAAGAATATTTTTTAGCATCCATTAGGATCTCATGTTCCAGTCACGTACTTGAAGTCCCATGAATTTGAACTAATCATTCTATGAACATTTATTATGGACATTAACATTTGCAATACTCAAATGTGCATCAATAAATTTGAATTGTCTTTATTAATCAAATCAAAAGTACATAGTATCCCTATACTCATCATCTAAATGATTGGCTTCTAGGGCATATACACAAATAGTCTCCCACTTACACTAAAGCCAGTCTCTCAAATATCGTATACTATGTGATATAATATGACCATCATGCTTTTGTTGTCACAATGCCTTAGTCAAGGGATCAATACACTCTATATTTGGTTAATTTCCTATAGAGATTTTATTTCCTCACCATAGAGTTTGTCTCATGAGATAGAAGTATCAAAGAATATGATTGGAATATGTATGCCATCTGGGTTCCTTGGTTAGTGCAATAACCCCATTGTTTTCATAGTAAGTTGTACTATGTCATCAATGCTAGAGACAACTCCAAGTTTATGAAATATACTTCTTGATCCATACAACTTCCTTCATAGCATCTAATGAAACATCATATTCATTTTGTATTGCAAAATTGGTCATTGTATCTAGCTTGGAACTCTTCCAGTTGACAATACCACCTTTAAGGAAAACATAGAACCATATTGTGACCAGTAATGATCCCTAAGGGATTGGAACATTGAATTTGTGTAACTCTTTATAGCCAATTTTTCCTCACCTCTTCATCCTAAGTTCTCCATAAGTACCACAAGATGTTCTATTTAGTGAAATTCACTCAAATCTACTTGACATGCTTGTCATGATCAAGGCATACGAGACATCTAAACATGTATATAACATTGCCTAAATGACAGACCAAATGAGAATACATATGGAATCTTACTCATGTGGTCCTTTTGTTCAAAATATTTGTGACAATTGGCCTTAGAAATACTTATTCTACGAGACATGCACAAGTTTCCCTTTTCTAGACTCTTACATGCTGAACCGTTTCAACACCTTGTCAATGTATGTACTTTGACTTAAGCCAAGAAGCCTTCTAGATCTATCTGTATAGATCTTGATACCTGGAATATTGGTGGCTTCTCCTAAGTCTTTCATTGAGAAACTATTCCCAACCACATCTTCACCTTTTGTAGAGTTGGAATATCATTCCCATCAGTAGTATATCATCCACATATGATATGAGTAATACTACGAGTCTCCCACTAACCTTCTTGTAAACACAAGGTTCATCTTCATTCTTGATGAAGCCAAACTCTCTGACTAATTCATCAAAACAAAGATTCCAACTTCTAGATGCTTGCTTCAATGCATAGATTGAGCTTTGCAACTTACATATATTTCTAGTATCCTTTGGAGATTCAAAACACTAAAGTTGTGTCATGTATACATCCTCAAGAAGATTCTCACTAAGGAGTGGAATTTTGACATCCATCTGCCAGATTTCATAGCCATGGTATGCTGCAATGGCAAACATGATCCTAATGGACTTGACCATGATGACATGTGAGAAAGTTTCATCATAGTCAACATCTTGAACTTGTTTGAAAACTTTAGCCACTAGTCACCCTTTGTAGGTCTTCACATTTCCATCCATGAATGTATTCTTATTTAAGACCCACTTGCACCAAATGGGTTTTACCCTTTTAGGCGGTTCCACCAAGGTCCATACCTTGTTGGTATACATAGATTCCATTTTAGATCTCATAGACTCAAGCCATTTACCAAATTCTGGTCCATCCATTGCTTCCTTGTAGATGGTTTGATCATTACAATCCATGACCAACACCTCATCATCTTGAGTCACGAGGAATCCAAATCTCTCTAGCTAATGGAAAATCCTACTAGATATATGAGGTTCTTCTATTTATTGAGGTAGAGACTGTGCCAAAACAACTTGTGGTGCCTCATCATGTTCCTCTTCAGGTTTATTATCATTTTGTGTATCTTGAACTTCTCTAAATTCTATTTTCCTCCAACTGGTATTTCTACAGATGAATTCCTTCTCTAATAAGGTACCAGTTATAGCAACAAACACTTTGTTCTCATAAGAAATATAGAAAAATTATCTTTTAGTTTCCTTAGGATACCCCACCAAATAGCACTTGTCAGATTTGAGACCCAATTTCTCAAGAAAAGAACCTCACACCTTCATGAAAGACATATTGGGGCACTCCTAGTACACATGTCATATGGTGTTTTTGGAACCAACTTATAAGGAATAGAGTAACTATAAATGCGATGATTCCTAGAGAATGTCCCCAAAAAGGAATTAGGAAGTCCGGCTTGGCTCATCACAGATCTCATCATGTCCAACAATGTGTGATTCCATATCTTTGAAACACCATTATGCTACTGAGTTCCTGGTGGAGTCAATTGTGATACAATACCACACTCCTTGAGAAGGTCCGGCTCAAATATTCACCACCTTGATCAGATTGAAGCATCTTAATGTTCTTGCCAAGTTGGTTCTCTACTTCATTCTTGGATACCTTGAAGTTTTCAAAGGATTTTGATTTGTTTCATGAGATACACATATCCATATCTACTAAATGTAATAAAGTATTGATACCCTCCTCTTGTTGTTGAACTAAAAGGACCACATACATCTATATATATGAGTTCTAAAAGTTCAATTTCTCTCTCACTATTTCCAATAAAAAGTGCCTTTAACATCTTACCCAACAAACATTATTCACATGTCCAGAAAGATTCAAAATCAAAGGAGTCTAAGTATCCATCCTCTTGGAGTTTAGAAATGCACTACTCATTTATATGGCCTAGGAGACAATTCTAGAGTTATGTCATGTTAGAGTCATGCACTTTAAGCCATTGAGATCTACGTTATATACATGTGTCTTAGGATCCAACATCATAAGATATAAAAAAATGCCACATGTAAAGTCATCCAAGTAATTGAACAACAATTGTCCTTTACAATGAATGAAGTACTCTTTCTTTTCCAAACAAGAACTTAATGGCATATGAGTAATAGTAATTCTATAATTCAATTACAACCTCAATTTGGATAGATGCCAGGAAATGCCATAAGGAACTCATTCAAGTAAACCGAACAAAAATTATTCTTTATAATGAACGAATACCTCTTTCTTGTCCAAATAAGAACTTAATGGAATATAAGTAATATAAATTTTCTAATTCTATTACATTCCCAATTTTCTAAGATACATTGTGTGTCTCTTTAGTAGTAATAACAAATCTTTCCATACTTCTTACTTTGTGTTACACATAGTCCTTCTTAAGGATATACTTCTCTAATTATATTACATTATTGTATGACTCTCATGTCGTATCCAATACACATGCTTAATAAGAGGCTGAATTTATCTCAATAATGTAACCACTTGAGATATACATATTTATTTCCTTGTAACTATCAATTCCTTTAGCTAAGATGGGAACCATCCAATGTCCAACATTGATGAAGTTTCCATGTTTTCCCATAATTTCATTGATCTTATATTCAAAAGGAACTGACTTAGATCCCATCTTAGTCTTAACCTTTTAGTTATACCCAACTTCTCACTTTGACCTTCAAAATAGAATTTGGGTATAAACTGTAAGTGTTGGTTTCAGTTGTTGATAACATCATGAGACATTTTGACAATTATCTAAGGATCACTCATAATGATTGGCTATATGATATTTTCAACATTGCATATTTAAGTCCATGGTCAACATTTTGGCCAAGGGAAGTCACATACTTCCTAGGTCCTCCATGTGCTCAACTTGTTTGAGTATATAAGGATCTAATGGGAATGGGCTCATGAGTGAAACATGTTCTGATACATCTAGCTTTTTCTCAAGTTCATGTACTAATCCACAAAATTTGTTTGATCAAGCATGTTAGGAGTGATCACAATGCCAAGTGGTTCATGTTTTGTTTCTAAAATATAACAATAATTTAAACTTTTATTTAAAACTTTCTAATTTTTTAGGACTTAGATTTAAATATCCAGTCTCACTTTTTTTTTTCCGATATAGCCCCCACTATTAATCTGGAAAGTTACAGTGAATAACTTTCTTAGTGGGCCAAGGTCCATATTTCATTGAATCAAGAGTCAAATTTGACTGACAACTCATAATTCAAGTATTTAGGTAGGAAACCTTTGTCATTTGCATCATATGAAATCCTTTGATAGATGGGGAACATCCATTGTTAAATTCCCTTCATATAGAACACCCATCCACATGCCTATAGGCACTAAATACTATTAAGGTTACCTAGTTAAGCCGAACGCAACTATCGATACCGATATGACCATGTACCCAGGTTTGGCAGACCCACATGTTTACCTCACACCTTACCAAGATGGATAATGCAACTTGCTTTTGCAGGACTACATAAATACATAACCGACTTGATGTTTATTGCATGTTGGCAAACATCTTAGGATTAATATTTAATGAGGTATTTTGTATAATTCATATACATATCCAAACACCACATATGTATATATTATATATCATATATATAACAAGAACCACAAGCAATAAAGATAAAATGTGATGATTATGGGCTCGTAGAACATCTTTCTAAGCTAATGGAATATTGAGGTCATCTAAGGCCTCCTACATCATATGCATATAGAAAAGATGATAAACCCTTGATCCTTGGATGCTTCAATCACAAGCGACCACCATGGATGTTATGACAGTATCTGAGCTTAATGGGTAAGTTAGGGTTTATGTGGATGACTACATGCTTAGTTATATTGGTCATTGATTAAACATGATAAATGATGATATCTCAATCATGATATGTTAAACCTAATGAGAACCCCAAGTATTCTATCTCTTTGTATAATTAGGGTTTGAGAAAATATAAACCCTAGTCGGCTGAAATCAAGATTTTCATCAAATAGGCTCATGTTGGGGAGGAATGCGAGAGGTATACAAATGAGAATTAAAATGGTAGTTGAAGGCTAGGATAGCACGACCATCGTGGGTCGTTGGTGGCACGAGCATTCTAGGCCACACGGTCATTTTGAAAGAATTGAACTGTTGACCAACTTTTGTACTCAAATCTGATGAAACCAATGCACCATAGACGTGGTAGGAAGCATGGATGTGCTGGGTCCATCTTAGCACGGTCGTGGCAGCTAGCATGACCGTTCTGGGGCATTTTCTCTTCAACCAACTATTCTGCAGATTTTTGGATAGCAGTACACTATTCTATTTTTATTTATTTAATGGTAGCTCTAAATGATCTCAAATTTTAATTGAATCTTTATCACTCAATCACAAACAACTTTCATAATTTTTAGAGAAGGTTTGTTTTCTGAAATACACGAATTACAGTAACTTTTTTATGACAGAAATATCTACTGAAACAAGAAAAAGTTTAGTGAGGGATCAATGTGCAATTCACCCAAGAAGCTCAATTTCTCTATATGGTCAACCTAACAAACTAGTAGCTCTCATAACTAGTGATTCATTCCAGAGAAATGAAATCCTAGAGAGAGGAAGAGTTAGGGTTTGAGAGGAGAAAGTGGTGGAATTGCTGATCTAGGGTTTCTCAATCCGAGATATGATGAAATCAAGTAAGTTTAGCTTCTTTGCATAGCCTTTCGTGGTGAATCTTCTCTCACATGTCAAGATTCCATCCCTCATCTGATTTTATCTGAAATGGTGTTAAAACTTCCCCTTTTCTCACTCTTTCTTCATAATCCCTCATTTCTAGGGTTTCCGAGTTGAAAGGAAGAAGAATCGGGTGAATTGCTAGAGATTTGATATGATATCGAGATTTTCAGGGATGAACTGCATCTTAAAGGTTTTTTCACACCTTAGGGTGAGTGGGAACTTCCTTTAAATAGTATATTGCATGAAAATTGGTTAAATCATCCATAATCTTTAACTGCTTAGTATGCGACTACAAACCTTGAATTGTCTGTTTGATCTAAGTTGTTGTAAAATGATCTGAAATGGAATCTTCCTCTATTTGGATGAATTATAGATGATAAAATCATATTAAAAATATATAAAATACATCCTAATGAGAATTCCCTAAGTATTCACAGAGGTTATAAGAGTAAACTAAAATATAGGGAATTTGTCTATGACTGAAATTGTTGTATAATTAAATAGAGAAATTTGTTTATTTGGATCCCCTTGGTTTTGAATAATTGTTTATCTAAATTCATAGTACATATATGTCAGATACTATCTTAGATTTTGTTTAAGATGAATAGTGTTTGTTTGATATCTCAGTAAAGAGGGTGAAACCCTAGATGCGAGGAAAGTTGGATATTTGCGAATAGTTATCGTGAAATCCATTTGAAGGGATTTTCTTAACATGATAGACTTTATTTATTAAATTTTATTATTGATGCATGTTATCTCAATGAATGGCATGGAAACCCAAATTCAACTCAGTCACTAGGTTTCATACATATATTGATTTTATATGATTTGTTGATAGTAGTCTTTATTCAGTGAATGTTTATGTCGCATGAAATCCTTATGAGAGCCATGTGATAAGTGAATGAGGTAAATGAAACCCTAAGGATAGGGTGTTCAGTGAATTAAGCATTTTGATGACCATGTTCTTAGTATGAGATGTGTGATTCTTAACAATTCAGTTGTGATAAATGTTATCAGATGGTCTATGAAACGAATGGTTTACAGAGCTAAACTTAGATATGTAATGTGATGATTGAATTATGAATGTAAAGAGTGAATTAGACATGTAGATGTCCTGAACACTGTAGATTCCCTATGAGAGGTCTGCGCCATAGGGATCAAATGACCTAACCCTGGCAGTGTCCAGTATACAGGGGTCAGAACATACTAACAGGTGGTACGGGGGATGAATCCCTAGTAGAAGTCTCCTTAAAAATACAGTATGTAGTGTACAACATCAACCAGAGATCCTAGTGGCACTAGAGTACAGAAAATCCAATAGGTGGCTTGACTAAAGCCAATAGGTGGCTTGACTCACCGCATGAGTACCCAGGTTGAGAGGTGGAGTCTGAGATATCTGGTCGTTCCCATTAGCCGCCAAGAGGCAGACGTGCCGAGGCCCACAACAGCTGGGGTCTTACTCGAGAGATAGGCTTAGGAACCTGAGCATGCTTCTAAGCCTTGTACAGTGAAATCATAGCTTGCTGTGATTCTTCCACATGTTGTGGTACACCTCATGTGGGTTTAGGGCATAATAAGATGAATGAGAGGTTAAACAAGTGTGTGCAGTTATTCAATTATTCTTTGTATGTTTCTGAATGATTAGTTCTCTTTGAAATTAACCAAGCATGCTCATATATTGATTTACTCTTGTAGATATATAGAGTATCATGCCATATTTATGATTTTCAATTATTAGACTCTTTAAAGCTTACTGCTATTATAATTGATATTAGTTGCTCAAAAGTATATCTGTAATTATATTAGTGTGTTAGACTGTTTCTTTGAAGTACTCATTCACTGAGCGAGTAGGCTCACCCCTCTACTCACAATTTTTTAGGGAAACCACATGGACTTGAAGAAGGTCAAAACATCAGAGTAGATCTACCACATGAGTTAAGTATGAGATTAGTTAAGTTCAGTCGGTCCCTATCACTCTAGGTCCCAGTATAGATGTGAGAGAGTTGTAAGTGATGTTTTGCATCTTTGTTTCCTTAATAATAGAGTATGTATATGATTATCATGCCATATGTATATGGAAGTGTGAGAAACATAATGAATGTATGTATGTGTATTGTTTTTGTTGAGATCATATTAAAGTAATTAAGGTTTAATTCTCTTGTAAAGTTTGTTTATGTGATGGATGCGAGAAAACAAAGAGTCGAAATGAAATAAAGGAAAAAAAAGATAAAGTAAGGGAGTAAACTTTGTATTAAGTATAATCCTCAAACTCATGCCCTAATCTCATGATTAGTGGTAATCTTGGGATGCGGGTGTGACAAAGCTTTGGTATTAGAGCTTAGGCTGAGTCATCAGGGACCATTAGGATAGAAAGTTAGAGTTATAAGTGTGGCAGATAGGTAGTGATGTGTCTTTAGCTCTGGGAGGTGTGAGTATTTAGATACCCTGGCCCAATATCTGAATACTTAGATTGACCAATATCAAGCTACTCTGTCTATTCTTCTCTGGATTCCCTGGCCAGGTATGCAGAGGAAGGATGGAATAGAGAGAAACCCTAGAAATCTTAGGGTTAGGAGACCAAAAAGTAATGAAGGAGTAAGAGATTAAACATAGAATGTGATACAACTCTTGCTTTATACTGCTTCTTTGATTGGAGATCAATAGAAATGCTCTTATATGTATGAATTCAGATTATTAGTTTGTAGAATATATATGGTTCTTTTATATTTTTGTGTATCATGAAGTGATTCAGTTATTGTTTATATTCTTTGTATCAAGTAGACCAGAAGTTATGTTTGAATGAGTTTGCCCTAAGTAGATATTCTTTCCATATGTTTGAGATTAATAGGAGTTAGTTAATCTTGAGTAGCTCTTGGCTTCAGGACTGCAGGTTCGGCCTGGTCCGGTTGGTAGGGTGCGTTACTGGGATTTAATGACTCCTATTAAAAATATAATAAGAGTAGACTCTGGATAAATTAGACACACATCATAGTGAGAATGTACATACACTAAGATGTCAAAACATATGGGAAAGATTAGAATAGCTAAGAATCAGTTGGAACTGATATCTGAGATCCAACTTTGGGGCCTCATATGAGAAACCCTTAATTGGGAATAAAGGAACATGACATAAGGTTCAGATTAAGTTTAATTATTAGTATTATATGAACTCTAAATATGAAATATGGAAAAGATATGAGAAAAGTATGTAAGGGCCAAGATAGTAAGAATCAATCATGAGGAATGGATTATATAACCAAGTACAATGATTTTATGTACTCCAAAGCAAAAGGAAAATAGAAGAAAAGAGTTAAGTATACAATAAGTACATAGAAGTGAAGAGTCTTCAGAAGAGTTAAAGTGAAGAGAACTAGATGAGCATGTAAATCATAAAACTATGATAAGAAACTTAGTTGAAACAAAGTGAAATGTTGGAAATAATGAGCTTGATTAAGGAATGAGGGTTATGATATAATTGAGAGCATGGAATGTATACTTTATTAATAAGTTTAATACATTCATCCTTACTGCCTTTGGATTCTAAGTCTCTATAGAACAACAAACTAGTTTCTAAAAGAAGAACAAAAGTGTAGCTAAATAAATGAATAAGTCATACAATGGTAGACTATATTCAGGAAGGAAAAACTTGATTGAAAGAGAAACTATGTTTTACCCATGCATGGGACGTTTGATTTAAAATGAAGGATATGTAATGCATTAAACATGAGGTTAAACTAGTAGAGAGATTATTGATTTAGAATGTCAACTTCACATTAGTAGAAGGATAAAAGAAATATATGCAGCATGGTATACATGATCAGACACATAAAAGAAGCAACATGATCATAAGAGAAAACTAGAAGTTAAAGATGACATTTGGAATAGTAGTATATGGTAAGGGGATTATGGAAAGTAAAGAAGGGTTTGAAACATAATGGAATAATATAGATTATAAAAGAAAGAGGTTGCGAGATTCAAGAAAGTGCTAATTAGTCAAGTATCCTTGTTAATAATTAATTAAACCTACATATGAGAAATGTACTAATGAATGTTTGAAGATAAGAATTCTAAGTCTCAAAATCATCTTCTCTTTCATATCTTCCTTAATGAGAGCAATGTGGGAATGAAGTGATAAGAAAATGAATCATATATGATGCATAACCACCATGGTAGAGACGTCTAGTAAATGTAATAATGACACACAATATGATGATGAAACCCTAGCAGGGTAATTGAGAATGTAATCTATCTAAATGGCCAAGTAAGAGAAAGGAAATTCAATTGATAAGATAAAGAAGACTTTAGTAACACTTTTGAGATCCAAAGTTTGAATTTCAAATTAAGGGAGCAAAGTCACATCACAATAACATCATGCTACTGATAAGGGCCAAACCCTAGAATGTTTAGAGTTGTAGTAGTTCAAGGGATGTCACTAGTGATTTGACCTTGAATACTAGCATCTCTATAAAATAAGATCATGGAATTTTCACTATGAGAAGTAAACTAGCACTGATAGTAATCCATGGTTTAAAGGTAGCTAATCTGAAAGGTAGATAAATAATATGGAAATGATTTAGAGCAAATGATAAGAAATATAAGAGGGGTGTTTTGAACAAAAGGAGAAATACAATATGAGTGAAGTGCGATATGAGATAAATTCTTGCAATGATAGAAATAATGATGAATAATCTACTTGTACCTAGTATGTTTCAATTTTAGGGATGTTTAATCTACATGATTAAAATGAGAAGGATAAGTAGCAAAAAGTAAGTAGTAATGAATGAGGAGAGAGATAGGAGAAAACAATGGTTTTTAGTAATATGTGAATTTGTTTTTAGAAGTATAATTTGTTGAAGGTATATTAAGGGATGTAAATTGGTTCTATGCATGATTTCAGTGTACATGTGCAAGCAATATGTTAATTAAAGGTGTCTGATAGTTATAATCATCCATACCAGTAATCCATCTTAGTATTGTATAATTATGGTATGGTGATATGGGTTGAATAATGATGGAACAAATGAAGGGTTAACCTGAATAAGGTAGTATTACCTATTCACTCATATGAATAGAAGGGATGATAATCATATTGTATTGATATGTAACCCTAATGAGGTATAGCTTGTTATACCTAGCTTTAATATAACTAAGTGATGGTAATTGGGTATGAGTAGTCCTTGAATGACTAATACAATCATGGAATACTTTGTTACTATTGTTGAAACCCTAGTATGCTATAACCCGATGGTTACACCTTGAATTATGTGCAGGTTCATACTTGAGAATAGTATGGAATGTGATGGTAATGTTTCACCATATGCATCCATGATCCAATGGGGATGTCGTGAGTAGTATTGTACAATTGTTGTTGAATCTAGTCTTCCAACTCAAGACTGTTTTGCTATTTGAGTAGCACAATAGTAAAATTCAAAACAACATGGTGAACTCTTTTTTGTGACTTAGAGGTAACAGAAAACAATAGTACATATTGAGCTGTATGAATTGAGATATTTGGATCAAATTATCAATGTTGAGGTAACACCTCAAGAGTATGAAAATATTGAAATGGTTTTTTCTCTCTCTATCCTATGATTGATTGTGGCATAGAGAATTCATTGGATATCACTGGGAACTATTTCAGACATGTTGTGATTAGAAAAGAAATAAAGGACTTAATGTTGAAAAATGCATTCAAGTATGAAATACAAGAATATAATGACATGTAAGATTTCAGAAGCTTAAAATAAACCTTGAATGTACTTTACTTGCATATTTATGTTTTAGGGGTGAAACCTTTTTAAGGGGGGAAGCATTGTTATGATCGTATCTGAGCTTAATGGGTAAGTTAGGGTTTATGTGGATGACTACATGCTTAGTTATATTGGTCATTGATTGAACATGATTTATGATGATATCTCAATCATGATATATTAAACCTAATGAGAACCCCAAGTATGCTATCTCTATGTATAATTAGGGTTTGAGAAAATATAAACCCTAGTCGGCTGAAATCAGGGTTTTCATCAAATAGGCTCATATTGGGTAGGAATGAGAGAGGTATGCAAAGGAGAATGAAAATGGTAGTTGAAGGGTAGGATAGCATGACCGTGGTGGGTAGCACGGCTGTGGTGGGTCATTGGTGGCACGGGCATTCTAGGCCACACGACCATTTTGAAAGAATTGAACTGTTGACCAACTTTTGTACTCAAATCTAATGAAACCAATGCACCACGGCTGTGGTAGGAAGAACGGCCATGCTAGGTCCATATTAGAACAGCCGTGGCAGCTAGCATGGTCGTTCTGGGGCATTTTCTCTTCAAACGACTGTTCTGTAGATTTATGGATAGTAGTGCACTGTTCTATTTTTATTTATTTAATGGTAGCTCAAATAATCTAAAATTTTAACTAAAGCTTTATAACTCAATTACAAACAAAATGATAAATTTTTATAATTTTTGGAGAAGGTTTGATCTCTAAAATACACAAATTACAGTAACTTTTTTATGACAGAAAAATCTCCTGAAATAAGAAAAAGTTTAGTAAGGGGTCAATGTGCAATTCACCCAAGCAGCTCAATTGCTATATATGGTCAACCTTACACACTATCATATCTTATAATTCGTGATTCATTCTAGAGAAATGAAATCCTAGAGAAAGAGGGAGAGTTAGGGTTTGAGAGGAGAAAGTGGTGGAATTGATAATCTAGGGTTTCTCTATCCGAGATATGATGAAATCAAGTAAGTTTAGCTTCTTTGCATAGCTTTTCATGGTGAATCTTCTCTCACATGTAAAGATTCCATCCCTTTTTGATTTGATCCAAAATGGTGTCAAAACTTCCCCTTTTCTCACTCTTTCTTCATAATCCCTCATTTCTAGGGTTTCTGATTTGAAAGGAAGAAGAATCAGGTGAATTGCTAGGGATTTGAAATGAGATCGAGATGTTCAGGGATGAACTGTGTTTTAAAGGTGTTTTCACATCTTAGGGTGAGTGGGAACTTCCTTTAAATAGTATATTTCATGAAAATTTATTAAATCATCCATAATCTTTAATTGCTTAGTATGCGACTACAAACCCTGAATTGTCTGTTTGATCTAAGTTGTTGCAAAATGATATGAAATGGAATCTTCCTCTATTTGGATGAATTTCATTTGGTAAAATCATATTAGAAATGTATACAGTACATCCTAATGAGAATTCCCTAAGTATTCATAGAGGTTATAAGAGTAAACTGAAATATAGGGAATTTGTCTATGACTGAAATTGCTGTATAATTAAATAGAGAAATTTGTTTATCTGGATCCCCTTGGTTATGAATGATTGTTTATCTGAATTCATAGTAAATATATGTCAGATACTATCTTAGATTTCATTTAAGGTGAATAGTGTTTGTTTGATATCTCAGTAAAGAGGGTGAAACCCTAGATGCAAGGAAAGTTGGATATTTGCGAATAGTTGTTGTGAAATCCATTTGAAGGGATTTTCTTGACATGATAGACTTTATTTATTCAATTTTATTATTGATGCATGTTATCTCAGTGAATGTCATGGAAACCCAAATTCAACTCAGTCCCTAGGTTTCATACATATATTGATTTTATATGATTTGTTGATAATAGTCTTTATTCAGTGAATGTTTATGTCACATGAAATCCTTATGAGAGCCATGTGATAAGTGAATGAGGTAAATGAAACCCTAAGGATAGGGTGTTCAATGAATTAAGCATTTTTATGACCATGTTATTAGTATGAGATGTGTGTTGCTTAACAATTCAGTTGTGATAAATGTTATCAGATGGTCTATGAAATGAATGGTTTACCGAGATAAACTAAGGTATGTAATGTGATGATTGAATTGTGAATGTAAAGAGTGAATTAGACATGTAGAAGCCTTGAACACTATAGATTCCCTATGAGAGGTCTGTTTTGTAGGGATGAAATGACCTAACCCTGGAAATGTCCAGTATACGGTGGTCAGAACGTACTAACAGGTGGTACGGGGGATGAAGCCCTAGTGGAAGTCTCCCTAAAAATACAATATGTAGTATCTAACATCAACCAGAGATCCTGGTGGCACTAGAGTATAGAAAAGCCAATAGGTGGCTTGACTAAAACCAATAGGTGGCTTGAATCACCGCCTAAGTACCTAGGTTGAGAGGTGGAGTCTGAGATATCTGGACGGTCCCATTAGCCGCCAAGAGGTAGACGTGTCGAGGCCCACAGCAGATGGGGTCTTACTTGAGAGATAGGCTTAGGAACCCGAGCATGCTTGTAAGCCTTGTACAGTGAGATCGTAGCTTGCTGTGATTCTTCCACATGTTGTGGTACACCTCATGTGGGTTTAGGGCATAATAAGATGAATGAGAGGTTAAACAAGTGTGTGAAGTTATTCAATTATTCTTTGTATGTTTCTGAATTATTAGTTCTCTTTGAAATTCTTCCACATGTTGTGGTACACCTCATGCTCATATATTGATTTACTCTTGTAGATATCTAGAGTATCATGCCATATTTATGATTGTCAATTATTAGACTCTTTAAAGCTTACTGCTGTTATAATTGATATCAGTTGCTCAAAAGTATATATGTCATTATATCAGTGCATTAGACTATTTCTTTGAAGTACTCATTCACTCAGCGAGTAGGCTCACCCCTCTACTCACAATTTTTTAGGGAAACCATGTGGACTTGAAGAAGGTCAAAACATCAGAGTAGAGCTACCACATGAGTTAATTATGAGATTAGTTAAGTTCAATCAGTCCTTGTCACTCTAGGTCTTAGTATAGATGTGAGAGAGTTGTAAATGATGTTTTGTATCTTTGTTTCCTTAATAATAGAGTATGTATCTGATTATCATGTCATATGTATATGGAAGTGTGACAAATAGAATGAATGTATGGATGTGTATCGTTTATGTTGAGATCATATTAAAGTAATCAAGGTTTAATTCTCTTGTAAAGTTTGTTTATGTGATGGATGTGAGAAAACAAAGATTCGAAATGAAATAAAGGAAAAAAAAGATAAAGTAAGGGAGTGAACTTTGTATTAAGTATAATCCTCAAACTCATGCCCTAATCTCATGATTAGTGGTAATCGTTGGATGTAGGCATGATAATGGATCATCCATCATTGTTGATGATTGTTTTGAATCCATCCTTCTTCATGTCCAACATGTTGGATATTAAATATCCTAGACTATCCTAAGACCATTACATCGTATATAAGAGAATTCTTGAGTTACATTCGAGGGGAATAAGGTGGGAAGCCTTTACATATAGAGTAAATAGAGAAGATACAACATGCAATCCACATCAAGAATTACAAACAATCAACCACATGTAATAAAAGCAATCACAATTAGGGTTTAGCCATAACCATATATCACACACCTAACAAAACCCTTTTAATATGTCACTTTGGATCTACACATACGTATATATTATCATTTAATAATATGGTTATAGTGATATTAATCAAGATATTTCCATTAATCAATTTTTTTACACATTAACAAATTTCATCATATAAAATATTTCCACTATCGTCATCCGACGAGCAAATCTCAGTTCATAATAAAAAAAAATCTGATAAAGAGCCTTAGATGTAGCTCTGATACCACTGTAGGAATATTGGGAGCAGAAAACACAGTGTATTTTCTTGCAACAAAACTAGATTTGGGTTTACAAATTTATAACTTATCATGGAAGAGGTTCCAACTATGCGACTTGTAGTACTTGGTGTATATCTAGACCCTCCAATATATTCCTACTTTGAATCTCACTGAATCAACAATCAAAACTCCTTTCTGAGGTTTATGACACACTACAAATTGCCTTGAGATGAGTGTAGAAACTAAATTTTTGCTAGCGGATTGCGGAAATCCACCGGTGACAACAGTTGGGGGATAGTGGCGATCAACCTACTATTGGCACAAATCTAAAGGTCACAGAGAAGGCTCTATTGACCCCATATTTGATCCCAAAACACTTATGGTGGACCTGATTGTTCTGCCATGCACATGTGCTGTGAATTGCACTGTTCCGCCACTATCCCCCAATTTGTGTTCCTAGATGATTGCCTCATTCCACCTTCCACACTAGTGGTAGATTGTATCTGTAATGACCCCATTCCCCGACACCCCCCCATTTAAGGAAGGCCAAGAAACTAGAGCCATTATCCCAAAAATAGAATCAAATGGTTTTTCACATAATAAAAAATGATTAATAAATTCTACTAAACTAACTAAACTTGGTACATGATAAAAATTCTTTTGCCAAAGTTTACAAAAATATGTTTCTAGAATTTTACCAAGAAATAAATCATCTGTCTATATCCTACATGCCTTATTTCCTTTGTTTGATTTCAATGTCTTCTTTCCTTGAATGTCCAATTTCCATCAAGATTATCCTACAAATGTCGATAATCAAATTGCCTGTCTGTATGACATGTAATACTAGTATGTGGGGGAAACAAAATTTCACAGGTAATGGTAACAACATAATTAAGCAATTATGGTTTAACAAAACAAATTTAACATTTTCATCATGACTACCCAATCTATGTGTCTCCACCCTATGTCAAAACCCCTTAGGGCCTCATAATGCAATATTCACTGTCTTCCCCTATTCAGGCGGATGACTTCATCATGTCCCCCCCATTCTGGTGGGTGACTTCTCATGTACCCCATATTCAGGTTGGTACCAAAATGTGCCTTCCCCTATTCAGGCGGATGGCCTTTCCATAGATCTAGAGGTGCCCTAGAATTGGGCTATTCATGTCCATACATAATGCGATAATTCGTCACTTTAAATTTTACATGGAATGAAATAAACAAACAAGCATATATCTTCAATCCTTGTGAAGAAATCTCTGAGAAACCATGTGTAACTACAACGATTATTCTTAGGCATAACCACATACTTGTCTCATGAGTATTTGCAGTCTAAATAAGAACAAGTAAGATTAACCACACAATCAACCTAGCTGGTCAACCTGAAAATAAAGGCATACATCCATGTGTCACTACATGATTCTAAAACCTATCTAAGGACCGACTTAGCTCTCAAGTTAAGTTTTTAAGTCCACTTTCTTATGTCATTATCCATATTACTGCATTAGTCCATTTGTTGCTCTTTTTCACTTTGTTAATCCACAAACCCTATTTTAGGTTTCATACACATGATTTTGCTAGAAAAAGGTGCCTTTTATACAAAAGTCCCAATCTTTATCATTTTAAAGTCAAAATAGGGATTAGAGAGATAGAAAGATAGACTGTTAGCATTTTCATGTTCATTGGGTTCACAAACCCTAATTTCCATCATTTAATGTACATAATGAGGTCATTATTCATCTTTTCCACATCATTAGGTCCAGAGTGTCTTTTGATAATGAAAAGTCCACCTTTGATTATCCAAGTCAGTTTCATATGATAGATTCACCAAACTTTAGGAATTAGGGTTTTGAAATCACTTAATACATTAAAGATACCAATTTCAAGTACTTTTCGAACTAGATACAGATTTAGGTTCTGATTATAATTTTATTGGAGTCCTGACATTTTTCTTAGTAAAATTCATACATAATATGGCTTAGTCTGAGTTACCAGTAATTAGTTATGAATTTTTCAAAATAAAAAATCTATGGGCCAATCATGGGCCACCACCTAAGCATAGGGAAACGCGACCCGGCTTGCCATCGTGGCTGGACTGAGTCAATGGGCTCTAGCCATCGTGACAACTGTTCCCGCATGGCGACGACTAGAATTCCGCATCAGAAGTGGCAAAAAGACCAAAAAGGTATTACCTTTACTAAAGAAGGTTGGAGGTAGGACAACCTTTTTGCAAGCTATCATCTCCTTCCTCTAGTTTGCGAGCAATAGACCTACGTGAGTCAACCCAAGAGTTGATTCTGGGTTTTAGGGCCCCCTAGCACTAGGTAGGAGTGTCGGTATCTTCTCTTATCTCCTCCAGATCCAATGAAAGTCTTAATTTCTTGGAAGATACCAGAGTCAGGAGGATGATGAGGAAGTTCTTCTAGTTGTACACGATGGTGATGGAGGGGGAATAGGTAGGGTTATCAGTGAAAGTGAGGGTAGGGAAGCATGCACCCAGTTCCTAGGAGCCATGCAAACACAATGGTGTCCTTGCACTGGATGCATCTCCCCCCGTATATAGATGGGGTCTCCAAGGTTGGGTCTGGGTATGCCAGCCAATTGGGGAAACCTTCCCTCATCTGCTAGGCAGGGTCATCCAGTGATGGTTGAATTTGGTTTGATCTCCCCAACTCGATGGGAAAATAATTAAGTGCTGAGATGATAAAGGCAGTGAGAAATCCTCTCGAGAATCCATACCTTTAATGTTTCAAGTTTCCCGATCTATCACCAGTTAGGAGGATGACAAGGAAGTTCTTCAAGTTGTACACGATGGTGAGGGAGGGAGAATAGGTAAGGTTATTGGTGAAATTGAGGGTAGGAAAGCATGCACCTGGTCCCTATGAGCCTTGTAGACATAATGGAATCCTTGCACTGGATGCATCTCCCCCCTTATATAGCTGGGGTATCGAAGGCTGGGTCTGGGTATGTCAGCCAATTGGGGAAACCTTCCCTCTTCCTCTAGGTAGGGTCATCGAGGGATGGTTGGATTCAGTTTGATCTCCCTGACTCATTGAGAAAAGAATTAAGTGCAAAGATGATAAAGGTAGAGAGAAATCCTCTCGAGAATCCATGCCTTTATTGCTCCAAGTTTCCCGATCTGTCACGAGCTAGGAGATAATGGCGTCACTGTTGGATATCTGATCCGAAGACCAACAACACATACACCAGAATAGATAATCCTATGAATAATCAAAATATTATGACATTAATGAGATTCCTTTGTATTATCCATGCTTTAATGATTTTTGGAAAATTCATATCTCCTAATCCATTAAGCTTTTTAATCCCAAATTTTGAGGGAAAGTTCTTGACGACTTATCTACTTATGGATGCAATATGAGATCAAAATTGTAAAATAGTAACTCTTTTTCTTCATATGCAAGTCATACACTAAAAGCATTTATTACGTATTAAAACTCATATTTTCTCTTTATTTCTTTTCCATTCTCTTAATTTTGATTTTTCTAGATATTAAAAGGCAAGTGGAACTAAAACCACCATATTGTGGTCACTTATGCTATCTTCTAGAGAATTACATGTTTTTTGGTAACCCGGGAGACTCGTAAGGCTTGCGCCGAGCCAAAATTCCATGTTTTTCTTAAATAAAACGTATGTTATTTATTTTATTCTTGCCTTTTCCCTTATTATGAGTTTTTCTTTTGTCCTTTATCCTTTTACACTTCCATTGGATTATTAAAATAGGGAAAAGCACAAACTTCATTATTCAAGATAATTGTGCAAAGAAACCTAGGTTATAAAATAATGCACAGAAATTGTCAAGCGAGTCTTTTCCTTATGAAATATTTGCATAAAATACAATCAAAATTGGGGTTATAACATCCTTCCCCACTTATATGAATTTTTTCCTCAAAATTCAACTAATCATACAAACAATTCATGGTAGGATTTTTCCATGTCCCTCTTTAGCTCCCATGTGGCTTCATCCTCTCCATGGTGCATCCACAAGACCTTTACCATCTCTATCTTTTTGTTTCTGTGTTCTTTCACCTTGGTATCTAGTTCTCTCACAGGTGACTCAGGATATGTCAGGTTCCCCTAGAGATCAATAGGTTCAATGCTCAACACATGGTTTGTATCTTTCACATATCGATTCAGATTGGATACATGGAACACGTCATGCATCATGCTACACTATGGGGGTAGGGCTACATGGTATGCTGCTTCACCAATCTGTTCTAGAACTTCAAACAAACCTACATATTAGGGAATCAACTTTCCTCTATTCTTAGATATAGCTCGGAGGGGTCAGATCTTTAGAAACACATGTTCACCCACAGTGAAATGTAAATCAATCTGCTTTGCATCTGCATACGACTTCTATCTATCCTGGGCTCTCTTCAACCTCTGCCTGATCAAAGTGACTTATCATCATAAATCTGAACTTCCTCTGATCTCAACAAGGTCCTCTCACCAACATTATCCCAGTGAAGCGGTGACCGACATGGCCTCCCATATAGTGCTTAGTACGGAGGCATCCCAATACTGGCTTGGTAGCTATTATTATAGGCAAACTCTGCTAAGGGAAAGTACCGCTCCCATGATCCACCCCAATCGAGCACACATGGTATCAAAAAGTATTCTAAAGTTTGGATTGTTCTCTTTGACTATCCATCAGTCTGGGGTGATAGGCGGTACTAAATTTTAGCCTTGTCCCAAGTTCTTCATGCACCTTCTTCCATAACTTTGAGGTGAACTTGGGGGTCACAATAATAAATAATCAAGCTCGATATACCATACAGACGGACTATCTCCTAGATATATAGCCAACTAAGTCTTGCACTTTGGCATCAATTTTCAAGGTTAGGAAGTGTGCCAACTTGGTTAAGCGGTCCACCACAACCCACATAGCATCATGATGTTTCATGGTCTTGGGAAGACCCACCACAAATTCCATGGTGATCTGGTCCCATTTCCACTCAAAAATCTCAATTGATTGTAGTAATCCTCCGGGTCACTGGTGTTCATCCTTCACCATTTGGCACGTGAGACAACTGGCCACATATGCTGCTATGTCTTTCTTCATTCTAGGCCACCAGAAATACCGCTGCAAGTCTTTAAACATCTTGGTAGTTCCAGGGTGTATGGTATACTTAGAAACCATGGGCTTCTTGTAGGATATGAGTCTTCAAAGGTGACTCCTTAGGAACCCAAATACAAATCTTATATCGGACCCCTCCATCCACACCCTAGGACATGCATGTCTGAGGTTTCTCCAGCAAACCTTTCATCTTTTCAAGCTCTGAGCTCACTAGCTGGGCAACTACTAACTCAGTCAGTAAGTTAGGTTTTATTTGTATGTTAGCCAAACAAATTCGGTCCTCTAACAGTTGTGGGGCCCATGTGGCATAATCTTCCAGTTCTCTCCACTGGGTAGATAAGACAGCTGCACATCTAAGTTATTTCCAACTAAGGGCATCTGCCACCACATTGGCCTTTCTTGGGTGGTAGACGATGGTGAAATCATAGTCCTTCATATATTCCATCCATCACATTTTTCTTGGTTGAGGTCCTTCTGAGTCAGGAGATACTTCAAGATTTTGTGATCAATGAGGATTTCAAAGGTAGCACCATACAAATAGTGTCACCAGATTTTTAGGGCATGCATGATCGCTTCCAACTCTAAGTCGTGTGTCAAATAGCTCACTTCATTTGGCTTGAGATGTCGAGATGCATAAGCAACAACATGCTTATTCTATTCTAGCACACATCCAAGCCCCATTTTGGATGCATAAGTGAAGATCATGAATCCTTCATTGCCTGATGGTAGAGTTAACACAGGTGCTGTGGTCAATTTCTCTTTCAACTCTTGAAAGCAGGCTTCATACAACTCAGACCATACAAACTTTTCATCCTTACGAGTGAGCTTGGTAAGGGGCAGGGTGGTCTTTGTGAAATCTTAGATGAACCATCGGTAATACCCAGCCAATCCCAGGAAGCTACACATTTTAGAAGGACTCACTGGTGTTGGCCAATCACATACAATAGACACCTTGGCAGGATATACTGAGATCATCCCTCCTGAGATGATGTGTCCAAGAAACATGACGCGATCGATCCAAAACTTGCATTTTGAGAACTTCATATAAAACATATACTTCTTCAAGATTTTAAGGACTCTAAGCAGATGGTCTCGATGTTGGTCTAGGTCATTTGAGTATACTAAGATGTCAACTATGATCACTATAATGAAAGAGTCAAGGAAGGGCTGGAATACAATGTTCATGAGGTTCATAAAAATGCTTGGGGCATTGGATAGTCCAAACTACATGACTAGGAACTCATAATGGCCATAACGGGTACAAAAAGTGATTTTTGGTATGTCCCCATTCTTAACTCATAAATGATGGTACCCGAACCTTAGGTCAATCTTGGAAAAGACTCAGGGAGACTTAAGCTGGTTGAACAAGTCGTCAATTTTGGGTAGATGATACTTGTTTTTGATGGTATCTTGGTTTATCATGCGATAGTCAATGAAAATGTAGAGTGATCCATCCTTCTTCTTGATGAAGAGGATTGGAGCTTCCCAGGGTGAGGTACCAGGACTAATGAAGCCTTTGTCTAGAAATTCCTACAGTTGCTTTTTCAGATCTAACAGCTCAGCAGGGGCCATCCTATAAGGTGCCCTGGAGATAGGATTCATTCCGGGAGCTATCTCTATGGTGAAATCCACCTCTCTCTTTAGAGGTAGGCTAGGTAAATCATCTGGGAACACATCTGCATAATCCTAAACTACCTCTATCTCTCCTAAGGTTTTAACCTTAGGTTCAGGTTTTGTAACAACTTCTAGGAATGCCTGACAACCCTTGGCTATCATTTGTTCTTCTTTTAAGGCTAACACATACATACTAGTAGTCACATTCTTCCTACCTATAATGGTTAAAGGCGGGTGACCGAGTCTCTTTATCACAATATTTTTCTCCCTACAGTCAATATGGGTTCTATAGGTATAATGTCAATCCATTCCAATTATCACATTAAAGTCATTCATGCCCCATAAAATAAAATCGGTAGGGAATTCATGACTCAGATATTTAATAGGTCGAATTGGGGTGTCTTTAAAAGAGATGTAAAAATCCGACCACTCAGGGTAGTGACATCCAACACATATCCTAAATCCTTGAAATCTAGACAGAGCATAGTTGTAAGATTTCTCAAAATGAAAGTATTTGTTGATCCACAATCAAACATAGCCTTCACACTTTGTCCCATAATTTCAAGAATGACTACATAGTTTTCATGATAGTCAGACTTCCATTACATTGCATAGAAAAAGATGGAAAAACTACTCTAAGGGTTATTACCCTCTGTCAGATGTTTGGCATTAGCTTGGGCCTCTTCATTGTCGATGGCAAAAAATCAAGCCTATCGACGCTCTCCTACATGTGGGATTGGTGAGACTACTACTGCTGGCTATGCCACTGGTAGTGCTTCTTCCACTAGTTGAGCTATCATCGGGGCTTGTCCTCTTGGGTCAGGAAGGGGGCAGTTAGCTTGGAAGTGTCCCTCTTGCTGGCATCAAAAACACACTTTTCAATCAAAGTGACACTTTAATGGATCGTATCTCCCACATTTATGACATCTGGATGATGCCCTTGTTGTCGATGCTCATTGTGGGGCTTTCCCTTTCCTCCCTTGCCATGATGATGACTATGGTTCTTCCTACTTTCATTTCTTAGGCCGGAACTTCCTTCAGTGAAGCTGAGATATCTTTGGGTTGGTTTTGCTATGGCATGATCATATTTTCGATGTCCAGGGCAAAGTTGAGAGCTTTAGAGAGAGTTGTGGGCTTGCTCGCCATGACATGGGGCTTAATGGTAGGGTGAAGTCTGTCCATAAAATGTTCCACCCTCCTTTCTTCAATCAGCATGTAGCCAAAATGCTCTAAGAGGTGAAACTTGCGAGTGTAGTCGGTCATGGACAACTTTCCTTGAACTAGGAAAGTGAAGTGCTTTTCCTTTTCCTTCTTGACAACGGGAGGTATGAATCTTGTGGTGAAAAGTGCATGGAAATCTACCCAAGTCATGGGATCTTCACTCAAGTCTTAGCCCATGATATGATTCTCCTACCGTATCTTTGTTGTTCCCTCTAGGAGGTGGGAGGATGAGAAAACCTTCTTGCTTGACTATACCTCTAATATGAGGAACCCATTTTTTACTGCCAAGAGCCAAGCATCGACGTTGTATACTACTTCTGTCTTGTACTCCCCCCAGAACTTATCAATATTTAGCTTCACAAAATCTAAGATGGTGGCACCAAGGTGGGGACGTATGGCTACAGGTTCACCGTCCACATTACGGGGTTTATCTCTAAGTGCAAGGGCACTGATGGCTTTAGTCAACTTCTTCTACTTCTCTAACCAGAGCAATTTAGGAGGTTGTGTCACCACTAGTCTGACTTTTGGTCCAGAGTCAGTAGCATGGCTAGGATCACCCCTTACTTCATCTTCAGAAATGGGTTCCTATTTGAGTCTAGGGCTTCCTTCTGGGTTTGCGATGTGTAAGGGAATGAGTTTAGGATCAAGGCCTTTCTCTCCAGAGGCTTCACTTTCTCTTTTTTTCTTTCTTAGAGGATTCTCCTTCCATGTACCTTCTCTTCTCAGAGGAGGACCTCTTGGGCAGGGACCTCAACCCAGGATACTCGTTGGGGGTGACGTTATGCATGGCAACAATCTTGACATGGGCCATTCTGTAACACATAGACCACTCTATTAACTACAATTTCATAACTTAGGATTATCTTATATCCATGACATCTTATTTACATGCATTTTATTGTTTGGTGGAGGATACCCTAATCCTTATCATCTATAACCCCAATATTCAGGAGGAGGTGGAGAGAGATAAACTTTAAGCACTTAAAGTTTGTTAACAGAAAGGGGATAAAAAAGTGATGAGAGTAGATGAGAAATCCTAGAGGTATCTTATTTTGAGTCAAATCCTTAGATTTTGTCCAGGAAGTCACACGAATTCTGTGAGTCCTCATAAACTGACTAGCAAAGCGAAGAAATATTTCCAGCCCCCAGATCGTGATCCTTTTCTAGAAAACTCCATCTTTGGAAAATTATCTAATAACTCCCTTTGGGATCTAAAGGAATTCACAAAATTTAATAATTATTAGAGATTATCTGGAAAACCAGGCTCTGATACCAAATGTAGCGACCCCATTCCCTGGCAACCTTCATTTAAGGAAGGCCAATAAACTAGACCCATTATCCCAAAAATAGGATCAAATGGTTTTGCACAAAATAAAAAGTAATTAATAAATTCTACTAAACTAACTAAACTTGGTACATGATAAAAATTCTTTTGCCAAAGTTTACAAAATATGGGTTCTAGAATTTTAATAATAAATAAATCATCTATTTATATCCTCCGGGCCTTACTTCCTCTGTTTGCTTTTAATGTCTTCTTCCTTGAATGTCCAATTTCTATCAAGATTATCCTAAAAACACCGACAATCAAAATGTTGATCAGTATGACATGTCATACTGATATGTGGGGGAAACAAAGTTTCACAAGTAATGGTAACAACATAATTCATCAATTATTGTTTAACAAAACAAATTTAACATGACTACCCAATCTAAGTCTCTCCATCCTCTATCATAACCCCTCAGGGCCTCATACTATATTATTCACTGTATTCCCCTATTAAGGTGGATGTCTTCATCATGTCTCTCCCTATTCAGGTGGGTGACTTCTCATGTACCCCCTATTCAGGATGGTATCAAAATGTGCCTTCCCCTATTCAAGAAAATGGCCTTTCCATATATCCAGAGGTGGCCTAGAATTGGGCTATTCATGTCCATACATAATGTGATAATCATAATCACTTTAAAGTTTCATGAAATGAAATAAACAAACAAGCATATATCTTCAATCCATGCGAAGAAATCACCGGGAAACCACATGCAACTACATCGAATATTCTTAGGTGTAGCCACATACATGTCTGAGGAGTATGTGCAGTCCAAATAAGAATGTGTAAAATTAGTAACACAATCAACCAAGCAAGTCAACCTAAAATTCAAGGCATACATCCATGTGTCACTACTGATTCTAAAACCTATCAAAGTACTAACTTGGTTCTCAAGTTAGGTTTTTAAGTCCACTTTCTTATGTCATTATCCATATTACTCCATTAGTCCATTTATTACTCTTTTCATTTTCTTAATCTAAAAACCCTATTTTATGTTTCATACACATGATTGTGCTACAAAAAGGTGACTTTTATACAAAAGTCCCAATCTTTATCCTTTTTAATGTCAAATTAGGGTTTAGAGATACCGAAAGATAGACTTTTAGCATTTTCATGTTCATTGGGTTCACAAACCCTAGTTTCCATCATTTAATGTACATAATGAGGTCATGACTCATCTTTTCTACATCATTGAGTGAGTGTATTTTGATAAGAAAAAGTCTACCTTTGATTGTCCAAGTCAGTTTCATATCATAAATTCACAAAACTTTAGGAATTAGGGTTTTGAAGGCACTTATTACATTAAAGATACCAATTTCAAGTGCTTTTTGAACTAGAGGCGAATTTAGATTCTAATAATAATGTTATTGGACTCCTCACATATTTTTGAGTAAAATTCATATGTAATATGCCTTAATCTGAGTTACCAAGAACTAGTTATGAAAATTTCAAAATAAACTATCTATGGGGCAATCATGGGCCGCCACCTAAGCATAGGGCAACGTGACCTGGCTTGCCAGTGTGACTGGACCTAGCCAATGGGCTCCATCTAGTGTGAAAATTTTGCCTGCATGGTGATGACTAGAAAGCCTCATTAAAATAGATGAAAAGACTAAAATGGTCTTACCTTTACTAAAGAGGGTGGGGGGTAGGACATCCTTTTCACAAGCTATCATCTCCTTCCTTTGGTTCATGAGCAACAAACCTACGCGAGTCAACCTGAGAGTCGACTCCAGACTACAAGGCTTCCTAGAACTAGGCATGAGTGTCGGTAGCTTCACGTATCTTCTCTGGATCCAATGACGATCTCAATTTCTTAGAAGATGACCAGAGTCAGGAGGATGGTGAGGAAGTTCTTCTAGTTGTACACGATGGTGATGAGGGGAGAATATGTAGGGTTATCAATGAAATTAAGGGTAGGGAATCATGCAACCAATTCCTAGGAGCCTTGTAGACACAATGGTGTATTTCCAGTAGATGCATCTTCCCCTTATATAGCTGGGGTCTCGAAGGTTGGGTCTGGGTATGTTAGCCAATTTGGGAAACCTTACCTCATCCTCTAGGCAGGATCATCTAGAGATGGTTGGATTCAATTTGATCTCACTGACTTGATGGGAAAATAATTAAGTGTTGAGATGATTAAGGCATAGAGAAATCCTCTTGAGAATCTATGCATTTACTATTCCAAGTTTCCTGATCTGTCATGAGCTAGGAGATGATGGCATCATCGTTGGATATTTGATCCGATGGCCTACAACATGCACTCCAGAATAGATAATCCTATTAATAATCAGAATATTGTGACATTAATGATATTCCTTTGTATTATTCATACTTTAGGGATTTTTACAAAGCTCATATGTCCAAATCCATTAACCTTTTTAATCCCAAATTTTGAGGGAAAGTTCTTGACAACTTAATCTACTTATGGACACAATTTGAGACCAAAAATTGAAAATAATAACTCATTTTCTTCATATGCAAGTCATACACTAAAAAGTTACATATTATGTATTAAAATTCATATTTTCTCTTTCTTTCTTTTCCATTCTATTAATTTCGAATTTTCTAGATATTAAAAGGCAAGTGGAACTAAAACCACCCTATTGTGGCCACTCAGGCCACCTTCTAGAGAATTCCATGTTTTTCTTAAACAAAACATATGTTATTTATTTTCTTCTTGCCTTTTCCCTTATTATGGGTTTTTATTTTTCCCCCTATCCTTTTACACTTCCATTGGCTTACGAAAATAGGGAAAAACACAAACTTCATTAGTCAAGTAAATACACATCATTACTACCCAAGTAGTAGGATTAGTCATGCCAGAGTAAACCAACAACGACCGATTTTACCATGTTGTATAATCCTTTTATCATAGATATCCATATTGAAGTAGAGGGATGGACTCATCATCCTATTTACATTATATCCAAGTATACTGGAAAGATACATATGAGCTCAATATCATATACAAACTCACATGAGCATGGCCATGCATTTCTCTAGTCTCACTTATAGATAGGCCTTGGATATTGCCTCCATTATATGGGAGGGACGAATTTCTTCTACATCACTCACCATGCATAGCATCATTCTCAATAAATCCAATCATTACCTTTATGACAACCTTCTTCAAGATCACATTGGGTAGTGTCAAAGCATGATGATTTCCATCTAACCATTGTCATGACTTTAGGTCAAAGGACCACAACACCACAGTCACATTTGAGAGTTAATTATGACTACCATATAACCATCCATAAATCACTCTCAAGGGGGGTCTATCCAATACACTTATTCTCTAACAAGTACCTATGTGTCTACCATACATAGTAGTCTCTCATGTATAGTTATTGTCAAATCCTCAATAATACTTGAATAGAGACATATAAGGATATTGTTCTTAGCATCCATTAGGATATTATGTTCAAGTCACGTACTCAAAAACCCATGGCTTTAAACCAATCATTCTATGGACATTTATTATGTACATTAACATCACAATAATTAAATGTGCATCAATAAATTGGAATTGTCTTTCTTAAAAAATAATAAATATATAATATCCCTATAACCATTATCTAATAATTGTCTTCTAGGGAATATACACCAACAGAGGTGACTCTGGAGGCAGCTCTACTTTGGAAGAGACTATAAGGAAGGAGGTTTTAGAGGAAGACTTATGTCTCTCCAAGAAAGCTTCAAGTGTAGTTGCATTGTAGAGGATAAACCCTCTATAATTGTTGTATCTCGGTCCTTGCCCTCTTCCACTCTTTTTTTTCTATTTACTCCATCAAATTTGTCAATTTCGTGATGTCTCGCTATGTTTGTGAATCACCAACTATTAAGGAGTAGATTTTCTTGTATTTGTGTCAAAATAACACCTATTAGTCATGTGATGAATAGTGGATCTTAATGTTACAAATTGATTCTCTAATTTATGTAGTTGTGATTTTTATAAGAATCAAATGACAAGGTTCTCTGATCCCTGAATTTGTACCATGGGAGAGGAACATGTTTAATGGATGGCAATTAGAGCTCTAATTTCAATTATGTGAAAGTGAACAATGTTTCATGCATGCTATAGTATCCTTGTTTGTTTTCTGAAAGTAGAGTTATGTTTCCATTTGGAGTGATCTAAGAGAGATTGATTTCTATTGGTAAAATTATGAGCTGAGAGATGAGAAATCTATTCGCATGGGTGATTAATAAGTAAAACCATTAATCATATTATAGAGTGAGATGTGGATAATAGAGAGAGAATGATTTTTTGTGTGCGTAATTGTTCATCATATGACAAACATGTGCTTAGCTACCATGTAAGGAGTGGGACCCTATATGGGATCCACTCCCTACTAAATAAAATAAAAAGGAACCATACCATATATCAAGCACAACTATATATTTTTTGCAAATATGATGATAACCAATTTATTTAAAATGTATGTATCATGATACCAAATGTAGCAATGGAATACAAAATATCTAACTATTACAAAGCTTGATATTGACATTATACTTTACCAAACATGGGGATACATATAAAAAATAATTATACTAAAGGATCAACTGAGGGTCATATAACCACCTCGAGAAAGTCTCCCAAAAGGTTGAACTAAACTTGATGTAGTTTTGGTCCAACTTGGTTATCTTCTCCTTGATCTACACCTAGGATTGGAAGCATACCCTAGAAAGAGGAGAAAATTAGATACATAAACAAAGGATGGTATGAGCATGATAAATTGAGTATTGAGAAAAATTATGAAACAAAATATGTAAAATAAACAAGGCTTCCCAAAGGAAAAGGAAAGGACTACTCAACGGGACATAAAAGAATATGAATTTCAAAATTTGATAACATGGAGAATACTTGCCATCAAATCAACACAAAAGTTGTGCCACACAAGCACATATAATTTTTTGGGCACAAAACCCATCACAAGAATTATCACCTGCATGCATGTGAGATAAACATAGCACTAGAACAATATATATAATAATGGAGGCCAAGGTTCACAACCTTGAAACCTAATAGAGTATGTCAAATAACCACCTCCCCAATATATGTAAAAGTGGGCACAAAACCTGGGTATGGGGCACACAACCTTCATCCCAAAAATATAACATGGGAACACAACCCAAAAACCAAAGTAATTACACTACTCTAGGGCTACTGAATCACAAGGCATGCAAAAATATAGAGACAAGCATATAGTGTAATCTTTTATAAAATAAATAAAGTTGCCATCACAAAAATGGACAATATAAATTTGAACCAAATAAGTGGGAAAAATTAGGGTTTCATCAAGAATAAAAGTACAAATTAGAGTAAAAGAAAATTCAATAAAGGATGATCATAAGATTAGAATCAAGTAGAATATTTCACATGGAATAAATTCTCAGAAGAGAGAGATTGTTTAGGCTAAAATGTCGAGAGAGAGAAACTGGGTTTATTTCTCAAGAGAATAATATGAGAAGAAAACATACCTTGACTTGAATGTTAAGTCAGATATCAAGTCCTAATCCTCCAAGTCTAAAGTCAACTCAAACCTACATATAATATTTGATCCATCATTTATGGTTTATGTTCTAATATATATATGTATGGTGAAAACCCTAGAAATCTAAGCCTTTGAAAAAACCCTAGATTAACTCATGATTTAGTCTTGAAAGTGTGTACAAGGTTATTGATCACGAATTTGATCCAAGATCCAATTTTTACCCATCAAAATATTTCTTCAATTATTATTAAGTGAATATGGATTATTAAACCCTAAAAATCATATTTTGAATCTTTGGAATCTATCGACGAGAACTATAAAAAGAGATAGATAAAATTCTCATGATTGTGAATCATATTAATTTGTAATTTTTAGATAACTGGAGAATTAGTTATGAATTTTAGAAATCTGGGCCAATAAGAAAATAGAAATAATCCACACAAGCATTCAAAAATCCACATGAGGGAGGGATTGGACCCGCTGAGATGGCCCAAGCACAGGAGGCCATCCCGCCCTGTCATCAACCATCATGTCGCACAATAGAGGAAACAAAACTTGGCAAAAAGATAAAGTCGTCCATGGAGAAAAAACTGAAAATAGAAGCAAAGGGAAATTTTGAGAAAACAAGTATGGGGCTCATCTCCTTCCTAACGCTTGCCATGTCTGCGAGAAGTGGCACGACTGGAAAGGGATGATTTTGGGGAAAATTGGTGAGGCGAGAAAACTTAGATCCGATCATGCCAAAATGAAGATTAGGACCCAACCAATCTAACCATAAGAGGAATTGAAAAATGGTGTGGCGAAGAGGGAGCACTACTAGCCGGTGTTGTCCCTCAATTCCCAAGCTTTCAGTGGCAATACTCAAGGGCAGGAGAGCAATTGAAGTGAAGAAAAAGTCCGTAGTTGAGCGACAAAAACAAGGGTATAGTCCTATTTATGTAAGTATGGGTATATGATGGTATATGTGTAGAAGGTGAGGAGACATGACATAGAGATATTGAGAAATTTTAGAATATCAATGATAGGAGTCAAGTACGATATGGATGGATGTGAAATTTAATTTGCAAACCAATGCAAGTTATTTGAGAAGTTTCGTCGGGAAATGAAGGAGAAATCACGATTTTAATCCATTGGAAACCATTGTCCTATTCCTTTATGGGTGTGATCTAGGAGATGATGTCCTTATCATCATAATGAGACCTAATAGTGTAGAAAAGTGTGTGCCCATTTGAGAAAAGGACAAAAATTAAATGTGAAAGTTTTGATTAGGAAACCTTATTTTTTGGATGTATTAATCATTTATTTCTTTCCTTGTCCTATTAAGGGAGCAAATAAAGTCCAATTAAGCCTAAATTTGGTAGGTTAGCTAATATTGGGGTGAGGAATTCGATTTTAGCATTATTTTTTATTTTTACATATTTTCAATATTTATTTAATATTTTTAAATCGTATCACTTATTTTACTCCTTAAATGAATAAGAGGCATCTAGAAACTCTCCAAAAATATAAAACTTAGCCTACAAGCACCTAAACATGATGAACATGATTTTATAATTAATTTTCCCTTTTGGGGTTATTTAACACACTATTTAATATTTTGGGTTTGAATTTACATTCTCTCTCCTAAATACACTAGAATATTTAAGTTTGTCCAAATTAGATGAAAATTCACGCATAGGCTAATTTTGATATATAAATTTTGAATTTGAGGTTTTTAATGATTTTAAAGACTTTAAATAATTTATTTAATACTTATATCTCTTATTCTTATTTTCTTTTCTAAATAGAATTACGATAATTATTATTATGCAAATAATGTGAAACTTGTCTCCCAAGGAAATTGGGACCCAAAGAACACATTTTCACTATTGTATTTTTATTTTTAAATCTCTTTTTATGAGTTATGGCAACATAGGATTTTTGACACATTACCATTGTTTTAATTGAAATATTATGTCTTTATTATCGACACTTACTTAATGGAGTCCTATTAATTAAATTTTGTTACAAAAAGACTTATATATTGTCATTATGCATGAAAACACACCTTTTACTCAAATAACATTTTGAATTTATTTATTCAATTTGTATGATTGCACATGAAAACTCCAATTGTCATTTCAACACATATATTAATCATATATTCCTTCATTACACGTCTATTAGTTAGAAAAGGAAATGTATGTAATATATATCATGAATTAACTTTCATGTTAGTATATACATACATTATTATGTAAATGTATTTTAATTTTATCTTTGTTTGGTCACATCTAAAGAACAAACTTCACTAGTTTTCTAATCATCGTATAAGGTAGGATTGTAGGTTCCGATTCGTTACATACCAAGTACATTCCTTCTAATTAATCATGTGAAAGATAACAAAAGACAATATTATGTTAGTTTAAGATGTGATCACTCTATTTATTACTAAATTACAATATAAAAATAAAAAACTTCTTGTAAGCATTCTACATCACATTTACATATAAGTAAGTGAATATAACTTGAGTTTCAAAAGTGAAACTAGAGTTTCTAAGAAATGAGTTTCATATGACTTATAACTTACATCAAGCCAATTGAAGCGTAAGCTCCTTAATCTTCCAAGCACTTAATTCTCAATCCAAAAATATACCTTTGGCGTTTACTTTGCCTTGGCTTCTTTTGTACATCATCACCTTATTGTTCCATTAGAATTTGGGGGTGATTCTTCATTCAGGGGTGTAATATTGGGACCTAGGACCATGGTTGGTGTGGTCCCATAAAATTACATACACCTCTTCCTCAAGGGAGTCAATAGATTGCACCAAATGGTTTTAGGAACCTTCCACTTGAATTTTCATTAGATTCATCATGTTGGTAATGATCTTAATCATTTGTGGACTTGTACCTTTTGATGAAGACAATGGTAAACTAGATGGAGAAGCACCAATATTCTTGACATATTCATTGGCTACATTTGATGATTTATGCCTTGAATTTTAATCTCAGTGCTCAAATAGGGACCATGACTCTTTAGGAGGTGTTGGCATGAATGTGCCACCGTAAGAGGAATCTACCAACTTTTGACCCAACCAAGACAATCCAAAGTAGAATGAACCATAAGGGTACTTCATGTTGAGGGTAGTGTAGGTTTTTCCCTCTGATATGTGTCCCCTCATTAGCTTTACACTTGTTTTCTAGCCTCTACAAGATAGAATTCCCCTGGCTCTGTGGCATGCCGCATAGCTTGGGATCCTACATGCTCAGTGAGTAATCATGGAGAATGCTCGACAATGGGGTCAGGAGTGATGTCATGATGCTCATAGACAACCAAGAAGGGAAGTGGAGTGGCAACATATGGCCATCTTCCTAGTCCTATAGATCTATATGTAACTTTCCCCTATATTATCACATACTCCTACCTTAATATTTTCCACTATGCCCCTTTCTTACTCAATAAACTTTTCTACTCGGGTGCATTCATCATGCTCGATCAATGGTCAAGCGAAGGATATTCCAGTAATGGTCTGCTCACCATTGACATAATTTGATAGATCCCACCTCACTACGTGGAGAAGATACTAAAGATTTTTGGAAACAAAGATGACTTTCCAAGGAGCTGATACTTGAAGATATATGTTTCATGCTATTTTTTCAGCTAGTTGTCTCTCAAATAGATTTTTGATATTCTTTCTCCCCATGTTCTTTGCTTAATATTGGACTCATAATTTGTAATTTAGAAAGCTATATTTTTTCATGAAAACTCTTAAAAAAATTCTAATGTTAATCACACTTTTATTAACACTTAACATTATTAACTGGTTGACTTAAGTTTTATCTTAGCTTAAACTTGTTCTTTGATAAGTTAAAAGTCATGATTTGAACAAACTATGAAATTTGAATCCTAGTTGATATAGTAATATCCCACCCATGTATGCAGAGGAGCATTATAGACATTTAAGGAAATAATTGATAAATAAATCATTAATTAATAATTTTATCAACTATCATGATAGATTTCTAGAAAATTTAATTATGAATCTAATACAAAAAGAATAATTCAAATAGGAGTTAGAGTGAGAAAGTTATGGCACTGTTAGTCTTCACTCCGAATTACCACCAGTGTCATGGGCAGGTATGGTGACATGTGGATTACTAGTAACAACACTCAAAATCGATTAGTCCCAAAGGTTAAAGTAAGCATATTTATAATCACATATATGTTTATTATCATAATCATCTCCCTCTTCTCTCTATTTCAATCTTTGAAACTTCATATTTCTTCTTTTCTGTAGAGATATTCATCTCAATAAAAATTAGACCTCACAAAACTAAATATTATTTAAATATTATAACTGAAAGATACATATTCACCATGGTTTCTTTCCAATCTGCTAGATATATTTTCTTAAGTACTAAGTACTATATCCATGACTTCTCACATTTTTAAAGTAATAGATTCAAGATTTTAGGAGTTTTTAACCAAAAATTTAACTTTAAAATTTCTAACCATGACTTTGACATTTTGCAATGAGCATGAGGGGAAAGAAGCTGAGAAATATATCTGAGAGACAAACAAATGAAAGAAATGCATGAAACATTCATCTTCAAGTATCAAATCATTGAAATTAATATTTGTTTCCAAAATTTTTGTCTTTTCTCCACATATTGAGGCATGATTTGACAAATTATGACAATGGTGAGGAGACAATTATTGGAATACCCTTCGATTAACCATTGATCACATACGTTAATTCACCTAATTCAAAAAGCTTATTGAGTAACAAAGGGGAAAGTGGCAGATATGGATGCGGGAGTATATGATAAGTTAAGAGAAAGTTGTTAATAGAGTTGCAAGAGTGGGAAGCAGGTCATATGTTGACACCCTACTTATCATCTCAGTTTTATTTGAGAAATGCAACTTCACTAGTATTCCCATTGTAGGATGATGCTTCACGATTGCTCATTGACCATGTAGGTACACATGTGATGTAGCATTCCACAAAGCATGGTAAGACTATGCCATAGAGGTGACAAATAAGTGTAAAATTGGCAAGGGATATAGATCAGAGGGAAACACCTAGGGATCTATTACTTGCATCTAGGCCAGTGAGGATGGGAACTGCCACTAAAACGGGTGGACATTGTGGAGGGTAGAGTACCAACAATAACATAACAAAATCCACTAAAAGTATGCATATTTATAATCAAGTATCTATTCATTATCATAATCACCTCCCTTTTCTCTTAGTTTGAATCCTTGAAACTTAAATTTTCTTCTTTTCTTGAGAAATATCCATCTGGATAAAAATCTAAACTCAACACAAATGCATATTAGATAAATTTTATAAAAGAAATGTACATACCCACCATGGTTGATTTCCAGTCTACTATAAATAGTTTCTTTAGTACTAAATACTAGATCCATGACTTCTCATTACATTTTTAAATATTATATTTAGGTTTTAAGAGTTTTCAAAAAAACTTGTAGCTTTAGAAATTATTAACCATGAATTTGACATTAAGAAACAAACATGAGGGGAAAGAAAAAGAAGCTAATAAGCTATGCAGGACACAACCTGCTGAAAGGAATAGCCTAGAACATTGATCGTCAACTATCAGCTCGTTGAAAAGTCATATTTGGTTTCAAAAATCTTTGATGTCTTCTCAACATAGTGAGACTATATCTGTTACATTATGACAATGGGGAGGAGAAAATTGTTGAAATATGTTTCACTTGAACATTAATTGAGCATGTTGTGTGCATATAACTAGACAAATTTATTGAGTAAGAAAGGGACACAATGGTACATATGGAGGCCCAAGTATATGATATGTTAGGGAAAATTGTTTATAGAGTAATAAGAGTGGAAACTAGGTCATTTGTAGTCACCACAACCATCTTGGTTATCTTTGAGCATTACAACATCACTTGTGATCCCATAGTCGATCCCTTCTCCATGATCGCTTGTCGAGTATGTAGGATCATAGGAGATGCAATATGTCAAAGAGCATGGTTGACTATCCCATAGAGGTGACAGATAGTGTAAAACTAATGAGGAGACATAGATCATAGGGAAAACCATGTAGAGATGTTTCTTGCATCTATGCCACTAAGAATGGGCGCCATCACTATCACGATTGGGTATAGCACCTGAAGAAGTACTAGATGAGGCAAACCTACTAATCCGATTCCAACCAGGCTGGAGAGGATGGTTGTCACTATTGCCTGTGTGCACACTATAGAGACTTGTAGTTGCCAAGGGGAAGTCTAAGTACAACACTTACAAGGTAATGTGGTACATGTGGCTAGGGTATTGGGCATGACAAGGGAAAGGAGGGGAGAAGTCAAATGAATATCAGATATTCATTTTTTTGAATAAAAGGGAATGAAAGATGCTAGGTAGGTTGGAGGAGGAATACACTAAGAGAACTAATATTTTTGGTACTGGTTTAAAAATAGAATTAAGCATAGAATCACCTTTGGAATCAAACTTAAGTTGGTTAAGACTCTGATCCATGACCAGTTATCCTTGATCCATGTCATGTTTGTTGTTGTGATTGAGGTTTTGAAGTTCTACTTAGTCTAAGATCTTCTAAGCATAAGTTACTTTTGTGTACCAAAATAAAGAACGAAATCAATTTGAATACACAGGTGACAAAGAATGATAAACAAAACAAAACACATTTTTTATATAGGATATATTAAACTAATAGCAATTTGCATTTACTGTGATACCAATCAATGATGCCAAAAACTTGATATGTATGTGAAATGATGCAAAATCCAAAGATTGGTATCTGATTTCATACAAGCCACTAATATTAGAAGAGAGAGTGAAGTTTTAAATTAATGATCGACCACACATTCTTAGCTCACAAGTGTATGAATTCAGTTGTAATGGAGTTATGATTTCTTACAAGAACTTGGATTCAAATGACAACTATTATATAAACTCCCGCAACCTAGCTACCACATAAGGGTTGGTCTGGCGACTCCCATGGCGACTGGGGGTGGCCCGCCCCCTTCTACTTCCCCTACTTCCCCTGCTACCTCCCCTGCTAAGACGATCGAAAGGAATGAAGACTGGTTCGCCCACGACACCGATGTTACTGTCGGGCGTGATTGGGTGAAATCAGTAGCCGGGCCACCTCCGTCGATTCGGGGTGTCGTGGCGGTTGATCCGAAGGAACCTTTCCTGAAGGAGGGTGACGAGCGACTGTGGACGAGATTCAACGATCCCATTATGGAAGAGATGGAGGACTACCACCGATTCTCCGCCATCGTGCAGATATTGGGCAAGAAATGCCATCCACAGCAGCTGAAGGGATGGATGATCAGGCATTGGCGGCCGAAGGGTGAGCTCGAGCTCTTCACTTTGGATGGGGGGCTTTTCCTCACAAGGTTTGCCAATGACAACGATCACAATGCTGCGATGATGAAGGGGCTGTGGTTCTTCGATGACCAGCTGGTTCTAGTCCGTAAATGGACTCCACAAGCTGATATCCGCAGAGCCGCCTTCACCACTGCTCCCGTCTGGGTTTCCCTCCCAGATGTGGGTAAGCACTGGACGGCGCGAGCCATCACTGTGATTGCACACACTATTGGGGCTCCCCGAGCTATCGACAGAAGAACCGATGGGACAACCTATGGATGTGCTCGATTCTGCATCGACATATCTACTGATAAGGTGCCGCCGAGAGAGGTGATGGTAGAACTCCCTAATGGAGATGAATGGGAGGTCAAATTTAGGTATGAAGCAATGCCGGACAGGTGTAGCACCTGTAAGGTGTTCGAGCACAGAAATGGTCAGTGCCCTGGCGAAAGGAGAAAGAGCGCCTTCAAGGCACCTCCTATCATCCCAGAGGCTCCTCGAGGCAGAACCAGAAGGCAAGGTAAATCCAGACCTCCGTTGCGGGCGAGGAAGGACAAAGAAATAGTGGCTGAATAGACGACTGCTGTGGTGGTTGTCAATGATTCTAATATTGCTGAGAATGCTTCTCCCATTGTCAACTCTGCTGAAACCACTGTGGATGTTCCTGAAGGAGCCGAAGAGGGTGAGATTCCTCAGTTTGCTAACAATAGGCAAGGAAAAGAGATTATTGGTGTGAAGGATGTCAACCCGTTCATGGTGTTAAATCAGGTTGCTGATGATGACCCTGGTTCGCAGGACAAAGAACGCAACAACAACTCGAGACAAACAAGGAACACAACCAAGAAGGGAAAGAAGAATGCCTGCCCTGAGAATGGGGGCGGGACAAGCAAGGATGTTTAATGTCTTTACTCGCATGGAATGTGTGAGGGGCCTCTTTGGCGGGGAGCCAAAGGGAGGTAAGGAAATCTATTTGTTCGACAGGGGTCACTCTGGTTGTATGCTTGGAAACCAGGATAAGAAGAATTGTTAAAGAGAGAGTAGACACACTGTTCCCTGAGGGCTGGGGTGCCATGTCCAACCTGGACCAGAGGGACGGTGGGCGTATCATTGTGGGATGGAGGAAGGATATTTGGGATGTGGACGTGATTAATTCATCTGATCAAGTCATCACTGTATCCTGCTGTAACTAGGGAGGTGCGTCGTTCATCATGAGTGCAGTCTATGGTGAAAGGCTTGAAGCGGACAAAACTAGTATGTGGAAGAAAATCTTAGAGACGGTGCAACATGAGATCCCCTGGCTAGTCATTAGGGATTTCAAAAACATTAGAAGAGCTGATGAGAAGGTTGGAGGTCGAAAGGTCCCTAAAAGGGTCTTGGCAGCCTTCAATAACATGGTGGATGAAGCTCAGCTGATTGAGCTCAATAAGGTTGGTGGGCGGACCACCTGGTCCAACAAACAAAGTGGGAACAGGATAGCCAGTTCCATTGATAAGGGACTGGTTAATGAGCAATGGGTGAATAAATGGCCCAATTCTTTCATCAAACTGGGGTCAGATCCTCTAAGCGATCACTTGTGGATGAGGATTGAATTGGTGGACAAACCTGTGATTAAGAGACCTTTCCGGTTTCTTAATTTATGGTGTGAATGGCCTGGTTTCAAAGAGGTCATTGAGGAAAGCTGGAACATCAATGTAGTTGGGAATGATATGTTTGTTGCATTGAAGAAACTTCAAAACACTAAGAAGGTGCTGAAGAAGTGGAGTAAAGAGAAGATTAACTTGAAAAACCTGATATATGAAGCTGAAACCAGGTACAAATCGGTTATGGATAAAAGTAGACATGACCCTCTGAACTCTGAGCTCATAAAAGAAGAAGTGGAAGCCGAGGACAGACTTCTAAAGATGTGGAAAGCAGAGGAACTCTTCTATTGGCAAAGGAGCAGGATGGAATGGGTGAGGGATGGTGGTCGCAATACCAAGATTTACCACAGAGCAGTCAAGAAGAAAGATTTGAAGGAGTGCATACACGAGTTGGTGGATGAGCAGGGGAATGTAGTCAATGGGAGAGAAGAAGTGGCCATCAATGTTGTCAACTACTTCAAAAGGTTGTACAATAATGAGAGTAGAGTTTGTTCTTCCTTCTCCAACATCTTGCCGAATAAAAGAGTTGATGACCATATGAATGCTATGCTTGGGGCCTATGCTGATGATGATGAGATCAAACACACGGCGTTCTCTATAGGGGCTTGCAAGGCTCCTGGACCTGATGGGATGAATGGAAGGTTTTTTCAGGCGATGTGGTATCTGATTAAAGACGACATCAACAAAGCTATCAGATGGGTCCTAAATGGTCATAGCATGGTTCGTGCTGTGAATCATTCCTTCATCAAACTTATTCCTAAAAGAAGTGTGCTTGAAAGCATTACTGACTATAGACCTATTGCGTGCTGTAATGTTTTATACAAAATCCTATCTAAGCTTCTTGCAGGGCGGCTGAAGAATGTGTTGCCTCACATCATTTCTAAGGAACAATGTGCTTTTATTCAAGGCAAGAAGATTTCTGACAGCACCCTTCTTGCCGCGGAGTTCCTCACAGGATTCAAAATATCCAATAGCAATGCCAAAGCTTGCCTTAAAGTTGACTTGACAAAGGCGTATGACTACGTCAGATGGAATGCACTCTGGGCCATGATGAAAGCACTTGGATTCAGTGATGGATGGATCAAGGTGGTTAAACAGTGTGTAACCTCTACTTCCTTCTCCGTCCTTATTAACAGAGGGCCAGTGGGGTTGTTTACTGCGACAAATGGAATAAGGCAGGGGGATTCCCTCTCCCCCCTGTTATTCACTATTGTGAAGGAGGGACTCACTGTCATGATGAATGAAGCTGAAGATAGTAGGAAGTTGAAGCCATTCAAAGTTCAAAATACTAAAGTTATTTCCCACCTAATCTTCACCTACGACATCATGCTTTTTACCGCCGAGCATGCCAACAGTCTGAAAGAGGTGAGAAGGATTTTGAACAGGTTTGGGTACCTTACCAGACTCTACATTAGCACCATCAAATCAAGAATCTATCTGTCCAAGTCTTGTGATACTAGGAGAGGAAGGCTTAGGGATGCTGTGGGTCTAAAAATCGGCCGATTACCTTCTAGGTACTTGGGAACTCCTATTGCTGGGGGTAAAGGCTCTTTTGTGGGCTTTGTACAATGCCTGGACATGTTGAGGAGTAAAATTGACGGCTAGTCTGCTCTTAGGCTGTCTATGGTAGGGCGGATCCTTCTCACTAGGTCGGTGCTGCAGGCTATGATCAGATATTGGTGCGAGGTGTGTGATATCCCACATCCTACTGCTGAGAACATGAGGAAGCTCTTGGATAGTTTCGTTTGGGGCGGAGGCAGCCATGCCGTGGCTTGGGACACCATTGCGAAGCCTTACTGCAAAGGCAGCCTCAATCTGGTCAACCCCTTGACCATGGTCACTGAGAGATATGGGAGAAGGGCCGACAAATTCCTGAGAGGAGGTGATAATATATGGACTCAGTGGATGATAAGAAGGTATAGTGATCTGAACCGTGGTTTCGACGGCAAATCTTTGAGGGTATGGAGGAATATGTGCAGAAGATGGGAGACCATACAGAACGACTACTGTGTTGATGACAATGGTATTGCTTCTCTTATCAGACTGAGGACGGCACCATGGATCATCAGAGATGATGGTGCTGATGTGTTATGGGCCAAGTTCCTGTGGAACAAATGCCACATTCCTAAGTGGAGCACAACAACCTATAAGGCTCTCCTTTGCAGGCTACCTACTGCTGATAGGCTCACTGGATGGGGTATACATGTAGAGAAGAAATGCGTTCTTTGCAAGAGGGAGGATGAAAGCCATAGAGATTTGTTTGGGACATGTAATTTCTTCAGAAGAAGTTGGGCGATTGTCACACTCAGATGCGGGTGGGGACAAGTTTTTGATGATAACATCATTGGGTTGATATCCAAACTGATGGGTATGCTCGCTGGTAAACATGAGCGGGCTATAGGTGGTTTATGCCTGACATGTGTTTGCTATAATGTCTGGGAGGAGAGGAACAACATAACTCATAGTAGGAATTTTTGTAGAGAAGAGGAGATTGTGGAGAAGGTGGCTCGCACACTTTCACGATCCCTTAAATGTAGAAAGGGCCTCGCCTCAGGTCTGTCTGAGCAAGCCAATAGATACTGGGGTTTTTGTAGATAATAACCCTCTGTATATGTTTTTGTAGTTCGGTCATGTTCTACAGGTTCCTTTGGCAATATATTTACCTATTTCCAAAAAAATGACAACTATTAACAAATTTATATTTCAAAACTAAGATGTAATAAAATGTAGAAGATAAAATGGTTAAAATCTAATGATAAGTAGATAAAAATGTACTGAGATCATACACTGCTCAACCAAACTACTTCATTCACTTTAAAATACTTAAAATATGGATATCATACTATAGATTTAATTGTCAACATCGTTATACCTATATCTCAAATATAAGAAGAGAATGTAGACTTAGTGGGTAGAACCTATCTCAAGCATAACTATCACTACTTGTGCATTATGGACTGAAAATCAAAAGACTTGATGTGAATCTCATCTTTTGGGTTCAAGAAGGATCTTCTCTCTACCTAAGTTCATCAATAGAGATCAACCTTTATGAAAGGCCTAGGGAGATGTTTGATCTAGAATGATAGTTGATAGGATAAATCATCTCATTACTATATTCAATGATATTTACAATAAAAAAGTAAAAGGATCAACAAATATAATGCCCAATAGAGAAGGAAACTAGGTAGTCATGTTTGGGTCAGCTTTACAAGGCTTTCATGAAGCTGAGTTTCATCACTGGCATATATAATTGGGAAGATCATAGTCAAATAAGATCAACTTTAAGAGACTCACTTTTCTCTAAATATGCCTATAGTGATCTTCTTTGAAGCACTGCTTCAATGTGGCATGACTAAAGGAGTTTGTTCCGATATTTAAATCTTTGAAAGGTGGAGTGTGAAGGTAGCAAGGCAGTTTGTAGATGACTGTACATGAGGTGTTTATGAAAATGGCACACTATCATGGATAGAGGATGGATAATCAGTAGAGGGGTGAAGTGAAATGGCATAGGAGTGGGTGGTTCTTCGAACCCTAAGAACAATGACAGAGGGGTTCTATTGATATGCATGGGGCTTGGATAATGAGTATAAGAGTATTTTTTCCTACATTTACGTGGAGTTTAGAGTAGGTGGTATCGTTCTTAAAATGGATGGTCATCATTATATGTCTTTTTTTCTTCTTCTTTCATTAGATGATAATGTCTCGAATTCTAGATTCAACAATATAGAATCACATATAATTGAATTGTTGAAGGATTTAGATTTTTCTACTTATATCCAACTAGATAGTTTTTGACTGGTTGAACTGGATTTTGAGATAGGGATCTTGTATCATTATTTTCAACTGCTCTAGAACTAGTTCTTTTTGTGGTTGAAAATCTTTTATGGTGATCCAACTATGCATATTGAGATAATCAAATAGCTTTCGTGCATTATTATTGTGTCTACATATATGGTGGGCACTCATCTATTGATGTTAGGTTCTTTTCACATGATCAATGGATGCTTTTGGAAAAATGTTATGAAGTATTCAAATGAGTCCAAATTTTAAAAAGATTCACATGAGAATGTTGTTTCTTTGTGTTTCCTATGTAGAAATAGAGATATCAAGATTCAATCAATAATCATCGACGTACCTCTATAGGGGAATTAGAGATATTTATAACAAAGGGAATAACTAAAATGAATGTTTTTATGATGCATGAAATGTCAAGCCTTTATCTCTTAGTTTGACATCATATGTCCTAATGAAGGCTGTAAAAGCTAAGCACAAGTAGAGAATACAATTGCAAACATATGTGATGAAGAATTTGGATTTGCACACAAGGACATGAAAATTATCAACACTTGTACCAATGAATGCCTAAGAGATCCAAACACATGGATGTTTTTCTTCGATGAAACTACCAACCAACATGGAAAAAGAGTTGGTGTCTATCTCATTATCCCTAGTGGAAAATACTTACACATAACTATCACCTAATATGATACCACAAACTGAATGAAAGAATATGAAGCATGCATCTTAGGCCTTCAATTAGCCCAAATGATGGGATTTCACAAGCAAGACATCATCGATTAATCACTCTATATTGTAATACATATAAACTATGTATGGAATACCAAATAAGATCACCTTATCCATGACTAAACATAGAGATATCATTGAGGATATCAATTTTGCCAACTGAAAATGTGACTATAATACCTATGCCTACAAAATGGACTACCATTAAAGCTTGGGTCCAAATATAGGACTTAAAAGAATTAAGAGATGAGGAAAAAACACTTCCTAACCCATTGCTTGAATGAAAATAGAATAATGAAAAATGTTGATCTACCTTGGTTCTATGACATCAAATTCTTCATGGAGGGCCATCCCTTTCAAGAAGGAAAAGTGAGATCAACAACCAATTTGGAATATTGCATGTCTTGAGTGCATGAAAACTTCATCGATGATCCAATAACTAGACTCTACTCCACGATATGACTAAACATGATATTGAGAAGGTCATCAAGGATGTTTAAGAAGGCATCTACAATAATCACATGGGTGATGTTTCTCTTATCAAGTATATAATGAAGGTGGAGTTATGATTCTCTTTGGAGCATTCCAGGAGAGATTAATCTCTAGTGCCACAATTATGAGTTGAGAGATAAGTAATCTAGCCACCTAGACAATTAATAGGTGAAAATCATTGATCATATTATGGTTTGATATGTGGATAAGAGAGATCGAATGAAATCTATTTTTGAAATTTTCACCATGTGATTAATGAGTACTTATGTACCAATTGCATTCTTTGAACTGGTCATTTGAAAGATATATATGACACTCTTAGTTTAATTTAGGACTTAATAAACCAATCAAGCCTAAAAGAATTTCATGTTCAATCAAAACTCTTTTATGTTGAATTGATTTGGATCTCTATGGATTCTACCTAGCACTGTACTACTTGTCACCCAAATTAATGATACTAGAAAGGACTTTCTTTGGTTCTATTATTTATAGCATACCATGTGCATAACCCTTGATGTCATTTCAGTGGAGCCAACTTTCTTTGCTAACTCAATTAAATTTTAGTTATAGTTAGTTGTGTGATTATGTAGGAATAACCCCCAATAGTTGTGTGGTTCTTGTGATTTGTGCTTTCTTTTTGTTCAACACTTCATTCTATCTCTATTTGGAACTCTTTCATATAGTTCATTGACGATCCCAAGGTAGTGTTAACTGATAGGAGACACAAGCATGAATGAATAAATGAAACAAATCTCAAGCAATTATCACTTCTACGCAACCATGGAATATGAGAAGACATTGCTTGATTACACCTCCCATCATACTAATGAGGTGTCTCATTTGGCTATAATGATATTGGTGGTTTAGCTACACACTTTTGATTGGATCCGTCTAATCTTCTTAATGCAACAAAACCAATTCTCTGGGTTAATACACGACGATCCAAATCTTCATGTGGATGATTTTTTTGAACTCAGTGATACAATCATAATTAACTAAATGATTGACGATGGGCTATGACTTTAAATTTTCCATTTACCATGAGAGGGAAAGAAGAGCTATGGGTACAAGGAATGGAGAAGGGTTCCATTCATGCTCATGATGTCCTCCTGAAAACCTTCCTACATATATTGTTCCTACTTAGAAAGACAACTGAGCACTTAAATAAGAAATTCCAATTTTAGAAACATGATGGAGAAACTTTAGCACAAGGGTGGAAAAGATACAAAGAGATATTTTGGAGGTGTACACATGATTTTTTTTCTTCTAAATATTTACAAATCAACACTTTATATAGTGGGTTGTTTCATGACACCGCTTCTAAAATTGATACAACCATAGGAGGAAATTCTTGATGAAGAAGGTAAGTGAGGGAAGGAAATTGTTGGAGACATTGTCCATTAACTAATGAACTAGAGTTGTAGAGAGAAGGAGTAAAGGCATGGATAGTGTTGATACCATTATAGCTCTCAATGGAAATATGGAAAACATCACCAAGCATATCAATGCTATAAATGTCAGTTAAGTTGAAAAAGCATGAGATTTGGCTTCTATCATGGTACACATCGGGATGTGGAATATAGTTTAGACATGCAACCTAAAGGTAACATAGAGAAAGTTCATTTTATATGACAAAATCAAAGGAACAATCCAAGTTCAAGCTCTTATAATCTAGGGTGGAGGAGCCTCCCTAATTTTAGTTAGAGAGACAAGGACCACCAAATATATGGCAACAGACATGTAGCAAGGACACAACATGAAAAGCTCCACTATTTAAGGTATATTGGCAATGTTCATGAATGCATATTCTAACCTTTGTAGAATCCAGCTCAATCTACTCAAGGGACTGGAAAATCAAATCAGACAACTTCCTAGTGCCATGAATATTGGGAAGAATAGGAAAACATAAACCTCTAGTGGTGTCTATGTCAATCAAAGGGAGAATATCAAAGCAATATTGTTTTTAAATGGAAGACAAGTGGAGAGGCCTCCCGTAGTCCTACCCATCCAGCATGAAGACAACGCGACCACTGTAGATGACTAACTAGTTGAAGTTATCTACAAAGGCAGAGAACCATTAGTGGTGGAAGAGAAACAAATGCAAAAATCCAGAACTAATATCCCATTACACTTGAGGGACAAGAATGCATAAGAGCCTTATCAACATAAATTACACCAAGAGAAAATTAATAGAGAATTTAAAGATTTTGTCAAGGCATTCAAGCATCTATATATACCCATTCCTTTTGCTGAATCTCTTGAACATATACTGATCTTTGAAAAATCCCTCAAATATTTCCTCTCTAAGAAGAGAAGGCTAGATTCCAATAAAGTCATCATAGCTGTAATTCAAAATAACCTTCCACTTGAAAAAAAAGATCCTAATGCATTTTATATCCCTTATAAAATAAAAAATATGAATTTTAATAATGCATCCTAAGATGACTGAGTAAGCATAAATTTAATGCCACTTTCTTTGAAAAAAGGCTGGGTTTATGAAAACTCAAATCAGTTTCCATGTCTTTGAAATGGTATATTAATCTTTTTTGCGACTTGAAGGCTCTCTTGAGGATGTGTTTGTATAGGTGGAAAAGCACATAATATGAATAGATTTTGTGGTTCTTGATAATGAAGTGATATAGTTGGTCAATATGATACTCAATCATACATTATTGATGTGGATTTTGATCAGCCGACCTTTCACATTTTTAGTGAGCAAGTCTCATTTATTGTCAATAGATTAATAAAAGAACCAAACATATCATTGACGAAGTGTATGATTGTGTCATGCTCCATTCATCAGAAGTGTACAATGAAGACACATTGGAAAAGTTAGTTGAATATCTAGATTAGGGCAAAGTTGTGAGAATTTCCATCACAGAATATTTGGCCCCATTTCCCCCACCAATTAAACTTTCCATTGAAGAGGATCCAATCCTTCAACTCCAACCACTACCCTCTCAATTAGAATATGTTTATTTAAGGGATAAATTCATGCTCCCTATTATGATTTCTACTTGTCTTACACCTAAACAAGAAGAAAAACTTTTGTAGGTACTGAAGGAGCACAAGGGAGCAACTGAATGGACAATAGTCGACATTAAGGGTATTGAACCAACCCTTCACCACAAAATCAAGATGATAGAGGATGAGAAGCCATGTTATCAAACACAATGATATATAACCCCAATATACAAGAAGCTTTGAAGGATAAGGTACTGAGATTATATAGCGCCAATATTATATATGTTAAATCTAATAGCGAGTGGACTGGAACTATTCTAATGTTGCCCAAAAAGGAGGTATTATTGTCATAAAGAATTCTGAAAATGAACTGGAAAGTAGGGTGGTCACTAGTAGAGATTTTGTATAGACTTTTGTCGTATGAATTGTTCCATTAGGAAAGATCCTTTTCCCCTATCCTTTATTGATCAAATGCTTTAATGGATTTCCAAACATTCTTTCTATTGCTTCTTATATGGATAGTCTAGCTATAACAAAATTTAGATTGACCCCAACTACCAAGATGAAACTACTTTCACTTACTCATGAAATGTATGCCTATAGAAGAATGCCTTTTGGCCATGTAATGCCTCAAACACTTCCCAAAAATTAATGATGGAAATCTCCTTCAATATGGCAGGAAAGTTTCTTGAGATTTTTTTATTATTATTTATTAGTCCTTGGAATTTCCTTTAAGAATTGTTTCACTAACTTTAGATCTATCCTATCTAGAAGTGAGAACCAACCTTGTCCCAAGTTGAGAAAATGTCATTTTTTGGTTAAGTAGGGGATAATACTAGGGCATGATATTTCACATAAATGTAATTGAGGTAGACCAAACCAATATAGATTTTACACATAGCATATTATCACCTACAATTATAAAGGGAGTTAGGAGCTTTTAGGACATACTAGGTTCTATAGAAGGTTTATTGAAGGATTTTCTAAGATTACTAAACCCACTTGAAACCTCTTGATGAGAGATACTAAGTTTGGATGTTTTCATGATCTCTTTACTACTTATAATAACATGGTTTTGGGGATGACAATCACCTTCTCTGTCTAAGATTTGCTTTGTTCCATAGCTAGAAATGATGAAGACCTAGTGCTGCCACACTACCATGGCTGGGCTCTTCTAGCCTCCCCCTCACCCAACTCCACTCAACACCATCCAACCTCCATCCACTGTCACCTCCTCCTTCCCTGTAGAGGTGGTTGTGACTCCTCCTTCTTGGTGAATCCTACCAATGATGTAATCATAGATTGTGGGTGGGTGTATTACCTTGGTGGATGAACTAGTTATTCACTCATACCGAAATCCTACTAATATTGCATATGATCCACATGCCCCCTTCTTTAAGGAGGGCAATGTCCATCCTTAGACCGGGTTCTTATGACCACTCATGATAGAAATAAACCGTTATCACAAGTTTTTGGTCATTGTCCAAGTGCTGAGGAAGAAGATGTTCTTAAAGTACCTCCATGGATGGATGCTAAAAACATGACAGCCAAAAGGGGAACTTCAACTGTCTTCCATGCACGATGGCCTCTTTCTCAATCGATTTACTAATGTGAAGGATATAAAAATATGTATGGAGAATAGACCTTTGTTATTTGATAATCAACTCATCCTTACACATAGGTGGTCTTCGCATGCTGATGTTCAAAGAGCATGCCTCAAGGAAGATGTGGTTTAGCTTACTTTATAGCATGTTGGTTGACACTGGACTATGAGAGCTCTATAAATTCTAGCCTATGCCACTGGAACCCCAAGATCTTTTGACACTAGTCTGATGGATTCTTATCTAGGATTGACCATGATGTCTTGGGACCTAACTACTAAAAATCATCACCATCAATCATTGTGGTCGAATTCTGATAGGTGATGAATCGGAGGTTGAAGTCCACTATGATGACATTATTTATATGTATAATGACTACAAGGTTTTTGCGCACTCTGAGGGATCATGCCCTGGTGAGAGACCAACTACACAACCTAAATATCCGCTCATTAGTAGATGTAGTATCAGAGGACTTAGAAGAAGGAGAAAAGACAAGGCCATGATTGAAGAGAAGAGTGCCAATTCCTATGAGAAGTATGGTGAGAAGAGTGACAATCAAGAGAAGACCACTCATGGCCATGTTGTTCAAGATGATCCTCCTAATGCGAGTGTCAAACATAGTGGAAAGGATAGTGAGGAGACAACACCTCTACATGAGAAGTAGACTCCTTAACCATGTGTGCATACCAATGAGGAAACAATACCTCACTTGGTATGGATGAGGCCTAGTTCTAGTGAATAGGATACAATGAGCCTAGAGAACCCTTTATTGATCCTTGATGGGTTGGAGAACAACATGAATGAATATAGATGAGTGGGTAAGAAGAAAGATACTTTTCCAGCCTATGGAAATGAAAAGTGGAAGTGGGAGGGGAAGTTGAAGAGGAAGAGGTGGAACAATACTAGGTTGTGATGGCCATAGAAAAAATCTATAATGTACATCCTCACATGGAATGCACAAAGAGCATATCGACCTTCAAAATAAAGGAGCTTGAGAAAGTATGCAGAGGATGATAATGCATCACTTGTTATCTACTTGGAAACTCAAATATGTTAGCAAGAATCATAGAGAGTATCTAGTCTTTCCCCCACTAGTTTGTTGTTTGATTTGAACCTTGAATAGATTGAGGGAGTCCATATAGATATTGGGTGGAACCCATATGTGGACATCCGTGTTATCCATGCCATGTATTAAATGATTATGATGGTTTCACTATGTAGTATCATCCGTCTATAGACACAATTTTGTGATGCATAGATACATGATTTAGGAGGTGATGCTAGTAGAAGCGTCCAAAACTTGTATATTGGAAATTGTAACCATCTAAGGAAATCACATGAGAATGAAGATGTAAATTCCATTGCAGATTCTATTCTCAAAAGGTTCAATCAATCCATTGATTCTTCCAAGCTTATAAAACTAAATATGACTGGAGGGACAGTCACCTAGAATAGTAGTTTATCCAAAAGCATTGCCACTAATCTTGATAGTTTTCTTGTGAATGAGAATTTTTTGAAGGTGTTTCTTGATGCTACATCTAGCCTTGACAATTATCCCAATAATGATCACTCATGGATTCACATTGAGCTAGCCTCGATGATTAAGGAAGAAGACCTTTTAGGTTCCTCAACTTTTGGTTGGAATGGACTATATGTGAGAATGTGATTAAGGAATCTTGCAACTATGAAGTTCAAGGAAACCCCTTGTATGTGGTGGTGGAAAAACTCAAAAGAACAAACATTCTATGAAAGTCTAGTCAGAGGATCTTATGGATCTAGACAACCTAGTGAACAAGGCCCAAAGAAAGTTCATCAAGGAAGCTAATATAGTGAGGTTGAATCCTCTGTGTCATCTCTATATCTCTAATGAATTTGAAGTGGCTAAGAAGATCAAGTTGCTTGAGAAGGATAAAGAGAAGATCTTTTGGAAACAAAACCACATGAGGTGCATTAGGGATGGGAACATGGATACTAAAACCTATCATGATTTTGTGAGGAGGAATGACATGGGAGATTCCATACACACTCTCATTAAGGTGGATGCTCTGCCATGAAAGGTAACTGTGGAGTTGGATGGATGCTACTAATTTGTTTGAGAAACCCTACAACCAAGAAGATAGAACTAACCCTAGATTATCCTTCCTAGAATACATGTGCTAGGATATGTCAACCTGTTTACAAAGAAGAGATGGAAGTTATTTCCATATCTATTGGTGCCTTCAAAGAACCTAGACCTGATGGTTTTAATACCAAAATGTTTCAAAGAATATGACATATCATGAAGGATGATATTTTAAGATCTATTAGATATTTATGGTGAGAGGTAGGATGGTCAAATGTGTCAACGATGCTTTCCTTTTCCTGATACCTAAGAAAAAGCATGTAGGGTGCATGAATGATCTATGATCTATCATATAATTCTCTATTCCATACCAAATCTTGGGAAAGATCCTAGAATATAGTTGAAGAAGACCATATTGGAGATTATTTCTCCAAATCAATTTGTTATTGTCCATGGAATACGTATACATACATCACCCTTATTGCTATTGAGTTTAGGATTGATTTCCAAGTGAATAGAAAACCCAGGAGTCAAGCTTGATTTGAACAACCTATAAGATATTTGTTGTTGGTCCTCCTTGTGGAAGATTATGAAGAGATGGTATTTTAAACTAGATGGATGAATATCTAGAGACAGTTTGTTGACAACATGACCTTTCTAGTGTCAGTTAATGGGATGTACTTTGGCATGTGTATATCCTCCAACAGAGTAGGAAAGGTGACTCACTACCACAATTACTATTTATAACTATCATGAAAATCTCAAAATACTTAGTGGATGTAGTTGTGGTTTGAATATCGGTATTATCATTCAAGGTTAAGGGTTCCTAGAGTGCTCTCACATATGATTTCATTGACGACATCCTCTTCTTCCTTTATAGCAAAACTGAGGTGTTGTGAGGCTTCTGAAAATCTATCATCAACTATGGTAACCTCACTGACAATGTATACCTTCAACTCTTCCTTCAACCATTGGTTGCACTCAAACCAGAGCACTCAAGATTGGATAACCTAATTTGTCATTTGTAGGGGAAAGGGTGTCCACTTTGTAAAGGTTGAAAAGAATATATTAATATGTAGTTGATTGGACATTCCTTAGTTGGGATATTTCATTCATGGACACAAAGAACGTGAAAATGCATGACTTGTACCAACAACATAGTAAAATGTTAACACATATATGCATTTTATTTTCAATTTAATAAGTTAATTGGACCAAACTTGACACAATGTGTTACATGTTTGTTACTACTTTCTATTTTTCATTTAGTCAAGGAAACAACTAACATGGTGATATGGTGTCCACTAAATCCATGGACATGAAGTGAAGTTTATCTTGAATAGATCCTAGATTTGGGGTGGGGTGTGGAAAGTAGGGAACAAAGCCATGATAAGTCATGCCACTGAAGGGCAAAAATGATTACAAGTGTTATATCTAGGTTGATTGTTGGTCCTCCCATGATGCCTCATAGGCACACATGGATTTGAAACATTATATCACATATGATATTCATTGACAATGTAGTAATATATTAAGTCGTCACACATTCTATTTTCAACTTGGTAAGTTTTTCAACCCAAGCTTTGTACATCATCTTGTAGTTGGATTTGGTTCGTCTTGTTGTCCAGGAAAGAATTAAAAAGGTGACCAAGGACCACTCAATGCATGTATGTCGGGATAAAAATTCCATCTTAAATAAAATCTTAATGTGGTATGGGGAATCCGTATGGATTTATTTTGTTGAAGGATATGGATCATTACACAAGTTAGACTGGGGTGGTCATTGGCCCTCCATGAAGCCCCATAACTACACATGTATATTTTCAATGATACTATAGATGCCATCAAATTTTGTTTTTGTTAGTACAAAAATATAAAACACTTTTTATGTATTAAAGGAGGGCATACCATCTACATAATAAAAAAGCAACATTGAAACAAAATCAAAATAATTACTTCCAAGTACAAGGGTGCAAATTAGCATACTATAATGCACATAATGGTAGCTAATCAAATTTAAATGAAGAAAGAACTAGTAAATGACCCACAATGCATATTTCAAAATTAACATTCACAAATAGAAATAAATTATTCATATATATATATATATAAAGAAGCATAATCAGACCAAATTAATTAGACTGGATACTCATGCAAAGTGTAATCAAAACCAATCATAAGAACACTAATCATAGATGAGTGATATAATAAATAATTTATTTACCTTTTTCTTTATTTACTCAATTATAATCATGTTGAATTTGTATTCATGTTACATACCTCACAAGGGATATATTGAGAAACATATATCTAATGAGATGATGAAGTATGTTGAACACAATGTACGTACATATATTTTTGAATATTAATACAGTCAATTTTTTGAAATGTAATTTTGAAGGCTTAATGTTGACTAAGGATAATGATCGAAATGTTAAATAAGAACAAATTTGTTGATTGATGAGATGGTAAATAAAGAATAAAATGGATGGATCTTGAAATGTGAAATGATGAGATTTCTACATGATAAGTATACATGTAACATCCTACTTGTGATGTTTTAAATAAGTATGATGATTTTGGAACCCAATGAGAAGTGTGCAAGATGAAATATATGTTGAAAGTAAAACAAATGCTATTGTGAGTGTCACTTCATCAAATGTGATGATTACATTGAGAAGAGAGAGTTGAGAAAAGAACACAACAAAAGATGAGAATGTTTTTGAGGTCACTTATGCCAAAAATATTGTAAAGAGTTTTCTTTGAAATTTTAATGTTAGTTTAGGGTCTTATAACCCTATAAATGATGTTTTCCCTAGATTCTTGTCAAATGAAATAACTTGAAATGTGAATAGTAGGATTGATTGTAAAGTGTTGATTAAGGGTGATAGGCAATGATGAAATCATAGTCCTTCATGTATTCCATCCATCATCTATACCGTAGATTTAGGTCCTTCTAAGTCAGGAGATACTCAAGCTCTTGTGGTCGGTGAAGGTTTTTGGTATACTTTCCATCACATGAGGCTTAATGGCAGGATGAAGCCGCTCTACAAATGGTCTACTTGTCTTTCCTCATCCATCATGTGCCCAAAACACTCTAGGATGTGAAACTTGTGACCAATGTCTACGACTGATAAGTTACCTTGGATCAGGTTGGTGATCTCTCTTTCCTTCTCCTTCTTAGCTGAGGTGGGAATGAAGCGGGCTATGAAGATAGTCCTAAAGTCGGTCCATGCCATTGGGTCTACACTCATATTTCAACCCATGATGTGGTTCTCCCACCAGATCTTAGCTGCTCCCTCCAAGAGGTGTGGAGCAAAAGGGACCTTCTTGTTTGGCTGCACCTCCAACATGCGAAATCCATTCTCGATTGCTATCAGCCAAGCATCTGCTTTGTCAACCACTTCAGTCTTATCCTCTCCCCAGAATTTCTCAATGTTCAGCTTGATGAAGTCAAAGATGGTGACTCCAAGTCAGGGTTGAATGGAAAATGATTCACCATTTTCATCTCTGGCTATATCCCTGAGGGCTAGGGCACTGATGGCCTCAGTTAGCTTCTTCTGCTACACCATCCATAGGACATCAGGGGTGTGAATTACCATTGCAGGTCCTGGACCACCAGTTGAGTTCTCTTCAAACTTGACCTCATCTTCAGACATGTGTTCCTCTTCTTGGTCCATCTATGGGTTGTTGAAGGGAACCGACTTAGGGTCTGAGCCTTCTTCTAAGGCTCCCTCGGGTCTCTTTCTCTTCTTTGAGGACTCATCGCCATGGTCCCTCTTCCTCTTCTCAAAAAATTCCCTCCTCTTATGAGGAGGCCAACCCCTAACAGGGTTCTCGGTGGCCTCGGGGATAGCTACAGTCTTCACATGAGCCATACAGTTATACAAAAGTTAAAAATCTTTTTAAACACAAATTTATAACTTGGAAGATATAAACTTTAACTTATGTCCATGTCCTCTTAATTACATGGATTTTATTGTTTGGTGGAGGATCCCTTAATCCTTAACACTTTGCAATCCCAAACATAGGAGGTGGTGAGAGAGAGAAAACCCTAAGCTCTTAATGTTTCTCTAGGGATAAGAGGTAAAGAAGGGACGAAGGTAGATGATAAAACCTAGAGGTATCTTATTTCGAGTCAATTCTTTTGGATTTTGGCCAAGCAGTCACACATAATTCGGGAGTCCTCATTGACTGACTAGAGGGGTGGAGGAAAATTGTAACATCCCTGACCTAGGTTATGTACTAACCCTAGGTGTTTTGCTTAAATATGTGATTAGATGCTTGCGGTTATCTTTTGAAATGTAATTAAGTCTTTTGAGGAACTTATATTTCAATTTCAGTCCTTTTTGCATCATGTTGAAACATTGTTTTGTTAATTATGGACTAAAAGTGCAAATTACCCAGGTTGAGGGTTCAACTTGCAAATTGCACATGAAAAGATGTTCCTATAATATTGATACATCATAAGAATGAATATGATGTGATGGTATGGATTCCACAAGCTTGGGCACCAAGATATAGCTTGTAGAGCAATCCTTGTGCTTTAAAACCTAATTTTGGTGTAATGTGCAAATTACCCAAAACCTAGGGTCCAACATGTAAAATATACCCTCTAGAGTATCTTTCATGTTTCTTGGCATAAATTTGAGCAAATAAAATGAGAGGAGAGCCTCATATGAAGGATCATAGAAGGAAAGATAATCTTGGTATTGAATAATCAAAATTTAAGGAAATGGCTCTTTTATATATACAACTTATTAAGATGTTGGGTTTATTTTCCTTTAAACCTTAGATAATTGAGAAGTCTTGCAAGGTTTATAAGGTGGACACATAGACAAGAAAGTGGAGCATGTTTTAGTGGATTTAGTTGGAAAATAAAAGAATATAACTCTCTTTTATCTAATTACCTTAAAAACCCATAAATATATAAGCAACCTTTTTCCAACAACACTAGGAATCGTTTCCCTTAGTTCTTTTCTTCTCAAACTTGCTTTAGCCGACCAAGAAGGAGCTCTGGAGCAGAGGAAGGACGACCAAGCTGAATTGGTAAGTGTTGATCACCATCCACCTCGAATTCATGGAGGAAACCATAAAACAAGGTTGGTTTATTGGTGTTTTTCACACGATTCTTCTTTCTAGCCAGCTTCTCCATCCAAGACATGAAGAACGGACCTTGAACAACTACTGGAGCTTCATCCACCATTAAATATACGAAGCTTGGATCTCTGGATCAGTCCTAGAGGCAGGTTTTGTAACTCTAAACCTTAATCTTTGTTTATGCATCTTCATCTCCAAGAAAAAATCATTAGTTATTCTTCTTCCTTTGTTACTTTTATGTTCTTGCTAGCAATTCTGTGAAGAACAACCTCTGTTTTAGAGGTATATGATAATGATGTTAATTCCTATGTTTATCCAAAAACCTACTTTAGCAAACGGTCTCCAACCTTTGCCCAAACGGTTTGCCAAACCGTTTGGAGCAAACGGTTTCAAACCGTTTGAATGCAAACGGTTTCAACCAAACTGCATAGAAGCAAATGGTCCAAGACCCTTTGGATGCGTTGACCAGGTGTTGACCATTTGGAGTACTGTTTTGAATAATGTATACTGATTACCTACCAAAAATCATCCATTAATTCCAAGTGAATTGCCAATTGAAGGCCCATCAATCATCTAAACCCTAATCGGGTGAATTGTTGATTTCAATAATAATATCATGTTGAAGTTTGGGTTGAGTGGCCCAAATGGTTTCAAAACCATTTGGGGATCACCCAAAAGGTCTCAAGACCGTTTGGTGATCACCCAAGACCGTTTGGAGGTCTAGGGTTAAGTAGGGTTAACCAATTGAGGACCCAATGATATCAAGTTGATGTATAATCAATTGTTGATTTGGTGACCAAACCTAGGGTTCAAACCTTATTTGAATAACTTGGTTTTTGATAAATAATGGGCAAATGGTCTCAAGACCGTTTGGAGGATATCCAAACGATCCCAAGACCATTTGGGGTCAGGTCATGACCAAATTGAATAATGGTTCAATGGTTTCAAATCATTTAGACTCATGTTGAAACATGTTGAAGAGTAATCGATTTCAAACCCTAATCCAATCGATCCAAGCCCTAATTGATGATTAATTGAGGGTCAATTGAGTGTCAAATTAGTTGAGGGTTGACCTAATTGACTCAATTGACAAGTGGCTAGCAAGTGCATGGCTAATTGAGGGGTTGAACATTGGAAACCCTAATTCAATTGAAGTGGTTGAGACACTTTTTGGTCCTTGCGGTTTTGAGGTGGTTTGGACCAAACGGTCTCAAGAACGTTTGGGTCCAAATGGTCTCAAGACCGTTTGGGACCAAATGGTCCCAAACCGTTTGGTGCTCATGTGGTTTCAAGGTCGATTGTGTTCATGCGGTTTTAAAGTCAAACTTGACCAAACGGTCTTCATGACCAAACAGTCTTCACCCCATCTTGGGAAAACGGTCTTGAGTGTGTACTTTACCAAACAGTTTCAAAAGTCAACAAGACCAAACGGTCTTCAACACCAAATGGTTTCAAGGTCTGTCCAAGACCGTTTGGGGTTTAGTATGTAAGACCGTTTGAGGTCTAACAAGGTCAATATCGTTTGATGCCTTAGAGGTCAAGATGACTTGGTGGTGGATTAACCTAAACCTCATAGATACCTAAAGTGATTAAGGGACCAAGTAATTAGTTGATAAATGCATGTGATAATGAGTAGTGATCATTATAAAGGTACCCTTGATGAGATAAAGTGATTAGCACTCTTTGAATGAGTAAACCTTCATGATCACAATGGTAATGACATAACCCATGATGTCAATGTTGAATTGACTTAGCCTAATCAAGAGTGATGCAAACATCATCTTATAGAAAGAGGAGAGAGAAGACTTCTTATATGAATGATAATCAAGTAATAAACTTCCAATATGTATGAATACATCTAATTAGAGTATGATTCTTCACAGTGAGATCATGAAAACCCTAATTATGATGGTTGATGAATTTTAACCCTAATTTGAGAGCATTAATGGAAATAATCCTCATATATGATGATGGTAGGATCTTAATTCATTATAATGTGAATAGTAAACCCTAATCTAGGGTATTGTGATGTATTGTGAATAGTAAACCCTAATCTAGGGTAATGTGATGATGTGAACAATAAACCCTAATTTTGGGTTATGCTTTTAAGCATGAAACTTAATTTTTGAATTATGAAGTGAGGAATCACTATGCTGTTGTAAGACAAAGGGGTTGGATAACCCTAAATGAATTAAATAAGAAACCCTAACCCTAGAAACCAACTATGGTGATGTAACACGGTCATGGTAACCTTATGTAGCACGACCGTGCAAGATAGCACGGCCGTGGTGTTCTATACTTAACTTGGAAATAATTTATATTGTGCTGATATAGATGAAACGTGCATGTTATCAATTGTGTTAGTCACGCAAGTCTTTATAAAGAAGTGAGCATAGCCAGGTAAGGGTTATAATGCCATATTCATTGAAAGCATTTTATAATCTTTGAAAGTATTGATATGCTATGTTGTTTAGAAAAAGGTAACATATGAGAATGATAGACTGTATGAGCCATGAGAAATATATGCAATGCTACAATCATGTTCATACTGATTAAATGATTTTATGGCAGTATGTACTTGGTAATAAGTGTTCTGATGATTTAAGGGTTTGAACACCCATACTCCTGAATCATAATAATGAGATGATTAGGGATTGATATCCCAATGATAACTAGATGTGATATGAACTTGATACAATTAGTACTCTTTCTTTATAGAAATTGTCTTATTGGTTTATGTTTGAAAACATGCCTGATGCTAAAAGAATGCCATAATGTACTTAATTAATCAAGTATAATGATATCATGTAGAGCCCTGGCCATAGATCCATCATTGTCAGAAATTAAATGATGGTGAAACAGGTTTTCCTAAGGGAACTCTTGGAGAGCATACTTTTGAGTATGTGGGGGTTATGGACGCGAATATCCTTACGTCCTAATGGAGGAATTGATGTGAGATAAACATAAAATCTCTCAATCCTTCATTATATGTGTAAACCGGGATGATGTATCACTAATCTCCTGATGATGTTGTTAATGTCGCATCAATGAGAGATAAACAAGAAATCCCTCGATGGTGAAGAGAGTACAACATGCCACTGTAACTCTAATAGCGAAGTTGCCAGAATACCCTGGAAAGCTATTTAAGTAGAGACACAATATGTCATGCATGTTGTACCTCACACTGACTGAGGAAGATGAGGTCATAGAAATCCGGCTCTTCTAATGACCTATGTATGGTACCGATTGTGATTTATTAATGGTCGGTTGGAGAATGAGTGGTATACCTCATCTCCTTAGGGCATAACTGTATTTGAAAAATGTAATCAGCCGTATAGCTTAATTACTTAGGTTGAACTATGAAAAACAATGATTGATGATACATTGTTTATAGTGTTTTAGTTGAACAAATAATATACATGTTCTTCATATTCCTTATTGATATATGTCTTACTATTCAATCAAGTTATAATTGAAATGATTGCTTAAAGAATACTGCTCTACTTAGTTTATTTAATAAATTACCTACTGTTGAATAATCATAGTTCTTCTGCTCATTGTTATTTTAATAATTGCAATAAAAATGCTTCTGGCGAAGAGTTATAACTCTCATTGGGACAATTATTCTATTGTCTCACCCCTGTTGGATTCGACTTTTTAGGTAGACGTCGAGGACAAAGGAACCCTTCAGTGGGTGAGCAGCAACAACAATAGCAACAACATCAGGGACAACAGTGATCATCAGGTGGAGACACTGTCTGTCAAGCCTTGTAGATAGAATGTCCTATGTATCGTCTCTGTACTCTCAGGTCCTAGGAGTTTTTTTTGATGTTTTAATTAGATCTGAGATTTTGGTGTAATGCCTCGAGATTTTGTATCTTGCCTTGTACAGTTAACAGGGTAGTTGATGTTGTGATTCTCGAGATGTGATATTATAGAGATGTAATGGTGAATTAGTTTGTAAATAATTTAACTTGTTCTTTTATGAAATGGTCTGACAGTTTATGGACCTTTGTGTAAAAAGTTCTAAAATTTTGTGATTTTTAATAATTCTGCTGCTAACAAAATGCTTCCTCATTAGTTTAAATTCGTTGATCTTGTTTTTGCGAGATGGTCGTCACAGTTTAGTGGTATCAGAGCTCTAGGTTCGTTGAGTCTACAGAGACATAGGACTTAGGTTGTTGAGTTTGTTCTAGTGTCTTCCAGTATATCTGATAGTGTCTTCTGCTCATCAGGAGGAGAAGAGAAACTAAGGATGTCTGGACCACATGAGGAACATGTTGCAGAGAGTAGTGTCACTGCACCCAGAGGAGGTGCAAGAAACCAAGAAAGGGAGGAACCTATACCTGAACCACCCCAGTTCAATCCAACTAACATGGGGAACCCAGCCGTCCAAGCCATGTTTGGGCAGTTTATGACTGCCATGACACATATGACTGATAGGATGCCTATACCTGTACCTAGGGCACCTACCCATCCTGAAGGACAAGGAGCCGGCAAGACATTTGAACGACTACGTTAGGTTGGAGCCACAGAGTATGCAGGAACAGCTGACCCTGCAGATGTTGACTTGTGGTTAACTGAACTAGAGAAAGCCTTTAGAATCCTGAACATCCCAGAAGCTGAGAAGGTTAGACATGCTGTGTATCTTCTCAAGGGGAGTGCTGGTCATTGGTGGACCATGGAAGAACAGAAAAGGCCATGTGTGGAGATTGAATGGGAAGCTTTACGACGTGAATTTATTAACAGATACTTCCCTAAGACGTTCCTGGATGAGAAAATCTCTCAGTTTGAGAGGTTAAGACAAGGTCTAATGAATATTAGTGAATACGAGGCTAAGTTCATGGAGTTGTTGCGGTTCTATCCGCACATGGCAACCACAGATGAAGAAAGGATTAGGCATTTTGAGAAGGGATTAAACGCTGAATTGACCACCCCTGTGTCTACTTTGGAAAACAGGGAAAGGTTTGCTACCTTTGTGGAGTCGGTCAAGAGGATAGAGAGGTCTGTGTCAGAGAAGCGACTGACCAAGAACAAGAGGATGTACCCCCAGTTCCAAGGATCTTCATCCAAAGGTTTTAAGAAATCGAGGTTTTCTGTACCTACACCACCACCTAGATTTAGTACCCAGACGCAGTGGACATCAAATAGGGGTAGAGGATGAAGCCTACCATTAGAAGGAGCTCACATTTCAGCATCTATGTCGATTACAGGACCACCCAGACCACAACAACTGAACAGAAGTTGTCATATATGTGGGAAGATGGGACATCTGATGAAAGATTGCAGAGCCAGAGAAGTGAGTGTAACTCAACCTCAAAGGCAGAGTCAGTAAGGATCTCAAAGGAGACAGTTTCCAAGAGGATCTATAGGATGTGGACAAGCGTCCCAAGCTAGATCATCAGCACCAGGTCAATGAGCACTGAATCAACCACATGCAATGACAAGATTCTATGCGATGAATCCACCAGATACAGTGATCCACCCTCAGGTTGTGGTAGGTCAGATGGAATTATTATATTCTGATATGTCTACATCTTGCATTGTATCTGTTTTAATTGATCCGGGTGCTACACACTCCTTTATCACTCGAAGAGTGATTCTTGGCTGCAACCAGACTACAAGACATAGAACATATAGTTTGTTGTTAGAAACTCTGTTGATGGGATCTGCTATGTTACAGGAAGTATGTTCTCCCTGTATTCTCTTCTTTTCTGAACATCGCATGCAAGTGGACCTTATACCACTTGAGATGCAAGGATTCGATGTAATCCTTGGGATGGATACCTTAGAAAGGTATAAGGTCGTCTTGGATTGTGAGTCCAAGCAAGTTGTGTTCACTAATGAAAGTGACACATGGATCTTTCAAGGAGATAGAAAGATTCTACCAACCTACCTTGTGTCAGCTATAGTAGATGAGAAGCTGATGAGGCAAGGATGCTTTGCATTCTTAGCCCATGTGGTAGATACTACCATGGAGAGTCTTAACCCTGTGGAAGTTCCTGTAGTTATGGAATTTGAAGATGTATTTCCTGAAGAACTTCCAGGTGTACCACCGCCCCGAGAAATAGATTTTGAAATTAATTTAGTTTTGGACACGCAATCTATAGCACAAACCCCATATAGGATGGCGCCTGCTGAGATGGTAGAACTCAAGAAACAATTGCAAGAGTTGCTTGAGAAGGGTTTCATCCGACCGAGTACTTCACCCTGGGGTGCTCCGGTCCTCTTTGTTAAAAAGAAAGATGGGTCAATGTTGTTGTGCATTGATTACAGACAGTTAAATAAAGTAACAATAAAGAATAAGTATCCTCTACCGAGGATTGATGATCTCTTTGACCAGTTGCGTGGTGCAACAGTCTTCTCAAAGATAGATTTGAGGTCAAGATATCATCAGCTGCATATTAAGGAAGGTGACACACCTAAGTCTACTTTTAGGACAAGGTATGGTCACTATGAGTTCACAATTATGTCGTTTGGACTAACAAATGCACCAACTGCATTTATGGAACTCATGAATAGAATCTTCCGACCTTTTCTTGATCAGATTGTTGTTGTTTTTATAGATGACATCCTGATCTATAGTAGAGATGCTCAACAGCATGAACAACATCTTCATCAGGCTCTGACTTTGCTAAGAAAACACAAGTTATATGCTAAGTTTAGCAAGTATGAGTTCTGGTTACCAGAAGTTTCTTTTCTTGGACACATAATATCTGCTTCAGGTATACATGTTGACCCTAAAAAGGTAGAATCTGTCCTACAATGGGAACATCCGAAGACACCGATAGAGATTCACTGTTTCTTAGGGTTGGCAGGCTATTATCGGAGGTTCATTAAGAACTTCAGTTCTATAGCTTTACCCTTGACTAAGTTGACCAGGAAGGATGTTCCTTTTACCTGGAGTGATAAGTGTCAACAATCATTTCAGTTGTTAAAGGAGAGGTTGACAAGTGCACCTGTGCTTGTGTTACCTGAACAAGGAAAAGGATATATAGTTTTCTATGATGCCTCTAAGAATGGACTAGGATGTGTGTTGATGTAGGATAAACAAGTGATTTCTTTTGCTTCTCAACAGCTTAAGAAACACGAGGAGAATTATCCGACACACGACTTAGAGCTTGCTGTTGTAGTTCATGCCTTGAAAATTTGGAGACATTATCTTTATGGAGAAACATTCCAGATTTTCACAGACCATAAGAACCTAAAGTATATCTTTTCCCAACATGAGCTTAATATGAGGCAACGTCGCTGGATGGAGTTAATCAAGGACTATGATTGTACAATTGATTACCATCCAGGGAAGGCCAATGTAGTTGCTGATGCTTTGAGTAGGAAATCAGCAACACCAGCCCTAAATAAAGCACAACTGAATTCCTTATTGTGCTCAAGAAGAGATATGCTTATCTCTTTAAGACAAGACAATGTACAATTAAGAGCATCATTGTTATCAGGGTTGTTAGCTGAGATGCACATAAAACCTACTCTGAGACAGCAGATTAAGGAGGCACATCAAGTTGATGCTACAGTTCAACAAATCAGATCGGAGTATGGTAGTGAGGAATGAGAAGGTTTCCATGACTTAGATGATCAAGTAGCATGTTACCATGATAGGATGATAGTGCCAGATGTGGATAACTTAAGGAAGTTAGTCCTGGAAGAAGCTCATTCTTCAATGTATGCTATGCATCCAGGAAGCACCAAGATGTATCGAAACTTGAAAGATATGTATTGGTGGCTTGGTTTGAAGAAGAACGTTGCTGAGTTTGTTATGCGGTGTCCTGTGTCCCAGCAGGTTAAAGCTGAACACCAAAAGCCTATGGGAACAATGCAACCTTTACCCATACCACAATGGAAGTGGGATCATGTGACCATGGATTTTGTGGTTGGTTTACCTAGAACAGCCAAAGGTCATGATTCCATCTGGGTAATAGTTGATAGGTTGACGAAGACATCACATTTCTTACCTGTCAAAACAACCTATTCTACTGAGAAGCTGGCACAGTTGTATGTAGATGAGATAGTACGACTGCATGGAGTCCCAATTACTATTGTTTTTGACATAGGTCCCCAGTTTATGAGTCATTTTTGGGAGTGACTTCATAAAGCCTTAGGCACACAGTTAAGGTTTACTACAGCCTTTCATCCTCAGACTAATGGACAGTCAGAAAGGACTATACAGACCTTGGAGGACTTGCTTAGATCATGTGTTCTCCAATTTACAGGGAGTTGGGATCTAAACCTAAGCTTGATAGAGTTTGCCTATAACAATAGCTATCAACATAATATTGATATGGCACCTTATGAAGCTTTGTATGGTAGACGTTGTAGATCACCCTTATGTTGGTATGAAACTGGTGAATATCAGCTCTTAGGTCCTGATCTTGTGCAATAGACCACTGAGAAGATTAAACTAATAAAACAAAAGTTGAAGACTGCACAGGATAGGTAGAAATCTTACGCTGATAAGCGTCGTTGACCTTTAGAATTCTAGGTTGGAGACAGAGTGTACTTCAAGGTCTCACCTTGGAAAGGAGTTCTTAGATTTGGAAGGAAATGAAAGTTAGCTCCTAGGTTTATGGGGCCTTATCCAATCATAGAACGAATTGGAAAGGTAGCTTATAAGCTAGAGTTACCACCAGAGTTACAAAAGTTACATCCAGTGTTCCACATTTCCATGTTAAGGAAATGTCATCCTGATACAGAATCAGTTCTGCAACCTATGGAAATGGAGTTGAATGATGATGTATCTTATGAAGAAGGACCTGTATCGATCCTTGATAGAAGAATTAAAAAGCTGAAAAAGAAAGACATAAGTCTTGTAAAAGTTCTCTGGAATCACTATGGTGTTGAAGAAGCCACATGAGAACTAGAGGAAGAGATGAGAAGGAAATACCCTGATCTTTTCTCTTAATATGTTTTGTAATTATTTCGGGGATGGAATCCTTGTAAGGGGTGGATAATTTGTAACATCCCTGACCTGGGTTATGTACTAACCCTAGGTGTTTTGCTTAAATATGTGATTAGATGCTTGTGGTTATCTTTTGAAATGTAATTAAGGCTTTTGAGGAACTTATATTTCAATTTCAGTCCTTTTTGCATCATGTTGAAATATTGTTTTGTTAATTATGGACTAAAAGTGCAAATTACCCAGGTTGAGGGGTTAAATTGCAAATTGCACATGACAAGATGTTCCTCTGATATTGAGACATCATAAGAATGAATATGATGTGATGGTATGGATTCCACAAGCTTGGGCACTAAGATATAGCTTGTAGAGCAATCCTTGTGCTTTAAAACCTAATTTTGGTGTAATGTGCAAATTACCCAAAACCTAGGGTCCAACATGTAAAATATACCCTCTAGAGTATCTTTCATGTTTTTTGGCATAAATTTGAGCAAAGAAAATGAGAGGAGAACCTCATATGAAGGATCATAGAAGGAAAGATAATCTTGGTATTGAATAATCAAAATTTAAGCAAATGGCTCTTTTATATATACAACTTATTAAGATGTTGGGTTTATTTTCCTTTAAACCTTGGATAATTGAGAAGTCTTGCAAGGTTTAGAAGGTGGCCACGTAGCCAAGAAATTGGAGCAAGTTTTAGTGGATTTAGTTGGAAAATAAAAGAAGATAACTCTCTTTTATCTAATTACCTTAAAAACCCATAAATATATAAGCAATCTTTTTCCAACAACACCAGGGATCATTTCCCTTAGTTCTTTTCTTCTCAAACTTGCTTTGGCTGACCAAGAAGGAGCTCTGGAGCAGAGGAAGGACGAACAAGCTGACTTGGTAAGTGTTGATCACCATCCACCTCGAATTCATGGAGGAAACCATAAAACAATGTTGGTTTATTGGTGTTTTTCACACGATTCTTCTTTCTAGCCATCTTCTCCATCCAAAACTTGAAGAACGGACCTTGAACAACTACTGGAGCTTCATCCACCATTAATCTACGAATCTTGGAGCTCTGGATCAGTCCTAGAGGCGGGTTTTATAACTCTAAACCTTGAGCTTTGTTTATGCATCTTCATCTCCAAGAAAAATCGTTAGTTATTCTTCTTCCTTTGTTACTTTTATGTTCTTGCTAGCAATTCCGTGAAGAACAACCTCTGTTCTGGAGGTAGAAGATGATGACATTAATTCCTATGTTTATCTAAAAACCTACTTTAGCAAACGGTCTCCAACCTTTGCCCAAACGGTTTGCCAAACTGTTTGGAGCAAACAATTTCAAATCGTTTGAATGCAAACGGTTTCAACCAAACCGCATAGAAGAAAACGATCCAAGACCGTTTGGATGTGTTGACTAGGTGTTGACCATTTGGAGTACTGTTGTGAATAATGTATACTGATTACCTACCAAAAATCATCCATTAATTCCAAGTGAATTGCCAATTGAAGGCCCATCAATCATCTAAACCCTAATCGGGTCAATTGCTGATTTCAATAATAGTATCATGTTAAAATTTGGGTTGAGTTTCCCAAACAGTTTCAAAACCATTTGGGGATCACTAAAATGGTCTCAAGACCGTTTGGTGATCACCCAAGACCATTTGGAGGTCTAGGGTTAAGTAGGGTTAACCAATTGAGGACCCAATGATATCAAGTTGATGAATAATCAATTGCTGTTTTGGTGACCAAACCTAGGGTTCAAACCTTATTTGAATAACTTGATTTTTGATAAAATAATGGCCAAACGGTCTCAAGACCATTTGGAGGATATCCAAACGATCCCAAGACCGTTTGGGGTCAGGTCATGACCAAATTCAATAATGGTTCAATGGTTTCAAATCATTTAGACTCATGTTGAAACATGTTGAAGAGTAATCGATTTCAAACCCTAATCCAATTGATCAAAGCCCTAATTGATGATTAATTGAGGGTCAATTGAGTGTCAAATTAGTTGAGGGTTGACCTAATTGACTCAATTGACAAGTGGCTAGCAAGTGCATGGCTAATTGAGGGGTTCAACATTGGAAACCCTAATTCAATTGAAGTGGTGGAAACACTTTTTGGTCCTTGCAGTTTTGAGGTGGTTTGGACCAAATGGTCTCAAGACCATTTGAGTCCAAATGGTCTCAAGACTGTTTGGGACCAAATGGTCTCAAGACCATTTGGGACCAAACGATCCCAAACCGTTTGGTGCTCATGCGGTTTCAAGGTCGATTGTGTTCATGCGGTTTCAAAGTCAAACTTGACCAAACGGTCTTCATGACCAAACAGTCTTCACCCCATCTTGGGAAAACGGTCTTGAGTGTGTACTTTACCAAATGGTTTCAAAAGTCAACAAGACCGAATGGTCTTCAACACCAAACGGTTTCAAGGTCTGTCCAAGACTGTTTGGGATTTAGTATGTAAGACCGTTTGAGGTCTAACAAGGTCAAAATCGTTTGATGCCTTAGAGGTCAAGATGACTTAGTGGTGGATTAACCTAAACCTCATAGATACCTAATGTGGTGACTCGACTTATAAAACACGAGATTAACTTAAGCGAAAATGATTAACTAATTAAAACTAATGTGGAAGCATTTTGTTAGCAGCGGAAGTATTAAAATCACTAGAAATTAAAACATTTTCATTAAGAAACATGATGAAATGTTTACAAACTGATCCATCATTACATCTCTGCAAAATCACATCTCGAGTATTACAAACATCAATTACCTTGTTAACTGTACAAGGTAAGATACAAAATCTCAAGACATTAAGCCAAAAAAAATCTCAGATCTATCTTTAAACATCTACTTACTCCTAGGACCTGAGAGTACAGAGACGACACATACAACATATTAGCTACAAGACTTGACAGACAGTGTCTCCACCTGAGGATCACAACTGTCCTTGATTGTGCTGCTGCTGTTTTTGTTGCTCACCCACTGAAAGGTTTCTTCCTCTTCTTTGGCGATTACCTAAAAATTTAATCCCACGGGGGTGAGTCAATTGAATAATTGTCCCAGCGAGAGTTATAACTCTCTGCCAGAAGCTTTGTTATTGCAATTAGAGGAATAACATTAAGCAGTAAAATTATAAACATTCAACAACAAGTTTAACATTGTATAAACTAAATGAAGCAACATTCTTTTAAGCAATCATTTCAATTATAACTTAATTGAATAACAAGACATATATCAATACGGAATATGAAGTACATGTGTACTAGTTATTCAACTAGAACATTATAACAATGTATCATCAATCATTGTTTCTCGTAGTTCAACCTAAGCAAATATGCTACACGACTGATTACATTTTACAAACATATTTATGCCCTGAGGAGATGAGTTACACATCTCATACTCCAACCGACCATTACTAAATCACAATCGGTACCATACATAGGTCATTAGAAGAGTCGAAATCCTATGAACTCATCCTCCTCAGTCAGTGTGAGGATTAAAATGCAGGACATCTTGTGTCTCTGCTATAATAGCCTTCCAGGGTATTCTGGAAACTTCGCTATTAGAGTTACAGTGGCGTTCTGTACTCTCTTCGTCATCGAGGGATTTCTTGTTTATCTCTCATCGATGCGACATTAACAACATCATCGGGAGATTAGTGATACATCATCCCAGCATAAACATATAATGAAGGATTGAGAGATTAAAAGTACATCTCACATCAAATCCTACATTAGGATGTAAGGATATTCGTGTCTATAACCCCCACATACTCAAAAGTATTCTCTCCAGGAATTCCCTTAGGAAGACCTGTTTCACCATCATTAAAGTACTGACAATGATGGATCTATGGTCAGGGCTCTACATGATATCATTTTACTTGATTATTTAAGTACATTATGGTATTCTTTTAGCATCATGCATGTTTTCAAGCATAGACCTTTAAAACAAATGCTATAAAGAAAGAATACTAATTGTATCAAGTTCATTTCACATCCAGTCATCATTGGGATATCAATCCCTAACCATCTCATCATTATGATTCAGGAACGTGGGTGTTCAAACCCTTAGATTATCAAAACACTTGTTACCAAGTAACATATTGTCATCAAGTCATATAACATCATGGCCTTGATTGTAACAATGCAGATATTTCTCATGACTATCACAACCTATCAATCTCATATGTCACCTTTCACTAGGAAACATAGCATATTATTACTTTTCCAAACTTATAAAGTTCTCTCAATGAATATGGCATCAAAACCTTTACCTGGTTATGCTGTCTTCTTTATAAAGACATGCATGGTTAACATTACTGATAACATGCACATTATAACTATATCAACACAATACAAGTTCTTTCCAAATTAAATATAGAATACCATGGCCGTGCTATCTTGCACGGTCGTGCAAGAGTAAGCTACCACGGTCGTGCTTCATTACACAGTCGTGCCACAGAGGATTTACCACGACCGTGTCATATCACTACGGCTGGTTTCTAGGGTTAGGTTTCGTTTTTAATTCAATTAGGGTTATTTAACCCCTTTATCTTTCAATGGAATAATGATTCTTTATTTCATACTCAAGTATTGAGTTTCATGCTTAAAGGCATAACCCAAAATTAGGTTTTACTGTTCACATCATCACATTACCCTAGATTAAGGTTTACTATTCATATTGCATCTCATTACCCTAGATTGAGGTTTACTATTCTCATTACTGTGAATTAAGATTATACCTTCATCATGTATGAGGATTACTTCCATTAATGTCCTTAAATTAGGGTTAAGATTCATTAACCATCATAATTAGGGTTTTCATGATCTCAGTATATAGGATCATACCCTAATTAGATGTACTCACTCACATAGGAGATTTATTACTTGATTCTATTTCATATTAGGAGTCTTCTCTCTCCTCTTATTATAAGATGATGTTCACATTACTTTTGATTAGACTAAGTCAAGTCAATTATGACAACATAAGTTATGTCATCACCATTGTGATCATTAGGGTTTACTTGATCAAGGGGTATTAGTCACACTATCCTTTCAAGGGTATTTTGTAATGTTCCCCATTGATCTTACCATGCATCAAGCCACTAATTACTTGATCCCTTAATTATTTTAGGTATCATTGAGATTTGGATTAATTAACCACTAAACCATCTCAACCTCTAAAGCATCAAACGTTCTTACCCTTTTTAAACCTCAAATGGTTTTGCACTTTCAACCCCAAACGGTTTTGAAACCGTTTGGTGGTGTTGACCGTTTGTTGACTTTTGAAACCGCATGGCCAAGTACATACTCAAGACCATTTTCCCAAAGTGAGGTGAAGACCGTTTGGTCTTGTTGAACGTTTGGCCAACTTTGACTTTAAAACCGCATGGGCAACACCAATCTTGAAACCGCATGGGCACCAAATGGTTTGGGATCGTTTGGTCCCAAACGGTCTTGAGACCGTTTGGACTCAAATGATCTTGAGACCGTTTGGACCCAAATGGTCTTGAGACCGTTTGGTCCAAACCATCTCAAAACCGCATGGACCAAAAAGTATCTCAATCATTCCAATTGAGTTAGGGTTTCCAATGTTGAACCCCTCAATCATTCATGGACTTGTTAGCCACTAATTAATTGAGTCAATTAGGTCAACCCTCAACTGATTTTACACTCAATTTGCCCTAAATTGATCACCAATTAGGGCTTGGATCAATTGAATTAGGGTTTGGAATCGATCACCCTTCAACACACATCAACATGAGTCTAATAGAATTGAATCAATGGAACCATCAATCAATTTGGTCATGAACTGACCCCAAACGGTTTTGGGATCATTCTGATGACCTCCAAACGGTCTTGAGACCATTTTCTCAAGTCAACATCAAAAACTAACTCCACCTATTGGGATTTGGCTCATTGATTTCATCATTAGGTTACTAATCGATTATACTTCAACGTGTTGCCTTTCAATCTTCAACCACTTAACCATGGTCAACCCTAGACCTCCAAACGGTCTTGGGTGACCCCAAAACGGTCTTGGGATCATTTGGACATTCTCCAAACGGTCTTGAGACCGTTTTCCCATTACTTCATCAAAAACCAAGTCATTCTCTCATGGGTTGAACCCTAGATTTGGTCCCCAAATCAGCACTTATTTGTTCAAAAACTTGACATCACTGGACCCTCAATTGGTCAACCCCACTTAACCCTAGACCTCCAAACGGTCTTGGGTGATCACAAAACGGTCTTGAGACCATTTGGGTGATCCCCAAATGGTTTTGAAACCGTTTGGGTCACTCAACCCAAACTTCAACATGATTGAATTATTGAAATCAGCAATAAACCCGATTAGGGTTTAGGTGACTAATGGGCCTTTAATTGGTGATTTACTTGGAATTACTTGATGATTTTTGGTAGGTAATTAGTCCACATTATTTACAACAGAATTCCAAACGGTCAATGCCTGGTCAACGCATCCAAACGGTCTTGGACCATTTGTTCTCAAACGTTCTTAGTTGAAACCGTTTGCTTTCAAACGGTTTTGAAACCGTTTGCTCCAAATGGTTTGGCAAACCGTTTGGGCAAGAGGTGGAGGACCGTTTGCTAAAGTTACATTTTGGATAAACATTGTTAATAACGTCATCATCTTCTAACTCAAGAATAGGGGCTGTTCTTCACAGATTTGCTAGCAAGAACACTTAAAAGTGTCTAAAGGAAGAAGAAGAAGCAACAATTCAAGGAGAAAAAGATGCAAAATCAAAGCATAAGGTTTAAAGTTATAAAACCCACCTTAAGATCTGATATAGAGCTCCAGGCTTCGTGGCTCTAATTGTGTATGAAGCTCCAAAGGTTTCCCAAGGTCCGTTCTTCAAGATTTGGATGGAGAAGAAGGCTAGAAAGAAGAATTGTGTAAGGAAAGCTAACAAACCAACCTTGTATAAGGATTTCCACCATGAATTCGAGATGGATGATGATCAAGACTTACCCAAACTAGCCTGGTCATTCTCCTCTGCTCCTGAGCTTCTCCTTAGTCGGCCAAAGCAAGAAGATAAGGGAAGAAATGAAGGGAAACAATCCCTTGCTTTGAGAAAAAGGGTGTACTTATATATTTTTGGGATAATTTCAAGGCAAAGAAGTTTATTTCCTTTATTCTCAAATATCCATTAAGTCCTCCTCCACTTCTTAGCCACATTTTCCTTCTTTTATCCTTATGCAAAACTCCTCCCTTATCCAAGGTTAAAGGGAAAGAAACCAACATTATACTATGTTGCATATGTATAAGGCCATTTTGCTTAAAACTTGGTTACTTAATTATTAAAGTTATCTTTCTTACTTGGTCATTCAAATGAGGCGCCCCTCTCATTTTCTTTGCTCTAATTGATGCCAAGAAACATGAGAGATACTCTAGAGGGTATATTTTACATGTTGCACCCTATTTTGGGTAAATTGCACTTTACACCAAAACTAGGTTTTAAAGCACAAGGATCAGTCTACAAGCTATACCTTGGTGCCCAAGATTGTGGAATCCATTCCACCATATCATATTCATTCTTATGATGTCTCAACATCAGAGGAACATATTTAACATGTGCAATTTACAAGTTAACCCCTCCAATTGGGTAATTTGCACATTGGTCCAGAATTAACAAAACAAAATTACAATATTGTTCAAAAAGGACTAAAATGGAAATATATGTTCCTCAGAAGCTTTAATTACATTACACCAGATAGCCACAAGTATCTAATTACATATTTAAGAAAAACACCTAAGGTTAGGTCATAACCCAGGTCAGGGATGTTACACCTAAAGTGATTAAGGGACCAAGTAATTAGTTGATAAATGCATGTGATAATTAGTAGTGATCATTATAAAGGTACCCTTGATGAGATAAAGTGATTAGCACTTTTTGAATGAGTAAACCTTCATGATCACAATGGTAATGACATAACCCATGATGTCAATGTTGAATTGACTTAGCCTAATTAAGAGTGATGCAAACATCATCTTATAGAAAGAGGAGAGAGAAGACTTCTTATATGAATGATAATCAAGTAATAAACTTCCAATATGTATGAATACATCTAATTAGAGTGTGATCCTTCATAGTGAGATCATGAAAACCCTAATTATGATGGTTGATGAATTTTAACCCTAATTTGAGGGCATTAATGGAAATAATCCTCATATATGATGATGGTAGGATCTTAATTCATTATAATGTGAATAGTAAACCCTAATATAGGGTATTGTGATGTATTGTGAATAGTAAACCCTAATCTAGGGTAATGTGATGATGTGAACAATAAACCCTAATTTTGGGTTATGCTTTTAAGCATGAAACTTAATGTTTGAATTATGAAGTGAGGAATCACTACGCTGTTGTAAGCCAAAGGGATTGGATAACCCTAAATGAATTAAATAAGAAACCCTAACCCTAGAAACCAACCGTGGTGATGTAACACGGTCGAGGTAACCTTCTGTAGCACGACTGTGGTGTTCTATACTTGACTTGGAAATAATTTATATTGTACTGATATAGATGAAATGTGCATGTTATCAATTGTGTTAGTCACGCAGGTCATTATAAAGAAGTGAGCATAGCCAGGTAAGGGTTATAATGCCATATTCATTGAAAGCATTTTATAAGCTTTGTAAGTAATGATATGCTATGTTGTTTAGAAAAAGGTAACATATGAGAATGATAGACAGTATGAGCCATGAGAAATATCTACAATGCTACAATCATGTTCATACTGATTAAATGATTTGATGGCAGTATGTACTTGGTAATAAGTGTTTTGATTTAAGGGTTTGAATACCCATACTCCTGAATCATAATAATGAGATGATTAGGGATTGATATCCCAATGATAACTAGATGTGATATGAACTTGATACAATTAGTACTCTTTCTTTATAGAAATTGTCTTATTGGTTTAAGTTTGAAAACATGCCTGATGCTAAAAGAATGCCATAATGTACTTAATTAATCAAGAGTAACGATATCATGTAGAGCCCTGACCATAGATCCATCATTGTCAGAAATTAAATGATGGTGAAATAGGTTTTCCTAAGGGAACTCCTGGAGAGCATACTTTTGAGTATGTGGGGGTTATGGATGTGAATATCCTTACGTCCTAATGGAAGAATTGATGTGAGATAAACATCAAATCTCTCAATCCTTCATTATATGTGTAAACCGAGATGATGTATCACTAAGCTCCCGATGATGTTGTTAATGCCGCATCAATGAGAGATAAGCAAGAAATCCCTCGATGGCGAAGAGAGTACAACATGCCACTGTAACTCTAATAGCGAAGTTGCCAGAATACCCTGGAAAGCTATTTAAGCAGAGACACAAGATGTCCTACATGTTGTACCTCACACTGACTGAGGAAGATGAGGTCATAGAAATCCGGCTCTTCTGATGACCTATGTATGGTACCGATTGTGATTTAGTAATGGTCGGTTGGAGAATGAGTGGTATACCTCATCTCCTCAGGGCATAACTGTATTTGAAAATTGTAATCAGCCGTATAGCTTAATTGCTTAGGTTGAACTACAAAAAACAATGATTGATGATACATTGTTTATAGTGTTTTAGTTGAACAAATAATATACATGTTCTTCATATTCCTTCTTGATATATGTCTTACTATTCAATCAAGTTATAATTGAAATGATTGCTTAAAGAATACTACTCTACTTAGTTTATTCAATAAATTACCTGCTGTTGAATAATCATAGTTCTTCTGCTCATTGTTATTTTAATAATTGCAATAACAATGCTTCTGGCGAAGAGTTATAACTCTCACTGGGACAATTATTCAATTGTCTCACCCCCGTGGGATTTGACTTTTTAGGTAGACGCTGAGGACAAAGGAACCCTTTAGTGGGTGAGCAGCAACAGCAGCAACAACAACATCCGGGACAACAGTGATCCTCAGGTGGAGACACTGTCTATCAAGCCTTGTAGATAGAATGTCCTATGTATCATCTCTGTACTCTCAGGTCCTAGGAGTTTTTTTAATGTTTTAATTAGATATGAGATTTTGGCGTAATGCCTCAAGATTTTGTATCTTGCCTTGTACAGTTAACATGGTAGTTGATGTCGTGATTCTCGAGATGTGATATTACAGAGATGTAATGGTGAATCAGTTTGTAAATAACTTAACTTGTTCTTTTATGAAATGGTCCGACAGTTTATGGACCTTTGTGTAAAAAGTTTTAAAATTTTGTGATTTTCAATAATTCCGCTTCTAACAAAATGCTTCCACATTAGTTTAAATTCGTTGATCTTGTTTTTGCGAGACGGTCGTCAAAAAAATATTGCCAACCCCCGGATCATGATCCTTTTCTAGACACATCCATCCTCAGAAAATCATCTAATAACTCCATTGGGCTCTAAAGAGTTTGTAAAATTTAATAATTATAGAAGATGAAATGGAAAACCATGTCTCTGATACCAAATGTAACGATCCTGCCTCCCGATAATCCCCTATTAAGGGAGACCAAGAGGTTGGAGGTGTTATCCCAAAATAGGATTAGTGGTTTTGCAAATAATCAACAACAATTAATAAATTCTACTACAATTAAACTTTTACTGGAATAAATTTTTTTCTATTCATACCTTGCAAAATATAGGAAGTGGAAGACTTTACCCAAGAAAGAACTTATCTAACTAAAATCCTCCAATTCTTTATTAAGCTTTATTCCATCAATGTCACTTTAAAGGAATATCCATTTTCTTGGTAACCTAAAACAAAGACAAACAAAACGGCGGTCAGTATAATGAATTATACTGATATGTGGGGGAACCAATAATCATGCATTTAATTGCAACAACATATTACAAGAAATTATGGTTTAACAAAGCAAACTTTACATTTTAAATATGACTACTCAATCCTGACATACCCTAGCCTCTGTGTTGTCCCTACAGTGGACATGGATACTACCTCTCATATGGTAGATCTCAACTAACCCCCATGATCCTACCTTACAGGTAGATCAATACATAGGGTCATGGAGTCGTATGGTCCTACCCAAGGGTAGACCAACACATCGACTTATGATAACCTAATGATCCTACCACGCAGGTAGACCATGTACTAGGTCATCTATCTCATCATCATTAGAGCTATCGAGGAGGATGAGGATCTGAGCTAGACATGCACATATAATTATGGTGATAATCATAGTCACTTTATAGTTGCATGAAATAAAAGACAATCAAGCAATTATTTCCAAGAAACTGATAAAACCTCGGGAATCGTCGAGAATCTAAAGCAATTTAACCATAAGCGTAACCACATACCTGTTCTTGAGCAAGATAATCTGAAGTCAACAATATATCCAAGCAAGCACCTACTGCACACAACCCTTAATTCCTAAAACATATATATTACCTAATGTTACTATTAAATCCTATACAACCACTAATGACACGAGGATACTTTCTAAGGCTTCCTAATTTCCTTAGGGTTCATTAGGGTTTATTAGCTTTCTTTATCCAAATTTACCTCTTTAGGCTAGCAACCCTAAAATAACTTTCTTATTTGCTAAACCCTAATTATTCCCATTATCCTCATTAAGGGTTCTTTAATCTTAAAACAAGTTTGATATCATCACATATATGTTGTATAATTACATTTTCAGATTAGTACCATTAAAACCCATGTTTTCCCCAAATTAGGGTTTTAATCCATTAAGGCATAAACATGTTCATGAAAGCCCTAAAACAAGCATACAATCATTATTTTCCATATTCATCTTTTCTTTTACTCTTAATAGGTTAACATTACTCAAAATAACCTAAAAGATTCTTCATACTCGATTTTCACATCCTTTTAGGGTTTTATTATGATCTAATGTGATAAGAGAGGTAACTTCATATACTTTTTTAATTGCACACGATATCTGACTCCAATTCTATTTTTATCAGATTCTACGTATTTTTTGATAAAAAAACACTATTTACTTTTATTTTTTTGGCCAAAGGATCAATTTTGAGTGAATTAAGAAAGTTCTACTAATTTTCTAGAATTTTGACTAGAGAGGCGAATTAGCCTTTTCTTTTTGGAAAAATAGTAGTCGTTGGATCTTGGGTCATCGTTGACTGAGCAGGATTGCGTGCTCTCTAGTACTTGCACCCACTTGCGGCCTTCATAACCGTGGAGCACTTCTGGGCCGTTGATCTATCTCATGGCCTACCATGGAAACTGATCAGACGGCTACTGCTTCTTGTCTCCACTCGATCCTGCAAAGACACCCACGATGGCGCTGCAACTTGGAGCTCGTCGGAGCAATGCCAACACAAGGATCTGAGGCACGAGAGCAGAAGGGAAGTGGTCAGTTGAGTTCGTGGAATCGTGAGGAGTCCAGAGGGGGTCATATATATAGGACTTATGGGTTGGTTCTAGGGTTCCCAACCCTTGCAGTCACCCATCGTTTTAGGTGAATTGGGCATTTCTTCCAGACGTTTCCAAAGTGCAAAAAACCTAGGTATAGGATGTGCTGAATTCTCTCCCGAACTCAACCATGTTCTTTCCTTGTTCGCACATGGAGTAAATCACAAGAAAATTGGATGGAAAGAATCTCCTATCGGCGGCCTATTTCCTAGTTCGGTTAGAACTAGACAATGAGCGACCTTCGTTGGATCAAGATCCAACGATCTGCGTCACTCATGCCCAAACAAAGGAATTCTATTTTTATTTCAGGAAAATCCTCTAACTTTAGGAAATTTTGGAAAATTCATAACTCTCAAACCATGGCTCCTTTTAATCCCAAATTTTGAGGGAAACTTAATAATGACTTTATCTATTGGCGTGCCAAGTTTGGTGTCATAATTGAAAAGAAAAAGAGCCTTTTACTTATGTGCAAGTTACTACTTAATTATATATATTTCATTCATATTTCCTCTCTCTCACTTTATTATTTTCCTTTATTTCGATTCCTTGTATCTCAAGAAAGTATGTGGAGTTCAAAATATCATCCATTATGTTCAATCACACATTTCCCACATATTTCTTATATTTTCACCATTATTCCAATTTCCTTTCTTATTATTAACACATTACTTGTTTTCTTTTAACTTATCTTCCTCTTTTATTATCTTGGACCCATTATTACCAAACGGTCCACGAAAAACCATGCACAATGAAAAGTTATAAAAGAAATCCATATATTTATGCAATTTACAACCAAGTACATTTCTTTTGAAACAATTGCAATTACAGTCATATAAGCAAAATTTGAGATTATAACATCCTCCCCTCCTTATAAGAAGTTTTCCCCAAAATTCAGCCAATCAAACAAACAATTCAGGGTATGCCTTTTCCATGTCTATCTTCAGCTCCCATGTGGCTTCATCCTCCCCATGGTGCTTCCAAAGAACCTTTATCATCTCTATTTCTTTATTCATGAGTTCCTTCACCTTGGTATCTAATACTCTCACAGGTGTCTCAGGATATGTCAGTCTCCCTTTGAGCTCAATAGGTTCAATGCTCAGCACATGGATGGGGTCCTTCACATAGCGGTTTAGATTTGACACGTGGAAAACATCATGCATCATACTATACTGAGGGGGTAAGGCCAAACGATAAGCAGCTTCACCAATCTGTTATAAAATCTCAAACAGACCCACATATAAAGGACTCACCTTCCCTCTATTCTCTGCTATAGGTTAGAGGGGTCAGATTTTCAGAAACACATGCTCTCCCACGGTGAACTGCAAGTCAGTCCGCTTCGCATCTGCATATGACTTATGTCGATCCTGGGCTCTCTTCATCCTCTGTCTGATCAAAGTGACTTTATCTGCATACACCTGGAGCTCATATGACCTCAACAAGGTCCTCTCACCAACATCATCCCAGTGAAGTGGCGACCGACACGACCTCCCATAGAGAGCTTCATACAGTGGCATCCCGATACTGGCCTGGTAGCTGCTATTATAGGAAAACTCAGTGAGGGGAAGGTACTTCTCCCACAATCCACCCCAATCGAGCACACACGCTCTCAACAAACCCTCTAATGTCTAGATTGTCCTCTCTGACTATCCATCAGTTTGGGGGTGATATGTTATACTGAACTTTAGTCTAGTGCCAAGTTACACTTGTACCTGCTTCCACAGCTTGGAAGTGAACTTCAGATCATGGTAAAAAATGATCAAACTCAGAACACCATGTAGTTGTACAATCTCTCAGATGTATAGTTCAACTAATTCTGTCACTTTGGCAGTGGTCTTTAGGGTGAGGAAATGTGCTGACTTGGTAAGGCGATCCACCACAACCCATATTGCATCATGACCTTTCTTGGTCTTGGGGAGACCCACCACATAGTCCATGGTGATATGTTCCCATTTCCACTCAGGAATCTCAATTGACTGTAGTAATCCATCAGGTCACTGGTGTTCAGACTTCACCATCTGGCAAGTGAGACAACTGGCCACATATGCCACGATATCTCCTTTCATTCTGGGCCACTAAAAGTACTGATGCACATCCTTAAACATTTTGGTAGTGCCAGGGTGTACTGTGTACTTCAAACAATGAGCTTCTTACAAGATAAAAACCTTCCATAGTGAATCTCCAAGGACCCAAATATGACTCTTGTAATGGATCCTACCATCCACTCCTACTGAGAGATGGGTCTGAGGTTTCTCCATCAAACCTTTCATCTTATCAAGCTCTGGGCTGGCTAACTAGGCAGCTACCAACTCGGTCAACAAGTCTGGTTTAATCTGTATATTAGCTAAACGGACTCGGTCTTCTAATGGTTGTGGAGTCCACTCCACAAGACCTTCTAACTTTCTCCACTAGCTAGATAAGACAGCTGCCCACCTCAGCTATTTTCAACTAAGAGCATCAGCTACAATGTTTTCCTTTCAAACGTGATAGGCAATGATGAAATCATAGTCCTTTATGTATTCCATCCATCGTCTCTGTCGTAGATTTATGTTCTTTTGAGTTAGGTGATACTTCAAGCTCTTGTTGTAACATCCCTGACCTGGGTTATGACCTAACCTTAGGTGTTTTGCTTAAATATGTGATTATATACTTGTGTCTATCTGGTGTAATGTAATTAAAGCTTCTGAGGAACATATATTTCCATTTTAGTCCTTTTTGAACAATATTGTAATTTTGTTTTGTTAATTCTGGACCAATGTGAAAATTACCCAATTGGAGGGGTTAACTTGCAAATTGCACATGTTAAATAAGTTCCTCTGATGTTGAGACATCATAAGAATGAATATGATATGGTGGAATGGATTCCACAATCTTGGGCACCAAGGTATAGCTTGTAGGCTGATCCTTGTGCTTTAAAACCTAGTTTTGGTGTAAAGTGTAATTTACCCAAAACAGGGTGCAACATGTAAAATATACCCTCTAGAGTATCTCTCATGTTTCTTGGCATCAATTAGAGCAAAGAAAATGAGAGGGGCGCCTCATTTGAATGACCAAGTAAGAAAGATAACTTTAATAATTAAGTAACCAAGTTTTAAGCAAAATGGCCTTATACATATGCAACATAGTATAATGTTGGTTTCTTTCCCTTTAACCTTGGATAAGGGAGGAGTTTTGCATAAGGATAAAAGAAGGAAAACGTGGCTAAGAAGTGGAGGAGGACTTAATGGATATTTGAGAATAAAGGAAATAAACTTCTTTGCCTTGAAAATATCCCAAAAATATATAAGTACACCCTTTTTCTCAAAGCAAGGGATCGTTTCCCTTCATTTCTTCCCTTATCTTCTTGCTTTGGCCGACTAAGGAGAAGCTCAGGAGAAGAGGAGAATGACCAGGCTAGTTTGGGTAAGTCTTGATCATCATCCATCTCGAATTCATGGTGGAAATCCTTATACAAGGTTAGTTTGTTAGCTTTCCTTACACAATTCTTCTTTCTAGCCTTCTTCTCCATCTAAATCTTGAAGAACGGACCTTGGGCAACCTTTGGAGCTTCATCCACCATTAGATCCACGAAGCCTGGAGCTGTAGATCAGATCTTAAGGGGGGTTTTATAACTTTAAACCTTATGCTTTGCTTTTGCATCTTTTTCTCCTTGAATTGTTGTTTGTTCTTCTTCCTTTAGACACTTTTAAGTGTTCTTGCTAGCAAATCCGTGAAGAACAACCCCTGTTCTTGAGGTAGAAGATGATGACGTTATTACCAATGTTTATCCCAAAAGTAACTTTAGCAAACGGTCCTCCACCTCTTGCCCAAACGGTTTGCTAAACCATTTGGAGCAAACGGTTTCAAAACCGTTTGAAAGCAAACAGTTTCAACTAAGAACGTTTGAGAAAAAATGGTCCAAGACCATTTGGACGTGTTGACCAGGCATTGACCATTTGGAGTTCTATTGTAAATAATTTGGACTAATTACCTACCAAAAATCATCAAGTAATTCCAAGTAAATCACCAATTGAAGGCCCATTAGTCACCTAAACCCTAATCGGGTTTATTGCTTATTTCAATAATTCAATCATGTTTAAGTTTGGGTTTAGTGACCCAAACGGTTTCAAAACCATTTGGGAATCACCCAAACGGTCTCAAGACCATTTGGTGATCACCCAAATGGTCTCAAGACCGTTTGGTGATCACCCAAGACCGTTTGGAGGTCTAGGGTTAAGTGGGGTTGACCAATTGAGGGTCCAATGATGTCAAGTTGTAGAACAAATAAGTGCTGATTTGGGAACCAAATCTAGGGTTCAACCCATGAGAGAATGACTTGGTTTTTGATGAAGTAATGGGAAAACGGTCTCAAGACCATTTGGAGAATGTCCAAATGATCCCAAGACCGTTTTGGGGTCACCCAAGACCGTTTGGAGGTCTAGGGTTGACCATGGTTAAGTGGTTGAAGATTGAAAGGCAACACGTTGAAGTATAATCGATTAGTAACCTAATGATGAAATCAATGAGCCAAATATCAATAGGTGGAGTTAGTTTTTGATGTTGACTTGAGAAAATGGTCTCAAGACCGTTTGGAGGTCATCAGAATGATCCCAAAACAGTTTGGGGTCAGGTCATGACCAAATTGATTGATGGTTCCATGGATTCAATTCTATTAGACTCATGTTGATGTGTGGTTAAGGGTGATCGATTCCAAACCCTAATTCAATTGATCCAAGCCCTAATTGGTGATCAATTGAGGGCCAATTGAGTGTAAAATCATTTGAGGGTTGACCTAATTGACTCAATTAATAAGTGTCTAACAAGTCCATGAATGATTGAGGGGTTCAACATTGGAAACCCTAACTCAATTGGAATGATTGAGATACTTTTTGGTCCGTGCGGTTTTGAGATGGTTTGGACCAAACGGTTCAAGACCATTTGGGTCCAAATGGTCTCAAGATCGTTTGAGTCCAAACGGTCTCAAGACCGTTTGGGACCAAATGATCCCAAACTGTTTGGTGCCCATGCGGTTTCAAGATTGGTGTTGCCCATGCGGTTTCAAAGTCAAAGTTGGCCAAACGGTCAACAAGACCAAACAGTCTTTACCTCACTTTGGGAAAACGGTCTTGAGTATGTACCTGGCCATGCGGTTTCAAAAGTCAACAAACGGTCAAAATCACCAAACGGTTTCAAAACTGTTTGGGGGTTGAAAGTGCAAAACCATTTGAGGTTTAAAAAGGGTAAGAACGTTTGATGCTTTAGAGGTTGAGATGGTTTAGTGGTTAATTAATACAAATCTCAATGATACCTAAAGTAATTAAGGAATCAAGTAATTAGTGGCTTATTGCATGGTAAGATCAATGGGGAACATTACAAAATACCCTTGAAAGGATAGTTTGACTAATACCCCTTGATCAAGTAAACCCTAATGATCACAATGGTGATGACATAACTTATGTTGTCATAATTGACTTGACTTAGTCTAATCAAAAGTAATGTGAACATCATCTTATAATAAGAGGAGAGAGAAGACTCCTAATATGAAATAGAATCAAGTAATAAACCTCCTATGTGTGTGAGTACATCTAATTAGGGTATGATCCTTCATACTGAGATCATGAAAACCCTGATTATGATGGTTAATGAATCTTAACCCTAATTTAAGGACATTAATGGAAGTAATCCTCATACATGATGATGGTATAATCTTAATTCACTGTAATGAGAATAGTAAACCTTAATCTAGGGTAATGAGATGCAATATGAATAGTAAACCCTAATCTAGGGTAATGTGATGATGTGAATAGTAAAACCTAATTTTGGGTTATTCCTTTAAGCATGAAACTCAATACTTGAGTATGAAATAAAGAATCATTATGCCATTTAAAGATAAAGGGGTTAAATAACCCTAATTGAATTAAAAAGGAAACCTAACCCTAGAAACCAGTCGTAGTGATATGACACGGTCGTGGTAAATCCTCTGTGGCACGACCGTGTAATGAAGCACGACCGTTGTAGCTTACTCTTGCATGACCGTGCAAGATAGCACGGCCGTGGTATTCTATATTTAATTTGGAAAGAACTTGTATTGTGTTGATATAGTTATAATGTGCATGTTATCAGTAATGTTAACCTTGCATGTCTTTATAAAGAAGAGAGCATAACCAGGTAAATGTTTTGATGCCATATTCATTGAGAGTACTTTATAAGTTTGGAAAAGTAATAATATGCTATGTTTCCTAGTAAAAGGTGACATATGAGATTGATAGGCTATGATAGTCATGAGAAATATATGCATTGTTACAATCAAGGCCATGTTGTTATATGACTTGATGACAATATGTTACTTGGTAACAAGTGTTTTGATAATCTAAGGGTTTGAACACCCACGTTCCTGAATCATAATGATGAGATGGTTAGGGATTGATATCCCAATGATAATTGGATGTGAAATGAACTTGATACAATTAGTATTCTTTCTTTATAGCATTTGTTTTAAAGGTCTATGCTTGAAAACATGCATGATGCTAAAATAATACCATAATGTACTTAAATAATCAAGTAAAATGATATCATGTAGAGCCCTGACCATAGATCCATCATTGTCAGTAGTTTAATGATGGTGAAATAGGTCTTCCTAAGGGAATTCCTGGAGAGCATACTTTTGAGTATGTGGGGGTTATAGACGCGAATATCCTTACGTCCTAATGTAGGATTTGATGTGAGATGTACTTTTAATATCTCAATCCTTCATTATATGTTTATGCCGGGATGATGTATCACTAATCTCCCGATGATGTTGTTAATGCCGCATCGATGAGAGATAAACAAGAAATCCCTCGATGACGAAGAGAGTACATAAAGCCACTGTAACTCTAATAGTGAAGTTTCCAGAATAACCTAGAAGGCTATTATAGCAGAGACACAAGATGTCCTGCATGTTAAGCCTCACACCGACTGAGGAGGATGAGGTCATAGGACTCCAGCTCTTCTAATGACCTATGTATGGTACCGATTGTGATTTAGTAATGGTCGGTTAAAGTATGAGAGGTGTAACTCATCTCCTCAGGGCATAAATATGTTTGTAAAATGTAATCAGCCGTGTAGCATATTTGCTTAGGTTGAACTACGATAAACAATGATTGATGATACATTGTTATAATGTTCTAGTTGAATAACTAGTACACATGTACTTAATATTCCTTATTGATATATGTCGTGTTATTCAATTAAGTTATAATTGAAATGATTGATTAAAAGAATGTTGCTTCATTTAGTTTATACAATGTTAAACCTGCTGTTGAATGTTTATAATTTTACTACTTAATGTTATTCCTCTAATTGCAATAACAAAGCTTCTGGTAGAGAGTTATAACTCTCGCTGGGACAATTATTCAATTGTCTCACCCTCGTGGGATTAAATTTTTAGGTAATCGCTGAAGAAGAGGAAGAAACCTTTCAGTGGGTGAGCAGCAACAACAAAAACAGCACAATCAAGGACAACAGTGATCCTCAGGTGGAGACACTGTCTGTCAAGTATTGTAGCTAATACGTCCTATGTGTCGTCTCTGTACTCTCAGGTCCTAGGAGTCAGTAGATGTTTAAAGATAGATCTGATATTTTTTTTGGCTTAATGCCTCGAGATTTTGTATCTTACCTTGTACATTTAACAAGGTAATTGATGTTTGTAATACTCGAGATGTGATTTTGCAGAGATGTAATGATGGATCAGTTTGTAAACATTTCATCATGTTTCTTTATGAAAAAGTTTTAATTTCTAGTGATTTTAATACTTCCACTGCTAACAAAATGCTTCCACATTAGTTTTAATTAGTTAATCATTTTCGCTTAAGTTAATCTCGTGTTTTATAAGTCGAGTCACCACACTTGTGGTCGGTGAAGGTTTTTGGTTTACTTGCCATCACATGTGGCTTAATGGCAGGATGAAGCCACTCTACAAAATGGTCTACTTATCTTTCCTCATCCATCATGTGCCCAAAATGCTCCAGGATGTGAAACTTATGGCCAAAGTCTGCGACTAATAAGTTACCTTGGATTAGGTTGGTGAACTCTCTTTCCTTCTTCTTCTTAGCCGAGGTGGGAATGAATCTGGCTGTGAAGATAGTCCTGAAGTCGATCCATGCCATTGGGTCTGCACTCAGAGCTCGACCCATGATGTGGTTCTCCCACTAGATCATGGTTTCTCCCTCCAAGTGGTGTGCAGCAAAAGGGACCTTCTTTTTTGGCTACACCTCCAGCATGCGGAAACCGTTCTTGATCGTTATCAGCCAAGCATCTACTTTGTCGACCACTTTGATCTTATCCTCTCCCCAAAATTTCTTAATGTTCAGCTTGACGAAGTCCAGGATGGTGACTCCAAGTCGGGGACACACCGAAAATGATTCACCATTTTCATCTTTGGCTATATCCTTGAGGGCCAGGGCACTGATGGCCTCAGTTAGCTTCTTCTGCTGCTCCATACATAGGGAATCAGGGGTGTGAACTACCATTGTAGGTCCTGGACCACCAGTTGAGTTCTCTTCAAACTTGACCTCATCTTCAGACATGTGTTCCTCTTCTTGGTCCATCTCTGGGTTGTCGAAGGGAACTAGCTTAGGGTTTGAGACTTCATCTGAGGGTCCCTCGGGTCTCTTTCTCTTCATTGAGGACTCATTGCCATGGTCCCTCTTCCTCTTCTCAGAAGATCCCCTCCTCTTAGGGGGATGCCAACCCCTAGTAGGGTTCTCGGTGGCCTCAGGGATAGCCAAAGTCTTCACATGAGCCATATTGTTATACACAAGTTAAAAATCTTTTTAAACATAGATTTATAACTTGGAAAATATAAACTTTAACTTATGTCCATTTCCTCTTATTTATGTGAATTTTATTGTTTGGTAGAGGGTCTCTTAAGCCTTAATACTTTCCAATCCCAAACATAGGAGGTGGTGGAGAGAGAGAAAACCTTAAGCTCTTAATGTTTCTCCAGGGATAAGAGGTAAAGAAGGGACGAAGGTAGATGAGAAAACCTAGAGGTATCTTATTTTGAGTCAATTCTTTCAGATTTCATCCAGGAAGTCACACATAATTTGGGAGTCCTCGTTGACTGACTAGTGGGGTGGAGGAAAATATTGCCAACCCCCGGATTGTGATCCTTTTCTAGACACCTCCATCCCTAGAAAATCATCTAATAACTCCCTTGGGCTCTAAAGAGTTTGTAAAAATAGATCGTGATTATAATTTTTGGTGACTTGTTTGCAAAAAAATAGATCTATTTCCTTAAGAAAAAATGGCTATATTTCGTCCCTAAGTGTTCCCCAACTCAAGGGAGCACCCTTAGCTATAAATAAGACCCCTTGGAGTTCATTTCAAGTTTGCTCATTCACTACATTCAAGGTCCTTGTTGTAGTTGAGTGTGCTACTACTCCTTGAGCCCCTTTATCTCTCTAGTTTACACTTCATCTCGTGATTTGTGAGTGAGTTAGGCTTATTGTAAGAGAGCTCCAACATTGTGCATGTAAAGCTCTCAATCTTCTCCTACTTCCCTATCCCCTTCCTACATGAAGAAAAGGTGAAGCAAGCTCCATCGAGTGAAGAAGGAGTTGTAGATGGTCCTCTTCAAGGTTGACGAAGAGGTGGTCATCTTCTCCAGGTGAAGGAGAAGCCAAAGGATAAAGATACAAGAGGAGAAGCAAAGTCCTACAAGGCAGAAGACTTGAGCTTGAGTGGGTAAGACCTTGGTGAAGGCTGAAGACTCAAGCTAAGTGGGTAAGTCCTTTGGTAAGGTGGATATCTCCTTGTGGTTGGATGGGTAAGTCCTTTGGTGGTCTATTTGTTGTAACTCTTATTGGTGATAACATAGAGAAAAGCACTTGCAAAGTCCTAGAGGTTGACCTCTCTAGGTAGTGGTCTGACTCACTTCTAGTTTGAAGTGTGGAACTGATGGAGCTAGAACTTACACCAAAAGATTACTCTTCCAATGGAAGTCCTAATATGCACCAAAAACCCTAGAGAGTTGATGTTCTCTCTAGGTTTACCTACAACTGGTGCTAGATAAATGCTCCAACCCCACAAGAGTGTGGAAGCCTTATCATAGTACAGATTTAGGATCGAACCCAAAGGACAACGTTAAGAATCTGAGTGTCTTTTTCTTGTTTCGTATCAATCTAAGTTAATCATCTAAGACCAGAAGTTTGATTTGAGTTATTTAACCTAAAGCATGCAAAAGTAAAGGCAAGAATAAAATCTAGTTTAAGGATTAAAAACTAAGATTAGCAGATGATGATGGATCACTGGGGTGATGCGGGTATTCACCACCACTACACATGAATTGTACTTGTACCAAACATAGCAAGACTTGTAAGCAAGATACATGCATGTTGTACAATACCGATGTCTTATAGGACAAGAGTAATGCACACATCCTTCACGGGTTGAGTAACTCTAATTCGGTACGTATCTACGTGTCAATGAAGATATGTAGTCTCCAAAGAGAAAATCTTACTCAACCCCGTGAAACGTGCATCGGAAAACTAACAAGCGAGCGATAATTACCAAATCGATTAGTATCCTTATAGACCATCCCTCTTTTGAGGATATAGCTACGAGAAATGTGAGAGTGTTGCATCGTCAGCCATTCCCGAATGAATGGTCAAGTACTTTGCACCACTCTCTCCTCAGAGTGTGTTCCTCGACCTGTCAAAGTTGCACTTTTGTACGTCAACTGATTCCATTTCATAGTACAAAAGTACAACGATGGAGGTGAGCTTACTCCACTTCTTCGAAAACGTTCCTAGATACCGAAACGGATGCGTGGTGGATACACACACCAGAAACCAACACTAAATCGGTATTCAAGTCTCAAGAGCAGTCGTAGACAAACCACAACGAAAGACAATAAATGCATACAAGAATGCGGCCAACATTCAAGCATGTATGGAACGATTTAGTATTGAATCAGAATGATAACATCTTTTTAGTACAAGATACAAGACACGGACAGCGGGGCTAGTCTCCACGCCCCAGTGGATGGAACTACTCGCTCCTCATAGAGGGAGTAACAAAGAAAGAGAAGAGAGAGAAAGAAAGCATCGTCGGAGCAGAAGAGTAGATCTGTGACAGCCCGGTGTAGATCGTTGCAGTCTCCGGGACTGCTCCGTTGTGGTTGATGACGCTTGTCTCTCCGCCTCGATCGTCGTGTCTACCTCCGGGATTGCACAGGTAGAATGAGGTAGAACAATGGTAGAAGTGAGATGATAGAGGTGAGATGGTGATGGAACAGCCTTCTAGATCTGTCCCCATTCTGGCAGCACACCGGATCTAGACTCAGGCCGGGATTCCGAGGTTGTGGGTGAAGTTTGGTCGGAAATAGTGCTCGGGCATTCTGGCGGCGTCCCGGCACTGGTCCCAGTCCGGCAGCCTTGGGCCGTTGTGAGATGGGATATCGAAATAAGGACCCTTGGGGTCTTATTTATAGGCCCAAGACTGCCCCTAAACGGTCTTGGATATTTTGCTAAATATCTCATGCAAACAGTTTGCTTTAGTTCCACTTTATCAAACGGGTTGGCATGCACGTAACAGCAAATCGGTTTGTTGCAGATTGAGCAAACAGTCTTGGTATTGCTCTCCTCCACTCAGTCTTCGCGGCAAGCTATTCCAAATGGTCTCGCGCTTCCGACAGCGTCAAACGGTCTTGATATTAATATTCCAAATGGTTTCATGATGCATGTGCATCATTCGATTTCGGCTCCCTGCTCGTTTGGTTTGGAGTACTCAGCAAACGGTCTCGGCAGCTTTGACCAAATGATCTTGGCGCCTTCCTTATCTAAACCGTTTGGTAATATTTTATTCAACCGATCGTGCATGCTCCAGCAACAATTAATCTACACGCATTCGATTTGCATGCCGGCCACTTCAAACGATCTTGGCCTTGCGCCACTTTGCCAAACAATCTTCTCATTTCAAACGGTTTTCTCATGGAACCCAAACAGAAGCAGCAGAAAACGATCTGCTCCATGCGGTCTCTTCAAGCAAACGGTCTTGGATCCAGGCTATGTGCATGCGGTTGCTCATACGATTGTTCATGCGGTTTCAGCTACATCAAGAAAACGGTTTGCTTCTCTCGGTTTCTCCACCATTCCACTCGTTTCCAACATACTCCCACGTTCTTTGCTTGCCATTCCATGCGGTCCTTCATGCAATCACGTGGTTTCAGCAATTAACTATTATCAAACGATCCCGCAAGCTTAGCAGCAAAACGATCTCCAGCACGGTCTCTCTCATTCGGTTTGGTCTCCATTCAAGCAAGCGCTTCATGCGGTTTCACACGCAGCTGCTCATGCGGTTTCGGCTCAGCTGGGTGCATGCGATCTCATGCGGTTTCCCATCCCAGCAGCATGCGGTTTTGTGAGCACAAGCCCATGCGGTTTGCCTACACGGTCTTGCTGCCTTGTGAACTTCAAATAGTTTGCATGCATATGCCTGATGCAAACGGTCTTGCATGCGTGGTTGGTGAGGGAGGCATGGCTGCTGCGATGGCGGAGACGGTGGTGGCACTGCTTTGTGCACGTGCGATGGCGGCGGAGCAAGGTTGGTGAAGACGATGACGCCGACAGTCGCGGGTAGCAGTGGTGTCGATGAGTAGGTTGCATGTGTTGTTTGCGTGAGCTGCCAGTGGCCAAACGATCTTGAGACCGCATGGGCTCAAACGGTCTTGAGACCGCATGGGTCAGTGTTGTCAGGGTCATGACCGATGGTGATAGTTGAGTATGATCTGCAGAGGAGAGAGAACATGAGTAGGGGAAAATGAGATCAAATAAGCTAGAAACTAGGGTTATTTGAGCTAGTAATGCACTAATTACACGAGACTGAAAAGATACTTAAAGTAAACCCAAAGCGAGGGTAGATCAGTCGATATGCGGCATAAAATCCTTAGAATTGGCGACTGAGAGGGTGAATCTGGAGGATTCATCACCACACCGAACTTAAGCGTTGCTCGTCCTGAGGAACAAAAAAGCCCAACACAGTCGCAAAAACGCATGCAGTGGGTCTCGTAAAAACCTCACCTTCGTGCAAGTGTCAGAATTTTCACAAAAAGGAGAAAAGGAAAATGAGGCGAAAGAAAAAAAAATTAGGGAAAAACGTTAAAAATACTTTGAATTGGTGACTGAGGATGACTCTGGAAGATTCATCACCACACCGAACTTAAGCGTTGGTCGTCCCGAGAAACGGAAAACTTAAAACAGTCGCCAATGAAATCGTTCATCTCAGGATTGCCTCATCCTATTGTCATATCGTAATTTTGTTCATGGCTCAGATCGATACAACATTAGAGCTTCCTTAGATCACGAAATACATATTATGATATCCTCATTTCTGAGTTCACTTTGCTGAAGTACTTCCTTCTCACTCTCTGTTGTATCGGTCATGTTAAAGAGTATTATGAGACTTTGAATAGACCCACATAATCAACAAAATGCATACGATCTGTCACTGGTGTTGAAAAAGGAGGGAATGGGGGTATGATCAAAAGATAAGAGTCACTCCTCTAATTGAATAAAGACTCGTATTATTAGTTGACTCATCGAGATACTTTGAATGATTTATGCACAACTCTGGTTGACTTAGCCTTACACCCGATCTTTTTTTTCTAAAGGTAACTCAGAAGTGTATATAGGTTGGCTTAAGGCTTTTGGCTATTTTACCTCTTTGAGAGGAGGTAAGGAGGTTATTTTTGGATCCTTAGGATCTCACTACTGGTCACGACACATCTGCCTTTATGAGGGAAGCTAATGTACCGGCCAGGCAAGACCTTTATCGGTTATCCTTATTCAGGGCACAACTCTCATGTTTTTATTCACACTCTGGCTTTTATTCATTCTCACTTGGCTTGGGAGAAAGGGTATTTTTGGATTTTTGTATATTTGGGCTGCCAAGCCTCTTTTTGGAATCGGGGTAGATTTTTCGCCAACCTCAGTATGTGCACAATCATCATTGTATACTCTTTGAATCAAGAAAAGAAGGTGATACACCCTTGTTATGTATTTAGGGGTATGGAAGAAGCGGTAATGGAAAGAGGGGTGTGGTGTACCACACCGAACTTAGAGTTTTGCAGAGGTGTGGTTTACCACACCGAACTTAAAGTTCGGCAAAGTTCTAGTTTTCACTAGAAAGGAGTGTGGCGTGTCACACCGAACTTAAAACTTTGTCATGGTTAGTGAACATAGGGGTATGAAAATGAAGAAGTGTAGAAGAGAGTTCAGATCATGATGTAGTTTGCTTAGCGATTCCATGCGACGGGTCTCTTTTCTCCATCACACTCTGCTCAAAAAGAGACATGATGAAACATCAAATGAGAAATCCATACAATAGATCCATTCATCAGATAAAGGCGTGATGTATTTGATCTATCTCAGCCATATTGAAGTGTATCATCTTTTCCTATTTGAGGGTATGACATTAGGTTTCATAGACAATTCAAGATGAAAGACACGCATTGGCTAGTTTTAAGCATTCTTTTCTTGGAAAATTGCAACGAAAAGAGGTGATGATCACAGATTCGAAAACAAAAAGCTGACTAGATAAAGGCTTTATTTTTGGAAGACTACCGAAAGGCAGAACAATTATGAAAAAGAAACTAGAATGGAAAAACAAGAAGCAATAAAGATAGAGGGTGGAGTGAAATTCATACCACCCGCCCTCCACCTTGAACTCATGAATTCGCTCTTTTCTGAACAAATATTAGGTTCAAGGTGGAGGGGAAGGGTTGCTCAATGTTAACCAGGCGGTCCTCGTAGTTGGAAGAAGGTGCGGCAAAGATGTCTCATGATAGCTGGTGCCGAGAACGAGGAAGTGGCCCGAACAACCTGTTGATTGGGTGGTTTTGGCGACTCGAACGAGTCTTCTGGATGACTTGGATACACATTTCTTTCGCCTCTTTGTCCGTCTAGAAGAATCCAAAGACCTTACCCCATCAGCGAAGGAGGCGAAATATAAGCAGTCGAAATTGGAGGATTATGCGAGAAATTAAGGTTATGCCCACTTGTGCCCTCCAGTTGTGTCTCACCCTCGAAGTTCAAAGTAAAACTGCTTTCTTCAAAATCTAGGGCAGTTGATTGAGGGTCGGCCACTTGAACTTCCTCCTGTCCAGGATCAGGTGGTGGATCCGGTTCCGGCTTTATTTCATCACCTGGTTTTTCTTGTGTGGGATATGGTAGCTAGGATGACGTTTCTTCATCAGAGGAGTTATTTTGAGAAGTATCATCATCTTTATCAATGTTGAAATTGGTAAGAGTGTGGTTCTTCTTTTCAAGGTTTTGTCCAGGATTTTCCTCATAGAACATCCTTAGTTCATCCAAGTAACTAGAAGAGGATTTGACTGGTAAAACGAACTCTTGCTCGGGTAAGGAAATCATGGGGTCCTGAGATAGAGGTTCCAATGATGTATCTTCATGGGAGGGATTAGTCCATGACATATCGTTTTGAGGGCTAAAGTCCCCTGATGAACCCATTTCTTCGATATTGGGACTAATATATACCATTTCTGAGTCATGTTGTTGTTCCAGTTCTTCTTCATAACACTCCTCTGGTTCTATTGAGTGCTTGGGAAGAGTTTCTATGGGAGGAATGGAACCTAGCTCAAGTAATGGACATATCTCAGTTTCTTGAATATCAGGAGGGGCTTCTTCATAGGGATGAGTGACTATAGAGGACTTGATGTCTTCCCAAGGGTCCTTTTTATCATTATAAGAGTTTACAGTAATATCGTAATCCGTTCCAAAGTCAACAAATGGCTCATGTTTCTCTTCATAGTGCATTGTCAACTCGTTCAAGTGACTAGAAGGAGATTCAATAGAAAGATCATGCTCTTGTTTGAGGACTACGTCCGACTGGACTTCTTGTGGTGGTGGTAACTCAGGTGATATCATCTCATGAAAAGGACTGGTCATATGATTGTCATCTTGAGACCCGTCATTCTCCCTTGATTCTACTTCATCAGTGAGAGTGGTATGGTCCATTTCTGAATCAAGATCTTGATCGGTCCCATTCTCAAAGTTTGTTTCTAGATCATTCGAATGATCAGAAATTTCTTCATAAGGAAAAATCGAATTATGTTCTAGAAATGGGGTCATTTGAGTCTCTTGCATAAAAAGTGTCTCCTTATCCGAATCAGTCACATCTTCATCTAAGTCTGACCGTGAAGGAGTGTAGGGTTCTTGTAACGCAGACCCTTCTTCATTGGAATTCAATGACAAGATAGTTGAAGTTGAAGAATATTTGTCGTAGAAGGAATCAATCATTGCTGATTCCCCCTCAATCTGTATGGTTGGATCTGGGTCTATGGGGGGAGATGATGGACAAACACCGAAATTTATCCCCAGTTTGTCTTCCAATTGTAGAAAATCTTCATATTTGCTACTCATTCTTTCATCTAAGAGCATAGTGCATGAATCATTATCTGAGTCAGACCTTGGCTCGGAAAATGATTCTTTTTCTTGTGATGTTGTGAAGGAGTCATCCTTAAATTCAGTCATTAACTCTGAGGATGATTCCCCACCTTGCACTGGTGCTTGAAGATCATTGAAAGGCACCTCCCACATGATATCGTAATCATCATCGAAATCAACATGTGGACTAGGGATGTGCTTAGTTAAAATTGGTGGAAGTTCTACATATTGCTCAGGAACGTTGACAAGTTGTGTAAGTTGATCTATCAACTTCTTGATCGCGGCTGTCTGATCAGCTAGTTGTTGAGCCACCGATGTTTGTATAGCATGTAGTTCTTCCATCAATGTGTGTTGATATTCTTGCACTTCATCGTCTTCCAGGTTCCCTTCTACATCGTAGTCCTCGCCTTGAGATCCACCATAGTTAGGTTTTTCATAGTAGCCTCCAGGGTGATACGGATTATAACTTGTGTTATATCCATAGTTGTATGAAGAGGCTTCTTTGAGTTTCCCAGCTATCCGATTCATGATTATTTGACGCAGAGCCATCACGTAGAGAGGAGGGACATTGAAGCAGTAAATCGATGCATGAGAATAGTCACCACATAGTTGACATCTAACGGTTGGTGGTGTTGACTACTTCATTCTGAAGAGAGTTGGTACCTGAAATCAAGGAAAGAGTGTATCAGACTTAACCAACCACTTCAAATCCAAGAAGATATGCGAGATTAAGCCCTTCACTTTTTAGGTTTTTTTTTGAAAAGAAAATGAAAAACCCTAGAGAAACCTAAATCGAGACAAAATTCGAAAAAGACGATTCTTATACCGTTGTCCCCGGCAACGGCGCCATTTTTTGATGGAGCTAGAACTTACACCAAAAGATTACTCTTCCAATGGAAGTCCTAATATGCACCAAAAACCCTAGAGAGTTGATGTTCTCTCTAGGTTTACCTACAACTGGTGCTAGATAAATGCTCCAAACCCACAAGAGTGTGGAAGCCTTATCATAGTACAGATTTAGGATCGAACCCAAAGGACAACGTTAAGAATCTGAGTGTCTTTTTCTTGTTTCGTATCAATCTAAGTTAATCATCTAAGACCAGAAGTTTGATTTGAGTTATTTAACCTAAAGCATGCAAAAGTAAAGGCAAGAATAAAAAATAGTTTAAGGATTAAAAACTAAGATTAGCAGATGATGATGGATCACTGGGGTGATGCAGGTATTCACCACCACTACACATGAATTGTACTTGTACCAAACATAGCAAGACTTGTAAGCAAGATACATGGATGTTGTACAATACCGATGTCTTATAGGACAAGAGTAATGCACACATCCTTCACGGGTTGAGTAACTCTGATTCGGTACATATCTACGTGTCAATGAAGATATGTAGTCTCCGAAGAGAAAATCTTACTCAACCTCGTGAAACGTGCATCGGAAAACTAACAAGCGAGCGATAATTACCAAATCGATTAGTATCCTTATAGACCATCCCTCTTTCGAGGATATAGCTACGAGAAACGTGAGAGTGTTGCAACGTCAGCCATTCCCGAACGAATGGTCAATTACTTTGCACCACTCTCTCCTCAGAGTGTGTTCATCGACCTGTCAAAGTTGCACTTTTGTACGTCAACTGATTCCATTTCATAGTACAAAAGTACAACGATGGAGGTGAGCTTACTCCACTTCTTGGAAAACATTCCTAGATACCGAAACGGATGCGTGGTGGATACACACACCAGAAACCAACACTAAATCGGTATTCGAGTCTCAAGAGCGATCGTAGACAAACCACAACGAAAGACAATAAATGCATACAAGAACGCGGCCAACATTCAAGCATGTATGGAACGATTTAGTATTGAATCGGAATGATAACATCTTTTTAGTACAATATACAAGACACGGGCAGCGGGGCTAGTCTCTGCGCCCCAGTGGATGGAAATACTCACTCCTCATAGAGGGAGCAACAAAGAAAGAGAAGAGAGAGAAAGAAAGCATCGTCAGAGCAGAAGAGTAGATCTGTGACAGCCCGGTGTAGATCGTCACAGTCTCCGGGACTGCTCCGTTGTGGTCGATGATGCTTGTCTCTCCGCCTCGATCGTCGTGTCTACCTCCGGGATTGCACGGGTAGAATGAGGTAGAACAATGGTATAAGTGAGATGATAGAGGTGAGATGGTGATGGAACAGCCTTCTAGATCTATCCCCAGTCTGGCAGCACACCAGATCTAGACTCAGGCCGGGATTCTGAGGTTGTGGGTGAAGTTTGGTCGGAAATGGTGCTCGGGCATTCTGGCGGCGTCCCGGCACTGGTCCTAGTCCGACAGCCTTGGGCCGTTGTGAGATGGGATATCAAAATAAGGACCCTTGGGGTCTTATTTATAGGCCCAAGACTGCCCCTAAACGGTCTTGTATATTTTGCTAAATATCTCATGCAAACGGTTTGCTTTAGTTCCACTTTATCAAATGGTTTGGCATGCACGTAGCAGCAAATCGGTTTGCTGCAGATTGAGCAAACGGTCTTGGTATTTCTCTCCTCCACTCAGTCTTCGCGGAAAGCTATTCCAAACGGTCTCGCGCTTCCGGCAGCGTCAAACGATCTTGATATTAATATTCCAAACGGTTTCATGATGCATGTGCATCGTTCGGTTTCGGCTCCCTGCTCGTTCGGTTTGTAGTACTCAGCAAACGGTCTCGGCAGCTTTGACCAAACGGTCTTGGCGCCTTCCTTATCCAAACCGTTTGGTAATATTTTATTCAATCGATCGTGCATGCTCCAGCAGCAATTAATCTACACGCATTCGATTTGCATGCCGGCCACTTCAAACGATCTTGGCCTTGCGCCACTTTGCCAAACGATCTTCTCATTTCAAACGGTTTTCTCGTGGAACCCAAACAGAAGCAGCAGCAAACGATCTGCTCCATGCGGTCTCTTCAAGAAAACGGTCTTGGATCCAGACTATGTGCATGCAGTTTCTCATACGATTGTTCATGCGGTTTCAGCTACAGCAAGAAAACGGTTTGCTTCTCTCGGTTTCTCCGCCATTCCACTCATTTCCAACATACTTCCACGTTCTTTGCTTGCCATTCCATGCGGTCCTTCATGCAACCACGTGGTTTCAACAATTAACTATTATCAAATGATCCCGCAAGCTTAGCAGCAAAACGATCTCCAACACAGTCTCGCTCATTCGGTTTGGTCTCCATTCAAGCAAGCGCTTCATGCGGTTTCACACGCAGCTGCTCATGCGGTTTCGGCTCAGCTGGGTGCATGCGATCTCATGCAGTTTCCCATCCCAGTAGCATGCGGTTTTGTGAGCACAAGCCCATGCGGTTTGCCTACACGATCTTGCTGCCTTGTGAACTTCAAACGGTTTGCATGCATATGCCTGATGCAAACGGTCTTGCATGCGTGGTTGGCGAGGGAGGCATGGCTCCTGCGATGGCGGAGACGGTGGTGGCGCTGCTTCGTGCACGTGCGATGGCGGCGGAGCAAGGTTGGTGAAGACGATGACGCCGACGGTTGCGGGCAACAGTGGTGTCGACGAGTAGGTTGCATGTGTTGTTTGCGTGAGCTGCCAGTGGCCAAACGATCTTGAGACCGCATGGGCTCAAACGGTCTTGAGACCGCATGGGCTCAAACGGTCTTGAGACCGCATGGGTCAGTGTTGTCAGGGTCATGACCGATGGTGATAGTTGAGTATGATCTGCAGAGGAGAGAGAACATGAGTAGGGGAAAATGAGATCAAATAAGCTGGAAACTAGGGTTATTTGAGCTAGTAATGCACTAATTACACGAGACTGAAAAGATACTTAAAGTAAACCCAAAACAAGGGTAGATCAGTCGATATGCGACATAAAATCCTTAGAATTGGCGACTGAGAGGGTGAATCTGGAGGATTCATCAGGAACCACTCTACATGCTTTTTTCAAGTGCTTTCTATCAATCTCTCTCATCCTTACTATGCTTGTTAGATAGGACGTCAAATTGATATCTAGCTATTTCTCTAAAATTGATATAATTTGAATGTCTAACCTATTTTATGAGAAATTTTGTAGCTATGTTCACCTCCCCTCTAGATATCTTAGATCCAACAAGTGGTATCAGAGCTAAGAATCTTCTCTAACAATCTCTAACGAGATGAGAAGATGGGTGACAACCTACTTGGTCCAATCAACCTAGAGGGACGCTTCTCCATGCATCCTTCAGTCTTTGATGACACCAACTTCCTCTATTGGAAGAAGCGGATGCAGTTCTACATTTAAGGGATGAACTTTGATATGTGGAAGGTGACAGTCACACCTTACAAGGAGCCAACCAGAGTTGTTGCAACATGGAGTGAAGTTGCTCTCAAGGAGGCTCAACTCAATGCCAAGGCCATTAGCATCCTCTACGCAGCCCTCACCCCCACAGAGTTCAATCAGATCTCATCATGGGATTCCATCTATGAGATTTGGGACAAACTATGCATCACATATGAAGGCACAAAGCAAGTCAAGGAGGCAATGATCTACATGTTGAACAACCTCCTAGAGAACTTCAAGATGGGAAGGAAAGAAGGCATTGTGGAGATGTATTCAAGACTCAATGTCATCATCAATGGGCTGGTTGCATTGGTCAACACTTTGGATAAAGGCGTCATCAACTCAAAGATCTTGAGAACTCTTCCAAAGAGATGGGAGTCAAAGGTCACCTCCATTGAAGAAGTGAGGAGCCTTAGTGACATCCCAACTGAAGAACTCATTGGCAATCTTCAGGCCCATGAGCCTAGACTTGACAAGCAAGAAGAAGCAAACCAAGAAGAGAAGGAAGCCAAGAAGATAAAAAATAGTTCCTTCAAAGCACAAGTGGAGGCTGTCATCCTTCAACAACAACTTTCTTGTCGGACTTCTCCCTCCTCCTCTAGTGAAGATGAAGGACCTAGTGAGCATGAAGCCAACTACATCAGGGGCAAGCACTTCAAGGGAAAGCAAACCTCCTCCTCCTCTACTCTGAGATGCTACAAGTATGGTCAAAATGGACACTACAAGAGTGAATGCCCAAAGTCAAGAAAGGCACACCACAAGAGCATCTCAAAGAAAGAAGAGGATTACAAGAAGGAGAGCAAGCACAAGAGGAAGGACATGAAGGAGAAGAGATACAAGAATGCAGCTCATGTGACTTGGGAAGCTTCATCTTCAAGCAACTCAAGATCCGAAGAAGATGGAGAGTGCCACCTTGCTCTCATGGCCTCTACAAGTGAAGACATTGGTGAGGTAAGTGAGGTAAGCTTGCATGAATTGCCTAAAGAAGCTATTATTGACATGCTCATTACTACATGTTCTTCTTTTGATAAATGTAAATCTAAAAGAAAATGGTTAAGAAAAATTATTGATGATGTTTATGTTAAGCTTGAGATCTTGGAATTGAATGAGAAAACCAACCTTGAGAGTATTGATAATTTGCAAGGGTAATACCTTGATCTTGAACTCCAATATAATGGGGCTGAAGTTGAAAATGGTATCTACCTTAAGAACATTGAGAATCTTAAGGAAGAGAACCAAAATTGCCTAAAATAACTTGAGTTGCTTAAAACTAAAAATGCTGAATTTCAGTTGCTTATTGATGCTCGTAGAGAAAAGAGAGATGTCTATCTCAAAGAGATTCAAATGCTAAAATTTGAAAATGCTAAGTTTCTTAGTCAAGTAAATGATGTATTTTCTAGACCTTTATTTCCTAGTGTTAATGTTGCTTCTATCTCTTTTGAAAAGGATTCATACCTTACTAAATAGTTATGTATTGAGGCTGATCTTGTACATGATAGGGATGACATATATAGTTTATCTTCTACTATTGTTTCTTTGAATGATGATAACCATAGATTGAGAGCATCACTATAGAAATTCCTCAAGGGGAAGAACTCCCTGAATGAAATCCTTGACCATTCTACCAAACAAAGTGGTACTAGTGATTTGGGATTTGTAGGGGGAGCCTTAAAGGGCAAGAGTAAGGCCAAAGGTAAGAAAAAGAGCAAGGAGACCTCTTTCTTTGTAGGAGAGTCTTCAGGCACTAAGTGTAATATGCCAAGATTTGAGGCCTTGGATGAAATGATCTTATATGGAATGATTGGACTACCCATATCACCAAGGTGAACCTCCTTTTCTAGGAGCCCATCACTAAAGAACTCCATAGTTAAGCATGCTTAGCTTGAAGTAGTACTATGATGGGTGACCAGTCAGGAAGTTGACCCTGACTTGCACGTGAGTGAGGAAAAATCGTGCAGTTAAGGATAGTGGTGGTCTTTGGGGCCAGTCATCATTCCTGAAACTCTACTAGAAGCTTGGGCACTGGGCCTGAGTGTTATAAATGGTATCAGAGCAAATTCCCCTCTAGTAGGTGGGGCCCACATTAGCATGTGGCATGCCACTCTTGAGTCGTGCGGTCCAGACATGTTGGAAAGGGTTGTCCATGGTGATGTACCCACCCTTACACTAGGTATCCATGATCAGAAGTTGGGTGTCTATGGGCCATCATGGGTCTGCACTGAAATGGGGTCAGATTATAAGGTCATATAGTTAAGCCTTGACGAGGACGTCAAGATTCTAAGTGGGGGAGATTGTAACATCCCAAGATTTGAGACCTCGGATGAAATGATCTTATAAGGAATGATCAGACTACCCATATCACCAAGGTGCACCTCTTTTTCCGGGAGCCCATCACTAAATAACTCCATAGTTAAGCGTGCTCAGCTTGGAGTAGTACTAGGATGGGTAACCAGTCGGGAAGTTGACCCTGTCTTGTGTGTGAGTGAGGAAAAAGTGTGCAATTAAGGCTAGTGGTGGTCTGTGGGGCCAGTTGTCATTCCTGAAACTCTACTGAACCTTGGGCATTGGGACTGGGTGTTCACTAAGAATCCTATGGTTTTATCTCGTTGCAAATGTGATGCTCATTATTCTACTTATTGTCCTTACAAGCCTAAGGGGACCAACCCAAAGATGAAATGGGTCCCCAAGCTAACTCTGGATCCCAAAGTTTGAGTTGGGAACCAAAATTCTCCTTTCATGCAAGAAAAAGATAGATGTATTGTTGATAGTGGATGTGCAAAGCACATGCCTGATGACATAAGCCACTTCAACAATTTTACAAAGAAGAAAGGAGGATTTGTCACCTTTGGGGACAACAAGAAAGGTAAAGTCAAATGTGAGGGTGATGTTGGTGAATCCTTATGCATAAAGAATGTTCTCTTTGTGGATGACCTCCATCACAATTTAATAAGTGTTAGTCAACTTTGTGATAATGGTTACTTTATGCTATTTACTTCTTTTGAATTCTTAATTCTAGATTCCCTCACCTACCAAGTTATATATAAGGGAACTAGAAGTGGTAATCTTTATGTTGTTGTTCTTAGCACTATTAAGCATGTGGGTGGTAGATGCCTAGTTGTCAACTTGAATAATATTTCTCTTTGGCACCGCTGACTTGGTCATGTAAATATGCATCAATTAAAGAAGTTGAGCAACAAGGACTTAGTCAAGGGACTTCAAAAAATGGATTTTAGAAAGGATGAGGAATGCTAACCTTGTACACAAGGAAATCAAACTAAGTCCTCCTTCAAATCCAAAGGAGTCCTTAGAATTAAGAGAGCTCTTGAGCTTCTTCATATTTCTCTATTTGGACCAATGAGAACGCAATCGCTTCATGGTTCCAAGTATTGGCCTTGTTATTGTCGATGATTTCTCTAGATATACTTGGACATTCTTTCTCATTTCCAAGAGTGATACACTTGATGTTTTCTCTAGTTTTTGCAGATGAGTTGAGAATGAAGCTTCTTGCCAGATTGTTTCCATTCGTAGTGACGATGGGGGAGAATTTGAAAATGAGATTTTTGAGCATTTTTGTTAAGAATCTGGTTATGCACACAACTTATCTTCACCTCGAACACCTAAACAAAATGGGGTTGTAGAGAGGAAGAATAGGTCTTTACAGGAGATGGCTAGGACCATGCTTCTTGAGCATGATACTCCAAATAAGTTTTGGGTTGAAGCTATCAATACCTCTTATTTTGTGCAAAATCATGTTTTCACTCATCCTTCGCTTAAGAAAACCCCCTATGAGCTATGGTGTGGTAGGAAGCCTTCTCTCAAGTACTTCCATGTTTTCTGATGTCCTAGTTTTGTTCTGAATATGAAAGATTCTCTTGACAAGTTTGATCCAAAATCGTACAAGACTTTCTTTCTTGGCTATATCACTACTAGAAAGGCTTATAGAGTTTTTAATGTAGATCTTGCTAAGGTAGAAGAATCTATTAATGTAAAGTTTATTGAGACTAACCCCTCTATTCCCAAATATATTGTTCCAAATGATGATGTTGTAGATGAAGTAATTCCTATCCTTAAAGAACTCAACATCACTCAAAAGGGAAAAGAGGTGGCTTCTCAAGAGGAAGACAAAGATGATGAAAAGAAGGATCAAACTCCTCAGTTTGCAAAGAATCGTCCAAAGGAGCTGATTTTAGGTGATCCATTTGAGAGAGTGAAGACGGGGGTTGCATTTAACAAAGAACAAGCCAACAACACCTTCATCTCACAACTAGAGCCTAAAGATGTCAAGGAAGATCTTAGGGATGAAGAATGGATCCTAGCTATGCAGGAGGAGAAGGAACAATTTTAGAAGAACAAAGTTTGGAACCTTGTGCCAAGACTAAGTGATAGAAAGATTATTGGCACCAAATGGGTCTACCGCAACAATCTAGATGAAAGAGGAAAAGTGGTAAGAAATAAAGCAAGGTTAGTGGCTCAAGGCTACAATCAACAGGATGGTAATGACTTTGATGAATCATATGCACCTGTAGCTAGACTTAAGTCAATTCATATGTTTCTTGCCTTTACTAGTCATAAAAACTTTCTTTTGTATCAAATGGATGTTAAAGTGCATTTTTGAATGGTACAATTGAGGAGGAAGTGTATGTTGTACAACCTCCAGGAACCCGTTGTGTTGATTTCACCCATGTCCGCTACAGAATCAAAGGTTGAAACTTCCAGGAAGAAACTCGCCATTTGTACTTTTATAGAATGTGCTCCCCCTTCCCTAATGCGACATTGGCTGCTGCTTTTTTGCCTAAGAAAAGTCTCCCTTCTCTTCTTATCTTAACACCTGTCCTTGCGGAAACAAGTCACAGTCCCTTCTCGACCAGACAAAGGATAGCGAGCCCAACTTATGAGTGGGAACGCTAGCTATATGCTTAACAAACATGTACACTTTTGAACAAAATGCCTTCTACTCATTCATCATTCAACTATGATAGAAGCTTGGTTTGTGTTCCGCTTCCAAAGACCCAACTCCCCACATCCCTCCACACTACATTGATGTTGGCTTTGAAGGAAACATTCGATGAGTAGGTGGGGACCCAAGATAAGAGGGAATGATTCCCCCTCTTACTAGAATACGTCATCAGTCATATGAATGCTTAAAACACCCATTCTAGAATCCAAAATGTCTATGAATAGATGAATGAATACAACACTCTCAAGCTAAGAAATTGCCTTATTTAGTTGGCAGACATGCATGGAGTCATATCTTCAAGGGCAAGACCTATGGGAGGTCATTTGCAGGCACAGAGACCACGCCACCACCAGAAGAACAAGCATAGACTCCACTTGACGGTAAGCTTCAAACGAATTCTGCACTGTTGCTGAGTCGTCAGACTTATCCACCAACGGGATTCGTGGAATTTCCATTTGTGGATTGCGTTGGGGGAAATCTACCAAATCCCGGCAGATAAATAGACTCCTTTCCCGCTGTGGACGGAGAGCAAGAAACGAAAGAAATTAAAAAGATTTGACTATTCCCTACTGAGACAACATAAACTCTTCAACGGATCCTCCTTTTTTCAACTAGTAGATCACCTAGAGGTTTCATACTACTACTGTGGGCATTCTAAAAGAAATCCTTTTCCCCATTCTTCAAATAGAATCAATAACATCTTCTCCTAGTAGGAAGTAGGTTTCGAAGAAAAAAGACAGAGTCAAGAAAGGTTGTGAGCAGTCTCAAGGGAGAATAGCAGATAGTTTGAATGGTGGAAAGCAGCCTAGGAAAGATTTCCCCAGGTAGGATATATATATATAGGATTTTATAAGCGAGAACGAGGGTAGTGGGGAATCGTCGACTTAAGGAAAGAAAGTAATTTGAACATGATAGTCTACCTAACCATGTTTATTTGTTGCAAAAAGCTCTCTATGGAATCAAACAAGCACTAAGGGCTTGGTATGAGAAATTAAAGAACTTTTTGTTAGATCATGGTTATATCATGGGCAAAGTGGATTCTACCTTGTTTCTAAAACACACTTCTAATAATTTTCTTATCATTTAGATATATGTTGATGATATCATTTTTGGTAGAACTAACCTTGATCTTTGCAAAGAATTTAGTGATCTTATGCAGAGTGAATCCGAGATGAGTATGATGGGTGAACTCACATTCTTCCTTGGCTTTCAAATCAAGCAAACAAAAGATAGGAACTTCATCAGCCTAGGCAAGTACACAAGTGAATTACTAAATCACTTTGGGATCGAGAACACCAAGATGATGGACACACCCATGTCAAACACCGCCAAACTTGATAAAGATGAAGAAGGTTAGAAGATAGATGAGAAGCTCTATAGAGGTATGATTGGAAGTTTACTTTACTTAACTGCCTCTAGACCTGAAATAATGTTTAGTGTTTTCTTGTGTGCTAGATTTCAATCAAATCCTAAGAAAGCACATCTTATAGTTGTTAAGAGGATTCTAAGGTACTTAGACAAAACTCAAAATTTTGGTCTATGGTATTCCAAGTCAAGGGACTTTACTCTTACTGCCTATACTGATGTCGATTATGCAGGTTTCTTGATTGATAGAAAGTGCACAAGTGGCACTTACTTCCTCCTAGGACCATGCTTGGTGTCTTGGTTCTCCAAGAAATAGGGCACAGTGGCATTATCAACCACTGAGGCTAAGTACATTGTAGCTGGGACTTTTGTGCCCAAGTCCTATAGATGAAGCAAATGCTCCAAGACTTTAACACTCATTTTGATGTTTCTCCTATCTATTTTGATAATACTAGTGCAATTAATTTGTCTTACAATCCTATATTGCATAGTAGAGCTAAACATATAGAGGTTCTCCATCACTTTCTTCGTGATCACATTGCCAAGAAGGATATTTATATCACACATGTGGACATGAAAAATTAGTTGGTGGACATTTTCACTAAACCTTTAGCTAGAGAGCAATTTAACTTTATTAGATCAAAATTTCTTATAACTACTTTAAATGAATCTGATATGCCTTCTAGCTAGTTGTCATCTATCCTATATGTTCTGCATCTATCGTGATCATCTTTGCTTGCTAATATGCTTAAAGTCAATTTTTCATGTTCATTCTGCCTTGTTTTTCTCTTGTTTTTGGGTATTACTCGCAAACACATGTTTAATCACAAAATAGTACCCTGAATGGGTGGTTTAGTATACTGACTAGGTCGAGATCTAACAATCCGTCGATTGGATGTTCTGGTAGCCTGACTGTACTGAATCAGCAGATTGATCCAAAACATTTTGACCCAATCCAATCGGTCAAATGGACTAGCTAGTTGCTAAATTGAATGTTCTAGGAGGGCCACTATAAAGTAGTCCACCCAGGTAGTAGATTTATTGGACTAATCCAATCGATCAACTGGTGATCTGTAAGAAAGCTTCTTAAAGGTGGTTGTTGTCTTTTTGTTTCTAAGGGTTTTTCAGAATTCCTTCTATCCTTCCTCTCCTATATAAAGGGATATGACGGTCAAGATTCACTTTTGACAAACTTCTATAATAGTTATCATTACCCAAAAGGGGAGAGAGAGAGATATTTTGCAACGCTAGCATGTAGCCAATAGAAAGGTTGCTCCTTCCATGTCCGCTCTTAGAGCGTGAAGTGGAGTTCTACTTCATCTATGTAGACTACGTAGAGACATACACACCTTCATGACTACATTGGGAAAACTTCATTGACATCCTCCTCCATCTTTGTTCTTGTCAGCACCACCGCCAGATATACGCCGAGATATATCTTGTATACATTCCTTCATTTTATATCATTGTTGACAAAATATACTCATAGGTATAATAATTATACTAAATTGTTTTGTTTATCAATTAAAGCAGATACAACGCAAGATGTAGACATATCAGAATTAAAATTCATCTGACCTGCCACAACTCGAGGGTTGATCACTGCCTCAGGTGGATTCATCGCATAAAACCTCGTCGTTGCCTGTGGTTGATTCGGTGCTTGATGACTAGGTGTTGATTATTTAGCTTGGGACGCTTGTCCACGTCCTCTAGCTCCTCCTGGAAACTATCTCCTTTGAGATCCTTGCTGACTCTGCCTTTGAGATTGAGTCACACTTAATTCTCTGGCTCCGCAATCCTTCATCAGATGCCCCACCTTTCCATAGATATAACAGCTTCTGGTCCCTTGTTGTGGTCTAGTTGGTCCTGTGACTGACATAGAAGCTGAGCTACGAGCTCCTTCTAGCCGTAAACTTCATCTTCTACCCCTATTTGACGTCCACTGCGTCTGGGTACTGAATCTAGGTGGTGGTGTAGGCACAGAGAACCTCGGTTATATGTGCCTAAGTATGGTCAATATACATAATGGACTTGAAAAATAAATTTAATTAGAATTCATATGGCTAAATTAAGTTTGATGGTTTTAGGTCAGGTTGACTTTCGGTTGAGTTTCCCCAGGACAAACTCGATCGATCCATGGCTGAGAGTTGTTTAAAAATGGGTCAATCGTTCGAGCTTCCACTTCACAGAACTCGATCGATCGACGATATGAAGCTTACTTAAGTTATGTTTAGTGGACTATTCTCCCTCTCAACTAGATAAAAGTCGACTGATTCCACTCACTCAAGCCCTAAGCTCTCATCCCTCAACCTTCCCTTCCCTTACCTAGTCCTAATCCGACCTAAGAAAACCTTCCTTGACATTCCCCGTAGATAACCCTAGGTGTGTGAACATTTTTGTTGGTGTGTTCGATGTTTTTGATCTCTTCTTCCTCTCCATTTTGCCTCAATGGCTTCAAATAGAAAGAAGAGAGTCACCCCTAGCAATGCACCATCCTCCTCCTCATCCTCCCACTTGATTCCCTTCGATGAGACCCTCTTTGTCTCAAATGAGGTTGTAAATCGATATAAGGATCATCTTCCACGAAGTCCTTTTTCCATTTAGAGCCCTTTTTTAGCCTATCCCTAGATGCCAACCTATCATCGATCAAGTGGCGAGGTTGCTCCATGTTCACCACATATCTGCCCTGGGTGTCGAGTGTGAGTGCTTTCACAATTCCATGTCTAGCACGAAAGATGTTCACGAATTTTACACAAATTGGCGTAGGAATTATGAAACTCTTGTACCTCCTCCCAATACTCAAGTTATCCTTACTTCTATGATAGCCGAGAAGAAATTCCAAATCTCAGAGGATATCCTGAACATCTTTTTGTTAGGTGTCGATGAGAATAACTCCTGGCGTAAGAATTATGGTGAGTCTTTTGACCTGCTTGACCCTAAAGGTTTCTACAAGCAATATGATATCACACTTCCTAACATCCATCGTTACTTAAAGAAACCTAAGGTTCCCTACAAGAAGAAGAGCACCCTACCCTCCTCCTCCTTAAATCTCAATAAGCGTATATGAACCCTAGTGGTCAACTGCAACATCCACCCCAAGAAAAACCAAACGAATATTGTAGAGAACATTGTGGTGATAATGTACTGTATCTTAGAGAATGTCAGAGTCAAGTTGTCTAGATACATCCTCCATCACATGACTTGCTTTGACTCTAGAAAGAACACCCGTGGCACACATCCTCCATACCCTGCCTTGAAATGTGGTCTTTTCAGTTTGCCACTGAGAAATCACTCTTCTCTGACTTCCACTATAGACATGCCCAGGAGGGAGTGTGTATCAAGGAAACCACTATCTTGAAATTTGTGCCTATCCTTTCCTCCACCACACCCAGTACCTCACCCTCCACCTCTACCTCTTCCTCAGCTACACCTGCCTCTACCTCAACCCAAGCTCCTCCACCTCCTCAGCCTACTTGACCTAGATGTGCCTCGTTCTACGTGTCAAATGAAGCCCTCATGGGTTATATGATACACCAATAGGCATACAACCTGCAGGTCTAGGAGCACTTACACCAGGATTTATGTTCAATCATGTCTAACATGAACTTATCCTGTGCACACCCATACCCCACCTACCAGCCATACCCGGGTAGTGATTATGCATCCTATGCATACAATCACTTCTACCCTACCCCTCTACCTACACCTGAGCCTTCCACTACTACTCCCACACCCTCTTTTGCTAGTGGACCTACTCCAGTCATCTTGCCTCTACCTACTGGCCCCTTGGCCTCTCTGCTTGCTAGTCTTAGTGATTCTACTCCTTCCCTCGAGCCAATGAGCTCTGTTCTCTTGGTATGACTTGGGATGAGCAGAATGCTCGTTGGCTCAATCATCACTTTGGTCCTTCTGTTGATGAGGAGATGCCTGACTAGGCTGATGACAAGACTGCTGATGTTGCTGCTAATGCTAATGCTAGTGATGGTGAGGATGTTGGTGTTGAATCTGACGATGGTGATGGCTCTGATGGTTCCCATGGTGACTTCGGTGATGAAGGCAATGTTGTTGCACCTTCATACGAGGACGATGACTACTAGCCTGATGCCGAGGATGATGATGTTGTGGATATAGATAGCTTAGATGTCCAGATTTTCTTAGTTTTTAGTCTAGTTTGCTGATCATATATATATTTCTAGGCTATTTTGTATTAGAAACATCTGGGTGTATGATCTAAGCTATAGTATTTTATCTTTAGCTTTCATCATTTTTGACTTGCATTTGTTTTTATGAGAACTTGCACGCTGAGTTGTAATCTATATTATGTGCACTCTTACTCTTTAATATGTTATATCTTATGAGTTGGTGCCTTCACCATATTTTTTATTATGACTTAGCATGTTTGGTTCTCTCATCTCCGTTTGATGTATGTTTTTGAGATTGCATGTTTGGCTATCTCCTTGGTTGTGTTTGGTGAAGACCTTCTTATATGCTCTTTTACCCCCCCCCCCTTACTTTTTGATAATGTCAAAAGGGGGAGAGAAATTCAATGTCTTGAAGCTCAACCATATTGTGTTTATTGCTTATGTGATCCTTTTCTTGTCATTGCTTATGTGATACTTTTCATGTTCATTATATGCTTTATTATGTGACTTGCTAAAGGACCATATAGTACATATACGTTATATTGCTTTGTAGATAGACTAACTATGTAGGTTAAAGTAAGCATAGATTGAGGGGAGCAATTCACATTGTTCAAATCTTGAATCCCCCACAATTCACAAGACAAAGGTATAATTTCAATATCCTTTTCAATATGTTTGAGGAATGATTTGTCATTGTCAAAAAGGGGGAGAATGATGATCTAGAGGTTATACATTGTCCATATTTTGATAATGACTTAACCATTCCATTAATATGTATCTAATATGTGTATTCAAAATTGATTTTAGGCTTTAGGTACATGAAAAGGATCAAATTACACAAGCCCTAGCTTGTCCAAGTTCAAGTCAAATGCAATGCAAGTGTGCTAATAAGGAAATCACTTCAAATGACCTTAGAAGAATTTTTTAATCACTTGTATTGATGATATGACTTGTAACTAATATGAGAAAAATATGTGGGACACTTAATACCAAGTTTTAATCTCTTTTTAGCCAATTCAAAAAATTGATCACAGGTTGTTGATTGGTCGAGTTACAATCTCGATCGATCCCATGGTTGATTTTCTAAAGATGGCAATCGGTCAAGTTGTGCATTTAAAGAAATCGTCTGAATGACCTTCTCATCAAATGCAATTTTAGCTAATCAGTTGAGTTCCCCAGAAGAAACTTGACCAATAGTTTGAAAATTGGGTTTGTCTTTTAGTCGATCGGTCGAGTTACCTTTATTGAAACTCGACCAAATGCACTATATAGAAAATGCAGAAAAAGTGATTATAACCATTGGTGACTTGTTTGGACGAAAATAGATATGTTGCCTTGAGCAAAAATGGCTATATTTCATCCCTAAGTGTTCCCCAACTCAAAGGAGCACCCCCAACTATAAATAGGACCCCTTGGAGTTCATTCCAAGTTTTCTTATTCACTACATTCAAGGACCTTGCTATAGTTGAGTGTGCTACTACTCCTTAAGCCCCTTGTGCATGTAAAGCTCTCAATCTTCTCCTACTTTCCTATCCCCTTCCTTCATGAAGAAAAGGTGAAGAAACCTCCATCAAGTGAAGAAGGTGTTGTAGCTGGTCCTCTTCAAGGTTGATGAAGAGGTGTTGATCTTCTCCATGTGAAGGAGAAGGCAAAGGCTGAAGATCTAAGAGGAGAAACAAAGTCCTTTAAGGCGGAAGACTTGAGCTTGAGTGGGTAAGACCTTGGTGAAGGGTGAAGACTCAAGCTAAGTGGGTAAGTCCTTTGGTAAGGTGGATATCTCCTTGTGGTTGGATGGCTAAGTCCTTTGGTTGTCTATTTGCTGTAACTCTTATTGGTGATAATATAGAGAAAAGCACTTGCAAAGTCCTAGAGGTTGACCTCTCTAGGTAGTGGAATGACTCACTTCTAGTTTGAAGTGTGGAACCACTCTACATCCTTTTGTCAAGTGCTTGCTATCAATCTCTCTCATCCTTGCTATGCTTGTTAGTTAGGACTTCAAATTGACATCTAGCTATTGCTCTAAAATTGATATAATTTGAAGGTCTAACCTATTTTGTGAGAAATTTTGTAGCTCTATTCACCCCCCTCTAGAGCCCTTAGATCCAACAACCTCAACATTATCTATTTCATCCTTTAACACGCGGGTCCAACCCAACCAATAAACTTCCGCCACATTTATGCTTACTTAGTACCACTGCCTCTTTTGAAAGACTAGGGGATCACGATTTTGCCCCTTACATTTTAATTAGGTCAAATCACTCAGGTTGGGGCAAAAAAGTAAAATCATTAGGGGGATTGCTTGACCCCTTCCTTCTTCGTGAGCCCTGTCTGGCTATGGTGACATAGAGGTCAACACCAAGGCTTAATCCGGCTCCTACAGTTGGGAAGCCACCATCAGTGGTAGGATTATGTGACAACCACTATCCAATGATAACAATCATCACACAAAACCTCACGGAAATAATCATTAACAGTGAATTACCAAAAATCGTGAAAAGTTAAAACCATTTTTCCAAAAAGATCCACTGCCAGAAACTTTTCACAAAAAACCATTTTTTCCTTCATATAACAAGGATATGAGACAACAGTTGCTTTACCAAAAAAAATGTACATAGAAGCAACATTATTCATCAAGGCATTTCTAGCCAAAATCTTAGACCGATCATAAAACCAGATATGAAAACTATCTCCTAAGGACCTGAGAGTACAAGGACGACAGATAGGACTGTATTCTACTATATACATAATAGCACACTCAACCTGAGTTGATTTTACTATTCCTACTACTACTGCCTGGTCTCAGCTATACAATCACTATCTCCTTGTACACATCCACCGAAAAGGTTGTGGAACCCACAGGGTGAGACAACAAGTCCCAACGAAAGATAAAACTCTCGACCAACAATATTATTACCACATATATATTGTTATTTAAAGATAATGATAATGATAAAGCAACAGTTGTACTAAGTAATTTCTATTTTAATGAGAACAATAACAAGATATCCCCATAAATGAGTAGATCATATATTTACTACAGACCGATAGGTTACTCAATCTTTTAGAAGGAATATGAAAGACTTGTATATCATTTATCAATCATGCTATACCAACATCTCAAGCTTATCATATGATCATATTGCCACGGTATGATATAAATGAATCTTCATCAATCCCATGTATATATACAGCCGGGTATTGACATTCATCAATCCTGTGATTATACTGACATGTATTGACATATATCAATCTTGTGATTATACATCAATGTAATCAATCCTATGATTATACAGCCAAGTATTGACATTCATCAATCTTGTGATTATACAGCCAGGTATTGACATTCATCAATCATGTGATTATACAACCAAGTATTGACATTCATCAATCCTGTGATTATACAACTAGATATTGTCATTCATCAATCCTGTGCACATGTTTTGGGTATCAAATCTTCAGCCCATCTTTGAATAATGTCACCTCTTACCAGGAAACAATCATCTCTAGGTAATCAGACCAATATACTTGATTATCACATACTACGGGGTTTCAATCTTCTTAGTTCATTATTGAACAATGTCACCTCTCATTAGGCAACATCCAACTTTAGATCATAAGACCCACATAAATAGTATACATGTTGTTTAAGTATTTCACATGGCTCACAAGGCCCATTCAATCTATATAATGTCACATCTCCGTAGCCCATAGTTGGCTATGCTTATCATCTCAAAACATTAGCATGGTCAAGGTTTCATGGTAGAAGGGATATCAATTTAAATATCAGCACCATGTTATAAAAGATTAATCCCCCTTAATCAATTTGCAAATACAATAAAATGAAAGGTATATCATATTATCTAAGATTCCTTAACAGTTAGAACACCTCTATGTTACCCTATAATTTTCATCATGGGATATTAATCCCTTAAACTTACCATTGAGTATCAAATTACCTTCTAGGCAATTATGTTTTCGCCAGGTCATCAGACCTGTATACATTTTTCTATGAAACTATTATTTAATAAGACTTATGAGGCATAATCAAGCTGTAATTAGATTATAACCACTATAGCCCTCATTTGTCTATATCCACAAGGCATTCATGGTTAAGATTTCATTATTATAACCACTGGTTATCATCATCATGCCATTTCAAGTTATATTCCCTCTTGTGATTAGGGTTAGTGTTTCTCTTTTCAACTAGTTAGGGTTTCTAGGGTTATATTCAATCTCCAACCCTAGACCATAACTCCTTATCTCTAGGAGTTTATATTATCATCTTTACATTCAATTGTATCATAGATAATCACTTGATCAAGTTACAACCCTCTCATAATTAGGTTTAGGACTTTAATTGTAACCGATTAGGGTCTTTAGGTTTTTATTCAACAACCGAACCCTAATTCCTAACTCCTCACATCTAGGAGCTTATTTCATTTCTATAAGTATTCAATCATACTTGATTACTCTCATCAGTTATCATTGATTGATTATCAACATAGGATATTATCTTTCTCATATGAGTAGTACAAGTTTCTCTCTCATCCTTACTAGGATATTGACTTCAACATTCTTATTACATTGATTTAACCTTCTTTCAGGTTATCAAACTACCACTTATTAAAGTGTATCCATCTCATTACATTCAATATGTATTTATTGATTATATTCAAGGTGTATCGGCCTACACTCATCAAGGTGTATCAGCATTCACTTATCACGGTGTATCAACCTTCATTCCAATCTTTGTATTGGCCTAGACACATTCACTTGTGTCAGCCTAGACACATATACTTGTGTCAGCCAAGGCACATTTTCTTGTGATGGCCAAGGTATATCAAATGCTATCAATTTAGAGATGCTTAGATTAACATCGTTTGTTTGGTGCTTAAGGTATATCGGCCAAAGAGTATTCTTGTGTGTGTCGGCCATACCATCATATGGTGTATCGACCATATCATAAACTTAGGATATCGGCCACTCAACATCAACTTATGTATCAGTCACTCTATCCACTTGTGTATTAGCCACATCATTAACTTAGGATATTGGCCTCACCTTCAACTAGGGTATTTTCCTCTTCCACCCCTTGTATATCGGCCTTACCTTCATCTTAGGGTATCGACCTCCCCATCAACTTAGGGTATCGTCCACCCAACATGAACTAGTGTATCGGCCACCCAACATTGACTAGGGTATTGACCAACCAACATGAAGTAGGGTATCAACCAACCAACATCAACTAGGGTATCGTCCAACCAACATCAACTAGGGTATCATCCTTGCTAACCCTTTGAGTATTGGCTATTACCCACTATGGGCTGTCAGTCTCTAGGGTTTTGCATTGTATTGCTTGAATCCTCATTCAACACCTTAGCTCTTGCACCTATCAGCCTCAACACTACTTAGTGTATCAGCCAAGGTTTATAAGAAAGTATTGCCCATACTTTCACAAAGTATGTCATCCTAAGGGTGTCACCCATCACTCATGGATTATACTAGAGGGATATTGGATTGTGAGTGTATCAGATTAGGGTTAGGATTGACCATGTGAGACTCTACACTCAACTAAATCATCATAGTCCAATATTCTCACTTCACTAATCAACTCTTGGTCATGATAAACTAATGCCTTTGAGGTATATCATTTTTAGAACATCTACCATATCAGCCTAATCAACAACATATCAATTTTTAGAGCATTACAAGTCATATCGGCCATCCATGTTATGGTACAAACATACGATCCATCAAACACATGTGTCGACTTGGATATATTCTTGATATCAACCTGCCATATTCTTAGCATTTAGGTAAAAGTTTAAAACATTAAGAGAAAAATAGTTCTATTCATGTTATCAGTCCAAAAGGATAAGAGTTCATGTGTATCAGTTTTCATACCTATACCCTTGTATCGGGTTAGGGTTTCCAACAAACCAATATTGGTTTGAGAATATCAATTTATTCATCTTCAAGCTCAAACTCTTTGTCCATAAATACTCTAGTTCATGGACAACAATCCTATATATTCATTAGAACTCGTAGAATCATCATTCAAACAAGAAAAGTCAAAGTCAAAAAGCTCACCAAGTATTGCATGATAGAAGGTGAATAATAATAAAATTGGGTTCAAGTTATATAACCCCACCTCAAGGTCACCACTAAAGCTTCAAGATTCTATGCTCCACATTACCAAACTTAAAGATGGCTTATCAAGAGTCCAAGTCTTTATTATAACACCTCTATATGAAAGGTGAAGCCATGGTAAGGAACTTAGTGAAGAAGGAAAGAAAGAAAGAAAGAGTCATGATTCGAGAAGCATAGCCCATCCAAGATAGGAGATAAGCATGGATTTACCTTGGGCAAGTTTCTTGGCCTTCCTCTTCCTCGTTGAGATCCTAGGATCATCCACCAAGAAAGAGATGGTAGAGAAGTTGAACGGTTTACTAGGAGGTGAAAAGAGGGGTATATATAGTTAAGGCTCATGAAAGAGAATATATGCAAGGTGTCATCACCGTATGTACATGTATGAAACATGTCCATGCATGGTGACACAATGCAACCTTGTTTATCTTGTCATTAAAAACTCAATTGGATTATACAAGGGTAAAGTATCGACCATTGGATAGCTTCCTTAACAAGATATCACAACTTAACATCACTTTATGTACAAACCGATACCACTTTTGCAAGGAAGTCTCAAACTGATAGGCTTCACCTATTTGAGGTTCTTAGCCCATCATGAATGCTTCCAAAAGTTTCCAAACCAATAGTGAACATCCTCTATGGTTTATAAACTTATAGGAACCCCCATATGCCCTTTACAACTAGGCACAACCTCATTTATGGTTCAAGGTACTCAACATTCTATGGTTCTAACATCAACAGGAGTGTTATCACTCAACCAAGACTCAAACAAGGTGCCCCCTTCTCTATATCTCCTCGAGGTGATACTAAGATGGAGTATGAATACTTTTGAAGTGGTAAATTGCACATCAACCCCATGTATTGGGTAAGTTGGAAGTTGCACCAAAACTAGCTGATAAAGCACAAGCATCAACCATACAAGCTCAACTTGGAATTTAGGATTTCCACAAAGAGCCCCTTAGCATCACGCTCTCTCTTATGATGCTAAAGTACTTAAGGAAACACCCATCAGGTGACATATTACAAAATAACCCCTTATCGTGGGTAAATTGCACCTTGGTGCAAAATAAGAAAAATTGCATAAACAATATTCAAACATGACCAAACTGAAACTTGAGTTCTCTGCAAGTTTGAATTACTTTTAAAAAGATTAAGACAAGTTTCTAATCATCTTACTCAGGAAAAACATCTAGGGTTATCCCAAAACCCATGTCAGGGTCATTACAAGTTATAAACCCCTAACAAGGATTTCTCCCTCGAAATCCCAGGCAAAAGGAGATAGATATTACTTATACATTGCACCTTTAGCTTTCACATAGTTCCTTGATGTCAGGGTAATGTCATAAGACTTAACTAGCATATTGTTCCTTCCTCTAGGGTCAACATAGAATTTGTTGTACAAGGAACATACTTATAAATATCTTGCAACTATTTCTTCAACTTGTGCATCCTTGTTGTCATCATTTTATACGGTACATACACTCCTAACAAGTGATATACATACTATAGGTGGCTTACTTGTAGCCAAATTGATCTCAAAGTCAATCCTTCTTAGGTAGCCAAACACTTAATCATCTTATCAAGAGACATAATTTGGGTTCACATACAACTAGAACTTTTTGGATACTGGGATTTCACCTAGGTATCTGTCACACGTGCCAAAGATATATTACATCTTTACCATACCTAAACATATCAAAAAAACTTTTTCAGCATCATTTAAGGTTCATAAAACATCACTATTCTCAGATGTCATCATCTTGGAACTAAAGTCCAAGCCCTAGTTTATACTTTTTAAGTATCCATCTCATGGTTACTTCAAAACCATATATATCAAGTGATATGAGACTTCACTCGAACATCATATACTAGAAAGGAAGCATAAAGGAAACATGCTTTCTCTTATTACGTAGCATCATCCAAGAATTCTTAATAGGGAGAAGGAGATTACCAATCTACCTTGGTTATTATACGAGTTATCACTACTCTTGTGTTATTCAATTCAGTTTTATCTTAGTTTCCTTGCTATTAGCATAGTAATTATAAGGATGATTACATGTCATCCTTCTTTGAACATTTCCTTGTCTTACCACAAGGATCATTATTCTCTTCTTTTTCTTTATTGAGCAGAGATCATCTTCCTTTTTTCCTTTTCATATCTCTTGATGATTACATTTCATACTTACTTATATTCATGTGTTAGTCTGAGATTATTCATGTTTCACTTTATTATCATTTTAGAATGTGATGAGAATCTCTTTGTCACATTTTCGATATCTTATTGCTCTTTATATTACATCAAAATGACTACTTGATCAGAGTAATCAGAAATATAGTAATCTAAGAGTTCCATACTTACCTTGTCTTCAGTGATCAAATACCTGGCCAGGGTATCAAATAATGATATTAGGTAGCATGCATTTTATTTTATATCATTTCTCGTACCTTAAACATCTCTTTTGAATTGTAAAAACTTAGTATCTCTGGTTCTTTCTAGGTATCTCTTTCATACCTCTTCCTTTTTATGAGAGTAGAAGAAATTATAAAATTATTTAGAAAATATTGATAGAATATAAATTCTAGCTCTCTTTAAAAGGAATTCAAACAACAACCTTTCCTCTTATAATTAACAGATAAAGTAAGGAGAAACAATTCAAAATGAAAAAAGTTCTGTCTGACCTGTTACCCCTTACTAGTCATCTAGTGTCTCAAACTGACTTGGCCTATAAAGTCTAGTCACTACCTGTTGTCACCCTTATCCTCTACTACCCAAAATTGATGGACCATATTGTGACACATGTCCTCGTCCTCATCCTTCTACTCCACTAAATTGTGGTCCTTGTGAGTTGTGCATATTCTACCTTGGCGATTGGGGTACTTTATTATTTCTTCTCGAACACTGCCACCTCAGATGTCCTATCTATCAACACTTGTGGCCGGCTTGAGCCCCATGTTGTAACCTAGGTAGGATCCTCATAGATACTAAAGGTACAGTTGAAACTCCTGGTGGAAGTGAACTTCGATCTCTTCCCCTACTTGGTGACCACTGCATTGGTGTTCTAAATGTTTACTGCTCTGGTGACATTGAGAACTTTAACTATTTGGAACCACCAAAAAACTATTCTCGTGACCGTGTATATCTCTTTTTGAGGTTTGCCTCATGTTTCTCTATAACAGTCCTTTATATTCTCTGTACATATTCCACAAATGTAGAAAATCTCTCTCTATTTTCTAAAGCAGTAGCTGCGGTAGACATATCGACATTCAATCCTTTCTCAAAATGTCATATTCTCTCCTTATCAGTAGTATCCATATGAGGACAAAATCACAAAAGTTACATAAAATTAGTCTCATACTTGTTAATTGTTAGGGTTCCTTGTCGAATCCCCTCAAACTGTGAGATCTTTTTGTCTAAGTATGTCCGTGGAAAGTACTTATTGACCAATTCTTGATGAAATTCCTCCCAACCAACCTCTTCATCATTCCTTTTTACCTCTTCTATGGCCCAATAGTGGCCAACACTACCCTTCAAAAGGTACACAACATGCTTGACTTTGTCAGCATCTAGGATACTAAGGATCTTAAAGGATTTTTCTAACTCACTGAGCAACATATCAGCATATGTTGGGTCAATTATTCCAGCATATTCTAAAGCTCCTACATAGGATAGCCATTCAAAGGTCTTACCAGAACCTAAAAATTCTGCATTGGGGACTGGTGTCCTAGGTTGTATTTCTAATGTCCTATCTACTATGTGCAGAACTATCATCATGACTTGCCCAACAAGAGTGTGGAAAGTAGGATTTTCTAACATAGACTGATCCAGTTGGGGATTCCTTTGTACTTGTTCTTCTCTTGCCTGATCCTTTTCACCTTATCCTGGTGCAGTAGTACTGCTTACAAAAACACGTCCCTCATGTTCTCCAGACATCTTTAGGCTTTATACTTTCTTCTAAATAGGCAGAAGATACTATTAGACATACTGGAGGACACTTAGAACAGACTCAACAACCTTAATCATATATCCCTCAAGACTCAGCGAACCTATATCTCTGATACCAAACTTGTGACAAACACTATCCAATGATAACAATCATCACACAAAACCTAACAGAAATAATCATTAATAGCGAATTACCAAAAATCACTAAAAATTAAAACCATTTTTCCAAAAAGATCCACTGCCAGAAACTTTTCACAAAAAGGCCCAAGTCCATATTTACATATGCATCAGCGTCAGCTTATACAAACATCTTTCCTTCATATAGCAAGGATATGAAACAATAGTTTCTTTACCAAAAAAATGTACATAGAAGCAACATTATTCATCAAGGCATTTCTAGCCAAAATCTTAGATCGATCATAAAACCAGATATGAAAACTATCTCCCAAGAACCTGAGAGTACATGGATGACACATAGGACTCTATTCTACTATACACATAACAACACACTCAACTTGAGTTGATTTCACAGTTCATGCTACTGCCCGGTCTCGGCTATATGATTACTATCTCCTTGTACACAATTACCTAAAAAGTTGTGGAACCCACGAGGTGAGACAACAAGTCCCAGCGAGATATATAACTCTTGGCCAATGATATTATTACCACAGATTTATTTTTATTTAAAGATAAAGATAATGATAAAGCAACAATTGTACTAAGAAATTTTAGATCTAATGAGAACAATAAAAAGATATCCCCATAAATGAGTAAATCATATATCTACTATAGACCGATAGGTTATTCAATCTTTTAGAAGGAATATGAAGAACTTGTATATCATTTATCAATCATGCTATACCAGCATCTCAAGCTTATCCTATGATCATATCACTTGGGTATGATATCAGTGAATCTTCATCAATCCCATGTTTATATATCCAGGTATTAACATTCATCAATCGTGTGATTATACAGCCAAGTATTGACATTCATCAAGCATGTGATTATACATCCATGTATTGTTATTCATCAATTCTATGATTATACAACCATGTATTGACATTCATCAATCTTGTGATTATACAACCAAGTATTGACATTCATCAATCATGTGATTATACAAACAATTATTGGCATTCATCAATCTTGTAATTATACATCCAGGTATTGACATTCATCAATCTTGTGCACATGCTTTGGTTATCAAATCCTCAGTTCATCTTTGAACAATTTGGAGGCAACAATCATCTCTAGGTCATCACACCCTTATACTTGATTATCATATACTACGTAGTTTCAATCTTCTTAGTTCATTATTAAACAATGCCACCTCTCATTAGGCAACAACCGGATTTAGATCATAAGATCCACATAAACCTTATACATGTTGTTTAAGTATTTCACATGACTTACAAGGCCCATTCAATCTATATAATGTCACATCTCCATAGCCCATAGTTTTCTATGCTTATCATCTCAAAACATTAGCATGGCTAAGGTCTCATGGTAGAAGGGATATCAATTTAAATATCAATACAATGTTATAAAAGATTAATCCCCCTTAATCAATTTGCAAATACAATATAATGAAAGGTATATCATATTGTCTAATATTCCTTAACAGTTAGAACACCTCTATGTTACCCTATCATTTTCATCATGGGATATCGGTCCCTTAAACTTACCATTGAGTATCACACTACCTTCTGAGCAATTATGTTTTTTCCAGGTCATCAGTCCTATATACATTCTTTCTATGAAACTATTATTCAATAAGTCTTGTGAGGCATAATTAAGCTGTAATTAGATTATAACCACTATAGCCCTCATTTGGCTATATCCACAAGGCATTCATGGCTAAGATTTCATTATTATAACCACTAATTATTATCATCATTCCATTTCAAGTTACATGCCCTCTTGTGATTAGGGTTAGGGTTTCTCTTTTCAATTGGTTAGGGTTTCTAGGGTTATATTCAATATCCAACCCTAGACCATAACTCCTTATCTCTAGGAGTTTATATTGTCATATTTACATTCAATTGTATCATAGATAATCACCTGATCAAGTTACAACCCTCTCATAATTATGGTTGGGACTTATATTGTAACTAATTAGGGTCTTTAGGGTTTTATTCAACAAATGAACCCTAATTCCCAACTCCTTACATATAGGAGCTTATTTCATTGCTATAAGTATTCAATTATACTTGATTACTCTCATCAATTATCATTAATCGGTTATCAACATAAGATATTATATTTCTCATATGTGTAGTACAACTTTCTCCCTCATCCTTACTAGGATGTTGACTTCAACATACTTATTACATTGATTAAACCTTCTTCAGGGCATCAACATACACTTATTAAAGTGTATCCATCTCATTACATCAAGATGTATCTATTGATAATATTCAAGGTGTAAGGACCTACACTCATCACGGTGTATTGGCCTTCACTTATTAAGGTGTATCAACCTTCATTTCAATCTTTGAACCAGCCTAGACACATTCACTTGTGTTGGCCTAGACACATATACTTGTGTCAACCAATGCACATCTTCTTGTGACGACAAAGGTATATCAAATGCTATAGATTTAAAGATGTTTAGAGTAGCATCATTTGTATGGTGCTTGAGATATATCAGCCAAAGAGTATTCTTGTGTGTGTCGGACATACCATCATATGGTGTGTCGGCCATATCATAAACTTAGGATATCATCCACTCAACATCAACTTATGTATTGGCCACTCTATCCACTAGTGTATCGGCCACACCATTAACTTAGGATATCAGCCTCACCTTCAACTAGGGTATTGGCCTCTTCCACCCCTTGTATATCAGCCTTACCTTCATCTTAGGGTATCAGCCTCCCCATCAACTTAGGGTATCATCCACCCAATATCAACTAGGATATCGGCAACCCAACATCAACTAGGGTATCAACCACCCTACATCAACTAGGGTATCAGCCTTGCTAACCCTTTGAGTATCATCTATTACTCACTATGGGGTGTCAGCCTCTAGGGTTTTGTATTGTATCGGTTGAAGCCTCATTGAACACCGTAGCTCTTGCATCTATCAGACTCAACACTACTTGGTGTATCAGCCAAGGTTTTTAAGAAAGTATTGCCCATACTTTCACAAAGTATGTCAGGCTAAGGGTGTCACCCATCACTCATGGGTTAGACGAGAGGGATATCAGATTGTGAGTGTATCAAATTAGGGTTAGGATTGACCATGTCAGCCTCTACACTCAAGTAAAGAATCATAGTTCAATATTCCCTTTACTAATGAAATCCTAGTCATGATAAACTAATGCCTTTGAGGCATATCTTTTTTAGAAAATCTACCATATCGACCTAATCAATAACATGTCAATTTTTAGAGCATTACAAGTCATATCTCCTGTCCAATGTTATGGTAAAAACATATGATCCATCAAACACGTGTGTCAACTTGGATATATTCTAGATATCGACCTGCCATATTCTTAGCATTTAGGTAAAAGTTTAAACAATTAAGAGAACAGTAGTTCTATTCATGTTACCAATCCAAAAGGATAAGAGTTCATGTGTATTGGTTTTCATACCTATACCCTTGTATCGGGTTAGGATTTCCCACAAACTAGTATTAGTTTGAGAATATCGATTTCATCATCTTCTAGCTCAAACTCTTCATCCATAACTACTCTAGTTCATGGAAAACAATCTTATATATTCATTAGAACTCATAGAACCATCATTCAAACAATAAAAGTTAAAGTAGAAAATGAATCACCAAGTATTGCATGATAGAAGGTGAATAATAATAAACTTGGGTTCAAGTTATAAAACCCGCCTCAAGGTCACCAATAAAGCTTCAAGCTTCCAAGCTCCACGTTCCCAAGGTTAAATATGACTTATCAAGAGTCCAAGTCGTGATCATAACACCTCTATATGAAAGGTGAATCCACGGTAAGGAGCTTAGCAAAGAAGGAAAGAAATAAAGAATCATGGTTCGAGAAGCATAGCCCATCCAAGGTAGGAGATAACCATGGTTTTACCTTGGGAATGTTTCTTGGGATTCCTCTTCCTCATTGAGATCCTAGGGTCGTCCACCAAGCAAGAGATGGTAAAGAATTCAAAAGGTTTACTAGGAGGAGAAAAGAGGGGTATATATAGTTAAGGCTCATGAAAGAGGGTATATGCAAGGTGTCATCACCATATGTACATGAGTGATACATGTCCATGCATGGTGACACCATGCAACCTCATTTATCTTGTCATGCAAAACTCTTGTGGATAATCTAAGGGTAACGTATCGGTCATTGGATAGCTTCCTTGACTATCACAACTTGTCCTCACTTTATGTACAAACTAATACAACTTTTGCAAGGAAGTCTCAAACTGATAGGCTTCACCTATTTGAAGTGCTTAGCCTATCATGAATGCTTCCAAAAGTTGCCAAACTAATAGGGAACATCTTGTATAGTTTATAAACTGATAGGAACCCCCATATGCCCTTCACAACTTGACACAACCTCATGTATGGTTCAAGGTACTCAACATTCTATGGTTTTAACATCACCAAGAGTGTTATCACTCAACAAAAACTCAAAAAAGGTGTCACCTTCTCTCTATCTACTCTAGGTGATACTAAGAGAGAGTAGTAATGCTTTAGAAGTGGTAAATTTCACATCAACCCCATATATTGGGTAAGTTGCAAGTTGTATCAAAACTAGCAGATAAAGCACAAGCATCAACCATATAAGCTCAACTTGGAATTTAAGCTTTCCACAAGGTGCCCCTTAGCATCACGCTCTCTCTTATGATGCTAAAGTACTTAAGGAAATACCCATCATGTGACATATTTCAAAATGACCCCTTGTCTTGGGTAAATTGCACCTTGGTCCAAAACAAGAAAGCATTGCTCAAACAACATTCGAATAAGACCAAACTGAAACTTAAGTTCTCCTCAAGTCTTAATTACTTTTCAAAAGATGAAGACAAGGTTCTAATCATCTTACTCAGGAAAAACATCCAGGGTTATCCCAAAACCCAGGTCAGGGTCATTACAGATTATCTCTGCCATCCTCAACCTGATACAAAGAGTCTAGCAAGGACTCGTGGGGTTCTTAAACTAGGCGGGATGAGATTGGTTTATGTTGATACGATCAAAGATTGATGGGGGATAAACAAGTCTAAAAGTTGCCAAGGGTTATTTTGATGTTCTAGGGAGCTTATCAGCCACCCACAAAGCACCACGACATCCTGAGCATCTCCTCTAATAAATAGATTTGAGTAATGAATGCCACCTTATGAGGAAGCCAAAGTTAACTACCTTAACCCAGGAAAAGGGTCACAATCTCCTCTTGGTAGCCCGACACTACTCCAGGACCTCCAAATTGGTTGTAGGTGTCCTGAGTTGATGGGGCCATGAAGGAGATCGACAAAAATCCATGGTGGAAAGCAGAGGGTGGCACACATGATTTTGGGCACAATCAAGAAGAGAGGATAGATCTGGGGGTCTTGCTCAACCTCGTAAATGCCTTAAATTGGTGTGAGGGGTAGTTCAAAGGGGTTCTTTGATAAGACCTAAAGTCCCCAAAGGGATGGGAATTGGGTATTCCCTAAATACAATGAGATAGCCTCTCATTTGTGGATCATTGGATGTGTCATGCACTCTCGAATTTGTAGCACCCAATTTTATGGAGGACAGTGAAGGATGTAGGGAGAGAGATATGAGGAAGAGTCACACTTATGTTACTCAGAGTTTCCTAATTGGGCACAAGGTAGGAGAGAACAGTTCACCCGTTGATCGCCAATCTGATGGTCTCGCTCTGCAAGACACATCCAGGAAGAGTGAACCAACCAACACCTGACTCGGGTGCATTAAATCGGTTTCTAAATATGGAATTGTGTATAAATTGCAATTTAAACCTTCTCACTTCTCAGATTTCTCTAAGATACTAGGAAAATTGTTATTATCTCAAATTTGGAGTACAAGTCATTATTAACTTTCCCAATATTCATTTAATTTTGGGAGTCATTAGAATAATTTAATTAGTCAAAACTTGCTCTTTTAGAAAAATCTTTAATTAATTATTCACACTGCATGGAAACTCATTTTTCTCTCAAATGTTAAAGGAAAGCTCTTAATTATTTTATCTAATCATGGGAAAGGTTTGAGACTGGAACTAAAAAATAAAAGCCACTTCTCTAAATGTCCAAGTTTTATCTTTTATTTCATTATTTAAGGCATCAAAACAACCCTTTCCTCTTTCTATCTTTTCCATATCCTTTATTTTGATGACTTTTCTTTCTAAGAACCAAATGAAACAAAAACAAACCTTTAGTGTACTTTCCCACCACTTTTGTAGAAAATTACACATGATTCTAAAAGTACATTATCATGTATCCATTATCTTTTATATTTCCCTTAATACTAGATTTTCTTTCTTCCTGTTTCCCCATATTCATTATTGGTTTAATAAAAATAGTGAGAGCACAAAATACAAAGCAATGTTGGTTTTGCAAATCAAATCCACACTTCTACAAACAAGGTATAGATATCACTTATTATTTCACTATTTAAATCAAACATGTATACAACCATGTGTAAAACTAGGTTAAATAGTCTCAATTGAAGGGGCTTTTTACTATTGGTTTTGTTTTAAAAAAAGTTGACAGTGCTCATTGGCCATCTCTGCTCTCTCTTGATGGCCAATAGCCAGCAGTCGCACCTCATTAACACCTACTTCTCGAGTAGTAGTGGCAGAGGTAGAGTCATCAACCAACATCCTCGTAAACTTGACAACCAATGCAAGGTAGTCGATTGAGGGACTCAACCTCAGGAGAAGCCAAACATTCAATTGATGATGAGTTTAATTACCCTTAGGCGTAGGGGGGTGGGGTGAAAATGTGCAAGGAACACCCCATGACACTGTCAGCCCCCTGCTATCATGGTTCATCCCTTTTTTCTGCCTCTACCCATTCTCTCTCTCCCCCTTTTGTGCACCTACTTTTTGTTTTTTTTTTGCTTACAACTTTTAATTTGTAATGATGTTTTTGATGAAATAAAACCCATTAGAATCCTTACAAAAAGTAATTCCCAATAAGACCAAAACCAACATCTTTTTGAAAAAAATAATAGAAGAGGAGGGATTTAAAGAGGGAATAAAAGAAGAGAGGAGGGAAGTAAAGAGGAAATAAAATGACTGAGGAGGAAAGTAGTGAAAGAGAAGATAGAAGTGAGAGGGTAGATGAGGGAAGTATGGGGGATTAGATAAGTAGGAAGGCAAGGTTGGTATAAAAGGAGAGTGGAGGAAATAAGGAGGGAAGAAAATGAGAGAGTAGGGGCGACAATGGGATAGGAGGGAAGTAATGGAAGAAAATACATAAGTGAGAGGATAGATGAGGGAAGTAATGGGTGTTGACATTTTGGATATACCACACTCTGATTTGGATGATGTCAATATTTTCCATTTGCATCATTAACATGTGCATTTAGTATTTCATGTGATTAAGGAACTTAGAGAAGATCCAACATCAAAGAACATGCCATAATATATGTTTTGGATGCTTGTAGGTCAATTTGTACCATGTATATGCTTTTAAAAGTACATTTTGTACAACTTGCTAGGAATGATGTAAGAACAAGTGATGATCAACCTAATCCTATGTTAAACCTTTTTTCACACTTATAAGTCTAGGATAGTTGTATCTAAAAAAACAATTTTATATTTTTTCCAAGTATTTAGTAGTGACTTTAAATGGAATATTTTGGTCGAACTATTCTTCAACTGTGATCCATTTTGGTTGAACTGCACCTCAATCAAGAAAGAGTTGTTGTAGAAAAATATTCATTGCAAACTTATCTGAAAACCATTGTTAGTTGAAGTACAGTTCGATTGAGAATGTTTTGCAAACAAATTTAACCATTTTAAACTCTATCTTTGATATTATTATGGCTAGTTTAGCTTTAATCCCATTCTAAACACTCTTAGAAGTGTTATTGACTATTCCTAAGTTCTTCCTATATATAAAAGTGCCTTATGGGCACTTAGAACACACACTTGATATATATATATATATATATATATATATATATATATATATATATATATATATGATATCCTACTCCAAGCTTAGGATTCTACATTGCCATCTTTAGATCTAAGTCAAAGCTCAATAGAAGTGCCTACTCCACCAAATACATCCATGTCTCATCCTTTTATAGAGTCAATCAACACTTATTCATAGAGAGCTACAAATTGTATAGTTTGTAGGAGTTGTTGTTTCTTCTTCCTCTCTTGTTCTCTTTACTTGTTCTTGTTGCTTACAACTACTTCTTGTGAGAAGGCTGTGGGAAGATTTTTTATGCTATACTTCTTGCGAGAAGGTTGTGAACAAGGTGGGAGGTTGATTACAATCTAATCCATTATGAAAGTTCTCCTTGATATAGAAAAAGAGGATTGTCTTGAGCCACAAAAGATGCCAAGTTAATTTGTATATTTTGTATTGGTAAAGAAAAGGAATAAAATACATATTAGAAATCATGGTTGGAAATAATCACATAGAGGACTAACGCCTTTTGACATAACCACTACATCTTGTGTTTTTTTTTGGTTGCTTTCATTGTCAAATCATTTACTTTATACTTTTGTTACATTGTCTTTTAATCAAGTTGCAATTAACCTTCCTTTGTGTTTTAAAATTAGAAAAGTATTATTTTATCTCTATTCACCCCCTTCTAGAGCATGTCAATTGGTATCAGAGAAGGCTTCAATGAGCTTTAACAAATCTTGAAGATGGGGGAAACCACTCGGGACAACTCAATCTTGAAGGATCTCAAGCCAGGCGGCCTACACTCTTTGATGGTTCCAATTACACATATGCAAAGATTGCAATTCTTCATACACGGTTTGAATTTTGATATTTGGAAAATGATTGCCTTACCATATGAACCTCCAAAGACATAGATGGAGAAATTGGATTTGGATACAAAAATGAGGCAACTCTAAATGCCAGAGCAATATGTATTTTATATTCTTATCTATCTCCTGGTAAATTTAATAGAATCTCTTCCTCTACAACTAGATATGATATATGGAGAAAAATCTCTATTACACATGTAGGAACCCAACAAGTTAAGAGTACAAAGATTACCTTGTACAAGCACAAATTGAAATTATTTTATATACAAAATAATAAGTCTATTTCTGAAATATATGCTATATTTTCTAGTCATATAAATGGTTTAAGTTCTTTATGAAATAATATGAGTGAGGAGGAACAAGTCTCTAATATTATTAGGTCCTTTCCACCTAAGTTAAAAAAAAGGTAGCTGTCATACAAGAATCTAGTTATCTTTCTAAATTATTGATGACGAAGCTCATTGAAAATTTGGAGACACATGAAATGAAGGTTCAAGAAGAGGTCAATATAAAATAAGAAGAAAAATTTACTAAGAAAAAGGGTGTGGCATTCAAAGAAAGAGTTTCACAATCATCTTGTACTAGTGTCTCATCTATTGGTGAATATGAAGTACATCAGAAAGGTAAAAAAATATATATTCTTCTTCTAACAAAAATATATGATCTTTCTCTACTAGATACTACATATGTGGAGATAAGGACATTGGAAGGATGAATGCCTGAAACTCAAGAAGAAGAAGAAGAAGAAGAAGAGGAAGAAGAAGAAGAAAAAAAAAACTCCAAGGATAAAAGAGGAAGGCATATCATGCGACTTGGGATGATTCTTCAAACTTGGAGGCGAGTGATGAAGAAATATGTCATCATGTAGTGGAATGTCTCATTCCTGAACATGAAGACAATTATGAACTAGCAGAATAAGATGTACAAGGTAATGATGATGATGTATCTCTCTTAATTTTTTTCAAAAGAAAGAACTTATTGAACTTATCAAAGTTACTTCAGATAAAGTTGAAAAGTATAAGAAAAAGAATAAAAAATGGTAAATATATTTGATTCTTTAAATAAAAAACCTGATGAGCTAAATCATCAATATTCTAGTGATAAGAAAGTAATATATGATCTTGTTTCCCAATAAACTTCCTTTCCAATTCAAGTTTCTACTCTTTTATATAAATCGAGTTATATGGAGAAACAACCTATTTTTTTCTCACATTCTGATTATGATCGTATACATGATAGAAATGATGAGTTAAATGGTAAAATGGTTATACTTGAAAAAACCATTGCTAATACATGAGAAAACTTAATTTTTACTAATAAAGACTCACTATTTCTTGCTAAAAAAATTAAAAGTTGAAGATGTCTTTAGATAAATTTTCAAATAGTAGAATATGTTGAATAATATTTTGCATTATCATAATTATGTTGGCACTCATGGACTTGTGTTATATTCCAAGAAATGTTAAAAGAAAAAACAAGAAAGGATCAACATTTATAAAATCAAATACTATTTCTTTGTTTTTAATTAACCATGTTACATGTTTTTCTTGTGGAAGATTTGGTCACTATGCTTTCTCATGTCCTTTCAAGAAAAAAAGTGACAACAACATGGTTCGGGTACCAAGAACCTCTCTCTAGAGGAAATGTTATATGATCATGGGATTCATTGGTAATTTATTTTAGATAATGATAACTTTTTGGGTTATCTTTAAATGTCTAGTTTTTTAAATTGGTAGATATGTACGCTGTTAATTGGTAGAGATGTAATTCTGTTGGATCAAAATTTTCCAACATATTGTCTCTCACTCAAAATAAAGTTCGAGCAGGGGGTTATTCAGTCAGATACAGTTCAACTAAAATATTAAGTTTTAATTTGGATATCTTACCATTATTATCTAGATTCACTTCTCTACAAGTTTATTTGGTCTTTTATCTGTGATGATTTCTTTTAAATCTTGCAAATGTGGTATTTGCTCTTAGATGGATATCTTTATCTTGGTGGTTAGTTTCTATGTTTGAGCTCAACTTTTATGAATATGAGATTTAGGAAGAGCACAAATCATGAGATTTATATTGACACCTTTGTTAGATTATGTTTTTAATGGCTCTCTATATCAATTATGGGATTAACATCCCTTAAATTTGGTCTAAAGATTCTTTGTTGACCTTGTTTTGGTTTCTATGGAAATCTGTATATCATGGAGGACTTCACATTCCTTGCATTGATATTGTGACATTCATTAGAAAATTGGTGTATTTCATGACATATCTATATCAATGGTGGACTTAAGATTCCTTATCATTTTCTTAGAGTATCTTTTTGATGTATTGTGCTTAATGAGATCTTTTTATCATGAAAGACTTAACACTCCTCTCATTGGTAATTAGATAATATTTTGTTCCTTGATCAAATATGGCTTTTTGTCTATACAATGTACCCTTTCTCAATTTTGTATTCATATTTGTTTCTCGATTCAATTGGCCTATCCTTATTTTTGTTCTTTAAAATGATTGTTGAGGGGGAGTGTCCTTGAGGGGAAGCATTGGTAAGTATAACCCTTTTTTACTTTGACAAAGGGAGAGAAAAATTCATGAAGATAAAATTGGCTATCTATATAAATTTAAAGGTATGATGCTATAAATGATCTATTTTCACACTATCTTATGGTAATATTTGTCATCATCAAAAAGGGAGAGATCGTTGGCTTTTTAGATATACCACACTCCAATTTTGATGATGTAAATATTTTATATTTGTGTCACTAATATGTGCATGTAGTATTTCAGGTGATCAAGGAACATAGACAAGATCCCGTGTAAAAGAGCATGCCATAATATATGTGTTTGGATACTTGTAGGTAAAGTTGTACCATGTATATGCTTTATAAAAATGTATTTTTTATAACTTTATATAAATGATGTAACAACAAGTGATGAACAACTTAATTCTATCATAAACTCTTTTCCAAACTTATATTATATTTTTATGATAGTTAAGTGTCATTAGAAAAATCATTTGATATGTTTTCTAAGTATTTAATAATGATTTTAAATGGAATATTTTGGTCAAACTCTTCTTCAGCTAAGATCCATTTTGATCGAACTGCACCTCAACTGAGAAAGAGGCATTGTATAAAATTAGACTTTACAAAATTGCCTAAGAACCATTATCCAGTGAAGTATAGTTCAACTGAGATGGATCTCGATCGAAGTACAATTTGATTGAGGATATTATGTAGATAAAATTTAGCCATTGCAAAATCAAATTTCGATATTATAATGGCTATTTTATATTTATTGTCATCCTAAACACTCTCAAAAGTGTTTTTATCTATTCCTAGGTGTTTCCTATATATAGGAGTGTCTTGTGGACACTCATAACACATACACTTGAGCAATCTATTACATGATATCCTACTCCAAGCTTAGAATTCTACATTGCTATCTTCGAATCTTAAGCCATAGCTCATTAGTAGTATCCTACTCTACCAAATACAAGCTTTCCTAATCATTATGGAGGGTCAATCACTTGTGCATAGAGACATACAAATTTTATATATTATGAGGGTTGCTATTTCTTCTTCCTCTCTTGTTCTCTTTACTTGTTCTTGTTTCTTTCAACTACTTCTTGCAAGGTGGATGTGAGGAAGCTTCTTGGAGATACTTCTTATGAGAAGGTTGTGACCAAAGTTGGAGGTTGAGTATGATCTACGCCATTGTGCAAGTTATCCTTGAGATAGAAAAGGTGGGTTATCTTGATCCACAAACAACATCAATTATTTTGTGTATTTTGTATCACCAAAGAAAAGGAATAAAATACAACTTGGAAATCCTAGTGGAAAACAATTAGATAGTAGATTGATGTCTTTTAACGAAACCACTCTACATCTTCTGGTTTCTGTGTGGTTGTTTTCATTGTCAAACTACTTTATATTTTCATTTCATTATCTTTTATGCAAGTTGTAATTAACCTTCCTTTGTGTTTTAAAATTAGAAAAGTATTATTTTATCTCTATTCACCCCTCTCTAAAGCATTTCAATGGGAAGAGATGAGAGAAGTAATGTGCCAAATTCTACTAGGAATGCTCCCATATTTGAGTGGAATGTGCCCTCTACTATTAGTAATACAACCACATTTTAACAAATGCATTGAAAGTAGAAATGTGCACACTCCACTCAAATGTCTCATATTTTAGTGAAATGTTCCCATTTCTACTAGCAATACATCCACATATCTGTGGGATGTTCCCACTTGTATTAGAAATACACCTACATTATATAGGATGCATTTCTAATAGAAATGAGTGCATTCCACTCAAATGTGAGCACATTTCACTCAAATGTGGGTGTGACTAGTAGAAGTAGATGTATTTCTTATTTTAATGGAATGAAAATCTACTTCTACTAGTAATGATCCCACATTTGAGCTGAATGTACCCACTTCTACTAACGATGCACCCATATATCAATGGAGTGCACCCATTTCTATTTGTACACATTGCTATTAGAAGTGGGTGAATTTCTCTCAAATGTGGGCGTGTTGTTAGTATAAGTGGGAGCATTCCACTCAAATGTGAATCCTTTACTACTAAAATGGGATGCATTGATATTTTAATGAAACACGCCCACTTCTACTAGTAGTGGGTTCATATTTGAGTGGAATGTGCCCACTTCTACTAGAAACACATCACTTTCCTCATCTTATCTCTTCACTTCTCTCACTTCCCTCCTCTCCTCTCTTTATTTCCCTCCTCACTTCCATCGTCTCATCTCTTTACTTCCCTTTTCCCTTCCCTCATCTGTTTTCACTTCTTCTCTCCTCCTTTTCTTCCCTTGTCTTTTTACTTCTCACATCTCTACTCACATCTTTCCTCTCCTCTATTTACTTCTCTCCTAATATCTAGCAGATCAACTTTTCAAAAGTATGTTTACATTGGTCTTGTCAAAATGTAGTTTTTATAATGAATATAATAGTTTTTATTTCATCCAAAAATTCATTATGGATCGAAAGTTATAAATAGAAAAAGTTATCTTCCCTTTCACACTCATTTTCTCTTCACAAACTATTCATCGGCGTATTATTTCCTCAAAAGTATGTTGACATTGTTTTTATTTGAATGTATTTTTTGTAAAAAATTTAGTGGTTTTTATTTTGTCAAAAAAATATTACAAATTAAAAATTATAAACAAACAAATTTCTCTCTTCTTTTCCCACTCATTCTCTATCCACAAACTGCTCAAATCAGTCATTGGCTCTTTATCCAAAACAAATCCTATTTTGACCCTGACATTCTCCATTACTATGTTTTCATCCAACTTTTGTAGAAAATTCTATTTGTTCTTTGCTATTGTGGGTTGTCAAGCTTACTTCCTAACCCTATTTGGACTACTGAGTAGCATTATAGGTTGTTGGGTGGTCGGAAGGTTGCATGAGTGACAATGTGGGACCGATGTTTTCCATGCACATGTCACCAACTACCTACCCACTCAATGTTAGATTCATGACTCTTGCTCCAATAGTCATTGCCTGGCTAGAATATTGTAGTTGAACCTCGACAACAATACAACATTTGATCGAGCATAACCAACCTAACAATATCCAATCATAGTGTGATCGAGCAACAAACAACACTCTATGGCCTTGCTCGATACATGCAAAAATCAACCAGGTCTTATCTCAGCCATTATGCATGGCTCGATAGAAAATCGTCATGAATGTACAAACATCTTCAATAGCACAAAAATGATCAATCATGGAGAAGAGCACAGTCTATCAATCCCCTTGACAATGGGCCCATGGGAGACAACTAAAAGAGCACAGTCGATCAATCTACTTGACAACGGGCCCACTACACTAATTTCCCATGTCACATCAGCCAACGCTTTCCTGATCCTAGGCTATGCCCCTAGTTACTATAGATACCAAGAGCCACCCACAAGGACAGGGTTTGTGACCCCAAGATCCAAGCCAAAAATCATAATTAGCCACGTAATAAGTCTCTCGTCCTAGCATATTTTTATGTCAACACCTTTGGTCCTTTACACACCACTTCTTCTCATCCACACCTATTATTCTTGTTTCATTCCATCAATTCACCACCAACTATGCATCCATTTCCATACAAACAACAACATCCACACAAATACATGAAAAGACGTCAATTGAAAGTAGCTATTGAGGACCCTTTGTTTCTCAAATTTTCTTGGTTGTGAGATATTGCACCAAGGTCAATTATGATCAATTGAATACTTCTAGTAGTAGTCCCATCCACCATTATCTATCTTCCATTTTTGTCCATCTATTTGAAACTCCCTATAAGTCAAGGTCGATACTAAGAACATGAAGAAAAAAGGAGCCATCATGTCACATTCATTGCATTGTCCCTACACTCATGATCATGAATGTGTCTTGTTATTCTATTGGTTGTATCGATCTTCTCATGTGGATACTATTTTTAAATTAACACCAATACTCATATTTCATGAACTTATTTTATTGATTTATTCACTTATTGAAGGACACATAAATTTGTCACTTTTGTTTCATCTTTATTATAATCTTAGGTCAAGAAAATCTAAAATCCTAGAATTAAAATATTGAATAATTCTAGTTAAGGACCTAATGAGAATTTTAAATAGGTGGTTTCTAGGCGATGAATACATTATATATATGTAACATGACAATGTTCATACACGGATATTCTTTCTTGAACTGCTCAAGCCAAAAGGATCGTAAAATATTTGGACCTGATTAAATATCTTACAATCAATGATATGATGTGAGTAATTGAATATGAGTAATATCATGGAGATTGAATTCCACCATAGTGTTTCCTATCAATCATTTAGATCTTAATTTGATTTGACTACTGTTGCAAGTAGAATAATTTAATCAATCAAATTCTGGTTTTAAATATTGATCTTTTTTTAAAGGGAAGCATTTTATTCATCATGTTCCCTCAAAACAGGCGCATCCTTGTTTGTTATTACATGGTGACCCAATGTAGCATCCCCTTTGATTACCTCAAGGAGAAACTCCAGACATTGTGACCACCTAGCCCGATTTTCATTTCTTCTTCTTCCCCATTTCGCTAAGAAATCTGCTACCTTATTACAAGTTCTACGTCTGAAGCTGAATTCAACTGACTTGAACGAATTTGTCATCTTCCTAATATAACTACATTCTCGTTTGCAGCTAACAAGGATCTCCATTCTACCTTGCACCATGCTGATCGCTTTGTTGCTGTCTGACTCTACCTGTATGTTACTGGCTCGTCCCTTGCACTCCTGAATACCAATGGTGATGGCCCTTAGTTCTGCCTTGAGGATGTCTGTGATATGGCCCTGATCGTAACCTCCTCCCAGCCACCGGCTTGCATGGTCTCTAATAACATAAGCTGAAGCCATTGCGGTCTTCTTAACATATGCATCCACATTGAGTTTAATATAACCCTTTTTTGACAGTGTCCATGGTGTATCTGCCGTAGGTGTTATCGGTTTCTTCTATAAAGCAAAGGCTTTCATGCAGATCATCACATCTTGCTTGATGGTATTCAACAAAGCTTCCGTGCTAATACCCTCTTCCCGGAAGACCACAACACATCTTCTTCCCAAAATCTTCCACACGGTCACAGCAACCCAGATGTTCCAAAGGGAGTTGTCCTTCTTCTTCCTCAGGTTGGTCTGTAACCAATGCGTGAACGAAGTACCAGTCATCAGTGTAGATTGGGTAGCATTCTCTACTAGAGTCCAGATTTTCCTGCTCTCCGGACAGTTAACAAATAGGTGCATAAGTGATTCATTGCTGCTTTTACATCTCAGACAAAGGGAGTCCTCTGTGAATCCTCATCTCATCCTTGCCTCATTTGTCATTAAGCCACCGTGTAGCCCTAGACAAAGTAGCATCTTGATCTTCTCTGGCACCTGGAGATGCCAAATAGTCTTCCACCGCCCTGGTGTCTTCATCGAGTGCACCTGTTGCAGATTTCTGTAAATCCTCTTTGAAGAAAAATGTCATGTTTCATCCGGCAGATAACAAGGTTCATCTGGCCCCGCTTCAGGGTCCGGTGGATGCATCGAGAGGATGAGCTACGTTGAATTGTCAGTAAACCAGTGATGAAGGAACTCCACGTCCCAATTGCCTTGCAAGTCCACCATTGCTTCAACCTTCAAGTCGTTTAGCTCCTTCGGTATTACTCTACCTTGCTTCAGTGCTGGCTGACAGCCTCCTTCCACCCATTTATTTGTCCATACATAAGTATTGACTCCTGACATAACAATCCTTCCGGTGTCAGTGTTTAGCTCATCATATATCCGTATGAGTGATCGCCACAGTCTCATCGTGCATGTCTTTCCGTAGTTAGTCTTATGCCAGTATTTCTCCTTCAGCACCTGCTTCCATACCATCCTCCTGTTCGACATGAAGTCCCAACAGGTTTTCTGTATTGCAGCTTCATTCTGATCTCTCGCTCTCTTGATGTCGAGTCCACCTTCTCCTTTGCAGGACGTTACTTTATCCCAGGCCACAAGATGAATGCTGTTTTGTTTCATCGCCCCTTTCCAAAGAAACGTTCGGACCACTTGATCAATTTCATCACATACCGCCAATGGCAAGACCGTCGACTGCATCAAATAAACTGGGAGTGTGTTAAGCACCGACTTAACCAAAGTGGCCCTTCCTGCTAGTGAAAAAGAATTGTTCGCCCAGGATGATATATGGCTTTCAATCTTGTGGATAATGTCTAGGTACAGTTCCTTCTTAGGTCTCTCGTGAATGATCGGGACTCCCAGATGTTTCCCTAGGTTACTTGTTTGGCGTATGCCCATAGTTCTTGTAATTGCCCTTTTTGTCATCGACGGTGTGTTTGTAGAGAAGAAGATAGCTGATTTCTCCTTGGCTAATATCTGACCAGACACCCGTTCAAAGCTCTTCAAAACCTTCATCATGGTGCGGGCATGTTGAGGTGTTGCCTCTCCAAACAGGATTAAGTCATCCACGAAGCAGACGTGGGATACTCCTGTGCCTCTTCGTGAAGCTCTGAATGGCTTCCAGCTTCCCTCCTGTTCATGTACTACGATCGATTGGCTTAGCCTGTCCAGGCATAAAACAAAAAATGTACGGGGATAATGGATCGCCTTGTCGTACTCCCCTGGAAGCTTTGAATGGACTGAGGTTCTCACCGTTCCAGTTGATTGAGATCTCCCCTGCCTTGATGATATTGAGAATGATGGTGATCATATGCGCTGGAATATCTGTTCGAAGTAAAGTATCTTCTATGAATTCCCACTCCATGTGATCATATGCCTTTGAGAGGTCGACTTTGATGGCCATGGAAGCATTCTTCCCCGATCTTGTTCTCATTGAGTGAATAAGCTCCTGGACTAAGATAATATTGATCTTGACTTGAACTAACAAGTCCAATTGGATTCTATTTTTTGTCTCCTTAGATATATGACGATAAGTCCTGTCCGCTTGCAGGTGGTATTGTTATACTATTTTTTTTGGTAAAATTTGAGATTTTCATATCCCACTGAATTCATAAATGCAATGATTTCCTACATCAAGTTCCAAATAAGGTCTACTCCAAGCCTAAGGATCGGTTCCTACTACATGGACTGATCCATCACTTGATGCAATAAACAATTATGTTATTCTAACTTTAGAACATTTAGTTTTCCAATGTACCAAAATTTAATATATGATCGTGGTTCTCAAAGAGTCATCTGGTGTATTATATATATGACCCTTTGGGTGTTTTGATTAATAATATTTCTTGCACAAGTCATTGACCCAAGTATTTCCATCATTTAATCTCATGCTTCCACACTTTCCTTTCCTTCTATTACTGCTATGAAGATGTGTTCTCTAGTTGAAGTTGTGATTTCTCTACACAACTGCTCTTTTATCAATTGTGGTATGTTGCATGACAGTACTTAACAATCATTGTGATACACTATCAGTGCTTCCTAAAGCTCTGATTCTAAGGAAAGTGATGTTTAAGAGGTGTGTTCATGGATTAGATCTTACAAGAGAACAACACATCATTATTGTACAAAAGTGTTTATTTTTTATGTATATGTGATCTAGTTAGATACACTAACATAAATTTTTTTGTTCTTTAGCTATATTTGACATTGTAGTTTCCCTAGGATTAATTTGTTTGTCCAAATTAAAGAAGTTAATCATTATTGTAATATGTTGTTACTACTGGTCTAGTTTTTTATTTTAAACAATCTTAGACAAATCAGTTATTGTCAGTATTGTTTAATTTATATTATGAATGAGCACAATTGTAAACAAATTGATTACTTCCTCACAAAGGGTGGACGAAGCGAATAAAGGATGTATAATGATGCCTAGAAAAGAACTCACCGCTCAACTCAGGTAGGTGGTTTTGGATATTAACATGAAGAACAACAAGTTTATACATAATATAAAACAAGGTAGAAGGATCAACTAGTGCAATATTCAAGGAAAAAATTAACATTTCATGATAAACTTATAAAGGAGGGTACTTGGAATAAGATCCTGATTAAAACTATGTGATATAATATGAGCTCAGGGATAACAAAAACTAAGAAGGAAGTTCTATTAGATTCCAAAGGGGTGTGGGCCTCCACATAGAGATATTGATGGTGGAACGAAAACACATAAGTATATTAAACTAAAAAGGAGGATTAATAGGAGCTTGACCAAATCTAAATATTGTACATCTTTTCATTTATACAAGCTAGAAACAAGAGAGGCTAATAAGCAATTCTAAAAGCCAAATATATATACTTCGAAGAGATATACAAGAAGTTGGACATTAGACAAGGGGAATAGGATATACACAAAATGGATCGTACAATAGAAACAAAACCAAGAGACTTGAGTCAAGTAAATTGAATCAATAGTGAAAATGATAGATGTATAATGATATGAAGTGCCAATAAAAATCTACCCTGATAATATTTTAAATGGATATACTTTTAACAATGTAAAAGAATCATGTGAAATGAAAGCAAGAGATATCACTTATGCACAGTTAGTTTCACTTTTTGAGGTCAGGAATGCTTGAAATTGATGAAATTGGGAAAGGTAAGTGGGCCAAATGTCATCTATTTTGATGTATGAATGATTGTGATGGATAAATAAGCTATGTGGTTAATGAATTTTTTATAAGATTATGAAGACCACAAAAAGGATGGATGAGCAAAAAACGTAGTACTATTATCTACACCTACAAGAACAAAGGAGATGTTTAAAGTCACATAAACTAAATGAGTATCAAATTGATGATTCACATCATGAGGTAATGAAGAATTTGTTGAGAAAATGACAAGGTCAATAAAACATATATTGGATAATCTGTTTGGTGTCTTGGCTAGAAGATCCACAAGAAATGTTATTTTTTGGATAGTGTAGATTGTGGAGAACTATAGATAAAAATAAAATAGATGTTGAAATGGATTCATTTGATTTGGAGAAGGCTTGTGATTTATTACATAGGTAAAGGTTCTGGTGGGTTTTGTAGAATAAGGGTGTGATGATCCAATACATTGATTAAAGCCATTCTTGATAGCTCAATTAAAAAGTTTAGGACCCATGTAGGAGATGCACCAATATTTCCAATCACATTGGTTCACATCATAGATCAATACTAAGTCCATTTCTATTCATTTTTGTTCTGGATTAGTTGACAAAGCATGTTCATGGTAATGTCCTTATTTGGGACCTATGGGATCAAGAGAAAGGGTGTACTGATCTATGAAAAACTTATTTTGAATTTGGTATACCTTCAAATTGTATCACAAGTTAAGTGCATTAGGTAAAATAAGAAAAGGAGAGGGAGATTGAGTAAATTGTTAATATTCACATGTTTTTATAGTGGTTTAGTCTCAAAGGATGTAGTTATACTAGGATTTCAAACCTTCATTTACTCAATGTATTGCAATATTTACACTAATAGACCCCTCTTTAGAATTAAGATATCTAGATTTACTTTTTAGGAAAAGGGAGCCAACAACTGAACAAGGGACTTACCCACCTTACTAAGAGTCTTCTTCCCTATAGCCTTCCTTTGTCAAGGAAAAGCTTCAACCACAAAAGGATGCCTCTCCTTGCTATGGGTTGTTTTCCCTCCAACTCCTCTTTCCTACGAGATTGTTTCTAATCAAGGGGTGTCTTCCTTTGCTAAGGCCTATCTGTCCTTCAACATTTGTTACACAAGAGAGAGAGAGAAGTTATCCTTAACTGTAAAAAATATTGGAAGGTAGAGAGTGAGAGACTCACAAGATATATACCTAGGGTTGGCCTCTTAAAAATATTCTATTCACTCTAATAGATATAAAAAAGTGATAAATATCGATGAATTTATAGGGGATCTATGAGGACCAATGTCTCTACTAAGAATTGGGGCCTCATAAGACACTTGGAAATCTCCCATATAGGTCCTATTTACTTTTTAAGGTTCCTATTGTTCAATACCAAGTATAGGAATGCAGTTTAGTCATATAGAAGGAGTTGGTGGAGTTCTAACAAACATTTTTCCACTTTTTGGCTTCCTATAATGGCTAGTTTTGCACTTCAAAAAGCTACAAAGAATGTATCATCAGTATTATTTCCTTAAAACAAAATCATCTAACAAAACTTGTAGTAGACCTAGTTAGGTCAGTTGTCGAACTTTATCCATTTGACTATTGACCGATGACAATTCTAGTCCTTTGGTTTTTTACCATCGGTCGAGTTTCCTCAGGAAAGCATCACCTATGAATTGATCTTTTTTTGGGTAAGATAAAATAGACAAAGTGTGTCATATTTTTTTATATCATTATAACAACCATTATGAGCTTAATAACAAGTCATTCAACTATTACAAGTGTTTTACAAAAGAAAATGTAAGGATATTTCTATATATGATTAAATCCTGATCTCTTTATATGTATACCTTTGATTCTCCATAATAAGGTTTCCAAGTTTGGGCATTTAGAGTGTGTTCATCTTTCTAAAATCACTCAAGTAGAAGCATTACTAACAAAAAATGGAATTGTTTAATCCTCATCAAAACATGGTATTAGGATATGTACCATCCCAAGTCAATATTATCCCCCTTTCTAAAGATGACAAACAATTCCATAAAGGTATTGAAAGCTTTCAAGTATAATCATACATCATAAGAAATTTTAGGGTTTTAAACAAATGAGTCCATGTGCTACAAGAATCCATAGAGAGATCAGAGTGGCAAGCACATTGGAAGAAGCATATATATTTTTTATCTTTTCACTTTTCAATCCATGGATCTCATCAACAACAATATAGTAGAAAGGAAGGTTTGTGAGTTTATACCTTTATTGCAAAGTATATTTGGCAAAGGATCTCACAAGAATAGAGACCAAGGTGATCATGAAGTCAATATCCTAATTGTAGCCTCCAAAGCATCCATGTCTCTATGCCGTCAACACGGATGATAAGGAACTCCACTTTGTGCTCTAAGAGCTGTTGTAGAAGGATTTGTTGTAGGAAAATAGGGTGATAGAGATGGAAATAGAAACAAAAAATTATTTCCATATTCCCCATAAACCAGCAGATTGTGTCAACAAATATGAACAGGAAGAAAGGTGCAAGGCATATACCTAGTCCTGGAGTCAGTCTTGGAATAATCCTTATAGAGTTGTGCTTCTTTCTTAAGCAGCACCCAGACAACAGTCGACAACCTCCTATTGTAGCTGTTGGTATCTATGTCTAGCGAGCCAATAATATGGTGATTGTAATCACATATCTTCTAAAAGATTTGATTAATAATAAAGGCAATCTTCATCTATATGTTTGTTCAATTACGAGATAATGATATAACATGATAGATGTCTGAATAGTGATGTTACACGACGAGGGCCTAAATAGTCAGATCATACGAATGATAAGATGCATAAATTCTTATTATATCCCAAGTCAGTTGTTATTGTGAAAGTTGATAGACAACAATAACACATAAGACTAAAGTGTGTGTTGGCTGATGACATAATCTCATTGGTCATGATATGTGATATCAAACCAAAATCATAGTTACTTGTTAGAGAACAATGTATCAGACAAACCCACCTTGAGTGTGATGCATGGAAACCATTGAATGGTAGTCAGAATTAGCTCTCATAGTGATAGGTGGTGATCGTGGTTCTTAGACCTAAAATCACTACACTCATCACATGTTGTTCAATGTACTTTGACATCATCCAACCTGACCTTGAATCATGGTTACCATAAAGGTGATGATCAAATATGTTGTTACACATGGGAAAGACTATGAGTGATGTAGATGAGATTTGTCCCTCCTACTGAAGTTGATATCTTGGCAACTTAATAAGAGAGACTGATGAATGTATGGTCATACTTAAGTGAATCAATATATATGATATGTGAGCTCACATGTACCTCAGACAGTCTGCTCTAGTTCAAGGAACATGGATTGAGTGTTGAGAGGATGATGATTCCATGCCTCAAGTTCAATCTAGATATTAGAGATAAAGGAACTATATGATAACTCTAAAACTAATCACATATTGTAGCTTGAAGTTGTTCTCCAACTTTCTAGTTACTTGGGTAGTAATGATGTGTTTCTAAATAGCGCTCATTGCTTGCGATGTCATAAATTAGTTATGGAAATTCAATACCAACATAACTTAGAACCTATAGAGTCACACACATAGGATGTACCTAGAATGGGAATTTACTCAAGGATATGGTTTAAACTTGATTATTAAAGTATTAGGTATACAATTTAAACAAGATTGGTTGTCAGAAATCTAAAATGATAGGTTCATATGTATGAACCGACCGGTTTAGGTTGTGAACTGGTCGGCTAGAAGATCAATGAGATTGGATCAAGTATTGACGTTGATGTCATGTTGTGCATTAATAGAATATTAAAATCCAATATTATTGTGAATAAGATACATGGTGAACCAATCGATTCAAGTGTTGAATCAATCATATCACATGTGATCCAACTGGTTTACTCATGAACTGACTAGTTCATGGTTTGTGAGTTCCAAAAAATTCATGAAATTTCATATTCTTGACTCCTAGTTGATCTAGAAGCCCTAAACCTAGCCCTCCTATAAATAGAGGGGTAGTCGAGGATTTTAGAAGACTCAACAATAAGGTTTAACAATTGTTGTCTTCTCACAGTTGTGGTAATGTGAGAACCCAAACAAATCTTACTCATAAAAGGGAGAGACAACAAGGGAGAGACGATGAGGGAGAGCAAGTCAACACTAGCATGTTGACGTTCAAAGGGACAACTCCTTCTTGTCTGAACTAAAAGAACGACAAGAGTTCCCAGTGGTCAGACTAGAGGTATGGAGGCCTTTTCCACCCACTAGAAGGACATCATAAATAGTTGTCTGTGGTGCTACACCAGGAGGACACCGTCGACAACTATCTAAATATTACTTGAGAAGGAAGCACACCGCTACAAGGATAGTCATTGGACATGCTGCAAGACCAGGTATATGCCTTACAATCTTCCTTCCCAATATATAATTGTTGATGTGATTGGTCGTTCAAGGGGAATATGGTAAGAATAAAAATTTTGCTTCCATATTTGACACCATATTTCCCCACTAGGGATGGAAAAAAGTGAACAATCGTATCATTCACCTCTCAAACTGCTCCATTAATCTAAAATCTAAATGGATATCCTATCCACATGGTTCATTTGAAATGGTTTTTAGGGAGAAGACGTCCATGGATGAGCTACCACCATCCAAACCAACCACTATGAGTAGTATCTACATGATATTGTGAGTGACAAGCCCTTATTTGCATGTACTAGAAGTATTACATTAGGCGTCTTATTTTTCCTTCTGTCATAGCATGTCCTTTCTATGATTCTTCTGTTGGCACCCTTCATCTTCTTCTCTTGTAGAGGATAGGGGAGTGAGTGGAAGAAAGATGGGTGGTGTTGCAGTTGGACCATCGTCAAGCTCGATCCAAACGATGCATGTCAGCTCTCAGGTTCCGGCAGCGGCTGGAAGAAAAAGAATATTAGATGGGTCGTCTTTCCCTTCCCCACCATACTAAATGGTTCCAATGAGACTCGTACTGTGTTGTAGGATGGAATGTGGTCCAGGAGGTGTTTGAAGGATGGCCATGTTAGCTATGAAGGATGGCCACAAGTGGTGATGGAGTACACTATCAGTATCTCCAATGACCATGGTGACCGGCTAAGGAGTGGTGATGGTATGACATCAGCTTCTAGCACCACTTGTGCTATGGTGTATCTTTTGCAATGGCTCATGTAGTCTCACCACAAACTAAATGTTTTTATTTCCCTCCTAGCAGCAGCCGAAGGATTCCTATCTCTAGAGTAGTCTACATGGACTGCCTAGAACTCCTATCATTCTTGTAGAATAGATATGAAGAAGTTGTCCCTCCCGTTAGCATACTAGTCACCAACTTGCTCTCCCACAACAATGATCCTCAGTTGTTCTATTCCTTACTATCCCTCCCTTTGACGGGTGGGACTTGCTTGGGCTCTTTATTTGTTACCACAACTAGAGAGAACAATAATTGTCAGAGCAACTGATTATCAATTATATGTGTTGTGCTCTGGGAAGCCCCCAATACTCCTCTATTTATAGGATGGGTTTGGGTCAGGGTTCCTAGTTTGTGCGGGAGTGGAAGGGACTAGAAGATCTTAAATTTTCACAACCTATGATTATCAAAATGGTCTTTTAGCAACCTAGATGGTCTTTTGGCATGCGAGACATTCGTCTCGCACTACAAGATGGTCATTTCACATGTTTCCCAGTCACATACAAAATTGGCAATTTCAATCCATTTAATGCACGACATGATGCCAACGCTAATTTCTTGATACAATCAAATTTTCCATGAACTGAGAAATCTCACTCATGCGGGATAGCCGTCTCAGTCACCCAGATGGCCGTCTGGTGACCGGAGCTGAGCCATTCGGTTCAACAGAATGAATTGCTCGATCACACCTCAGTTTAAGCAGAACTTAGATAATTTAGCTCCAATAAGTCTGATACACCAAACAATCATCTCACTCAGTGATTTGATTGTCTGGCACTCCATATGGACACCTCACTTAGTGATTCAATCATCTGGCAGTGTAGCTAGTTGATATGTTATGTGAATTGAATACCTAAACACTTTAGTAATCAATTCAATCATCATTCAAGATTAAACTCCTCTTCTAGGTTGAGACCTACGTGTGTGACCCTATAGGTCCCATATTATGTTGGAAGTGAATGTCCATAGAAACTTATGACATCACAATCATGTTATGTGTGTGACCCTAGTTGCACATCAATTCTACCCACATAAATGGAAAGTTGGGGAACAACTTCAACCTAAAATCTATGCTTGGTATTATAGTGTTTGTATAATTCCTTTGTGTTTGGTATCCAGATTGAACTCAAGGCATGGATTAGCCACCTTCTTCAACATTCAATCTTGTTTCTTGAACTAGAGTAGACTGTTTGAGATATATGTAAGCTCAATATCACATATTGACTCACATGTACATGGCTATGTATTTCTCAGTCTTGCTAATCAAGAGGCCTAGGATATCATACTCCTATAGGAGGGACTAATCCCATCTCTATCACTAACATTCAGTCCACATGTGTCACAATCACCCAATCATCACCTTAATAACAACTGATGTTTCAAGATTACGTTTGATGATGTCAAAGCATATTGAACTACATGTGATGAGTGTAGTGATTTCAGGTCTAGGATCCCCAAACACCACTATCACTATGAGATATGACTATGACTACCATGGTAATGATTTCCATGTGTTAGTCTCATGGTGGGTCTGTCTGATACACTATTCTCCAACATGTATCTATGTGCTTCGTTTTATATAACCATTGTTGACTTAGAGGTTATACATTTGATAATGACTTAACCATTCCATTCATATGTATCTAATATGTGTATTCAAGATTGATTTTAGGATTTAGGCACATGAAAAGGATCAAATTACACAAGCCCTAGCTTGTCCAAGTTCAAATCAAATGCAATGTAAGTGTGTTAATAAGGAAATCACTTCAAACGACCTTAGAAGAATTTTGTAATCACTTGTATTGATGATATGACTTGTAACTAAGATGAGAAAAATATGTGGGACACTTAATACCAAGTTTTAATCACCTTTTAGCCAAATTATAAAATCGATCACATGTTGTTCATTGGTCGAGTTCCAATCTCGACCGATCCCATGGATTTATTTTTTGAAGATGGTCATCGGTCGAGTTGTGCATTCACAGAGCTTGACCAAACGACCTTCTAACCAAATGCAATTTTGGCTGATCGATCAAGTTTCCCAGAACAAACTCGATTGATAGTGTGAAAATTGGGTTTGTCTTTTAGTCGATCGATCAAGTTACCTTTATTAAAACTTAACCGAATGCACTATACGGAAAACACACAAAAAGTGATTATAACCGTTGGTGACTTGTTTGGACAAAAATAGATCTATTTCCTTGTGCAAAAATGGATATATTTCAGCCCTAAGTGTTCCCTAACTCAAGGGAGCACCCCAGTTATAAATAGGATCCCTTGGAGTTCATTCCAAGTTTGATCATTCACTACATTCAAGGTCGTTGTTATAGTTGAGTGTGCTACTACTCCTTGAGCCCCTTTCTCTCTCTATTTTACACTTCATTTCATGATTTGTGAGCGAGTTAGGCTTATTGTAAGAGAGATCCACCTTTGTGGATGTAAAGCTCTCAATCTTCCACTACTTCACTATCCCCTTCTTATATGAAGAAAAGCAAAAGCAAGCTCCATCGAGTGAAGAAGGAGATGTAGCTGGTCCTCTTTAAGGTTGTGGAAGAGGTGGTGATCTTCTCCAAGTGAAGGAGAAGGCAAAGGCTAAAGATCTAAGAGGAGAAGCAAAGTCCTTCAAGGCAAAAGACTTGAGCTTGAGTGGGTAAGACCTTGGTGAAGGTTGAAGACTCAAGCTAAGTGGGTTAGTTTCTTTGTAAGGTGGATATCTTCTTGTGGTTGGATGGGTAAGTCCTTTGGTGTTCTATTGTTGTAACTCTTATTGGTGATAATATAGAAAAAAACACTTGCAAAGTCCTAGAGGTTGACCTATCTAGGTAGTGGACTGACTCACTTCTAGTTTGAAGTGTGGAAACACTCTACATCCCTTTGTTAAGTGCTTGCTATCAATCTCTCTTATCCTTTCTATGATTGTTAGATAGGACTTCAAATTGACTTTAAGCTATTGCTCTAAAATTGATATAATTTGAAGGTCTAATCTGTTTTATGAGAATTTTTTTAGCTCTATTTACCCCCCCCCCCTCTATAGCCCTTAGATCAAACAAGTGGTATCAGAGCCAAGGATCTTATCCAACAATCTCCCACAAGACGAGAAGATGGGTGAAAACCTACTTAGTTCACTCAACCTAGAGGGAGGCTTCTCCATGCATCCTCCAGTCTTTGATGGCACCAAATTCCTCTATTGGAAGAGGAAGATGAAGTTCTACATTCAAGGGATGAACTTTGATATGTGGAAGGTGATCGTCACACCTTACAAGGAGACAACCAGAGTTGTTGCAACATGGAGTAAAGATGCTCTCATGGAGGCTCAACTCAATGCCAAGGCCATTAGCTTCCTCTACGCAGCCCTCACCCCCACGGAGTTCAACTAAATCTCATCATGGGACACCACCTATGAGATTTGGGAAAATCTGTGCATCACATATGAAGGCACAAATCAAGTCAAGGGGGTAAAGATCTACATGTTAAACATCCCCCTAGAGAACTTCAAGATGGGAAAGAAAGAAAGCATTATGCAGATGTACTCAAGACTCAATGTCATCATAAATGGGTTGTCAGCTTTGGGAAACACTTTAGATAGAGGCATCTTCAACTTAAAGATCTTGAGAACTCATGCAAAGAGATGGGAGTCAAAGGTCACCTCCATTGAAGAAGTGAGGAGCCTTGGTGACATCCAACTGAAGAACTCATTAGCAATCTTGAAGCCCATGATCCTAGACTTGACAAGCAAGAAGAAGAAGCAAAGCAAGAAGAGAAGGAAGCCAAGAAGATCAAAGATAGTGCTTTCAAAGCACAAGCGGAGGTCGTCATACTTCAACAACAACTTGCTTGACAAACTTATCCCTCCTCCTCTAGTGAAGATGAAGGCCCTAGTGAGCATGAAGCCAACTACACCAAGGGCAAGCACTTCAAGGGAAAGTAAGCCTCCTCCTCCTCCTCTACTCTGAGATGCTACAAGTGAAGTCAAAAGGGGCACTACAAGAGTGAATGCCCAAAGTCCAGAAAGGCACACCACAAGAGTAGCTCAAGGAAAGAAGAGGATTACAAGAAGGAGAGAAAGCACAAGAGGAAGGACAAGAAGGGGAAGAGACACAAGAATGCATCTCATGCATCTTGGGAAGCTTCATCTCCAAGCAACTCTAGCTCCAAAGAAGATGGAGAGTGCCACCTTGCTCTCGTGACATGTACAAGTGAAGACATTGGTGAGGTAAGTGAGGTAAGATTGCATGAATTTCCTAAAGAAGATATTATTGACATGCTTATTACTACCCATTCTTCTTTTGCTCAATGTAAATCTAAAAGAAAACAATTAGGAAAAATTATTGATGATCTTTATGCTAAGCTTGAAATTTTGGAATTGAATGAGAAAACCAACCTTGAGAGTAGTAATAATTTGCGAGGGAAATACTTTGATCTTGAACTCCACTATAATGGGGTTGAAGTTAAAAATGGTATCTACCTTAAGAACATTGAGAATCTTGAGGAAGTGAACCAAAATTGCCTAAATGAACTTGAATTGCTTAAAACTGAAAAATGTTGAATTTAAGTTTCTTATTGATGCTCATAGAGAAGAGACAAATGTATATCTCAAAGATATTCAAATGCTAAAATCTGAAAATTCTAGGTTGTTTAGTCAAGTAAATGATTTATCTTCTAGACCTTTATTGCCTAGTGTTAATGTTTCTTCTATCTCTCTTGAAAATGATTCATATCTTACTAAAGCTTTATGTCTTAAGGCTGATCTTGTGCATGCTAAGGATGACATATCTAGTTTATCTTCTACTAATGTTTCTTTGAATGATGATAACCATAGATTGAGAGCATCCCTATAGAAATTCCTCAAAGGAAATAATTCCCTAAATGAAATCCTTGACCATTCTACCAAACAAAGTGGTACTAGTGGTTTGGGATTTGTGGGGGGGGGGCTCAAAGGGAAAGAGTAAGGTCAAAGGTAAGAAAAAGAGTAAGGAGGCCTCTTTCTTTGTAGGAGAGTCTTCGAGCACTGAGAATCCTATGGTTTGTTCTCATTGCAAATTTGATGATCATTATTCTATTTATTGTCCTTACAAGCCTAAGGGGACCAACCCAAATATGAAATTGGTCCTCAAGCTAACTCCGGACCCCAAATCTTGAGTTGGGAACCAACATTCTCCTTTCTTGTAGGAAAAAGATAGATGGATTGTTGATAGTGGCTGCACAAAGCACATGACCAGTGACATAAGCCACTTCGACAATTTCACAAAGAAGAAAGGAGGATTTGTCACCTATGGGGACAACAAAAAAGGTAAAGTCAAAGGTGAGGGTGATGTTGGTGAATCATTATGCATCAAGAATGTTCTCTTTGTGGATGGCCTACATCACAATTTAATAAGTGTTAGTCAACTTTGTGATAATGGTTACCTTGTGCTATTTACCTCTTTTGAATGCTTGATTCTAGATTCCCTCAACTACCAAGTTATATATAAGGGAACTATAAGTGGTAATATTTATGTTTTTGTCCTTAAATCTATTAATCTTGTGGTTGGTAGATGCCTAGTAGTCAACTCGAATGATATTTCTCTTTGGCAACACTGACTTGGTCATGTAAATATGCATCAATTAAAGAAGTTGAGCAAAAAGGACTTAGTCAAGGGACTTCCTAAATTGGATTTTGAAAAGGATGAGGAATGCCAACCATGTACACAAGGAAAGCAAACCAAATCCTCCTTCAAATCCAAAGGAGACCTTAGCACTAAGAGAGCTCTTGAGCTTCTTCATATGGATCTATTTGGACCAATGAGAATGCAATCGCTTCGTGGTTCCAAGTATTGCCTTATTATTGCCGATGATTTCTCTAGATATACTTGGACATTCTTTCTCATTTCAAAAATTAATATGCTTTATGTTTTCTTGAGTTTTTTTAAACGAGTTCAGAATGAAGCTTCTTATCAGATTGTTTCCATCCGTAGTGACCATGGGGGAGAATTTGAAAATGAGCTTTTTGAGCATTTTTGTTAAGAATCGGGCTATGCACACAACTTCTCTCCACATCAAACACCTCAATAAAATTGGATTGTAGAAAGGTAGAATAGGTCTTTATAGGAGATGGCTAGGACCATGCATCTTGAGTATGATACTCCTAAGAAGTTTTGGGCTGAAGCTGTCAGTACCTCTTTTTTTGTGCAAAACCGTATTTTTACTCATCCTTCGCTTAAGAAAATGCCCTATGAGCTATGGCATTATAGGAAACCTTCTATCGAGTATTTCCACATTTTTGGATGTTCTTGTTTTGTTTTGAATACAAAAGATTCTCTTGACAAGTTTGATTTGAAATCGTACAAGGCTTTCTTTCTTGGCTATAGCACTACTAGCAAGGCTTATAGAGCTTTCAATATTGATCTTACTAAGGTAGAAGAATCTATTAATGTAAAGTTTATTGAGACTAACCCCTCTATTCCCAAAGGTATTGTTCCAAATGATGATGTTGCAGATGAAGTAATTCCTATCCTTAAAGAACTCAACATCACTCAAAAGGGAAAAGAGGTGGCTGCTCAAGAGGAATACAAGATGTTGAAAAGAAGGATCCAACTCCTTAGTTTGCAAAGAATCATCCAAAGGAGTTGATTTTAGGTGATCCATTTGACAGAGTGAAGATGTGGGATGCATTTAACAAAGAACAAGCCAACAGTGCCTTCATCTCACAACTAGAGACAAAAGATGTCAAGGAAGCTCTTGGGGATGAAGAATGGATCCTAGCTATGCAAGAGGAGCTGGAACAATTTGAGAAGAACAAAGTTTAGACCCTTGTGCCAAGACTAAGTGATAGAAAGATCATTGGCTCCAAATGGGTCTACCGCAACAAGCTAGATGAAAGCAGCAAAGTGGTTAGAAATAAAGCAAGGTTAGTGGCTCAAGGCTACAATCAACATGAAGGTATTGACTTTGATGAAACATATGCACTTGTAGTTTTACTTGAGTCGATTCATATGTTGCTTGACTTTGCTAGTCATAAAAACTTTGTTTTGGATCAAATGGATGTTAAAAGTGCATTTTTGAACGGTACAATTGAGGAGGAAGTGTATGTCACACAATCTCTGGGCTTTGAACATGATAGTCTACCTAACCATGTTTATTTGTTGCAAAAATCTCTATATGGACTCAAACAAGCACCAATGGCTTGGTATGAGAAATTAAAGAACTTTTTGTTAGATCATGGTTATATCATGGACAAAGTGGATTCACCTTGTTTCTAAAACACACTTCTAACCATTTTCTTATCATTCAAATATATGTTGATGATATCATCTTCGGTGGAACTAACCTTGATCTTTACAAAGAATTTAATGATCTTATGTAGAGTGAATTCGAGATGAGTATGATGGGTGAACACACATTCTTCCTCGACTTTCAAATCAAGCAAACACAAAATGGAAACTTCATCAACCCAGGAAAGTACACAAGTGAATTACTTAAGCTCTTTGGGATGGAGAACACCAAGCCGATGGACACACCCATGTCAAACACTGCCAAACTTGATAAAGATGAAGAAGGCGAGAAGGTAGATGAGAAGCTCTTTAGAGGTATGATTGGAAGTTTACTTTACTTAACTGCCCCTAGACCTGACATAATTTTTAGTGTTGGCTTGCGTGCTAGATTTCAATCAAATCCTAAAAAATCCCATCTTATAGCTATTAAGAGGATTTTAAGGTAATTAACCAAAACCCCTAATTTTAGTCTATGATATCCCAAGTTAAGGGTTACTGCCTATAGTGATGTTGATTATGCAGGTTGCTTGATTGATAGAAAGTACACAAGTGGCACTTGTTTCTTCCTAGGACCATGCTTGGTGTCTTGATTCTCCAAGAAACATACCACCGTGGCATTATCAACCATCGAGGCTGAATACATTGTAGTCGGGAATTGTTGTGCCTAGGTCCTATGGATGAAGTAAATGTTCCAAGACTTTAACATTCATTTTGATGCTTCTACTATCTATTGTGATAATACTACGATAATTAACTTGTCTTACAATCCTATATTGCATAGTAGAGCTAAACATATAGAGGTTCTCCATCACTTTCTTCGTGACCACATTGCCAAGAAGGATATTTATATCACGCATGTAGACATTGAAAATCAGTTGGTAGACATTTTCACTAAACCTCTACCTAGAGAGAAATTTAACTTTATTAGATAAAAATTGTTTATAATTGCTTTGGATGAATCTGATATGCCATCTAGCTAGTTTTCATCTATCGTATATGTTTTTCATTTATCTTGATAATCTTTGCTTGCTAATATGCTTAAAATTAGTTTTTCATGTTCATTCTGCCTTGTTTTTCTCTTATTTTTGGGTATTTTTTGCAAACGCATGTTTAATCACAAAATAGTACCCAATGATGAGTGATATGTACCTAAGTATGTTCAATATACATAATGGACTTGAAAAACAAATTTAATTAGCATTCATATGGCTAGAAATTAAGTTTTATGGTTTTAGGTCAGGTTGACCATCAGTCGAGTTTTCCCAAGACAAACTCGATCGATCCATGGCTGAGAGATTTTTAAAAAATGGGCCAATCATTCAAGTTTCCACTTCACATAACTCGTCCGATCGACGGGTTGAAGCTAACTTAAGTTGGGTTCAACCGACCATTCTCCCTCTCAACTAGAGAAAAGTCGACCGATTCCACTCTCTCAAGCCCTAATCTCTCAACCCTCGACCTTCCCTTCCCTTAACTAGTACGGTTATGGTCTGTAGCTTTGGTTTTTTTAAGCATGTAGTGTCACTTTCTAACCGATGCCTAAGTGGCCGTCGCTATAGAATTTTCTCTATAGAGTCGATTTTTTAAACCAAAGAAAACTGACCCTAGAAGGTAGTGTCGGGTTGGCACAAACCAAAACCTGAGGCAATACTTGCACTGCTGTGTCACTTATATCAAAATAAAACTGACCCAAGAGAGGTACACAAACTGACTGCTGACCCCGATGTCTCTAAGGTCAGTTATATACACAAAATCTGACCCTAGCAGCCTATAAGGATGGTCATATATAAAAAATTGACCCTACAGGTCTATAAGAAACTCACCCTGAGGCTGTAAGGTCGATTATGTTAAAAATGTCTGACTCTACATACCTCTAAGGTCAGTTATAAGTAAAACACCGACCCAACAGATGAACAAAAATGAGTTGCTGATCCTAACATCTCTAAGGTCAATTATTTCAATAAAGTCAACCCTAGAGGTCTCTAAGGTAGGCTTTATCTAAAAACCAACCCAATAGACCCAATAGACAAATAGTTGATCCTATAGTCTTTAAGGTTGGTTATGTTTAAAAATCTGACTCTATAGGTATCTTAGGTCAGTTATAAACAAAAAACCGACCCAACTGATGTACAAAAAATGAGTTGCTGATCCTGACATCTCTAAGGTCGATTTTTTATAAAAAAATGACCCTAGAGACCTCTAAGGTTGGGTTTATTTAAAATCTAACCCAATAGACCCAATAGACTAAATAAAGCTGACCCTAGGGACCTCTAAGGTCAGTTATTTATTAAAAAAAAACTGACCCTAGAGACCTCTAAGGTCGGTTATATGAAGAAAACTGACCCAACAATGGTACAAGTACCTGTATAAATTTGCATTGAGGCTATTAGGTCAGTTATTTTAAAAACCCAACCCTAGAGACCTGCAAGGTCAGTTGTTTAAAATAACTAACAATATAGGGTACAATTTTTTTATAAAAAAATCTTCAGAAACAGAACAAAAATCTTCAGAACAGAGTAGATCAAAACCTGCAATAGAAAGACTTGCAAATGATGCAAGCCAGAAATTCCAAAGCCACATTTGCTAGCTTTTATGTCCATTCGAATTATCAATTTCCAAACCACACATTCATAACAAAAATGATTCATATATTCAGTTGAGTTACACATAATCACATCATAACATTTACAAAATGATAGATTGCAAGTCTGAGATGATATTAATGTCAGATACAAAAGTAAATATGAAAGAGTTCTAAAACCACATACATAAATGGAGCTGACATATTCAATCCAATGCTATATTGACTTCATTTAGAAAAGCATCTGACCACTCTTCTCAAAATTCATTTAAGTCCTCAGGTGTGTAAGGCTGAGTTATAAATATCTACAACAGAAAATGCACATGCTAATATTTTATAAAATGACTACAACTCACTTGTAAATTTATGATGTTATTCTTTATTACCTGATGATCTATAGTCTGAATGTCATGTGGTGCTTGTTTGACTATATCTTGCATATATTTCATTACATAGTAGCCACAAGCCCAGTCATTATTTTGTATAGGACACTACAAATAACGAATTATACTTAATGTTAGTAAACTACTATAAACAAAGTTGAGATAAGACTATAAGAGTTGACATATAAGAGTTGAAAATTAATACATATAAGACTAAGCAGTTGTCAAAGTAGCTACCTTGACATTTTTCAAAGTCAATGTCTTTAATTTTGTGGATATTTGTCCTCCACCTTCACAAAAATCCCTTATACCCCTATCAATTAAATTATAGTTGGTAAAATAGAAATTCTAAATAGAAATATCATGTTGAAGCATTGACTAAATCTATGCTTACTCCATAGTTGGCAATTTCAATTTGTGGCCTCTTACTGTATTTCCCATTGGGTCAAGATAATAAAGAGTCATCAATTTTGGGACAACCACCAATAATTCCCAATGTCTATATCTGAGTAAGAATAAAACAAACATTAAAATAAAGAAATGTATTCATTATTAAAATTATATTGAATAATAATACTTACTTGACATTAAAAGGAATTAGAATAATTTCCTTTCCCACACTAGCAAAATATTTGAATGCAGTAGAGAAGTACTCATTCGCATCCTCAATATGTGTCTCCACCTGACTAGTAATTAAAGGAACTAAGAATCCAACATTCTTTATATCAAAGTTTATGGCCTCGGTATATAAGTGGTTGTATCACATTTATAATTATTTTCATATATAGAAATAAGTTAAAAATGTGTATTGGAATTTTCTATATTGATAGATCCTTACCTTATCCATACTTCTAATATCAAAGTATTTAGCCAATCATACCAAAACAACTCTATAATATCATCAAGAAAAATATAATTGTCAAAGTCCCTCCCAGTTGCATCTTCTGTTAAATTGACCAACATTTGTAATCCAGAGTTTTGGTTGGCTAAATATTGATACAAACCTTTACATTTACTTCCCAACTCATCGAATGTGGATTCTGGAATAAAAGATGGCTTGGGCATAGGAGGACGACTAGTAGAATTTTTACTTTTTGGTTTGCAAACCTGTTAAATAAATTACATACTTATATTACATGAGTTCATATATGCAGTCAAATATGAAAAACATGGTAGAATTCATGTATACCTTGTCATTGATAACCAAGTGTCTAGGCCAACCCACCATAGCACCCTCTACTTCTTCAAATGTACTATATTTAAGATTAGGTATGGGTAGTGGTTTGTCCTCCATTCCGTCATACACAAGATGGATGGACACATGGCAAATGTCATCAGTAATTTGTTGGCAATGGAATGTACCACCAAGGTTGTATACCTTGCCCGCTGCCACAACATTATATTCTGGAACCTCCACTGCAAGTTTATAGTTCATACCAACCTAGAATTGAAATAATATAAGTTATATACAAAGCGGTAAACCAGATACCTACTACAGCTATATATATATATATATATTTATTTATTTATATTTATATATATATATATCATACCAATAACACAATATATAGAACAAACTTACTGTAGATTATTGTGGTGGGTCATTGGGAGTGCTCCCACGACCTTCTACAGTTGGAGCATGGGCTTGTACCTCATCATCTGAGAGACACACAGTTTGAATAGGTTGAGAAGGTTGAGTAGGCTGAAATGAAGACATTGTTTCTTTTACTTTCTATGCTACTAATGCTTCAACTTCCTCTTATGTAAGACCTCTTGCATGACCTCTTTTAGATTGCGAAGGACCAAAATAAGACTTGAATCCTATGCCAGCTCCTAATTCCCTAACACGGCCAGGATGCTCCTTCATACCAAGAGCAACTGATAGTTCATCCATGTGGCCAGTTGGGATGAACTTTCCTTCCTTCCTATGCTCATGGAGATCAATATATTCATAGTTAATAAAAATATTAAATCACAATATCAATTAGATATAAATAAATCTAAGTTTGTGGGAGTTACTCATTACTTAGTTGGGATAAACCTACCATCTTTTGTGCCACCTCCTTAGTTGCAGGGTTGACAATTTCACCTGCTCGATTCTTTTTAGCATCAATCCACTACAAGTGTTGGGGTGGACGCTCAACTTGAGTTGTACTAGACTCTTCTCCAGAAGAGAGTTGCTTCTCTTGTAGTTGGCAGCGGAAGGCATAACCACCGGGCCCCGAGCGATGGTCATGCACATTTTTGGCCCGTCTTTCCTTTTGGGCCTCGTGGATATCTTGATCATTTAAAATGAGGTATTGCAATTTATACTTGGAAAACATATATAAAAAGATTCACCTCCTTAATTGTATAAAAATATTCATACAATACATCACAATCTTTATTACCTGAAACTCTTCTGATTTCCTAGATGCAACAAATCTTTCCCACACCTCAGGATCTAAAAAAATACATATATATGTTGCTTTCTTCTTTTGTTTAGGATTATCTATAAATTCCCTTTTGAGATATGTCTTAAAAGCCCTCCATCATACACCACAATGTTGTCGCACTTTTTTCTTGTGATCTTTTTCATTTAGATGAAAAACACCCTATACATACCAAAGAAGCAATAATGTTGTCTTAAAAATGATATTTCTTTCCAAGCAAACTAAATTAGAATCAATAAACAAAAAACATATTAAAATAATATCACTTCCAGTCACAGATATATATTTCCATAGGAGGTCCTTTAAGGCATCAGAAACATCATGCCAATTTTCTATATCTATTGCCACCTTACTGTGTGCGGTCACCCCTACATAATGCCTGAAAGCACTAGCATGTTCCCTAATAGGTGCTCCTGTCACATCAAACTAGACTGCCAATTTCTCCCCTTTAGCCCTAAGCTCATGTAGTCTACGCATCAGTGTGGGACCTCTACTTTTCTTAGCATCATCACTACCATCCTCATGGTGGTGCTCATGCTCAGAATGTTCATCTTCACTTGCCATTTTAGAACAACCTGTAAGTATACATGATAAAGGAAACATAAGTGATAATAAAAGTACAAGTGGTTGAATGATATATGATGCATATTTAAAAGATTACACATGCTTCAATGAAAATAAAATAAATAATTCAAAGAATACATGCCTCTATTATTGGTTGAGTTGTTAGTCAAGTAAAATTCCTTCAGCATGGTCTTGACATTTATAGTATTCATCAGTGTTAACTTCAACATTTACACTTGGAAAACCAACTGAGAATGGGCTGGAATCATCATACTTTTTGTAGTATTCTTCTTCATTTATAGGATCTACAGTAAACTATCTTTTTCCATGAAGAACGACAAACCAATTTTTATTTGCCGGGTCATCAATATAGAATACTTGTTTTGCTTGGTCTGCCATGATGAATGGCTCATCCTTCTCACCAATCTTTTCAAAATTCACCAATGTGAAACCCAACTCATCCACTAAAACTCCTTTGTTGTTGTCAACCCAATTACACCTAAAGATAGGAACTCTAAAATTTGTATAGTCCAATTCCCATATGTCCTCAATGACGCCGTAATATGACATCTCACCTTCTCGTGGTCTTTTATCTTTGGCACTACCAAAATACAACGAACAAGCTTGAACAGTGACCCCACTATTTTAGACTACATTACTTTCATCTTGACGCTTTGTGTAGTATGAAAATCGGTTTATGTCATAACCTTCATATGACATGACATCCATTTTTGGCTTAAAGGCGAGCCATTTTATGTTCTCAGCAACATTATTCAGTGATTCAGATAGTTGATTAAAGACTTTCTCTTCAAACCACCTAACAAATGTTTGATTATGCTCTCTTTCAATCCACATTGAACTGGATCACAGATGATTTCTCTTGATAAGATCATTGTGTTCTGTGATGTATCTACTAACTTCATCGATGTTGTGTAAAATATACAAATGTGCTTGTTCCCACAACTCACAACTGATTCATTTCACTCATCCTCCCAGAGTTCCTTTGCCACAATAATATTTAGTGTGATGGGAATTTTTTAGATCTCTAGAAGTTTCATAGAAATTCAAAAAATCATTGCAAAAGTCCATCACCTCCCTAGCCACATAACCCTCAATAATACTCCCTTCAGGACGATAACGATTCCAAACATCACCTTTAAAAACACTCATGTAGCGTTTAAATAGATACATCCAGTGTAAGAAAATTGGACCCAACATCTTCACCTCCCTTGTAATATGTACTACAAGATGAACCATGATATCAAAAAATGGAGGAAAGTACATTTCAATTTGACACATGGTAGCAATTACATCTTTCTATAATTTATCGAGAGTATCAGGATGTATCACTTTGTTGCATATTTCATTGAAGAAGAAATAGAGTCTTGTGATTGCAAACCTTACATGCTTCGGCAATATAGATCGAATAGCCACAGATCAAATTTGTTTCATTAAGGTGTGACAATCATGAGATTTGACACCTGTCAACTTTAGATCCTTCTTTGATACCAATCTATGAATATTAGAAGAGTATCTTTGTGGAACATTAATATTATACAAACACTCACAGAAAGTCTTTTTCTCCTACTTTGACAAAGTGTAACAAGTTGGTGGTAAATATGTGCGGCGACCCCTGATCTCCACTAATAATTCTTTTCTTATACCCATTAATTCTAAATCTTTTCTAGATTTGAGTCCGTCTTTAGACTTTCTTGGTATGTTCAATAGAGTACCAATGATGCTATCACAAACATTGTTTTCAACATGCATGATGTCAATGTAGTATCTAATTGCCAAAGATCTCCAATAACAAAGATCCCAGAATATTGATCTCTTCTTGTATATATATTTTTCACGTGCAAGAGTACAACTACTTGAAATCTTTCCAAATTCATTAACAATATGTTTCACCATATCATATACAACATTTCCTGGTATAGGTTTAGGAGCACTTCGTTCCTCAGTTGAACCATTAAAGGTTTTGTGTTGCCTTCGATAAGGATGCAATGGTGGGAGAAATCTTTGATGACCAAGATATATGATTTTACCACCATGTTTCAGTCGGATTGAATCAATATTTTCCTCACAAACAGGACATGCTTTGTATCCTTTTATGCTATATCCAAACAAATTTCCATAAGCTGGAAAGTCATTAATCATGCAAAACAACATAGCATGCAAACTAAAGATCTCTTTACATGAAGCATCATATGTCATAATACCTTCTTCCCATAGTTTCATTAGGTCATCAATTAGAGTTTGAAGGTAAACATCAATATCATTTCCAGGTTGCTTGGGCCCTAATATCAATATTGACAACATGACATACTTATTTTTCATACACAACCAAGGAGGAAGATTTTATATAACAATCATAACAGGCCACGTGCTATGTTGGCTGCTTAATGTACCATAGGGATTCATTCCATCTGTATAGAGTCCATGTCTTAAGTTTCTTGGTTCTTTACCAAATTGAGGGTATAATAAATCAATTTTCTTCCATTGTGGTGAATCAGATGCATGTCGTAGGATGCCATCATCATTGGCCTTTAACTCCCCATGCCAAGACAAATTTTGTGCATCTTCTATATTAGCAAATAAGCGTTAAATTCATGGTATTATTGGTAGATACCACATCACCTTGGAAGGAGAGCCATTTTTAGCCTTAGCTGAATTTGTGGTCTTATACCTTGACGCACCAGATTTTGGACAATTTATCAAATTAATATAGTCCTTCTGAAATAACACACAATCATTTGGACATGCATGAATCTTCTTAGCCTCCATTCCCATTGGGCACATTATTTTGTTTGCTTGATATGTTGAAATTGGAAGCTCGTTGCCATCAAGAAGAATTTCTTTTAACAAATACAACAGTGAAGTGAAACTCTTATCACTCCACCGGTTTTGAGATTTAAGAGTATATAATCGCATCACAACACTCACCCTCATGAACTTAGTACAATCCTTATATAATGGTTTTTCAGCATCATGGACAATGTTTGCAAATAAAGAAGGTGGATCAATGACATTGTCCTAACAACTAGATAGCATCTCATCAACCGTATCATCCTGAATCGGGTCATCCTAAATCGGTTCATCATTGACATTATCATCATTGTCTATATCTTCTATGCCACTAATATTAGTATTGACATTTTCTTATCCATAATTAAATTTCTCTCCTTGCCAATACCATTCATTATAACCTTGTATGATCCCATTGCATATGACATGATTCTTAATTTCCTCAGCAGTATCAACTTTCAAATTGTTACCACAATTTCTACATGGACAGTATAGCCTATCTGTAGGTAGTTTCCTATGTTCCTCAGCAAATCTGATAAATTCATCAAGACCTTTAGCAAACTCTAGTCTACAATGGTTCTTGATAGACTTCCAACTTTGATCCATTTTCTATATCACATTGAAATTAATTATAAAACTAAGCATTTAATATTGATACTATAAGCTGTAAGTTTTTATTGATGGGAAGTTAATTAATTTTATACTAAAGTGTACCACCTATCCCATTTTTGAATATTTAATCTCACTAGTAACTATATAATGTATGTTTAGTCTTGAAGAAAATTTCAGTAGCATTTCCCCTAAGTTCTCCAAGTACACCGATGTAAATGGCAAATAACCACTCACATATGTACCCAGAGAACAAATGAGGAAATCCTACTGAAATTTTCTTCAAAACTAAACATACATTATACAGTTACATCCTAAGTGAGATTAAATATCAAAAAAAAGTCCCAGACCGGGGACTATCCATGAGTAAATTTTGAACGGGTTTCTAAGTTGATACATAAATGTATTATTGTCGTATTTATATATTAAGTTAAACATCATGCATCGATGATCTCATCTATAAACCCTAAAGTGTCAATCTAAGACTACACAATGTCTACCCTCATATTTCTGGAATGTATACAATGATTACATATGTGATTGATAACAAAATGTAGATATGAAAGAATACATATTTTTACTATTGCTTGATTTGAATCAAAATGAAGCCTAATAGCACATTGGGAGAGTGAGAATATTATACCTCATTTGAAGGCCAAAGAAGAAATATATACAAGTCAACAGTAAGTCAACAACACCTGCAACAACACAAATGCATGATTCAATTCTATTATAATGTATTAATTAGGGTTCGATGTACATCAATTTTAGAGGAGCAGGAAGAAATAACAAACGCAAGATTGACAAATCTTGAAGTTTCAACAACTCAGCCACCATGGCCATGCTACCCAGCATGACCATGCCATCATCGTGGTCGTGCTTCCCAGCACGGTCATGCTACCTAACAAATATTGGAGTGAATCGAAGAGAAGGAACTCACAAATGGACATGGGCTCGGAATTTCCTTGCTGGTCTCGCCTACGAGTCAAGGGAGTCGCCGCTAGGTCAGAAGGAAGCTCGAGCAACATCACAACGGCTTGATAACAATAGCATGGCCGCTAGGTCAAGCTCGAGCAACAGCACTACTGCTCGGTAGCAGCACCATGGCCGTCGGAAGAGACACGACGTCAGGGATGCTCGTCGGAAGGGACACGACATCAGGGATGTCTCGTGGGAAGGGCACGGTAGCAGTAGCATGGCGTTGGGCAGCACGGTGCGGGAGCGAGGCATGGCATGGGAGCAGCAGCACGACATCTTCTTTCTTCACCCGATCGACCAAAGTGACAATACTGATGTACTTAGTCCGTGGACCTGAAAAATGGGGGCACCACTTCACATGTAGCATCAGTTTTCTCTATTAACCGACGCTATAGAGGGACCCGATAGTTTCGGTTAACAGAGAAAACTGACGCTACAGGTGAAGTGGTGCTCGCATGTTTTAGGACCACCTGTAAGGTTGGGTAACCTAAAAAACTGACCCTATAGAGTGGTGCTACAAGGTCGGTTATTTTCATAAAACTGACCCAACAGGTCCAAAGAGGTGCCCTCATTTTTTGTTGACCCTGTAGCATCAGTTATTTGGAAAAACCGACCCTATAGATCAAGGTGCGAAGCCAAAATCGCACACATTTTCACCGTGGGAAACCTGTAAGATCAGTTTTTATGATAAAACTGATGAATAGTGTATTAGGTCAGTTATTCTAGTAAAAATGACGCTAAGGGCAGCGACGTTATTGGCCAAAAATGTAGTAGTGTTACCTAGCCCTAATTTGACATAGGGAGACCTTCCCCCTAGCTAAACCTAGGTGTGTGAATGTCTTTGGGGTGTGTTTGGTGTTTTGATCACTTCTTCCTCTTCGTTTTGCCTCTATGGATTCAAATCGAAGGAAGTGAGCTTCCCCTAGCAATGCACCATCCACCTCCTCATCTTCCCGCTTGATTCCTTTCGATGAGACCCTTTTTGTCTCAAATGAGGTTGTTAATTGGTATAAGGATCTTCTTCCATGGAGTCCTTTTCCTTTTAGAGTCCTTTTTTTTAGCCCAGCCCTAGACACCAAGCTATCATTGATCAAGTGGTGAGGTTGCTCCATGTTCACCGCCTATCAGCCCTGAGTGTCGAGTGTGAGTTCTTTCACAATTCCATGTCTAGCACGAAAGTCGTTCACAAATTCTATGCAAATTTGCATTGGAATTATCACACTCTTGTACCCCCTCCTAAAACTCAAATTATCCTTACTTTTATGATAGTCGAGAAGAAATTGCAAATCTCAAAGGATATCTTGAACATCTTTTTGTCAGGTGCCAATGAGAATGACTCATGGCGTAAGGATTATGGTGAGTATTTTGACCTGCTTGACCCTGAAGGTTTCTACTTGAAATGTGATATCACACTTCCTGACATCCATCATTACTTGATGAAACCTAATGTTCCCTATAAGAAGAAGAGCACCCTACCCTCCTCTGTAGATCTCAAAAAGCATATATTATCCCTAGTGGTCAACTGCAACATCCACCCCAAGAAAAACCAAATAGATATTGCAGAGAACACTGTGGTTATGACGTACTGCATCTTAGAGAATGTTAGAGTCAAGTGGTATAGATGCATCCTCCATCACATGACTTTATTTGACTCTGGAAAGAACACCCGTGGCACCCATCCTCCATACACTGCCTTGATATGCGGTCTTTTTTAGTTCGCCATTGAGAAATCAATCTTCTCTAACTTCCACTACAGACCTGCCAGGAAGAGAGTGTGTATTAGTGAGACCATTATCCATAAATATGTGCCTATCGTTTCCTCCACCACACTCAGTGCCTCTTCCTCTACCTCTGCCTCTGCCTTTGCCTCTGCTTCAACTGCACCTACCTCTACCTGAACCCCTACTCCTCCACCTCCTCAGCCTACTCAACCTAGATGTGCCTCATTCTGTGTGTCCAATGAATCCCTCATGGGTTATATGATACACCAATAGGCATACAACCTCTAGGGCTAGGAGCATCTGCACCAGGATTTATGTTCAATCATGTCTAACATGAACTTATCCTGTGCACACTCATACCCCACCTACCAGCCATACCCCGGTAGTGAATATGAATCCTATGCATACAATCACTTCTACCTTTCTCCTCCACCTACACCTGAGCCTTTCACTGTTGCTCCCACACCCTCTATTGGTGGTGGACATGCTGTAGTCATCCTGCCTCTACCTACTAGCCCCTTGGCCTCTCTGTTTGCTAGTCTTGGTGATTCTGCTCCTTCCTTCCCTCAGGCCAATGAGCTCTGTGCTCTTAGTATGACTTGGGATGAGCAAAATGCTCGTTGGCGTAATCGTCACTTTGGTCCTTCTGTTGATGAGGAGATGCCTGACCAGGCTGATGACGAGATTGATGATGTTGGTGATGATGAGGATGTTGGTGCTGCATCTGACGATGGTGATGGCTCTGGTGGATCTGGTAGTGACTCTAGTAATGAAGGCGATGTTGTTGCACCTTTAGACAAAGATGATGACTACAAACATGATGTCAAGGATGATGATGTTGTAGATATAGATAACTTAAATGTCTAGATGTTCTTAAATAGCTTAAATGTCTAGATGTTCTTAGTTTTTAGTCTAGTTTGTTGATCATATATATCTTTCTAGGCTATTTTGTATTAGAAACATCTGGGCACATGATTTGAGTTGTACTATTTTATCTTTAGCTTTCATCACTTTTGACTTGTAGTTGTTTTTATGAGAACTTGCACTCTGAGTTGTAATCTATATTATGTGCACTCTTACTCTTTGATCTGTTATATCTTATGAGTTGGTGCCTTATTTCACCATATTTTGATTATGACTTAGCATGTTTGGTTCTCTCGTCTCTGTTTGATGTATGTTTTTGAGATTGCATGTTTGGCTATCGGCTTGATTGTGTTTGGCGAAGACCTACTTATATGTTCTTCTACCCTCCTTCCTTTTTGATAATGTCAAAAGGGGGTGAGAAATTCAATGTTTTGTAGCTCAACCATATTGTTTTTTATTTCCTATGTGATCCTTTTCTTGTTCATTGTATGTTTTATCATGTGACTTGCTAAAGGACCATATAGTATATATGTCATGTTGTTTTTTGTAGATAGACTAACTATGCATGTTAGAAGTAAGCATAGATTGAGGGGGAGCAATTCACATTGTTCAAATCTTGAATCCCCTTGCAATTCACAAGGCAAAGGTATAACTTCAATATCCTTTTCAATAGGATTGAGGAATGGTTTGTGATTGTCAAAAAGGGGGAGAATGTTGACCTAGAGGTTATACATTGTCCATATTTTTATAATGACTTAACCATTCCATTCATATGTATCTAATATGTGTATTCAAGATTGATTTCAGGCTTTAGGTACATGAAAAGGATCAAATTACACAAGGCCTAGCTTGTCCAAGTTCAAGTCAAATGCAATGCAAGTGTACTAATAAGAAAATCACTTCAAATGACCTTAGAAGAATTTTGTAATCACTTGTATTGATGATATGACTTGTAACTAAGATGAGAGAAGTATGTGGGACACTTAATACCAAGTTTTAATCACCTTTTAGCCAAATTAGAAAATCGATCACAAGCTATTCATCGATCAAGTTCCAATCTCGACCGATCTCATGGATTGATTTTCTGAAGATGGTCATCGATCGAGTTGTGCATTCACAGAACTCGACTGAATGACCTTCTAACCAAATGCAATTTTGGCTTATCGGTCGAGTTCCCCAGAACAAACTCGACTGATAGTTTGAAAATTGGGTTTGTTTTTTAGTCGATCGGTCGAGTTACCTTTATTGAAACTCAACTGAATGCACTGTACTGAAAATGTAGAAAAAGTGATTATAATCGTTGGTGACTTGTTTGGACAAAAATAGATTCGTTGTGTTGTGCAAAAATGGCTATATTTTGGCCCTAAGTGTTCCCCAAATCAAGAGAGTATTCCCAACTATAAATAGGACCCCTTGGAGTTCATTCCAAGTTTTCTCATTCACTACATTCAAGGTCCTTTCTATAGTTGAGTGTGCTACTACTCCTTGAGCCCCTTTCTCTCTCTAGTTTACACATCATTTCGTGAATTGTGAGTGAGTTAGGCTTATTGTAAGAGAGCTCCACCTTTGTGCATGTAAAGTTCTCAATCTTCCACTACTTCCCTGTCACCTTCTTACATGAAGAAAAGCTAAAGAAAGCTCCATGGAGTGAAGAAGGAGTTGTATATGGTCCTCTTCAAGGTTGTTGAAGAGGTGGTGATCTTCTCCAAGTGAAGGAGAAGGCAAAGGCTGAAGATCTAGGAGGAGAAGAAAAGTCCTTCAAGGTAGAAGACTTGAGATTGAGTGGGTAAGACCTTGGTGAAGGCAGAAGACTCAAGCTAAGTGGGTAAGTTCCTTGGTAAGGTGGATATCTCCTTGTGGTTGGATGGGTAAGTCCTTTGGTGGTCTATTGCTGTAACTCTTATTGGTGATAATATAGAGAAAAGCACTTGCAAAGTTCTAGAGGTTGACCTCTCTAGGTAGTGGATTGACTCACTTCTAGTTTGAAGTGTGGAACCACTGTACGTCCATTTGTCAAGTGCTTGCTATCAATCTCTCTCATCCTTGCTATGCTTGTTAGATAGGACTTCAAAATGACTTTAAGCTATTGCTCTAAAATTGATATAATTTGAAGGTCTAATCTATTTTGTGAGAAATTTTGTAGCTCTATTCACCCCCCTCTAGAGCCCTTAGATCCAACAACCATATGATGACTAATGAGACTCTATCATCTACCAACTCACACTTTGATCTTGCGTGTCATTTTCGTCTATCAACCTTCCACAATAACAACTGATCAGAGACTTAGTGAGAATATATATGTGCCCTTAATGTTATTCTCTAGACATTTATAATGTTATATCATTATCTCATAACTGAATTAAATAGAATAAATTGGAAGCTTACCTTTATTTATTAATCAAATCAATTGCAAATTATGCCATTACAATCATCATATGATTGGATCTCGGGGCAGACATACCAGCATGTAGGTGGTGTAATATCTACTGTGCAGATTACTGGAGATGTTGTCTGTGAGGTTGGGAGCCTAGAGGTCTGGAGGTCGTATTCTGGGAGGTCATGCACGTAGAGAAAAAACAACCAGATAAGTGCCTCCACCTCTTAGTAAGAACATAACGCCACAAATAGATGATAAGTAATGGAAGTGGTTTAGATAACCACGATACCCACACCAAACTAATTGATTTTTAAAATCAACCGAACCGCAATCTTGCAGACACATGGTGTTGGATATTTACGATGCATATGAGAGTGGTTTTGGTTCGGGCGATGGGTTCTCAGTTTTTTTTCCAAGCCTATTATCCATAGTGGTATCAAAGCCACGCCAATTTACTATGTTGTGTGATTTAATCGATATGATCAATTTTTTGGAATCATCATTTATTTATTACATGTGATGTGAATATTTAAATGATTAATGTGCATACTTGATTAAATAGCACATATGATCTTGATATATATATGATATATATGCAATTTATACACTTCACTTTTGAAGGTGGATGTAAGCATTCTTATGTCAATACCCCATGTATCTTTGTGCATGGTTGAGTGGTTTTTATTTTTAACTTTTAACTCAGTTTGCATACCAAGCCTCTCTCTCTTATTCCATATGCAAGTTAATGCTTTCCTTTCTATGCTTCCCTTAAATGTAACTTGAAGTTTCCCTATTACAATGTAATAAGTTAAGTAGGAATAGGATAGTTTTCTTTCCTATTTTGGCAAAGAGAAGGCATCCTGCACAAGATGAGTCGAGCAACGTAGAAGTCCAACTGATTGTTTGGAGGACTGAGGAGTCTAGATGACAAGAGGAGCCAATCGATCAACTGGAGGAGTCCATACACCACTTGAACCAGAGGCTAGTTACCAATCCAAGAGACCAATCGAGCGACTACGAGGTCAACCTGTCAACTCAAGGGTTGAGCCGACTGACCAGAAAGGTTCCAGCATAGTTTTTTAACGAATAGGTTGTTACATATGATGTGGATCCTATGAGGTAGCAATTCTTTGTGGCTTTAAAGAATTACATTAGTATGGACATAACCATCACTCATATTTCATAATTGCATGTTTATCATGTGAATATAGCATGTATACGATACGTACTATAAGTATGTGGTCATTGGATATGTATGTGTATTTATAGAAATATAAATTCCTCAATCCAATATTAAGTCTTAGATGTTTCCCATAAGAAACACACATGAAAATCTTGATCAACTAAGTGTGGGCATGCCAAGCGTGTTTTGCCATCTATCTCATGGAAGTGTGATCGTAGTTGTGTGGGCCTGCCAAGTAGGGTGCATTACTATCATGTTGGATTTTGAGTCAAAATTAACTAGGTGACCTTAATGAGATTAAGTTCCTAGAAGCATGCATATGGATTGTGACAAATATTTGTTCACACCATCTATCCAAGAACTGCATGAGATGCAATTGGTAAACATTGTCTACCTTAATAATTGGTTATGGATGTTGTCGTTGGCTGGGTAATAACTTAATTGTTTTGGGTCTTGGCTCACTAGAAGATTGTACACTAAAATATTTTGAACTTATATGTGTGGGTTATCAATTTGAACAAAATATTGTGAGATATAATTAAATAGAGGTCTAATTAAACACCGTCCAATTATATTTTCATAAGATCCAATCAAAAATGTTTTTGAAAAATTGCAAATTTTCATCTAGAAACAAATGGTAGACAATCTTCATTGTGAAGGATAAACTTAATGAAAAAAACTTCCATGATTGGTTTTAGACTTTGAGAAGGGTTCTCAATGATGAGAAGAAGTTCTATGTCCTAGATACACCAGTGCTAGAGGAACGCGCTCCTGATGCGCCTAAGGTTGAGGTAGATGCTTATTGGAAGCATGCCAATGATGCCTTAGACATTAAGAACCTTATGCTATGTTGTATGAACTATGAGTTGCATGAGAAGCATGAAGACATGGGGATTCTTGAGATGGTAACACATCTTAAGAACATGAATCAAAATCATGCTAAGTAAGAAAGGTACACTGTCTGAAAGGCATTATTTAAGTGCAAATTGATAGAAGGAGATCTTATAGAGACCCATGTGCTCAAGATGATTGGACATGTGGAACATATAGAGGTAGGGATTACCTTTGAGCCAAGATTTTGGCACGGATATGATTCTACAATTGTTGCCCAAATCATACAGCTAATTTATCAAGTGTTATTACTTGAGTAACTTGGCCAAATTGATGTTAGTTGCTTAGCATGTTGATAAATGGTGAAGCATGAATGAGGAAGGACAAAATCGTGATGTTGATCAAGAGAGAAGAGTCCAAGTACAAAAGCAAGGTCAGGAAGAGTTATGAGGCTAAGTTGAAGTCCAAGTCTTCAACAATCAAGACAAGGAGGAAGGTAAGTGCAAATGGAATTTGTCCTTTGCACTTAAAGGGACTCAGGAAGATAAAGTAGGGGATAGAGATTTTCACTTCAGGTATATACATTATAGAGATAAATGTGTCTACTTCTTCATCTTGGGTACTAGATACCAGATGTGGGTCTCACATATGTTCAAATATGAAGGATCTGAAAAGAAGTAAGCCATTAAGAAAGGGTGAGGCTGAATTGCATGTGTCAAATGGAGCAAGAGTTTCTACCACTGTAGTTGGAGCCTATAATTTATCTCTACCCATAGGGCTTGTAATAGAGTTAGAGAATTGTTATTTTGTACCTCCTATTAATAGAAACATTATTTATGTATCTTGTACGAACAAGAATGGATTTGAATTTCATATAAAGAATGGTCAATGTTCTATTTCTAAAGATGAGATCTTTTATGGTAGTGCCCCAATGTCCTATGATCTTTATTTGTTAGATCTAGATACAAATGTTTATAATGTAAATACAAAAAGATTAAAACTCAACAACACAAACAAAAGATACCTTTGGCATTTTCATCTAGAGCACAACAATGATAAATGCATATCTAGACTCCATAAAGATGGATATGTAGACTCTTTTTTATTTCAAATGAATAAAGAGATGTGAATCATGTTTTTTGAGCAAGATGACAAATAATCCCTTCACTGGTAATTGTGAGAAGGAAAACTATCTATTAGGACTCATACATGTGGATCAAGAAGTTTATTTTTGAAGTTGGGGTGGTTCCAAGCATCATCGATGCAGTAGAGCTACATTGTGATAACAATGGAGCTATTGCACAAGCTAAGGAACCCAAATCACATCAGCATTCCAAGAACATAAAATGGTGGTTCCATATCATACAATAGATTTGTAAAATGAGGTGATGTGAATATTTTCAAAATACCAACTGAAACTAATGTGGCTAACCCATTGACAAAAGTACTTTCACAGCAGAAGCATCAAGGTCATGTTAGATAACTTGGGATTGAGTTCAGGGGTGATCGTCTCTAAAGTGCAAGTTGGATTCTGTTGGTATGTATTCCTAGAGAGACAATCATATGATGAATGTAATGGCATATATTGTAAACAATTTCATTAACAATAATGACAACCTTTATCTATTTGTTTGTTCAATTATGAGATAATGATATAGCATAATATATGTATAAAGGATGATGTTACTTGATGATGTATGTCTTTAGGTTTAGGACCTAAACAATGACATCATAGGAATGATAAGATTACATACATTCTTGTATATCCCTAGTCTGTTATTATTGTGGAATCTGATAGACAACAATAACACACAAGATTAGAGTGTGTGTTGGTTGATGATAGTATCTCATTAGTCATGATATGTGATATCAAACCAAACACATAGTTACTTGTTAGAGAACAGTGTATCAAACAGACCCACCTTGAGAGTGATGCATGGAAACCATTGAATGGTAGTCAGAGTCATCTCATAGTGATAGGTGGAGATTGTGGTTCTTAGACCTAAAATTACTACACTCATCACGTCATTCGATGTACTTTGACATCATCTAACATGACCTTTAATAAGGATTACCATAAAGATGATTCTTAGATACATTGTAACACATGGGTATGACTATGAGTGATGTAAATGGGATTTGACCCTCCTACCAGAGTTGATATACTGGCCACTTGATAAGAGAGATTGAGAAATCAATGCCCATACTCATGTGAATCAATATATATGATATGTGGGCTCACATGTATCTCAGACAGTCTGCTCTAGTTCAAGGAACATGGATTGAATTTCGAGAGGATGATGATTCCATGCCTCAAGTTCAATCTACATATTAGAGACAAAGGAAATATATGATCATTACACTAATCATAGATTGTAGGTTGAATTTGTTCTCCAACTTTACCATAACTTGGTTAGCAATGATGTGTTGCTAGAAACCTCTAATTGCTTGTGATGTTATAAATTAGTTATGGACATTCACTGCCAACATAACTTAAGACATATAGGATCACACGCATAGGATTTACCTAGAATAAGAGTCTAATCATGAATATGGTTTAAACTTGATTATTGAAGTGTTAGGTATTTAATTTAAAGAAGATTTAGTGCCAGAAATCTGAGACAACCAGTTCAAATGTATGAATCGATCAGTTTAAGTTTTGAACCAATCGATTGGAAGGTCAATGAGATTGGATCAAGGATTGATGTTGATGTCATGTTGTGCATTTAATAAAATATTAAAATCCAATATGATTGTGAATAGCAAACATGGTGAACTGACTGATTCAAGTGTTGAACCAATCATCTAGGTTCAGTGATGAACTGTCCATTCGTGGTTCACATGTTCTGAAAAAATCATGAAATTTCATATTTTTGACTCCCAATTGATCTAGAAACCATGACCCTGGCCCTCTTATGAATAGAGGGGTAGTTGACAATTTCAGAAGGCACAATAATAAGATCTGAAAAATTGTTGTCTTCTCATAGTTGTGGTAACATGAGAACCCAATCAAGTCTTATCTTAAAAGGGAGAGACAATAAGGGAGAGATAACAAGGGGGAGCAAGACAACGCTAGCTTGTTGTCGTTCAAAGGGACAACTCCTTCTTGTCTGTTCCAAAAGAGAGACAGAAGTTCCATGTGGTCTGTGTGGACTATGTAGCATGGAATCCTTTGCCACGTGCTAGGAGGATCTCGTCAACTGTTGTTTGTGGCGCTACACTAGGAGGCCACTGTTGACAACCATTGAGTGCTGCTTGAGAAAGAAACACGCCGTCACAAGGATAGTCTCTAGACTAGCTCTAGGACCATGCATATGCCTTGCAGCCTTCTTTCCCAATCTATAGTTGTTGACACAATCTGTTGTTCTAGGGGAATATGGCAAAAAAAATTGTTTCCATTCACATATATGATGCCATATTTCCCTACAATAGCACCATGGATGGTGGTTGACAGTGTCCTCCTAGAGTCGTGGAAACAACCTCTATGCCTCTATGTTGTCCACACAGACCATTGGGAACTCCTAACCTTCTTCTAGAATCAATGGAAGGAGTTGTCCCTTTATGTTTTCAACATGCTAGCATCGACCTTTATCCCCTTTGTCTAAATATCTCCCTTTTACAGGTAAGATGCATCTGGCTGTCACACTACCACAACATTGATATGAGGAGTATCTAGTATTGAGATCCTTGGCTACACCCTACTTTGTATAGATATGGATGGGCTAGGGTTTCCACAAACTTGGGGACAAATGGGATGGATTTTATGAATTTATGGCTACTGCGAATAACTAGTCAGTCGATTGGATACTAGTTGGTGCCTTGGCTATTTTTCCTATTTAGAATAGTATTGGATTTTAATGCAACAATTATTTCTCATCATGATGTTAGCATCAATTCCTTGATCCAATCCTATTGATCATCCGGTTGGTGGACTAGACTTTTCATTCCGTCAAATGGACACTCCAATCAGCCAACTCCAGTGTTGTTTAAGTTCATTACCTAAACACTATAGTAACCAAGCTAAATATAATCCATGAGTAAACTCCTATTCCAATTTCATCCTTTGTGTGACCCTACAGGTCCCAAATTACATTGGTAGTGAATGTCCATCCAAAGGAATGAGTGGTATCTAGCAACACATCATTGCGACCCAAATAATTGGAAAATTGGAGAACAACTTCAACCTACATTTGTGATTAGTGTTATCGTGATTGTATAGTTCCTTTGTTATTGATATCCAAATTGAACATGAGGGATGAAATTGTCATCATCTTAATATTCAACTATGTTCCTTGAACTATAGCAGACTGATTGAGACACATGTGAGGTCACATATCATATATTGACTCGCATGAGTATGGTCATATATTTCTCAGTCTCTCTTATCAAGTGGCCGGGAAATCAACTCTGACACAAAGGAAAAATCCCATCTACATCACTCACAATCATTCCCCATGTGTTACAACATACCCAAGTACCAAATTTATGCAACCCTTATTCAAGGCATGTTGGATGAGTACATCAAACAACATGCGATAAGTGTAGTGATTATATGTCTAAGAACCACAAGCACCATGTAACATACCCAACTTTGGGTACCTTACACATACCTCCTCTTTCCTTAGAATCATTTTACTAAAATAAAATAAATCAGTGTTCCCAAAAATTATATTATGAGTAGAAACTTAGTTTCAACATACTTATAAAATATTCATAATACATAGAAATAATAGATATGATGTACTAATGTCCCAAATAATATAGATTCATCCTCAAGCATACTAGTAAGAGTAAAGGATGAAGAAATTAAATTAAAATAAGATATTGTGATACATTGGTGTCATTAAAAGAAGTAGGTAGTATGAATATGTAAAAGGTAAATTACTTAAAATGCAAGTAATGTGATATTATAGGAGATGCTTTCAAAAGGTAAATTTAAGGCCAAAATTGAATCCCTCATGCTCTAGTTACCATAAGCAGTTATTTTCAAGTCAGTTGGACTTCCTTTACCCTCATAATTAGTTGAATGAATATGCAAACTGTAATATATAAATGCCTATCGCATGTGAAAAAGGAAACCTACTTACTCCTAATTAGCATGCCCTTGAAAATGCTTGACAATTGGACATCAATTTCTTTACCAACTAAATGGGTATTAAAACCCTTAATTACCTTAGGTTTTAATAGTGGTATTTGACTAAGCAATTAAATATTTCCTAAACCACATTTCTCCCCTCATTGTAACGCCGCATGCGTTATCCTTTCCCCTTCAGCTACGTGACATGTCGGCTGGCAACGACCACTGATCTCACCTTATGCCCCTTCTCTTCTCTCCATCCCATCTTTCTTTTCCTCTTCTCTGCCTATCCCTTGGCACCCTAAAGCCCTAGCGCCCAATGTGACAGATGTAACTACTGGGATACCCACCATCCACTACCTCGTCTTCCTCTCCCCTTCCTCTCTTCCTCCGTATCCTATATCTCCTCCCTGGTTCTTTCCTTTCCTCTCATCCTCCTCACCCAACCCTAGCTGCCAACACACTCTCCTTATGCCCAGGCCCAGTATCTAGGCGACTATGAGATCCTAGATCTACCACCAACCACAACCACTAGCAATGACAATCAGGAGTCTACAGATAGCACAACTCCAACACCCACACCTCTGCAATCGCTCCCTTCTCCCCTACTAGTGCAATCACCTCCGCCATGATAACAACAAGGTGCCGCCACCTACTTTAGAAGCCTTTCACCACTATGTTATCCATCAAGAAATGGAGGAATAATGTCCTTTCTTCATATGCAACTCTACCTTCCACATCCCTAGCCTCGGTGACCTAGGTGACAGACTAGCAAAGGTCTACTTCAAGCCTACAATCATAATCTAGTACAAGGATGAGGAGAAATGGTTCCCCTTAGAAGAGATCCCATTCATGGTCCTCATAGTGATGCAAGAACCCAGATTCAAACTATCTCTAACACCTTTCATGTTAGCATCTATAGCGTCATCGTGAACCAGCATTGCACATTACCTTTGTTGCTTTTCCCCCTAGACCTACACCTCCCTCTACACCTACTATGCCATCAGGCCAGTGCTGGATCTTGCCAGGAGTCAGATATTTCCATGTCATCCCCATTTTTAGGCTACTTCAACCCGACCAAGCCCGATTAAAAACACAACCAGAACCTTGACGCTAACATCCCATTCTTGGTCATTCCAGCTTGTGCACCCACCTCAACAAACTTGTTTCCGTCTCAACACCATCAGACTCCCTCATCATCTCTAACCCGCCACCACCTTTCTTCATCCCAACGGTGTTGGGAGGAAACCACTTTCCCCTCTATCGTCAACATCGTGACCATGGTTGCCAACTACGATGGCAAATACCAATGACCTGCAACTCAACCTGCATAAACACCACCTTCTCTAATAGCAGGAACTCTAGAGATCAGTGGACTCTTCACAGCTACATTACTATTGAACCTCCACCTACTCCTTTCTACATCATACACCTTGGCAACAGAGCAGTGCGGCCACCTAGTGTAGTAGAAACTGCTAGCTCCATTAGTGACCAAGAAGTGGGTTGGCTACTTGATTCCTCTAAAATCAGATGCTTCCATATCCCTTTTTAGTCTCACTATCATCCCACCATCTTCCTCCTCACCTCCTCTTCATCTCATTCTTATTCTACATCATGGCATTGTTAGTTCTCTAGTGTCTGCCACCTTCCCCTCTAGTTTATTCTCACCATACACAAGGCACGCCAGCACCACCATAAATTCATGGTCTCTGGGACAACCTTGGGCAGTGTATAACCATGGCCACTGTCATTCACCCTCCTTGCACCAGTAACCACGGCAGTATGGGAATAGTAGTGCCTAGACATAGCCACTGACAGTGTGGACTCCAGGCCCCACCAAGCATTGGACATCTCCTCATTTGAACATGCATCCACTGACTCCATGATTGAGATTCATACCTACCTCAACATCAATCCATTCATAAAATCATCATGGAAAATAGTTCAATCCATGTTGGTGAGCAGGTAAACTTCCATGTCCTGCATTTTAGATTCACATTCAAATGTAGGACTAATGCCACATCTGAATCAAATCATATAAGATAAAGGAAAGACTATGATGAAAGCCATTTGAGTAGCTGATCAATCCACTCCATCAAATTAGTGTATACATCTCAATATATGGGTATGCATGGAACATGCCTATTTGTTAACACCCATTAACCTAGAATATGTATCTTTGTATATTATATATTACATCAAAGATATACTGGATGGTAATCAAACTTAATGATATAAAGCTAGTTTAAGATAATAATGTAGACCTTTTGATCAACAACCCAATACTCATCTTTTAGTTATGAATAATAGAGTTCTTTTACTAGCAACCAATAAATTTTTAATTTATCATTTAAAGAAATAGCTATGACACATATATCATACATATGATAAAATAAGGAAGATAGAATGTTAGATGTAATTATGGATATGATAATAAAAATATAACATTGTTGATACATCATCTTAATATTGCTATATATGAACTAAATTCCTAGATTCACATGTTTATTTAATGATACTTGGAACTACTTTATCTACGTTGGTCCTTTTAGTAATCAGTGGGGGTATAAAAGTGAAACAATTTTTAAGACGACACTTTTTTATTATCATATATGTGGATATATTGTTTCTTTTAAAAATAAATCCACTTTAGATAACATGCTAGTGGACCATACAAAGATCTGATATAATCATACTACCAATATGGTGCATATTTGTATTTACCACCTATTTAAGAATTAGATAATAAAATGTGTACACATTATAAATGCATACTAATAATGATGTTAGAAAAAGAATATGACAATTGGCAAATAGAAATGGTTATCAGAGAAAGAAACTCCACTCTTAATCAAGAATATTGATAAGAAGTAACTAAAAATATCAATATATAGCCATAGTTAACAATGACACACATGAGTATTCCTAGACCCTAATTTTATACTAGAAAAACAATAATAGGTCTAGTTATGGTCTCAATTATGAATCAGAGATGGTATACTAATGTGTGTACAATACACTTCTAGGTTGAGAAGGACTAACTTTGAAGTTCATCCATAGAGATAGGGTTGGTATTCAAGATTAGATATGTACTCCTCCCTATTTTTTTACTGTGCATTTGTATGACTAAATTTTCTCATATTGAAGCAATTCTTTAAATACTTACTATTTTTCTCCACTTGTTGACATATCCTATTTTTCTGAGATTATCATTGACAGACTGCTATTGTGCTTGTATTATGACACATATCCTGATGAATAATGTATCTTGCCACACTATACTATGCATGGTAGATAATTTGACTAGCTAACTATCATAGTCGCTTATGCGTAACCATTAGGGTGTTCTTTTCTACCCAAGGTGTGCTTTTTTACCCTTATATATACAAAGGCATGCTTTTTTGCCTATGGTTGTGCTTTCCTACCCAATATATATTTAGGTCAATGACTCAGTGGTTTCTTGGGCCTACTATAGTTAATTTAGTCAAATATATCTACACAAAAATGATTATGATTGTTGTGATATTGTGAATGGTTAATAGCAAGATGTGTTACCTCAGTTCTTTGTTTACTTATATGCCTCATTCTTTTGGAAATTCCTTCTTTTGTTAATTCTCATTGAAAATTACCTACTTTTAATGGCCCCCTTTTGTTGGGAACATATTACTTTACTTTTAAAATAATTTAATGCCCTAGCTAATCTTCTATTATACATACTTAGCTTTTACTGATGCATACCTTGTTTCCCTATTTTCTAGGTGTTCTCTCCATAAAGGTGTAGGTGCTTTATAGGAAAGAGACTCAGGATGATCGTGAGCTAATTGGTGGACATAAGGACAACTTGAGATAGCCTTGTTTCCCTCTGCATATGGGCTTATGTGTATATACATGTAACATTTTTATTTTATGTACCACCCTTAGGGTGAGAAAGTTATGTTCATGGAAACAATTTGTAACTTTATAAATAGTTATGTTTTCTACTGCCTAAGTATTTCATGGCTCATGTCTATACCATTGAGTGGGCCCACTATCGGGTCCCACTCCTTACACACCAATATCACTATGAGAGATAATCTTTACTACCATTCAATGGTTTCCATGTATCACTCTCTAGGTGGGTATGTTCGATACATTGTTCTCTAACAAGTACCGATGTGTTTGGCTTGATATCATATATCATGACTTATGGGATTATGTCATCAGTCAACACACATTTTATTCTTATGTATTATTATTGTGTATATTGTTTCCACAATAATATCTGACTAGGGACATAATAAGAATGTATATACTATTATCATACATATGATATCATTGTTTAGGTCCTCAACCTGAAGACATATATCATCGAGTAACATCATTCTTTAGACATCTATCATGCTATACCATCATCTCATAATTGAATAAACATATAGCTGAAAATTTTCCTTTACTATTAATCAAATCAAGTACATGATGCCACATTACAATCATTGTATGACTGACTCCCTGGGATAGATACCAATTGACTCCCACTTACCCTTAGAGCTAATGATCTATGAATTTAATCCCAAGTGATCTAACATGACCTACATGCTTCCTTTGCAAAAGTGCTTTTATCAAGGGTCAACAACATTATTTTAAGTTGGTACTCTACAAATCTTCACATCTCCTTGTTGTGTGATCTCTTGTATGAGATGGAACTATCATAGTATGAGCTTCAGATTGATGCAATCTAGGTTCCTTAGATTGTGAAATAGCTACAATGTTGTCACAATACAACTCTAATGTATTGTTAATGCTTGGAACCACCCCAAGTTCAGTGATGAACTCTTGATCCAAACAACTTGATTTGTTGCACTAGAAGCAGCAATGTATTCGACCTCTATTTTAGAATCAATAATTGTTTCTTGCTTTGAACTCTTCCAGCTGAAAACTCCCTTGTAGAGGCAAAACACGAATCTATATTGCGGTCTATAGGCATCTTTGCTGATTTGGAATCTTGCATCAGTGTAACCCTTTACCACCAACTCTTCCTCATCACCATATAAAACAATCTAATCCTTAGTTCTTTCCAAGTACTTAAGGATGTTCTTCATGGTAGTCTGTGACCTTCATTGAGATCTAAATGATATTTTCTTATCATGTTGAAGGCACGTGAGACATCAGGATGAGTACATAGCATCATGTATATGATAGTCCAATTGCAGATGCATATGGAATCGTACTCATGTGTTCTCATTCTTCATAGGAACTAGTACATTGAGTTCTAGAGATACTAACACCATGAGACATGGGTAAGTTTCATATGTTCAAGTTCTTCATGCTGAACCTTTTCAGCACTTTGTCAATGCATGTGATCTAGCCTAGGCCAAGAAACCTTCTATAATTATCTCAATAGATCTTAATTCTTGAGATAGAGGATGTTTTTCCTAAATCCTTCATAGATAATGTACTTCCCAATAAGGTATTCACCATTTGTAAGGTAGAGATGTCATTCCCCATCAATAGTATGTCATCTACATATGATATGAGGAGTACAGTCATACTCCCACTAACCTTCTTCTAAAGACATGGTTCATCTTCATTTTGACCAAAGTCAAACTCTTTTATTATTTCATCAAATTGAATATTACAGCTCTGATATGCATGCTTCAATACATAGATTGAGATTTGAACCTTACAAACATTATTGGCTTCTTTTGTATTTATAAAACCCTTGGTTTGTGCCATGTACACATCCTAAAGAAGATTCATGTTATGGAAAATAGTTTTAAATCCATCTGCTAAATCTCATAGTCATAATAAGTTACAATCGCAAAAATGATCCAAATGGACTTTAACCATGGCAACCAGAAAAAAGGTTTATCATAGTTAACACCTTGAACTTGTTTGAAACCATTTGCAACCAATCATACTTTATAGGTTTGTAAATTACCATCCATGTCAGTCTTCTTCTCGAAGGCCCACTTGCACCCTATGGGTTTTACCCCTTTAGGTAGATCCACCAAGGTGCATACCTTGTTGGTGTACCTGGATTCCATCTCATATCTCATGGATTCAAGCCACTTCTCACACTTTGGTCCCTCAATATCTTCTAGGTAGGTTTTTGGCTCCTCATCTATGACCAAATCATTGCCTTCTTGAATTACAAGATAACCAAATATTTCAGGCTCAAAGCATGTCCAACTAGATCTACAAAGTTCCTGAGTTACATGAGGAACTTAAAATTTCTCAATAGTTTGTGACTCTCCATGCCTCTTTTGTAGCTATATAGGTTCAATGTTTTCTTGTTGGTCTTTAACCTCTTTCATATCTACTTTCCTCCCACTAATTCCTTTGGAAATAAATTCCTTTTCTAGGAATACAACATCCCTGGAAACAAACATTTTTTTGTCAGATGGAGTATAGAAGTAGTATCCCTCGGTTTCCTTAGGATATCCAAAACATAACATTTATTTGATTTGGGTCCAAGCTTTTTAGGAGACTGCTTTCTCACATAAGCTTCACATCCCCAAATCTTCACAAAAGATGCATTGGGACACTTCCCATACCATATCTTATATGGTGTTGTTTGAACTAACTTTTATCGCATGTAGTTAATGTCAGTATGTATACCCATAGACCCATATCGAGCAATTGCATGGAGTCGGATATTAATTAATCAATTAATATGATTAATTGGTTAATTAATTAATTATATAATATTCTAATTAATCAACGAGCATTTTAATTAATGTAGTCTTTCTATTTACTGATGGGTTTAGGAAACTTTGCTTCCTTTCGTCTCCTATTTAAAGGGGCTTGACGACCAATATCTTTATGAGATATTGAGAGAGGCTTTTTAGTTTACACTCACATATGTAAACCTTAGCCATCATCGTCCTTAGGAGAGAAAGGAGAGCACCGCGATGCTTGCACATCATGGAACAGAGGCTACTCTTTCCTGTCAGCTTAGGAAGCACGACGTGGAGTTCCAGTCCATCGGTGTGGATGAAGTAGAGATGTAGACGCTGATATGCCTGTATTCGGAGGATGTCAATGACCATCCATACATGCTATGAGTGGCGTACATCAACACATGAAATGAGTGTCGTAGGATCTTCCCGTGACACGTTCGGAGGATGGGAGAGAAGTATTGTCTGTGTAAGCTAGGAGTGTTGCACACCATCGTGCAGTGAGACGTCTCCAGACTTTCTCTGAAACAAGGTATATCCCACTAACACTCATTCTGAATATGTTGTTGTTGATGAGATCCTATTGCGGGTTGTGTGGAAATATATTTTATTTTGTTTCTTTCGCTACTCATGTTTCCTCCATAAAACCCAACAGTGGTATCAGAGCAGCGTCGAACTATGAAGTATTTGGATTCGTTTCGATATGATCGAATCACTGTATACTATTTTCTATGGTTGTATATGATACAAACTTAAAATTGCTAATGTGCATATCTAAACCTAATTCCACATACACCACAGGCTTCTATTTTTGACGTTTCAAACGGGGTCGACTATGGAAAATACTAATTTTCCTAAGTGCACGGAAGTAAAATTTCAGGATCCCCACCCAGGGACCCCACATAGTCTGTGTGGGAGTAAAAAAATTATTTAATGAGAAATGTCCTGCATTAAAAGTACTACAATTTTGATATGTATATATGTATATGTAGATATACCTATGATATCATACACATCACCTTTAAAATCTATTTTATATGGTGAATGCATGCACGGTTATGGCCTAGAACCCCATTTTGTGAATGTTGTGAATGAATGTTGTGGATATGTTTGTTTGTGAATTCTATGGATGTATAATGGTTGTACGTGGATCCTTTGTATAAAGTATTCAGCTTGCATGTTGAGCCTCATCTCTTATTTCAAAGTGTAATTAATTCTCTCTTTATATTTGTACTCATATGATGTAATAGAGACAGGATTAGTTTAGTCTTTATAAACTTGATGTAAGGATGCCACTTGAAGATCCAACTCCAAGGTGCGTCCATGGAGAAGCACCATGAAGATCCAATTCCAAGAAGGAAATTGAAGATCCAACTCCAAGGAGCATTTGTGGAGAAGAAACATGAAGATCCAATTCTAAGAAGCAACCTAAAGATCCAACTCCAAGGAGCATCCATGAAGAAGCAACTTGAAGTTCCAACCTCACGAGGCATCCATGAAGTTGTTCATTGTAATGTTGATCCTTATAGGTTGATTCACAGATGTTGTTGCATGATATGCATAAGACCTTACGTGGACCATAATCCTTTGTGGCTCCAAAGGATTACAATTGTATGGCCATAATTGATGTATTTGTGTTTGTGATTGCATGTCTATCATTTGTGGTTGTGGATATAGTAGTATATGATACGTACTATAAGTATGTGGTGTTTGGATATGCATATGTATCAATAAAACCCCTCAATTAATAATATTAAGTTTTAGTTGCCTTCCATAAAGAAACACACATGAAAAGCTTGATCGACTATGTGTGGGCATGCCTCTCCGTGGTACATTGTCTATCTCATGGAAGTGTGATGGTGGGTGTTTGGGTCTGCCTCTGTAGGGTGCACACTCATCATGTTGTCTTATGGGTTGGACTTAACTTGGGAACCTTGATAGGATCAAGTACCTAGAGGCACACAGATGCATGATGGCAAGGAGTTGTGCATGATCATCTATCCAAAAGTTGCATATGATGCAATTGGCAAAAGTTTCCTACCTTAGTATTTGGTCTTTGACGCTGGCGTTGGTTGGGCATTGGTCCAATTATTTTGGATCTTTACTCACTAGAAGGTTGTAAGTTGAAATCCTCTGAGTTGATAGTGAGGGCTATCAATTTGAATAAAATAATGGGAGTGTAATTAATTAAAGGCCTAATTAATCTCATTTATCAAATCTTTACAAGTCAAAATGGTTTGGACTAAATGCAAACTTTTCTTTTGTAGCAATCAAATGGCAAACAACACTCACGCATTCTCATTGTGATTGGTCCTTGAGAAGGATAAACTGATTAAAATCAACTTTCAAAACTAGTTTGAGATGTTGAGAATTGTTCTCACACAAGAGCGTAAGCTCTATGTCCTTAAAACACCAGAGCCAGTAGAACCCACCTCAAATGTGCCCAAAACTGAAATGCTTATAAGAAGCACCTTGATGATGTCATAGATGTCAAGTGCCTGATGTTGTGCTGAATAACTATGAGTTGCAAGAGTAGCATGAGAACTTGAATGTCATGGAGATGGTAACACATCTCAAGAACATGTATTAGAATCAAGAAAGATAGGAGAGATATGATGCCTCCAAGGCTTTGTTCAAAAGCAAGATGAAAGAGGGAGAGTCAGTTGACACCCACATACTCACTTTGATTGGGTACATGGAAAGACTATCCAAGATGGGATTTCCCCTAGGTAAAGAGTTGGCCATTGATGTGACTCTGCAATCATGTCCTAAATCATATAGTTATTTTGTCATGAACTACAACATGAACAATCTTGACAAGCCATTGTCAGAATTGTTGGGCATGTTGAGCACCACTGAAGCACGAATGAAGAAACACAAGCCCAAGTCAATGATGATGATCAGCGGGACAAAGGGAAAGTCAAAAGGCAAAGGCAAGGCTAAGAAAGGTTCTAAAGCCAAGCATAAGCGAAAGTCATCTGCACTCAAAGCTAAAGGTGGGATCTTCAAAGAAGGAAGTTGTCATCATTGTCACCAGGCTGGACATTGGAAAAGAAATTGTCCACTCTACCTAGAGGAACTGAGGAAGAAGAAGTAGGGGATAGAGATCTCCACTTATATACGTTATCGAGATAAACTTAAATACTTCTTCATCATTGGTACTGGATACCAGATGTGGATATCACATATGTTTAAATATGCAGGATCTGATAAGAAGTAAGCCTTTAAGAAAGGGCCAAGTCAAGTTGCAGGTCACTAATGAAGCAAGAGTTTCTACCATAGTAGTTGGAGTTATTAGTTTATCTTTTCCTACAGGCCTTGTAATAGAATTAGAGAATTGCTATTATATACCTGCCATTAATAGAAATATTATTTATGTATCTTGTATGGACAAGAGTGGATTTGAATTTCACATTAAGAAAGGAATGATTGCTATTTCTAAATATGAGATGTTTTATGGCAATGCCCCTATGTTTTATGGTATCTACTTGTTAAACTTGAGACTAGCATATACAACGTAAATAGTAAAAGGCTAAAACTTGACAACTCAAACAAAACATACTTATGGCATTGTCATCTTGGGCACATAAATGAGAAGTGCATATCTAGACCCCATAAGGATGGTTATCTAGACTCTTTTGATTTTGAAATCATTAAAGACATGTGAGGCTTGTTTATTAGACAAGATGACCAAGACTCCTTTCACTGAACATAGTGAGAGAGCCAGTGATATGCTAGGGCTCATACATACTGATGTATGTGGACCTTTTAGATAAAATGCTAGAGGAGGCTATCAATACTTCATGACCTTCACGGATGACCTTAGTAGGTATGGCTATGTATATCTTATGAAACACAAGTCAGAAACTCTTGAAATGTTCAATACTTTCATGAATGAAGTACAGAAGCAACTGGTAAGAGTATTAAAGAACTCCATTCATATTGAGGTGGTGAATACCTATGCCAAGAGTTTGAGGATCTTCTGAGAGACCATGGTATTGTATCACAATGGAATCCACCTAGTACACCACAACATAACGGTGTGTCAGAAAGAAGGAATTATACATTATTTGATATAGTACAATCAATGATGAGTTCAGTCAATCTTCCAATATCATTCTGGTGATATGCTTCTGAAACCCCAATGTTTACATTAGCATGTACCTTCCAAATCGGTTCAAAAGACACCATATGAGATATGGAATGGGAATCGTCCCAATTTGTCTATGTTAAATATTTGGGGACGTGAAGCTTATGTTAGGAAACAATTTCCTAAAAATCTTGGACCCAAATCTGACAAATGATATTTTGTTGGATACCCCAAGGAAACTCAGGGATATTACTTCTACACACCAACTAACAACAAAGTATTTGTTGCCAGGACTGCTATATTTCTTGAAAAGGAATTTATTTCCAAAGGAATCAATGTAGAGCTCGAAGAAGTTTGAGATTAAAAAGAAAATAGAGAACCCGAGGAGGTACATACGGAAAATGAAGAATCACAAACTGTTGTGGAATTTCAGTTCCAAAGGTAACACAGGAACCTCATAGGTCTAGTAGGACATGACTTGAGCCTGAGAAATTTGGAGTTCTCAAGAATCAACACAGTGACGAATTGGGCATAGAAGATGAGCCAACTTCCTATCTAAAAGCTACTAAGGGACCAAAATCTGAGAAATGGCTCAAAGCCATGAGATCTGAGATGGAATACATGTACACCAATAAGGTATGGACCTTGGTGGATCCCCCCAAAGGGGTAAACCCCATAGGGTGAAAGTGGGTTTTCAAGAAGAAGACCGACATGGATGGAAATGTTCAAACCTATAAAGGTAGATTGGTTGCAAAAGTATTCCGTCAAATTCAAGGTGTTGATTATGATGAGACCTTCTCACCATTTTCCATGGTTAAATTCATCGGGATCATGCTTGCCATTGCAACTTATCATGACTATGAGATTTGACAGATGGATGTTAAAACAACATTCCTTAACGGGAAGTTACTCGAGGATGTGTACATGATACAACTTTAGGGTTTTATCAATCTGTAGGAATTCGATAAATTATATAATCTACAAAGTTCAATCTATTGATTGAAGCAAGCATCTGGGAGCTGGAATCTACATTTTGAAGAAATAGTCAAAATTTTTGGCTTTAGTCAAAATGAAGATGAACCTTGTGTTTACAAAAAGGTTAGTGGGAGCACAATGTATTTCTCATATTGTATCTAGATGACATACTATTGATGGGAAATGACATCCCTACTCTTCAGACAGTAAAATGTTGGTTGGGGAAGACCTTCCCTATGAAGGATTTAGGCAAAGCATCCTATATACTAGGTATCAAGATCTATAGAGATAGATCTAGAAGGCTTCTAGGCCTAAGCTAGAGCACATACATTGACAAGGTGCTAAAGAGGTTTAGCATGGAGGGTTCTAAGAGAGGTAGCTTGCCCATGTCCGATGGGGTTACGATCTCTAAAGCCTAATGTCCTAGTTCATGTGATGAACGGGTGCGCATGAGTAAGATTCCATATGCATCAACAATTGGATCTATCATGTACACGATGATATGTACTCATCCTAATGTGTCATATGTTTTGAGCATGATGAGCCGGTAATAGTCAAATCCAGGTGAATGTCATTGGACAACCGTATCCTAAAGTACTTGAGAAGGACTAAGGATCAATTCTTGGAATATTGAGGTGAGGAAGAGCTTGTATGGTTACATCGATGCTAGATTCCAAACTGACAAAGATGACTATAGATCACAATATGGATTTGTGTTTTGCCTAAAAAATGGAGATGTGAGTTGGAAGAGTTCCAAGTAAGATACTATTGTGGATTCTACAACAGAGGCCAAATATGTTGCCACATCTAATGATGCAAAGGAAGATGTGTGGATCAAGAGGTTCATTTTTTAACATGGAGTGGTTCCAAGTACTAGTGATGCAATTGAGTTGTTTTGCGACAACAACGGAGAAATTGCACAGGCTAAAGAACCAAGATCGCACCAACATTCCAAACATATTCTAGGGCAGTTCTATCTCATATGATAGATCGTACAATGAGGAGATGTGAAGATTTGTAGAGTTCCTACAGAAAGCAATATGGATGACCCTCTCACAAAAGCACTTTTACAACTGAAACATGACAGACATGTTTGATCACTTGGATTGAGATTCATGAGTGATTGGGTATAAGTGCAAGTGGGAATCTATTGGTATGTATGCCTACAGAGAGTATCATTTGATTATTGTAATGTGATACTATGTAAATGATTTGTAATACTATATTGATCATATTAATAAAGGCAAGTTTCCCATCTATATGTTTGTGTTTTATATTGTGATATAACCACAAAACTTAAAGATGTCTATAGAATAATATACTCGATGACATATGTCTTCAGGTTGATACCTGAAGTGTGAGATCATATGTATGCTAAGAATATGTATTCTTGTTTTGTCCCTAATCAGTTGTTATGGTAGAAATATCCATAGAAAAAATAACACATAAGATTAGAATGTATGTTGGTTGATGGAAGAATCTCATTAGCCATGATATGGAGATATCAAACCAAATACATAGACACTTGTTATAGAATAGTGTATCGAACAGACCCACCTTGAGAGTGATACATGGATACCATACATGGATACCATGATTGGTAGTTAGAGTCACATCTCATAGTGATGGTGGTGATTGTGGTTCTTAGACCTAAAGTCACTACACATATCACATGTCGTTCGGTGTACTTTGACATCATCCATCGTGGTCCTAAATAAGGATTGCCATAAAGATGGTTCTTGGATGCATTATGATACATGGGGATGACTGTGAGTGATGTAGATGGAATTTGTCCTTCCTATAGGAGTTTGATATTCTAACCACTTAATAAGAGAGATTGAGAAATGCTTGGCCATGCTGATGTGAGTCAATATGTGATATTGAGCTTACATATATCTCATACAGTCTGATCTAGTTCAAGGAACATGGATTGAACATTGAAGAGGGTAACTGTGACGGAGTGAATCATCACACTAGAAATTAGTTGGGATGTACCCTGAAATGTGAGGAACCTATGATTAAAATTTCAGATTATTTCAATGTTCCCAGAAGGAGATAACTAGGTGAATATATTTATGACATAAGTTCTGATGAGCATGGTATCACATCCCTTTTGAGTGCTTGTGTAAGAATTCATGGAGGCAAGAGTTGAAGTCTGCATGCCACAGATCGGATCTACGTGAGACTTTCTATAGCCCTTGGATGTGTTGACCGGATGATATCAAGAACTGCTACTCCCTTGCAGTTACAACCGATAACAAGAGACCACGCTCCCCACGTCGTGTGAGGCTCGAATGTCGTGGAAGGGAGGGGTTTTTAACTAGGACAAGTTGATGGCAAATCCACATATTAGGGAGTCAGTTCATTCAAAAACCAGTAGGCAAGTACGTGCAACTGAGGCTCTCAATCGCCAGTTGCTGGTGGTGCAAATGAAGGATGGAAGATGCGAGGCAGGAAAGTGTACAGAGGGCATCAATGGAGCTCCTAGACGAGGATGGGAAACCGATCATAATCCCTGAACTCCTCCAACGTAGCAGTATTGGAGGTGGTGAGACCATTGTCTTGGAGCTCAACCACGAAGGAACAACTGTGGAGCCTATAGAGACGTCATCAATACGCCGACATAGACGAAGTCTAAAGAGACGATGACGAGGAGCCTAGAGTTCTGGGATTCCTCATCGGCAAGCCCAGCCTCGGTGGCGCTGTTGAGAACAGGGAGATGGTCCAGTGGCAAGGCTCGATGGCAGCGGCTTCACAGACCTCATGCCGGCGTCGTACAGATCAAGTTCACACGAGGTGGGAGACCGGGCGATTCAGAGGCTGTTTTCCGTCGGCAACCACCGCCGAGGACTTGCCCACGCCGGTAACAGCATGGAGCTTAGAGCAACGGCGGCGCTGAAGCAAGGAGCCACATGCACGAATGGAGCACAGGAGAGTTCCCATACTGACGGAGGATAGTAGATCGCTCATCGGAGACAAGCCCACGGCGGCAGCTCCATCCCAGATTCACGCAACAGAGGCGTGCGTCGGGCGAGATCGTGAAAGAGAGGGGAAAGTGGACCGGTCCGACTCCAATTCAACCCACCTGAACCAGGTCTGCACCCTTGAACCAGACTAGACCAAATGCGAACCGCCCCAACTAAGCAAGCAAAGGAGCAGCGCCGGCCCCTAGTGGCCACGTGGCGGCACACCACTGGCTCGTAAAAGGTAAATACCCAATAAACTCACAGATCTTAGATAATTCATATAAAATAGCTCGTTTTTCAGAAAAATACAAATAGTATACCGAAATTCTCAGAAAAATGTTTAGAACCACATGAAATCTTAATAATAGTATTTTGATGCTTAAATCTCAGTGATATCATGAAAGATGTGTAATGCTTGTTTAGTGGATAATAAATAGCAAATGATGACATAAAATTATGGAAAAATGTCAGTAACTCCATAATAATGTTTTTAACCCATATGATGTCTGTAATCATGATGTTGATGCACGAAATCATGTAATTTGCATAATATGGGTAATTCGGGCTAATAACCCTAATTAAAATGCAATTAATGCATACATGCTCAATAAATGGTGAAACCTACAGAATAAGCTCATATCAGTATCTGGAACCTCAAAATTAAATATGAGATCAATATGATACACATAATCTATGTTATATGATGATGTTTGCTCTTAATGTGATATAAACCCTAATCTTGGTTAATGATGCAACCTAGGGCTAATATCTGCACAAAAAGGACATGGAACCTAATGTTCAGATGATGAACTTTGATAATGAGATGTAATCTAGAAAATGACATCAGTGAGATAATCATAAGATAAGAATGCAAGTAATGATAAGAATATCCTAATGAGTTAAGAAAACCCTAAAATGGATACGATTAGGGTTAAGATGAGATATAATAGGATGAGAATCTGATGATAGTATATGATCTTGTCTTAATCAGGTTTAACCAAGGATATAGATGACATGAGGAACATATGTGATTAGGATGTCTCTTTGGAAGGTACGCCATTACCTCTTATTTGGCTTATTATACAATATGCTTACGTTATATGGTAGTACAAACTTGGCATATGATATTGATTGAAATGATTATTCTTGTATGATATGTTACATGATTTTCCATACTTATTGCTATGAACACATGAAATATAAGATATCTGGTCCATTATATGATAGCACTAAATCTCTTTGGTAGAATAGTGCATTGATGAAAGTACTAAATCTCTTTGGTAGAATAGTACATGTGAGCACTAAATCTCTTTGGCAGAAAAGTGCATTTATGAAGTACTAAATCTCTTTGGCAGAATAGTACATGTGAGCACTAAATCTCTTTGGTAGAATAGTGCATGTGGTTGATCAAGTTACATATAATGGAAACGTGCCTAAAATATGTGTTCTCTTCTGATAACAAATATCTTTGTGCAACTATACGCCTTTTCTTATATTTTGTTTAATGTTGCCAAGTATTAGTTTTATCTTATTGCCAAGATATGATGAGAGGTATATAAAAAGACACGTAGGCGTACTCAGTACAATATTCTTGAAATATTGTGCTGACGTGTACCGCATGTAATCTTTTGTATAGGTTGTGGTTATGCTCTTGAAGATCCAGGATAGTTGAGAGTTGTGTGGCGAGATGATGTACAGGTGGACATGTTGTCTTAAGATCATGTTGTTTAGATGTAGTACATGTATATGTTTAAGTTTTCTGTTCAATATGTAATATCAAATGTTGTAACAATTCATGTTGTAATTATATGTTGAATGGTGAACAGGTGTTGTGGTTTTATTATTGTTCATGTACACGTGCTACTGATGTATGTTCCTTCTGACTCCCTTGAGTTTCTTCTCCTTAGCCTAGTGTGGGATGTTTAAATTGGGATTCTCGCTGAGATGAGGGTTTCAATTTGGACGTCACACATCAGATTAAGTTTTAGAAAATCCGGGGACGTCACAGGTGGTATCAGAGCATGAACAATAGCAAAGCCTGACATTTGCTCATTATGCAACTCAAAACCAAAGAACCTTGAACGTAATAATCTTTTAGGGTTAGATTAGTCATCTTTTAGAGACTAGATCTGACCTAGCCTCTAGGTTAACACCTAGATGTCTGAGAACTAGGTCTAGACTGGTGCTTGTGTATAGCAAGTCCTTAGATGTCGTTCTTTCCCTGTAGTGCAGCAGTATGGGACGTTGCACTATTTGGAAATGACGTGCATCAAGGGAAGAGAAACCCTAGACATATGGCGCTCGTTGTCTAGAGTAGCTATACTAGTCTACCCCTTGTTCTCACCCTTTTCACTAGTTTTCATGACACTGTACTCTCTACTATGTGTGGGGCACTCGTTTTCAGGATTTGGTTTTTGATTCCAAACGGATCGAACCTCGATAGTTTTCTATGACGCTTATTTTATCGGAGAAAAACTATATAATATTTTATTATATATGTATTACAAAATGTGTCCCCATACATGTACGAGTAGGAGGTGGTCATGCAACCCAAGTGAAAGTGATGACATCAGTCTAGAAGAGAGAGTAGTTCTAGATTAGATGTCTAGAGCCTTCTTGGATATATATATGATAGACGAAATAGATGATATAAGTTTTGATGATATGATGTAAGTTGATAGAGATGATGTAAGATGGTCATAATGATTTATGTTTGTATTTGATGACTTAAGTTCTGTTTGTGGATTTGAGATAAGTTTTGATGATGCAAGTATGAGTTCCTTTATGAGATAAGATGTCTTAAGTTAAGACAAGGTTGTGAGTCAGCAAGAGCCTCAAGCTCTTTTACAAAGGAGGACCTCTAGTGTTAGGACCAGTTTTTGGGTTCACTCTAGAGAGAGTGAGACCCATTGGGAGAAGGTTAGAGAACCTAAACTCCAAGATATGAGAATTATGAGATATGTGATATGATATGTCCTAAACTAGAATACTCCTGAGTGATTGAGTTGAGTTGCTTTATGCATGATTCCTATAGTTTGTTAAACCCTAGATGTCCTTGGGAAGACCAAACCCTAGAGATAGAGAGAGGCTGGTTATATGTGCATGTGAACATGAATATGATTTCCTGCCATCTGGGTGAGGGAGAGAGCCCAAGACCCTGGAGGAGGTAGCTATGTTAGTTTCTGTGAAGCCTCATGCTCGGGTTGGTGGTTTCCCACATAGGAATCTAGTGGTGTATATAAGAGAGTTTTGAGGTAAGCATGACTCATGGGTAGAGACCTATGAAGAGTATGCCATATCATGTTTTGGTTTGTGCTTATGTGGCTAGAGCTTGTAAAGATATCACTAGTGCCAATGAGGTAATCTCATAACCCTAAACCTAAGAGGGAAGATAGAGATAGTGCATATGATACTCATAGAGTTGAGTCAACTCAGAGAGACTGAGCATGAAACTACCCTCATGATGTGGGTTAGGAGAACCTTAGTTAGACTAGATGATGTTTTGATATATGTTTGATTAGCCTCTCATATAAGTTGTTTAACACAACCATGATATAATATATGTAAGGATGTGATCTAATCTCGAGACGTGTTATGTAGACATGATATGATGGAAATCTAGAGATGGTTAAATTGATATCAATGCATAAATGGTTAACCATGTAAATGAATAACGATGATGATATATTAAAGATGGTTAACCTTGTAATGTAAGAATTAATAAATGTTGCAATTTATTATGAGTAATGAAATAAGATCATATGTATGAAATATGTTACACGAGGTGTTAATCTGAGTGCTTAACAAAGATGGAAAATATAGTTGACGATTAGCACAACATAAAGATTATTACACCTTGTTATGATCTATATGGATAAATTGGATTAATTTTAGTTAATTCCCTCATAAAAGGCATATGTTAATTTTGAACATGTTCTAATATTAGCTCCATAATATGTTGATGACACCTTGATGTATGAGTTAATCTTAGTTAACTCCTTTAGAACATGGTAGTATGATGCTGAATAGTAATGCACGAATTAAGATAAGGAATCAACCCTGATATATGAGATATGTCATGACATAACCTAAGTTTCTAAACCTTGAGTTTAACCTTGAATGGAGAGTTTGTGCACCACGATGGTTGTAAAACCCCCTAATAGTGCTTGGGATACATGGTTCTAGGTAACTTTTGTGGATATATTACACATAGAATAGTGCCTACATGTGGATGAAGACATGGTAGTTTTCCTTGGAGTATGGGTATGGTTGACTTTCGAGGACGAAAGTTCTTTTAAGATGTATATGATGTGACAAAGTGGTTTTTCTGGCTTAATTCCGAGGACGGAATTTCTTTTAAGGTGTGTAGGATGTGACGGAGTGAATCATCGCACTAGAAATTAGTTGGGATGTACCCTGAGATGTGAGGAACCTATGATTAAAATTTCAGATTATTTCAATGTTCCCAGAAGGAGATAACTAGGTGAATATATTTATGACATAAGTTCTGATGAGCATGGTATCATATCCCTTTTGAGTGCTTGCGTAAGAATTAAGGGAGGCAAGAGTTGAAGTCTGCATGCCAACGATTGGATCTGCGTGAGACTTTCTATAGCCCTTGGATGTGTTGACCGGATGATATCAAGAACTGCTACTCCCTTGCAGTTACAGCCGATAACAAGAGACCACGCTCCCCACGTCGTGTGAGGCTCGAATGTCGGGGAAGGGAGGGGTTTTTAACTAGGACAAGTTGATGGAAAATCCACATATTAGGGAGTCAGTTCATTCAGAAACCAGTAGGCAAGTACGTGCAACTGAGGCTCTCAATCTCCAGTTGCTGGTGGTGCAGATGAAGGAGGGAAGATGCGAGGCAGGCAAGTGTACAGAGGGCATCAATGGAGCTCCTAGACGAGGATGGGAAACCGATCATAATCTCTGAACTCCTCCGATGTAGCAGTATTGGAGGCGGTGAGACCATTGTCTTGGAGCTCAACCATGACGGAACAACTGTGGAGCCTATAGAGACATCATCAATACGCTGACATAGACGAAGTCTGAAGAGACGATGACGAGGAGCCTAGAGTTCTGGGATTCCTCATCGGCAAGCCCAGCCTCGGTGGCGCTGTTGAGAACAGGGAGATGGTCCAGCGGCAAGGCTCGATGGCAGCGGCTTCACAGACCTCATGCCGGCGTCGCACAGATCAAGTTCACGTGAGGTGGGAGACCGGGCGATTGAGAGGTTGTTTTCCGGCGGCAACCACCGCCGAGGACTTGCCCACGCCGGTGCCAGCATGGAGCTTAGAGCAACGGCGGCGCTGAAGCAAGGAGCCGCACGCACGAATGGAGCGCAAGAGAGTTCCCATACTGACGGAGGATAGTAGATCGCTCATCGGAGACAAGCCCGCGGTGGCGGCTCCATCCCAGATTCACGCAACAGAGGCGTGTGTCGGGCGAGATCGTGAAAGAGAGGGGAAAGTGGACCGATCCGACTCCCTTTCAACCCACCTGAACCGGGTCTGCACCCTTGAACCAGACTAGACCAAACGCGAACCACCCCAACTAAGCAAGCAAAGGAGCAGCGTCGGCCCCTAGTGGCCACGTGGCGGCACACCACTGGCTCGTAAAAGGTAAATACCCAATAAACTCACAGATCTTAGATAATTCATATAAAATAGCTCGTTTGTCAGAAAAATACAAATAGTATACCGAAATTCTCAGAAAAATGTTTAGAACCACATGAAATCTTAATAATAGTCTTTTGATGCTTAAATCTCAGTGATATCATGAAAGATGTGTAATGCTTGTTTAGTGGATAATAAATAGCAAATGATGACATAAAATTATGGAAAAATGTCAGTAACTCCATAATAATGTTTTTAACCCATATGATGTTTGTAATCATGATGTTGATGCACGAAATCATGTAATTTGCATAATATGGCTAATTTGGGCTAATAACCCTAATTAAAATGCAATTAATGCATACATGCTCAATAAATGGTGAAACCTACAGAATAAGCTCATATCAGTATCTGGAACCTCAGAATTAAATATGAGATCAATATGATACACATAATCTATGTTATATGATGATGCTTGCTCTTAATGTGATATAAACCCTAATCTTGGTTAATGATGCAACCTAGGGCTAATATCTGCACAAAAAGGACATGGAACCTAATGTTCAGATGATGAACTTTGATAATGAGATGTAATCTAGAAAATGACATCAGTGAGATAATCATAAGATAAGAATGCAAGTAATGATAAGAGTATCCTAATGAGTTAAGAAAACCCTAAAATGGATACGATTAGGGTTAAGATGAGATATAATAGGATGAGAATCTGATGATAGTATATGATCTTGTCTTAATCAGGTTTAACCAAGGATATAGATGACATGAGGAACATATGTGATTAGGATGTCTCTTTGGAAGGTATGCCATTACCTCTTATTTGGCTTATTATACAATATGCTTGCGTTATATGGTAGTACAAACTTGGCATATGATATTGATTGAAATGATTATTCTTGTATGATATGTTGCATGATTTTCCATACTTATTGCTATGAACACATGAAATATAAGATATCTGGTCCATTATATGATAGCACTAAATCTCTTTGGTAGAATAGTGCATTGATGAAAGTACTAAATCTCTTTGGCCGAATAGTACATGTGAGCACTAAATCTCTTTGGCAGAAAAGTGCATTTATGAAGTACTAAATCTCTTTGGCAGAATAGTACATGTGAGCACTAAATCTCTTTGGTAGAATAGTGCATGTGGTTGATCAAGTTACATATAATGGAAACGTGCCTAAAATATGTGTTCTCTTCTGATAACAAATATCTTTGTGCAACTATACGCCTTTTCTTATATTTTGTTTAATGTTGCCAAGTATTAGTTTTATCTTATGGCCAAGATATGATGAGAGGTATATAAAAATAAACGTAGGCGTACTCAGTACAATATTCTTGAAATATTGTGCTGACGTGTACCGCATGTAATCTTTTGTATAGGTTGTGGTTATGCTCTTAAAGATCCAGGATAGTTGAGAGTTGTGTGGCGAGCTGATGTACAGGTGGACTTGTTATCTTAAGATCCTGTTGTTTAGATGTAGTACATGTATATGTTTAAGTTTGCTGTTCAATATGTAATATCAAATGTTGTAACAATTCATGTTGTAATTATATGTTGAATGGTGAACAGGTGTTGTGGTTTTATTATTGTTCATGTACATGTGCTACTGATGTATGTTCCTTCTGACTCCCTTGAGTTTCTTCTCCTTAGCCTAGTGTGGGATGTTTAAATTGGGATTCTTGCTGAGGTGAGGGTTTCAATTTGGATGTCACACATCAGATTAAGTTTTAGAAAATCCGGGGATGTCACAATAACAGTTCCATGACTCAAGTTCAATTCAGATATCAGTGACAAAGGAACTATATAATCATTGTAACACCAGTCATGTATTATTGGTTAAGTTGTTCTCCAACTTCTCCAATTACTTGGGTGGTAATGAAGTCTTTCTAGATACCAATCATTGCTTGTGAAATCATAATATGATTATGGATATCACTACCAACGTAATTTGGATCCTACTTGGTCACACGCATAGGATGTGTTGGAATAGGAGTATAATTGTGGATTTGATTTGAATTGTTCCAAATCACATTGATTACTAAAATGTTTATGTAATCCATTAGAATTATATTGGAATATATTAAAATATTTGAGCCAATTAATTGGAGTGACTGGCTCTAAGTTCATGTGGGAGTCTGTTGGTATGTATGCCCATATAGCCATCCTGAGCAATTGCATGGAGTTAGATATTAATTAATCAATATATATGATTGATTGGTTAATTAATTAATTCTAGAATATTTTAATTAATCCATGAGCACTTTAATTAATGCAGTTTTTCTATTTACCGATAAGTTTATGAAACCATATTTCCTTTCATCTCCTATATAAAGGGTCTTGACGATCGATACCTTTATGAGATATTGAGAGAGGCTTTTCAATTTATGCACACATACGTAAACCCTAGTTGTCACCATCCTTAGGAAAGAAAGGAGAGCACAGTGACACTAGAACATCATCGCACAAAGGATACTCCTTCCTTCCAGCTTAGGAAGCATGATGTGGAGTTGTAGTCCATCCGCGTGGATGAAGTAGAGACACAGACGCTGATACGCATGCATTTGGAGGATGTCAGTGACTATCCATACTCCCTAGGAATGGCATACATCACCGCACGAAAGGAGTGTCGTCGGATCTTCTCTGATGCGTTTAGAGGATGTGAGAGAAGTATCATCTGTGTAATCCAGGAGCATTCCACATCATCGTGTAGTGGGACGTCTTCGGACTTGCTCTACAACAAGGTATATTCTGCAAACACTCTTTTTGAATACACTGTTGTTGGGTTGCATGGAAACATATTTTATTTTTTTGCTTCTGCCACGCATGTTTCCTTCCACAAAACCCAACTGTTAAGTATAAACATTGTGGTTTCTAGAGTATATCCCATAAAGAATTTGCAAGACTAGCAAAACTCATCATCGACCACACCATATTTAGTAATGTGTGGTTAATTCTTTGTGATACACCATTATGTTGTTGCATTGTAGGTGGAGTCCATTGTGATACAATACCACAGTCTTGCAAAAGGTCCTCAAAATCTTGACTTAAGTATTCTCCACCATAATCGGATCAAAGTGTTTTTATACTTTTACCAAGTTGGTTCTATACTTCAATCATGAAATCCTTGAATTTTTCAATGGTTTCTGAGTTGTGCTTCATTAAGTACACATAGACATACCTATTGAGGTCATGAATAATGGTAATGAAGTAATGGGATCCACCACTAGAATTTGTGCTAAATGGTCCATCTACATCAATATGTAAGAGTCCCAATAGATCACTCACTCTCTCACTATGCCCAGTAAAGGAGTCTTTATCATCTTGCCCAATAAACAAGATGTGCATATCTCAATTGATTCAACGTCAAAAGAGTCTACATAACCATGTTTTTGGAGTCTAGAAATGTGTTTCTCATTAATGTTCTCTAGATGACAATGTCAAAGGTATGTTTTGTTTAATTTATCAAGTTTCCCTTTTGGTATTTACATTCTAAACATTAGTCTATAGATCTAACAAATAAATACCACAAGCAATTGGGGAACTGCCATAAAAGATCTCATCTTTTAAAATAGAGCATCGACCATTCTTAATATGAAATTTGAATCCTGGTTCATACAAGATACAAAAATGATGTTTCAATTAATGGTGGTTACATAATAGTAGTTCTCTAACTCTATTACAAACCCAATGAGCAAAGATAAATGATAGCTTCCAACTATGATGACAGTAACTCTTGCTCCATTGGCAACATGTAGTTTGACCTCACACATTCTCAAAGGTTTAGTTCGTTTGGGATCTTGCATATTTGTACAAATGTGAGATCCACATCTGGTATCCAATACCCGATATGAAGAAGTAGACACATTTATCTCAATAATGTATTTACCTACAGTGCAGATCTCTATCCCATGCTTCTTATTCTACAGTTCCTCCAGGTAAAGAAGACAATTCCTTTTCTAGTGACCAGCCTAGTGACAGTAGTGAAAATTGCCTTCCTTATTCACCTGCCCCTTTACTTCAAGTGCAGAAAACTTGGGTTTTGGCCAACTTTAGAAGTCTTCTTAGCTTTATCTTTTCCCTTGGACATCCCCTTTCCTTTGTTGATCATCATCAGATTTGGGCTTGTCCTTCTTCATTTGTGCTTCATAAGTTCTCAACATGCCAAGAAATTTTGACAACAACTTATCAAAATTATTCATGTTGTAGTTCATGACAAATTGACTATATGATTCTGATAGTGACTACAGAATCACATCTATGTACAACTCTTGGCCTAAGGGAAATCTTAATCTTGCTACGCTCTCCAAATGCCCAATCAATTTGAGCACATGAGGCCCCACTTGATCTCCTTCTACCATATTGCACTTCAACAACGCCTTTGAGATATCATATCTCTATTGTCTTTCCTAATCTTGATATATATTCTTAAGATGTGTAACCATCTTGAGAACATCCATATTCTCATATTGTCTCTGCAATTCATATTTCATTGAGCATATCATCATATACTTGACATCTACAACATCTTCGTAATGCTTCTTGTAAGCAACCCTATCAGTCTTAGGCACGGTGGGAGCAGATTCATCTAGCTTTGGTGTCTCCAAGATAGAGAGATTGAACTTTTGCATGAGAATATCTCTCAACATACTGAACCACATGTGGTAGTTATTTTGATTCAACTTGTCCTTCCAAGGATCGATCCCATGGACAACATGTTGTTGTTTGTCATTTGTTTCTACAAAAGAAATTTACATTTTTTCAAACCCTCTTTGATTTGAGTTGATTAAAAGAAAATTTAAAAAATATCATTTAGGCCTTTAATTAATTATTGCACCTATTATTTTATTCAAATTGATATCCCTCACTATCATTTGGAAGATTGCAGTGTATGATTTTCTAGTGAGCCAAGATCCTAAATAATTAATTTATTACCTAGCCAACGCCAGTGTCCATAACCAATTATTAAAGTAGGCAACATTTTCCTATTTCATATCATAAAACTCATGGATAAATGGTATGCACAACTCCTTTTCATGTTCCATATGTATGCTTCTGGGCACTTAATCTCATTGAGGTCACCTCGTTAAGCCTGACCCAAAAGCTAACACGATAGTTATGCATCCTGCTTGGAAAGTATATTGATATGTATGTCCAAAGAGCCAATCATATGATGATTGTAATGACATGACTTGTAAATGATTTGATTAATAATAGAGGCAATCTTCCAAATTATACTATTATATTTAGTTATGAGATAATGTAGCATAATAAATGTCTAGAGAATGATTTTACTCAATGATGTATGTCTTTGCGTGTGTGACCTGAACAATGAGATCAAATGGATGTTAAGAGTATAAACATTCTTATTATGTACCTAGTCAGATGTTATTGTGGAAGGGTGATAGACAACAATAACACATAAGACTAGATTTTGTGTTGGTCAATGACAGAATCTCATCAGTCATGATATGTGATATCAAACCAAACACATAGATACTTGTTAGAGAATAGTGTATCAAACAGACCCACCAAAAGAGTGATGCATGGAAACCATAATCGATAGATAGAATCATCTCTTGTAGTGTTTGTGGTGATTGTGGTTCTTAGACCTGAAACCACTACACTCATCACATGTCGTTCGATGTACTTTGAAATCATCCACTATGATTCTGAATAAGGGTTTACATAAAGATGATGATCAGATACACTGTGACACATGGGGATGACTGTGAGTGATGTAGATGGGATGTTCCCCTCCTACAGGAGTATAATATCCTAGCCACTTGATAAGCAAGATTGATAAATGCATGGCCATGCACATGTGAGTTAATATGTGATATTGAGCTTTAATATACCTCAAACAGTTTGCTCTAGTTCAAGGAACATGGATCGAATGATTGAAGAGGATGACGATTCCATGCCTCAAGTTCAATACCGGATATCAGTGACAAAGGAACTATCCAAACACATGTAACACCAATCGTAGATTGTAGGTTGAACTTGTTCTCCAACTTTCCATTTACTTGGGTAGAAATGATGTGTTACTAGGCACCGCTCTTTTCTTGTGATGTCATAGTTGCTAATGGACATTCATTGCCAACGTAATATGGAACCTATAGGGTCACAAAGAAAGGATTCACTTGGAATAGGATTTTAATCATGAATGATAATTGAATTAGTTACTAAAGTGTTTAGGTACTCAATTTTAACAATTGAATGGCATGACTCTGAACTGACATGTTCAAGTGTTGAACCGACCAATTAGAGTGTTGGGTTAATTGGATATTGCATTGGATGAATTTTAGATGAACCAAGGCATGAACCAAACGGGTCACTGAGTGAACCGATTGGCTCAAGGTCACCAAATTACTAGTTTATGAGATGACCTACTTGATTTACAAGAGCAATTCGATTGCATCAAGCATTAATACTGACTTCATGTTGTGCATTAATTGGATTAGAATTTCCAATACAATTGTGATGGAAAACATGATGAAACAACTGGTTCAGTGGGTGAACCTATCAGCTCACATGCCAATCGATCGGTCTACATGTGAATTGATCATTTTGCCACTAGCAGGTTGTGAAGATTCATGAAATTATGGTCCCTTCCAATCCTGCATAGATTGGGAGCCATGATCCTGACCCTCCTATAAATAAGGTTTATTACGGGCTTCCTAGAGACATAACTCAATTGCTTCTGACAGTTATTTGTCTTCTCTGTTTGTTGTAACTAAGAGAACTCGAGCAAGTCCTACCCGATAAAGGGAGGGATAGAAAGGGTGAGTAAGTTGGTGACTAGTACGCCAACATGAAGGTACAAATCCTTCTTGTACATTCTATTAGAATGGCAAGAGTTCTCAGTGGTCTGTGTGGACTACTATAGAGGCATGGAGCTTTTTGCGTTAGGAGGACAATGTCAACCTACTCTAGAAGCATACTAGAGTTTATATCACATTGAGAGTGATCATCATTATATAACATGAATTATGTGAATCATTGTGATCAAAGAATTAAATATGAGGTTACATATACAAATATGAGCTTATATTGAATATTCCATCATTTATTGATCATAAATGTATTTATTGCATTTAATGTAGGGTTATTATCCCAATTAGCCATATGAGGCAAATTACATGATTTCACATTCAAAATTCATTATATCTGACATGATATCTATTATAATGACATTTAGGAGTTACTGCCCCATTTTCATTATTTTTGCCTTTGGATTGCTATTTATTGTTCATGAAAAGTGTGTAACACATCTTACATCATATTATAGAGATTTAAGCATCAAAAATCTCATATTATAGTTTCATGCTATATAACCATTTTTTTGAGAACTTTGGTACCATATTTGCCATTTTTTTGATAAGCGAGTTAATTACTATGAATTATCTAAGATTTGAGTATTTCTTGGGATTTTGCCTTTTTTGGCCAATAATGTGTCGCCGCGTCACCCCAGCAGTGCACGGATCCACTTGTCGATGGATCCATGTGAGTTGGGCGGTTTGTCTTGGTTCAACTGTATTGGACCAATTGGTTCTGTGATTTGGACCCAGTCCATTTTCTCCTCTCTCGCCCTCCTTCACGTTTGACGCGATTTGAAATTTGTGGGACTGAGTCGCCGCCGTGGGGGATGGCTCTGATGAGGAACCTTAACCTTATCAGATATCCTCACCTTCGAATTATCCTTCATCAAAGACTAAATTCATCATTCAATCCTCGACGGCCACATGGATCCTCATATGAGGCTCTAGATCTCTGCCTCCATGAACTTGTCAATCTTAGTTGCCGCCACGACAGTGGGAAAGGGGGAAAACCCCTTCAATCATCCCTTACAACAATTGAAGCTTCCTAAGGTTTTGAGGAACCTCCATAAACTTCATCCAACAATTAAATGTCAGTAGGAAACCCGTTCGCACGATCATCAAACTTTGGTTCCTCCTCTAACAACACTAGGTTCGTCAAGTAGCAAGACAAACACAGAAGCCCCATATTAGCATAGAGTTGAAATCACTTGACTTCAAACTCACTTATGATACTCTTACCTCCCTCCTTCCTCTTTGCTATGTCCCTCTACATCCCCTCCATGCCACCTGCAATTTACGGTGGAGAAGACAACAAAAGGGAGAGCTCGTTCTCCCTCTAATATTGTCCACATTGGTCTACTTGAGGGGTCAATCAAAATGTCTCTCTGAGAAGTACAACTTCTCTTGCATGAAGGCCACTCTGAAGTCATGATCAATGACGACAACAATGTGTGGGGTTGCTTCTCACGGTCAAGGTGTAACTGCAAGGTTGAAGAAGCATTCCTAAATGTTGGTTCTCTATGTGCGGTTGAGATGGATCATGGACTAGAGTGAATCTGTGGCATCTCCTTTCCAAGGCTACAACCACTAGATCTAATATCCCAAGACAAAAATCGACATAGGATATCTAAGGATCAGAGGGCGTGTGACAAAAGATAAAAGTCCTAACTTAGTTCTCTCAATCATCAATTATGCACATTATTTCACCAATTTCAAACATAAATTTTTCCTTCTAGGAACATCGCAATTTCATGAAACTTTGACCATAGGTTTATTATCATCCAAGATACCTCCCATACAAATTTTGTGCCAACACTCAAATATTTGACTAATCAATTATGTACTTAAAAAAGTCATGAACTTAGGGATCTTAATCATGGTGTCAACACAACTAATCATCCATATATTTTATTAAAGAACTTGGAACTCTTCAAAATAATTCAAACACATGGATCCAATTATCTCATTAGGTATTCACATACTTCAAAATTTCATTTCGTCACATCCTACACACCTTAAAAGAAATTTCATCCTCGAAATTATGCCAAAATCTAGTCCATCACATCATATACATCTTAAAAGAAATTTCATCCTCAAAATTAATCCATTCTCATACTCCAAGGAAAAACAAAAGGTCTTCATATACATGTAGGAAACCACTCTTGGTATAACATATACACAAATAAGAGATCTAGAACATATATGCACCACCCTTGAAGGATTTCTAGAGCATCTAGTGTGAAATATCACCTCATAAGTTTTGAACAAGGGTTTAGAAGCTCTAGTTATTTCATGGCATATTCAATATTTTTAGGACTTACATCCTCACTTTACCCAAGCATTAAGAGTACCAACATTACATACATTTTTGGAATGAGTTAATTATCATTAACCCACTTTATTCATATAAATAATATCAAAGTGTCATCATCATTATTTTGTGCTATATTTCTTCAAACAATATCTAATATCTTTATTACGCAATGAAACTAAACCATAATTTAACATATATCATTAACATGAACTCATTTCAATTTCATATCTGGTTACAAAGTTTATTAATGACTCATCACTTGATTCACCAACTATAATACAATGATCATTGTTCAAGTATATGGTTAACCTTATTTAGCTAGATAGTTATCAAACAATACTAGGTTTTTCATCATGTCATGTCTACATATTACATTTCAAAAGATTAGATCTCATTCTTATACATATTATATAATGGTTGTGCTAGAGAAACTTATACAAGTGGCTCATCAAAATATGTATAAGAGTGGCTTCTCAAACATGTATAAAAACCTTATCGAGTGAATGAGGCTCTCCTAACCCTTATCCGAAGGGTAGTGTCAAGTTTAGTCTCTATATATGGACTCATCTTTGAGAGTATCTCATAAACAAAAACAATTTTGTCCCTCTCTAGTCTAGGGTAATCGGTTGTACCGCATTGGCACTAGTTGATTGTTTTATGAGCTCTAGCCACATAAGCAAAAACCAATACTTGGTATGACATTTTATTCATAGATATCTACCCATGACATACTATTTCTTAATTCTCTCTTATATACTCCACAATATGCCCATTTGGGGAACCGCCAACCCAAGCATGAGGCTTCAAAACATACTAGAATTTCTTACCTCCTTTAGGGTCTTGGGACTCTCTCTCCCTCACCTAGATGTAGGTTCTCATGATCATGTTCACAAATACATATATAACAGCCTCTCTCTCTGGCTTTACGGTTTGGTCCTCACAAGGACACCTAGGGTTCAACAAGACTATAGGAATCATGAGCAAAGTGACTCAACTTAATCACTTAGGAGTAGTCTAGTTTAGGACATATCAAAGCACATGTTTCTCATATCTTAGAGGTTAGGTTCTCTAACCCTCTCTCTTTGGGTCTCACTCTCTTTGGAACTAACCCTTTAACCGGTCCCAACACTAGAGGTCCTCCTTTGTAAAAGTGCTTGAGGCTCATGTTGATTCGCAATTTTGACTTAGTTTATGTTATCCTAGAAAGGCATACGTACTTGCATCATTAAAACTTATTTCAAATCCTCAAAACTAAACTCATATCCTCAAATACAAACATATATCATCATAAACCAACTTATATCACTATATCAAACTTTAATCATATCATCTAAATGTATTTCATGTATTCCATATATCACATATTCTAGCAAGGCTTTAGACATTTAATCTAGAACTATTGTCTCTTCTAGACTGATATCATTCACTTTCACTTGGGTTGCATGACCACCTGCTACTCGTACATGTGTGGGGACACATTTTGTGATACTTACATATATAAAAAAATATTATATAGTTTTTCTCCGATAAAACATGTGTCCGAGAAAACCATCAAGGTTCGATCTGATTGGAATCAAAAACCAAATCCACAAAATGAGTGTCCCACACATAGTAGAGAGTATAGTGTCATATCACCTAGTAAAAAGGGAGAGAACAGGGTGTAGACTGGTGTAGCTACCCAAAACATAGATGCATCATATGTCAAAGGTTTCTCTTCCTATGATGTACATCATTTCCAAATAAAGCAACGTCTATTGCACTATAACGAAAGAATGACACCTAAGGACCTACTATACAACAAGCACCAGTCTAGACCTAGTTCTCAGACATCTAGGTGCTAACCTAGAGGCTATGTCAAATCTAGTCTCTAAAAGTCAACTAATCTAACCCTAAAGATTTTCAAAGTTCAAGGTTTTCTTTAATTTGAGTTGCATAATGAGAAAATACCAGGCTTTGCCATTGTTCATTCTCTGATACCACCTGTGATGTCTCTAGATTTTCAAAAACTTAATATGACGTGTGATGTACAAATTGAAACCTCACCTCAATAAGACTCCCAATTCGAACACCAAAGACTAGGCTAAGAAGAAGAAAATTAGGGGAAGTCAACAAGAAACAACAATAGCACATGCACATGAACAAGAACAAAACCATACAACACAAGTTCACCATTCATCATATATTTAAAAAATGAATTATTACAACATTTGATATTACACATTAAATGATAAACTTTTACATATGCATGTACTACCACTAAATAACAGAAACTTAAGAAAATGGTTCCACCAGTACTTCAGCTCGCCACACAATGATCAACTATCATGGTTCTTTAAAAGCATATGTCCATATCACCTAAACAAAACATTACATGTGGTACTCATCGGCACAATATTCTAAAATATTGTACTGAATACACCTACCTGTATGTATATACCTCTCGTTACTAAGACTTGGCAATAAGATAAAACTAATACTTGGCAGTAACAAAAGAAATATAACAAAAGAATACTTGAACAAAGAAATGTTTATTAATAAAAGAGAACACATATTTTAGGCACATTTTCCATTATATCATCCATGCATTGACCGACGGAGGTTGAATGCACTGAAGGCCTTATGATTGACTACCAAAGATTTGAATCGTTTCATAATGTGATCACACTACCAAAGAGTTGGATCACTTTCATGTACTTGAATACCAAATATTTTGACTAATCAGTCAAGTTTACTACAAACTTGACAGATAGTTTGAAAATTGGCTTTGTTAGTTAGTGGATTAGTCAAACATGATCACACTACCAAAGAGTTGGATCACTTTCAAGTACTTGACTACCAAAGAGTTGAAGTACTTTATTTTCCAACGCTTGACTACCAAAGAGTTGAAGTGCTTGGATATAATGGAATAAATATATTATGTTTCATGTGTTCATAGCCATAAGTATGGAAAATCAAGTAGGATACCATACAAGAACAATCATTTCATCCAATATCATATGCCAAGTATTTTACTACACATATAATACAAGCATATTGTATAATAAGCCAAGTAAGGGGTATCACGTACCTTCAAAAGAGATAATCTATACCACATATCCTCGTGTCAACTATATCCTTAGTCAACCATGATTAAGACAAGATCACATATCATCATCAAGTTCTCATCATCTTAACTCTAATTAGTTCCATTTTAGGGTTTTATTTAGCTCATTGGGATCATTACTTGTATTCTTGTCTTGGAATTATCTTACTGAGATCATCCTCCAGATTATGGTTTATTTGTATGAACATTAGTTTTCATATAATTGTGTGCATGTATAAACCTTAGGTTACATTTTCATTAAGCATATTAGGGTCTATATCACATTGAGAGAAATCATCATTATATAACATGAATTATGTGAATCATTGTGATCTCACAATTAAATATAAGGTTACATATGTGATATGAGCTTATATTGAATATTCCATCATTTATTGATCATAAATGTATTTATTGCATTTTATGTAGTTTTATTAATCCTAATTAGCCATATGAGGCAAATTACATGATTTCACATTCAAAATTCATTATATTCGACATGATATTTGTTATAGATGACATTTAGGAGTTATTGGCCCATTTTCATTATTTTTTTCCTTTGGATTGCTATTTATTGTTCATGAAAAGTGTGTAACATGTTTTACATGACATTATAAAGATTTAAACACCAAAAAGATGATATTATGGTTTCATGCTATTCTAATCATTTTTCTGAGAATTTTGGTACCTTATTTGCAATTTTTAGATAAGTGAGTTAATTACTGCAAATTATCTAAGATTTGAGTATTTTTTGGGAATTTACCTTTTTCGAACAATAACGTGCCACCACATCACCCCAACAGGGCATGGCTCCACTTGTTGGTGGATCATTGTGATTCAGGTGGTCTATCTTGTTCAACTGTATTGGACTAGTTGGTTCTGTGATTTGGACCCGGTCCGTTTTCTCCTCTCTCGCCCTCCTTTGTGTTCGACGCAATTTACGATTCTACAAGACTGAGCCACTGTCGTGGGGGATGGCTCTGATGAGGAACCTTGACCTCATCATACATCATCACCTTCAGATTATCCTTCATCAAATATTGAAGTCATCATTTAATCCTTAACGGCTACACGGATCCTCATCTAAGGCTCTAGATATCTGCCTCCATGAGCTCATCAGTTGTAGTTGCCACCACGACGGTGGGAAAGGGGAAAAAACCCTTTGATCATCCCTGACAACAACTGAAGCTTCCTAAGGCTTTGAGGAAACTCCATCCAACATTTAAATGCCAGTAGGAAATCCCTTTGCACGATCATCGAATTTTGGTTCCTCCTCCAACAACACTAGGTTCGTTAAGAAGCAAGCCATCCATGGAAGTCTGATATTAGCACAAAGTTGAACTCACTCGACTTCAAACTCACTTTTGATCCTCTTTTCCCCCTCTTTCCTCTTCTCTATCTCCCTCTACTTCCCCTCCATGCCTCTTGCAGTTTACGGTGGAGAAGACAAGAGAAGGTAGATCTCATTCTCCCTCTAACATCATCCAAATGGTCTGCTTGAGGGGTCTATCGAAACATCTCGCTGAGAAGTACAACTTCTCTTACACAAAGTCCACTCCAAAGCCACATCAATGAGGGAAATGATGTGTGGGTTTGCTTCTCATGGTGAAGGTATAACCGCAAGGTTGAAGAAGAAATCTTGAACATCGGTTCTCTATGTGTGATTCAGATTGATTCTGGACTAGAGTGAATCTATGGAATCTCCTTTCCAAGTCTAAAATGACTAGATCTAAGATCCAAGGTTGAAACAATGGCCACGTAGGATATACAAGGGTCAGAGGGTGTATAACAATAGATAAAAGTCTTAACTTAGTTCTCTCAATCATCAATTATGCACATTATTTCACCAATTTCATACCTAAATTTCTCCTTCTAGGAGCATCAAAATTTTATGAAACTTTGACCATGGGTTTATTATCATCCAAGATACCTCCCATCCAACTTCAGTGCCAAAACTCAACTATTTCACCAATCAATTATGTACTTCAAAAGGGGATGAACTTAGGGATCTTAATCATGGTGTCAACACAACTAATCATCCATATATTTTATCAAAGAACTTGGAACTCTTCAAAATAACTCAAACAAATGGATCTAGTTATCTCATTAGGTATTTACATACTTTAAAAGTTCACTCCATCACATCCTACACACCTAAAAATAAATTTCATCCTCAAAATTAAGCCAAAATCCAGTCTATCACAATATATATGTAATTACATGTGTCGCCTTAAAAGCAAATTTTGATAGTGGATGTGAAGCGTATTTATGGTCAATAAGTCTATATATATTTGCATGGCTGTATGGTTGATTTTTATCTCGATTTTCATACCAATCCTCTACCTTATCTTCCAATTGTAGAAGGTTTACTCTCTCTTACATATGCTCCCCTCGAATGTAACTTGAGGTTTCTCTTTTATCAGGTAATAAGTGACAACATTAGGATAGTGTAATTTCTTATTAATATAAAGAAGAAGACACTCAACACCAGGCCAACTGACCATCTCAGAAGGCGAGCTGACTGGTTGGAGGACCAAGGAGGATGAGCTGAACCGATCAGTTGGTGGACCTGACTGATCCACTGGAAGATCTAGAAGATGGTGGACCGCAGACTAGACGACATGTGTGATGACCAACCGACCTACCAGGAGGTGAGCCGACCAGTTCAAGGGTTGAACCGATCAACCTAGATTTTTAAGAAAATATCTTCATCAACAATAGGTTTCTACATGAGATGTAGACATCGGTGGTGGTAATTCTATGTGGCTCTAAGGAATTATAGTACAATGGCCATAACCATCGCTTATGTTTATTGTATGTTTTTGTTGTGGGATATAGCATGTATGTGATACTTACTACATATATTTGTGGTGATTGGATAATGTATATGTATTTAGAAATACAAACTCCCTCAATAACATGTTAAGTCTTAGATGCTTTCCATAAACAACACACATGAAAAGCTTAATTTACCAAGCATAGGTTACACCAAAGTGTGGTGCACCATCCATCTCGTGGAAGTGTGATGGTAGATATGTAGGTTCTGCCAAAGCTTGCTGCATATTCTATCATGTTATATTTTGGGTCAGGCTTAACTGGGTATCCTTAATGAGATTAAGCACCTAGAGGCATTCATATGACTACGGAAAAGAGTTGCACATATCATCTATCTAAGAATTGCAAGTGATGTAATAGGCAAAAGTTGCCTACCTTAATAATTGATTGAGGGAGCTGGAGTTGGTCAAGTAATAATTGAATTATTTTGGATCTTGGCTCACAAGAAGGTTGTATGTTGTAGTCTTCTGAATTAATATGTCAAGGCTATCAATTTGAACAAAATAGTTTGAGTGATAACAAACTAAAGTCCCAATTGAATATCATCAATTTTCAAATCAAATCAAATCAAAAGGGTTTTTGACAAAATGCAATTTTTTTCTCTTATAGAATCAAATGGCAATCAAATCATCATTGTGATTGGTCCTTAGGAAGGACAAATTTAATAGGAAAAATGTCCACTACTGGTTTTGGAATTTCAGAATGGTTCTGAGTGACGAGCACAAACTCTATGTCCTAGAAACACCTGCACCAAAAATACCTCTCCTGACAAGCCTAGGGCTGAAGTGGATGCTTACAGGAAGCATGCCAATGATGCTTTAGATATAAAGCACCTTATGCTAAGCTATATGAACTATTAGTTGCATGCGTAGTGTGAAGACATGGGAATACTTGAGATGGTAACCTATCTTATAACTTGATCCATAAGCACACAAAGCAAGAAAGGTACAATGTCTCAAAGGCACTCTATGAGTGTAAGATGACAGAGGGAGTCTAATTATAGACTCATGTGATCAATATGATTATACATGTGGAACATCTAGAAGAACTAGGATTCTCTTTGATCCAAGAGTTGGTCATGGATATGATTATGCAATCATTGCCTGAATCATATAGCCATTTTATTGAGTGTTATCACTTGAATAACATGGCCAGACTGTTGTCAGATTTTCTTGGCATCTTGATTAATGTCAAAGAAATAATGAAGAAGGACAAATACGTGATGGTGATCAATGGAGTCGAGTCCAAGGATGATAGCAAGGCCATGAATAGTTCTGAGGCTGAGTGTAAATCCAAAATTTCAAAACTCAAGATAAGGAGAAATTGAAGTACAAGAGGAATCCATCCTTTGTACTTGAAGGCATTCAGGAAGAAGAATATGGGGATGGTGATCACTACTTTAGGTATATATGTTATTGAGATAAACTTATCTACTTCTCTATCATGGGTACTTGATACCAGTGTTGGGTCTCACATATGCTCAAATATGTAGGATCTGAAAAGAAGTAGGCCTTTAGGAAAGGGTGAGGTTGAACTGTGAGTCACAAATGGAGCACGAGTTGATACCACTGTAGTAGGAACCTATAATATATCTACACCTACGGGTCTTGTAGTAGAGTTAGTGAATTGGTATTATGTGCCTGCCATAAATAGAAACATCATTTATGTATCTTGAATGGACAAGTATGCATATGAATTTCATTTCAAGAATGGTCAATGTTCTATTTCAAAAGATGGTATCTTTTATGGCAATGCCCCAATGCCTTATGGTATTTATTTGCTTGATCTAGAAACAAATATTTATAACATAAATACTAAAAGAAAAAAAAACTCAACAACTCAAACAAGACATATCTTTGGCATTGTCGTCTAGGGAACATAAATGAGAATCATATATCTATACTCCATAAAGATGGTTATTTGGACTCTTTTGATTTCAAATCAATAGAGACATGTGAAACTTTTTTATTAGGTGAGATGACCAAGACTCCTTTCACTGGTAACAATGAGAGGGGTAGTGATCTATTAGGACTCATGCATACTAATGTATGTGGCCCTTTTAGAAAAAGTAATAGAAGTGGATATCAGTACTTCATTACCTTCACTAATGACTTCAATAGGTACAGATATGTTTACTTGATGAAATATAAGTCAGAAATTCTTGAAAAGTTCAAGGAGTTTATGAATGAAGTACAGAACTGACTTGGCAAAAGTATTAAGGCACTTCATTCTAATCGAGGTGAAGAATATACTTAATCCAAGAGTTTGAGGACCTTCTGTGAGCCCATGGTATCTTATCACAATGGACTCGACATGGAACACCATAGCATAATGGTGTATCAAAAAGAAGGAATAACACATTACGAGATATGGTGTGATCAATGTTGAGTTTAGCTGAACTTCCATCTACCTTTCCAGGTTATGCTCTAGAAACTGCCGCTAGGGGTGGAAATCGGGTTTTCATGTCATTTTGGGGTCAATTCTGGGTTTAAATGTTCAGAAGTTGTGAAATTAAATATTATTATGGAATCTATGAAGAAAATCATTTTGAGTCATTTTGGGTCGGGTAAAAAATTGTACTGTATCGAGTCTGTCGGGTCAATATTTTCCAGCTCTAACCACTGCATTTACACTAAATTGAGTGCCATCTAAACCAGTTCAAAAGACACCATACGAGATATGGATTGGGAAGCGTCCCAAAGTGTCTTTATGAGGACTTGGGGATGTGAATCTTATGTAAAGAAATTGTTTCCTAAAAAATTGGTCCAAAATCTGAAAATTGTTATTTTGTTGAATATCCTAAAAAGACCATAGGATATTACTTTTATTCCCTAAAGGACAACAAATTGTTTGTTTGCAGAGATGTTGTGTTCCTAGAAAAGGATTTTATTTACAAAGTAATCCATCGAAGGAAAGTAGAACTCAAAGAGGTTCGAGACCAACAAGAAAGCATTGAACTAATAGATGCACAAGAGGACCAAAAGGAATCACAAAACATTGTGGAATCTCAAAGTCCTCAAGTAACACATGTAACTTGTAGATCTAGTAGGACACGCCTTCAACTTGAAAGATTTGGATATCTTTTGACTCAGGTAGGCGGTGAGTAGGTCATATATGATGAGCCAACAACCTATCTAGAAGCTATGGCTAGAGTCTCAGAACTGGCTTGAGGCCATGAGATCTGAGATGGAATCCATTTTTTTCAACAAGGTATGGACCTTGGTGGATCCACCTAAAGGGGTAAAACCCATAGGGTGCAAGTGGGTCTTCAAGAAGAAGACCGATATGGATGGTAATGTATAAACCTATAAGGGCGTATTGGTTGCAAAGGGTTTCAAACAAGTTTAAGGTGTTGACAATGATGAAAATGTTTCTCCTGTTTCCATGGTTAAGTCCATCACGATCATGCTTGCTACTGCAACTTACTACAAAATCTGGAAGATGGATGTTAAAATTGCATTCCTCAATGGGAAACTTCTCGAGGATGTGTACATGACACAACATGAGGGTTTTATAAATCCAAAGGATGCAAATAGAGTCTATGTGATACAAAGGTCAATTTATGGATTGAAGAAAGCATCTCAGAGCTAGAATCTTTGTTTTGACGAGATAGTCAAAGAGTTTGGATTTACTCAAAAGAAGATGAATATTTTTTATACAAGAAGGTTAGTGGGAGCATGATTATATTCCTCATATTGTATGTAGATGACATACTTTTGATGGGGAATGACATCCCTACTTTACAAAAGGTAAAGATATGGATATGAAATACATTTTCTATGAAAGACTTAGGTGAAGCATCTGACATTTTGGGAATTGAGATCTATAGAGATAGATCCAAAAGGCTTCTTGGACTAAGTTAGGGCACATACATTGACAAAGTGTTGAAGAGGTTCAGCATGGAGATCTCGAAGAGAGGAAACATGCCCATGTTTCATGGAGTTACCATCTCTAAAGATTAATGTCACAATTGTTTTGAAGAAAGGAAACACATGAGTATGACTTTATATGCATCAAAATTTGGATCCATCATGTATACAATGTTGTATACTCATCCTAATATCTCATATGCCTTGAGCATGATGAGCATATATCAGTCAGATCCAGATGATGCTCACAAGATAGACATGAAGAGTATCCTTAACTACTTGAGAAGAACTAAGGATTAGTTCCTTGTATGCGGCAGAGAGGAAGAGTTGGTGGTAAAGGGTTATACTGGTGCAATCTAGATTCATGTGTTGCCTCAACAATAGAAATGTGAGTTGGAAGAGTTCCAAGCAAGATGTAGTAGTTGATCCTACAATACAGGCTGAGTATATTGTAGCATGGAATGCAACAAAGGAGGTTGTTTAGATCAAGAAGTTCATCTTTGAACTTTGGGTAGTTCCAAGCATCATCAAAATGATTGAGCTATATTATGACAACAATGGAGCTATTGAACAAGCTAAGGAACCTAGATCACATCAGCATTCCAAGAACATACAAAGACAGTTCCATCTCATACTAGAATTTGTACATCAAGGAGATGTGAAGATTTGTAGAGTACCAACCAAGAACAATATTATTGACCCCTTGACAAAAGCACTTTCACAGCAGAAGCATGATGGTCATGTTAGAAAACTTGGAATAACATTCATGAGTGATTGTCTCTAAATCCAATCGGGAGTCTGTTGGTTTGTATGCCCAGAGGGACAATCATATAATGATTGTAATGACATGACTTATAAATGATTTGATAATTAATAAAGGCAATCTTCTAATTTATTTTGTTGTATTTAGTTATGAGATAATGAAGTAGCATAGTGAATGTCTATAGAATGATATAACTCAATGATGTATGTCTTGGGGGGTGTGGCCTGAACAATGAGATCATACAGATGCTAAGAGTATATGCATTCTTGTTATGTCCCTAGTCGGATGTTATTGTGAAAGGCTGATAGAAAACAATAACACATAAAACTGGAGTATGTGTTAGTTGATGATAGAATCTCATCAGTCATGATATGTGATATCAAACCAAACACATAGATACTTGTTAGAGAATAGTGTATTGGATGGACCCACCATAAGAGTGATACATAGAAATCATAATTGGTAGTTAGAATCATCTCTTATAGTGTTGGTGGTGATTGTGGTTCTTAGACCTAAAATCAATACACTCATCACATGTCATTTGGTGTACTTTGACATCATCCACCATGATTCTTAATAAGGGTTGCCACAAAGGTGATAATCAGATACACCATGACACATAGGGATGACTATGAGTGATGTAGATGGGATTTGTCCCTCCTACAGGAGTATGATATATTGTCCACTTGATAAGTAAGACTAATAAATGCATGGCCAAGCACATGGAGTCAATATGTGATATTGAGCTTACATATATCTCAAACAGTCTGCTCTAGTTTAGGGAACATGGATTGAATGATTGAAGAGGATGAAGATTCCATGCCTTGAGTTCAATACCAGATATCAGTGACAAATGAACTATAAAAATATTGTAACACCAACCATAGATTGTAGGTTGAATTTGTTCTCCAACTTTCCATTTACTTGGGTAGCAATGATGTGTTACCAGGTGCTTCTCTTTGCTTATGATGTCATAATTTCTAATGTACATTCATTGCCAACGTAATATGGAACATATAGGGTCACACACAAAGAATTCACTTGGAATAGGAGTTTAATTGTGAATGATAATTGAATTGGTTACTAAAGTGTTTAGGTACTCAATTTGAACAACAATTGACTGACAAGACTTTGAACCAACTAGTTCAAGTGTTGAACCAACTAGTTGGAGTTTTGGGTAAATTATATATTGCATTAGCTGAATTATGGATGAATCAAGGCATGAATTGACTATTTTACTAAGTGAACTGATTGGCTCAAGGTCACCATAAGACCGGTTCATGAGATGAATTACTCAGTTCATAAGAGAAATTTGATTGCATCAAGGATTAGTGTTGAATGACAAGCTTAGACTCTTAGACCTCTTCATCTTCTTTAAGAAAGTCTATAATTGATTCAAGTCCTCTTTCTTTTATGGTAGTATCAGACCATTTGTAAGGCTTTCTTCCACAATATCTTTGACATAATCAGGGAAATAGTAATTGCCTTCAGTAGTACTTGTGAAATCACCCTTTTAGGAGGCTTTAAAGATACTCAAACCTGATCTTCATGTGCATGGAAGTCGTGTCATGGTGTTGGTCCTCACATGGATTAAAACATCAGATTCAACTAAAAATGACCTTAACAAGATTATAGGAACACTCTTACTATCTTTCCCTATATCAAGAACAATGCATGGAAGATACTCGATGTGCCATCATTAAGTTTCACTTACCCATAATCCACTCAGCTTCTAGAAATATTCATAGATTGGTCAGCCAATATAGAGTGTAGTTGGCTAGATCTTGTCGGCCCAGACCCAAATCAACATACACACCATTTGGCACAAGATTCAAATTTGATCTCAAGTCAAGAAGGGGTTTCTCAATGTGGTGCCCACTAGTGTAGCAAGATATAATTGGTGCACCCAAACCTTTTCTTTTCATGGGATAAGCATTTTGTAGGATAGAGCTAACTTAATTTATGAGATTCACATTATTTTGAATCTAAATTTCTCTTGAAATATACACATATCTTTAAGAAACATGGAATAAGATGGAATTTGGTTTATGGCATCCAACAAATGAATGTTATTTCAAGCTATCTTGAAAATCTCAAAGATATCTCAATGTGCTTTTACTTTCTCTTGGATGTCAAAGGGCTTATCCAAAAAAAAAGATAAGGTGTCTCACCTAAATTTTATTCACTTAGAATCACAATAGGGATACTTGCAATTAGTTTATCACAAATGACCATGTTGTCAATTGTCCTTAGTGTTGTAGTACCAACCACAGATTCAATCATAGTATCATGTATTTGCATCATAGTTTGAGTACTCCATATCACACTATAACCATCATGATTTTGCATAGAATCATTATTCACACGATCCTTTGGTTTTTCAAGTGTCTTGACACTCTTTAGCACTTTCAAATCCTTCACTTTGTCATGAGAAGGAGGGGTATCTTCAAGTTCCTTTTATTATGGTGGCCTTTGATGTTGTTGGTTATGAGGTGTAGGGTCTTGAGGAATTTTGGGATGAACTTGTTGGTGAACCTGTCCTTGATGAGTTTGTTGTTGAGGAAGAGTGCAAATTGAAAACTATAGTTTTTTTTGGTGGCATTTCAAAATTCAAGTGAGGTAGAGGTGGTTGTTGAAAATATTGGAGAATGGATTGTTGCACTTGGGTCTACACTTACACTTGATGTGGGTAAAATGGGTTTTGAGGAACACCCATTTGGCCACCTAAATTGTGTGGTTCACCATGGTTTGAAAGGGAAGTATCCCCTCTTCATGGTGTGTAAGTGGCAAGGATAGCTTATCAAATCTTTGTTTAAGACAATCAATTGTTTTCCTATAACTGGACACATCCTTTGTAAAGACCCAATCTTTAGGATAAAATTTGTAGAAAATGTATACCAAAATATACAAACAATCTCCCTACATTCATGATTTACATCATAGTTTAGGGATCCTATACATAAGGACTATAATTAATACACGAGTCTTATATACTCTTCAACCAACAGAGGACATCTCATGCATGTATCTTCTAAGTCTTCCATTGATCTCTTATCCATGTATATCCTAAAGGGATACATTTGTCCACGTCATGGACAAAAGATGATAACATGTCATCCAATGTTGATACTAAATCCTGATTGTTGAGCCATTTAAAAATATGCAATAATAAAAGATCAGATGCATTATAGGCCAGGTAAGGAATATTTGGTGGACTTATGAAATCAAGTTAATAATTAAAGGATCAAATATTCATGGATTCAAGTTTATGAGGCATAATAACAACAACATTCAAACATGCCAGATGTGCTATATATCAAACTTTTCACATTTATCAGATTATTAATTAGCACTTCCCATCTCATATTTTGTCTTAGCCAATGTTAGGTGTATAGTGTTCTCTCCTTTACTAGAGAAAAACACTTCTACCTTAGGGGTTACCAGTATTAGGGGACCTTTATGTCCATTATCAACTATGCATGGTTGGGGGATATGACCCGTCAAATCTAGGAGTTGTAGCTCTATCCAATATTCAATTCTAGTTCCAATGTCAATATCTCATTTATTTAATGTTCAACAATCTCGTGGTGACTTTTAAAAGGAAAGATAGGATAAAAAGAATAATTTTGGGTTCACCACTTTTAACCATGTTTCATGTATGCATTTCAACAATAAAGTAAATAACACTAAAGGGAATAAAGAATCTAGTAACTCAATACTCAAAGGTTTCAACAACACATAATTTGAGTTTCTTCAACTATTGATGAAGAGAAAGATACAATATAGAATAACTTTTAACTTTTTGTCTTGGAATCAAGTGTGTTTCATTGTTTAATTTATATTTATGTTCTCCATTTAGGATTAATACTTAATATTACTTAACTAATCATCTCCAACTTACGATTTTAGACCTATTTAGTTCTAAGATCCATATTTAGTCATGTAAGTCTATATATTTCTAGGTTACATACACGTATGAACAAGAATATGTATTCCTCATGTTTCATTATTTTAATCTCACTCCAATAATCATATAGTTGAAGTCCACTCAACCAGGGTCAATTATAGACTCCAGGTTAATTATGTTTGTTGGAATGCTCTTATTGTAAGAAATTAGGATTTAAGTCTCATATACACTCATATGGGGATGCATGAGTACTTCTTATTATACATATGGTTAAACCAAATTATATCATCATACCATATTAAGGTACTAGAATAAATCATATTATACATACTATTTCTCTCATATAACATTTTATTACAATATATTTCCCAGATCCATATTTTATTCACAACTATATATGCAAACATATAGTTTTAAATATTATAGCACGAATTAAATCACTATTTTGGATGTAATTTATCGCCATTACTACGTTTTTGGAATTTTTTTTATTGATAATTAATTTATACATATATGTATCATCAAGATACAATTATTGTAATGGTTTGAATTATCTAATGTATGAATACAACTATATCTTACATTTTGGGCATCCAAATTTGTATCAACTTTTATCTAATCTATTTCTACTAACTACTCTTATGACAATAGTAGTAAAAGAAACAAATTTATTGCAACCATACATACTCATGTCTACTAATATACTAACATATATGTGTAAACTAACATGGATAAACATTTTCCATGGATTGAACAACCTAATCAATTAAAGTTTCATCTATATTTAGAGATTATAAGCCATTCTAATTTGGTTGTTTGACTTTTTATTTACAAAAGCATGGAATAACAGGATGAAGATGGATTACTTACATGTATAGATGTAGTAGGTTATCAAATATTTGATGATTGTTTTTTGGGTCAGTTCTTAGTTGAAAGAGGATGATTTCCCCCTTTTCTTTGGGTTTCTTTGGACCTAGACATATGTCTACATCTCATTTTCAATATCGTCAAGGCTACTGCAGTTGCATCTTTAGTTTCAAACGTAGTAGGTAGCATATGAAGGAGGGTATTACTTCATCCCCAGTTTCTTGGATCCATGGAGGGGCCAGAGAATGTTTTTTATGGTCTATTATATGATTGGTACCCTGGCATAAAGATCCATCTATCTAAGGCCATGTCTCAAGGGTGATGAAGGAGAGACTCAAATCTTGGTTTAAATTGAATCAAGTTCATCTACATATTGCAAATAACTATTCATAACATCAATTGCTAAGGGAATGGAGGATCACATTGGTGATTGGTTGTCTTTGAGACATTTGTATGGGTTTGATTATATGAGTGGGTAGGTTCTAGGATGTTGCATTGTGTTGGGGATTTGGATGGTGGTTGGGTTTGTGATGGTGTAGGTGGTAGCTGGTACTACTATGGGGTGCTAGACTGTAATCAATGAAACTTCATGTTGTTGAGTTGGGTGGATTGTTTGCTTCATGGATTGCATGTAGTTTCCATCACACCTAACGATGAGTTTCACACATCCAGGTATTATCAGTGTGACTCTACTAGGTGATGAAATGCCCATCATTGGGAAGGTCGAATGGTGCTTGATAAAACCTTATGTTTAGATCTATTGTTTTTTTTTGGTGAACCTAGATCATCGTATTGCTTTTTTTGTTTTTTGTTTTGGATTTACAACTACACTCAATATGGAACAACCTCCATATGAATGCTATCAGAGAAAGGTATAGACTTACACAAACAAACAAAAAACTATAGAGAAACCAGTAGGTTTCCACACAATAAAGGAAATCATCTTTTGAGAAAAGCCTTGACATCACTAAAAATGAGCAGCCAAAGCCTTTGTGCATCTTTCTCAATATTCCTGTGAACCCTATCATTTCTTTCTTTCCACAACCAATAGAGAATTGAAATACTGGCTAGCCTGGACTCTTTATCTAGTAGAATGCACAAATCTTCAATCGATCTCGGCATAGAACAACCATAATTAGAACAAAAGTACCTCCACACTTCTTTAGAGTAGTTGAAGTCAAAGAAAAGATGGGCAATAACCTCTTCCTCACCTTTGCACAGATAACAACTCGAAGCCAGACTAATCCCCATACATTTCACATAGCAGGAGGTCAGAACTCTTCCATGCCCCACCTTCCAACCAAGAAGTAGGAATCTTTCAGGGCCTTTGGAATCCCAAAGCCACTGAAAGAAAGGGGAAATCATGAATTTACTTCTTATGATATCAAGAACATTTTTTAACTTCAGATTCAGATTGCCTTCAAAGAGAAATTCATCATCTCCTCCACTTGGAGCTAGTAGATCCTTCAAAATTTTGTTCATATTAAAGTGCATTCTCATTTTTTCATAGGACCACGACTTGATCCTAATGAAATGACTAACTTTAGCATCACTGGCAATCCCGAGTTGGATGAAACATTGCGGACCAAGAGTATCAGCCAGGAACTTAGCACCAGGAAACCATGGGTCGTTCCAAACAGAGAGTGAAGATACATCACCAACTTTAACTTCAATATGCTTCATAATATCATCCCTTGACAGCAAAAGTTTCTTAAAGAACCACGAAAAGGAACCATTGATGTGTAAAGACCAGGAAGCCATGGGTCATTTAGATCTATTGTTGTCAAGGTTTGGGGTTTTTGGAGTTGACAAGGACGGTGGGTTTTATATAGATAGAGGAATGATGTAGGAGAGAAGGATAGGTTATGAATTCACGAGGGGTGGAGGTAGACACTTACATGATCCATTCACTCATAGGTGTGTTATAATGTAAATTTAATCTGTCATTCTTTGGAAATAGGGAAGATGAGTGGTTGTCAATGTTTATGGTTTGATGGGGTAGGTGATTCAGGTGTGGAAGAAATGGGGCATTCCCTATGGGCTAGAAAATAGAGAATAATCATTCTTTTCTCTCTGAAACTTTTGATGCCCAAAGTTACATGGTTTATATCCTTGATTGTCAATTCATTGAATCTCTTTTAATGATCATTAACCCCCACATGTGCATTACCTTAAAACATTATACCCCCTAGAATATAAAACCAATGAGTATTTTAGTGGTGATTATAATATGTATTGAGTTAAATTATTAAAATATTATCATCTATAGTTATATTTATAGAAAGAATAATTCAATTATCCACATGATGTATGTAAATTATAGTACATTCTATTACGAATAATATATATTTTTAAACGGTTCTAATGCCATTAGTTTCTAAATACGTAGTATATTATGTTTGTAGGATCAAACAAAATTATTTTCTGTAAGGTGTTTTAAATGATTCTATCGGTATCCAAATTAATGACTAATAGATCAAAATTTTAATTACAATGACATACTGAATTCTAGTTATATATCAAAAGAATAGAAGTGACTAATTTAGGGACAAGATCTTTTAAACATAGTCAAATGACAATGTAATATTTGATAAGCAAAAAACTATAAGAGTGAGACACCATAGAGGGACCAATTGTAAATGAACTCAAGTCAAAGGAAAATAATTAATTGTATCTCAAAATAGATTTAGTTTTAAAATTTCATTATGATACATTCTTCTTAACTCAATGAAGTCTCCTCAACCTTGAAAGCACTTCATCCTCAAATTGTGTATTGTACCTTTGACCTTGTTGTTGATGAGACTTCCCATGCACATCATCTCCTTGTTTCTTCCAAAAGAAGTTAGGGTGATTCTATCATTCCTAAGAATAATATTTGGACATGTGAGTATCTAAATTTTAGTTCCCAAAATATTGCAAGGCCTTAAACTCCTCAGTAAAAGTGTCCTTTGCTTTTACAATATCACTAGAAGTGCTTTCTCCTTGATTCTTCATGAAGTTCATCATATTAAAGAGAAGCTTCACAATTTGTGGATTAGCGTCATTTAAACTAAGGGAGATGGCTTAGGAGAAGAAACACCCAAAAATATGTCATGATCACTGAAAGTGTTAGAGGCATGGTGCCTTGAATTCTCAGTAAATGTTCAAACAAAGTACATGACTCCTCTAGAGGATTTTCAAAGAAGGCTCCACCACAAGAGTATTCCACTATTTTATGATTTGTTTAAGATAACCCTACATGGAAAGAATGAAGAAGTTGTCACATTGCTACCTCATGATGGGGATAACCCCTCAATAGATTTAGAATTCTCTCACAATCATCATGGAACTACTTATTACTCGTTTGACTAAAAGAAGCAATGGATTAATGCATTTTAGTCAGCTTAGAAATAGGGTAGAACATCTTGAGAGAGTCATTATTTATCCTTTTCCAAGTCATCAACTCATTCTTAGAAGAGTATAATTATTTGGCCTTGTCCTTAAGAGAGAAGGGGGAGATAGTCAATTGTATGACATCATATGTGGCTACATGATTATAAAAAGTAGAACATACTTCCAATAAAGAATTGACATGGTGATATGGGTTTTCATTTTCAAGTCCATATAAGGTGGGGAGAAGTTGTAGTAGAGTAGATGGAATTGAGAATATTTGTCTTGGTAACTACTCCACTCTAGTATCTATTGAAGAAGTATAGTTACCCATACAAAAGTAACCTTATAGAAGACTTGGAGGTAGTGGGGTATCAGTAAGATAATGATTGTGTTTCTTTTCATGAGTCTCATCATGTGGTGGTGGTATTCCATCTGGGATGCTAAAGGGAGGTGGTGCTCCATTTGGATTGGATGCCTCTAGCCCTTCTACTTGACGCATTATGACAATTTCTTTGCCTTTTATATTCTATGTTGTGATCTTGAAAGAAGGTCTCTAAGGACAAAAAGTAGTGATCAAACATGCATTGTCACCTAGAAAGTCACAATTAACCAAGAAGAATAATTAGCGACCAAGAATGCATGACACAAAGAATCATGAATAAGAAATGGTGATAGAAATTAGAAAGAGTAAAAAAGAAACAACTAGCTAGGTCTAAAATAGTGTCCCAAATAAAGTGCTAGAAAGCTTGATGAGGCTTATCATGAGGCTTAAAATATATTGCCCTAGTTAGTACACTCTAAATACATGGATCCTCAAGCGCACCAACTCAGGATGTAGTATAAAAGTGTCAAATTAGGGGTCGAATCCTTGGTGATAGATGAGGCACTAGAGCTAGTATGATCCTTTAGGTTCCTACTAAAGATATTATGGTCTCAATTGTTCAAAATAAATTTCTATTTGACTTAAACCAATGGTACATTTTGATGTTGTCTTTACTACACTGACACATTCACTTAAGGTTGAAATCCCTAGGTTTTTACCAAAACAACATGCAATATTACCACTCATAAGCAAACTGGTCTTATTGTTGTATATTTAAGGATTGAGTCTAAAGAGATAATGTTTATAAGAATCTTCTAGATTGTATCTAGTTGAACCAAGACTAATAGAACCAAGATGTTATTTGGGTTGAGTTAAACTAATTGCAATTAGAATAGAAGTGTGGGATTAAAAGTGAGTTTAGATTAATGATGAAGGTCACTGGGGTTATATTGAGTTTGACCACCACTACATGAACAAGCACATCCATATCATGTCTAGGCTAGATATAGACATTCAAATGGAGAAAAAGCAAGATCCACCCATTAGGTGTGGGAAATCACATAGATATATCCCTGAGCTTATTATCTCGTTACTCATGAGTCATGTACCTATATATAGATCTAGAGTTATACCTTTGAGAGTTCTCATTCAGGAATCAATCAAGTTAATCAATATCCAAATCCTAAGTATTGAAGTTCTCACAACAAATAAATGTAGTATATCGTGTAGAGTAGGTGATCAATACACAAAACATGCATTAAAAAGTTAACATTGAATTGAACAAGTTATATACAAGCCATGAAGCATTCATGAATGGACATGTAAGAATGATTAGCATGGCTAGCCCCCACACCCTAATGAGACAGACTACTTGCTCTTCATATCAAAATAGTGAAAACATGGGAGACGGAAGATGTTGGGTTTTAGAGGAGGCAGAGAAGCAGCGGAAACAAAAAAAAATCTCCCCAAAACACAGAACAAAAGGAATCGAGTCAACGTCTATATAATAGGAAAGATGGTTTGTGGATGCATACCTTGTCCTGAGGCTTGCTCGGAGAAAGTACCCCATGCCTTGCGCGGTCTTCACCTCCGGTCTTGGACGGTGTCTGTGTAGCTCCTGGTCGCACCGGGACTGTCGGGATTGACAGTTGTCCTCTGAGCGACAGAGGTCTCCCGCCTCTGCAGTCGTCCACACGGACTGCCTGGAACTCCGATCTCCTTGTCACACAAGGAATCGGAAGGAGTCGCACCCTCTTGTTGGAGTACTAGTCGCCAACACACTCTCCTTCCACCAGTCGCTTTCTGCAGTTGTCTTTCCCTTGTTGTGCCTCCTTTTTCAGGTAGCACTTGCTCGGGCTGTCTCGATTACCAAAACTAGAGAGAACGACAACTTCATAGAGCAACTGGTTGTACTGAGTTGTACTCTGAGAAGCCCCCAATACCCCTATATATATAGGAGGGTCATGGGATAGGGTTCTCTATCCCGGGCAATGCGGGACTAAAGCAGGAGTAGAAGGGTTTGAGATTTTCCACAAAAAAACAACCAACTCGCAACCTGAACCGATCGTTTCATAAATAAAATGGTCGGTTGGGGATCTGAGCCGGTCGGTTGACACCTCAACCGATCAGTTGGGACCCATGAACCGGTCGGTTCACTTCTGAACTGGTCGGTTCGTGGTCCTGATCAGTTCCCGATTGACTTTCCTTCTTTTGTTTCCAATTGGTATTGAATACCAATCATTGTTCCAATCAAATTGGGCAAGTGAAACGAAAGGAAATTTCTCACCAATCTTACTTTCCCAACTTGCCCAGTTGCAACAGTTGAACCGATCATTTCAACACTTGAAGCAATCGTTCACCATGTTCATGAGTCGATCGACTCACCACATGAGCCGATCGGTTCACCAAGCTGAGCCGATCGGTTCATCACGTGAGTCGATCGGTTGGGAGTGCAGATTGTGCAGAATCAGTCAATTGTTGTTTCAATCAATCCGATACTCTAATCAATCAGTCCAACACCTTGAACACTATGATACTGAGCTATCAATTGATTGAGTGTTTAATTGAACTACTAAACTCCTTTAGTAATCAATCTAAACATTGTTTGTGGACAAAACTCCTCTTCCAGGTTAAATCCTATGTGTGTGACCCTGTAGGTCCATTTCACATTGGCAATGAAAGTCCATAACACTTATGACCTCACAAGCAAAGAGCGGTGCCTAGTCACACATCAGTGCTACCCAAGTGAAATAGAAAGTTGGAGAACAACTTTCAATCCTACAATCCGTGAATGGTGTTACAGTGAATGTATAATTCCTTTGTCACTGATATCCTGAATGAACTCGAGGCATGGAACAGTCATCCTGTCAACGTTCATTCATTTCCTTGATCTCAGAGCAGACTGGGTGAGATGTGTGTGACATCAATATCACATATTGATTCACATGTGCATGCACATGCCTTTCTCAATCCTACTCATCAAGTGGCCAAGGACATCAAACTCCCTTAGGAGGGACAAATCCCATATCTATCACTCACCCCTCAAAAGCCCCATGTGTCAAAGCCACCCAATCATCACCTTTATAACAACCCATGTTTTAGGATTGCGTTTGATGATGTCAAAGTGTACCCAACGACATGTATTGAGTGTAGTGATTTCAGGTCTATGAATCACACTCACCACCATCACTATGAGAGCTGACTGTGACTACCAAGTCATGGTTCCATGTGTCACTCTCACGGTGGGTCTGTCGGGTACCTTGTTCTCTAACAAGTACCTATGTGCTTGGTTTGATATCACTATATCATGACTAATGAGATTATGTCATCAACCAACACACAATCTAGTCTTTAGTGTTATTGATGTCTATGTTATTTCCACAATAAAAACTGACTAGGGACCAAACAAGAATGTATACTCTTAACATCCGTATGATCTCGTCGCTCAGGTCCTTAACCTAAAAGCATACGTCATTGAGTAAAATCATTCTTTAGACATCTATCATGTTACACTATCATCTCAGAAATAGTTTAAACATATAATCGGAAATTGCCTTTATTATTATTCAAATCATTTACAAAGTATCCCATTACAATCATCATATGACTTTCTCTATGGGCATACATATCAACAGACTCCCACTTGCATTTAGAGCCAGTCACCAAGGAACCTCAGTCCTTGTGACCTAGCATGACCATCATGCTTCTGTTGAGAAAGGGCCTTAGTCAGTGGATCAGCTATGTTGTCTTCAGTTGGTACTTTGCAAATCTTCACATCTCCTCGATGTACGATCTCTCGTATGAGATGGAAGTGCCACAGTATGTGCTTGGACCGCTGATGTGATCTGGGTTCCTTAGCTTGTGCAATAGCTCCATTATTGTCACAATAAAGCTCAATTGCATCACAACTACTGGGAACTACACCAAGTTCAGAGATGAACTTCCTGATCCACACAGCCTCCTTTGTTGCATGTGAAGCAGCAATATACTCGGCCTCTGTAGTAGAATCGGCAACTGTTTCTTGCTTGGAACTCTTCCAGCTTACAGCTCCATTATTAAGGCAAAATACAAATCCTGACTGTGATCTGTAATCATCTTTATCGATTTAGAAGCTTGCATCGGTGTAACCCTTTACAACCAGCTCTTCCTCGACGTCGTAAACAAGAAACTAATCCTTAGTCCTTCGCAAGTACTTCAGGATGTTCTTTACGGCTGTCCAGTGAGCATCCCTGGGATCTGACTGGTACCTGCTCGTCATGCTGAGAGCATACTAGACATTTGGGCATGTACACAACATAGCGTACATGATGGATCCGATGGCTGATGCATATGGGATCCCATTCATATGCTCCCTCTCTTCACAAGATAGGGGACATTGAGCTCTAGAGACGGTGACTCCATGTAGCATGGGGATGTTGCCTCTCTTTTAGTTCTCCATGCTGAACCACTTTAGCACTTTGTTGATGTACGTGCTCTGACTTAGTCTGAGAAGCCTTCTAGATCTATCTCTATAGATCTTAATTCCTAGTATATAGGATGCTTCTCCTAAGTCCTTCATTGAGAAAGTGTTCCCAAGCCAAGTCTTTACCTTCTCTAAGGCTAAGACATCATTCCCCATCAAAAGTATGTCATCCACATACAATATGAGGAATGTGGTCGAGCTCCCACTAACCTTCTTGTACACACAAGGTTCATCTTCATTTTGAATAAAGCCAAACACTTTGACTTCCTCATCAAATCGAAGATTCCAACTCCGAGATGCTTGCTTCAATCCATAGATTGACCTTTGCAGTTTACAGACTTTATTGGCATTCTTTAGATCTACAAAACCTTCAGGCTGTGTCATATACACATCCTCATTTATATTCCCATTAAGGAATGCGGTTTTAACATCCATATGCCAAATCTCATAGTCATAATAATCTGCAATAGCAAGCATGATCCTAATGGACTTAATCATGGCAACTAGAGAAAAGGTTTCGTCATAGTCAACACCTTGAACTTGTCAAAATCCCTTCGCAACCAATCTTCCTTTATAAGTTTGCACATTGCCATCCATGTCGGTTTTCTTCTTAAAGACCCACTTGCACCCTATGGGTTTTACCCCTTCAGGTGGTTCCACCAAAGTCCATACTTTGTTGGAGTACATGGATTCCATCTCGGATCTCATGTCTTCAAGCCATTTCTCAGAATCTGGTCCCTCCATAGCCTCTACGTAGGTAGTTGGATCATCATCTATGATCAACTCACCACCTTCCTGAGTCACAAGGTATCCAAACCTCTCAGGTTCAAGGCGGGCCCTACTAGATCTACGAGGTCCTTGTGTTACCTGAGGAGATTGAGATTCCACAACACCTTGTGAATCTCCATTTTCCTCTTGTACATATACCGGTTCAATGTTTTCTTATTCGGCTTGAACCTCTTCAAGCTCTATTTTCCTCCCACTGCTTCCTTTGGCAATAAATTCCTTTTCTAGGAACACACCATCCCTGGCAACAAACACTTTGTTGTCAGTAGGGTGGTATACATAATATCCCCTCGTTTCCTTGGGGTATCCAACAAAATAACATTTATAGGATTTGGGTACAAGCTTATCAGGAAACATTTTCTTGACGTAAGCCTCACAACCCCAAATCTTCATAAAAGACAAAATGGGACGCTTCCCATAACATATCTCATATGGTGTCTTTTGAATCGATTTAGATGGTACTCGGTTAAGTGTAAACGTGGTGGTTTCAAGAGAATGACCCCAGAAGGAAATCAGAAGATCAGCAAAACTCATCATTGATCGCACCATATCCAACAATGTGTGATTCCTTCTTTCAGAAACACCATTATGTTGTGGTGTTCCAGGCGGAGTCCATTGTGATACAATACCACGGGCTCGCAGAAGGTCCTCAAACTCTTGGCTTAAGTATTCCCCACCTCGATCAGATCGAAGTGCCTTAATACTTTTACCAAGTTGGTTTTGTACTTCATTCATGAAATCCTTGAACCTTTTAAGGGTTTCTGACTTATGCTTCATTAGGTACACATAGCCATACCTACTGAAATCATCAGTGAAGGTAATGAAGTACTGATACCCATTTCTGGCATTAGTTCTAAAAGGCCCACATACATCAGTATGTATGAGTCCTAATAGATCACTAGCTCTCTCACCTTTACCTAAAAAGGGAGTCTTGGTCATCTTTCCCAACAAACAAGATTCACATGTCTCTATTGATTCATAATCAAAAGAGTCTAGATAACCATCTTTATGGAGTCTAGAAATGTGCTTCTCATTTATGTGCCCTAGACGACAATGCCAAAGATATGTTTTGTTTGAGTCGTTGAGTTTTTGCTTTTTGGTGTTTACGTTGTATACACTTGTCTCTAAATCTATCAAATATAGACCATAAGACATTGGGGCACTGCCATAAAAGATCCCATCTTTAGATATGGAACATTTTCCATTCTTAATAAGAAATTCAAATCCATCTTTGTCCAAACAAGAGACAGAAATGATATTCCTATTTATGGCAGGTACATAATAGCAGTTCTTCAACTCTATTATTAGCCCTTGGTAGAGTTAACTCATAGGTTCCTATGGCACTGGCGAAAACTCTTGCCCCATTGGAAACACGTAGTTCAACCTCACCTTTCCCCAAAGGCCTACTTCTCTTAAGATCCTTCACATTTGAACAAATGTGAGATCTACATCCGATATCAAGTACCCATGATGAAGAAGTAGTAAAGTTAATCTCTATCGCGTATACACCAGAAGTAGAGATCTCTATCTCTGACTGCTTCTTCCATCGTTCCTTCCATCCTCTCCATGTAGAAGAAATTGGTTTGGCGAGAGAACCCTTCTCTCCCTTACCTTTCGTTCCATTGATCTCTATCAATGAACTTTCTTTCTTCTTCATCAACGCATTAAGCATACATAGAGTGGATTCAAAGGCTCCTGGTATATCTGGATTGTGAAAAACACTTCTCACAGTTCTCAACCAATTATGGAATTTGTTCTCAATTAATTTGCCCATTTTAAAAGATGATTCTTTTGCCATTCTACAAGAGAAAATTTCATTTGTCAAAACTCCTTTTTGATTTGATAAATTTTGATGATAGTTAATTAGGCCTTTAATTAATTACCGATCCCACTATTTTCATTCAAATTTACAGCCCTCACCATCAATTCGGAAGATTGCAGCGTATAATCTTCTAGTGGGTCAAGATCCTAAAATCCTCTGAGCCATGGACCAGCTAGGGCTGTCATCCACAACTCAAATCTCCCAGGTAGGCAACTCTTGCCAATTGCATCATATGCAACTCTTGAAAGATGTCATATGCAACTCTTTGCCATGATCATCTCCATGCCTCAAGGTACTAGATCCCATCTAGATCACCTTGTTAAGTCTGACCCAAAGCCAACACGATGAATATGCACCCTGCTAGGGCAGACCCACACATTCATCCTTCACGCTTCCACGAGATAGACGGTGCACCACGCTAGGGCGTGCCCACACTTGGTCGATCAAGCTTTTCATGTGTGTTGCATTTGGAAGGCATCTAAAACTTAATATTTAATTAGGGATTTGGTTTTTATATACATATACATATCCAACCACCACAATATATATAGTATGTATCATATACATGTTATATCCCACAGAAAACATGCAAAATGAAAAAAGCAATGATTATGGCCATCCTATTGTGATTCCTCGAGCCAAGAGGAATCACAGTCATCTAGGTCTGCATCACATGCAACTTGTATAAGATGAAATGTGTGCCTTCCTTTCTGGGTTTGATCAGCTCATCTCCATGACTGATCGGCTCGCCATCAAGTTGGTTGTTCAGGTGCCACCAGCCGATCGACTGGCGCCTCCAGCCGATCGGTTCACCGGTCATCGTGCATCTCCTCAGGTCGCCACCCGCTCGTCTCGCTCCTTGAACCAGTCGTCTGGAACACCAACTGATCGGTTCACACCTTGAATCGATCGTCTCAGGTCGTCCGTCGTTCTTTGACATAACAAGAAATAAAATCTATCTTATTTACAATTGAATTGTGAAACCCCGAGTTACATTCGAAAGGAGCAAAGGTAGGAAAAGAAATATCGAATTATTTCGAGTTACATCGGGAATAGGAGAAGGGAATCGGTGTGCAGACTGAGATGCAAGCAACCACATACAGCCACACATAGATATAGGGTTTATAGGCCATAACCATGCTACACATCCACCACAAAACTCGTTTAAGGGCGATACGTATCGAGTGCATTAATATTACATATCATATATGTATATTTGGGATTTGTGGATTGGACATGCATAAAGCCAATTTTATTCGCATTGTATGCAATAAATAAAGGCGACAAACCAAAATCGATCATATTGATAATCCTAAAATATAGAGCAGTTAACGTGGCTCTGATACCACTGTTGGGTTTTAGAGGAGGTAGAGAAGCAGCAGAAACAAAAAAATTTCTCCCCAAAACCCAGAACAAAAGGAATCGTGTCAACATCTATATAATAGGAAAGATGGTGTGTGGATGCATACCTTGTCCCGAGGCTTGCTCGGCGACAGTACCTCGCGCCTTGCGCAGTCTTCACCTCCGGTCTTGGATGGTGTCTGTGCAGCTCCTGGTCGCACTGGGACTGAAGACTCCTGGTCTCACTGGGATTGTCGGGATTGACAGTTGTCCTCCGAGCGATAGAGGTCTCCCGCCTCTGCAGTCGTCCACACGGACTGTCTGGAACTCCGATCTCCTTGTCGCACAAGTAATTAGAAGGAGTCACACCCTCCTATTGGCGTACTAGTCGCCAACACACTCTCCTACCACCAGTTGCTTTTTGTAGTTGTCTTTCCTTTGATGTGCCTCCCTTTTCGGGTAGCACTTGCTCGGGCTCTCTCAGTTACCAAAACCAGAGAGAACAACTTCATAGAGCAACTGGTTGCACTGAGTTGTACTCTGAGAAGCCCCCAATACCCCTATATATATAGGAGGGTCATGGGACAGGGTTCTCTATCCCGGGCAATGTGAGACTAAAGGAGTAGATGGGTTTGAGATTTTCCACAAAAAAACAACCAACTTGCAACCTGAACCGATCATTTCATAAATGAAACGGTCGGTTGGGGATCTAAGCCGGCCGGTTGACACCTCAATCGATCGGTTGGGACCCATGAACCAGTCAGTTCACTTCTGAACCGGTTGGTTCGTGGTCCTGATCAGTTCCTGATTGACTTTCCTTCTTTGGTTTCCAATTGGTATTGAATACCAATCCTTGTTCCAATCAAATTGGGCAAGTGAAACGAAAGGAAATTTCTCACAAATCTTACTATCCCAACTTGCCCCGTTGCAACAGTTGAACCGATCATTTCAACACTTGAAGCAATCGTTCACCCTATTCATGAGCCGATCGACTCACCACATGAGCCGATCGGTTCATCACATGAGCCGATCGGTTGGGAGTGCAGATTGTGCAGAATCAGTCAATTGCGGTTTCAATCAATCTGATACTCTAATCAATCAGTCCAACACCTTGAACACTATGATACTGAGCTATCAATTGATGAGTGTTTAATTGAACTACTAAACTCCTTTAGTAATCAATCTAAACATTGTTTGTAGACAAAACTCCTCTTCCAGGTTAAATCCTATGTGTGTGACCCTGTAGGTCCATTTCACATTGGCAGTGAAAGTCCATAACACTTATGACCTCACAAGCAAAGAGCGGTGCCTAGTCACACATCAGTGCTACCCAAGTGAAATAGAAAGTTGGAGAACAACTTTCAATCCTACAATCCGTGAATGGTGTTACAGTGAATGTATAATTCCTTTGTCACTGATATCCTGAATGAACTCGAGGCATGGAACAGTCATCCTGTCAACATTCATTCATTTCCTTGATCTCAGAGCAGACTGGGTGAGATGTGTGTGACATCAATATCACATATTGATTCACATGTGCATGTGTATGCCTTTCTCAATCCTACTCATCAAGTGGCCAAGGACATCAAACTCCCTCAGGAGGGAAAATCCCATATCTATCACTCATCCCTCAAAAGCCCCATGTGTCAAAGCCACCCAATCATCACGTTTATAACAACCCATGTTGCAGGACTGTGTTTGATGATGTCAAAGTGTACCCAATGACATGTGTTGAGTGTAGTGATTTTAGGTCTAAGAATCACACTCACCACCATCACTATGAGAGCTGACTGTGACTACCAAGTCATGGTTCCATGTGTCACTCTCACGGTGGGTATGTCAGGTACCTTGTTCTCTAACAAGTACCTATGTGCTTGGTTTGATATCACTATATCATGACTAATGAGATTATGTCATCAACCAACACACAATCTAGTCTTTAGTGTTATTGATGTCTATGGTTATTTCCACAATAACAACCGACTAGGGACCAAACAAGAATGTATACTCTTAACATTCGTATGATCTCATCGCTTAGGTCCTTAACCTAAAAGCATACATCATTGAGTAAAATCATTCTTTAGACATCTATCCGGTTACATTATCATCTCAGAAACAGTTTAAACATATAGATCGGAAATTGCCTTTATTATTATTCAAATCATTTACAAAGTATCCCATTACAATCATCATATGAATTTCTCTATGGGCATACATACCAACAGAAGATTCAGTCATGGTCATCATGGAGAAGACAATCATGACTCTGTGATACATCAATCTTCTACTCGATGGAGGGGCTTGCTCGACTGGAGGAAGAGGAGAAAACCTTGATAGGGCTTGGGTGTCTTCATTTTCACTCCTTCCTTCTCTCTTTAGGCCATCTTCTTCCAAAGAAGAGGGAGAAAATGGTTAGATGACGGTGAAGATGAAGATCCATCCACCTTTGTGGATGGATGACAAATCAATGTGTTGCAAGGGAGGCTGGTGAAGTGTTGATTGAGGATTTTCTTCCTTTGTTGGGCATAGAGTGGAAGCCTCTCAGTGTAGATTAGTGGAAGAAATCCCCTTTAATGGAGGGGGTTGGATATTAATGGGCTCCATGGCCTGGAGAAGTACGTGTATCAATGACTAATGAGTTGGGGCTTCATTGGGTCATGTGTTATCGACTGACAAGGTGCATAGAAGTCAGTGGTTGATGAGATTATATTTCGGTTGAGATAGCGGTGCTTTAGTTGGTTAGCAGTTCATGGAAACCCATCAGGCAAGGTTGTAGGGATCGTGTTTGGGCAACAAACTTTAGATGTAGTGGTTCTATCATTTGAAGAGACACTAATGAATCACCATGGCTTGAAGCTTCTATTGTCAATAGTCATTGACGTGACTCCATCTGTCGGCAAGTTGTTAGGTAGACTCATCGCCCTTCCCAACTGTTAGGGAAACTTCCATTTATCCTTGGTCGATGGTAAAGTTGAGTAGGGGTGGTTTTACTCGTTAGGCTCCTAGGCAGTGAATCTCCTATAAAAAAGGTAGTAAAGGTAATTAGGAAAGTAATTTTTGAAATGACAAAACAAGAAGAATTCATAAGGATAAAGCATAAAAAGTCAATAAGATGAAGGTAAAATAGGAATTTAACATCCAAAAAATTGTATGGTATCAACCCCCTCCCCTAAACTTAGAATCTAGCTTGTCCTCCAACTAATAAATTGAATTAAAGCATTTAATGACTTCAATGGCTTTATTGGATTAGTGTTTTTGGAGAACCAAGTATGTCAATATGCCATCTTGAGGTCAAAATATATCTATTATGCTTGGTCTGCTGACATAATCCCTAGATTTTTTCTTGTAGATGTGGAGTTGTGTGACCCTTCTTATATGTTACAATCTTCTTTTAAGGAAGGGTTTCTCCTTCACTATGCAATTAGGATCTCATTTCCTAGATGTACCCGTTCAAGGTTTTGATAAGAGATATCTTTATGTAACATCCCAATTTTCTAAAACATATAATTCATTGAGTGGAAGTATAATCTTATTGGGAATGTCACAAACGTGATAATCGGTGCATAAAAATAAAGTTTGATAAAGAAACACATGATACATTGCAAAGTTTCTCATATCTCAAACTTATAATATAAAACTCACACTCTAAACTAAAACACATGTATCATAACATAAAGGAAAATCTAAATTATTAATAGTTGGCACCCCACCAGGTCTGGTCTCAGAAGTCCTTGAGCTCCTTCTTCAACTGGTCCTTAGATAGCTATATCCTTGATGTTGCTCCTTTCCTATAGGCATTGAGCCCCTAGCCATGCATAAAATAGTTTGTAAGTGAAATTGAACATATTATAAAATTTGAAAAAACATATACTTTGAAAGAAAAAACATTGAACATCATGAAAATAAGCTTTGTATTTTATCATTATCTTTTATCTAATTTATATAAGAATCCCTAAAATTTGCATTGAAGTGCCTCTTCTCTTTGCAGCGAAGTGTTCTATATTCTAGGAAGCCCATGATTTGCACTGAAGTGCACTGTATGCTAGTAAAGCCCGTGATTTGCACTGAAGTGCATTGTATGCTAGGAAAGCCCATAACGAGGATCTTATAGAAGGTTCATTCATTATTTTTACTCTTTACTCTTTACTCTTTCCTCTTTCCTCTTTACTCTTAAACATGAGTATGATGTGATATTATGATTCTTAAAGATAAACAGTAAAAGGATGTCATTTATCCATTAACATTTAACTTTAATGAACAAAACCATAGCATGAATAGTGCATTCACATAATAACATGTACATTGTACATAATAGCATATAAACATCCAATAATAATGTTCAAAGCACATGGGCCACTTACAGAGATTGGAGCAACTCCTAATTAGTCTCTTGATATTCTAGGAACCCTAATTACCATGTTGAATTAATTAACATGCATTAATAATCATTATCCAATCTAATTTTAGGGTTTCATGACTCTTGAACAAATTAGGGAAATCTGTATTAACAGGATTCAAAACTGCCATATTATTGTTCTTGTTTGAAAACCTTTTTGACGAATATTTTTACAAAATTTATGATGTGCAGTTAATTAGTTATGAATTTTGTAGGGACGAGCCAATCTAAAATTAAGGAAAATCCATGTGCTTAAAATCAGTCCATCAAGGTGCTAGGCCCTGCTGAGGTGGTCAAATCATCGCTAGTTAGCTGGACCTGAGCGTGGCTCTTTCATGGACAGGTCAGGGTGAGTAAAATCCCAAAAATATCCATCCTCACTCGATGAATATATCAAAACCCCAAGGACAAAGATGGAAACTAGTGGATGGTATTGTACTTCCCAATCTGACAAAGAATAGGTAAAATCAAGATGCTAAACATGAACTAGTGATAGTATAAGAACAACCTGAGATTGCTAGGAGATTCATCACCTTCTTCTAATCATGCCAAGCCAAGGAACAGACTGGCTAGTGAACCAAACACCAAATTGGGTATTCTGCCATTGAATCTTGGAAGAACATCCAGAGGAAGATAGGTCCAGAGCATGGAGGAAGCAAACACAGAGAATGTTGAGGACTCATGTGAGTTTGAAACATTCAACTGAATGTGAAATGAAAGAACAAGAAGCCAACATAAGTCTAAGGAGGCAAACTGCTGAGCAGGACCTAAAACATGTAAAAGGTCAATGGGGAACAACATTACTTGCAGTACCAGGAGGAAAAGTAAGCTCAACTATATTTGTGATGCCCCAACAAAAGTTTCCCAAAGATCTGAAGGCGGTAGAGATTGTCGGACCTTTGGGTGAACACACAGTTGAAGAAATTGGTGAGTGGAGAAGGGGAGACTAGGGCGAGAGAACTTAAAGGCAAATTGGTATTGGGTTTTGGTTCTCTATTGTCTGTGGAATGATTTTGGGTGATCTCTTATATAGGTTGGTGTTTGATGGGACTAATGTCACCAGCAGACGAGGAAACATGGGAGAACTCAGGGAAGCTTAGTCGACTAGGAAGTCCATGGCATGAAACTCTATCCTGTAAGAGATGGAAATATTTGAGAAGAGGTGAGGATGGTGAGGGGGAGATTTGTTTGTGTTGGGAGTCACTAGAAAGGGAGATCGGGAGGGTGAGACAGTGCCACCACTATTTTAGTCTGAAAAGGACTCGGACGGGTCAGAATGATGGCCTGAATACCCTCAGATGAGTCTGCGAATTGAGTGAAGAGATTTCACCATATGATCAGATTTGAGATCACAAAAAGAGTGTGTGACTCTTATATCATTAATTAAAGGCCCGAGATCGAAGTCCATATTGACTAGGATTAGCTATCTTAGGAATATTAATGTATTTAAATTGTTTACTTATGAATCTAGAATTGGAGCATCAAATAGTGTTCAATCCTAACCAAAATTTGTGTGTTACCTAATTTGGGTACAAGGATCTTGAAAATAAAGTAAATTTTAAGTTTGGAGAATTCCTACTATAAGTTTTCCTTTCTAAGTTAAATCTTATTTTGATTGTCCAAGACCATCTAAAAATATTTAGAGGTTGATATTTTGGGGAAGTTATCTATCACCGTTATAGGTTCACACAAAAATTGTGAGGCCAAAATATTATTATTAAACGATAAATTTCACTTTATCCCCCCTACATAGTACTAATGTACTAAATTAGGATTATAATTGATGAAATTAAGTTTCAATTAAGTTGATAATGGAAAATTATCATTGATAATGATTTAGACATTATAATTGGGTATCTAAGTTTCAATGGATTTTATATGAAGCATCAAGATTTGAATTTTTAAATTTGAATCAGGGTTTTCTAATTTAGGATTATTTATATTAAAAAAATTAGGGTGTTTGAATTCTACCCACCTTAAATGAATTTCATCCTAGAAATTCTACTAGTCTACCCACCTTAGGGTTTTCCTTATCCTTTACATGGAAATCCTAACACCTTATAATTATCATGAAATATTACACATACTTACATCTAGGGCAAGACTGATCATAGAAATAGTCCATGAAAAGGTACCAAAGGGATTTTATAACTAAATCATACCTTGTTCATTCTCCTCGTCTTCATCATCATCCACCATGGTGAAGATCCTAGCTTATCATTTCTCCTTAGGCTCTTGGTTGACTTGGGTATCTTTCTTATGTAGGGGTTTGGGGAAGTTGGATTTGATATGGTCAACCCCTCCACCATAGTAAAAAACTCCAATTCATACCTACATTCACCTATATGATACCTATTGCACTTGGTGCACGGAATCTTTTCATGAGGGTTTGGAATAGGTTCCTTTTGTTCTTATCATTATGTCTTTTGTGATTTTTCTTGGTTCCTGAGGATCCTCCATTCTTCTAGTATCTTCAAGATGGTCCTCCAACTCTAGGGAAGACTCGAGTGACTCCTGCACTTTCCTGATGCCACGTCCAATCAGAGCATAGCCCAAATCATGCTTTAGACCACACATGAGCTTCTTTGCTAAACATGTCTCATATAGACCATACCCATACTTCTGCATCATGCAGAACTTCATTGCGTACTAGCTCATAGTCGAGTCATACTGCCTCAGGCGCTTGAACTCCATCTCCTTCTTCTTAATCATAGCTTCTAAGATGTAATGGTTTCCAAAGGAAGTCGTAAAGTCCTCCCAGGTCAATGGCTCATCATTGGGTCCTCAAGCATTGGTGAAGTTCTCCCACCAAGTGTGGGTTGCACTCTTCAACATGTGTATCCCAAAGAAAACTTTGGAAGGCTTAGGACATTCCAAATAATGAAAATAGTGCTCAACATTAAGTAGCCACTCTTTAGCACGACCAACGACGTCGGTCTCAGCTTCTCTAGAGAAGGTTTTTGGCTTAATCTTCAGGAAATCTACTAAGGTCAACTCTTGGTTCCTCGGTTGATGTAGTCTTTCATGCTGCCCAGTTGGGGCATCAGTAAAAGACTTGATGAGCACTTCTAGAGGTGTGTTAGGGTTATCCCCTCTGGAAGCAGCATGATCACTTCCCTCACTAGAAGATCTTTCCTCTCCATCTACATGATCCTTGCCCTTATCAAATTTCCTCTTGGTAGCCATCTACAAAAGGGAACATAAGCTATATGAGATTTTAAGAAAAGCCTGGTGGCCAACTGTATTTTTATCTCTGATACTACATTATAACATCCCAACTTTGTAAAACATATAATTCATTGAGCAAAAGTATAATCTTTTTAGGAATGTCAAAAACATGATAATTAGTGCATAAAAATAAAGTTTGATACATCAACATAGGATACATTGCATTGTTTCTCATATCTCAAACTTATAACATAAAACTTGCACTCTAAACTAGAATGTGTGTCTCATAACATAAAGGAAAATTTAAACTATTGATAGTTGACACCCCACCAGGTCTTATCTCAAAAGTCTTTGAGATCTTTTTCAACTGGTCCTTAGATAACTCTATCCTTGATGTTTCTCCTTTCTTACAGGCATCGCGCCCCTAGCCATGCATAAAATGATTTGTAAGTGAAATGGAACATATTGTAAAATTGAAAATACATATACTTTGAAAGAAAACATTAAACATTATGAGAAAAAAGAAATTGCATTTTATCACTATCTTTTATCTGACTTCTATAAGAATCCTCAAAATTTGCACTGAAGTGCCTCTTCTCTTTGCACCGAAGTGCTCTGTATGAAAGGAAAGCCCATGATTTGCATTCAAGTGCACTGTATACTAGGAAATCCCATGATTTGCACTGAAGTGCACTATATGCTAGGAAAGACCGTCATCAAGATATCATACAAGGGTCATTCATTACATTTACTATTATATCCTCGCTTTGCATATGTATGGGTTCAAATGTAATTTCTCCAATAAAGGACACGATTATGAAAATTGTATGATTTATGTGTATTGAATGGATTTCGTTGGTAATATTCCTTTTGTCTGTATGTCTCATGGACCCTACTGAGATATTAAGTCCAATATGATTAAAAGAAAAGAAAATAGAAAGAAATCTAATAATGTATACAAAGGAAAAGGAAATTTAATATAATGTTGAGAATTATGTAGAAAGCTAAGTGTTTGTTGATGATGGATTCAATTTCAGATCCACTTGGTTTATATTGATAAAAGGAATTCAAATAAGGAAAATATAAGTGAAAGAGAGAGAAAATATGAATAAAATATGCCTTATTAAGTGTTAACTTGCATATGAAGAAAGGTCCCTCATACTTTTGAGTATAGGACTCAAACTTGACACACTTGTAGATAAAGTTATTATAAAGTTTCTCCTAAAATTTGGAAGTAAAATGATTAATGAGTGGAGAGTTATGGATTTATGATAATCCTAAAGTGATATGATAATCAATTGAATACATTAAATGTCACAATTGATTTGGGAATTGATAATTCAATTCAGTGGATGTGGATGATATCGACCATAGATATCATGATATGATAGTGTTGGGTCATCATCTAGACTCCCAGACCAAGTGGGAAACAAGGAGATCTTCCTTCCAGCATATCTTGCTCACTGCGGCATGAGAGATCGTGGAAACTTGCCCAACGCATTTGGGATACCTTCCTGAATTGAACGATCCTAGCATTGCTAGACTTTTGAGGAAGGTTCATGATTTCCCCAATCTAATTGTAGAAGGATTCCCCACACCGGAGACCTGCACCTATATAAGGGGGTAGATGCTCCAGCAAATCCACAAAACCCGCTCCAAGATTGTCCCCGACTCTACACATCATTCTCATCGCTCAATTCTGCTCATGACCCTACCCAACTTTGTTCACCCCCATCACCGACTACCTAGACAAGTCATCTACATGACTCGTCACTCCTGACCATCATCAGAGAAATTGAGGGCACCCTCGAGTCCGTCTCACGATGGCGAATATGATGAGACCCTTTCCCAGTGCTAGGAGAATAGGATCCCAGAGTCATGGGTTGAGTTGACCCCTCAGACCTGTTGCACACGCAACCTAAGGTTGAAGACAACCTTGTGCAAAATTACCATATTGTCCCGGCTCTACAACTTGTAGGTAAGGGCCAAACCCATCTTTCTATTTTGTTTTCCTCATGAAGTGGCTTGGTCATATAAGCCGCACTCTACCTAGGTTGCGAGAGTCAGTCAGTCGGCATGGCTGGGTTGACAGGGCGGGACCCGAGATGCCTCACCCAGGTGACTGGCTCCTATTGGTCCATACATGATTAAATTGATAAAATCATAACTAATTATAGGGTGATCTGATGATGACATGTTGTATATGAAAGTTGATCAACAAAAATATTATGCAATAAAAATATAATTGAAGCCTGAATTTGTTTGCAATTTGAGATGTATATAAAGTTGTTACTTTTAATAGATTTATTAATAGAAAACCCTAAGTTTTGATGATAATGGGATTTTATTATGTTCTTTGCATAATTTAAGTCAATATTAATTTTTTGTTAATAAAAGGAAGATTTATATCTAAAAAGATGATCTTTGTGCATAATTGGTTCAATTTAGGTTTTCATGTATATGAAAGTACACTAATGAGCTTAGAAACCCTAATTTAGGTGATTATGACTTTGGATGGTTTTTATTTCAAAAATCCATAAATAATACAGAGTTGTGATGATCCTAAGCCAAATTGAGAATAAAGGAATTTTAATGTGGATAATTTGAGTAGTTAGGGTTTAATGCATAGAAAAGTTGTTTTAGGGTTTGCTGACCTAAAAGGTAAAGATTGAGAAAAAGATCTAAGAAACCCTAAGGAAACCCTAATTCAACCTAGAAACCCTAGAAGGGATTCTTAATTCAATAAAGGGTTTATGATGAGTATGTAATGATTAGGTAATACATGATTTTTAAGATCCAAATTTGCTTGTATGATTTGATTGATTGGTTGATTGGACTACTTGAATGGATTGGATACTTTGCTTGATTCTTTTAGATCTCCAAATTAGGTATGTGGTTACTTTATGGTTACTCACTTTAGTTTCACAGTGATTTATGAGGATTTACCAATTTCTTTAAATTAAATGTTTGGATGACTTTATTTCCTACAATCTATAAAGTGACTATGATTATCATAATATAATTATTTATGACTTTCCCAAACTTGCATACCTTCTCTGGATTTATGATTTATGAGGACCAAGCTCTGGAGGGAAGGTCATAAGTGGTCAAGCCCTGGATGGTAAGACTACATGGCACCTAGAGAGGTGTCCCACAAGGTACCAAGCTCAGGATGGAGAAGGTAGCATAAAGTCCCTTGCAAGGACTAAACCCTAAGAGAGGGTATACCAGGGGATGAGTAAAAATGGTTGGTAAATTATAATGAAAACATAATCTTGGATTGTTAACAACTATTTGATGTGATTAGGTTGTTATCATATATGTGCAAAAGTGTGGTTGCCACCACATACCAGTGTATTCTTTATACTGACTGACGTTTTGTTTGTCAGTCTTTTAAGAAATCATTGAAAGTGGAGAAATATTAAAGTGACATTTGAAGAATAAAGCTATATAAAGATTGGAGGATTAAGTTAGATAGAACTCTACTTTGGGTAAAGTTCCAAACTCTTATTTTTGAAAGGAATGTGAAAAGTTTAAAAAAAATATCCTGCTTTAAGCTTAGACTCTGGTAGAATTTATTAATTATTTTTTATTATTTGCAAAACCATTTATCCTATTTTGGGATAGCAGCTCTAGCTTCTTGGTCTCCCTTAATTGGGGGTTACCGAGGGGTGGGGTTGTTGAATTTACTCTTTACTCTTTACTCTTTATTCTTAATTCTTTACTCTTAAACATGAGTATGACGTGATATTATGATTCTTAAAGATAAACAGTAAAAAGGGTCTCATTTATCCATTAACTTTTAAACTTAGTTGACAAAACCATAGCATGAGTAGTATATTCATATAATAACATGTATATTGCACATAACAGCATATAAACATCCAATAATAATTTTCATAGTGAATGTATCACTTACAGATATTGGAGCAACTCCTAATTAGTCTCTTAATATTTAGCGAACCCAAATTACTCTATTGAATTAATTAGCATGCATTAATAATCAATATCCAACCTAATTTTAGGGTTTCATGACTCTTGAACAAATTAGGGAAATGTGGATTGAGAAAGGTTCAAAACCACCATATAATTTTTCCTTGTTCGAAAACCTTTCCAACGAATTTTTTTATAAAATTTTATGATGTATAGTTAATTAGTTATGTATTTTGCAAGGACGAGCCAATTGGAAATTAAGGAAAAACCACGTGCTTAAAATTTGTCCATTAAGGCATCGGGCTCTGCTAAGGTGGTCAAATTCTTGTTGGCCAGCTGGACCCAGGCCCATCTCTTTCTTGATGGGTTAGGGTGAGTAAAATCTCAAAAATACCCATCCTCACTTGATGAATATATCAAAACCCCAAGGATAGATATGGAAATTGGCGGCTGGGAATATTCTTCTCAAATCAGCAAAGTTCATGGAAAATCAAGATGCAAAATGTGAACTACATATAGTATAAGAACAACTTAAGATTGCCAAAAGATTTGTCACCTTCTTCCGATCATGCCAAGACAAGGAACATGTTGGCTGGTGACCCAAACACCAAATTGGGTATTCTGTCATGGAATCCTAGAAGAACATCCAAAGGAAGAGAGGTCCATAGCATGGAGGAAGCAAACACGAAGAAAGCCAAGGATTTGGGCGAGTTTGAAACATTCAATTGAATGTGAAATGCAAGAATACAAAGCCAACATAAGTCTAGGGAGACAAACTACTGAGTAGGACCCAAAAGCTATAAAAGGATGATGAAAAGGGGGGAAAACATTACATGTAGTACCAAGAGGAAAAGTAAGCTCAACTAGCTTACTGATGCCCCAACAAAAGTTTCCTAAAGATATAAAGGTGGTAGAGATTGTTGGACCTTCAGGGAGAACACACGGTTGAAGAAACTAGTGGGTGGAGAAGGGGACACTAGGGTGAGAGAACTCAAAGGCAAATTGGTATTGGGTTTTTGTTCTCTATTGTCTGGGGAACAATTTTGGATGATCTCTTATATAAGTTGGTGGTCGAAAGGGATAGAGTCACCAGTGGAGGAGGAAACATGGGAGAACTCAGGGAAGCCTAGTTGACTGGGTAGTCCAGGGCATGAAACTCTATCGTGTAAGAGATAGAAATATTCTGGATGAGGTGAGGATGGTGGGGGGAATTTGTTTGTTCTGGGAGTCACTAGAGAGGGACATTGGGAGGGTGAGACACTGCCGCCACAATTTTAGTCCAAATAGGATTCAGATGGGTGGGAGTGACGGCCTGACAGTCCTCAGATTCTGAGTCTGTGAACCAAGCAAAGAGATTTCCTCCATCGGATCAGATTTGAGGTCACAAAAGGAGTGTGTGACTCTTATATCATTAATTAATGGCATGGGACTAAAGTCCAGATTGACTAGGATTATCTATCTTAGGGATATTAATGTATTTAAATTATTTACTTATCAATCTCAAATTGGAGCATCAAATAGTGTTCAATCCTAACCAAAATTTGTGGTGTACCTAATTTGGGTAAAAGGATCCGGAAAATAAAGTTGGTTTTAGTTTTGAGACTTCCTACTATATGTTATTTCCTTTATAAGTTAAATATTATTTTAATTATCCAAGACCATCTAAAAATATTTAGAGGTTGATATTTTGGGTAAAGTTATATATCACTATTACAAGTTCACACACAAATTGTTAGGACAAAATATTATTATCAAAAAGGTCAATTTCACTTTATTGCCCTACATAGTACTAATGTGCTAAGTTAGGATTATATTTGATGAAATTAAGTTTCAGTTAAGTTGGTAATGAAAAATTGTCCTTGGTAATGATTTAGACATTACAATTGGGTCTCTAAGTTTCAATGGGTTTTATATGAAGCATCAACATTTGATATTTGAAATAAGGGTTTTCTAATTTAGAATTATTTATATTAAAAATTTTGGGTGTTTCACACCCAACTTTTATTTTTTGGTTATCGTAACTACTTGTGTTGGGGTGAGTTGAGGTTGCGATGTATTCTGTCTTTCTCGGGGTCACTCAAACAAGGGTACTATAGTTGCAATATTACCCAACTATTAGTCCTGATGTAGCCTCAAGTGGTTTTGTGAGATCACCTCTGAAACACAGGTGAGTGGATTTTAGCTCCCAAAATCTACTACCACGCACAACATATCTACATTTGTGAGTTAAGTCATGCACATGTAGGGTAGAGCCCTTCATCATCTTATTGAGCATGACTCTCATGATTTTATTCACAATCTACTTTTATTTTTGCTCACTAGGATCGGGGTGATATGTTTCTAGGATGTTTGGGCTACCAATCCTATTTTGATCCCTATCGGGGATTTGAGAACTAGAAGTGGTAGTTGTTTCCTCTTGCAACATGTATGCATTTTCCAACTTGTACTTGGGATTAGAGTTATCAGTAAGGAGCATATCAGATAGAGTCCTTATTTTTTAGAGTTCATCCTGGGATAGTGAGCATACTTTTGCATTCTACAATGTCTTAAGATAAAGTTGGTGTAAAAGCATAGTTGTACTCAATTTTTAGGTGAGTTAGATAGTCCTAGTCTATCACTCTTGAAATAATACACTAAGAGTTAGCTTGAATACAAAGAAATCTAAAATTGACAGTTATGGTAGCATCTGGGAAAATTTGATTTAAAATTTTCCTATGACAAAATTTTCACTATAATTGAGAAAAAAATCCTAATTTATGTTCAAAATTTTCAAAAAAAATGGAAAGTGAAAAGAAAGAGCATACAAGTGTATGTGCGAGGGATTGGAAAATTGTGTGAAATATGGAGCAGCATAGAAGGTACTAATTAGATGGGCAAGGATAGTACCCCCCCTCACCTATTTACACACCTCCAAAATTATCGTACAATCTATCCTAGAGTGTCAACGATTGAGTTTGAATGTAAATGGGCAAGGTTTATGTGTTTTTTGCCAGTCCCTCATTTTTCCCATGAGAGCGAAGTAACATAGTAGCATAAATTTTGTGTATAGGATGGTAGTGACCATGTTGTAGGCTTTCAACCATGACTCCCCCTTGAGCTAAGGCTTGCATCCAATGTAGGAAGTGAAAACCATGGTCGTTGGATTGGTGAAGTTTTTGAGGGATTTGATGACAAACTATGTATTTTTAAAGTATTTTCCATGGACTACTTGATATACACTTCCATGTTCTTGGTTAACTCTATTATTTCTTGTACACAAGCTTTGTCTTTTTTCTCTATCACACTCTGTGTCTTTGTGATATTTTTGTATTTGTTTGATGCATAGGTGGCATCTAAATTGTTGTTTTTGTCATCACATTCATTGCTAGAAGTGTCCACTAGTTGTCATGTAGAATTGGTAAGAAGATGATGTCTGGGGGTGATCTTCGTAGATTTTGTATCAATCATTCTTTCTCTCCCATATTATTCTTGTTGATTATGTCCTCCTGTAGTATATAATATTCCATGTTTGTGTTTGGCATACCATCCCTGAGTAGAGATTGGTAGTCTAACATCACTCTAACTGACATACAACTATTTACTTTCAAGGTGTCATGGAGGTCATCATTTAGAATATAGATTCCTTCTCTTTTAGAGACTACCTCTCCAAGGTCATTGTCTTCCTTCTACTTGTCTGTGATCATGTTTATGAATTCCAATGAAAGAATTTCACATGACCATATATTAAAGTTTGTGAAACTAGCCTTGACAGTCCCAGTTTTCCCCTCGAGTCTTGCTTCTAGAAGTTCTTCTTTGAGTTAAGTTGGGAGGACTTCATTTTCTATTTCTCCCTCCTATAGTTGGTCTATTGTAGCAGGATGATTTAGTTCTTTGACTATCAATGATTCTATTTTAGTTTTTAGATGGTGTGTTATGGATTTTGTTGGATCTAGGGCTCTAGAGGGGGGTGAATAGGACTTACCCACTTTGCCAAGAGTCTTCAGCCTTCTCCTAGGTCTTACCCACTCTATCACATGTCTTTCGCCTTCAAGGACTTTTCTACTCTTCTTGGATCTTCAACATTTGCCTTCTCTTTTACCTGGAGAAGATCTTCACATCTTCTTCAATCTTGAAGAGGAACAACAACAGTTGCACCTTCACTCATAGTAGCTTGCTTCACCTTTGCTTCATGGAGGAAAGGGGTAGGGAAGATGAAGTGGATGAGAGATTTACAAGGACAAGGAAGTAGCTCTCTTACAACAAGCATATGTCACTCATAATCATGAAATGAAGTGTAAACTAGAAAGAGAAAGGGGCTCAAGAAGTTGCAACACACTCAATTATAGCAAGGACATAGAATAGCATGAATGAGAAAACTTGGAATGAACTCCAAGGGGTCCTATTTATAGTTGGGGGTGTTCCCTTGAGTGTGGGATCATTTAGGGTTGAAATATATCCATTTTCCAAGATGCAATGGATCTATTTTCGCCCAAAACAACTCACCAACGATTATAATCACATTTTGTTTGTTTTTCGTATAGTACATTTGGTCGAGTTTCAAAAAAGGTAACTCGGTCGATCCACTAAAAGACAAATCCAAATTTCAAACTATCGGCCGATTTTGTTCTACGAAACTCGACCGATGAGATAAAATTAGTTTTTCTCAGTGATTCAGTCAGTCGAGTTTTGTGAGTGTGCAACTCGACCAATGGGCCATCTTTAGAAAATCCATCATAGGATCAGTCGAGTTTCCAACTTGACCGATGAACAGCCTGTGACAAATTTTCTAAATTGACATTTGAGTGATTAAACCTTGGAATTAAGTGTCCCTATTTTTTTCTCATCTTAGTTAAAAGTCATATCATCAATACAAGTGATTACAAAAATCATCTAAGGTCATTTGGAGTGATTTCCCAAATTGCACACTTGCATTGCATTTGACTTGAACTTGAACAAGCTAAGGCTTGTGTAATTTGATCCTTTTCATGTACCTAAAGCCTAAAATAAATCTTAAACAGACATATTAGATACATGGGATTGGAATGGTTAAGAACATTATCAAAATATGGGCAATTCATAACTCTCAAGTCAACATTTCCCCCTTTTTGACAATGACAAACCATTCCTCAATCATATTGAAAAGGATATTGAAGTTATACCTTTGCCTTGTGAATTGCAAGGGAATTCAAGATTTGAACAATATGAATTGCTCCCCCTCAATCTATGATTACTCTTACCTACATAGTTAGTCTATCTACACAAATAAATATAACACATATATACTATATGGTCCTTTAGCAAGTCACATGATAAAGCATATAATGGACAAGAAAAGGATTACATAGGCAATAAAACCAATATGGTTGAGCTTTAAAACATTTAACTTCTCTCCCCCTTTTGATATTATCAAAAAGGAAGGGGGTAGAAAAGCACAGAAACAGGTCTTCTCCAAGCACAGCCAAGCATACATGCACAACATGCAATCTCAAAACATACACCAAACAGAGACGAGAGAACCAAAAAGTCTAAGTCATAATCAAAATATGGTAAAACATGGCACCAACTCATGATATATAGTAAATCAAAGAGTAAGTGTGCACAAAATTAAGATTACAACTCAAAAAGCAAGTTCTCAGAAGAAGAAAAAAAAAGCTACAAGCCAAAATGATGAAAGCTAGATGATAAAAAAGTACAGCTCAGAACATGTGCCTAGTTGTTTCTAATACAAAATAGCCTCAGAAAATATATATGATCAGCATCTAGACTAAAAACCCAGACAACTAAACATCTAAGATATCTATGTCCACAGCATCATCATCCTCAGCTTTAGAAGCATCAGGCTCGTAGTCGTCATCTCCGTTTGAAGGTGTTGTAGAGAGAACTGTATCGCCTGCATCACTGGAGGCACTAGCAAAACCATCAGAGCCATCATCAGTGGATTCCTCACCATCATCCTCATCATCACCAGCAGCCTCCTCATGAGCAGAAGCCTCCTCATCATCCCAGTCTGACATCTCCTCATCAGGAAGAGAACCAAAACCATGACCAGGCCAATGTGCATTCTTCTCATCTTAAGACATACCAAGAGCATGGAGCTCATTGGCCTATGGGAAGGAAGGAGAAGAACTACCAAGGTTGGCAAGTAGAGTGGCCAAGGGGCCAATAGTCAGAGGCAGCACACTAGGGGTAGATCCACCAACAACAGAGGGTATAGCAGTGGAAGATGCGGGTGGAGGGGCAGGGTAAAAGTGATCATATGCATAGGATGCATAGTCACCTCCTGGGTAGGGCTGGTAGGCTAGGTAGGGGTGTGTCCAGGACATGTTCATGTTGGACATCATGGAACAAAGGTCTTGATGCAGATGCTCCTGAACCTGAAGGTTCTTTGCGTGTTGATGCATCATGTAGCCCATAAGGGTTTCATTTGACATATGGAACGAGGCACGTGCAGGTCGGGAAGGCTAAGGTGGTGGAGGTTCTCAGGTAGAGGTAGAGGCACCAGGTATGGTAGAGGATAGGATAGGCATGGACTTATAAATAGTGGTCTCACTGATGCAAACTCCTTTCCGAGCAGGTTTGTAATGAAAGTCGTGGAAAAGAGATTTGCTAGTGCAAGTTGGAACATACCATAGATCAGGGCTGGGTAGGGTGGGTGGGTTCCATGGGTGTTCTTGCCTGAGTCAAAGTAGGTCATATAATGGAGAACATATCTTGACCACTTGACTCTAATATTCTTCAAGAAATAATACATGATCATTGTAGTGTTTTCTACAATCTCAGTTTGATTCTTCTTTGGGTAGATGTTGCAGTTAACAACTCAGGTGAGGATGCGTCTCTTGAGGTCCAAGGCTGACGAGGAAAGGGTGCACTTCTTCCTATATGGGAATTGAATCTCTTCAAGAACTTATGAATATCAGGGAGAGTAAGAGCATATTGCTTGTAGAAGGCCTCAGGCTCAACTAGGTCAAAGTACTCTAGGTAGTCCTTATGCCAGGTGTCAGTCACTTCGGCACCTGAAAAGAAGATGTTGAGAGTATCCTCAGAGACTTGAAATCTCTTCCTGTCTATCATGGATGTGAGGACTACTTGAGTATCAGGAGGGGGTACGAGGGTGTCATAATTCCAATGCAAATTAGCGTAAAATTCATGAACTGCTTTCGTGCTAGAGATGGAATTATTATAGCACGCATGTTCAACACCCAAGGCAGAGAGATGGTGATCATAAAGAAATTTTGTTACTTAATCTATGACCTCTTGTCTTTGTGGTTTAGGCTCAAATAGGGCATGAAAAGGAAAAGGATTCTGAGGAATGAGCTCCTTATACCTATTTAGAGCCTCATTTGAGACAAAGAAAGTGTCATCAAACGGAATCAAGCACGAGTTGGACGAAGATGAAGGTGCATTAGCTGGGGCAACCCTGTTCCTCCAATTGGATGCCATAGAGATAAAAATGAGAGGAAGGAGAGATCAAAAGCTAAATACTCACTACCAAAACTTGTCCACAGACCTAGGTTAGCAAGGGGGGAGGTCAAGGGAGAGGAAGGATAGGGCTAGGTAGAGAGCTTAGGGGAGCTGGAGGCCGGATCGGTCGACTTTTCTCTAGTTGAGAGGGAGATTAGTCAGCCTAACCTATCTTAAATTTTCTCCAGCCCGGCCATCGGTCGAGTTCTATGAACTCAGAAACTCGACCAATAGGCTCTTTAAAAAAGCTCTCAGTCTCCGATCGGTCGAGTTGGAAACTCGATCGATGGTCAACCTGACCTAAACTTACAAAACCTAGTTTCCAACCATTAGAGTGCTAATAAAATTTATTTTTCAAGCCCATTATGTATTTTGAACATACTTAAGCACATATCACTCATCATTGGGTACTATTTTGTGGTAAAATATGTGTTTACAAAAAATACCCAAAAACAAGAGAAAAACAAGGCAAAAAGAACATGAAAAATGGATTTTTAGCATATTAGCAAGCAATGGTGATCAAAACAGAGGAAAAACATATAGGATAGATAACAACTAGCTAGAAGTCATATCATATTCATTCAAAAAAGTTATGAGTATTTTAGATCTAATAAAGTTAAAATGCTCTCTAGTTAGAGGTTTAGTGAAAATGTCCACCAACTAATTTTCCGTGTCCACATGTGTGATATAGATATCCTTCTTGGCAATGTGATCATAGAGAAAATGATGATGAACCTATATATGTTTAGATCTACTATGCAAGATAGGGTTATATGACGAGTTAATTGTACTAGTATTATCACAATAGATAGGATAAGCATCAAAATGAATGTTAAAGTCTTGGAGCATTTGCTTCATCCATAGGAGTTGGGCACAACAACTCTCAACTGCAATGTATTCAGCCTCGATGGTTGATAATGCCACTATTCTCTATTTCTTGGAGAACTAAGACACCAAACATGGTCCTAGGAGGAAACATGTGCCACTTGTACACTTTCTATCAATCAAGCACCCTTCATAATCCGCATCACTATAAGAAGTAAGAGTAAAGTCCCTTGACTTGGAATACCATAGTCCAAAATTTTGGGTTTTATCTAAGTATCTTAAAATCCTCTTAACATCTATAAGATGTGATTTCTTAGGATTTGATTGAAAGCGAGCACACAAGCCAACACTAAACATTATATCAGGTCTAGAGGCAGTTAAGTAAAGTAAACTTCCAATCATACCTCTATAGAGCTTCTCATCTACCTTCTCACCCTCTTCATCATGTTTATGAATTCTAATGAAAGAATTTCACATGACCATCTATTGAAGTTTGTGAAACTAGCCTTGATAGTCCCAGTTAGCCCCTCGAGTCTTGCTTCTAGAAGTTCTTCTTGAGTTAATTTGGGACGACTTCATTTTCTATTTCTCCCTCCTACAGTTGTTCTATTGTAGTAGGCTGATTTGCTTCTTCAACTATCAATGGTTCTATTTTAGTTTTTAGATGGTGTGTTATGGATTTTTTCGGATCTAGGGATCTAGAGGGGGGTGAATAGGACTTACCCACTTTGCCAAGAGTCTTCAGCCTTCTCCAAGGTCTTACCCACTCTAGCATAAGTCTTCCACCTTCAAGGACTTTTCAACTCTTCTTGGATCTTCAGCCTTTGCCTTCTCCTTCACCTAGAGAAGATCTTCACCTCTTCTTCAATCTTGAAGAGGAACAGCAACTTCTCCACCTTCACTCAGAGTTGCTTGCTTCACCTTTGTTTCATGGAGGAAAGGGATAGGGAATATGGAGTGGATGAGAGATTTACAAGCATAAGGAAGTGGCTCTCTTACAACAAGCCTATCTCACTTGTAATCACAAAATGAAGTGTAAAGTAGAAAGAGAAAGGGGCTTAAGGAGTTGCAACACACTCAACTATAGCAAGGACTTAGAATAGCATGAATGAGCAAACTTGGAATGAACTCCAACATGCCCTATTCATAGCTGGGGGTGTTCCCTTGAGTGTAGGATCACTTAGGGTCAAAATATAGTCATTTTTCAAGATGCAACGGATCTATTTTTGCCCAAAACAACTCACCAACAGTTATAATCACTTTTTCTACATGTTCTGTACAGTACATACAGTCGAGTTTCAATAATGATAACTTGACTGATCCACTAAAAGACAAAGCCAATTTTCAAACTATGGGTCGAGTTTGTTTTGGGAAACTTGACTGATAAGCTAAAATCATTTTTGCTCAGTGAGTCGGTCAGTCAAGTTCTATGAGTGTGCAACTTGACCGATGGGTCATCTTCAAAAAATCCATCATAGGATCAGTCGAGTTGAAAACTCGACTGATGAACAACCTATGAAAAAATTTCTAAATTGACATTTGAGTGATTAAACCTTAGAATTAAGTGTCCTTGATTTTTCTCATCTTAGTTACAAGTCATATTATCAATGCAAGTGATTACAAAAATTATCTAAGATCATTTGGAGTGATTTCCCAAATTGCACACTTGCATTGCATTTGACTTGAACTTGAACAAGCTAGGGCTTGTGTAATTTGATCCTTTTCATGTACCTAAATCCTTAAATCAATCTTGAACTGACATATTAGATACATAGGAATGGAATGGTTAAGTCATTATCAAAATATGGGAAATGTATAACTCTCAAGTCAATAGATTTCTCATTCTATGTACAAAATGTCCATCGCTTAGCTACTGGTACTTCTTGTGGTTGACCCTGCTCTCCCCATTGTTTTGTAGTGAACCAGCCCTTTTTCCATGCAAGGGCTGTTTCTTTCTCTATTGAGTCCAGCCACAAACCCTTTTCCTACTCATGCTATGGGTGTCTTTCAGGAAGAGGAATGCCCATATAAAGTCTAAGTGGAATCATGTCTGGAGACATCGATGGATCATTGAAGAAGCAACGTCCATATATGATTTTCATACTATAGACATCATGAAGGCCATGTATGTCCTTAGGGAATAGTTCTTCAAATGGAATTATTTTATTTACTACTTCCATCAACCGCAACATTATAAAAGTGCAATTCCAAGATTTGAATTCCTCTTGGGGGACCCTCATTCTTATCACAAAGTTTTTCCAATTTCTAGTGTGTTGTTACATGTCTTTTGAATGGCATGATTAAGCCTTATAGGGATCTTCTAAACTTCTTGTGCTTCCCTGCTTTAGAAGACCATTGTGCTGTAAGGTATCTCCACAAAATAATAGTTGTACATAATCATATGTTGTTTCTATAGATCTACTACTATTAGCACCCATTGCTTAGTCATTCTGTAAGGTAGGGTGATGAAATTTGCTTCCCTCATGTTTATTTTATCTTGGAGTTCCTTCATGGGAGCATCATATTTCTTTTTAAATAGCCTTTTTGCCAATACAGAGGTCCCGCTAAAATTTGGTTGGATCTTTTCTGGATGTAGGAACTCTTCAAGCGCAGTTGTGAACAACAGTGTGAACGGACGCTGGTGTACCTTGGCTTTTTTTCTAAAGATCCCCCTAAAATGTTCTCTTGTTAGAAATCTCCCCTGAATGTTGTACATAATATTTTCCCAGGTAGATTGTCATCCAAGATATCTACAACAACATTGAGACTCTGTATGAAAGCCTAGAAACAGCTCCCATATCCATCCTTATCATTTTGCAAGGAAGAGGTTGAAGAGTGGGCACTTGTAGAATATGTTCTAGAGTTAAGGGTCAGTGTTCTCCAGCAGGAGCATCTTGGAAGAAAGAACTAGGTCTTTCTATGTAGTCATCTGATGTACCCTCTATAGTAGTAGATTTTGGAGCTTGTACTATTTCCACAAATGATACATATGTTTTTGGCTAGACAATAGGAATTTTTGATATTATAGGTTCTATGATCATAGCTCCCATTATATGCAGAGTTGTCAATAAGGGTGTCCTCATTCTGCTCATTAAAATTGTAGATAAATGTCACATATATCCATATTTATACCTAAGACTCTAGTAGTGGCTTGAATAGATCCATGTTATCATTGTTTAGCTTGTTTGCTTCTTAAGCGACGGATGTGACTCTTACAGGTGGTTGCTCGGGCATCATGTTATCTTCACTTACTAGTTGATTCCACAGGTAGTATTTTTTATTGTTGAGGACTACTCTTCTCTGTTAGTCAGAATTGGGTACCCTCTTCATGTCGTACCTCTTGTAAAGGTACACCATCCACTAGCAAGGAGTTTAAATATATCTCTATGGTTGGGGAGTTGTGGTTGCTTGTTGGCTCTCAAGGGAGATTTAGAATTGTTCATCTCCTTCTAAGATGAGGGTGCTTGCTCTGCTTCCCCTTGAGATGGTGGGTTGGACAAACTCAAGAAAGCAGTTGATAGCAATGGGCTGGCAACGTGCTTTAGTCATTTCCTTGCATGCATTTCTTTGTTCTATAATGTTCATCCTCCATCACTTTCAGGAAATCTTCATGTTCATGGTGTATCTCATCTCGCTCTCTTTGTAGCTCTACCATATCACTTGCCATTATGTCTATCATCTTCATCATCTATTGCTGACACGCCATCACATCTTGCATGAATTTTGGCAGTGCAACACTTCTCTCATTTGGTCTTTCTATCGGTATGGTTAGTGTATGTGGGCTAGATGAAACTAATGAATAATTGGAGGAGGAGTTGGGGATTTTCTCACACATAGAGTCAATTGACGTCCTAGCTCCTCTCCTAGACTTTGTGGGCATTCCTTCTCTAGAGGAGGTACATGTACCATTCTGGTCATCGCATTCAACATCTATTGTGCAGGCTCCTCATCATCCTAGGGTGGAGCTGGAGTATCTTGTCCTACCTTTCCTATCAGAGTGGCAAATGCATCGCTTGGCATGGTCATTTCTGGTTAGTTTGGAACCACTGTATTGGCCAGCTCTATTTCTCAAGTCTCCTCTAGCATGCTCTCATGAGGTTCCTCATGTGGTTTTCCCTGATCCTCAACCAGGGTTTTGGTTGATATTCATTACCAAGAGGTTCAATAGTGAAATTTTGAACTTCTTTGGTTTGAACATGATTATCGCTTTCAGTTGTAGTTGGGGCCATATCGACATTTTGATTAGTGTCTTGGACTGTTTCCACTGCTTGGACTTCTTGTATCAGTGGTTGCCCTTGGTTCTATTCTATTATTTCTGCTTCCTCTACTTGAGTGGAAACTGAGGTCATTGCGGATTGTGGTTTCTTTGTAGATGTTTTGAAAATCTTGAAGGTAAGCTTTCTCTTAGGTGCTAGTTCTGAACCCTTTCTATTTCTTTCTCCCTCTAACAGATGGTAGTTATTAAAGTCTCACTTCATCATGCAATTGTGTTGGACTTCATTTTATCAATGCCATATATGGATAAAATGAGCTTGTGATATTCATAGTTACTCATCTTTGGGAGAGGGATTAGGTTGTTTTCCTTGGCAAACTTATAGAAATACTTCTCTCCCTTCATTGTGATTACTCCCACTGTAAGATGGTATTTGAGGTTAATAAGGTTTCTTCCCTTACTCTCCTTGAAGTTCTTTAGTACGTGGGGATATCATAGATAAAACCCTATCAAAATTATAAGGCCCCTCATATAGAAATCCTTTAGGCCATCGGGGATAATGGAAGCAGATAGCTTATCTATTAACAACTGTCTGATGTTTACGGGTTTCTTTTCTAGCATACACCATATGAGGAATGGATCACCCCAATTCATGGTCCATGTGTCTTTTCTAGAAAAGATGACATTGGAGATGATTTTTTTTATCACCTTGATGAAGATAGAGGGTATTGGGCTACATGTGAAGAACATGACTTATGATTTGACTCCCCAATCAGCTTCTCCAAAGTCTCATTGTTGCTGAATTCATTCACATCTCTATCATATTCTGCTTTTGTGGAGGCGAAGGCATGCTCTTCTATTTCTCATAAGATGGTGTTTAGAGTTTTTTTTAGTTAGGATGAAATGTTTTCTGAACATATGAATAGAATCCTTGGAAGACCCTCCAAAAATATTCTTCTCGCTTTCTTCCACTAGTAGCTTATTTAGAAAAGACTTGAATTCATCTATAAGATATGTATAAGATTGTTGGTTAAATATGTAGGTGTGGAAGATATTAGAACCCCTTAGAAATTTTTCGACTTATTTGTAAATCCCCAGCATCTCCATAGTCTCCAAGAAAGTATATCATATTGCCCAATATGTCTTTCTCTTGATGAACAAATCATATTTTGCCTGAAGTTCATCATCTCTAGGCTTAGATACATCTTTTGTTACTGGTCTAGGGGTGAGTATTTAGAATTTGTAGGTGGCACGGGTGTCTCTCTAGCTGCAATTGCAGTCAGAACTCGAAGTCAATATGGTTCTTCTACCTTTCTTTGTGAGCTAATCTTCTTCTTTTCCCTAGTTTTCTTGGGTTTTGGGCCCTTAAGAGGTGTTTCTAGTTCCTTCATTTTCTTCTTCTACCTACCTTCCTCCTCTAATGTCATATTTTAGAAGGAGATGGTTGTCAATGCTTGCTCTTCTTCCTCTGACTCAGTAGGTTCATGTTCCAACAGGCAGGTTAATTGTTCTTTCCTTAGTTGTAGTTTAAGTCAATCAATAGAGGCTACCTCCTTGTTTGAATTGTGAATTCTTGTAATTTACTTTATTGCCCTTTAAATCCCTTCCACTGATGTGGCTTATAGATTCAGATAGTCTAATATAGAAAAATACATCCTATTTACTAGATGGAGAGTTAAGATATTAGTAGTAAGAGACGGGTTGCACCCAAATGATAAAACAAGTGTATAGTTGAGTCAAGAGGTTGGCACTAAATTGGATAGGGAAAATTAGTGGACAAGATATATGTCAGGATTGCATTGACAAAATTTTCGTTGCTCAATGGGGGGTACTGAGAGGGCGAGGTTGATGAGAAAATTATAAGGAAAGTGATTAATGAGAAAGTGAGGAAGCAAAGTAGCAATGAGTCGGCAAGAGAACTCATTGGGGAAGTGATCGATGAGAAAGTGAGGGAGAGAAATCAGTAAGAGAAAGAGGTTGGAAAAAGGAAGAAGGGTCAAAAAGGAGGATTTGTTGAGTGGGTTATAAAAGGTGTACACACAAAGCAAGGATGCTTGATAGGATCCTCTGGTGTCTCTCTCTGGCACATCCTTGCAGGTTGGTCTTGAAGTATTTCTATCCCTTTATTCTGGCAAGAAATTAGGCAACTCTGATTGCCTACTTCGGCATCATAGCGGGCTCGATTAAGGATGGTAGTGGACAACGGCGAACTCAAGGCACTTATGGAGGAAGTAGTATCAATGGAGGTGACTGATGGTGAGGAGAAGGGCATTAATGGTGGATGGGATTGGATCTTCTTACTCTATAGTGAAGGTTACAAGTCACAAGGGTAGGGTTTTGTAAAGACAGGAATGAATCAGTATTTTATCAACTTGTAAATGGGGTTTATATACACAGTCGCCTCGGTGGTCACTTGAGCCAGATGCTTTGGCAGTAGATGGATTTTTAAAGTCTTGACATTCGACGGGAATATTGAATTGGGGGCTCGATGAGGTTTATGAGTGTCTCTTTTATTCATTGGCCCAAAGGAAGTGTTCAGTCTCATTGGTCGATGGATTTTCTTCACATAGTAATTTATCAACAAAATTTATATGAAAAGGCATCATTTTCATCAAGTTTCTATACATACCTACTTTGAAAAAGGAGAACTTTTGAAAAAATATTTATCAAAAATGCAATGATGTAATCTAAAAAAGGTAGATGTGGATGAGAAGTAGAATTATACTAACCCACCCTCCACCCTAAACTTAGAAATTGGACTTGTCCCGAGCAAATACTAAATCTGAGATGGATGGTGAAACATGATTATTGAGCCACTGGGTGTGGTTGCATTCCTACCAACACTTTTTCCTCTATCTAAAATCCCAAAATAGGGTAGAAGCATTAAAACTTAAGATTGCATCTTGCAATACACTTTCCAATGGAAGAGAAAATTATGCAATATAAGATTTAGAACAAAATTCAAAATAAGAAATGGGTTGCCTCCTGACAAGTGCTTGTGTTTTACATTGTCGGATTTATAGCTTGATTTCAATCTTCATGGGAGATGTAGGCTTATAGAGATTGAGAGGCATTTCCACACTCATGGTTGTCATTGCAAAGTATCTTTTCAAACTTTGACCAACTGCTACAAATTCACCAGACTTCTCGCTCTACAAGACGAATGCACCATGTTGATAGATATATTTGATGATGGATGGTTGAGACCAGTGGATCTAGAGTTTACTTGTATATAATCTTAGTCTTGAGTTATAAAATAAAACATGAGCTCCATCTTGTATGTCATTCCTTTTCAAATGACCGTTGTACAATAGCTTTATTTGCTCTTATTTGTGCATTCTCATATGAAGTCATTATAAGTTCTTCTAGATCTCATAGTTGTAATAGTTTATTCTGTCCAGCTTTGTTCATATCAAAATTTAGCTGCTTAATTTCCCACTAAACTTTATGTTCCAATTAAATAGGAAGATGGCATGACTTTCCATAAATCAACCTGAAGGTTTTGGTGCCTAGAGGAGTCTTCAAGGTTTTCATATAGTCCCAAAGAGCATCATTGATTTTTTGGACTAGCCCTTCATATTGCAGCCAACAGTCTTCTCTAATATGGCCTTGAGTTGGAGATTTGGCCCTTCTACCTGCCCGCTCATTTGCAGGTGACTGGGAGTAGCTACCTAGTGATATATGTTGCATTTCTTTTAAGAGTGCTTCAATGATTTGCTCTAGGAAGTGGGAACCTCTGTCAGATAAGACAATATGAGGGACTCCAAAGTGAGGGAATATGATGTCTTTAAATAGCTTTATAACATGATTTGAATCACTTTTCACAAGGGATATAGCCTCTACCCTTTTGGAGACATAATAAACTGCTACCAGGATATAGAAAAAACCATATGAGGGGGGGAAGCGGCCCATATAGTGCACTTCCCTACACTTCAAAAAAAAATCCTTCTTTCAAGAATTTCATAGGCATCTCATCTCTCTTAGTGAGTTTTTCAGACCTCTAACATTTATCATAGGACAAGAGGAAACTATAAACATCTTTGGATATAGTTAGCCAAAAGAATCTGCATTATAGGATCTTTAGTGTAGTTTTTTTAGAACTCATGTGGCTTCCATCTGGGCCTTAGTGGCATTGTTCTATAACTAGAGGAACTTCCTCCTCAAAAATATAACATTGTTGTAGGCCATCAACGCATCGTTAGAACATGTATGGCTCATCCTAGTGATATATGTTGACATCATTCATGAACTTCTTTCTTGCAATATATGTGCACTCTAGATGGATAACTCTTGCAGTGAGATAATTGATGAAATATGCATATCACAGAATGGATGTTGAAGCTTTCATGAGTTGATCATATGGTAGGGATTCATTCATGGGGATAACATATGTGTCATGAATGTGAACGTGAACCAGATGATCGACAACTACATTTTATGTACATTTCTTGTCTCATATATCAAAATCAAATTCTTGTAGAAGGAGAATCCATCTGATCAATCTTGGTTTTGTTTCCTTCTTTGTCAATAATAATGGATTGCCAAGTGATCGGTGCAAAATATAACCTTTGACCCCACCAGGTATGATCTACATTTATCAAAAGCATACACAACAGCTAAAAGCTCTTTTTTAATAGTCACATGGTTTCTCTAAGCTTCATCAAGAGTCTTTGATACATAATAGATAGCATGGGGTTTCTTGTCTATGTGTTGACCCAAAACGGCCCCTATTGCATAATCATTGGCATCCCACATGATCTCAAAAGGTTGGGACTAGTTTGGTGCTCGGATGATGGGAGTTATAGTGGCGGCTTGCTTCAAATTGTTGAAGCTCTTCATACATTCTTATCAAAGAAAAATTCAGCATCCTTGAGTAGTAGGTTTCACATTATCTTAGTATCTTGGAAAAATCCTTAATGAATCTTCTATGGAAGACCGCATGACTTAAGAATGCTCTAATATCTCTTATTATGGTTGGATAACTAAGTTTTACGATCAATTTGATTTTTTCTTTGTCTACTTTGATTCCTGAGTTGGTGGCCTTGGTATTTTTCCCAATTAAGCACCAGATGTGCTTCCTCCCAGCATTCGAGAACTAAAGAGAGATGCATTAGGCATAAGTCTAATGAATCCCCAGAGATGAAGAAATCATCCATGAAAACTTACATGATAGTTTTGGTTAGTCCCATGAATATGGTTTCCATGCCACCTTGGAACATGGTTGGTGCATTACAGAGTTTGAAGGGCATTCTTCTACAGTCATAGGTCCTAAAAGGATAAGTAAAAGTTGTCTTCTTCTGGTCATTTGGGTGGATTAGGATTTGATAGAATCTAGAATAACCATCAAGATAACAAAAGTATTCTTGATGAGCTAGGAAATCTAGAATTTGGTCTAGGAAGGGTAGGGGAAGGTGATCCTTGCATGTAGATTTGTTCAACTTCCTATAATCAATGCACATCCTCCACTAAGTGATGGTGCGAGTGGGGATGAGTTCATTTTTTCTATTTCATACTAATGTGGTACCTCCTTTCTTTGGAACAACTTGTATTGGGCTCACCCATGGTGAGTCAGATATTGGGTAGATGATGTCAGAGGTGAGCAACTTCACAACTTCAAGGAAAATTACCTCCTTCATGTTTTGGTTGAGTTTGCATTGATGTTCTACATATGGTTTGTGATCCCCAACATGAGGATCTTGTGCATGCACATTGTTTCACTCACTTCAGTGAGGTTACTCATGTTGTAGCCTATGGCCTTCTGCCTTTCTCTTAGTTTGGTTAGCAATTTGTCTTCTTTCTCAGATGTTAGATCAGAGTTTATTATCACTAGATAAACTTTAAGGACATCCAAGAAAACATATTTCAGCCCCTCTAGAAGGGGTTACATCTCATAGGGACTTCAGGTGTTTCATATGGATCCTCAGTAAGGTAAACTACCTTAAGCTCTTTGAATTCAGCTTATGAGCCTTCTTCTACTGAGTTAAGGTGAAGTATGCATTGTTTCACTCACTCATTAATAGACTCACTGGCATTAGGATTAGTGAGAGTAGTCTCTACAGGGTCTTTGGATTCATATTCCTCTTGAGTGAGAAGTGACATTTACTCCATGCAATCTATCAAGAAAACTTCTTACTTCATGCTTCGCCTTTTTGTAACACCCTAAATTTAATACACATTTACATGAGCATAAGAATCAATTCCTATCTCATAATATTGTTGGGGTATCACAATTTTGAATATCATGCATAACAAATAATTGAAAGCTTAACCATCACAAGATAGACTTTCCATTCTCATTCTCAAATGCTTATATAAGATAGAAACTTACTACAAACTTGGGTCATTGTTCAAAATCTATACATAAACAAGCTACATTCAAACCATTGAAAAAAAAGAACTTAGGTGGATAGTGGCACCCCACCAGGGGTACTCCTAAACTTTTGTTAGATCTTCCATGTTGCTATCCTGATATCCTAATCCTTCTCTGCTCTTCACCTATGGGTATCTCATCCCAAGCCATGCAAAGCAACATAAAAATTTGTGTGAGTGGCACTGAGTAGTTATAAAAAAATAAATAATGTATAATTGAAGGGATGCATTTAATTAAAACCTAATTACTTAACATGATTATGTGAGAACTCGATTAACTAGACATGATATCTTGATAAACTAGATTCTTTTACCTGAGTTTATATAGTCACTCTCCTGAATACACCATAGTGCTCATAAGGTCGGTTAAGGCTCACATACGGCTAATTAAGACTCACATAAGGCCAGTTAGGGCTCACATAATGCTTCCAAAGAGTTCATAAGGTTGATTAAGACTCACTTAAACATTATTGAGAGGACTATATCAACATAACATGATTGCTTCATCTTAAACATGGTTTTCATAACTTCTTAATTCATTGAGCATGATGATCCTAGTTTCTTGATTCATTAGCATGGCAGTGCTACATAATATTTCATCTAAAATAGTAAACATGAAAATAGTAGAAAATGCAAATTCTTAGCATGAGTAAGATTTTCCATAAGTATATAATGAGTACTATTGTACTCATACTTTATTGAGGGATTATGAATAAATAAGCGATTAATATAAAACCTAAACTCTAATTTTATACTCAGTGTGTAGGACCACTCACTTGGGCCTGAGGAGGTATACAAATAGTTGCTTTAGTTCAGTCATCCCTAGTTTCCTGTATGGTGCATAATCATGAATTAATTACCCTTCATTCATTTAGGTTTAGGGTTTCTAATTGAAACATGGGAATTCTATTGGGATACAAAGTCTAATTATAGAATAGGAAGGTTCCTTGTATCAAATGATTTTCATTGAGTACTTGTCCATAATTTTCTGACAACTAGTGAAAAAGATATCAAATTCCTAAGTCTTGATCAATCAGGAAGGAGAGAAAAATCAATTAAAACCATTACTGTAAATCTAGAAATTGATTAAAACAATCCTCTACATTTATGAGTATGCTCTCAAATGTCAAGCACAACTTCATGAGCATGACTGGGCGCACAGTCAAATTGCACTAAATCAAAACCATGGAATCAACATCAAATGAGTTTCTCAAAAGTCAATAGTGCCCATACATGTGTGACACAGTAATTAAAATGACAAGGGTTAAATAGTAAACTATATTCTTGGTTTCTTCTTCATTGTCCATCATACGTCAAGCACCTCACTGTAGTTTTGAACTTTGATCAGAACTCATAAACCTCAATGTATGGGAAACATGGGGAATGGTGGACAGTTCCCTGAACTGATACAAACCCATTGAGCTATTTGGTTGAGGCTCTATGGTACTCAGATCCTCCATCTCCATGCTATGGTCATGGCAGGAGAAGTAGGGGAAAACCCAAAACTGTGATTTGCTATGTAACCAAGTTCTTGAAGATGATAAAGAAAAAAGAAAGATCTAGACAGAGATGAATAGGCATTTTAGGATGTGAAAACATACTTTACACCCCCCATCACCTTACTGAGATTGTCGTAAATAGGGACATGGAGATCAAAGTTCAAAACCTTGAAAATTGGGGGGCAATTTAACTGTTACGGTCAGAAAATCATACATGGATCTCAAGTAGAGTCGAAAACATTCTTCTGTGTTTGAGACATCACTGGACAATCACGTCAGTGAGCACCAACGAGAACTGAAAGACAAGCTATAGGGTACGCCAGTTGGGGGAAACTCATTGGAAATGGGTATAATGAAAAACTAGAAAAGTATATGAGGATGCTTACTTAAGGGTTAATTGAACTGGAAAGGGCAGAGATTCATGCTCAATCTTGTCATCTCTGTGGAAGAAGATCTAATTTGGTGTGTCTCTATGGTTGGATTCGACTAAAATTGAAGATGGAGGAGGATATCTGGTAGGGGGGATGGGTGGTACCACTCCAATTGCACCCAATCTTCCTAACTGTGTGCGGGCTTAGAGTGCATGAAACTAATCACTACCTTGTAAGGGCGTTGAGACCATAGCATGTTACACAAAAGCTCCACTTTTTTTAGAGTGTTGTCACACTATTTTCCTAATTTTTGTTATCCATACTTTGTATTAATGTTCGAGTTGGTCCAGAGCGACGTTGATGCTCTCTTCTTCTTCTCTTCCTTGGGAGTTCCACATTCCATAGATCCAAACAAAGCAGCTCCCACAACCCCCCACTCTATAGTTCTCCCTTCTCCTACCTGTGATCCTAAATCAATGGTTCATAGTGAACCAGTTATGATATCCAGCATGACATGTTGAATAGGACCAAAACTTAGTTGAATCTGATTTAAATTAGTTGTAATGTGTAACTTAGTTATCTAGGTCAATAATACATGTAACTGTCACTATTTCTTCCTTCTGTCAATTGTCCTAGCTATGATTGTTCATTTATAATGAAATTTGGCACATTTGCTAAGTCAAACCCAAGGATTCCAAATATCAATTCAAATAGTATATTTAATATAAGAAAACACATTTTTTATGATTAGAAATTTAGGATACTTCGTGCTTTACTAATTATTGAATAGGAATTGTGCTACCAAAAGATGAGGTTTTGTCTAATATATCTTGAACTATTCAAATACAATAAGAGATAACCTAATGTAGACACATAAAGGGTCATTTCTATTAAATTTTAGTGAATCATTTTTGGCCATGTAGTGTGCATGGTTAAATTATGTTACAGGACATTCAATAATCATATGTAGGTGTTACTCTACTATTTTAAACCTTTATTGAACATAAATTTATAACTTATCATTAATAGTCATGCTTATTCTAGACTAAAATTTTTGGATTTTACAAGTATACTCACCTTAGAGAAATTTTGTCCTCAAAATTTTCATGCACTGATATAGTTGCTACCCACCATAGGGTTTCATGTATATGTACACGAACACTTTAATCTTGTCATAAAGACTCATAAGTCTACACTAGCGTGTTCATAATATGACATTAACATGGATAACTAAATCATGTCTGTCATTATTTATGAAACTAACATATCCACATTTCACTAATGAAGCTTGAAAACTAGACCATACATTCACCATGAACCATGTAAAAAGTGCTCACATACCTATATCATAGCGTAATCTTATTACTCACTAGGTCAGTTAAGATTAGTTCTCCACATAACCTTGCATCAAAGTTCTCATTGCTCTAAAGAGCTTATTGCCCTAAAGTACTCATTTACCTTTAAAAAAACTTAATTAACATTACTTTCTTTAAATTACTCTTATTAAGTATCATTAATCTCATAACTTAAACATAAATGTATTTAACATCTAACCTTTCCATAAATGGTGAATATCTATTTTAGTTCTTTCGTATTACCCATCTATGTGACATCATTGGGTATATATTGATCAGGCACATAGACAAGAATGTCAGGCCTCATTATCCAACTCCCCACCCACTCAATAGTGCATATGCCCCATACCACATGCACTAGTAAAAAGGAAAGAGGTGCACAGTAAGGTTGTTGCTCAATACATCCCCTATACATCTCTCAATTGGTTGGCCAACACCATTAAGAAAATAGAGGGTATGTAACTAGCTAGGATAGAGTTAATACATATGATGCAAACTAGATGGACATGTATATATAGTGTACATATCCTAGCATACCTAAACCTCAAGACTCATATTCCTTGGTATTGTTTTCTTCTTTTAACCATTCCTCATATAATAAAGATGTCAACTCTAACCTTTTGGGTTCATTGTTGTAATCTAGGATGCATAAATAGATGTGAACCTAGGGGACCTAAGAGACATCTAACTAATTGAGAAACATGAGAGTACCTGGTGGCCAATTATCCATTTTCTCTGATACCAAGTTGTAACACCAAAACTTTAATACACATCTACATGAGTGGAAGCATGAATTCCTAACTCACAATATTGTTGGAGTATCACAATTTTGAATAGAATGCATAAGAAATAATTGAAAACTTAACAGTCACAAGACAGATGTTCCATTCTATTCTCCAAAGTTAACATAAGATAAAAAGCTAATACAAACTTGGGGCATTGTTGAAAATCTACACATAAACAAGCTACATTCAAAATATAGAGAGAGAGAAAAGAACTTAGGTAGATAGTTGCACCCCACCAGGACACTCCTAGACTTTCGTTAGATCTTCCATGTCATTAGCTTGATATCCTAATCCTTCTCTGCTCTTAACCTACTGACATCTCATCCCCAGCCATGCAAGCAATGTAAAAACTTATGTGACTGAATAGTTGTAACACAAAAATAATTTATAATTGAAAAGGGATGCATATAACTTGAACATAATTACTTAACATTGTTAACATGATTATGTGAGAACTTGATTAACTTGGCATGATATCTTAATAAATTGGATTCTTTTACTTGAGTTGATTAAGTCACTCTCCCGAATGCACCACAATTCTCATAAGGTCGGTTAAGTCTCACATAAGGCCGCAAAAGGCTTACATAAGGTAAGATAAGCTCACATAGTGCTCCCACAGAGCTCATAAGGCCGATTAAGGCTCACTTAAACATGATTAAGAGGAATATATCAACATAACATGATTTCCTAATCTTAAACATGGTTTGTATAATTTCTTAATTCATCGAAAATTTTTATCCTGATTTTTTTATTCATTAGCATGGAAGTGCTACAAAATATTTCATTTAAAATAGAAAGTGTGAAAATGGTAGAAAATGCAAACTCTTACCATGAGCATGATTTTCCAGAAGTATATAATGAGTATTACCATACTCATACTTTAATTGAAGCATTATGAACAAATAAGTGATAAATATAAACCCTAAACCCTAATTTAATACTTAGTGTGCATGACCAATCACTTGGGCCTAAGGAGATATAAAAACAGTTTCTTCATTCTTGGTCAACCCTAGTTTCCTATATGTAACATAATCATGAATTAATTACCCTTCATTCATTTAGATTTTGCATTTCTAATTGAAACATGTGAATTTGGTTGGGATAGAGAGTCTAACAATGATCAGGAAGGTTCCTTGTCTCAAATGTCTTCCAATGATTACGTATACATAATTTTTTGACAATCGACAAAAAAGATATCAAATCCCTAAGTCCTGGCCAATCAGGAAGGCAAGAAAAATCAATTAAAACCATTACTATAAATCTGGAAATTGATTAAAACAACCTCTACATTTACTAGTATGCCCTCAAAAGTCAAGCACAACTTTATGGTCTTGATTGGGTGCACAGTCAAATTGCACCAAATTGAAACACCAAAATCAACATCAAACGGATTTCTCAAAAGTCAATAGTGTGCATACATGTTTAACACAATAATTAAAATGACAAGGGTTAAACAGTAAATCAGATGCTTGGTTTCTTCTTTGTTGTCCATGATGTTTCAAGCACCTCACTAGAGTTCCAAACTCTGATCAGAACTTAGAAAGCTCAATGTATGGGAAACATAGGGAATGGTGGAGAGTTCCCTAAACTAAGACGAACCCATTGAGCCATGGGTGAGGCTCTACGATGTGTAGTTCCTCCATCTCCATGCCATGGTCATGGCAGGAGAAGTAGAGGAAAAACCAAAATTGTGATTTGCTATGTAACTGAGCTTCCTGAAGTTGAGAAAATAAAAAGATCTGGATAGAGATGAATAGGCATTCTACGATGTGAAACCATACTTTACACCCCATCACTGTACTGAAATGTGGAAAACTGGGGCGTGGAGCTCAAAGTTCAAAACTTTGAAAACTGGGTGGCAAATTTAACTGTTGCGGTCGAAAAAGCATCCATGGATCTCAAGCTAAGCCAAAATCATTCTTATGTGGTTGAGAGGTCATTGGATAGTTGCGTCGATGAGCACCAAAGGTTGGCGATTCACACGTAAGCTCACCATCGTTGGGGAAGAAACTCTAATCTGCGGTGGTATTGTGGTTGTATTCAACTAAAATTGAAGATGGAGAGGGATATCTTGTAGCCTTGGGAAGTTCTCTAAATCATTGTAAGTTAGCGCAACGCAATGTGGCAGAGTGGGTGTAGCACCTGCTTTAACTGTAGGACATGATGCTTTGAGCGTTTTCACAATGGAGAGAGATAGGGTTCATGTTAGGGCTCTATAGACTTGTAATGGAATCCTTAATATATTATTAGAAAGAAAAGGGGAAGGTGTTGAGTAGAGAGTGAGAATGAGTTCTGAGATGTATGTTGGGGTTGTTGCTCGCCAACGCACACTTTGTACATGGTAGGAGACGGGGTCTCACCCATGCAATTCTAAACTAATAGTTCACAGTGAACTAGTTATGATATTTATCAAGATATGATGAATAGGACCAAAGATTATTTGAATGTGATGTAAATCAGTTGTAATGTGTAACTTAGTTATCTAGGTCAATAATACATGTAATTGTCACCATTTCTTCTTTCCATCAATTGTCCTATCTATATTGCTCATTTACAATGAAATTTGGCACATCTACTAAATCAAACCCAAGGATTCCAAATATCAATATAAATAATATTTGATCAAAGAAAACACATACTTTTTTTATGATTAGAAATTTGGGATACTTAGTGCTCTACTAATTATTGAACGTGAATTACGCTACCAAAATATGAGGTTTTTCTCTAATATATCCTCAACTATTCAAATATGAGGGGAGATAACCTAATCTAGACATATAAAGGGTCATTTATATTAAACTTTAGTTAATCTTTTTTGGGATAGGTAGTATGCATGGTTAAATTAGGATGCGAAAGAATCTTCAATCATCATATGTAATTGTTACTCTAGTATTTTAAACCTTTCTTGAAAATAAATTTATAACTTAGCATTATTGGTCATGCTTATTCTAGACTGAAATTTTAGGATGTTACACTTTTCATGATGTCAAAAACTATGAATTCAAGGATTTCCTTCCCCAACCTTAGAAGTAAAGTTCCTGCTTCAACATCAATCAATGCTCTGGTTGTGTCCAGGAAGGGTCGGCCAAAAATAAGAGGGTATCTGAGGTCTTCTTGTATGCCCATGACAACTAAATCATATGGATAATAGGAATCCCTACCCACCTTGATAGGAAGTCTTCAATGATTTTCATAGTGAGTGTCATTGAAGAGTTAGTGAGTTTTATCATCATGCCCATGAGTAGTTGTGTGAACCACAGTCTCTTGCATAGGTTATATGGTATGATAGAGATGTTAGTCTGAGTTCAACTAGTCCCTTCTTTCATGTGGAGTCACTGATGTGGCAAGAAATTCCAAATGAGCATGTATCTTTTTAGTTTTTGGGCATCTTGCTCTAGATTATATCATATGTTGTTCTAGAGAGATTAATTGACTCATACTCCTCAATTATGTACTTCCTTGCAAACAGTATTTTCAAATGCTTTTACCATGTTGGTATCTTTGCTAGAGAATCTAGGAAGGGTATATCCACATGAAGCTTCTTCATTGCTTCCTTCAACTTCATAAAGTGAGTGCCAAGCCTTGTTTGATATAAGCAGTCTTATAATGCCAGACGAGGTTTTTGTATTGGTATCTATGGTCTAGCTACACTTTTATCTATGACAACATGTTCTTTTGAACTAATTTTGTCCTTGTTACTAGTGAGTATAGCATATGACACTTCTACATTATGTGTCACCACTTCTAGAACTGTCTTAGATGCTTTAGTGTTTTGAATGATTAAAAAGTCTCTTCATCTGTGTTAGTCTCAGGAGGTTTAGTAGATGCATCAACAAAGACTTTTTCTTAACTGTGTTGCAATGGCCTTCAACTATTCTTGATGATTGGGATTGTCTTCTGGATGTCATGTGAGTGCTCCTGCAAGTAGTCAAAGACTTGCTTAAAGTTGAGCCAATTGAGATTCAATGGATTTCTGATGAGCTTGTTGATTTGTCTGCTACAACTACAATATCTTCTCAATGGATGACAGTTTGCAATCAGGTGAATAGGCATTGGTTTGTTGTACTTGTTGTTTTTGTCATTGTTGTTGTGGGATTTGGTTGGGATTCTAATACTGATTATAGTTCCTATTATGGAAGTTATCTCTATAATTTCCTTGATTTTTGACATTGTTATTTTTTGTTGTTCAAGAATCTAGGAGGGCCTCATTGTTGATTTCTAACTTAAATGAGTTTTTGAGAGTTATCTACACCAAAAGGACTCCCATAGAGAAAACCAAGATGGTTCCTAGTTTTATTGGGAAAGTATTACCTTTGACCAGGGATAGTGTTGATAGAATCCATATCTTCTATTTGATTTTCACCTCCTTGGACTGCAACATTGCTCATCACAACATCAAAAAGGATATTCCACTCCCAAGGTAGAGTGTCTAGTATTCCCAGGATCGTGTCACTGCCTTGACTTGTTGTGGTTGAGGTTGTTGGTAGGGTGGTGAATTTGAATTCCGTCCCTCATAAGAATTAATAGATGACTTGATAATATCTTGTTTGAGTGTTAATAGCTTTGCAAATTATGTGATAAACTTTAAGTCATTATTTTTTCGTGACATATCTACCTTCAACACTCCCTTTCCTATAATCTTCCCAAATCAGCTAGGTTTTCAGCTCCAAGGGTGACTACCTTCCGCCCACTATCATAACTTTGGTGAATGAAGTTTCATCCATATGAAGAGTCAATAAACATTTTTATATCATCATACACACCTCTGTAAAAGAACTCAATGAGCTGATTTTTAGAAAATCTAGCCTCTGATGGTGTATGTAAGATATGGAGGATAGAATTTCTCAAGGTATTTTTTTTCAAGTTGATCCCAAGTGGTGGTGGGATTACATTATAGAGATATTTTGTAGCTTCTTTCTCTATGTGCAAAGGAATAATTGAAAAGGTGGAGTCTAATGGCATCATCAGAAATACCATTTTGCTTGATCATGGAACACAAGTTAACAAACTTCAAGATGTGTTCTTGACAATTATCTTCTTGTTTACCCATGAAGGTACTATTTCGTAGGAGTGTGATCAAATGTGCCCTAATTTCAAAGTTAGGGCATCTATAGGTGGTCGTTGTATTGGGTGTTTGACATTGACAACCTTGGGGATTGAGAATTCCCTGAGCTCCTTCTGTCAATTAGCTTCTTGTGTAGCAGCCTGAGCTACACAAATTTCCTTTTGAACAACAGTGCAAGCTTATTGAACAAAATCCTATTTCTCTATGTTGCAATGGCCAGATTCACCCTTAGGTTGAGTTACTCTTCGGCCATTTTGGCTTGATTCTCTCTACTCTGATGACAAACAATTCATTTGATTTTAGGGTCAAAGCTTGATGCAAGTCCAATGTTATTGGAGCAGCGCATGCACAGTTTGGAGGTATCTAAGATGGAAAGATATTTCACATGTCATTTGGGTAGACAAGAATCGGTTTCAAGAGTATATACAATAGTATAAATATTCAAAGCAAAATCTTAGATTTGTCTTAGTGAAACTAGATTTAACGATACACTTTCTTTGTCCCTAACAATGATGCTAGAATTTGATAGGGTGTTTACTGCACTAACAAATTCACCTAGGGTTGAAATCCCTAGGTTTTTACCAAAACAATGTGCAATAATACCACCCGTAAGAGGACATGTATTATTACAGTATAGTTAAGCAACAAATCTTTTTTTTGCTGTAACAAGCATGGGTCACCTTTATTGATAAAGAAAATCTATCTCAAGAGATATATGTATAAGGAATATAGTGTGTATAAGTATATGGGGAAGCAAAAAAATATACTAAACTATACATAGGATCCATCTCATATTTACACTTGTCCCAGATAGAGTTTGAGTTATTTCCAAAAATTAAAAAAAAGGCATGATGCATCTTTCAGTCCAGTAGTGATAAATGATCAAAGCAGCTGAACATTTCACTCTTCCTTTAAAACTCAAGAGATCCTCAAATGAGCAGGGATGTCTTTGAAACTCTTGTTCAAATTTTATCCAAAAAGATCTAGTAAAGTCACAATCAAAGAATAGATGTATAGAAGTATCTTCATGATTCATGCAAAATTGACATCTACATGCCAACTGAAAACCACAATGCTTCATAAGATCTATAGTTGTAATTCTTCCCAAGAAGGCTTTCCATAACAATATAGAACATTTCCTAGAGATAAATCTTGACCAGGTCCAATTACCCCAAGATGTATCCTCATTTTTGTCTCTACAATCTTGCCATAAATTCTTATGTTTGGGATCATTCATGTCTTTAAAGAAAAGAGAATAATCCTCTTTAGATGGGGGAGGGAGGCTACTAAATAATCTTCTTATATCATCTGACCCTCTAACTTGAGGAAAAGACCAGTTTCCTTCACAAATGTAGGAGATTAGCTTATAGTTGATTCCTATCCCTTATCTGAAGACCAATTGGTTATTGAATAGGTCTAGAAGAGACTTCCCCCTAGGACCCCAAGGGTCCTTCCAAAACAAGACATTTGAGCCATTCCTGATCTTGAATCTTGTTGTCTTCTTCAAAGTAACTCTATGCTTAAGAACATTTTTCCACATCTAAGAATTGGAGGATTTACTTTCAATGGTCCAGACCGAATCATCCCCAATATATCTGATGTGAATCCAACAAACACAAAGTGAATTTTTCTTATTACCAATGTCCAAAGGTTATTTAGAAGACCAGCATCAATCCATTCCTTCACATGCCTAATTCTGAAACCTCCTTCATTTCAAGGCTTACACATTGTACTCCAGGCAACAAAATGAAAACTTGTTTTCTCATCAACATCCCCCCATATGAAGTTACAAAAAAGAAGTTCCAAATCCTTTATCACAGAGCTAGGAAGGGTAAAAATAGTTGTCTAGAAAATATGATAAGAAGATAGAGCAAAAATGACAAGTTCAACCCTACTAGCCATGGTTAGAAGATTTCTCTTCCACATATTCAACTTATTTCACTTTGCCAATAACAGTATTGCACATCACCTTTGTAAGCCAACTAGTGAAAAGAGGAAGACCCAAATATCTTACTGGGAGTTTTTCTTCATGAATGGATAGAATATGAGAAATCACCTCACCCTTTGCACCATTTTGTAAGAAAAGTTTACTTTTAGCCTGATTCAAAAGAAGGCCAAATATCTTTCCAAACCATTCCAAGATCGAGTTAATGGCAAGGTAATTCTCTTCATTTGCCTTTAAGAATAGAAGTAGGTCACCAACAAATATCAAATGGGATACCATCATATCCTTGTTCGCATACATAGGATTCATGTCACCCTTTATTACAACATGATCTAACATGGTGGAGAGTCCATGCATTGCAATCGCAAATAGATAGGGGCATAGGATCCCCCTGTATAACCCCATTCAAGGAAAAGAAATGTTGAGATGGAATATGTAATGCCCAGGCCCACTGCCCAAGGTTCTAGTAGAGTTTTAGGAATGACGACTGTCCCCACAGACCACCACTAGCCTTAACTGCGCGCTTTGTCCTCACTCACGCGCATGCCAGGATCAACTTCCCAACAGGTCACCCATCCTAGTACTACTCCAAGTTGAGCACGCTTAACTATGGAGTTCTTTAGTTATGGGCTCTCAGAAAAGGAGGTGCACCTTGGTGATATGGGTAGTCCAATCACTCCTTTTAAGATTGTCTTATCCAAGGCCTCAAATCATGGGACGTTACAATCTCCCCCACTTAGACTCTTGATGTCCTCGTCAAGGCTCAATTATATAGCCTCATAATCTTTCCCCATTTCAGTGTAGACCCAAATGACCCATGTACACCCAGCTCCCGATCACAGCTACCAACGCAAGGGTGGCTCCATCAACTTGGATAGCCCTTTCCAACATGCCTGGATACTACCAGCACATGGGCGGCTCCATCAACTCGGATAGCCCTTTCCAACATGCGTGGACCACACAGCTCAAATACTGGCATGCCACAAGCCCATGTGGGCCCCACCTACTGGAGGGGAACTGGCTCTGATACCATATGTAACGCCCGGGCCCACTGCCCAAGGCTCTAGTAGAGTTTCAAGAATGATGATTGTCCCCACAGACCACCACTAACCTTAACTGCGTGCTTTGTCCTCACTCACGCACATGCCATGATCAACTTCCCGATAGGTCACCCATCCTAGTACTACTCCAAGCTGAGCATGCTTAACTATGGAGTTCTTTAGTGATGGGCTCCAGGAAAAGGAGGTGCACCTTGGTGATATGGGTAGTCCAATCATTCCTTTTAAGATTGTCTTATCTAAGGCCTCAAATCCTGGGACGTTACAGAATCCCATTTATCAAAATCTAAAAAGAGGATGAGGTGAAGAGCTCGTTGATCCAATTTAACCAACGAAGAGGAAAACCCATCATAGACATAATCATAAGGATATATTCTCTATTGACAGAGTCAAACTCTTTGGAGAGATCAGCGTTTATACACATATGATCATTCTTGGAGTGAACTAGAAAAGAGCTAAGTAATTCATTTAACAGCAATAAAGCATCACCTATCTTCCTACCTTTGACAAATTCCATTTGGTTAAGATCAATGAGTTTATTGAGAATAGGTTTCAGCCAATTTGCTAGGATTTTTGTGATCACTTTATAGACCACGTTACAGGGGTAGATGGGTCTGAAATATTTAATATTATAAGCTTCCTGACACTTAGGGATTAGAGAAATAAAAGTGAAATTACATTCCTTTAGCATTTTGGTATTATCAAAGAAATTGAGGATTGCCCTAGTTACATCATTACCTACAATATCCCAATAGGTCTTGAAGAAGAGAACATTAAAACTGTCAGGACCAGAAGCCTTATCTTCATTCATAGACATTATAGTTTCTCTGACTTCTTCTTTAGTAACCCATCTTCTAATGTCATTAAAATCTGAGTTAGAAATGCAAGGCAGACTCCATTCTTTGTCCCACTGCATATTAATGTCATACTTCCTGTTGAATAAGACTTCATAATAACCAACAATATGAGCTTAAATCTTCTTATCATCAGTGCACCTAGCGTCATCAATATCTAAAGTACATGTATTGTTATTCAACCTTCTAGTTCTAAGAGAGATGTAGAAAAAATTGTTGTTCATGTCCCCTGGTTTAAGCCAATACACACACAATTTTTGCCTGAAAAAAACCTCTTCAGCATTCCTCGCTTTAATAGCCTGGGATTTTACATCATTGAAAAGACAATTGAAAAGAGGTGTCATTTGGAGAGGAGTCCACAACAAACTATAAATCCTTCTTTGGTCTCTAATTCCATTTCAAGAGAAGAAAAGTTCCCAACTGAAACTTTGTTCCATTTAATAAGACTTTGTTTAGTAGCATTTAATTTTTGGTATAGTTTGAACATAGGAGGTCCTTTAGGGGTATCACTTGACCAAGCAGAAATGACATTAGTCTTGAAATCCTTTCTAGAAATCCATGAGTTGATGAACCTCAATGGAGAGGCTTTCCTTTTCCCATTCTTCAAATGAATCTGAAGGATATGATGATCACTAGCAATGGAAGAGATAACTTCACCCCAAGCCATAGGAAAATTATTTAGAAAGTCAAGATTATAGAAACTCCTATCAATTTTCAAAAAAGTAGATACTCCTTTCTTACTGGATATGTTCCAAGTAAAAAAAGGACCCTTAGTAGGTAATTCAAGCATACCAGTGATAGATAAAGTATCATTAAAATTCAAGCAGATCTTTTGTAGGATTTGATGGCATCTCATTTGAATGGAGAGAGCACCAGAGGGGCAACTCCAAGGGTGATTCTAAGGGTGATTCCAAGGGTGACTAGGAGGAATTTTCCAAAGTCGTCGGGGAGAATTGTTGTGGAATCAACCTCCAGTCATGGAAAAGATTTGGGGATGAATTGAAGGCTAACGACTACCAGGAACAAGAGAGAAAAAGGGGATGTCTCAGTGGTGGAGGAAGTTAGGTCATGGATTGATCTTTTCAAGCTGGATTCCTCAACATCATCATGGAAAAAGCTTCAAAAGATGAATGTCAAGGTAAATGAAGGAAAAATCATCTATCTGAAGGCTATTGCGGAAAGAAATTTGATGAAATGGAGTCTTTCTATTGTAGGATATATCGTAGGGATTAATCCTTATTGGCTGACCCTAGTGAATCACATGACTCTTCTATGGAAGGTATAAGGTTCTATTGATATTTGATCTATGGGGAAGGGTTTTGTCATAATAAAAATTTTGAATGAGGGGGATTTGTTGATGAAGATTGAGAGAGGGCCATGGTTTGTTGCTGGAAAACCCTTGATCTTGAGGAAATGGGAAAGGGGAGATCCCATGGAGAAGCTGAAACTAGCAGAGATCCATGTATGGGTCAAGGTCTTTGATTTACCTCTTGAACTCTAGGATGATGAGATGTTTAGTCAAATTGGGTCTTTCTTGGGGAAATAGATTAGAGTAGACTCCCTTACTCAATCTTTTAGGAGGTTAGAGTTTGTCAGAATGCAAATATTGATTGCTGCGGATTTTGCCTTTCTAAAGAATTACAGATTGAGAGTGAAGAAGGGGCTCTTGATATCCTGCATCTTGAATATGAATGTGATCCAAAGATTTGTTCCTCATGTGGTCACATTGGACAAGAACAAGGACTCTGTGATCCAAAGCACCGGCATCTAATGCCAAAAACCTCAGGTGAGAAGAATACTTTTTGGAAGAATGTTGTGAAAATTAGCAAAGTATGGGTTTAGAAGAATTTGTAGGAAGATGAGCCTACTAATGGGGAGTCAAGAGATCAGGTGATAGGTGCATATGTAACTAATACAACTATTGATATTGAAGTTCTTTAGATGGTTGTTCATGAGCCTTCTATCTTTGTGGCCTCCAAGGATAATGTGAATCAAGTAAAGTTTGGGGTTGAGGAGATTGTCTATGGTGATATCACTATCATTTCTACAACCCCTCCGGTCTCAAATAACTACAGAGACGGATGGAAAATGCAAAAAAAAATCAAAATCTCCTCCTAGGTATTTCGCTAAATGTGTCAATACTAAATCAAGAATCCTTCATACATCTCCTATTAAATTCTCACTTCTGGAAGATCTGGAAGATGGAGAGTTAAATAACACATCGGGAGGTTCTTCTATTGAATCCTTTCAAAATGGATAGACAACTTAACATCATATCCTGGAATGTGAGGGGATTATAGAAGAAGAGCACTCACATTCAAGATGAGATAAGTATAACAAAGGTGAACATTTATATTATACTAGAATCGAGAATCAATCAGGTTAATATGAATAATATTATGAGAGTTTTATGGAAGAATGTTTTATATGTCTCTAACTCAGATTTTTACTTGTACACTAGGATTATCATTCTTTGGTTTGGCCCTTCCATCAGTATAAATAAATGCTATGCTAGAGAACAACTCCTTCATTGTAGAGTTGACATTGGTTCTTTCAGCTTTGATTTGTCGAATATAGATGGTGCTAATGGGGATCTGGATAGAGCTAGACTATGGAAGGATATTAAGACTATTAAATCTAATTTGACAAATCCCTGGTGCCTCCTAAGAGATTTTAATGTTGTTTGAATGGCCAGTGAAAGATTGGGGAAGCATTCTCCCTCTAATATCAACAACAAATCTCTAGAGACAACATCTTCAAGAATCTTCTAGATTGTATCTAATTGAACAAGGACTAATATTTAGAACCAAGATTTGATTTGGGTTGAGTTTAATGAGCTGTAGTAGATCAAAAGTGAGGGATTAAAATTGATTTTAGATTAATGATGAAGGTCATTTGGTGATATTGAGTTTCACCACTGTTACATGCACAAGCACATTCACATCATGCCCATGCTAGATATAACTATTTAAATGGAGTGAAACCAAGATCCACCTATTAGGTGTGGGAAATCGCATAGATATCTTCATGAGCTTGATGTCTCCTTACTCATGAATCATGTACTTATAGATCTAGAGATATCCTTTGAAAGTCCTAGTTCAGGCATCAACCAAGTTAACTGATATCAAATCCTAAGTATTAAAGTTCTCACAACACATGAATGTAATAGATCAAGTAGAGTAATTGATCAATCCACAAAACATGCATAAAATGTTTAACATTGAATTGGAAGAGTTATATACAATACATGGACCATTCAGAAATGGATATGCAAGAACGGGGAGTGGAGCTAGTCCCCACACCCTAGTAAGAGGGACTACTCACTCTTCACAATAGAAACATTGAAAATAAAGGAGAAATAAGATTCAGTCATGGTCATCGTGGGGAAGATGGTCACGTCTCAGTGGAGCAACAATCTTCTTCTCTATCAATGGGTTGACTTGGCTAGGGGGAGAGGAGAATGCCTAGAACAAGATTAGTTGTCTCTGTCTTCATTCCTTCTCTCTTCATGCCATGTTTCATTGGAGAAGAAGGAGAAAATGGTTGGATGATGATGAAGATGAAGATCCAGTCACCTCATTGATGGATGATGGAACAACATGATGTGGATGGATGGTAGCACCACAACGGTACCCCAGGGAGGCTAATGAAGTGTTGATCAAAAAATTTCTTACTTGGTTGGGCACATAGTGCCAGCTTCTTGTCATAGATAAGTGGAAGTGATCCCCTTCAATGGAGAGGGTCAGGTATTTATAGGCTCCATGGTATGGAGCAACAAGTGTGTCATTGACCAACAAGATGGGGCATCATTAGGATGTGTCGCATCAACTGACAAGGTGTAAAAAAGTCAGTGATCGACAAGGATGTGTTCTGGTTGAGATGGTAGTTCTTTCATCAACTAATAGTTGACGGAAAACCATCAGGCGAGATTGTAGGCATATCTTTGGGGCAACGAACTTTAGATGGTGGTTTCATCAATAACGGGACACTAATGATTTATTGGGGCTTGAGGCTATGACAGACAATATTCATCAACGTGATTACATTGGTTGGTTGGTTTTTTGGTAGACTCGTCGACCTTCCTAAATGTCGAGGCAACAACATTGACCCTTGGCCTATGGTAAAGCTGAGTTGGGTGATTTTTCTTGTCGGGCTCCTAGGCAACGAATCTCCTACGAAAAAGGTGGTAAACGTAATTAGGGAAGTTGTTCATTAAAATTCCAAAACAAGGAGGATTTATAAGGATAAGAATGAAAAGTCAATAAGATAAGGTAAAATAGGCATTTAACATCCACAAAATTTGGATGTTATCACATTCAATTAAAAAGAGAAAGATTGAAACCTAAGTTAACTCTAGAAATCATAACTATTAAAATAGTTAAGAGAGGAATTACCACTAAGAAAGAGGAATTGACTACACTAGATTAGAACTAATCAAGGTAATTAGCCAAATGAGTCAAACTATACTAGGATAAGCAATTGACTAAACAAACAACTTTATTAACCACAAACAATAATTAAATAAACCTAACAAGAATAATTTACTAACAATTAATTGACTAAAATGAGCAAGAAGCTTAGCTAGAAATAACTAAGAAATATGAGTTTTAACAAATAATTAGTGGAGTGGATTATTTAATCAACATGGGAAAATCAACTAAACATGAGGTAATATTCAATCAACATAGCCAATAGTGATGCTACCAAACCAAAGAACCAGAGAGATGATGGTTAGGAACCCTAGCCTACTATTGGGCATGGGTGTCATGGAGTTTATTTAGGGAACTGGTCCCTAAATCATAGTTATCCAACTTTATGAGGCTCAATTCTCTAGGGGATTAGTGAACCAAAATCAAGATCATCCCTAATATAGATTTCTATGTGTGTTTCTCCTAGTGCACTTGGTTTTAAGGGTTGGTATAAGGTGTAGGAGAAAGATTTTCACCTTCTATTACTCTCTATCCAATCGCTAGCATGCTCTTTGCCAAGAGTAGAAGGGTAGGCACACATGCATACTTAGATATCATAACTAAGTCTAGTGTAATATTTGGGTAGAAGGGTGATAGGGTGAAGTAGCTAAGTGTTCACATGTGGACTTCATATTTTCTTCCTTCCAAACCTCCAAATGCATCTTTTCTCTACACCTTAGGTGGTTCCATAGCTTAACAATCAAACAAAGAGATAGGGAGAGATAACCAGAATTAGTATTGCTCTCATGAACAAAAATAAATGTTATACAATAATATTCCCTACAACATGGTATCATAGTCCCATATCATTTCTCCAAATAACCCACAAGATGCGCCTAGATACACATGAAGAAAATAGAAAAGAAGAGCGGAAAGAAGAAGTTGAAGACATGAATGTAGATGGAGTGGACTTCTTCAGTTCTAATAGATGGTGGATGAGATCTTCTCACCTCCAAGGTTATATGGCATGCAATAGTGGTGGAAGGTAGTCAAAACCTTAGTAAAACTAGGGGTTTGGATGGAAATCGGGTGGTAGGTGATGAAATCAGGTAAGTGGAGAGTATGTGGAAGCTATCAATGCTATGAGGAGATATCATCTCATCCTAGTTGCCACTGGTGTTTATATAATGGTCCAAATGGATAGGGAGGGGCACTTTGAGTCGAAATTGTGGATTGTGGTTTTGATGATGAATAATCATTCTATCACACCACAATTTTGGTGTGGGTGGGTGGAATAGCCATGGTTTCCAGGTAGTACCATGGTGGAGGTGGATTTTAAGTCAAGTTGGATAGTGAAGTGAAGCTCGATAGAACAACCATGGTGAGTGGGGAGTGCCATCACTATTCGTGATGTAAAATGCCCACAATGGTGCTTGGGTAGAATGGTCGTTTCAGGTGGAATGTATGTAATGTCTTGGTGTAGAATGATTGTTCTGGTTTGGGACAACCATGGTGGAAATGATAGAAATTTCATGGTTAGAGAAGGATGAGGATCTCGTGTGGAACAATCATGCTAGCTAGAATAGTCATTTTGGGATAGAATTTCCATGATTGCTCTCAAAATGGGGGTCGTTTTAGATATGTATCCAACTCTATCAATCCTTGTGATTGATAGATTTTGTAGAACAATTTGTTCCATGGTAGAATGATTGTTTGATGGCTTCATGATGCATTGGCATTCTTTAATTTTTGATCTGTGGATCTTCTTGCTTCAATACGATCTTTGAGATTTTGTGGAAGGATTTAAGGTGATTTTGCGGTATTTTGGACTCCTCCAACCATCTCTTGCCATTCATTTGGGATCAAGTGCCTACCGAATCAAGTAAAGGCATCCATAAGTGCATTTGACATGATTGGGATTTGTTGGGAGATAAACATACATTCTATTTATCATTGACAAGATGAAGAACCAAACTAGGGCTTCACCACTGGTAGGGGTGAGTTCACCTGAGTTTCTCTAAAGTGTTTCACTAACCTACCCAAGAGAGACCAATATGACCATCTAACAGCCTTTTATTTCCTCAACATGCTTTTGTGGAACTCTATTCTAAGTGGTTTGATCCAGTTCAAGGTAAATTGAAGTTTCCCTTTGGCCTTCTTTTGAGTTATTTGTTTTAATCGACGTGTATTTCTCATGTTCTTGACACAATTTAAAATTTTACTTCTATTTCTAGTTCTTTTTTGATCTCATGACAATTAACTTATTTTGAGTCTGAAATGTTGTTAAGAATATAGAAAAATCATATTCCAACAATGTCACACAATTGATTCTAGGTTTTCACTTCCTCATCATCAAGTATCAAACTATGGTCCATGACATGCACAATAAGAACAAACACATGTAAGGAACTGTGTATTTTTTGTATGTTTTTGTCTAGTGATCAATAAATATTAATCTTTTAATATCTTATTTCATTCTTAACCATGCAAGTTTTGGTGTTGAATTTTTCATCGCCTTGCCCTTTCACATGGCTATAATGGTCATGTTCAGTGTGTGGCAGTGGTGTATTTTCACCCCTAATTTTTGGAGTTACAATCAATACATACCTTAAAATTAGGAAATTGATAAGTAATTATTTGTAGGCTCAAATGATTTATAAAACACAATTTGAAACTATATGACTATTGTCTACATAATGGTACATGTTGAATAATATAATCTACAAAAATAGCAAGGCTCTTTTATAATTTATATAACATGGTAGAAATTAATTTAAATTAAGTTAATATTTACCCTAGGTTTGGACTACTTTTGACTTTATATTAATCTGACTAGGGTGACTCCTTTATGAGGTATGAGTGTATCTCTATTATAATTTTGCATTCATATGACTAAACCCTTACTTCTTTTTAATAAGACACAAATCCTAAATAAATTCTCTTGTTGGAATTTTTGGTTCTCTTTTGGACTATCACTTAAGATCATATTATTTATTCACTTTGATTATTGAAAGTTATTTTCTCTCTTTCAATTCCTTATTGGACGATCCTTAATGATGAACTATTCTTCTCTCTTTAAGCATTGAAATTAATCAAATGTTGATTATGGATCCTTTGTTCCCAATTGATGTGTTATGGATGATCACATCCCATTGTAGTTGATAATGTTTTAAAAATTATTGAACTATATTTCTTATCTACTCTCTTTATGAATCTTTGATTTTGACTAATATTGTGAAGCGTAGTGTGTTTTTGCACAAGCATACATTAATATGCACTTTTCCATAGGGTATGCTTCTCCGCCCACTTATATACATGGGTTTGCTTTTCCACCAGGATGTGATTTTCTATCCAACCTTTGGCCTAATATCCTATGGTGTCTTGGTCCTATTGTATATAATCCTAGTTTATACTAATTTTTTACACACTAGTTAGTGCATAATTATTATTTATAATGGCAAAAAAGAATATGCATTGATAATATTCTTTGATTAAACTCTTCATTACTCTTTGCCATCATTAATCTTATGTTAATTATCCTCTTGTGATATTTCAACAGAAGTAGCCTAATTAATATGTGTATGCTTTTGTGACATAATTTGTAATTTAGATTTTCCTCCAAGTATATCTTGTGAATATTGTCACATCTAATTGTTTCTTTTAACATTATTTTGATGGTCTTCTTCTCTCTTTTGATTGGGAACCTTCATACATTATTTCTCTCCATTTTCCTTTATATTGCTAAGTTTCTATTTATATGCACAAACTGGCATTTTGCTAACATTTCCACTAGTTATTTCATGGGGTCCACTTCCAACCCTTTAGGTGAAGGACAAGAAAGATTTGACCTTGTTCCCCATGAATTTTTCATAGGTCATTAACTGCCAAAATTTTGGTTAAGTCTAATCATATTCTTATATATATACACTACATAGGAAAGAACACAAGAACTAATCTATGTAGCTATCTTCATCATTTTTTAAATACAAATTAGTCTATATATTCTAATTTATCTATATTATCACTAAAAAAATGGTCTTTCTTCACGGGCCAATCCTGTGACAAACTCCTTTCTACAGGCCCTCACAAATAGGAATGGTTGTGGGTTTGTCCCTCATAAATGGTCCATGAATAGAACCCCTATGACAAATATAAGTGGCCCTCAAAAATACAATTATCATGGACTAGGTCACCCTCACAAATTTTATATTGCGATATTATTTAGTCTTCATAAATATATATATTTTTAGACTTGTTTAATTCTCAAAAATACATTATTGATGGATTTGATTGTCCTTGAAAAAATATTTTTAGGGTCTAATGCCTTCATTAATGTTTTTGGGGCCTATATGGCCCTCATCAATACAATTTTGAAGGACGTTTTGTCTTTATGACTAAAAATCTTCACCAACATATGTATGAGAGACTAATTGACATTATTTATTTATCTATTTATTTGTTTGTTTTAATTTAAATATTCTTTTGTAATTGTTATTCTAAAAAAATTAGAGGAGAAATTTTAAGTTTTAAATCCTAGGTAATATTTATATAATATTCATACGACGTCATAACAACATTCATACACAAAAATTTCACACAAGAATGTTGAATCACCAAAATCAATATTTATAATCGAACAAAAATAGTATATATGCATTACATAGTCAATGTTAATAGAAATAGAAATATATAAAATCTGATATTGATAACAATCAACACATCATGTCTAAAACTCCTAAGATCTATATGTCTTCATATTCCTTCAAATGGTGTGGTGCTCTTTGTGAATGTCATCCCTCATATGATTAGCTCCATTATACTCTTCAAAATGACACCAAATTATATCAATAGAAATTGAAAGGCTGATAAATACATAAATCATAGTTTAAAAATGAAAGTACCCTTCTAATTTGATTATGGTGTAATTCAAACTGCATTGAGGGTCTAAATCCATCTTTAAAATCAACTCTATACTTCCAATATAAATAGGAAAAAATATAAGCTAACCATTCATCTGTACCTTAAGGATCATGAAGATAACCAAATAGAAATTTTAGATAGATTTATAAAGTGATTCATCTTCACAATTGATTATCCAACTGTGTTATCCAATGAGCATTCAATTCTTGTGTGTGTAAATTTACAATGTAATAGGGTATGCATATATGTAGTAGTCAAACACAATCTACTAAAAGATGGTATGGGAAAGAGTATTATTCCAAGAATATTGAATACCTCATTTGAATTGTAAACTCCATGTGTGAAGGAAAGTGAGGATGATGTGCCTTGTGTGGTCTGCATTTAAGGGTGACTTTGTGGATTTTTATCAAAAGGAGAGAACCAACCTTTAACAATATCTTTTAAGAAAGTAACTTTATATGTTAATGTGTGTATGTGATATCAACATCCAAACTACTCTATAATTGTTATGAGGTACATGTGGCTGAAATTTTGGTCAATGTCCATTTGTAGCACTTTGCATGGGAAACATGCCTCCCGAAGACACACTTCAACACCTTGCATTTGAAACATATTTGCATTAGGTCTAGCTTGACTACCTTGCATGTACAACATGCTTAATCCAGCCCCACTTGAATTGCTTTGTCTAGGAAGCATGCCTAAGCCAGCCCCACTTGAATTTTGATTCCTGAAAAATATGGCTACATCTGCACCACTTTCATTGTCTTGTGTGTCAAATGAACCTACACTTGTCCTATTTGCTCCATCTTGCATATGTAAGACGCATGTAGCAATCCCATTTGTAGCACATCAGTTATGAAACCCACCATTGTTGTGCAAATTTATGTGGTATCTTGTTGCACACTGAGTATTAACACCACCATCCTAGAACAAATAAATCAATCATGTCATAAAAAGATAGTATTACATTGAGATAGAGAATCCAACTATGAGTTACATGTGCTTTTTGATACCAAGAAATGATTTCAGATACATCATTCTTAAACCAATTATTGTTTGATTCAGTTCCTTAAGTGTATCCTGAAATGGAAAATAATTACAAAGATAGATCTAAAAGAGTAGTTTTAACTAGCAGTTAACATGTTAAGTAATGCAACATACATCATTTGCGTTGCATTCCTCAAGTAGCATTTCATATACAGTTAAGAATCTTTTCCTTTATGTTCTATATCCTTGTGGGAAGTTCCAATACCTCAAATCCTAGCCTTTTTTGTAGGTTTTAAAACTTGTAACTCACATGTCATCTCATCAACTTGTCTAGGATCTAATTCTTCTTGGTTTGCTACTTGATTTGCCACAATTTCAGATATTACTTGTTGTAATTACAAAGGATCATACAAGAAAAAATTAAATTGAGATAAGAAAACATATGAAGCTTTCTAGACATGAAGGAAATTAACACTTACATATTGACTAACCAGTTGTGGCTCTTATCATAAACCTTTTCCAAAAAACATTGTTAAGGAGTACATTGGGTTGTTCTTCAATAACTTATGCATGACTTATGAAATGTTTGTTAATGCTATTCATGAAACAAAAACAACATACTATTCATGTCTGGTGACAACTCCATGGTTTAGACCTCGTAGAGTGATCCATCACTTTTTTCTCTATTTGCCTTGTTTATCTTTGAAAATTTCTAAATAGAGAATAAATAACTATGTGAAATAGACAAGTAAATCTAGAAACAAATTATTAAATCCAAAAGGACTATACTTTGTACTTTTTGGTTCCCCATTAACGTACAAGTTTTTTTAATAGTTCCATATCTATTAATGCATTGTTTCAACTTTCTTCGTCATCAATTCTGGGTCAATCTTGTAATTTTCATAGTAATCCTTCTTTATATGTGCCCTCCACACTGGTATTCCTTTGTAATATGTTCATCAATGTGATTCCATTCATTGGGGTGACCATCAAAATCAAAGTATTTCTAAAATAACAAAAAATCTATTATTTTGGCAATAATAATTGCAAACCAACATTTCAATCTCCCCGGCCTTAGGTATAGTTGATGACCCAAGGAATAGTTGATGACTCAATCTCCCCTGCCTTAGGAATCTGTAACATTTAATGAAAGTATAACTCAAGTATGACTCAATAGTCTCTTTAAACAAACCAACATTGATCCCTTCTGTCAAGTCTTCACAATAACCTCATCATTTATTGTACTCATATTATATAGTTGCCATATTGGGAATAGATGTACACTCAAAATACGTCAATAATATATTGGGAATCAGGATTATGGAGCATAGATAATTACAATAGCATCAACATTTTGCACTCTACTTTGTCTTTCATATCAATGAAAACATTCAATCATATATTTAATAAAATGCTAAGAACTAGGTACTTTTTATAATGTTTAAGAAATACTATTAAGGTTAAAATGGTTAAGGAAACCAATAGTTGCAATTGCTTGTCCTCATTATTTCTTGGTCTTGTTTGATCTCATATTTGGTTTTTACCTTGACATTGGACTAACTTACTCACTAATAAATTCATTAAGATATTTATATCTGGGACTATCTTATTAAAAACCTTTTAGACAACCAAGCTTTAGAAACTGGTGGCTTATGAGAAATAGAAAACAAAGATACATTTCAAATTAGTTTGAAATTTAAGAAATGGGTGGCTTATAGGTTGCATTGAATTGACATCAGAATAACAAATAAAAATCATAAAATCACAAGCGAGATGAGAGAATGATGAAGGTGAAATAGATCTTGAATGATTTGTGAACGTGAATGTGGGAACTCTCTACGTATGGGGCATTCCATATTTCATCATTGATGCCCTTATCTACATAGAAAAATAGATAATAAGAGTAGTCCCACAAGTACCTTTATTCCCTATGATCCTCACACATGATGCCAAGCTTCATGTTTGTATTGTTTTTAGTGCAAGAGGAGTGGTTGCAACAATGTTAAAAAAATGTATATGTTGCATATCATGATTATCAAATTTTGAATGGTGTTATCGGTTACATGCTTGCCTATCTAGACATTATGAATCTGTTATGTGCTAATATTAGTCCAATGATCTTAACACCATTCAAGACTGCTCCTTCTAAGATTGTTGTGTCGATGCTTCTCCAAGAATAATTGATGTTCCCTTCCTATGCTCAATGGTGTTATTAGGTGGGATATGACAAGTTGCTTATACTTCTCCAAGCAAACTTGATGTCCCCTTTGCTTTGGTGAGAGTTTTTTTAGGAGGAGAAGTCATCGTGTCAAGGGGTGATTAGGTTCATGGCACCATATTCTTATGAGGGTTGTAGTATTAACCAAAGAAATTGGGAATATTTTGTTAGGGCATTTTCTAATGGGTCCATCATGTGCAACATTGGATTTTGATATAAAATTTTTGAAAGGAGCCGAATGTTTTGGTGGTATTTATTTGTACAAACATTTATGAAGGAGTTTCATCTTTTTTGTGAAGGACAATAAATCCACAATGATCCATTTATTTGTTATAAACTTGGTTGAGGGACTTGAGACCATTTTTGAAAGCTAAGCCCCAAAAAATAGTATTTTATTGTCAAAGATACCAGTCCTTCACAAGTATCCTTCATTAAAAGCCTCTTTCTCTATAGTGTATATAAGAAAGCTTGTGGAGATTTTGTATGATTTTTTTCATTTAAAATTTTGAATTACAAAGTGCTATTTATATTTTAGTCTATACTATATAGGAAACAATATGGAAGTATTATAAGTAATCATTTTTTCATGTTCTCGGTTATGAATCAGTCTTTTATTAATAAGGCTGCCATGCAAGGGCATAAAAAGTTTTTCATATAATTTTTATAGTTTTTAAATTATAAATTGGACTTTGTATATTCTAATAAGGGTATATAATAGGTGTGTGAGGGGTTGAATGTAATTTTACATTTCATTCTTTAAATAACATATGACAATGGTCTTATTATATAAAGGTTATGAGAAGGTTATATGTAATATGTGTTCATATAGTATGCCCAGAGAGTCAATCATATGATGATTGACATGGCATATAACATAAAGGATTTTATTAATAATATAAATAAAGGCAAGCCTCCAATTCATTTTGTTTCACTCAGTTATGAGACAATGAGGAAACTTAATGAATTCTAAAGAATGACAATACTCGGTGACGTATGTCTTCAAGTACGTGACTTTAAGAATGAGATCATATGGATGCTAAGAGTATGTACATTCTTGTTATGTCCCTGGTAAGTTGTTATTGTGGAAGGTAGATAGACAGTAATAATACATAAGGTTGGAGTGTATGTTGGTTGATGAAAAAAATTGATTAGTCATGATATGGTATATCAAGCCAAGCACACAAATATTTGTTATGGAATAGTGTATCAGACAGACCCACCTTGAGAATGACATATGCAAACCATACTTGGTAGTCATAGTCATCTCTCATAGTGAAGGTGGTGATTGTGGTTCTTAGACCTAAAGTCAATACACTCATCACATGTCATTCGGTATACTTTGACATCATCAAATGTAACCCTAAATAAGGATTTCCATAAAGGTGATGATTGGATAGTTGTGACACATGGGGATTGACTATGATTGTTGTAGATGAGATTAGTCCCTCCTACTAGAGTTTGATATCTTGGCCACTTGATAAGCGAGACTGAGAAATGCATGTGCATGAACATGTGAATCAATATATGATATTGAGGTTACATATATCTCAGACAGTCTGCTCTAGGTTCAAGGAACATGGATTGAACATTGAGAGGATGATGTTTTCATGCCTCGAGTTCATTTCAGATATCAGAGACAAAGAAATTATACAATCATTGCAACACCTTACACATATTGTAGGTTGAAGTTATTCTCTAACTCTCCATTCACTTGGGTAGCACTGATGTTCAACTAGGCACTTCTCTTTGCTTATGATGTCATATGCTAGTTATGGACATTCACTGCAAATGTGATATGGGACCTATACGGTCACACACATAGGAACTCATCTAGAATAGGAGTTTAAACATGAATAGTGATTTGATTGATTATAAAAGTGTTTAGGTATTCAATTCAAGTAACAAATCAGCTGATTGATCTCCCAACCGATCGGCTCACGTGATGAAACAATTGTTTGGAGTGTCCGGTTGATTAGAAATTGAATTGGCTAAATTTTGCATAAGTCAGGACATCAATTGATCGAATCAGTGGGTGAACCAATAGGCTCAGGTTTGGTGAGATGAACAGATTACCTAGTGAACCGAACGGCTCAGTCATGTCAACCAAAGCTTCGGGTGATTTTCCCAATTTGTGAGAATAGTTGATCGTTTCACTTGTTCAATTTGATTAGTACAAGGAATTAATGTTGGACATAAATTGTATTTGAATTGCCAATTCATATGCTATTGGGAAACATAATGTAACGACTGATTTGGAGTGTGAACTGATCCGCTTGCATGTGAATCGACATGTTCGGCTCTCGCAAGTTGTGAAAATTCATGATCTTTTGGTTCCTTCCACTCCCACATAGACAGGGAATTAGACCCTAACCCCATCATATAAATAGAGGGGCATTGGGGGGTCTCAAGAATATAACTCAATTGCCTCCAACAATTGTTGTCCTCTCTGGTTGTGATAACCAATAGAGAGCTAGAGCAAGTCCTACCCACTAAAGGGAGTGATAGTAAAGGAGAAACAATTGTTAGAGACCACGTTGGTGACTAGTACACCAACAGAAGGGACAACTCCTTCTTGTATGTTCTACCAAAATGACATGAGTTCTAGGTGGTCCATGTGGACTTCTCTAGAGGCGAGGAGTATGTTGTCTGCCACTAGCATGACAATGTAAGCCTACAGTCTGTGGTGAAACCAAAGGCTATTATAGACGTCATTCGAGTCTATCGTCCATGGTGAAGACCAGGAGCTGCACCAACACCGTCTAAGTGCAACTAGGAGTGATGCACTATTGCAATGAGTAAGGTTGTACATTTCTTAGTCCAGACCAGTGGACCAGACTGGGTCGGCTATTTGGTCAATCTGCTCTTGGATCGAGTTGATTTTTAGTTTGGTCCTCGGTCCGCTATTTATCCTAAATCTGATCCTCAGTCCAGTCCAGTTCAAAACCGGTAGAAAACGGTCTAGACCTATAAAGAGGCGAGATCACCTCCTTACTAAAATTTAAAGGAAATACAAAACATCCACTTCTTTTCCAAGAAAAATAGACATTGTGGAATGCATGTATAATAATCCAAGTAAATAAGCATGTTTCATATACATATGAAATGTCAATTGTAGTGGAAAGAAACTAAGTTATTACATTGATTTTTGAACTCTTGTTCACTACATGAGTTTCTTTAAAAAGGAAAAATTGAAAAGAAACTATAGGATATAGCAATAAGTAACCTAGTCATCCTTTATTGCAAAACTTGTATCTACTACTCTTGAACTTGGTCACCTTGGTCTTGTTCAACACCTTGATCTAACCCTGGGTGGTTGGGAAAACACCCAGAAAAAGTGAAAGAAAACAAGGTATGTGTTAGAGAAAATGAACAAGGACAAAAGATAAAGAACACAATATGGTAATAAAGGCTAAGATTTTATCATAATATGAACATATTCAAAATTATGAGGCACAAATAAATAGATGCTTGCCATAATAAAAATAGTAAAAAGGTTGCATGCATGATTAATATTGACTACCTAAACTATGTAGGGTTGAGGCACCTACCTAACCTCAACAAATAGGTGAGGTAGAGTAACACTTTCCAATCACCTACATATATTCTATATTGGGGAGAGTAACACATTCCCTAGGGCGAATTTACACATGCCCTATATATGGGTGGTTGTACAAAATTACCACTACACTAGTTCATTAGTCTAATAAAATCAACATACTAACAACCATGGCTAGAATAAGCATCAAGTAAATATATACATGGAAGTGGGGTACATGACCCAAGAAATAAATATTAAAATTGGTTTTGAGGCAAATATAGCTAAGGAATTGTCAAAAGAGAAATTAGGGTTTTATACAAGCCTCATTAGGGAAACTAGGTTAGGGTTTGCAATTATTCCCAACTTATGTGTAAGGAAAGCACATACCTTTCTTAAGAGATCCAATTACTTCTTATTTACTACTTTAATCGATTCCAAAGCCCACTTTCCTATTTCTAATGTTTAAACATGAATTAGGGTTTACTCATGTATAAAGGCAAGGAAACCCTAACTTTTGGATTTTTCAAACAAAACCTCTATTTTGACTCTGAAACTATCACCATTGGTCCTATTAGGTTCTCCTGATTAAGAATACATATATTTTTGTATATTTTGGAGTTATGAGGTTAAAATTGCATTTTTGGTGATTTTTTTCTATTAAATTCATTTTTAGAAAACACCTTTTGTTAGAACTTGAAACCAAGTCTCAAAACATTTTGTTAGAAAGCTTACATTTTTATGATTCCAAAACATGTTTTCTTTTAATTTTTGGACAATGGAGTAAAAAGTTATGATTTTTTGTAAAATTGATCGATCACAAAAAGACATGTCATCAAAACGATCACAAAGAAGCAAAAGGGAGAGAAAATAATGGGCTCGCCTCACTAACTTGGCCCAATCAGAGTCAGCCAAGCCAGGGGTCAAAGTCGCCACTTTGACTCGCCCAAAACAAAGCAAATGGAGGTGAATGACAATACTGCCCTTAGGTGGAAAATGAAGAGAAGAAGAAAACACGAAGGGAAGAATGGTAAAAGAACCAAGGGGATTTTCCCCTTCCTCGGCTCGTCGGCCATGGCTATAAGAGGCAAGCCTCAATTTTGAGCAACTTTGCTATACACGACCAAACTCGAAGATTAGCATACCGAAAGAAAGAGCAAAGAAACTGGATTAGATGGTACCTTCAATTTGTATGGAGGAGGTGTGAAGAGAGATAGGTGAGTACTACAAGTCCTGGTTCAAAAATGATCACCATTGATTAACCACATGAGCACGAGGGAAATTGAGAGGAGGGATGAGTTGCAAAGGTGCCCAGCAAGCTTTCGATATGGAAATTTATATGTGGGGTCTAGTTCTTAGGGTTTTCAAGGTTGGCTGCCATGACTTGGGGGGCAAGAATTGGGGTTTCTCAAATTCTTGATTATTTGGAAAAAAGTGGTGGCTCAAAAGATTCACAATCATAAATAGAAACTAGTGGCTCTAACAATTTCCAAATTAAATGAAAATTAACACCCTAGCTAATTTCAAGGTGTAGAATTTGAATTTGGAATTATTTTTGCCTTTTGATAAACTTAGATTGATCAATTAAGCAAATTCTTATTTTCTCTTTCCTCCCTCATTATCGAGCATTAGATTCTCCAAATATCATGAAATTTTGCACATAAGTCCTATTTAAGATATTATATTTGACTCTACTATTAATTCATCATGTTGGACTTATTTATATAATTAATTAACAAATTGAAGATTCTACACACTTTCTCTCCCCTACTTTCACCTATTATTCAAATATTCTCCAAATTGAGTGAAAATTCACCCAAAGGCATATTTTAATGTGTAGAAAACGAATTTGGCATCCATTGTTACTTTTAGATCATCAAAGATTTTATTTTGTATTTTTAAGTTATCTCCTATTCTCCCCTTTCAATTAATACAATTATAATTTCCAATTTTCCAAAAGTTGTGAAACTTATCACCCAAGCAAACTTGTACTCAAAGGAAACGAATTTGGGTTTAGAATTATCTTTTAAGTTCCACTTTTATGGTTTTTAGGCAATTTATTCTTGTATTTGCTAAATGGGAAAATAAATTCATTTAGTATCACATTATCTTCACTTTTAGGATTTTCTTTCTTTTTCCCACACAAAAGCCATAGAAACGTTTAGATTGATTTTTATTTTATCCTTATCCATCTTAAGTGGACATTTTACAAATTAAACCCACTAGCAACTTCCACTGAGATATTTGTGCTTAACTCCTTATAGAGTAAATATTGGGAACAAATGTATACCAAACCATTATAATTTCCACTAATTCAATATTAAGGACATCAAGGAAAGAAAAGCTTAGAAAAAGGCTTAAATTAATATTTTACATGGATTTCAGTTCGTTACAGCACTCCACCCATTAAAAAGGATTTCATCCCTGAAATCCCATACAAAAAGTGAAGGGTGAGTACGTAACATCTCATCTCTAAGCTCCCAAGTGGTTTCTTCCAAACCATGATACTGCCATAAAACTTTCACCAACTCAATCTCCTTGTTCTTCAACTGTTTAATTCGGGAGTCAATAATCTTTACAGGTAACTCTTCATATGTCAAATTCTCTTGAATCTCCAAAGGCTGAATTGAGAGTACATGAAAAGGGTCCTACACGTACTTTCTCAGCACAAATATATGAAATACATTATGGATCTTGTCATAGGCAATAGGGAGAGCTAAAAGGTATGCATAGTCTCCAACCTTATGCAAGATTTTAAATGGTTCAACATAGCGGGGACTAAGTTTGCCTTTAACTTTAGACCTTGCAATAGAACATATAGGCTAGATCTTCAAGAAGGCATATTCACCTACTAAGAAACTCACGTCAGACCTTTTCTTATCAGCATACATCTTTTGTCGATCTTGAGAAGCTTGCATTCACTTCTTAATCAACTAAACCTTCTCTATAATCATCTGCATATCATTAGATGATGATAGAGATACTTAGATTAATCAATTAAGCAATTTCTTTTTTTCTCTTTCCTCCCTCATTATTGAGTATTAGATTCTCTAAATATCATGAACTTTCACCCATAAGTCCTATTTAACATATTGGATACCACTCTACCATTAATTCATCATGTTGGACTTATTTATATAATTAATTAACAAATTGAAGGTTCTACACACTTTCTCTCTCCTACTTTCACCTATTATTAAAATATTCTCCAAATTGAGTGAAAATTCACCCAAAGATATATTTTAATGTGTAGAACATGAATTTGGCATCCATTGTTACTTTTGGAGTCATTAAAGATTTTATTTTGTATGTTTAAGTTATCTCATATTCTCCCCTTTCAATTAATACAATTATAATTTCCAATTTTCCAAAAGTTGTGAAACTTATCACCCAAACAAACTTGTACTCAAAGGAAATGAATTTGGGTTTAGATCTATCTTTTAAGTTCTACTTTTATGATTTTTAGGCAATTTATTCTTATATTCACTTAATGGGAAAATAAATTCATTTATTGTCACATTATCTTCACTTTTAGGATTTTCTTTCTTTTTCCCACACAAAAGCCATAGAAACGTTTAGATTGATTTTTATTTTATCCTTATCCCTCTTAAGTGGACGTTTTACAAATTAAACCCACTAGAAATATCCAATGAGATATTTGTGCTTAACTCCTTATAGAGTAAATATTAGGAACAAATGTATACCAAGCCTTTATAATTTCCACTAATTTAATATTAAGGGCATAAAGGAAAGAAAAGCTTAGAAAAAGGCTTAAGCTAATATTATACATGGATTTCAATTCGTTCCAGCACTCCACCCATTTAAAAGGATTTCGTCCCTGAAATCCCATACAAAAAGGGAAGGGTGAGTACGTAACATCTCATCTCTAAGCTCCCAAGTGATTTCTTCCAAACCATGATACTACCATAAAACTTTCACCAACTCGATCTCCTTGTTCTTCAACTACTTAATTTAGAAGTCAAGAATCTTTACAGGTAACTCTTCTTATGTCACATTCTCTTCAATCTCTAAAGGCTCAATTGAGAGTACATGAGAAGGGTCCTTCATATACTTTCTCAGCACATATACATGAAACACATTATGGATCTTGTCATAAGCAGGAGGGAGAGCTAAACGATATGCACAGTCTCCAACCTTATCTAAGATCTCAAATGATCCAACATAGCGGGGATTAAGCTTGCCTTCAACTTTAGATCTTGCAATAGAATGTATAGGATTGATCTTCAAGTCACCTACTAAGAAACTCACATCAGACCTTTTCTTATCAACATACATCTTCTGTTGATCTTGAGCAGCTTGCATTCGCTTCTTGATCAACTGAACCTTCTCTATCATCATCTGCATATCATCATACTTCACTAGAGCATGTTCCCCCACATCATCCCAGAGTAATGGAGAACGGCGAGGTCTTCCATACAAAGCTTCATAAGGTGGCATACCAATACTAGCTTGGTGGCTATTATTATAAGCGAACTTTGCCAATGGAAGAAACTTATCCCATACACCTCACCAGTCCATAACACAGGCACAAAGCAGATCTTATAGAATTTGCATTGTCCTTTCATATTGCCCATTGGTTTAAGGATTATAGGTCATACTAAAACACAAGCCAGTACCCATGTAACACCTAGGCCCACTGCCCAAGGCTGTAGTAGAGTTTTAGGAATGATGACTGGCCCCACAGACCACTACTAGCCTTAACTACACGCTTTAATCTCACTCATGCACAATCCAGGATCAACTTCCTGACTGGTCACCCAACCTAGTACTACTCCAAGATGAGCACGCTTAACTATGGAGTTCTTTAGTAATGGGCTTTCGGAAAAGGAGGTGCACCTTGGTGATATGGGTAGTCCAATCATTCCTGATAAGATCTTTTTTATCTGAGGCCTCAAATCCTGGGATGTTACAATCTCCCCCACTTAGACTCTTGACATCCTCATCAAGGATTAATTATATGGCCTCATAATCTTTTCCCCATTTTATTGCAGACCCGACGTGGCTCATGGACACCCAGCTCTCGATCATAGAATATCAGCGTAAGGGTGGCTACATCACCATAGATAGCCCTTTCCTACATGCCTAGACCGTATGGCTCAAGACTGGAATGACACATGCCCATGTGGGCCCCACCTACTGGAGAGGGATTGGCTCTGATACCATTTGTAGCACCTAGGTCCACTGCCCAAGGCTGTAGTAGAGTTTCAAGAATGACGACTGGCCCCACAGACCACCACTAGCCTTAACTGTACGCTTTAATCTCACTCACGCACAAGCCAAGATCAACTTCCCGACTGGTCACCCATCCTAGTACTACTCCAAGCTGAGCACGCTTAACTATGAAGTTCTTTAATAATGGGATCCTGGTAAAGGAGGTGCACCTTGGTGATATGGGTAGTGTGATCATTCCTGATAAGATCTTTTTTATCCGAGGCCTCAAATCCTAGGACATTGCAACCCATCTCTGCTTGAATCTGACTCCACAACTGAGAGGTGAACTTTAGGTCAGTATCAGATATTATCACTTTAGGAACTCCATACAAACAGACGATCCAATCCACATACAACTGAGCCATCTCATCAACCTTTTGAGTGGATTTGAAAGGCAAAAAGTGGGCAGATTTAGTAAGTCGATCAATCACATCCCACACAACATCAAAGCCCTTCCTGGTCTTAGGGAAACCAGTGAAAAAGTCCAGAGTAATCTTCTCCCATTTCCATTCTAGAATTCAAGCGGGTGCAAAAGACCACTAGGTTGTTTATGCTCAATCTTGACTTGTTGACAAGTCAAACATTTTGCAATGTACAGTATGATATCCTTCTTCATGTTCTTCCACCAAAATCTTTGTTGTAGGTCATTGTACATCTTAGTAGTACCAAGGTGTATGGTGTACTTAGACCCATGGGATTCGCTCAAAACCTTCTTTTGTAGGCTCCCAACTTTAGGTATCCACAACCTTTGTCGAAAACGAACAGCTCCAACACCAACTGAAAACTTAGATTGTGGCTTCTCAACAAAGGCCTTCATCTCTTCAAGCTCAGAACTTCCAAGCTGTGCAGCAACAACTTTTGAGATCCAAGAAGGTGTAATAAACAAACTAGTCATGTGAACACACAATGTCTCAACATCTTCATTATCATCAGGTTGTGGTTGCCAACAGGAAACATACTCCAGGTTCACGGCAGCACATGTTGTATTCTTCTTCTGACTCAAAGCATTAGCGACTACATTCTCTTTACTGAGATGATAGGTGATGGTAAAGTCGTAGTCCTTGAGACACTTCATCCATCTTAATTGCCTCATATTCAGATCCTTCTATGTCAACAAATATCTCAAACTTTTGTGATCTGAGAAAATTTCAAACTTCACTCCATACAGATAGTGTCATCAGATCTTTAAAGCATGAACAATATCTACTAGATCAAAATCATGGGTAGGCCAGTTCTCTTCGTTAGGTATCAACTGGAACAAAGTATAGGCGATCACTCAATCTTCTTGCATCAAGAAACACCCTAATCCTTGCTTAGAAGCATTTGTGAAGATGATGTAGGGTTTTCCTTCAATAGGTAGAGAAAGAATAGGAGCAGACGTCAAACAACTCTTTAGCTTTTGAAAACTATCCTCACATTCAAGGGTCCACACAAACCTGATTTTTTTCTTGTCAACTTTGTCAGAGGAAGATCCAACTCGAAAAAACTCTTGATAAACCTCTGATAGTAACCTACTAAACTGAGGAAACTACACATCTCAGACAGGGTCTTCGGAGCTTTCCACTTGGTCACAACTTCTACCTTTGCAAGATCCACACCAATATGTCCAGCAGAAATCACATGGCCTAAGAACATCACTTCCTAGATCCAAAACTCACACTTGAGAATTTAGCATACATTTGATTTTCTCTCAGTGTGTTCAAAACAATCCATAGATGTTTAGAATGGTGTTCTTCAAATTTGGAGTACACCAACACGTCATCAATGAACACTACCAAGAATTGATCAAGGTATAGAGGAAACACTCAATTCATCAAGTCCATGAAATTAGTAGGGGCATTATTTAAGACGAAAGGCATGACCCATAACTCATAATGCCCATAACATGTTTTGAAAGTTATCTTTGGGACATCCTCATCCTTCACACGCATCTGGTAGTAGCCACTTCATAGATCCATCTTCGAGAACACAGCGGTTGACTTCAGCTAGTCAAATAGATTGATGATGTGAGGCAAAGGATAGTGGTTCTTTATCGTCACTTGATTAATCATATGATAGTCCATGCACATACACATAAAGTCATCCTTATTCTTCACGAACAAGATAGGGGCTCCCCATAGTGAAAAACTAGGGCATACAAAGCCCATGTCAAGAAGCTCCTGAGGCTACTTCTTAAGCTCAGTGAGTTCTACATGGGCCAAGATATAAGGAGGCTTTGAGATGGGAGAGCTTCTTGGTGCAAGCTCGATGGAAAAATTCACCTTGCGAGTTGGGGGCAAGCTAGGAAACTCCTCAAGAAAAATAGCGGGGAAGTCCTTCCCAACATCTAAGTGATCAAGAGTAGGAGATGTAGCATCAAGGATGATAGAGGCTAAGAATGCCCTACGCCCTTGTGAGACAAGTTTTTCAACTTTGATGGCGGAGATGACAAACTACCTATCCTCTCACTTCCTACCCTTAACACACATCCTTCCCACAATAGGATCTAACAAACTGACCTTTGATACCTCACAAAACAAAATTTCTTTATACCTCTTCAACCAATCCATCCCCAGGATGACATCAAAGGCGGTCATGTCAAGCAAGATGAAATTTGAGGGAAACATTATACCAGATATACAGAGGTCCATGGTCAGGAGTTTGAGATAAGAAGAGTAGATCCTACCACTAGGGGTTTTAACATCTAAAACATGATCCATATATTATGATTTTATCTTTAACATGGCAGCAAACTCAGATGATATGAATATATTTGATGAACCAGAATCGAAGAGTGCTTTAACTGGATGCATATTAAGATGTAAGGTACCTTCAATAACTTCATTATATCCTTCAGCTTCCTCAGCATTAAGGGCAAACACCCTTCCGTTCTGCCTTTCCATAGGTGGATGTCGGCCTTTCTGGTTCTGATTGGTGTTTCTTAGAGGCGGATTTTGTCGTTGTTGTGTCTACTGAGCAGGGTGCTGAGCTGGAGACGGTCCCCACCCAAGCTTAGGGTAGTTGGGTCGAATGTGTCCATCTTGACCGCACTCGTGGAAGATAGATTTAGGTCAATCATCTCTACAAGGTTGACCATTGCCAACAGGGCATCTTCCTAGCATGTGAGAACGCGAGCAATGATTGCACTTGTCACACCCTTGGTTTCCACCAGCGTTCTTCCTTTTTTGTTGTTGTGCCCGAAAGACTGAAACTTGGGGTACGAATCGATCACCAAATCCTTGTCCACCATTTAGTGAAAAGTCAACGGCAACCGGGGAACAAGGTTCTATCCTACATTGTAGTTTAAACCCTCAAGAAATAGGGTTGCTCTCGTTTCAGCTCCTAGGTCTACCGCATAGTGCTCCAGGAGAAGAAAATGTTGCACGTACTTAGAGATGCTCAGGCTTTTTTCACACTGACTGTAAAACTCTCATCCTTCCTCTTCAGATAGGTAGGGCAAATATACTTCTCATGGAAGAGTTTGACGAACTCTTCCTAGGTCATGTTCAAAGTATCGCGGGTATGACGCATACCCATCCACCACACTCATGCCGACCCAAATAGCACATACGTCATGAAGAGAACCTTCTAGTGAGGAGGACATGTCATGCCCTCAAAGGTACGCTCCAGATCCAGAACCCAGTCGTCGGCTTTATCCACCATATTTGGCTCACTCTCACCCTTGAAGTACGGTGGTTGCATCTTGATGAAGTTTGTAAGGGTGAACTCCTTTGGCTTGGTTGTAGCATCTACAGCATTGGAAAGTTGTCCCACCAAGGTAGTCAAGAGCAGTTGGTGCAACATGGTCAGCTCTTGCTCAGGGTCAGAAGAGGAGTGCCAACATGGGCAATAGGGACTATCCTAGTGTTGGAAGAGAGTCACCGGAGTATCTTGGTTGTTGATGTTACCAAAGGTGGCTCCTGAAGAGGAGTTGTTCATGTTTTCAAACAATTCTCCCTTCTTGAAAGATAAGGGTACAACATAAGATAGCAGGAGTAGACAACAAGGCTAGCTAAGGCTACTATTGCCTCTAAGTATACTATTTCAGGCAGTCAGTAGGTATCATATGGATCTGGGAGTCCCCGTAAACCAAGCCAGTGGTGCAGAGGAAAATATTGCCAGCCCCCATACCCTTATCCAATCTAGACACCCTTGCTTTCAACTTATGCCCTAGTAGTTGCCCAACAGGCTCTGATACCATGTTGTAAAGAGGTGAGATCACCTCCTTACTAAAAAATTAAAGGAAATACAAAACATCCACTTTTTTCAAAGAAAATTAAACATTGTGGAATGCACGTATAATAATCTAAGTAAATAAGCATGTTTTAGATACATATGAAATGTCAATAGCAGCAGAAAGAAATAATAGCAGCAAAAAGAAACTAAGTTATTACATTGCTTTTTGAACTCTTGTTCGCTACATGAGTTTCTTTGAAAAGGAAAAACTAAAAAGAAACTATAGGATCTAGCAATAAACAACCTAGTCATCCTTGATTGCAAAACTTGAATCTACTACTCCTAAACTTGGTCACCTTGGCCTTATTCAACACCTTGATCTAACCCTAGGTGGTTGGGAAAACACCCAACAAAAGGGAAAGAAAATAAGGTATGTATCAGAGAAAATGAACAAGGACAAAAGATAAAGAAAACTATATGGTAATAAAGGCTAAGATTTCATCATAAGATGAAGATAGTCAAAAGTATGAGACACAAATAAATAGATGCTTGCCATAATAAAAATAGTAAAAAGGTTGCATGCATGATTAATATTGACTACCTAAACTATGTAGGGTTGAGACACCTACCTAACCTCAACCAATAGGTGAGGGAGAGTAACACATTCCAATGACCTACAAATATTCTATATTGGGGAGAGCAGCCATGGCTGACGAGCTGAGGAAGGGGACAATCCCCTTTATTCTTTTACCGTTCTGCCCTTCTCATTTTCTTCTTCTCTTCATTTTCCACCTAAGGGAAGTATTGTATTTCTCCTCATTTGCTTTGTTTTGGGTGAGTCAAAGTCATGCCTTTGACCCCTGACTTGGCCAACTCTGATTGGGCCAAGTCAGTGGGGCAGGCCCATTATTTTCTCTCCCTTTTGCTTCTTTGCGATTGTTTTAATGATGTGGCTTTTTGTGATTGGTCAGTTTTACAAAAAATCATAACTTTTTACTCCATTGTCCAAAAATTAAAAGAAAATATGTTTTGGAATAAAAAAAATGTAAGCTTTCTAATAAAAATGTTTTTGAGACTTGGTTTTGAGTTCTATCGAAATGTGTCTTCTAAAAATGAATTTAATAGATAAAAATCACCAAAAATGCAATTTTAACCTCATAACTCCAAAATAGACAAAAAATATGTTTTCTTAATCAGGAGAACCTAATAGGACCAATGAGCCAAAATTGAGGTTTTGTTTGAAAAATCCAAAAGTTAGGGTTTCCTTGCCTTTATACATGAGTATACCCTAATTCATGTTTAAACATTGGAAATAGGAAAGTGGGCTTTAGAATTGATTAAAGTAGTGAAGAAGAAGTAATTATATCTCTTAAGAAATGTATGTGCTTTCCTTACACCTTAGTTGGGAATATTCACAAACCTTAACCTAGTTTCCCTAATGAGGCTTATATAAAACCCTAATTTCTCTTTTGACAATTCCTTAGTTATATTTGCCTCAAAATCAATTTTAATATTTATTTCTTGGGTCATGTATCCCATTGCCATGTCTATATTTACTTGATGCTTATACTTGCCATAGTTCTTAGCATGTTGATTTTATTAGACTAATGAACTAGTGTAGTGGTACTTTTGTACAACCACCCATAGATAGGGCATGTGTAAATTTGCCCTGGGTCGGCAAGCCTTGATTTTGGGCAACTTTGCTATATGTGGCCAAACTCAAAGATTAGCATACTAAAATAAAGAGAAAAGAAAATTGGATTAGATGGTACCTTCAATTTGTATGGAGGTGTTGTGTAGAGAGAGGGGTGAGCGCCGCAAATCCTGGAGCAAAAACAATCTTCGGCGACCAACCATGTGAGCACGAGGTAAATTGAGAGGAGGGATAAGTTGCAAAGGTTCCCAACAAGCTTTGGGTATGGGTATTTATAGGTGGGGTCTAGTTCTTAGGGTTTTCAAGGTTTTCCGCCATGATTTAAGGGGCAAGAATTGGGGATTTTTTGAATTCTCAATTATTTGGAACAAGTAGCAACTTAAAAGATTCGCAATCAAAAATAGAAACTAGTGGCAAAGAAATCATCGAATTTAGATGAGAGACTAGGGAGATATGCCAGTTGGAAAATCACAACATTGTTGGCATTGTTTCTGGTTTTGCTCCAAGGAAGAAGATGACTCATGGTTGTCCGATATGTGAAAGCGAGTCCATAGAGTGACCACAGTCGTCTGATCGTGCATTATAAAAAAACATGTGTGACATAAATGTCACTCCCAATCAGATTCGAATGTAGTGATACTTAAATTATTTAATGAATTTCTCTCTCTTTGATTGAGTGCTCAAAAAAATTCCAAATTAAATGAAAATTGACTCCCTAGCTAATTTCAAGGTGTAAAATCCAAATTAGGAATTGGTTTTGCCTTTTGAGAAACTTAGATTAATAAATTAAGCAATTTCTTGTTTTCTCTTTCCTCCCTCATTATTGAGTATTAGATTCTTCAAATATCATGAAATTTCACCCATAAGTCCTATTTAAGATATTGGATATGACTCTGTCATTAATTCATCATGTTGGACTTACTTATATAATTAATTAAAAATTCAAGGTTCTAAACACTTTCTCTTTCCTACTTTCACCTATTATTCAAATATTCTCCAAATTGAGTGAAAAATCACCCAAAGGCATATTTTAATGTATAGAACATGAATTTGGCATCCATTATTACTTTTGGAGTCATGAAATATTTTATTTTGTATTTTCATGTTATCTCATATTTTCCCCTTTCAATTAATACAGTTATAATTTCCAATTTTCCAAAAGTTGTTAAACTTATCACCCAAGAAAACTTGTACTCAAAGAAAATGAATTTGGGTTTAGAATTATCTTTTAAGTTCCACTTTTATGATTTTTAGGCAATTTATTCTTATATTTTCTTAATGGGAAAATAAATTCATTTATTGTCACATTATCTTCACTTTTAGGATTTTCTTTCTTTTTCCCACACAAAAGCCATAGAAACTTCTAGATCAATTTTTATTTTATCCTTATCCCTCTTAAGTGGACATTTTACAAATTAAACCCACTAGCAACTTCCACTAAGGTATTTGTGCTTAACTCCTTATAGAGTAAAATATTGGGAACAAATGTATATCAAACCTTTATAATTTCCACTAATTCAATATTAAGGACATAAAGGGAGAAAAACATAGAAAAAGGCTTAAACTAATATTATACATGGATTTCAATTTGTTACAAGACCAGTTGGACCGAATAACATAAAAATGTCAAATATATATTAATGAAATCCTATATTTATGAAGGATTGTGGGGATGTATTGTACATTATTAAAAAATTCTAGAATTTACAAAAAGTATATTAATATTTTGGTCTGCATTGATGTCTCTATATCGATAAATGTCAATTACATTAACCATCACACTTATGCAAGTATTGAGTGGTTGCTAACTAAGTTTGAATATGACATTACATTATGGCTATGAAAAATTGAAAGGACGTTGCACGTTGAATAAAATTGATAATAAATAATTGTATTACATATGAACTATCACACAAATAAATTCTATAATATTGCAAGTATTAGTTTTTTATGTTATACAAATTTATGACAGTTAGTCTCAAATAGCTTATTGTGTGTAAATATTGTATTATTAATATTTCTAATATTCTTATGATAGTTTAGACTCTCAAATTGTAAGAATTTAATTATGTAACTTGGTTTGTGTTAACAAACTCAAATGGATTATTAATTATTTAATATTATAACATAATTCTTTATATTTTATAATCAAGAGTATATGAACATTGGTTATCCGGTCTGGTCTTGGTCCGGTCTAGATCATGTCCTTCATTTTTCTAGTCTATTTCTTACTTGATCTGGTCATCAGTTCATGAATTTTTTGTTAATCGGGTCTCGGTCCGGTCCGAGTCGGTATGGTATGGGTTTGGACCGATGTACAGCCCTAGCAATGAGTTATAGTCATTGGACTTGCTCCAGGACTAGTTATGAACTTGTTAAACCATCCTTCCCATTACATAGTAGTTGACGCAATCTTGTTGTTCTTGAGAATTCGGCAATAAAACTTTTGTTGTTGCCATATCTATGCTAGAATTTCCCTACAGTGGTATCAGAGCCGCATCAATTCATTATATTTTGGGATAATCGGTATGATCAGTTTTAATGTATTGTTTTTATTTATTGTAAGCAATGCAAATATTCAAAAGGACTAATGTGCACATCCGATCAAAGACCACAAATAATTCCAAACTAATATATATATATATATATATATATATATATATGTGTGTGTATGTATGTATCATATGATATATACGCAATTTACACGCGTCGTCTTAAAATTGATTTTGATTATGGATGTGTAGCATGGTTATAGGAAATCATCCATTATCGCTGTGTGGTTGGATGGTTTGGTTTTATTCTTGTTATGTCTCAATTTTCATATCAAGTCCTCTACCTTCTTCTCCACAATGTAAAGTTCAATCTTTCTTACCTCTGCTCCCCTCAAATGTAACTCAAGGTTTCTCATTACCATATAATAAGATAGAAATAGGATAGTTTCTTTTCTTACAATGACTAAGATGACGATCAACATCAGGCAAGCTGATTGTTTCATGTAACAAGCCAATCATATGGAGGACCAAGGAGGACAGACTGCAGAAGATGTGAACTAACCAGATGGTGGACCCCACAAACCATCTAGAGGTGTCCAGACATCGGGTTGGCAGGAGGCCAATAGATCATTTCAGTCAATCGATTGACTGGCCAAGAGGAAAGATAATCAGTTCTAGAGTTGAATCGATCAAACTTGTATTAGCAAGCACAGATTTACAACAACAGTAGGTTCATACATGAGATTCAATGTTGACCTAGGCGGTAGTAATTCCTTGTGGATCTAAGAAATTACAATAGATATGGCCATAACCATCGCCTTTGTTTTATATTGCATGTTTATGTTGTGGGATATATCATGTATGTGATATGTAATAGTATGTGGTGATTGGATATGTATATGTCTATATGTCTATATATATATATATATATATATATATATATATATATATATATATATATATATATATATATATATATATATATATATATATATATATATATATATATATATATATATATATATATATACAGATACATACATACATAGTATATATAAAATCCATCAAATCAAATATATTAAGTCTAAGATGCTTTTCATTAGCAGCACACATGAAAATCTTGATCGACTAAGTGTAGGTTACGCCCAAGTGTGGTGCGTCGTCTATCTCGTGGAAGTATGATGGTAATAATGTAGGTTCCACCCAAGTGAGATGCATTGTTATCATGTCGGATTTTGGGTCGGGCTTAACTGTGTGGTCTTGATGAGATTAAGTACAAGAAGCATACATATGACTATGACAAAGAGTTCTATATATCATCTATCCAAGAATTATGTATGATGCAATTGACAAATGTTGTCTACCTTAATGATTGACTATGGACATTGGCATTGTCCAAGTAATAGTTGACTTATTTTGGTTCTTGACTCATTAAAAGATTGTTCATTGTAATCTTCTAAATTGATACTTGAAAATTGTCAATTTGATCAAAATAATGAGAGTGATAGTAATTAGAGACCTAATTAATATTGTCAAAATTTTAATCAAATCAAATAAAAAATGAGTTTAAAAAAAGAATTACAAATTCTTTTGTAGAATCAAATGGCAACAAACTACAACCACTTTTCTCAGTGATTGGTCCTTGAGAAGGACAAGTTAAATGGGAATAACTTCCACAATTGGTTCAGGACACTAAGAATCATTATTACACAGGAGCACAAGCTCTATGTCCTTGAGACACTAGAGCCAGATGAACCACTTCCCAATGCACCTAAAGCTGACGGGATGCTTGCATGAAGCATAATGAAGATGTCGTGGATGTCAAGTGTTTGATGCTATGCTCCATGAACTATGAGTTGCAGAGACACCATGAGAACACAGATGTTATTAATATGGTCACATATCTTAAGAACATGTTCTAAGATCAGGCAAGACAAGAGAGATTTTATGTCTCTAAGGTGTTGTTCAAATGTAACATGGTAGAAGGAGATTCAGTAGGTACTCATGTGCTCAAGTTTATTGGGTATGCAGAGAACCTGGCTAGACTAGGATTCCCCTTGGGTCAAGAGTTGGCCACTGATGTGATTCTACAGTCCCTGCCAGAATCACACAGTCAGTTTGTCATGAACTACAACATGAATGAATTTGATAAGCCGTTGATAGAGTTATTGGGCATGTTGAGAATAGATGAGGCAAAAATGAAGAAAGACAAGCCCAAGTATGTGATGATGATCATGAAAGACAAAGGAAAAGTCTAAAGGCAAAGGCAAAGCTAAGAAAAATTATAAAGTTGGCCAGAAGCCCAAGTCTTCAGATCTCAAGGCAAAGGGAGAAGTAAAGAAGAGATGCAATTGTCACCATTCTGGACATTGGAAAAGGCATTGCCCTCTCTTTCTGGAGGAATCAAAGAAGAAGAAGGAAGGGGAATACTTCAGGTATAAACATTATAAGATAAATTTGATTACTTCTTCATCTTGGTATGTGATACCTGATAGAGATCTCACATACATGATGTGCAGGATCTAACAAGAAGTAAAGCCTTTATGAAAGGACAAAGATGGACTATGTAGAACAAGAGTTGTTGTATCTTAGTCTACATTTAAATTTATCTTAGCCCATTGGGCATGAAATAGAGTTAGTTGAACTTCTATTTCTTTATGCCAATAAATAGAAACATTTTTTATGCATCTTGTATGACAAGGATGATAATGAATAAAGAGTTGTTAATGCTTCTATCCCAAATACGCAATCTTGTATGGCAATGCACCAAACACCTATTGATCTTTATGATCTAAAGATAAATGTTTATAACATAAATACCAAAGGATTATAATTGATAACTCAAAGAATCTTTAGCATTGTCATCTTGGCCACATATATAAGAAATGCATATCTGGAATCCATATTGATGTTTGTCTAAACTCTTTTTGTTGTTAAACCAATAAGAGACATGCAAGTCTTAATTATGAGAAATATGAAAAAATATCCTTCACCAGATGTAGTGGGAGGATAAGCACTCTATTAAGACTTATACATAATGATGCATGAAGATCATATAGAATAAATGCTAGAGGTAGTTGTTTGTACTTCCTAATATTCACTAATGATCTCAATTGATATAGAGTTTTTATTTGATGAAATATAAACACAAATCTCTTGAATTATTCAAGGAGATTATAAATGAAGCTAACTTTGATAAAAGTATTAAGAAACTTTTATATGATCAATGTTAAATACTTTACAATTTGAGGACCTTCTGGAAGGACAGTGATAGTGTATCACAAGTCAAATCCATCTGAACATGATGATGTGTTAGAAGGAAGGAATTACATCATGATGAGTCATGACATAATTATCATATTAATCTAATCTTCTAAACTCCTCATGGATATATGTTTAACACTAAAACTATGTATTGTGTAAAATGGTTTAAAAGACATCACACGTGATGTGATATGGGAATGTCATGATATGTCTTAAAGATTAAAACTTAAAAGAAAGTAGTTTCTCGAAAAAGGTTTACCCACAAACCATAATTGTTGACTACTGCTATTAATCCCAATCCAATAACAAAAATGTTTTGTTGCAAGGATAACTAAGTTCTAAAAGAATTAGTGGGAGTAAAAGTAGAACTTGAAAGGTTCAAGATCAATAAGGAGGTAAAAAGGGAACAAGTGGGAATCACAAGTTATTGTGGAATCTCAAGTTCCTTATGTAACACAAAGCCCCATAGTTCTAGTAAAACACATTTGAGATTGAAAGATTGTGAATCCAACAACTCAGATGGGTTGGTCATAAGATGATGAGACAACAAAATCAGCTAGAAGCTATTGAGAATCAGATTTTGAGCAATGGATTAAGGCCATTATGGAATCTATGTACACTAACAAGGTATGACCTTAACAGTACCACCTGAAGCGATAAAATCAAAGGGTGCATTTGGGTTTTTTGGAAGTAGAACAACATGGATAGCCTAAAATGACAGATTGACTACAAAGATTTTCAAATCAGTTCAAGTTGTTGAACAAGAAGAAATACCTTCACCAATTGGCATGCTTGTAATTGTAGCTTGTATAGACTATAAGATTTGGCATATGAAGATTAAAACCAGATTCCTTAAAAGAAATATTTGAGAGGATGTGTATGTGACATAGCCTGAAGGTTTTATAAACTTCATGAATGCAAATAAATTATATAAGCTACAAAGATCAATCTGAGAGATTGAAACAAGCACCTCAGAAATGGGATCTTTTGAATTGACAAGATAGTCAAAGGGTTTGACTTGAATCAAGATAAAATATGAAATTTGTGAATAAAAAAGATTTAATGGGAGCATATATGAATATTCCTCATATTGATGGGGAATAACATCACAATATTATGAATATTGAGACCTGGCATGAAAACACCTTCTGTAATGAAGGATTAGGTGAAACATCCTATGTGATAGGAATTGAGATCTATAGAGAGAGTTCTTGAGAGTTTCATAACCCAAATTGAGCACATGCAATAGCAAGATGTTGAAAGAGTTCAACATGAAGCATTCAATGAGAGAGAATCTGGATTAGTCTCTCAAGAACCCTATGTTCCAATTCTTGTGAAGAATGGAAAGGACATGAGTGAGATGTCGTGTGCCCTAGGAATTGGATCTATGTATGCTATATAAATGTACTCATTACACAATCTTGTATGTATTGGACATGACAAGATGATATTAGTTTTCAATGAAGGTCATTGGAATGTCATTAAGAATATCCATTAGTACTTGAGAAGCACTAAGGATAAGTTGCTAGAGGATAGCGTCAAAGAAGAGTTAAATGTAAGGGGTTGCATTGATGTAATCTTTCAAAATGAAAAAAAAATGATCAAAATTTAAAATATGTTTTGAGAAAAGAGCTCTAAGTTGGAAGAGTTTTGAACTACAGATCATTAATTATATTCTACAATAGACACCAAGAATATTCCTGGAGTTGTGAACATAGGAGAGGATAATATATGGATATAGAAGTTCACATGGATGAACTTGAAGATGTTCCAACCATTGATGACACATTTCTAGATGTTGTGACAACAATGGAGCTACTCATTGATGACACATTTCTATATGTTGTGACAACAATGGAGCTATTGGTTAGGCAAGGAATATTAGGTACCATATTACGGATGTTATGTCTCATACGAGAAATCATATAGCAAAGAGACGTGAAACATGCAATAATACAGACTAAAAGTAAAGTGTTGCTTGTTGGATCCTAGGATGGGTGATTTTCTCTAGAGGGGGTGAATAGAGATGAATGCACTTAAACCAAATTCATTAGACATTCAAGTTAAATCACAAGATAAGGTTGCTAAATAGGAAATTTGAGTGCAACTAAAACATACATAGAAAGGGAGAGAGAGATTGAACAAGCACCAAGTGACAAGCTATGTAGAGTGGTTCCACACTCCAAACTAGGAGTATGTCAGTCCACTACCTAAAGAGATCAACCTCTAGGATTTCTAAGTATGTCTCCCTCTATATATTCACTTATAAGAGTTAAAACCACATGACCATTGTAAGGAGTAGGACCCAGAGGGGATCCTCTCCTTACTAAAAATTTCAACAATAGAACCTCTAGTCCAAACACACCCAAAAGATATGTTGGAGTGGGTGTAAAAATTTCAAATCTTATTAATGGTATTCAAAACAACCAAAGTATAGTCGCGGAAGTAAAATATTGACTATATTCAATTTCTCATAAGGTTACAAATGAACATCATAATCTCTCACAAAGGGTTTACATGATACAACATAAGGATCTAGTAGAAGGAAATCTAAACCATAACAAAATTGTCTCCAAACTTTAACTCCTTAAGATAAGTCCATATCTTTATGCCTTGTCCTCCCCGTCCTTCACCTAGGGTTGGAAGCATACCACAACATGAAGAGAAAAATAGAAGACATCAGCAAAGGCTGGCATGTGCATACTAAAAAGAAAATTGAACAATTTATAGAATAAAGGACAAAAATTATAAAAAGCTTCCCATAGAAAAGATCAGGACTACCCAAACAGGCATCAAGAGGAATGAATTGCCAACATATGATAACAAAAGAATACTTGCCATTAATAAAAATAATAAGGTTGTGCCACATAAGCACATATCGTGAGATTAGGGCACACAACCCATAATTGTCGCCAACCTGCATGCATGTGAGATAAACATATCCCTAGAACAATATAAAGACAAAGTTAGACAAGTCTCACAAACTTGAAACCTAATAGAGTGACATACTGCCAACTCCCAATATATATAGAAGTGGGCCAAACCTCATAAATTTGAAACCTGGGTATGGGGCCACCTCCATCCCAAAAATAACAAGAGCATACTGCCCCAAATAGGAAATACACATTTGCCCAAAAACCAATGCAATTACACTACTCCAGTGCTACTGAATCACATAGCATGTTTAATGTAGAGGCAAGTAGAAAATATAGTCAGACTAAACAAAAGTTGCCATCCTACTAATGGACAACATAAACATCCACCATACAACTGGGCATTAGACATCACATGTCATCATATAGAGCTCCAACATGAACAAAGCATAATAAAGAAGCATGAGAATGTCCAAACACGATTACAAGATCAGAAACAAATAAGATACTTCACATGAAGCATATTTTTCATAAGAAAAATATATTGTGTAGGCTAATGTCTGTAGGACCAAGAGAATGATAAAGATAGGTTATTGCTCAAAAAGAATAATTAGGGATGCAAACATACCTTACTCAAGAATCTAAACAGTCCAAAGTCAGTCCTAGATCCAAGCCTAGGTATCCAAGGCACCTATGATGCATATATGTGAAATTAGGGTTAGAATTACATTGATTATTCACAACCCTAAAAATTGCCTTTTTAATATTAGTGAATTAGGTTATCAAAACCATGCCATGTTTTAGGTTATCTTT